>CM061133.1:158764129-160164836 GCA_030789695.1 Scilla litardierei
GACCACCGATCTTGAGCTGCAGATCATTGAACTGGCAAAGGTCGACCTGAACAAGGTCAGGTCTGAGGCCGTTTGCCAGTACCAGGTCGATGAGTTTGTCCCTGCCCTGACGGCCATAAGGGCCGAGGGCCTTAATGAGGGTCTAGAGGCCGGCTTAGAGAGAGACAAGGCGAGGTTGGGGAAGCTTTACCCTCACCTAGAAGTCGACTTCTCGCTCTTTTCGGTAGCCTCCGACAATAAAGGGGAGGCTTCCCTCGCTGCAGGCGTCGAGGAGGTGGAGACTTCGGCTAGCGACGACCTGGGGGTGAACAGTTAGACTCCCAGGTCCCTGAAGGTGGCGGCCAAGAGGGCAACCACCGAGCTGAGGCAACATAGGCTGGGGGTGTCGATGTATGGCCGACACTGAGGTCGAGCTTGGGGTTTTTGTAACATGTAGTATAAATATTAAATGAAACTTGAAAATTTTTGGCTTGTTGTCGTTGTTGTTTGTTTTCCTTGTGTCTCTATATGTGTATGCCCACAGCATTCGGCATGGACGAGCTTAAGGTCGAGGAGGGGTGGAATGTCGTAGAGTCGGTGGACGAAGTTTCGAGGTAGGTCGCCTTCATGGTTTGGGTGGCGAGCTATCCCGGAGGTCTTTAAGAGGGCATATATTGATGGGACGTAGCCGATCCCATGTCTTTGCTCGCGGGTCTAGGGCAGAAGCCGACCGCACGGCTTTACTCACGGTTCTAGGGCCGAAGATGACCCCATGTCTTTGAGAGTGCAGGTATTGGGCCGTCGTCGACCATGCATCCTTTGTAATCGGGCAGGTGTTGGGATGTCGCCTACCCCACATGTTCGCTCCAGTTTGAGTGGCGAGCTGTCCCGGAGGTCTTCGACAGGGAGGGTATAGATGGGCCGTAGCCGACGCCACATCATCTGTAGGCGGGCGGGTATAGATGGGTCGTAGCCAACCCCCCATATTTGCTCGTGGGTCTAGGGCCGAAGCCGAACCCACGTATTTGCTCGCGGCTCTAGGGCCAAAGCTGACCCTACATCTTTGCTCGCGGTTCTAGGGCCGAAGCCGACCCTGTGCCTTTGAGAGGGCGGGTATTGTGCAGTCGCCAACCCATCATCCTCTGTAATCGGGCAGGTATTGGGCCGTCGCCTACCCCTCATGTTCGCTCCGGTTTGAGTGACGAGCTGTCCAAGAGGTCTTCGAGAGGGCAGGTATAGATGGGCCGTAGCCAACCCTGCATCTTTTCTCGTAGGTCTAAGACCGCAGCCGACCCCACGTCTTTGTGAGGGCAGGTATTGGGCCGACGTCGATCCCGAATCCTCTGTAATCGGGCGGGTATTGGGCCATCGCCTACCCTGCATGTTCGCTCTGATTTAAGTGGCGAGCTGCCCCGGAGGTCTTCGAGACGACGGGTATAGATGAGCCGTATCCAACCCCGTATCCTCTGTAGGCGGGCGGGTATAGATGGGTCGTAGCTAACCCAGCATATTTGCCCGTAGGTCTAGGGCTGAAGCCAACCCCTCGTCTTTGCTTGCAAATCTAGGGCTGAAGCACACCCCACGTCTTTGCTCGCAGGTCTAGGGCCGAAGTTGAACTGCGTCTTTGAGAGGGCGGGTATTGGGCCGTCGCCGACCCCACATCCTCTATAATTGAGCGGGTATTGGGTCGTCGCCTACCCCGCATGTTCGCTCCAGTTTGAGTGGCAAGCTGCCCCAAAGGTCTTCGAGAGGGCAGGTATAGATGGGTGGTAGCCGACCCCGCATCCTCTTTTGGGTTGTTTTGTGAGAGCTTGGGCTCTCGAACGTTTAGCCGACCTTCAAGATGGCGCTCTTAATTTTGGAGACGGGCTGAAATTTAGATTCCAATGACTTATTGAGTGTATAAACACAGAAAAATTTATTGAAAATATCTATTGAATGTACAAGCAAATGCAATTATTAAAAGTATTTGAGCAAATGCTTAGCATTCCAGGGATGGGCTAGCTCCTCGCCCTCCATGGTCGCCAAAATGTAGGTCACCGGTCCCCCGACATTCGTTATGGTTTAGGGGCCTTCCCATTTTGCGAAGAGCTTTCCTCGGCGGCCGATCCCTGGTCTGAAGGTTGCATCCCTGAGGACGAGGTCGTCGACTCTGAAGCTCTGATTCCGGATGTGGAAATTGTAGTACCTCGCCATACTTTGGCTGTCTTGATTAGATTTGTTAGTGCACAATCCCTTACCTCGTCGACGAGCTCGATGTTGATGTCGATGCCTTCTTCATTTGCTTCTTCATTGAAGTACTGGAGCCAAAGGGATTCCTCGCCGAACTCCACTGGGACGACGGCCTCTGCCCCATAAGCTAGCATGAAGGGGCTCTCGCTGGTTGAAGTTCTGTAAGCGGTGCAGTAGGACCAAAGGATGGCGGGTAGCTCATCGGGCCAAGATCTAGTGGTGCGACCGACCTTCTTATTCAGGGGCTCAAGGATGCACTTGTTTGCTACTTTGGCCAGGCCATTGCACTGTGGATGTGCCACGGAGGTGAAGTGGAGGTTGATGCCCCAATCCGAGCAGAACCTTCTGAAGTCTGCGGAGTCGAACTGCTTCCTGTTGTCTGTCAATATAGAGTGAGGTACCCCGAAGCAGCAGATAATTGACTTCCAAACAAAGTTCTTCATGTCCATCCAGGTGATGCGCACCAGTGGCTCCATCTCGATCCATTTGGTGAAGTAGTCGACAGCAACGACGAGAAACTTCCTTCCTCCTCGGCCATGGGGAACGGTCCAAAGATGTCGAGACCCCAGTTGGCGAATGGAATTGGGCTAAGGATTGAAATCAGGTTGGTGGGCAGTGCAGTTGTATGTTTGAAGAATCTTTGGCACTCCTCGCACTGCTTGACGTAGTTGATTGCGTCCTTCAGCATGGTCGGCCAATAGTAACCCTGTCAAATTGCCTTATGTGCCAGAGTGCGGCCTCTATAATGATTCCCACAGAGCACTTCATGTATCCCACGGTCGAACTCCTCTGTCGTCCTTGGCCCAAGGAATCTCAAATAGGGCAAGACATCGTACCTCGCGTGGCGCTTCCGGTAGAGCACGTTGCCGAAGATCACAAATGTCAAGGCTTGCCTCTCGATCTTTTGCACCTCCAGCCTATCTTTTGGTAGGGCTCCGGTCTCCAGGTAGGCGATGATCGGGCTCATCCATGATTGCTCTGAGCACATCAGTTCACCATCTTCGATGCTTGGCGTCAGCAAGTTCTCGATGTATATCGCTATCACAATCTCGACCAGAGAAGAGGATGCCAACTTCAAGAGGGCATCGCCCTTGAGGTTGTTCGACCTTAGCAGATGCTGGACCACTGATTTTTTGAATTTGAGGAGCTCGGCCCGGGTGCACTTCAGGTACAGCTTCATCAGATCTTCCCTCGCTTCAAAGCTGCCTTCAATTTGTTGGACGATGAGCCTTGAGTCACTGATCAGCAGCACATTCATTGTCCCAAGCACCCGACAGAGCTTCAGCCCATTGATGGCAGCCTCGTACTCTGTCACATTGTTGGTCGCTGAGAAGTTGAAGCAGAGTGCGTACTCCAGCCGGCTACCTTTCGGGGTCTCTATTACAATGCCGGCACTGCTACCCGACCCCATGGCCGATCCATTGACGTGGACGACCCACAACTTATCTCCGTACTGTATAGAATTTGGTGGAGGATTCTCGTCGGCGAGCTGCTGCTGTTGTAAGTCCGGCCGACCGTCGGGCGAAGCTTCGTCAATTTCCTCGACAGTTCACTCCGCCACGAAGTCCGCTAGTGCTTGACCCTTGATTACCACCCTGGGTTTGTCTCTCCAGCCTCAACACTCCAATTCCACATTCGACCCGATCTCTCCAGCCTCCTCAGGTTCTTTTTGAGTGGTAAGTTGGTGCAGACAATAATTGAGTGTGCCTGGAAGTAGGGCCGATGCTTCCTCACCATCAGGGTCAGGCAATAAGTAAACTTCTCGATGGGGCTGTAGCGGGTCTCTGCCTCCTGGCACACTCAACTTGCATAGTAGACCAGCCTTTGGATGCACAGTTCTCTTTGACTAGGACCGAGCTCACTGCTTCTTCAGTGGTGGCGAGGTAAAGGACGAGCTGCTCACCTTACTCCGACTTTGCGAGTAGTGACGGGCTTTAAAGATAGGCTTTCAGTTTGCTAAAGGCTTGGGCATAGGAGTCAACCCACTCGACCTCACTCCTTATTTCCTTCCTCTCGCTCCGGTCCTTCCGTAGAATTTTGAAGAACGGGTGGACCTTTCGGCAGACTTCGACAAGAACCTCCCCAGTGCGGTGATCCAGTCGTTCAGCTTCTATATGTCTCTAATCTTCTTTGACTTGCTCATGTTGATGAGGACAGATATCTTGTCAGAATTGGCCTCGATTCCTCGCTTCGTGATCATGAAGCGGAAAAACTTCCCGGACCGAACACCGAATATGCACTTCGCCGGGTTGAGCCGCAGATTATATCGTCACACTTTCTGAAGGGTCCCCTCAAGGTCGATGAGATGATCCTTGGCCCTCTTTGATTTGACCAGCATGTCATCGATGTAGACCTCTAGATTTCTACCGACCTGGGGGTGAAAGATTTTGTTCACCATCCTTTGGTAGGTCGCTCTGGCATTCTTCAGGCCGAATGGCATCTTGGTGTAGCAGAACGTCCCCGATTGGTGATGAACGACGTCTTCTCCTCATCGTAGGTCACCATCTAAATTTGATTGTAGCCGAAGAAGGCATCCAAGAAGGTCAGCAACTTGTACTCGGAGGCGTTGACCACCAAATGGTCGATCCTTGGCAGCGGTAATCTATCTTTTGGGCAAGCTTTGTTGAGGTTAGTGAAGTCCATGCACACTCATCATTTACCGATGGGATTCTTCACCATCACCATATTGGCGAGACAATCAGGGTAGCTCACTTCTCCGATGAACTTGGCCTCAAAGAGTCACTCCACCTCATCGCCCGTTGCCCGTATCTTCTCTCCCCCAGTGCTCCACTTCTTCGGTCGGACAAGGCGAGATTCTGGGTCGACATGTAATTCATGGGCGATCACTGCAGGGTCGACACCAACCATGTCCGAGGGGACCATGCAAAAATGTCTGCATTCGCCCTAAGGAGGTTGACTAGCCCTGCCTTCAGCTCTGCGTGCAGCTTTGTGTAGGATCCTGCCAAAACAGAGTTAGGATCGATAAAATGAAGTTTAGACTTACGCTTGCGTATGCGGCACGGTAGACTACGAACTTCGCCTTCGGATTCGCCACGACGGATCGAGTCTTCTTACGAACGGAGTAAGGCTACTAAATCCACAATCTAAATCTCTACTTTAGATTAAGAACTTGGATAAAGAGAGAGGAAGTATTTCGGCAGAGCTTCGCTAGAATGAAAATGCATGCAAGAATGCCATGCAAAAGTGTAACGAAATGGCTAACCCTTGGGTCTTATTTATAGCCCCCAAGGTAGTTATTTTAGGAGCAATTGTTCCTTTGGAACAATTTAACTAAGGTGTACCATCGTACATGGCATATTATAAGCTTAAGTTGTACCATATGCATGGTACAACATAAGCTTAAGATATTACCCCTTTATTAGCCATATGTCGCATGCATTTATGCACATATAATGCGACTTTCCCATCAATCTAGAGATCCTCTCCGCAAGGGAACATATTCCCTTTGCGCACGACTTCGTGTACACGACGTTCGAGGTCCGTATTCCCTCGTACATCCCCTACAAGGGTGTACTAACGTCTTCCATATCCAACATCTCCCACTCACACTTGAGGGGATTGTAAGAGAACATCTTTCTCTTAGTTCTTTCATCTATCAAACCGAGAAATAGACCGTGCGACCGTCATGCGCGTAGAGTCTGTTGTTTTGCACTTGTTAGAGATACACAACGACCTCGAAGGTGCAAAGTTAAATCTCTACTTTTAGATTAAGAACTTGGATAAAGAGAGAGGAAGGATTTCGGCAGAGCTTCGCTAGAATGAAATGCATGCAAGAATGCCATGCAAAAGTGTAAGGAAATGGCTAACCCTTGGGTCTTATTTATAGCCCCCAAGGTAGTTATTTTAGGAGTAATTGTTCCTTTGGAACAATTTAACTAAGGTGTACCATCGTACATGGTATATTATAAGCTTAAGTTGTACCATATGCATGGTACAACATAAGCTTAAGATATAACCCCTTTATTAGCCATATGTCGCATGCACTTATGCACATATAATGAGACTTTCCCATCAATCTAGAGATCCTCTCCGCAAGGGAACATATTCCCTTTGCACACGACTTCGCGTACGCGACGTTCGAGGTCCGTATTCCCTCGTACATCCCCCACAAGGGTGTACAAACGTCTTCCATATCCAACATCTCCCACTCACACTTGAGGGGATTGTAAGAGAACGTCTTTCTCTTAGTTCTTTCTTCTATCATACCGAGAAATAGACCGTGCGACCGTCATGCGCGTAGAGTCTGTTGTTGTGCACTTGTTAGAGATACACAACGACCTCGAAGGTGCAAAGTTGAGTAGTTCAACGCATGCTTTACCCTAGATTATTTCTTCACATTTCTTATACTTTATATTCAACAATTGAATCCCATCTGGATCATAATTGGCTGGCCAGCTTTGAATCATTAAAGTCCAAATGTGAATATGAAATCAATCTTCCTCTTCTTGCGAACCTTCTGATCTTGACTTGATTCGCTTTTCTAACGTGCCCCGCCGAGCCGAATTATCATAGCCCATTAGCAACACGCTAAGATAGCGATCATCTCGTCAAATCTAAAGGAACCAATTGGAGTCCTTGAGGGTAAGAGTTAAGGCCCATATGGCCTTTGAGTCTCACATAATAGCAAACACTATTGCTACTAACTCAGTGGTCGAAATGCATACGTGGTATGAACACGTATTACAACATCGCTCCTTTCCCAGGGAGTGTATGTCTCAATGATGTTGTAAGGATGATGATCAGACACCACAATGTCTGACTTTGAGTCCCTTATTCTACTCAAATAATCCTTTGGACTCACATCCCGCATTTAGACAGATAGGATTTCAAAAAAAATCCTCTTAGATCTTTTGTAAGCATCCATATGATGCAGATCTTTCATGCGACTATTTTGTTTAAGTCATGACTCTTAAATCATCCGTCTGATGATTTTGACTTCAAACAGGTCTCATCTCTATTCCATCCGTCTGATAGAATAAGGCGGTTGCTCATGTGAGAGAGCCAACCTCAATCTGTCCGACATACTAGAATTCAGCTGAGATTTCAAAAAATGTACACATACATTTCTCAATAGATTCATATGCAATGTTTGAAAAAAGAACTTATTCTTTTATCAAATTTGATCTTTCTCAGACATGGTAATATATATTGGTACAACTCAGCTCTTTACGCAATCCTTGGGATGATAAGTGTTTATAAAACACATTTCTGGGGATCGCTTTCGTAAGCGGATCCTCTATCATCTCATGCGTAGATTTGTACCTTATGTCTACCTTCTTTGTTTTATCATAGTCTTTTGCAAATTCGTATCGGATATCAATGTGTTTGATCTTACAAGACACATTATCCTCTTAACCGCTTTCCAGTGTACTTGCCCTGTATTGGATTGGTAACAGCTTACCATTTCCAACGGCAAAACAGATGTCCAGTCTCGTACACACCATAGCGTACATAAGACTATCAACTGCACTGGAATATGGAACTTTTTCCATAATTTCCTTTTCCTTTTGGTTCTTTGGACATGATTTCAGACATAAATTGTCGCACTTTCTTATTGGAGTATCAATGGACTTGCAGTCCTGCATATTAAAACGTTCTAGAACCTTCTTTATATATAAGTCTCCTGTGAAAGAGAAAGAAGTTTCTTTGAACGATTCCTTGAAATCTTAACTCCAAGGATATATGCGGCTTCTCCCATGTCTTTCATCTCAAAAACAGATGAAAGCCAAGCCTTGATATCCATCACAAAGCCCTTGTCATTTCCGGCTATTAAAATGTCATCTACATATAGAGACATAATAATATACTTGTTCTTATTCCTCTTGATATATACACAGTTATCTTCATTAAGCATGGAAAATCCATTTGATAAGACAACCTCTTGAAATCGTATATACCATTGCCTCGAGGATTGTTTAAGACCATATATGGATTTAAGAAGTTTACAAACCTTATGTTCGTTTCCTTCTTTTACAAACCCCGTTGGTTGATCCATATAGATCTCCTCGTCCAATTCTCCATTGAGAAAGGCAGTCTTTACATCCATTTGATATAATTCAAGGTCTAAGCAAGCTACCATTGCCAGAATCAGGCGAATTGAGGTAAAACGAACAACAGGTGAGAAGGTCTCTTCGTAGTCTATCCCTTCCTGTAGCGTAAAACCTTTCGCGACAAGGCGAGCTTTATATCTATCAATAGAGCCATCAGCCTTATGCTTGATCTTGAGAACCCATTTGTTCCGAATAGCTCTTCGTCCTCTGGGTAAGTCAACTAAGTCCCAGACTTGGTTAACTTTCATGGATTCTAACTCCTCTTGCATCGCTTCCATCCATTTGTCTTTAGCAGAGCAAGATACGGCATGTTTGAAAGTAGCAGGCTCGTCATCTTCTTGTAGTAAAGTCATAAAGGTTTGCGGAAATTCATCCTCAAATCTTAGAGGAGCCAACCTTGTACGACTACTACGTCGTATTTGAGATTCTTCACGTCCTTGTTGACTCGAATTTAGATCAATTCTAATATCACTCCCACTTGGAATGTCGTTAGAATTTCTCCCACTTGGATCATTATTCCCGTATGGAATAGGATAATCGTCAATCGTATAATCCATTGGTGAAGGTTGAAACGTATTTTCGTTTTCACCAAGAATTCTCCCACTCGAATGAGGTAATCCTTCTTGATCATAAATCTCAAGTAGAGATAAGTCCTGACTTATCTCGCCCTGTCTTGGAAACTCGTTTTCCAAGAAAGTGACATCCCTCGACTCAAACTCAATTAGCCCACCATTGTCTTCCTGACTAACAAAAACATAACCTTTGGAG
The DNA here is from genome assembly GCA_030789695.1 of Scilla litardierei. NCBI lineage: Eukaryota > Viridiplantae > Streptophyta > Magnoliopsida > Asparagales > Asparagaceae > Scilla > Scilla litardierei. Next base: position 158,773,180 of record CM061133.1, read on the forward strand.
TTTTCTGCGTATCGTATAAAGATACATTTCCTTCCCCTTGGCCCGAGTTTGCCATACTTATGGGAGGAAATATGTGCGTAGGATGCACAACCCCAAGGTTTCAAAATGTTTAAGTCAGGAGACCTTTGGTTCCACAACTCATAAGGAGTGGAGCTAACTGATTTCGAGGGTACGCGGTTTAAAATGAAAGCGGCCGTCAATAATGCATCACCCCAAAAGGTGATTGGCAAGTTAGCTTGCGCCATCATTGAACGGACCATTTCCATTAAAGTCCTATTTCTCCTTTCTGCAACACCGTTTTGTTGAGGAGTATAAGGCATAGTTACCTGATGTACTATGCCTTTTTCATCACAAAGTTCCTTAAAACTTGTTGATTGATATTCACCGCCCCTATCGGTTCGCAAGACCTTAATCTTGCGTTCTAATTGATTCTCCACTAAACTCATATAGTTTTTATAGCAAGCCAAAGCTTCACTTTTGTGGGATATCAAATAGATATGTCCGAATCGGGTGAAATCATCAATAAAAGTGATGAAATAGGACTTTCCGCGTCTTGTCTTGACATTCATCGGACCACATATGTCCGAATGGATAAGCTATAATGGAACCTCGACCCTTGTGCCGGTTCCAAACGGCTTGCGACAAGATTTTCCCACAAGGCAATGTTCGCAGGTCGACATTTCAACCTTTGAAACATTGGATAGAAGGCCATGTTTGGCAAGTCTATCCATACGCGTTGGTCCTATATGACCAAGCCTTGTGTGCCAAAAAATTATATTAAACTCATTAGTCAAAGAATTTGTCACAAGGAAATTTTCATTACATGAGGAACCATACATTGTACTTATTACAATAAATCCTTTGAAATACAAACCCAGTACCAAAAAAGGAATTATTACAAAATAGGTCCATATTACAATCATGAAGGAACCAACTATAACCAAGACCCATTAAATTGACCACAGTTTTAATATTCCTTTGAATATATGGAATGAAGAGAACATCATGAAGTAGGAGAGTGCGGCTGTTGTCCAAGACTAGCTTGCGAGTCCCAACGTCTTTCAGTTCAACACGTGTGTTGTTTCCTACATTGATCCACTTCATTCCTTGGGGTATCCGGTGATACTCTACGAAGGACCGTCTGTCCCTTGTTATGTGGTCGGTGGTACCTGAATCAATTATCCCAAAATGGATTAGATTCCATAAGAAATAGTGAACTAGAAACACATATGTAACTAGTATTACAAGTTACCTCGTCACTTCCACTCGTACACGAATGAGCATAGTGACTGAGCTTGTTGCACTTGAAGCACTTGATCCTTTTCAAGTCTTTCTTCTTGTGCCATTTCTTGTGCCCACCCTTATGTTTGGGTTCCTTGGTAGACTCAGGTTGCTTATTACGTTCATTAGAAGACTTCGAACGATCTTTACGTTTCTTTCCCCCGTGTGAGGAACTAGCAACCATGTGCACTTCTGCACTTGGCTTGGCAGCTGCAAGCCGCTCTTCCTCTAATTCGAGGTGCTTGGAAACATCGTTGAAGGTCTTGATGCTCTCATTATGAGTGAGATGCATCTTCATCTGATCCCACCCATTTGGTAGGGAACGTATGACTGCTTGGATTTGTTGCTCATCTGTGAGCACATGACCTGCATCCTTTAACTCTGAGATTAGATTCGCCATATGTCGAATATGTTTCCCCATGGAATGATCTGGATGGTTCTTATATGAATCAAATATTATAGTCAAGGCTCGAAGTTTGGACACCGATGTGCCACCAAACTTCTCCTCAAGCTTGGACCATATGTCCATGGCTAAGTCATGCTCCCGGAAGATGCGCATTATGTCATCAGCCATACTGCTTAATAACGTAATGCGCGCTATCTTATTCTTCCGAGACCAAGCATCAAAAGCTTCCTTGTCTCGTTTGTGTTGGGCCGTAGTGCCCAACTCAGGTTCAATCATTACGTTCTTTAGAGTTTCGAGCACTTCTTGCTCCTCTAAAACGTATTGTATCTTAATGGACCAAAGTTTGTAATTATCGCCGTTGAGTTTTTCACCTCTGTTTAACTCAGCGACGATATTCTTTGAAGCGGAAGACATTTTACTTTTAAAATGCTGCAAAAAGACACAAAACCGAAGGTTTGATCAAAACATTGCATAAAAATTCTTAAAATAGAACTCCCACTTGAAATGATAATAGAATATCCCATTTGGATAGTTCTAAAAATTCAAATCCCACTTGGAATTATATTATATTTGATAAGTTACTTTCGAAAAATATTGAAGATGTTGTTCTAGAATCGAAAAGGTCTCTATGATTCCAATCAATATCTAGAACAACCTTCAATATTCCCCCATCACTTATCAAACAATAGTACTCTTATAGTACTAACAGCGGAAAACGAGTTTGAAAACGTATTTTTCAGATATAATTCCCACTTGAAATGATAATAGAATATCACATATGGATAGTTCTAAAATCAACTCCCACTTGGAATGATATTCATAATTTGATAAGTTACTTTCGAAAAATATTGAAGATGTTACTCTAGAATCGGAAAGGTCACTATGTTTCCAATCACCATCTAGAGTAACTTTCAATATTTCTCCCTCACTTTATCAAATGTTAGTACTCTTATAGTACTTCGCAGCGGAAAAGCGTTTTTGAAAACGTATTTTTCAAAACGTATGAAAACGTATTTTCAAAAAAAAATTATATTTCATCTTCGTACCCTTATGATACTAGTGAAACATTCGGCACTTCCTGACCATTTGTCGGGAATGAGCCGTATCCGTGCCAAGGTCGGATCCCCCTTTTGGGATTTTTCTGCAAACTATCGTCGCTGGCTCCCGTATGGATCCAGGCGTTTCCCCCCGTATGAGAGAATTTTGGCGCAGACGATTGTCGTTTGGCCCCGTATGGGCTAGTCGGCACGTTTATGTTCGACCAAGGCCTTTTGCCGAATTGGTCGACCAAAACACCCAAATTGGTCGACCAAAAAAAAATTGGTCTGAATCACTCCCGGCCAGTGCCGATCAGTCCAGCCCCCGGCCAGGCCCTGACCGCTGCCAGGGCCGACCGTGGCCCTGGCAGCGGCCAGGGCCGTCCATTGGCCAGGCCCTGGCCTCTACCAGGGCCGGGGCCTGGCCGCCCTGGCCTGAGGCCAGGGCTCTGCCAGGATGGCCAGGCCCATGGCCGGGGCCAGGGCCCCTGCCCTGGCCTCTGCCAGGGCGGCCAGGCCCTGGTCGGGGCCAGGGCCCCTGCCCTGGCCTCTGCCAGGGCGGCCAGGCCCTGGCCTGAGGCCAGGGCACTACCCTGGCCTCTGCCAGGGCGGCCAGGCCCCTGGCCGGGGCCAGGGCCCCTGCCCTGGCCTCGGCCAGGCCAGGGCCCCTGCCCTGGCCTCGGCCAGGGGGGCCTGGCCCTGGCCGGGGGCCAGGGCCCCTGCCCTGGCCTCGGCCAGGGGGGCCTGGCCCTGTCCTGGCCGCGGCCAGGGCCTTCTGGCCGTGGCCGTGGCCGGCCAGGGCCGGCCCTGGCCTGGCCTGGCCAGACCGCGGCCAGGCCCGGCCCTGGCAGAGGCCAGGGCCGGCGCCCTAGCCACTGCCAGGGCCTAGCCGGCCCTGGCAGTGGCCAGGGCCGGCCTGTCGGCCTGCCGGCCCTGGCAGAGGTCAGGGCCGGTGCACTAGGTAGAGGTCAGGACCCCTGGCCGGCCAGGGCAGAGGCCCTGGCCGGCCAATCATGGCCACTGGCCGGTCAAGGCACTAGCCCTGGCCGGTCAGGAGGGTGCAAATCCATACGGGGATTTTTTTGGTCGACCAATCTTAGTGTTTTGGTCGACCAATTTGGCAAAAGGCCTTGGTTGCACATGAACATGCCGATTAGCCCATACGGGGTGTCTAAAGGCTCTACTCCTTGAAGATTAGCCTAAGTGCTCTACTTCATGCGAGATTAGCCGTAGTGCTCTACTCCTTGAAGATTAGCCGTAATGCTCTACTTCATGCGAGATTAGCCATGTCATTGTGCTCTACTCTACGGAGATTAGCCAATGTACTTACGACGTTGTGCTCTACTCTACGGAGATTAGCCAATGTATTTCAAATTTTTTTTGAAAAAGATATTTTCAAATAGGTTATGTCCCGTCCTTAAATCGGGATAGCGCAATTTAGAATTCCAAGTCCTACCACGATCCGGCCATGGTTATCTAACTCATGGGTGTGTAGAACAGGTCTCGTGGCTTGGCAATTGTTGCGCTAAAATTCTTTGCGCAAACTCTCACCTATTCCATTTTGAAAGATATGTTTTTCAAAAGTAATTTTCCACTGTGAAGTACTATAAGAGTACGATTGTTTGATAAGTGATGGGGGAATATTGAAGGTTGTTCTAGATGGTGATTGGAATCATAGAGACCTTTTCGATTCTAGAACAACATCTTCAATATTTTTCGAAAGTAACTTATCAAATATAATATAATTCCAAGTGGGATTTGAACTTTTAGAACTATCCAAATGGGATATTCTATTATCATTTCAAGTGGGAGTTATATTTTAAGAATTTTTATGCAATGTTTTGATCAAACCTTCGGTTTTTGTGTCTTTTGCAGCATTTTAAAAGTAAAATGTCTTCCGCTTCAAAGAATATCGTCGCTGAGTTAAACAGAGGTGAAAAACTCAACGGCGATAATTACAACCTTTGGTCCATCAAGATACAATACGTTCTAGAGGAGCAAGAAGTGCTCGAAACTCTAAAGAACGTTATGATTGAACCCGAGTTGCGCACTACGGCCCAACACCGACGAGACAAGGAAGCTTTTGATGCTTGGTCTCGGAAGAATAAGATATCGCGCATTACGTTATTAAGCAGTATGGCTGATGACATAATGCGCATCTTCCGAGAACATGACCTAGCCATGGACATATGGTCCAAGCTAGAGGAGAAGTTCGGTGGCACATCGGTGTCCAAACTTCGCGCCTTAACTATAAGGTTCGATACATATAAGAAACGTCCAGATCATTCCATGGGGAAACATCTGCGACATATGGCGAACCTTATCTCGGAGTTAAAGGACGCATGTCATGTGCTCACTGATGAGCAACAAATCCAAGCAGTGATACATTCCCTACCAAATGGGTGGGATCAAATGAAGATGCATCTCACTCACAATGAGAGCATCAAGACCTTCAGCGACGTTTCCAAGCACCTCGAATTAGAGGAAGAGCGGCTTGCGGCTGCCAAGCCAAGTGCAAAAGTGCACATGGTTGCTAGATCCTCACACGGGGGAAAGAAACGGAAAGATCGTTCGAAGTTCACTAATGAACGTAATAAGCAACCTGAGTCTACCAAGAAACCCAAACATAAGGGTGGGCACAAGAAATGGCACAAGAAGAAAGACTTGAAGAGGATCAAGTGCTTCAAGTGCAACAAGCTCGGTCACTATGCTCGTTCATGTACGAGTGGAGGCGACGAGGTAACTTGTAAATATACTAGTTACATATGTGTTTCTAGTTCAATATTTCTTGTGGAATCTAATCAATTTTGGTTAATTGATTCAGGTGCCACCGACCACATAGCAAGGGACAGACGGTCCTTCGTGGAGTATCACCGGATACCCCAAGGAACGAAGTGGATCTATATAGGAAACAACACACGTGTTGAAGTGAAAGGCGTTGGGACTTGCAAGCTAGTCTTGGACAACGGCCGCACTCTCCTACTTCATGATGTCCTCTTCGCTCCAGATATTCGAAGGAATATAATTTCTGTGGTCGTATTAATGGGTCTTGGCTATAACTGGTTTTTTCATGATTGTAATGTGGACTTAAGTTGTAATAATACTCTTATTGGTACTGGGTTTGTATTTAAAGGATTTATTGTAATGAGTACAATGTATGATTCCTCATGTAATGAAAATTTCCTTATTGCAAATTCTAAGACTTATGAGTCTGATGTGATTTGTTGGCACGCAAGGCTTGGTCATATTGGACCAACGCGTATGGATAGACTTGCCAAACGTGGCCTTCTATCCAATGTTTCAAAGGTTGAAATGTCGACCTGCGAACATTGCCTTGTGGGGAAATCTTGTCGCAAGCTGTTTGGAACCGGCACAAGGGCCGAGGTTCCATTACAGCTTATCCATTCGGACATATGTGGTCCGATGAATGTCAAGACAAGACGCGGAAAGTCATATTTCATCACTTTTATTGATGATTTCACCCGATTCGGACATATCTATTTGATATCCCACAAAAGTGAAGCTTTGGCTTGCTTTAAAAACTATATGAGTTTAGTGGAGAATCAATTAGATCGCAAGATTAAGGTTCTGCGAACCGATAGGAGCGGTGAATATCAATCAATAAGTTTTAAGGAACTTTGTGATGAAAAAGGCATAGTACATCAGGTAACTATGCCTTATACTCCTCAACAAAACGGTGTTGCAGAAAGGAGAAATAGGACTTTAATGGAAATGGTCCGTTCAATGATGGCGCAAGCTAACTTGCCAATCACCTTTTGGGGTGATGCATTATTGACGGCTGCTTTCATTTTAAACCGCGTACCCTCGAAATCAGTTAGCTCCACTCCTTATGAGTTGTGGAACCAAAGGTCTCCTGACTTAAACGTTTTAAAACCTTGGGGTTGTGCATCCTACGCACATATTTCCTCCCATAAGTATGGCAAACTTGGGCCAAGGGGAAGGAAATGTATCTTTATACGATACGCAGAAAACTCCAAAGGTTATGTTTTTGTTAGTCAGGAAGACAATGGTGGGCTAATTGAGTTTGAATCGAGGGATGTCACTTTCTTGGAAAACGAGTTTCCAAGACAGGGCGAGATAAGTCAGGACTTATCTCTATTTGAGATTTATGATCAAGAAGGATTACCTCATTCGAGTGGGAGAATTCTTGGTGAAAACGAAAATACGTTTCAACCTTCACCAATGGATTATACGAATGACGATTATCCTATTCCATACGGGAATAATGTTCCAAGTGGGAGCAATTCTAACGACATTCCAAGTGGGAGTGATATTAGAAATGATCTAAACTCAAGTCAACAAGGACTTGAAGAATCTCAAATACGACGTAGTATTTTTTGGAAATCCTATCTGTCATGACTTAAACAAACTAGTCTCATCTCTATCTTATCCATCTGATAAGATAAGGCGGTTGCTCATGTGAGAGAGCCAACCTTAATCTGTCCGACATACACACAATTCAGCTGAGATTTCAAAAATGTACACAAACATTTCTTAAGAAATTCATATGCAATGTTTGAAAAAGAACTTATTCTTTTATTAATTTTGATCATTTACAGACATGGGAATCTACATTGGTACAACTCAGCTCTTACGCAATCCTTGAGATGATAAGTGTTTGTAAAACACATTTCTGGGGATCGCTTTCGTAAGCTGATCCTCTATCATCTCATGCGTAGATATGTACCTTATGTCTACCTTCTTGGTTTTATCATAGTCTTTTGCAAATCTGCAGTTCCTTTAAGATACTGCATTATGCTCTTAACCGCTTTCCAGTGTTCTTGCCCTGGGTTGGATTGGTAACGTCTTACCATTCCAACGGTAAAACAGATGTCTGGTCTTGTATGCATCATAGCGTACATAAGACTAACAACTGCACTGGAATATGGAACTTTTTCCATAATTTCCCTTTCCTTTTGGTTCTTTGTACATGATTTCAGATATAAATTATCGCATCTGCTTATAGGAGTATCAATTTGACTTGTAGTCCTACATATTAAACCGTTCTAGAACCTTCTTTATATAAGTCTCATGTGAAAGAGAAAGAAGTTTCTTCGAACGATTCCTTGAAATCTTAATTCCAAGGATATATGTGACTTCCCCATGTCTTTCATCTCAAAACTGATGAAAGTCAAGCCTTGATATCCATCACAAAGCCCTTGTCATTTCTGGTTATTAAAATGTCATCTACATATAGAGACATAATAACGTGCTTGCTTTTAATCCTCTAGATATATACGCAGTTATCTTCATCAATCATAGAAAATCCATTTGATAAGAAAACTTCTTGAAATCGTATATACCATTGCCTCGAGGATTATTTAAGACCATATATGGACTTACGAAGTTTACAAACCGTATGTTCGTTTCCTTCTTTTACAGACCCTGTTGGTTGTTCCATATAGATCTCCTCGTCCAATTCTCCATTGAGAAAGGCAGTCTTTACATCCATCTGATGTAATTCGAGGTTTAAGCAAGCTAACATTGCCAGAATCAGGCGAATCGAGGTAAAACGCATAACAGGTGAGAAGGTCTCTTCGTAGTCTATCCCTTCCTGTTGCGCAAAACCTTTCGCGACAAGGCGAGCTTTATATCTATCAATAGAGCCATCAGCCTTATGCTTAATCTTGAGAACCCATTTGTTCCCAATTGCTCTATGTCCTCTGGGTAAGTTAACTAAGTCCCAGACTTGGTTAACTTTCATGGATTTCAATTCCTCCTTTATCGCTTCCATCCATTTGTCTTTTGCAGGGCAAAATACGGCCTTGTATGACTACTACGTCGTATTTGAGATTCTTCAAGTCCTTGTTGACTCGAAGTTAGATCAATTCTAATATCACTCCCACTTGAAATGTCGTTTAGAATTGCTCCCACTTGGATCATTATTCCCGTATGGAATAGGATAATCGTCATTCGTATAATCCATTGGTGAAGGTTGAAACGTATCTTCGTTTTCACCAAGAATTCTCCCACTCGAATGAGGTAATCCTTCTTGATCATAAATCTCAAATAGAGATAAGTCCTGACTTATCTCGCCCTGTCTTGGAAACTCGTTTTCCAATAAAGTGACATCCCTCGACTCAAACTCAATTAGCCCACCATTGTCTTCCTGACTAACAAAAACATAACCTTTGGAGTTTTCTGCGTATCGTATAAAGATACATTTCCTTCCCCTTGGCCCGAGTTTGCCATACTTATGGGAGGAAATATGTGCGTAGGATGCACAACCCCAAGGTTTCAAAATGTTTAAGTCAGGAGACCTTTGGTTCCACAACTCATAAGGAGTGGAGCTAACTGATTTCGAGGGTACGCGGTTTAAAATGAAAACGGCCGTCAATAATGCATCACCCCAAAAGGTGATTGGCAAGTTAGCTTGCGCCATCATTGAACGGACCATTTCCATTAAAGTCCTATTTCTCCTTTCTGCAACACCGTTTTGTTGAGGAGTATAAGGCATAGTTACCTGATGTACCATGCCTTTTTCATCACAAAGTTCCTTAAAACTTGTTGATTGATATTCACCGCCCCTATCGATTCGCAAGACCTTAATCTTGCGATCTAATTGATTCTCCACTAAACTCATATAGTTTTTAAAGCAAGCCAAAACTTCACTTTTGTGGGATACCAAATAGATATGTCCGAATTGGGTGAAATTATCAATAAAAGTGATGAAATAGGACTTTACGCGTCTTGTCTTGACATTCATCGGACCTCATATGTCCGAATGGATAAGCTGTAATGGAATCTCGGCCCTTGTGTCGGTTCCAAACGGCTTGCGACAAGATTTCCCCACAAGGCAATGTATGCAGGCCGACATTTCAACCTTTGAAACATTTTGATAGAAGGCCACGTTTGGCAAATCTATCCATACGCGTTGGTCCAATATGACCAAGCCTTGTGTGCCAACAAATTATATTAGACTCATTAGTCAAAGAATTTGTCACAAGGAAATTTTCATTACATGAGGAATCATACATTGTACTTATTACAATAAATCCTTTGAAATACAAACCCAGTACCAATAAAGGAATTATTACAAAATAGGTCCATATTACAATCATGAAGGAACCAACTATAACCAAGACCCATTAAATTGACCACAGTTTTAATATTCCTTTGAATATATGGAATGAAGAGAACATCATGAAGTAGGAGAGTGCGGCCGTTGTCCAAGACTAGCTTGCGAGTCCCAACGCCTTTCACTTCAACACATGTGTTGTTTCCTACATTGATCCACTTCATTCCTTGGGGTATCCGGTGATACTCCACGAAGGACCGTCTGTCCTTTGCTATGTGGTCGGTGGCACTTGAATCAATTATCCCAAAATGGATTAGATTCCACAAGAAATATTGAACTAGAAACACATATGTAACTAGTATTACAAGTTACCTCGTCACTTCCACTCGTACACGAACGAGCATAGTGACCGAGCTTGCTGCACTTGAAGCACTTGATCCTTTTCAAGTCTTTCTTCTTGTGCCATTTCTTGTGCCCACCCTTATGTTTGGGTTCCTTGGTAGACTCAGGTTGCTTATTACGTTCATTAGAAGACGTCGAACGATCTTTACGTTTCTTTCCCCCGTGTGAGGAACTAGCAACCATGTGCACTTCTGCACTTGGCTTGACAGCCGCAAGCCGCTCTTCCTCTAATTCGAGGTGCTTGGAAACATCGTTGAAGGTCTTGATGCTCTCATTATAAGTGAGATGCATCTTCATCTGATCCCACCCATTTGGTAGGGAACGTATGATTGCTTGGATTTGTTGCTCATCTGTGAGCACATGACCTGCATCCTTTAACTCCGAGATAAGGTTCGCCATATGTCGCAGATGTTTCCCCATGGAATGATCTGGACGTTTCTTATATGAATCGAACCTTATAGTTAAGGAGCGAAGTTTGGTCACCGATGTGCCACCGAACTTCTCCTCTAGCTTGGACCATATGTCCATGGCTAGGTCATGTTCTCGGAAGATGCGCATTATGTCATCAGCCATACTGCTTAATAACGTAATGCACGCTATCTTGTTCTTCCGAGACCAAGCATCAAAAGCTTCCTTGTCTCGTCGGTGTTGGGCCGTAGTGCCCAACTCGGGTTCAATCATAACGTTCTTTAGAGTTTCAAGCACTTCTTGCTCCTCTAGAACGTATTGTATCTTGATGGACCATAGTTTGTAATTATCGCCGTTGAGTTTTTCACCTCGGTTTAACTCAGCGACGATATTCTTTGAAGCGGAAGACATTTTACTTTTAAAATGCTGCAAAAGACACAAAAACCGAAGATTTGATCAAAACATTGCATAAAAATTCTTAAAATATAACTCCCACTTGAAATGATAATAGAATATCCCATTTGGATAGTTCTAAAAATTCAAATCCCACTTGGAATTATATTATATTTGATAAGTTACTTTCGAGAAATATTGAAGATGTTGTTCTAGAATCGAAAAGGTCTCTATGATTCCAATCACCATCTAGAACAACTATCAATATTCCCCCATCACTTATCAAACAATCGTACTCTTATAGTACTTCTCAGCGGAAAATTACTTTTGAAAAACATATCTTTCAAAATGGAATAGGTGAGAGTTTGCGCAAAGAATTTTATCGCAACAATTGCCAAGCCACGAGACCTGTTCTACACACCCATGGGTTAGATAACCATAGCCGGATCGTGGTAGGACTTGGAATTCTAAATTGCGCTATCCCGATTAAGGACGGGACATAACCTATTTGAAAACATCTTTTTCAAAAAATTTAAAATACATTGGCTAATCTCCGTAGAGTAGAGCACAACGTCATAAGTACATTGGCTAATCTCCGTAGAGTAGAGCACAACGTCATAAGTACATTGGCTAATCTCCGTAGAGTAGAGCACAATGACATGGCTAATCTCGCATGAAGTAGAGCACTATGGCTAATCTTCAAGGAGTAGAGCCCAAGGAAAAACTTCATTAAAATGTTAGCCCCGTATGGGCTAGTCGGCACTGTGGTTAGCCCTGTATGGGCTAATCGGCACATTCGAGTTTGACCAAGGCCTTTTGTCACCCCGTATGGGTCAGTCGGCAAGTTTGCAATCGACCAAGACCTTCTGCCGGATTGGTCGACCAAAACAACCAAATTGGTCGACCAATTATTTGGTCTGCAACTTCTCCCGGCCAGGGCCTCTGCCCTGGCCGAGGCTTGGCCAAGGGCCGGCCAGGGCCTCTTCCCTGGCCGGCCAGGGGCCCTGGCCCCCTCGGCCAGGGCCTCTGCCCTGGCCGAGGCCGGCCAGGCCCTGGCCGAGGCCAGGGCGCCGGCCCTGGCCACTGACAGGGCCGGCCAGGCCGGCCCCTGGCCTTGGCCGGCCACTGCCGGCCTGGCCATGGCCGGCCATGGCTTGGCCATGGCCGGTCATGGCCAAGGCCATTTTTGCCTTGGCCGGCCATGGCCCTTTGGCCATGGCCGGCCTCCCCTTGTATGGGGTGGCCGCACACCCCCGTCGGTGGGGGTTGCCGCGGTGGTTATTGGCCGTAGCCAACCCCCTCCGCATGGGGAGGGGGGTGCATGGCCTTCATATCCCATTTGGCCATGGTGCACATGCACTAAAATTCATCTTCCCCGATGGGAATAACCACCACCTTCTTCCTCGATGAAGCACCCGTTCGTCGATGAAGCACCCATTCGTCGAGAAAGTGGTTATTTTCTAATGGCCGTGTGCCAAAAATGAAAAATAACATACTACGTGAACGGTCGGTTCTTCCCGTCACGGAGAGTTCCTATCATATCCGTAATGATAGGAGACCCTAACGTGAAAAGAACAACCGCTGCGTTCTCTCCGTCACGAAGCGTTCCTACCATATCCGTAATGGTAGGATACCCATTCGTGAAAAAGACAACGACTCGTTCATAGTTTCGACGGGACGGCGGTTTGACTGGGGTGAACCCGTATGGCTCTGATACCAATGTAGGATCCTGCCAAAACAGAGTTAGGATCGATAAAATGAAGTTTAGACTTACGCTTGCGTATGCGACACGGTAGACTACGAACTTCGCATTCGGATTCGCCACGACGGATCGAGTCTTCTCACGAACGGAGTAAGGCTACTAAATCCACAATCTAAATCTCTACTTTAGATTAAGAACTTGGATAAAGAGAGAGGAAGTATTTCGGCAGAGCTTCGCTAGAATGAAAATGCATGCAAGAATGCCATGCAAAAGTATAAGGAAATGGCTAACCCTTGGGTCTTATTTATAGCCCCCAAGGTAGTTATTTTAGGAGCAATTGTTCCTTTGGAACAATTTAACTAAGGTGTACCATCGTACATGGAATATTATAAGCTTAAGTTGTACCATATGCATGGTACAACATAAGCTTAAGATATTACCCCTTTATTAGCCATATGTCGCATGCATTTATGCACATATAATGCGACTTTCCCATCAATCTAGAGATCCTCTCCGCAAGGGAACATATTCCCTTTGCGCACGACTTCGTGTACGTGACGTTCGAGGTCCGTATTCCCTCGTACATCCCCTACAAGGGTGTACTAACGTCTTCCATATCCAACACTTTGTGCCAATGGACATAGTCTTCTCCGTTTCCTCCGCCACGGGTACCTCCTCTACGTCCTCCATCGGAGCTGGTCATTGATGAGCGAAGTCCTCCCGATCGTCGAGGAGGTCGATCATAGGGCTTGCTCGGACCCCTTATGTTTGGTAGAGCCGACGTAACATCTTCGCGAGAGCTTCTGGGATCCCTGCACCGGTCCAACCCTGTGCAGAGTCTGGAACTTCAACATTTGATGCAGCAACAAGGGAGAGCTTCAACAGTGGTCATGTAAGGCTGCCCAATGATGCCGTTGTATGCTGAGGCGATGACGACGACGAAAAACTGCGTCATTTGAGTGATGATCTTTGGCCTCTCCCCAAGGGTGACGGGCAGGGTGATCACTTCGACAATGGGCACCGAATGTCCGGTGAAGCCGACAATCAGGCCCAAGCAAGGCCTCAGCTCCGCCTGGTCGAGCCCCATCTTCTGAATCTTGGACATGAACAGGATGTTGCATGAGCTGCCTGTGTCGACCAGGAGTCTGCTCACGATCGTCGGCCCTATGAGAGCTTCGATGACGACGGTGTCCTCATGCAGCAGCTTAACCCCCTCCAGGTCGTCATCAGATAAGGAGATGGGGGACAAGCCACTCTTCTCCGCTTTGCCCCTGCGCCGACGCCCACCGTCATGATCTGTCGAGCATATGTCTTCATCGTCGACACTGATGTACCGCCCTGGGATGGCCCGTCATAGATAACATCTATATGCATGATCAGCTCGGGCCTATGGTGGGCCACTTCCTCGGTGTCATGGGTCGGCTGAGCAGCCTCTGTGGTTGCTCCTTCATCGTGGCTCGGCCTTCCTTGGTCGACGAACTTCCGAAGATGTCCGTCCTGAATCAACCGCTCTATATCCCTCTTTAGGGCATATCACTCGTCAGTATCATGGCTATGGTCGCAGTGATACCGACAGTCCTTTTGCATATTCCTTCCAGTGGCCCTTGTCCTCATCTCCAGGGGCACGTCTTTGAGAAACCCGCTCTTCATGGACGCCACCATAACTTCCGTCAGGGGTGCATTTAGCCTCATGTAGATGACTTCCTACGCTCTTTTGGGGTCGCCTCTCGGAGCAGGGTTACTGGGGGTGAGGAATCCCCCCAGAGGTCTGGGGCGATCATGCGCTCGAGGGACTCCCTAGTCGCACCCTTGGGGGTAGGCTTGGTCACGCCCTCTGGGGCAGTCCTGGTCATGCCCTTGGGGGCATTCATCCCGTCTCAGCCGTTCAATGTGCCTCGCTTCAACAAAGGTGGCTTTGACTGGTGAGGCCCCCTTCACCGTCTCCAAGGCTTCCTCGCTCAGCATGAATTTCTACGCCCGGGTGAAAAGGGCATGGAGATAGGTAGGCGGACCACAGAGCAGCGACTTGTGTATACTTCTATTCATCAGCTCCTTCTTGAAGGCCGCCATGAGGAGCTCGTCTCTGCAGCTCGTCCCGTTGAGTCTTTCTTCCTTAAAGCACTGCAAGAAGTTACGGATGGTCTCTCCTTCCTTATGAACCACTGTGAACAGATAGTCTGACGCCTTCTTCCTTCTTCGCTCTACCAGGAATTGATGACAAAACTTTTGGAAGAGTTCGCTAAACGAATCAACGGAGCGATCGGGCAAGCCGTTGTACCACTCGACCGCTGCCTTCTTCAAGGTCGTCCGAAAAGCTCGATAGAGGAGGGAGTCACCCGCCCCATAGATCTCCATCACTCCCTGGTATCACTGCACGTGCTCCAGGGGATCACCGAACCATTATACAGTTCAATCTGAGGTAGCTTGAACCTATGTGGTACCGGGGTTGAGATCACCCTTCAGGTCAGCGGATTAGCTTCTTCGGGGTAGGGGAGGTGTTGGTAATCTTCGGGAAATGTTCATGTCACCTCGATGCTCTCGTCGCTAGTTGGAATCATCAGATGAGCCACCTCGACGCTCAGAGGCATTCCTCCCTCTCTCCGGGGGTCAGACTACGGTCGTGGCTCCTCCGTTGTCGGTCATCACGCCTAGGAGAGTGGCGATCTGGTCGTGGGGAGCTCCTGTTACGGTGGGCATGCCCTTCTCGTCTTAGGCTTGGCTATCTCCCGTGGTGATAGCTTTCAGCATGATAGTCCAGCATGGGGTTCCCCCACACTATCAAGGCCAACACTAGGGGGACTCTTCGGCTCCCCCTTAAATCCTCTCCCTCTCAGCATCGAGGGATCGACGCTGTCGGATAGCCGCTTCTTCATCCAGTCGCCTCTGATGAGCGGCATCCTCCTCCTTAACGAACTCCCTCTGCAGAGCAGCCACTTATGCCTCTTCGAATCGCCTTTACTGTATGACCGCTTCTTCGTTAAATTGGTGGAGGATATATCCCTTCACTTTGCAGGGTCTGGAGGGGCCTTCTGATGGAGGCAGCCTGGCCTGCCTAGCAACTGCCCAGTCTTCTATCAGTTTGGAGAAGTTCTCGAAACTTTTGTAGACATCGAGGGCCGCATCCTGAATGACCGTGGCAGACCCCTCAATGGGTAGATCCATCGTAGGAGTTCTTCTAAGAGAGCGGTTCTTCGCGACCGTCGGATGCTTGCCACGACGGTCGCTGCGGCGACTCCGTGTAGTGTCTGACATGAGTGTAACCATTGTTCCCACAGACGGCACCAATTGTTGCGGGTCAAGTCCACCAACAATGATATTTGTATTAAATGGGAATCAAGGGTAAAATGATTACATGTTATGGGTTGATGACGAGGTTAGCTCGACTCGGAATACACTTCAGGATGAAGAATCCAAGGTCGCCTGACGGTCTCCCAACGTCGTTGTCTCCTTGTAGCTGAGGCGAGCTTCATGCGACAATAGAAACTCGTCAGAAAGGCGGGGTTAGCTGTCAGCCCGTAGCCTCTCCGATGCTTAACTTAGTGGATGACTTGTAATAAGTGTGTTGGACACGCTTGGTGATCTTAAGGCAGATCGACGAGGCATGGCGAGCTTATGAGGAAGGCACAGATATATAGGAGATATCCGACCTTGAATATTGGAAAGGAGTTAAGGATTTTAACTAACCAGCCCACTCCTTGGTGGCTGGAGTGGGTATTTATAGGGTTGAGAGGAGGTTGCTCGCCGTCCAATTAGCTGTCGATTCAGCTTAACTGGAGCGCAAGTGGAGAAGTGATAGGTCGACGGGGGCTGTCAGAGATATTTATGCATTAATGGGTGTCAGACTATGTTAATGCACGTGTTAATAAGACGTGATGGGCGGCCATCAGTTCTCGCCCTTAACCCCTGGCATTAATGGGGGTAGGTGGCCTTACGTCACCATGTCAGATATATTTGGTTTAGGCCACCCTTGGTTAGGCCCAAGCTTTACGACCTTGGACCGTTCGACTGTGCTTCCTATTGGAGAGTAGGCGAGCTTCGTGCTAGTATGGCAAGCTTATCGATCGGGTAGGCGAGCTTCTTTTATTGACCCTGATGGCAAGCTTGCCGCTCAGTAAGGTGAGCTTCCCAGTGTTGCGGCGACCTTCTGCTTGGGCTTCAAATGAATGGGCCTTTATTATCTGGGCCGGCCTTAAGGCCGTAAAAGGTCATTAATCAAATAATGTTGGACTTCTTCCAACATACTTTGGTCAAAGTTTTTCACTAAAGACCGAACCAACACATGCGACACTAACTCCTCATAACGGTAGAGATGAATTCTCTCTTGATCATTACTCTCCTCGCACGCTTCAAGTGTCTCCATCCAAACACCTTTGTAAGGGACCCTACGAGGCTACACACACTAGAGGAGTGGTGAATAGTGTAATAGCAAGAAAAGTGCTTAATTAAAAGTTACTGAAATTAAAGCACAATAAGCAGTGGAAAATAAACAGAGTGCTCAACAACAACAATCACAAACATAAGGATTTTATCCTGGTTCCCCAAAACTTGGGTACGTCCAGCCACACCAATATTCACTATAATTCTCACAAAGAGAAGTGAATACAATCTCACACAGCGATACCTCACACAGAGGATTTAGGATTCTCACAAAGAGATATCCTTACTCTCTCACAGAGAGACCTCATACATAGAATTTAGGATTCCCATAAAGAGATATCCTTACTCTCACATAGAGAGACCTCACAAAGAGGATTTGGATTCTCACACAGAGAAATCCTTATTCTCACACAGAGAGACCTCACACAAAGGATTTTTTCTTTCACACAGAAAGAACCAAACTCTCACAAAGATAGTAACTCATACAAAGAGAGTAACTAATTCCCATAAATAGAATTAGGGGTATCATAAATGTGAAACGAAATAACACTTACCTATGCATTGATATGATCTTACCAATGTGAAGAAGAAGGCATGCAAGTGAAACTCAAGTGCTTGAGATGAGGCTTTATTCAACTAGATGATCTTTCTCTCTTCTAGGAATGGATCCTAACACTTCTCACTTGAGTGTATGAAAATGAAGAGAAGAAAGATGTTCTCCAATAAAAGGAATGAGATTGAAATCCCTTGAAGAAATTTCCTAGAGCTTAGATGCTATAGCATAAGATTGAAGCTCTAAATGAGGGAATGTGAGAGGTTAGGAATGAGATTGAAATCCCTTGAAGAAATTTCCTAGAGCTTAGATGCTATAGCATAAGATTGAAGCTCTAAATGAGGGAATGTGACAGATTAGGAGTGGCTATTGATTCTCAAAGATTCAATATTAACCAAGAGTTCTAAATGAACTAATCCATCTCCTATATATAGGAAGCCAAGAAGAGCCCATAAAACTAGCCAAAAACTCAAAGGGAAGAAATCTGCAACGGCTAGATTTTGGTAGTTTATGGCACAGACAGTTGACTGATGAACAACTGACAGTTGACTGTTCAACGGCTAGAAAAATTCCAACGGCTATAATCTGAGCCGGGACAGTCGACTGTAGAAGACTACACAGGCGACTGTAAAACAGACAGTCGACTGTATATCTTTCATCAGGCGACTGCTGCAGGGATGGAAATAAAACAGAGAGAGATACGCCACGCCTTTCAGACGACTGATGGCCATTTCACAGGCGACTGTAAATATACATGCGACTGTAAAAACTTCATCAGTCGACTATCTTGCAAATTGGGATGAAGCCCAGAAAATGCAAGATGCATACAGTCGATTGTCGACAATTCACAGGCAACTGTAGAAACACAGACGACTGTAAATTGAACATCAGTCGAGTGATGCGAAAAGCTCAAGAAGAGTCAATAAAAATGTTGACTTGAGCTATGCACTACATTCAACTGTAGAAGGCTCGACATGCGACTGGAAATCACACAGTCGACTGAAAAACCTTCATCAAGTGACTGTTGGAGAGCCAGAGACTCCAATTGAGACTTTGGGCAAGATGAACCTATTAGGTTGGATTCTATGATAATCATAAGGATCACTAAGATGGTTAAATGCATATGCATGAGAGTATGACCATTTATCAAGGCATTACAATAACCCTAGACACAAAAACAGAAATGCAAGTAATAGAAATTACATGGATTACATATAGCATCTCCTAGTGTCTAAGTCTTCAAGCTCACGATACCTTGATGCTCCCTATCATCTCCAAGCTTTGGCACTCCTTGATGAGCTTCCCTTCATCAAGCTCCAAGCTTTGGCAATGCTCCTTTAGATGTCCATCCATCATCATGCTCCAAGCTTTGGCTTCATTAGAAGATCTCCATGACTTCATCCAAGCTTGATCACACCATCACTCTTGGAGGTCTTTAAGATATCCCTTGTAATATTATCCAAGCAATATGCTTTGTTTCATCAACTTATAATCATTAACATAAACTGAGACTATAACATAAGATTGATTAGCACACTAACATAATGTATTGATCATCATCAAAACAACGTTAGTCTTGAACCCAAGAACCAACAATCTCCCCCTTTTTAATGATGACAATCCATTATGTCAAAATATAATAAATATTGAAATAAATAATGTGTGCTAACAAGCTCCCCCAATCAATATGCAAATGTGCATAAAATATAAACATGCAAAGCACAAATCATATTGATGGGTGTTATGCAAAAACATACCAATTGAAAATAATGCATAAAAAGCACAAGGTATATTTTTACATAACCTATTTCTCTTCCCCATTGGCATATCAAAAAGATGGGTAAAAGCCAAATAGGAAAACTAAGGGCAAGAGAAATAACCATCCCATATGCACAAACATACTGTGAATGAAATTCAATATGACATATGAATTGAAAAATAATGCTAGCAAGAAAAAATTCCATACTCCCCCGTAATCATACAAAACATGCAAACATGGGGGTAATGGATACACTCACAAAAATGTGGGTACAAAATGTAAACATACAAGCATGGTAACCAAGCAATGCATAACAATGTGAGTGAGCTAGCAAGTTGGAAACCAAACAAAAGTGGAGTTTGGTTTCCTTATATAGCCATATGAAAATATAACATGACGAACATATGATTATATATACGAGTTCCTATCAAACCTAGAAACATTCTTAGGAATCCACAAACAAAGTGCTTTGGGATTCTTAAGAAGTGGTTTGGTTAAGGCATGAGTAGGAGGTGAGGGTGCACGCTTATGACGTGGAACATAAACATTGGCGTGCCCCGTGTGTGAAACATGCAATTTAGCATTAGAATCATTCACACAAGAAATTATACCATGCATAGGAACATATGAAGCATGCAAATATTTATCATCAATTCTAGCAAGCAAGCAATAATAAGGTTTCCTATGAGTAGAAACATCATGCATAGCATTCAAAGAAGAAGCATTCATATCAACATGTTTTTGAATAGGCTTCTTAATATATGCAAGACTGGAATACAAAAATGCATGATTTCTCTTTGGCTTAGAAATAATAGTTGATTTTAGGCCAAAAGAGTTGGATGTGACTTTCTCATTAGAATGCTCCCCCATAAAATTTATTTGGGTGCTTCTAAGAGAAGAGCTTGGTTTGTTCACCTTCCATGAAGAGGATCCCAAAACCGTGTCCTTATTCAATTTGAAATTTTCAATTTGAGTAGACAATAGCTCACATTTCTTCAAAAGTGAAGAAATGTTGTCATCCCTCTTGGATAGACATGAGCTAAGCTCACAACATTTTGACTTGAGAGCCAATGTCTCATCTCTCAAAATGTTGTAATCACTCTCCGAGTGTATCTTCTCCATTTGGAGTTTGAGAGAAGCATTCTCATCCTTCAAGGCACTCAATTGAGAAAGAAGAGTATCTTTCTTGGTATGCAAAGAATTAAGTTCAACATTATGTGATGCATACAGACTCTCTTTCACAGATTTGTGAAAATCATGATTAAACTCAATACGAGCTTTAAGAGAGTCATTCTCTTTGCTCAACATACACATATAAGAATCAGGATCAATCTTTTCTTGATTCAATGCAATGGTTTGTGTATCATCACGAGGTTTGGATGATAAAGAAGTGTGTGTGCGAGCATCTCTCTCAAGCTTGTTATTATTCGCTTTGAGAGAGTCCATAAACAATGCATTATCATTTTCAATAAAATTACCGCATTGAACGAGAGAGTTACGAGATACCTCATTACCAACGATGCTCTCATCATCGCAAGATTCCTCTCCACCATACTTTTCATCAAGATATTCCCATATCTCATTGGTCGTCTCGAATTCCTTCACTTTCTTACCAATTTTTGGAGAGAGAGCATGAAGCAAAGGCTTCCACTCTTTGGCATCCGAATTAATTAAGGACTCATCATGCATATCAAGCCAATAGAACATATTCTTCCTCCATATTGAGAAGTATTTTCCTTTAAAGATGGGAGGAAGGGAGGGGTTATTGAGACTTAGAAGTCATGCTTGCAAAAGACACCAAACCAAGGCTCTGATACAAATTATAAGCGAACCTATGGGGCTACACACACTAGAGGGGGGTGAATAGTGTAATAGCAAGCAAAGTGCTTAATTAAAAGTTACTGAAATTAAAGCACAATAAGCAGCGGAAAATAAACAGAGTGCTCAACAACAACAATCGCAAACAAAAGGATTTTATCCTGGTTTCCCAAAACTTGGGTATGTCCAGCCACACCAATATTCACTATAATTCCCACAAAGAAAAGTGAATACAATCTCACATAGAGATACCTCACACAGAGGATTTAGGATTCCCACAAAGAGATATCCTTACTCTCTTACAAAGAGACCTTACACAGAGGATTTAGGATTCCCACAAAGAGATATCATTACTCTCCCACAGAGAGACCTCACAAAGAGGATTTGGATTCTCATACAGAGAAATCCTTACTCTCACACAGAGAGACCTCACACAAACGATTTGTTCTTTCACACAGAAAGAACCAAACTCTCACAAAGAGAGTAACTCCCACAAAGAGAGTAACTAATTCCCACAAAGAGAACTAGATGTATCACAAAGGTGAAACGTAATAACACTTACCTAAGCCTTGATATGATCTTACCAATGTGAAGAAGAAGGCATGCAAGTGAAACTCAAGTGCTTGAGATGAGGATTGCACTTGATGATCTTTCTCTCTTCTTGGAATGGATCCTAACACTTCTCACTTGAGTGTATGAAAATGAAGAGAAGAAAGATGTTCTCCAAGAAAAGGAATGAGATTGAATCCCTTGGAGAAATTTCCTAGTGCTTAGATGCTATAGCATAAGATTGAAGCTCTAAATGAGGGAATGGGAGAGATTAGGAGTGGCTATTAATTCTCAAAGATATTCAATATTAACCAAGAGTTCTAAATGAACTAAGCCATGTCCTATATATAGGAATCCAAGAAGAGCCCATAAAACCATCCAAAACCCAAAGGAAAGAAATCTGCAACAGCTAGATTTTGGCAGTTTACGGCACAGACAGTCGACTGTTCAACGGCTAGAAAAGTCCCAATGGCTATAATCTGAGCCGAGACAGTCGACTGTAGAAGACTACACAGACGACTGTAAAACAGACAGTCTGCTACAGGGATGGAAATAAAACAGAGAGAGATGAAACTTTCGCACTTATGCCTTTCAAACGACTAATGGCCATTTCACAGGCGATTGTAAATATACATGCGACTGTAAAAACTTCATCAGTCGACTGTCTTGCAAATTTGGATGAAGCCCAGAAAATGCAAGATGCACACAGTCGACTGTCGACCAATTCACAGGCGATTGTAGAAACACAGACGAATGTAAATTGAACATTAGTCGACTGATGCGAAAAGCTCAAGAAGAGTCAATAAAAATGTTGATTTGAGCAATGCATTACAGTCGACTGTAAAAGGCTCGACATGCGACTGGAAATCATCCAGTCGACTGTAAAACCTTCATCAGGCGATTGTTGGAAAGACAAAGACTCCAATTGAGTCTTTGGACAAGATGAACCTATTGAGTTGGACTCTATGATAATCCTAAGGCTCACTAAGATGGTTAAATGCATATGCATGAGAGTATGACCATCTATCAAGGCATTACAATAATCCTAGACACAAAAAGAGAAATGCAAGTAATAGAAATTACATGGATTGCATATAGCATCTCCTAGAGTCTAAGTCTTCAAGCTCACGATACCTTGTTGCTCCCTATCATCTCCATGCTTTAGCACTCCTTGATGAGCTTCTCTTCATCAAGCTCTAAGCTTTGGCAATGCTCCTCTAGATGTCCATCCATCATCATGCTCCAAGCTTTGGCTTTATTAAAAGATCTTCATGACTTCATCCAAGCTTGAGCACATCATCACTCTTGAAGGTCTTTAAAATATCCCTCGTAATATCCTCCAAGCAATATGCTTTGTCTCATCAACATATAATCATTAAGATAAATGAGACTAAAACATAAGATTGATTAGCACACTAACATAATGTATTGATCATCATCAAAACAACGTTAGTCTTGAACCCAAGAACTAACAACCTTGAGTTGGCTCAACAAGTTGCTTACCTCTGCAATCGGCAGATGACTCTTCATCAATCACATCGTATGTGATTCCCTTATTGGTTTTTACCCTTAGTTAGTAATGACCTTGAGTTGGCTCAACAAATCATAACGACTAATCTAGTCAGACCCTTGCTTTCTTGTTCAATCCTAATTTACACCGGTACTCGGTTATGTTCACGACGCGACGATTTGGGTTAGGTCGAACTACATCTCATGTTTAATGGAATTGGTTCCTAAAAGATGGCACATGTTACAGCTTGAGTTGACTCAACAACTATAACAGGAATCCCTGGTTTGCAAAATCCAAAAGCAAGGAGGGCTACGGCTAACCTTGAAGAAGATTAACGTAATTGACTAGACATAGTCGACAGTGTCACAAAATCATAATTTGTATCCTTGCGGTCCAGCGAAACACGGCCAGGTATTTGGCTAGGCCAGGATCACTATCCCCAGTCGAGCTAGGGTGATCCATAACACTAGTAAAAAAACACTAGACCAGATCATGGTCCATTGAAGGAAACTTAGCATTCATATGTGTGCCAACGACTAGATATGGCTTCATTAAAACAAGTTAATCCTATCAACTAGGTGAATCCTAAAATTCGAAATTATTAGGATTGGTTAATATCTTTTATTAATGTCCTTATCAACTATAAGGATTTTTAAGGTGCTATCAAAATCATGTATTAGGCATTTAGACAATTTTAAATCATAGCATGTCCTTTAAAAAGTATCTTATAATTTTCTGAAAGCTTTTAATGGCTAACCTAATAGTTCTTCTTGTATTATCACATAATTAACAAGAAACATTATATAACCATTAAAATTTTATCATCTAAACATTTTAGCATGACAACATAGCAAATAAAATTATCTCATAAATTGTTTGCTAAACATGCAACTTAAAATTTTATCTCATAAATTTAAGTTACAAAAAATTAATTATCATCATATAATAATTAAGATCTAATTTTCAAAAC
This sequence comes from Scilla litardierei, assembly GCA_030789695.1. Classification (NCBI taxonomy): domain Eukaryota; kingdom Viridiplantae; phylum Streptophyta; class Magnoliopsida; order Asparagales; family Asparagaceae; genus Scilla; species Scilla litardierei. Next base: position 158,797,384 of record CM061133.1, read on the forward strand.
CAGTTTTCAAAAATAATAACATTGCATGGGAAACGACGATTTTAATAGTTTAATTACAACCTCCATCTAATGGAGAAATATGTTGCATCACGTACATTTTATAATTGCAAAAACTAGATCATGTAAACTAGCTCTGATACCAATGTTGGGTTTTCTGGGTCCTTATGGCTATAAAATCGACATCCTGCCTAAGTCAGTCAGACGACGAAAATAAAATTGCAGCTGTAAAACAGATTTAAAACATTTTTAAACCAAGCCCTAAAAAGAACAACCCTAGCCAGAATCTCTACGATCCCGGGGTTGGGTCTGACCAACCCCTAAGGACAGATCTATCTCACATTTGCAATTATAAACACATGAAGATTTAAACTACATACTTTTCACTTCGTTTCTGCAGAATACGAAGCGTCGTTTTCTGCAACATTTCTTTGGCCCCGCGCTGCTTCTCCCAAGCTGAACTGCGTTCCGAGTCGAATCTCGTCCCGAGCCGAACGCTTCCCGATCCGCACTGATCTTGAGACAAACAATACCCTTTTCACTGAGCCAACCACGCACCGAAGAAGATTTCACCTTGAGTGAATCCTCCGTCAAGACTTTGAATCCGATCCGAGCTCCTTCGTAGCTTTGCAAGAGTCCGATCAGGAGCAAGGAAGAATTTTATGGAGATATGGAATGATTAATTTAAGTCTTAAACCGAGTGTGCTCCAAACTTTTGGGAGCTTCTCGGATTTGGAGACTTGGTGCAATTTTTCCAAGGGGAGTCAACCCCAATTTATATAGGAGGCCGAACCTCTTGCTCGTCTCACGAGCAATGTGGGACTAATAAATTAGTGGAGAAAATTAAATTAGTTTTGGCTTACACAAATGCTAAACTTCAACTAATTTTCTCTCCCTCACCGTTGAGCTTCGCAAGTGATACAACCTATCAAATCGAAGAGCTGTGAATGGTGAATGCATAGAAACAAATGGTGATCGATTCTGACTTCGTTTGACCCCTCAAACGAATGCTCAAAGTTGAGCAAAAGTCACGAATCGGTTGAAAATCACAGCTGCCACTAACCCCTTAGGGTTTCTGAAGCGTGGGCCCCGCCTATGGGGCTCACCAGCCAGCTGGGCACGCCCGCCCGGGTCTGACCTGCCAACTTGGCGGGCGGGCTTGACCCACCCGCATCAGTGGGTGGGCTTAGCCCACCTGGCGGGCGGGTTCAGCCCGACTAGCAGGCTAGACCACCCGCCCAAACCGGGTGGGCTAGCCCAGGCCGGGTGGGCTAGCCCAGCCTACATGGGCTGGGCTAGCCCGCCCAGTCTGGGTTAGGCTGGACCAGAACTGGGCAAAAGCCCAGTTTTGGCCTTTTGGGCTATTACTTGAGCTTTGAAGCTCCGATTGAGCTGCTTTTTGATCCGTTTGAAAATATGGTTCGAATGGGACTAAAATATGGTTCGAATGGGACTATCCCAAGAACCCATGTAACCTTTTATATGCCTTTATAAAATATATTTATAAACATTTTACACTATATATTTTATTTTCTATTGCTTTATATGCAATAATCCACATCTTTAATATTAAAATCCATTTGCATCAAACATAAATGAACTGAGGGCATACATCCCTCAACAGGTTGGTGAGTGTAAATCCTTGTTGGAGGCAAGGTGTTTCTAAAAGCCATCTTGTAGGGAGGCAATGAAAATTCATCATTGTAGGTGAGGCGTTGTAACTATTTGTAAAAATAGTGAATTTAAAGCCCAATGGAGTTTTGCAGACTAGACGTAGCCCTGAAGGTGTGAACCAGGATAAAATCTGTGTGTTTGCGAATTGTGTCATTGTATCTCTTTTACTTGCATTGCATTTCTGATGCACAACTTTGTAATTGCAAGTTTTATTGGTTGCTTAAGATAAAATTAGGCAACACTAAATTTGATCTTAGATAGAAATTTTAAGAGAAAGTTTTAATTATCATAAACACTATTCACCCTCCTCTAGTGTTTCTCCTTGCCATCGTAGGATCCAACAGAGTTGTCATGTCAACATGGAATCAAGGCCAAGTATGGAAAATCATGAATGATGGGTTTATAATCAGGGGGTTAAGCAATGGTCTTCTCATTAACTCTAACAACTATCGTCTATGTTAGGTATAGGAAGAGAAAGATGTTGAGGTCATGGCCATGACTGATGGAATGTTATTGTCGAATTAAGAGGTGTCAACAATAATGAGAATGATTTCCTACAATTTGGAAGCAAACGATATCTCCCTAACCATATCTTCCAGATCAACATGCAAGATTGCACGCAACAATTTCTTACCACTGGCACTCAACAATTTCTTACCACTATGGAAGAGTTGAAAAGGCGTACAGTCAAAGCCTTTGATCAACGTCTTGATAGGAAAGGCAAAGAGGAAAAGTTTTCTTGATGTGATGATATCATTGGTTTTCCATTTATTATGCTTTACTTTCTTTATAGGTATTTAGAAGGAAGCAATATACGAGAGCAATGCAATGCAGAGCTAAAAGGCTAATATGAAACTATGTAAAATAGAACATGTAACAGGTAATGAATTTGAACAAATGACAAAAGTATCATTATGATTTGCAAATGTGTGTGATATTATTATTTTTTAGTAAAAGACTTGGGTAATGCCTACATAGCTATTACGATGATGGTTGTCTTACAGTTTGGATGAAACTAATGATATATTATTCCTTTTCATTTGCGTGAATTCATTATATTCACAAGGATAATTATATGATTGTAGAGAAAAATTGCATATCCCCCCCTTATATACTTGCATTTTGTACATATATATCACTAATTTGGCCTATTTTTTTGACGAGTAATAGTTAGTCTATATTAATGTTAGAAAAAGGTTACAAAGTATCAAAGCAAGTAAGAACTAGTAGACAATAAGAAGAGAGGGGATTGGGCACAAGCGCCGTCACCCTCCACTAAATACTATCTACCGCTATTACTTAGCAAGTCAATGTACATTGCAACACCATAACAAAACCAACCAAACACAATCTGATTGTGGAGTAGCTATCCCGCATCTAAGAGCCCCCAATTTGAGAGAGGGGTGGAATCTGAAGCCTCATCAATGTTCAAGAGTCTGAGGGAAGCTCTCACGTCATATGCCATCTCATCAAACACCACAGTCCTCCCCTTGGTTTTGCTTTCAAATATTCGCTTATTACGCTCCTTCCATATGTGCCATACCATGAGGGATAGGGTAGTTTTAGCCAACACATTCAATGGATCATGAAAAAGATCACAGACCTCTTGGATAGTTCTCGGAATAGGACCTGTGAAACACAACTTCAAAAGGCACCTAGTTAGCAAATATTTGGAAAAATCACAATCAAAGAAAAGGTGGGAGATGATCTCTAGAGAGTTAGATGAGTAGAGGACACAAGAAATATCACTAATAATCCCCCTTTTGGATATCAGCTCCTTGGTTGGCAACTTGTTTTGAATTGCCTTGAGCAAAGTCAAAGCAAATTTCGGCACTATGTGGGGGAACCAGACCGAATCATAGTATTTGAAACCAATGGTAGCAGTACACGCGCCATTCCATGCTGCTCTAAGAGAACCGGCCCCCCTTAACCCAGCTCCAAGCATCCGGCCCGTCACAAAGAGAAATATTCTGGAGCAAATGCCGAACTCCATGGATATCCGGGCTGCTACTCCACCCCGTTCCAGTCCAATAGTCGCTAACCCTTGAGTTTTCCCTCCCTTGGGTAGGCACATGCAACAGATGAAGGGGGCCATTTGGGTGCCAATTGTCATACCAGAAAGATGTAGAGTTGCCATCCTTCACAACACGTTTAATGAGTTTTTGGGAACGAATACGATTTTTCAATATGAACTTCCAAGAACCAGAATCAGAAGGCCTAGCTTTTGTAAAATAAAACCCATAATTTATTGCACCATAGTGATTCCTCATGTATTTTGCCCAAATACCTTTAGTAGATAGCACTCTCCAGGTTAGACGAATACCGGAAGCAACATTTAAATCATCAAGAGATATTAGTCCAACTCCTCCTCCTTTTTTTGGAATACACATGTTCTTCCAAGCCCATATATTTAGCTTACCACAAATAAATTTTTTGCAAGCAGAATTAATGGTATGGATGAAAGATGGTGGTAGGCAATACACTTGCATCCAGAAAGCAACCATACCATAAATTACTGATCGCACCAACTCAATCTTCCCAGAGATAGAGAGTAGCGAGGAAGACCACACCAAAAGCCTTTTTTTTACATTTATCCACAAGTCTATTGAACAAAGATGCTTTTGGATATTTTGAGGAAAGAGGAAGCCCCAAATAAATATTGAAATTAGAAACCAATTTAATACCAAGAATTTCAGAGAGGTTACCAGCATTGCGCACTCCTTTGCTAAAAATAGCCAAGCTTTTATCCCAATTAATCTGTAGACCAGAGAAGAGCTTGAATCTGTTTAACAAATCTTTAAGGCCATTGAGGGAATGAGGATTTACCCGGCAGAAAACCAAGAGATCATCAGCAAACAGGAGGTGGGAGATTGCTCTAGTCCTTCGCATGGGATGAATAGCACCTGATGATTCAGCTTGACCCATAAGCAGCGAAAATGCTTCCATAACCAGGACAAACAGATAGGGCGAGAGTGGGTCCCCCTGCCGAAGACCTCTATTGGACTCAAAGTAGCCCACATGAGAGCCTTCCACCAAAACCGAAAACATTGGGGAAGAAATACATACAGTTAGCCAGTTTATAAATCTGTGGGAGAACTTCATTTGGTGCAGAAGGAAGAAGATGAATTCTCTATTAACGCTGGCAAATGCTTTGCGTAGGTCCAATTTGATACACGTCCGGGACCCCATTGGATTAATAAAATCTCGAATCTGCTCATGGGCAATAAGGGTGCAATCTGCCAGCAACCTATCTTTCAAGAAAGCAGCCTGATTAGGTGATATTAATTCTGAAATGATAGGCTTCAATCTGTTGCATAATACTTTACTAATAATTTTGTATATAACATTGCAGCAAGCAATCGGCTTGTAGTCGCCTAATCCAGAAGCCTTGGCATTCTTAGGGACAAGGGTTAGAAAAGTGTGGTTGACAGAGGGAGGCATCCTTCCCATTGTGAAAAAGGAGGAGATACCTGAGACAACATCATTATGTATTAACTCCCATTCCTGTTGGAAAAAATATGCATTGAAACAGTCAGGCCCCGGAGCTTTATCTTTGCCTATTTGTAAAACGGCATTCTTGATTTCAATGTAGGAAACTGGCCTATCCAACCAACTTGAAGCTTCCATAGTGAGGATCCGTTTAGGAATAAGATTTTGAAATACATTCCAGTATTCTTCCTGATGATAAAGGTTCTTGTGGAAAAGAGACGCCTCAGTTCGTAGGGTATCCGTATTAGAACTCCTGTCACCATTAGTAGAAACAAATTGACTGAGGGAGTTATGACATTGCCTAGATTTCATTGCCAAATAGAAGAATTCAGAATCCCTGTCTCCAAGCCTCAACCAATTTTGTCGACTTTTTTGTCTCAAGTCCTCTTCCTCCTTATTCAAAGTAATCTGAAGATTATGTATAGCCGAGCTCTCTAAATATTGGAGTGCATGGTCAGAAAAATTTTTGGAAGAAGCTTGAATAGACTCCAGGTTATTACGGCACTTTGAAACATCAAGTGCATGCCTATGGTCAACAGACCATACTTTCAATTCTCCCTTCAGCGATTTTAGCATTAAGAGGAGCCGGTTCATAGGTAATAAGTCACAGTTTTGATACTTCTCCCATAAATTGCGAACAACATCCTTGTAGCATGGTAATGATACCTATAAGTTAAACAATTTGAATGGCTTGGGGAAGGAAGTTACCTTGGAATGGAGATAGACCATTAGAGGGGAGTGATCACTTGTGCTTGCAAGAAGATACTCATAGTAAGAATGAGGCAAAAGGCCAATCCACCGCGAGTTACATAGAACACGATCGAGGCGAGCTGAAATACGCGCTCCACCCACACGTCTGTTAGTCCAGCTATGAGTACAAACAATACTTTTCAATTCATTTAGTTGGCAGCTTTCAATACAGGAGTTGAAGTCATCCATTGAAGCAACATCAACAGCTCTCCCACCCAATTTCTCATTAGAAAGCCGAATACAGTTGAAGTCACCACCAACTAGCCAAGGAATATTGATAAAAGTAATGGAATCAGAAACAAGATTGGTCCAAAGAGGAGTTCTGGAGCTCACAACATTGAACCCGTAAACTGCGGATAACCCCATGACAAATCCCGCAGAGTTAGTGAATTGGGAACTAATATGCTGAGCTGAGGAAGAAATACTCGTACAATTCCAGACTATCATGTTATAATAGATAACAATACGGCCACCTTTGTGATAGCTCCTATTATCAAGACTACCCCCAATAAGCAGCAAAACATCTTGAAATACGGTGGGAGTTACAAGCTTCCACTTTAGTTTCTATAAGGCAAACAATTGAAGGATTTAGCTTCCGCAAAGAAAGCTTCAAATCAGCATGACGCGACGAGTTGTTAAGACCCCGAGTATTCCAGAAAAAGATTGTCATAAATAAATGTAGGGATAGTAGAGGGAAGCACCCAGTTAGGAGGGAATCCGAAGACTCCGTCGAACAGGGGAGGGAGGCACCTGACTCTTTTTGCCTTTCGCAAGTGCCCGAGCCTTCAGGAGACTGGCGTGCTCTTCTTCCCAAAGAGGATTGGGCACAGTGATTTCTTTTGGAGGTGCCGGCTCATTGTTGCACACAGAGGGGTCTTCTTGGACTGGAGAAAAAACTGGTTTGGATGCCTCCCTAACTGCAGGCGAAGGTCCACGGAAATGCCTGAGGGATTTGATCAATTTGAGAGTGTGGACAACTCGCACCAAAAAGGAATTCAGACCCTGATTACGTCCTTGACCAACGGGATCAACAGGAGAATGATTACTGCATTCCCCATCTTCAAGCATAGCATTATCCTTGGAAGTGCGCTTAAGAATACTTAGTTTATCTACTAAGCCCTCCAAATTTACAACTGCCACTTGAGTTGATTTGTTGTCAATGCCCGAGGCAAAAATATCAACAGCAGAGCCACCATCATGAATTGAGTCCTGAGAGGCATCCCCCCCCCCCCCCTCACCAGCTAGGGAATTACAAAGAACAGCATTCTTCAAAGAGCATTGCGATTCCAGATGTCCAAAGCAGGTGCATGCTCCACATCTTGGTGGTTCTCCCTCATACTGAACATCAATCGTAATGGTGGATAGATCATCCAACTCAACGGGGACAGTTCTCTTTAGCATATTTCTAGCATTAACCTCAACTAAACAACGTGCGTAGGATATTCTATCCAAATTGGCGGTAGCTTTATCAAGGCAAATTGGCTTACCTACTACGCTTGCGATGGATTTTAGAATACCCAGCGTCCACATAGGTAGAGGGATGTTATGGAATTGGACCCAGACTGGGACAGCTGTAAGGATGTCCCTATTGTGCTTGGTAGAAGGAGTCCAATTTTGAAGCACCACTAGACATCCGTCAAAGAGCCATGGCCCGCCATGAAGAATGGAATCACGGTCATCCCCATTCTCAAATCTAAAATAGAAGTAGACATTCTCCCTTGATAAAATACGGACTCCCCCTTTAATACGCCAAAGACATTCAGTCCAGGCTTTAATTTGCCCGTAGTATGGCACATCTCCAAGCACGTAACCCACTAGAGTATTTTGCCAACGCGCAGTCCCTTTCAAAATATCAGCCTCCGTAACTCTGGCCTTCTCCACCCCATCAACATTGATAATTGGGGGAACAAAACTCATCACCAAAGGATCTGCATACTTCCACCGGGAAGCACAGATATCAACCCAGGAACGCTTACTGTCAGATGGGGTTGCATGGAATTGGGCTTGAGGACTAACAGCGACCTTCGAAAAATTCTCAGGATGAGAAGAAGGTTGCCGCCGTGGATCTGATGGAATGGGCCGATCGCGATCCAAGGAGGGTCCTCCCCTACTCGTATTAAAGCCTCCGCGAAAGGTAGGTCGACGATTTCCAGTAGAACCAAACTTTGGAGGACGGCCGGAATCACCCTTAGCTTTATTCCGACGATTAACTCGTTGTCAGGCCGCCCCACCAAGGTCTGCTAATTCGTTGACGGTGGAGCCACCACCGTCAGATGCTCCTTTGGAGGAGCCACCAAGGACATAGCCTGCTCCGGTGGAAGAGCCGCCGACGCCACCATTAGGGTTCCTCAAATCGCCAGCTCCGAATTTCATGCTCATCTCACTATTCTTTTTAATTTGGCCTCTTATATATATATATATATATATATATATATGCAAGGTAAGTTAGTAGCTATATTGATATAAATCGAAGTTACAAGGTGGTTGATCACAGAATACCAGGCGCAATGACTAAGGGAGAGGACACAAGCGTCGTCACCCTAGAACATATTACCTAGTATTAATGATCAGAGCCAAAGTACAAATATATTACAGGAACAAATACATACAAGAAACACCAGCTATCCGAACCCATATCGCAGGTCAGAAGCCGCAATGGCAAAAGAGCTTAAGCCGCAAATAAACCGCAATACATACAAAAGAACAAGGCTGCCTCAAATATACTTCCAACTGAAACCGCATAAGCACCCAAGGAGAATAAATCGCCAAAGAACATAGGCCGCTCATCACGTTGCCCGAAACCAAAATGCAACAGCTTGCACGTCTGGACCGGAGCTAACACATCAAAAAGAAAACCAGCCTGTTCCCTAAAAAAAATCAGCAGCCTGGTCCCAAAGTTGCACACGCCTGTAATAAATATCAGCCTGTGTCAAAAGGCCTGATGTCCCAATTCATTGCGGCAACAGATGCTTCATCCTCCACCTCGCCAATGTTCCGAAGAGCCAAACGGACGTCCGTTGATATGTCCTCAAATAGTACAGTCTTCGGCTTCCTAGAATTTTCGAAAACACGCCTGTTGCGCTCCCGCCACAGGTGGTATACCACCGCAGCAAGAATAACCCGAGCAAGCAAACCAAGAACCCCCTTCTTCACATATTTTCCCAAGTAATAGCTCCCAATTGTCGGCAAAGAGAGGGTCGTCGGCCCTTTTGCTCCCAGTTTGAGAAGGGCTCTGCGAATAAGATAGTTGGAATAAGGGCATTCAAAGAATAGATGGGAAACAGTTTCCGGGGTACCATCTGAACACAACTCGCAAGCGTTAGAGTTGAGATCACACCATTTTTCCATACGCACTTTTGTAAGAAGTTTGTCTTTAAACACTCGGAGTAGATTAATAGACATTTTTGGGATGGACTTACTAAACCAAATCAGTTTAGCGAAAGGGTACGGGGTACCTTTATCACGCACAACGTCCCAAGCGTCTTTGAATTTGAAAGAAGAATCCCGCTTCCATTCCCAAGTATCAACACCTGGAGTCCAAGAGATATTCTGGAGCAATGGTTTCAGGCTTAAAATATCAGCAGTATCCATCCAAGATGTACCATCCCAGTAATCACTGACAAGTCTCATACTAGCCCCATCAGGAATGCTGTATAGATTTTTCAAGGGACAACAATGTAGCCAATTGTCATGCCAGAAGAGAGTGTCTTTCCCATCTCGTACCTTTCTCAAGATAATACGTTGAGATAGGTTCCTGCAATGAAGAAGGAACTTCCACGTACCAGATTGAGAGGCGTCACCATTTGCAGCATAGAACCTGGAAGACTCCTTATATTTAGTACGCATGTACTCAGCCCATAAGCCTCTGAATCGAAGGAATCTCCATGTTAGCTTAATCCCAGATGCAAGATTCAAATCAGTAAGCAACCTTAAACCAACACCCCCTTCCTCCTTAGGTCTGCAAGAGTCTTTCCAGGCCCAAGATTTTGTAGACCCCCAGATAAATTTCCTACACATGGAGGTTAGGGTTCGCAGAACCGATGTAGGTACTTTGTAAACCTGCACCCAGAAAACAATCATTCCATAAATCACACTTCTTACCAACTCGATGCGCCCAGAGATTGATAATAGGGAAGAAGTCCACCCACTCAGTCTTTTCCTACACTTATCAATCAGACGACTATACATATGTGCTTTGGGGTATCTGGAAGAAAGAGGGAGCCCCAGGTAAGTAGTAATGGTACTTGCCCTCTTAGCACCCAAATAATCCGCGAGTTCTCCAGGATTCTTTACGCCCTTGCTAAATATGGATAGACTCTTCTCCCAGTTGATCTCAAGTACCGTGAAGTTCCTGAAATCCTCCAGCAAATTTTTAAGTCCCCCTAGTGATTTTTCTGTTGCACGGCAGAAAACCAATAGGTCATCAGCAAATAACAAATGAGATATAGATCCAGCTCGTTTCATAGGGTGGACAGTTCCTTTAGCAATTGCCTCGGCTAGAAGGAGAGAGAAAGCTTCCATGATAATAACAAATAGGAATGGGGATATAGGATCACCTTGTCTTATCCCTCTATTACCCCCAAAGAAGCCCACAGGGGACCCATTAACCATAACAGAGAAAGATGATGTAGAGATGCATTCCTTAATCCAGCCGATGAACTTATTCCCAAACCCCATCTGATGCAAGATATAATACACAAATTCTCTGTTTACACTGTCGAAGGCCTTTCTGAGATCCAATTTCAGGCACGCCCTGGACCCCATTGGGTTGCTAAAATCCCTGATCTGCTCATAAGCTAGCAAAGTACAATCAGATAGCAATCTTCCATTAATAAAAGCAGATTGGTTCGGAGAAACCAAATCGCTAATAATTCTCTTAAGCCTGTTGCAAATCACTTTGCTAATGATTTTGTAAATGATATTGCAACAAGCAATGGGCCTGTAATCTCCAAGTGAAGAGGCATTAGTATTTTTAGGAACCAAGGTAAGGAAAGTGTGATTCACCTGTTTTAGCAGCGAAGAAGATTTGAAGAAAGATTGGACAGCCACAACTACATCATGTCCAATAAGTTGCCAATTGTGCTGGAAAAAGAAACCATTGAATCCATCAGGGCCAGGGCTTTTAGAACTTCCAATCTGAAAAACTGCCTCTTTAATTTCTTCTGCAGTGACCATTCTTTCCATCCACCTAGCCGTTTCCACCTTAAGTTTCCTTTTAGGAACAAGATTGGGGAAAACATTCCAATAATGGGTCTGGTTGTAAAGGTTCTCATAGTATTGAACGGCCTCAGCCTTAATATTAGCATAAGATTTGCTTTGTACTCCATTTACATCCACGAGGTGACTTAGATTATTGATGCTCTGTCTTGCCTTCGTAGCATTATAGAAGAAGCTAGTATTTATATCTCCCAAGTCCAACCAATCCTGTCTACTCTTTTGGCGGTGCATTTCTTCATCCATGTCAAGTAAATTTGCAAGCTCAGACGATAGCTTACGTTCTTTCTCCTGGAGGTCTTGGTTATAATGTAGGCCAAACTGACTTCTAACAGCTTCAAGATTACTTCTGCAAATTTGAATTGGATCCATAGCACGATGATCCCTGGCCCATCTTCTAAGTTCATATTTTAACTGCCGCAATTTCCGAACCAGACAGAACATAGGTGTTCCACCATAATTTGTAGGCCAGTGTGCAAGTAGGATATCATAGAATCCTGGCAAATGAATCTAGTGATTGAAAAATTTGAAAGTCTTTGGGTCAGCAAATACCTGAGAATGAAGGTTGATGAGCATTGGCGAGTGGTCACTGGTGTTAGGATCCAAATATTCCAAGTAAGAGTCTGGAAGCTTGTCAAGCCATTCAACATTGCAAAGTACCCGATCCAATTGTGCCGCAATTCGGGCCGATCCCATACGGTTATTGCACCAACTGAGGCGATTCCCAGTGCATTTGAGATTTCCCAATCTACAATCAGAAATTGAGTTGCTGAAGTCAGAGAGTTTGCTAGCTTCCACCTTGCGGCCACCAATTTTGTCTTTAGCATATAAGATACAATTAAAGTCTCCTCCCACTAACCAGGCTTTAGAGTTTATAGTTTCCGCATCCCCCTTAAGGTTCTCCCATAAATGCTTTCTTTCAGTTAAAGAGTTGCTGCTATACACTGCCGTAAGGGCGAATTCAAGTCCCCCGGTATTTAGACATCTAACTGTGATATGCTGCATAGAGCATGAGATGATGTCAGTCTGCCACACAAACGGATCAAATCCCGTTAAAATACGCCCTCCAGCATGAGTGTGAAAGTTATCAATAATATTCCATCCCTTAGGAATGCAAGATTTGGTCATTATGGCCGTAGAATTCAACTTAGTCTCCAATAGTACAATGACTGACGGCTTTAGCTTCTTGATCCTATCCTTGAAGTCCCTACGCCTCACAGAGTTATTAAGTCCCCTTGTGTTCCAAATCAGGATACTCATTGACAAGATGGGTAAATGAGTAAGGGCAGACACCTACTTTAGTCTGCTACTACGCCGGGTAGCAGTAGCCATACCTTGCTTCTTCCGCTTGGCTGCTTCAATAATATCGGCATGAGCAGACTCCCATTCAGGGTTGTCATAGAGTGGAAATTCAGGAAAGGAATCATTCTGAAGAGGAGCTTCATGTTGTATACCTGGGGGAATCTCATGGGAGACAACATTCCCAGAATGTGATTCCGGAGGGGTAGATAGGGTATCCGAACCTAGTGAGATCCCAGTGTTGATAACATTCTCCCCAACATCGGCAACGGCAACAGGCCGTATGGCAGGATCAGATTGGCAAGAGTAACCGTTAAACCTTGGCTTCAAGATTTGAACAAGCATCACAAGCTTTATAAGTCTTTTGAAATGAGCACGTAGCCGCAAAGCTACAGGCCCCTTACTCACCTCCAGACCCCGAATATCCTCATTCAAACAGGAAATAGGAGCCCCAGCATCAAGAGGAAATAGGAGCCCCAGCCTCTTTTATATATATATATATATATATATATATATATATATATATATAACATCATGTGAAATTAGGGCTTGTTATTTGTGTATGCATAAAACATCATTTTTGTAGATTATTTGTATTTTTGTATTCCAATATTCTCTATGTGAAGTTATGATTTTCTGAATCCAACACATATTTTTATATACTTTTCTGAGACCAAATCAAAATTCTGCATTTTTAAGGAGTTCAGACGTCTGATGGAGGCTTACCTGACGTCTGGAGATCGTTCTCTAGATGTCATGTATCCTTCCATCATACGGCTGTTTAGTCAAGAAAAAGACTGGCGAAAAAACATAGAGTTGGAAAAATATTACAGATCATGCCACCCAAGCCGATCAGATGCGTGGAGAAGACGGACCAGACATTCGATCAGACGGTTGAGAAAGCGAATTGTGCTTGAAGCGACTGAGCAACCAGACATCTAGAACCTTAACGTCTGATCGCTGCACCCATTGCCATCAGTTGTTTTTGAATGCGATTTTTCTCAGCTTTTTCTTTCAACCCAACCCGAATATGATACTTAAGCCTTTGAGATCTTGCCCCTTGATCTTAGATCCAAGTGTGCAGATTGTATTTGGGATAGGGTTATAAATACTCATCTCTCTCTAGGTTAAGAAAATCACTTCTTTATCTTTTTCATGGGCCAATAGAAGAGAGGATTAGGGGAAAGAGAAAAACCAACGTAGGAAGAGCTTGGAGCTAGGTTTCATCTACAATGGTGGGTTTGTAGAACTAGGATTGGAGCTGGGATTCTCTAGGTTAAGCAAATTATTATGATGCATATATATTGAAGCATGTTAAATTCTCATCTGATTTTCATGTGGAACTGGAAAATGAATAAAGCATGATGGTCCATAAGACCTTTTACATGAAATTAGTAAAGAAAGATGGCAGTATAGCAAGTAATGAATGGAGTCATTATGACATATTGAGAAAGAGAATGTCAAAGTTGGAAGTGTTGGTGAAATCGTCAGAATGAAAGTTACATGAAACAATGATAATTAAGAATGAGAATGAGAACAAGAATCTGAAGTTCTTGATCCATTCAGAACAGAAATGGATGAGACTTTAGATATGGGTTTTGGGGGAGGACACGTATAAAGAGTATATCTTAAGGAGAGGACATAGCTGAGACTTCCACTTGCACTCCTGAGAGAAGGAGTTGGCTAAGTGTGTACATATCTTGATTCTCACTTGCACTCCCGTGAGTAGGTAGGGGGAGTGGGCAGAGTTAGAGAGGTCGATGGTTACTCGTGATGCACCATGATGGTAAATGATGGTTTGCTCTGTTGTCCACTGAAAACACGAGATTTCTCACTCCCTTCTGAGGAGTTACGAGAGGCCCCTCCAGTGCTCGTGTTGCTGGTTGATGTATCACTTTTTCACCCAACCTGGGTGAAGTCCTGTTCCTTAAGAGTCCTATAATTTACGTGGGTTCCCAAACACATAAATTGATAACTTAAATTAGTTTCCTTTCAAATTGTAATATCGTTATCTCATGTTTACTTATTCCTCTATTAATTTAATGTTATTAACTCATGCTGAGCTATTCCACTGTTTACTTTAAAGTTACTACTGCATGTCAACATATTCTTCTGCTTACTTTCAGCACTTGCATATCATAATATAATTACTTATGCATGTTTTCGAGTTTCCCTTTAATGCATGCATGTAATGTTGTGAATAATTTTATATACACTGTGACCTTACATTTTCAGGCCACCCGTCTTAGATAGGTAATCCGGTTCTAAACTAGGTCCTATCTATCTTAGTTAGGAATCCTACTGGGTCACGTGTTAATGTGCCCCATTTACTTTTCCAGGTCTAGAAGCAGGGTTGTCAGAATAGAGCTAAATTTCGGATCCACTCAGAGATGGAGCCTCAGAGGGTAGTTTGGTCCAATTGTTCTCCCAAGGTAGTTAGAGAGTGAGTTATACTCGTACATAATGTGAGTGTTTTCTTTTTGGGTTCTTTGGGGGATTTTCTTGTTTACTTCTTTTGTACTCAGTTCAGAGATGATGTATGTAAAAGATGTATCATTGTATTAATAAAATGAAATGTTTGTACTTTTGTTTAGTTCTTTGTGTTATTTCTGTGTTGGAGCTTTACTTGTACTTTCCAGCACTTGCGCAATGACCTACAAAAATCTTTGTACTCTCTTCTTTTCTCTCTTTCTACGTAATACTCGTTGATCTAGAAATACCTACGACAGATTTGTACTTCTCGAGTATCCTGGAGAAAGGGCCGTTATAGTATCGCTCCTTGAGTGTAGACCATAACTCGTATGAGGCTTCCACTGTGAGGTATTCAGCCTTTAAGGTCCGATCAATGTGGCGTCTGATGTAAATAATGGATTTTGCCTTATATATATCAGACATCTTATCTCCAGCAATGATGGCTTGACTCAAGCCCTGTGTGCATAAATTGTTAAGGCCAAAATTGACTGAGACAGTTGTCAAGCTGACGTAGACTCGAGATGCTGAGTCGGAACCTCGTCAGCAGTTGGAGTGGGACCCTGGTTGGAAGAACCGCGGTCAGATTATGGTAGTTGATGATGGTGTGGTGCTCGATCGACCTTTGAGCAGCGGACTCGTCGATCGTTCGAGGCTGGGGAGCTCGATAACGATTCTCGACAATGGATGACGACCGTCGATCTACACCACAGGGACATGTTAGGGGGGTCGGATCTGGGTTCCGACCCAAATCCCCTCCGATGCTTAAGTTAGTGTGGAAATTTAAGGAAGAGGTTGGAGCTTGGTGCAGCTGAGATCGACCCATTGAGGTTTGTCTCAAGACTGGCGGTGAAAGCTCAAATATATAAGAAATATTAGCTGAGAAAGTATAGTTCTATGTCTTAGACCTCATACTTTGGAATGGGAACCCTTGTACATTCGTTCTCTTGTCTATTTATAGGTACTTCCCCTTGATTGTGTGTAACCGTCCCTCATTGATTTGGGCACGATCTTCTCCGGGATTCGAGTTAACGGTTGTCCATTTACTCGGCCCCATTAACTTTCCCCTGAATGTTGGCGCCAGCCCAACAGTCGAACGACCCATTCGTCTGACTCGGAGGTACCCCTCTATGAGCGGGTGGGTATCGTGTTGCGGACGTCAAATGGGTCGGGTATGCGGATACCCCAGTTGGATTCGTACCCGTATACTAACATAGATGGAATTTAATATCCAGTTGCCAGCTCGGGTAATTCTTGCCAGTGGCGTCCAAAAAATCATAGTCGATGCTCGCTATCTTTGCCATTTTATCTAAGCATGTAAATAAGAAACAATTAAATATTTGAAAATAAATAATCATGCAGTCCAGACATAGATACTTGTTGCGTGGATCGGCTAGTCACCATTTACAAATTACAAACCAAAGTCCATATACAGTCCCATTAAAAGAAAAAAGTACAACTTATGAACCTATATAGGGCCCCAACTTCTGGAAGTTGGTCTTCTTCTCCATGGGACGTGCACCAGTTTTGGATATTTACAAATTAATCCTCACTACAACTTCTCTCAAAAAGAAAAAAATACGAGGAAAATAAAATAGTGACAAATAGCCGATCCAAAACCACAACAAAGAATCATATATGCATGCAGAACATAGAACTTCGTCTGCCATCAGAGCCACGAAAATTGCGCGAGTGCGCGTTTTTGTCAAGCGGGGTTGTGAAAATTACCGTTTTAGGGTTTTGTCCTTCGGGGCCATTTTCCATGAAAAAGAAAAAACATCCGTTTTCCATGAAAAAGGAAACGTGGTAACGATTTTGGGGGGCTGCCAACCCCTCCTCTGAAGTCAGGGGGGCTGCCGGCCACCCCCATATGTAGCCGCAGGTAGGGCTGCCGGCCCCCCATCTCATCGTCGTGGAGGGGGGTTCGGCCCCCCTCTTTTACTGGTTGTTTATGGCGCGTGTATAGGGATTCACGACAGCAGAGATTTCAATATCGGGTAGCAAGGCAAACACATATCCAATAAAACACCTTTTTAAATAAAAAACTATTTTTAAGTAAAAAATTGATTTTATTATTGAAATCAATATTTTCATCATAAAAATTTGATTTTTATTGTTTAAACATCGAGTTTGGTCCAAAATTAAGCATATCTAAACATATTCTACGAAAAAAATAGGTTTAGATCGTGATTTTCGTGTGAATACCTCTAGATCCGTCCTCCAGATCTAGTGATGTTTGATGAAGCCTTCACATGGAAGATGATGTCCTCGCGTAGTGGATCTTCCTCCTCCTCATCGCCCTCGCAAAATCAGATCATCGAAAATTTTCAGAGAAACGTGCTGATAACCTGTCGTGAAGGTGGCGACTACGGAACCTGTAGCCATATATATTCATAGGAAAAAATTACATAATGGATGGATACCCTAGCCCTAAGTGGACTTAACATGGGACACAAAAGCTCATTCTTAACACCTTCAAGAACTAAAACGAACCTGTTTCGGGGTGTTTTCTCACCACAGGTTGGTTGACTGGAGACCTGGAGGTCAAAGTGATCACGTGGGACACGTGCAACCTCCGAGAACTGGATGTAGCCCATTCGGCTTGATGAAGAGCATGCGGGTCCAAGCATCGACGTGCCGAAGAGAGTCCTCGGCCAAGCGAAAACCTCTGTATGGGGTGGAGATGAATGGGCTCGGGAGAGAGCACGTTCGGCTTCGGGCTGATAGTGTGCCGAAGGGTAGCTTCGGCACAACTAGATCTCCTTGACCTAAATAGATGAGAAAGCTCGTCAGGGGGGTTGGACCTTGGTTCCGACCAAGTCTCCTCCGATGCCTAAGTCAGAGCAGATCTGGAGGACGCTCGGTGGGATTGGTATGGTTCACGAAGAGGCTGATATGCGATTCCCCAGGCCAAGCAGTGGAGGAGAATTATAAGGTGGAAGACAAGGTTGTTTGAGAAGAATACCTCAGAGTTTAGTATCCAGAAAAAGGTCCTTTGCCACATTGTTCCTCGAGTTGCTTTATAGGAATCTTCCCCGGCCATGTCCCCTCAACGTCCCTCTATCTCAAACCCAGTATCTACCACTTTGATGGTGCCTTCATGGGTCATGAAGGTGGACAAAATGGAGCTCTTTAATGATGATTAAGGGGGACACAATTTAAAGGGATTGGTTAACTTCTGCTGGCGTGGGTCAGCTGCTACAATCGCATCGGTCCGAGGCTGGCGTGACTCAGAGTCTTCGTGGGGGCCTTGGGCCGGGGCCTCATTCTGTAGGAAGACGTATGCACTTGAGGCATTTATTCTTAGATTAATCATCTTGTTCAGATAATTATATGGTATCAATTATCCTAAGTATAAATTCGTAGAATCTAATACTTAGATAATTTCCTTAGACTTATAGTCAGGTCACTACGTATCAGGATGAAGATCTCAATTAAGGGTGGAGATGAATGGGCTCGGGCGCGAGCGCGTTCGGTTCTGGGTTGATAGTGCGCCGAAGGGTAGCTTCGGCACAACTAGATCTCCTTGACCTAAATAGACGAGAAAGCTCGTTAGGGGGGTTGGACCTTGGTTCCGACCAAGTCTCGTCTGATGCCTAAGTCAGAACAGATCTGAAGGACGCTCGGTGGGATTGGTATGGCTCAGGAAGAGGCCGATATGTGATTCCCCGGGCCGAGCAGTAGAGGAGAATTATAAGGTGGAAGACAAGGTTGTTTGAGAAGAATACCTCAGAGTTTAGTATCCAGAAAAAGGTCCTTTGCCACGTTGTTCCTCGAGTTGCTTTATAGGAATATTCCCCGGCAATGTCCCCTCAACGTC
Organism: Scilla litardierei; assembly: GCA_030789695.1. Taxonomy (NCBI): domain Eukaryota; kingdom Viridiplantae; phylum Streptophyta; class Magnoliopsida; order Asparagales; family Asparagaceae; genus Scilla; species Scilla litardierei. Next base: position 158,816,096 of record CM061133.1, read on the forward strand.
ACCCCTATTTCAAACATAATATCTGCCACTTTGATGGTGCCTTCATGGGTCATGAAGGTGGACAAAATGGAGCTCTTTAATGATGATTAAGGGGGACACGATTTAAGGGGAGTGGTTAACTCCTGCTGGCGTGGGCCAGCTGCTACAATCGCATCGGTCCGAGGCCAGCGTGACTCAGAGTCTTCATGGGGGCCTTGGGCCGGGGCCTCGTTCTGTAGGAAGACGTATGCACTTGAGGCATTTATTCTTAGATTAATCATCTTGTTCAGATAATTATATGGTATCAATTATCCTAAGTATAAATTCGTAGAATCTAATACATAGATAATTTCCTTAGACTTATAGTCAGGTCACTACGTATCAGGATGAAGATCTCGATTATGAGAAGTTAGTGGCCGATTAGAAACTTAAGTCTTAAACGGTTCATGGTCATAGATATGTCAAGAATAGGATATCGACACATCAGTTAGACCATTGTGTCTTTGTCTTACCTTAGGGTAATGATGATCTGATAGTCATTCGACTTGGCGAAGTCGGAGACGAGACACAGGTGCTCATTGGGGAATAAGTTCACTCAACGACCAACTTAGAGTTATTAAATGGTTAAGCTTTAACTAAACTGTCAATAATAACTCTAGAGTGATGATAGGCTAGTTGGTCCTTGAGACCTGAAGTCATCAGTACGAACCTGTGAATGGATAGTGTCACTTAGATCTGTAATCTAGCTTCGACGCTCGGCTCGCTGAAAGATCTTAGGTTGGGTGACACCTGAAGCTCACGAGGGAAGTAGATGACTAAGATGGGATTCGTCTCTTCCGTTAAAGGGGAGTTAGTGTCACTGGTTCAGTACGGACTTTGTGTTAATCCTCGGCCGGGGTACGTTGAAGGATGTACGACGTGAATACAACAAAGACCGATGTATACTGATCAATGTTGGCTATTAGAGTTGACGGTAAACCATACCCAAGGCCATGCAGAGACACAGTCTTGACAAATGGACTAAAAACTGCAAAGTTCATCACTGACACAGTCAGAGTGATCCCAACGACATTCATCATTGGGTTGATCACGTAAGTATGATTCTGAAACAAGGACGACGCCTACTGCTCGTGGTTACCATCGTCTAGGGGTTTCGAGCCCCAACTTGTAGTAGGGTCAGGCTGTATGGTCTCACACCAAGTTGTATCCAGGTCTTAGTAATAGGAAGAATGTTAAGAGGAATTCATTTGATGAAATGGAATAAACAAGTTCACAAGTTAGTTGCGAGTTCAAATTTAATAGGGGACAATTTTTGCATATGATGAAAACCAGATTAAATGTTTCGTAAATTGTTTACTACTATAGTTATTAGGAATAAACACTTCGAAAAGGTTACTTGGATAAGGGGATCATCCCGGTCTAATTGCAGGATCAAACCGCGTCGAAACGGAGCTCAAACGCGCCCAGGAACGCAAAAAAAGTCAAAGGCAAGAGTGGGTTAGACCCGCTTGGGCAAGCAGGTTCACCCACAAGGAGAAAGGGCATGGCACGTTGAGTCCAGCGGGCCATTGTGCCCGCTGAGTTCAGCGGGTGCAGCACGCTGGAACAGCGGGCGTGGCACGCTGGAACAGCAGGCCGTGCACCCGTCCTGGGTGCACCCATTGCGGGCGCGCCCATAGCCTTAGGCAGGCGTGCCCGCTAAGCCTAGCAGGCGTGCCCGCAACTTAAGTTAATTAGGGTTTTTTGAAACCCTTTTGACTGCTACGAAAATTGACTTTTTGTTTATCTTTGGGCAATTATTTGAGGGGTCAAACGAAGTCGGAATTCATCGCCGTTCGTTCCTACACATTCATCATTCGAAGTCGTTCGAAATAATAATTTGTATCATCTTTAAAGTTCAATGGTGAATGAGAATTAATTGGTTGAAGTTGGCTTTTTGTGAAAGGCTTACTAACTTCAATTAACTAAATTAATTCTCTTTTAATTTTTTTTGTCCCACATTGCTCGTGACGAAAAGAGAGGTGTCGACTCCCTATATAAATAGGGGTGCACTCTCATCGTTGAAAAACACAGTAAGCGATCGATTCGAGAAGCTCCTGATTTTTGAGCACACTCGATCGTGAACTTAAATTCCTCTCCTCTTTCTCTTCCTATCCTCCCGTCAGGTCCTAGCAAGACTATGAGGCGGTTTGGATTGGATCCAGACGTCTAAGACGCGGCTCTGCTCAAGTAAAACTTTCTTCGACAAGTGATCGGCTCGGAGGCGGCTCGGGTAGATCGGTTCGAAGGTGCGAGGCGACTCGGCTACAAGGAGCGCAAGAAGTTGGTGCAGTACATCTTGCCTGCCCCAAGGCCATGATTTTGGGTATGTTCTTTAAGCTTTTTAGTGTAATTTAATTTCCTCGCAGTAGGATAGATCCCTCTTGGGGTGGACTGGACCCACCCAAGTTGGCATAGATCGGGCTAGGTTCTGTCTCTCTCAGGGCCTAGCTAAAATGTTTAGCTAGAATGTTTTATTTTCAGCTGCATTTTATGCCTCTGCGGTCCGTCCGACTTAGGACGGGCACAGATCTGAGCTCCGAGGGTTCGCCAAAACCCCTTCAGTGGTATCGGAGCAAGGTTATGCTTTTAGATCTTGATATGCGGCGATTTTAAATTATTAAAATTGCTTGTTTTGAACATATATATTTTAACGTTATTTGATAATGTTAAAATTATTTTGTACCTTTCTTTTAAATGTTTTAAAAATTGTTTTTATGACATGAAAGAATTTTTTAAAGTATATGTCACATTAAGAAAAATTTTATTTCATGAGATGATATTTAAAAATTAATTTCTTTTAGTTATATAAAGTTTGAAAGATTTTTAACTTTATCTGATAGTTTTAAAATTGATTTCAACGATTTTAAAAATGTCTTAAAATTATTTTGTAGTATATGTAACATAAAGGAATTTTTTCTTGAGATGGAATTAAAAATTCATTTATTTTAGTTACATAAAGTTTTAAAGATTATTTTATGAGATAATTTAATTTTAAAATGTTTCATTAATTTTAAAGCTTAGGTTTGTATTTAAAATTATTTGATAATTTTTATAAACCAAATTTTATGTGATAAAATGTTTAAAGTTTTAAATTTTAAATTTAAATGTTAAATTTCAGATCAGCAAGTTCATTATTTATGTAGTAGATAATTTTAACTTGCATGTTCTCTTGATATGTCACATTATTGAACCCTAATTCATGTGATAATTAATTGGTTGACATTATTGGCCATGATGCATAATCAGATTATTCATGAACCTTTTAGGTTAGCCATTAATTTAGAATCTTATGAGATAAAATTTTAAATTGTGACATGCTACGTTTTAATGAACAATTACGACATCAAAACCTAATTATTGATTAGGGTAGTCCCTTTAATTGACTATCATTATTTTAAATTGTTTCGATAATGATTATCATTACATGACTAATTTTGTAAAATGTTGTAATTGATTTATTAAAATCCTAATTAAGATTAGGGTAGCACGATGAACGAACAAACCTTATAGTTGATAAGGATCTAATAAAAGTTATTGAACAAATCCATAAAATTTCGAATTTTAAGGATCCACTAGTTGATAAGGATTAATTAGTGCTAATAAAAGGTTTTAGTTGATAGACGAACATAAGATTGATAAGTCTCCTTCAATGGATCATAATGTCGGTCAATGTGCTTGGCTAAGTTTGCTGGATCACCCTAGCTAGACTAGGGGTTAAGTCATCCTGGCTTAGTCAATTCCCTGGCCACGTCTGTTGGACCACAAGGAATCGAATCTGAAGGGTTTTGGCAGACCCTCAGAGCTCAGATCTGTGCCCGTCCTAAGTCGGACAGACCACAGAGGCATAAATGCAGCGGAAAATAAAACATGCTACCTAAACATTTTAGCTAGGCCCTGAGAGAACCAGAACTTAGCCCGATCTATGCCAACTTGGGTGGGTCCTGCCCACCTCAAGAGGGATCTATCCTACTGCGACGAAATTAAATTACACTAAAAAGCTTAAAGGACATACCCAGAATCTCAACCCTGCGACGGGCAAGATGTATCGCACCAGTTTCTTATGCTCCTCGTGGTCGATCCGCCTTGCACCCTTGACTCGATCCACTCGAGCCGCCTTGCACCTTCGAACCGATCTGCCCGAGCCGACACCCGCCTCCGAGCCGATCACTTGCGGTAGAAAGTTTCACTTGAGCTGACCCGTGTCTTAGACATCTGGATCCAAATCCAAACCCACCTCGTAGTCATGCTAGGACCCGTCGGGAGAATAGGAAGAAGAGAGGAAGAATAGTTTAAGTCGTAGATCGAGCTTGCCCAAAGATTCGGATCTACTCGATCAAAGACTTGGTGCACTCAACAACGAAGAGGGGGCACCCATATTTATATAGGGAGTCGACCTATCCATTTTCGTTACGAGCAATGTGGGACAATCATAAAAGAAGAGGGATTAAATTTAGCTAATTGAAGTTAGTAAGCCTTTCATAAAGGCCTAACTTCAACGAATTAAATATCTTCATCTATTAAACTTCAGACACCAAACAAGCTATCATTTCGAAGGGCTTGGAATGGTGAACGTGTAGGAATGAACGGCGACGAAATCCGACTTCGTTTGACCCCTCAAACAATTGCCCAAAGATGAGAAAAAAGTCACACTTCGTAGCCGTCAAGGGTTTTCAAAAAACCTTGATTAAAACAACTTAGGTTACGGCCGCGCCCGCTAAGGCTAGCAGGCGCGCCCGATCCCCTCGCGGGCGTGTGCCCATTCCAAGCGGGTCTGACCCCTTGGTCCCTTTCTGTTGTTTTTGATTTTCCGGACTCGTTTGAGCTCAGTTTTGGACGCGGTGTGAACATGTGTTTAGACCGGAACGATCCCGTCAACCAGGTAACCCTTTCCAATGCTTTTGTTCCTTTAAAATTTGTCGTAAACAATTTACGATACGTTTAATCCTGTTTGCACATTTGCAACATTGTCCCTCCTACGAATTAGTCTCATAACTGGCTTGTGAACTTAACTATTCCTTTTCATCGTATGAATTCCTCTTACCTATTTTCCTATTACTAAGACATGAATACTACTCGGTGTGAGACCCTACAGCCTGACCTTACTACAGGTTGGGGCTCGAAACCCCTAGACGACTGTAACCACAAGCAGCAGGGATCGTCCCTGTTTCAAAATCATCATAACATGATCGACCCATTGACAAAAGTGTCGTCGGGTCTACCTTGACTGTATCAGTGATGAATATAGTAGCTATAGGCCCTTCGTCAAGACTGTGTCCTTGTTGGCCTAGGGTACGGTTTACTGTCAACCCTATTAGCCAGCATTGGTTAGTATACTGCGGTCTTTGTTGTATTCACGTTGTACATCCTACAACGTACCACGGCTGAGGATTAACACATAGACCGTACTGAGCCTGTGACACTAACTTCCCTTTAACGGAAGAGATGAATCTCATCTTAGTCATACACTCACCTCGAGAGCTCCAGGTGTAACACAGCCTAAAATCTTTCAGCAGGCCTAGCCTCGAAGCTAGATCATATGTCTAAGCGACACTGTTCACTCACATGTTCGTACAAATGACTTCAGGTCTTAAGGACAAGCTTACCTATCATCATCATAGAGTTATTATAGACAGTTTAGTTAAAGTTAACCATTTAATAACTTTAAGTAGGTCGTTCAGTGAACTTATTCTCCAATGAGCACCTATGTATCATCTCCAACTTCACCAAGTCAAATGACTATGAGATCATCATTACCTTAAGATAAGACAAAGACACAGTGGTCTGTCCGATGTGCCGATATCCAGTTCTCGACACATCTATGAATACGAACCGTTTAAGACTTAAGTTTCTGTCCGGTCACTTACTACTCATAATCAAGATCTACATCTGGATACGTAAGGACCTAACTATAAGTCTGAAGAAATTATCTAAGTATATGATTCAACGAATTCATACTTAGGATAATTGACACCATATTATATCTTAACAAGATGTATACTAAGGATAAATTGCCTTATGGGCATATATCCTCCTATAGAATCATAACTGTGTAAGTCCATCGACTATACCTAAGTCAAATACGATAATAATCTTGTTCAAGATAAATCATAACCCTCCTTGTTTTAGGAGTTAGTAACCGTAAGACCCATGTTCCAGTTGTTGAGCTACACTCAAGCTGCGACATGGCAACCTTATAGAAACCGACTTCTTACATACATATGACGAGATCTTGACTTGACCCAAACCGTCGTGTCATGAATACACCGAGCACCGACGTAAGTTGAGCCAATGATATAGTCAAGACTTAAACCCAAACCGTCGTGTCGTGAATACACCGAGTGCCGGTGTAAGTTGAGTCATTAATGTAAGTTTAGCCTTGACCCAAACCGACGTGTCGTGCATACCGAGCGGTGGCATAAGTCAGGCTGGACGCGAAAAAAAAGGGTCTGTCTAGGCTAGTCATTGTAATTTGGATGAGCACACTCAAGATCACAACTGACTAGGGGTAAAACTCATAGGGAATCATATTTAATATGATTGATGAAGAGTTCATTTACCGACTGCAGAGTTGGACAACTTGTTGAGCTACACTCAAGGTTGTCTGACTCGGGGTAGTCGGATCCCTATCCCATAAATTTTTTAATATAATAAATTGTTTATTATTATGGTTTTAATTCTTAAATTTAGTGGGAGAATATAGTTTAATAAAAACCATTTAAACTATACAACAAACATATGCTAATAAAATATTTATTTAAATGCAGTATGGATTTGGATCTTAAGTACATGATAGAAAAGAACGTGCTTGACGGGACCAACTAAAAAGATTGGCTTAGGAATATCAAGTTAGTCCTATCACTAGCTGGGATATGATACGTGTTGTTCTAGGACGCTCCGGAGAAGCCTGACGACGATGTAACCCACGAAGAAAAGGACGCCTATAAGTGTACCAGAGGGATGCCAAGAAGGCCAGGTGCCTTACTCTGGTTTCAATGAATAACGACCTGCAAAGGAAGCACGAACATTTGGATGTTCAAAGCTTGCTTCTGAATGCAGAGGAGTTGTACGGCAAGCAGTCAAGAACTGCCAAGTTTGAAGCCACGAGCAACCTCTGGGGCACTAAAATGGAGACATGGCCCGTACAAGATCATGTCATTAAGATGATCGGATATGTGGAAGATGCTGCCCAGTTTGGTTTTGTCCTCGACAATGAGATGGCCGTGGACATCATCCTGAAATCTTTAACCCCAGCCTTCAAGCAATTCATTACTGGTTTCATTATGAACAGTATTGAAACGGATCTTCCTGGTCTCCTCAACATGCTTAGGCATTTTGAGGAAATCGAGAAGAAACCAGCTGTGTTGGTTGTTGGCTCTGCTTCTTCATACCAGCCGAAAGGCAAAGGTAAGAAGAGGCAGGTACCACTACCAGCCAAGGTGAAGAAGGGGAAGAAGACGAAGGGGGGGCCGTCAAAATCTGAGTGTTTTCACTGCCACAAGATATGCCACTGGAAGAGGTACTGCAAGGTTTACCTTGCAGAAAAGAAGAAAGGGCATACTGATGCCTCTACCTCAGGTACAATGAATTCCTTTTAATAAAGCATAATAATTTCCATAAATACTTTGTCACAGAGTATGTGATACTAAGATATCTGTGTAATGTATACAGGTGGCTAACACGAAGTAGAGGATGGAAGAAGTTCCAAGGACGGTCGGCGTATGAGCAATCGTTGCTGCTGGGGCCGTACGAGGACTTCAGGAGATGTGAAGAAGAAGCAACCGATACTTATTTTTTTATAAATAAAATGTATCGTTTTCTTTAGTTAAAACAATGATTGAGTGTTAAGCACTCAAAGTTTATTTTGATAAAAAATTATTATTCATTTTAATGAATCCATTGTTTGAATAAATATCTCGGAAAATGTGCTTTATTTTAAATTGTGATTTGTTGTAAATAACTCATTTCTGTGGATGTGGCTGTCTGAGTTGGTTGCATAAATTCTCGAGCTGTCATGCAGAGCTTCTGAATAATTTGATTCTTTAGAGCTGACTTAATATTATAGCCAGTCGATAGTTAAATATATGTTTCATGAACATATAAATTGTGTATGATCACAATTATATGCATGTTAAGATTAATTATTAATTAACTGCATTTGATTCTTAAAGAGTTATTACTAAATGTAGTAAAAGAAAAAGTACAGTTGTTACGACCTAAAGATCGTGATAGTCCGACCTTCCATCCCAAACTACCGAAATACCCCGCCGACTCGTCCCTCCCTCCCGAAGGGCGGCCGACCCAGCGACAGGGCGCTCCACGCCCGAACGTCAGAAGGCCACAGGGCGCCTGTCGATCCTAGAGTCCGACACGACTAGGGGAAGGGTGCACTTCGCCTCGGCCGCTAATAGGGCGCTCTCTACCACGGGCACAACGGGACGCGCACCCGTTCTCCCCCGGTCCGCCGGGAACATCGCACAAAGTGAAGGATTTTCTGGGAGCCTTAGGGCACAAAAACTCTATACCCGTCCTAAGTTGGACAGAACATAGACAGAAAAGCAGCGGAAAAATTATCATGTTAATCTAATTAACATTTAACCCTAAGGTCCAAGACCCTAATCCAAGATATATGTCGACTTGTGATGGGTCTGACCATCCCAAGAAGGATCTAGCCTACTGCAATTAAATTAAACTAATGCTTAATTAAACACATACCCAGAATCTCGGCCCTGGGGTAGGCGAGATGTTCCGCACCGTCTTCCGAGCAGCTCCCGTCCCACGCCGAGCCGCTCCTCGAACCGCTCCCCGAACCGCTCCGCATCCCGAGGCGATCAATCCCGTGTCGCCGAGCTAACCACGCGCCGAAGAAAGTTTCACGCGAGTGAAACCTCCGCCTAGATTTCGGATTTGAATCTGAACTCCTTTGCGGCTTTGCTAGAGCCCTCAGTAGCAAGGCAGAAATTTATAGGGAGAGGAGAAATTAATTTAAGCTTAGATCCGAGCGTGCTCCAACATTTACGAGAGCCGCTCAGATCTAGAGCTTGGGACGAGTTATGAGGAAGGGGGAGGGCCTCTATTTATAGAGGCGGCTGACTCTCCCTTTTCTCCACAACCGATGTGGGCTATTAATTTGGGAATAATTAAATCAAGTTAGTTTTCCTTTCACAATGGGCAAACTTTCTCGAATTTTAACTCCCTCACCGTTGAGCTTCAATGTTGGTACAACCTACCAAATCGAAGAGGGTTCAACGATGAATGTGTAGGAAAAAACGGCTCGTCAATCCGAGTCTGTTTGACCCTTCAAACAATTGTCCAAAGTTAGCCAAAAGTCATACTTCTCTTAGAAACGTAGCCGTCAAGAAAATCCCAGATTTAAAAAAACCCTAACCAGAAAATTCGGGCTTGGTGGGCCTCCATTTTCGCTGGTTTCAGCCCAACAGTTTGGGCTGACTTGTTTTGGCTATAACTTGTGCATTTGAACTCCGTTTTTGACGCGGTTTGAACCGGCGTTTAGAGCGGGACGATCCCGTCATCTAGGTAACCTTTTCAACACGTTTATTTAATTAAATATAGTCTTAAACAATTTAAGACACATTTAATCTCTTTTGCATCATATGCAAATTAGTCCCTATCTAGGCTTAAATTATCATTTGCATCAAATACAAATGATCCGAGGGCATATTCCTCTACATCTCCCACTTGCACTCAGGATCATTTATCCTGAATGCAGGAGATGATTGCAAACATCTTTTGCAATATTTTATCCCTTCATCAAATGCAAATTATTCTCCCTAACTAATTTCTACCTATTACTAGACGAAGATCGCACTCTGTCTGAGACCATACAGCCTGCCCCTTACAACAGGTTGGGCTCGAAGCCCTATACGGCAGTGATCACGAGCAGTGGTTACCATCCCTGCTTCTGGAATCATCATTATGTGGTTGACTCATTGACATGAGTATTGTCGGGACCACCCTGACTATTTCCGTGATGAATTCCGCAGTTATAGTCTCTTCGTCTTAACTATGTCGTGTAGATCAAGTCTAGGGTACGATCAAACTGTCAACCCCAATAACTTGACTCCGGTTAGTTTCTATTGATCTTTTAGTCAAAAATGTTGGACTTCTTCCAACATACTCTGGCCAGAGTTTTTACTAAAGACCGAACTAACCCTACGACACTAACTCCCATTGACCAGGAGAGACGAATCCTCTCTTGGTCATTACTCTCCTCATACGCTTCAAGTGTCACCCAATCAAAGACCTTTCGACAGGCCTTGCCTCGAAGCTAGGTCATTTGATCTAAGTGGCACTGTTCACGCACAGGTTCGTCAAAATGACCTCAAGTCAAAAGACCAACTAACCTATCATCACTAAGAGTTATCATTGACAGATTGGTCAATATAACCATATGATAACTCTTGTGGATCGTTCAGTGAACTCATTCTCTAATGAGCACCTGTGTCTTGTCTTCGACTTCGCCAAGTCAAGCGATCATGCGATCATCACCGCCGCTGAACGGTGAAGACTAAGACACAATGGTCTACCGATGTTTCGATTTCCTTGTCTCGAAACATCTACGACCACGAACCCTTTTAGACTTATGCTACAGACGGTCAAACATTTCTCTATGATCGAGATACTCATCTCGATACCTGTTTGACCTTACATAAAGTCTCAGGACTTTACCTAAGTTAATATCTAATGTTAACTACATTATAACACAACTTTAGATAAATTATTACCAAACAGCTTACTATTATTTCGAACAAGATGTTTGTGCTATTCACACATGAAGATAGAGAGCCTCGAGGGTATCATCTCTCAACATCTCCCACTTGCACTCAGGCCCATTTATTTCGGTATCTAATACCGTTTTTACACATAAGTTTTCCCGACTTCATGTGGTAGAGCCTTCGTGAGTGGATCTGCTAAAACCGTCTACACTATAGACTTAAGGAGTTTCTATGTTCATATTAGACCAACCATTTGAATCTCATTCAAATAATTCATTTGGTCTGTCGGAATCCATAATATTTTATTTATTTGGATCTTATCCAGTTCATCGTACCTTACGATAATAATCTTAAATTAGGTAATGGTCATAAATGGCTCATATCTATTTCTGATAAAGTATCAAACTCTTTTGATCACTTCATCAAAATATATATGTTCCATCCCGTTGATGCCTCACATGTAATTTACATGCTCCCACTGACCTTGAAAACTATGTGGCTAATTCATATAAGTTGGTCCGTCTAAATCATATTTAGAAAAATGAACTTGTAAGTGAATGCTCCAATTTTCATGGTCAACTTAAGCGTTTACATCGAGTTTGGTCCGAGTAGTTCTGTACACATCTGCTGGTGGAAAACGGTTTCATTATAATCCGTTTTATAGGAATTAGTATGGAAAAACCGTTTTCGACCAACATGATTGCACTTCACTATATTCCTTTCTGCACCAATCTTTCAACTTAAAGATTTACTTGCAGAAAGTGAGGAAACATTTTCCTTGTGCACGTAAACTAAATTCCAAAATTTATTTACGCACACGGACCTATTCTGATTGCATCAAGTTTTTAAATCGGAGTTACTACTCCGAATTTCATCCCGAAAGTTGACTAAGTCATCATCAGTTATGATGTTTAACTCGACTCTTCGTCTCACAAAATTCGAGTAATTATACAACTTCCTAATGATTGATTTAATGAATATCTTATTGATAATGTCCTCACATAACATTATCAAAACCTAGGCATTACTATCTGGGACTTAACCCAGAGGGAGGACTTAGCTCAGAGTCACTGGCTATGGATCGCACCAAGTCTAACTCAGTGTGATTCATACCTTTTAACACACCGATGTCTTAACAGACTTGACCTGAGAGATAACCATATTTTCTTTTAATTACGCAAGATTTAATGTAGCTAAGTATTTGACCATTCGATCTAATCGAATCAGTCTAAATACTTTAGTCATGTCGTTCTTTATTTTATCAGACTTGTGTTTCATCAAGAACACATGCCTTAATAAAATATACGAATAACTTAATTTGGTTAATATAGACTCGGGTACATCAGTATGTACCTGACTGAGTTCGAAAACTCATTCTCCCACTGTCTCACAGATGGGTTTTGGCCATTATATCTAAGAGGATAAGACTCACAAGTGTCCGCCGACTTCATAATACGAGAGGTCAGACCCCTCTTTATGTGACTTGTGAAGCTTAGTCTCTCGATACGGCCTAGTCTATTTAGCCATATAAGTTTGCTACTATCTTGTGTATTTATATATTAATATTTAATATATGTATATCTATTTTATAAAACAGGGATGTTATCAAGAGATTTTGGATAAGAGTTTTTAGATAAGATAAGAGAAATTGGATAAGAGTTGAGAAATTGAGGTTAAGACAAGAGAAATTGAGTTTGGAGGGAAACAAAAGCTTTGAAACTTGGGGGGAAATTTGTTGGGGGAAACAAAATTGGGGGGAAACAAAAGTTTTGAAACTTTTTTTGAAAAATTATCATATTCCTTCACAAAAAACCAAAGCAAACCATTGTACATTTGTTGGGAGAAAACCAAACCTCTCTCTGTCTCTTTGGAGAAAATATTCCAGCGATGCCAATCAAAAAGCATAGCCCAGCTCTCAACGAAATATTCCTGCTCTCAACTCGGCGCTGGAGTCATCATCAGAGCCCAGCTCCTGCCCCAGACGCCTCGCCTTCCCCCCCAAATAGACACTAACGCCTCGCCTTCCCCCCCAAAAACACGCCGCCTGCTACCAATGGCCTCGGCTTCTTCTCCCCGTCAACTTCTCGAGAGCATCTCACATCCCAATTTTGAGGGAGAGTATTTTTTCCTCGAGAGCTTCTTCTCCCCGCCATCCTCATCTTCATCTCGCAGGTCCTCACGAGCTAGGGCATAACCCAAATCTCGCAGGTAACCCCAATTTCTTAAATCTCGCAGGTCCTCAAGATCTAGGTCTTCAACCTGTGTTCATCTTCATCTTCTGCTTTGTCGCAGGTAACTTCAATCTGGTGCATTTGGAGCAATTCCTTGGAGCAATTCCTTGGAGCAGGTAATTTCTTAAATTTCAACCTTCAATTCTTCAATTCTTCAATTTCTTCTTGATGATACCTTTAAAATTAAAGTATACAGTAATTTTGGCATGACGGTTTCTAAATGTTGGTTTAATTCCTTGGCTACCAAGAAGCTTTTAACATCTTTGGTCAATTTTTGCCATGACGGTTGCCAAATGTTGGATCATTCATAGTTTAAAGTTCAAGTGAGGTTATAGTGTTAACGTGACAGAATCTTATGATCCTTATATTGTGGCACTGGAACACATGGACAAATGAGAGACTGGGGAAGAACTGAGATGCGCATCCTCCAAGTTGAAGGCTTCAAATACTGCCCATAGAAGAAGAAAGATTGAATTTGTTTATGTTTTATGATATGATTCACGCCTGAAGGCTCTCTTTAGAAGGGCATCAGTTGTTTGGCTATTTTTGATACCTATTTTGTACTTGCATGCGCATGTACTTCACAGTTCATTCGCCTTTATACATTAGCCAAGTACAATTTGTAATGGGAAAATTACATTAAAATTACATTGGAGAATGGTTTCTTCAATTTGTAATGGGAAAGTTTTACAGAAACCACCAGAATTTACATTAAAATTACATTAAAATTACATTGGGGTTACAGTTGCAAGATGGAAAGCTTTACATAAACCACCAGAATTTACAGAAACCACCAGAATTTTCTTCAACCTGTGTTAATTTCTAGAGCTAGGGCTTCTCTTGAACAGTATCTGTTTTTGTGCTTTTTTGCTTGATACTCATCATGCAGATGCATTGTGGCTCTGCTATTTATTTTGGTAGTATCTAATTGCATTAAGAATGTTATTTTATTTTGGGGGTGGCTTCATCTTTATTCAACAGAACGAAGGAGAGGCCATAGCTTTATTTCAAAAGTCTATTGTCTTTGAATTTTCATGCATGTTTTCTAAAGAGATCAGCAACTATCACAGTTTTGCCTATCCAGTCGCCCACTAAAGTTAACCAGCACCAGTACTCAACTGGCACAAGCCGCACAACCAGAGTGATATAAATGATGAAAGATCTCTCTCAACACTATAAAAACAGTTAAGGCCCTCATTCTATCCAGACTTGACATGAAGTGTTGTACTTCACAAATTACAACTTAGCTAGGAATTGCCAGGTTTACAGAGAAAGTATGTATCTGCAAGAAAACAATGTTGTGATTAGATAAGAACCACATAAATTAGAAAGAGCAAGCTATACACAACCCATTTATACTGCAGCGTTCCTACCTAACCCCGTAAAGACAAATAAACCCACATAAAGTCCAGTGTGTGCAAACATAAGCAAAAAAGGAACATGGCCGTGTGCCTGGCAACTAGCTTGCGTTAGAAATCTCCAGAAGATTTGGCATGAAAACAACATTGTAATTTGGTATTATTTTTACGGTATTACGATCTTAACGGCAGATGAAATAATCTCTCTTTATACTGCTCTGCACATTGGGACTTAGTAAAACTTTCCATCTTGCAACTGCATTGTGATTATATTGAATTGCATTGCAAGCGATTTTTTGCATAAATTTTAAAAGCTGGGGTTCTCTTGATCCAACAAAAGGAAGAAGGGGTATGTTCGTGACCTGGCATTATGTTCACAGTATTATGATCAAACAAAAGGAAGAATGTTCTCTTGATCAAACAATCTGTTTCTTTGCCCTTCTTTCACATTACCTACTGCACATGGGGCTTGACAATAATCCCATAAGTCTTCACGCAGGTACGTCATGAGATTACTATTTACTGTAGTAATGTTGAATTTAGATGGCTTGCATCTTTATATCTGGGCTTCCCTTTGCTTCATAATCTGGAGATGTGTCGCATAGACATGGACATACCGACACGAAGACCACACGAGACGGCGACCCTTTAGAAAATTCTAAAAAGTATACAAAAAATAGAAGTATTGAGTCTGATGCAGGTGTGTGACAGGCGTATCCGATGCAGCATAATTTCATGGTTGGAGCATATGTGCTTCATAGATTTGGCATGAAGGACAAACATTTCAAATTGGAAACCAACATTTATGGACAGATCTGCAAAGTTCTCAAATTGGAAACCAACATTTATGGACAGATCTGCAAATATTTTTTGAAGTCCATTTCGTATTTTTGGAAGTATACTTCAAAAAAAATTTATTAGAGATGTTTAGTTATTGGAATGAAATATCAGTTGAAATGTTGACATTTAATTTTACGTTGGCAGGTGGCTATCCTTTTGAGCCTCTTAAAATGTAGTTTGTAACGAATGTTTGGTATATTCATTTTCCTATTTGTGAAATATCAGCTGAATTGTGAAACATTGTTACTCCAGAACATGCAATTCGCATCATATTGAATTGTGAAATATCAGTTGAATTGTGAAACATTGTTACTCCAGAAAGAACCATGAACAGGCATTCGCATCAACATGCATCATTTTGCAAGGCGCAAGGCATCAAGGCGTATGTTTTTTTGTAATCATCAATTGAATTGGTGTGGCTGGTATCCAGTACTATGGTTGAAGAAATTAGGATTAACTCTGTGAACTCCGCCTCCGCCATCAGAAGACACGAGCAGTTTGAGATTCCTCTCCGTTAAGCTTTTTTGGGACACGAGTAGCAAGAAACTGAAAAAAGGCAAAAGCAGCAAGAAGCTGACGCATGAACTATTGCAATGCTTCTAACGTTGAACCGTCCCTTTCAAAGGTCCGTAGTTATAGTCATGCTGTCTTCACAAATATGTTGACAATGTTATTGATGTATATTTTATGCAATGCAGGTTAGGCTTCAATCTTTCAGGGCTGCCGCGATCTCACGCGTTCTCATCGGAGATGAGCATGAGCGGAATGGTGAGCTCTATCCTCATTGTATAGCAGGTTGCTTCGCGCAAGTGCAGTTGGACGGTATGTGATTAATTCCCTTCTCTACATGATCTCACATAACGGGTTGATGCAGATCAAGGGTCCAGATGGATATTTGTACATCAAAAGCATCCTGTCAGGGTATCCAGGCACGGGTGAAAACTGGGACGATGGCACTGCAGGTCGAGTGAAGCACATCGCCATATCATACGGAGGTAATGGAGATATTATATACAACATCCAAACTTCATATGATCAGGGGGGATTGCAGTTATGTCCTGCATGCACGGTGGAATGGAAGGAAACTTTGAGATGGCAAGTGCTCGGTTTGCATATTCATTCTGCATTCTATTTTTTTCCCCTCTTTGTTTCATTACAAGCATCTTCCCTTTATTTGAAGACCAAGGTACCTCAAAACAATCCATCAAATCCTCTGATTTTTCATAAAAATATTTTCTTTGATGGTGTTCAGGCTGATGAGTCCTGGACTTCCGCTTCTAAGTTATTTTTTATGAAGGGTCTTTTTCAGATGCTCAAAAGGGGCAACAAATTGGTGGGTTCGCTTCAAATGGGAGCCATGCTATAATTTGTGCTAAGGTAAAATGAAGAAGAATACGAGGACTCTTGAGTTGTTACACCAAGAAAAATACCCCAAATCCTCTTCTTCCCAGCAACTTCACACCTCTATGGTTCTTCAGTATCTTATTTGGGTTTAAATGTTGTGGCCTTTTCAGGTTTTATTTCAACCATCAATTTCCACCATTTAACGGCAAAAGTAAGGTTTGATTTTGGTGTTACTTTTGTATTTTTTGGTTGTAACTGTCTCATCTTTCTAATTAGTTGATTTTGTTGCTTTTTTGGACTCTGTCACAGAAACTTGGACTAGAAACTTTGTTTGGACTTTGTTTGAACATTTTTCTATTTCGAATTAGCAGACTTTGTTTGGACTGAAAGTTAGCCTGCAACTAGATAGCATGAGGAAGTTTCTAAACTTGGACTTCAAATGGATTCTACCTGGTGTGAATATTCAATCATTGGTTTTAGGTAATCAAAGAAATAGATTTGATTGAAAATGTTAGTATAGAAATAGAAGACATCTTATATTTAAGGATAACATTAATGTTAAGTATTTCATTAGACCAACCAACATAGTTATTCTAATACTGTTTTCATGTCATGGAAGGAGGGTCCAGTTCAGAGACAACCAATAGAAGAACTCAGCAATTGAAGCTCTCTTGGCAACCAAGTCAGATCATTCTTAAGTGCCAAATGAACAAGAAATCTAAAGTGGAAGTTGGACATTAAGTACAGAATATCCAAAATAAAGAGCATCCTGAACTTGAGCTTTATTAACTTTTTAAATTGTTCTCCTATCATTCATATTTGCATCCTGATATGATTTTGGTTTTCCTCACAGGTAATTCACATTTGCATCCTGATTTGCTTTTAATTTTCCTGTCAGGTAACTCATTGTTTTTAAATCCTGTTAATTTGATCCTGATTTGAATGGAAGAAATTTTAATAATAAGCATAGGAATAGAAAAAGTTGATTTGAAAAATCCTGTCAATTTTAATAATAAGCATAGCAATTGGTTTTTAAATCCTGTCAATTTGAAATTTTTTGATGTATTGCTGATTTGGCAATACATTTTTAAATCCTGATTTGGCAATATTGCAAGCCTGTATCCATGTTTTTTTGCCGTGTAGATGTATTGCTGTTAATATTGTCATGGCCATATCCACAATTTCAATCAACTATATCCAGCAGTATTGCGGAACCCAGCAGTATTGCCGTGTAGATGTATTGCTTCATTGTGAATAATTGTTTGTATCAACAAATAACTGTTGGTATTCATGTTGGTATCCATGTTGAAGATTAAATGAAGCAATTTGAAGATTAAATGAAGCCTTCTTAAATATTGAAGATTAAATGAAGCAATTTGATTGAATGACTGCATGTAATTGTTGGTATCCATAATTGTATGATAACATGTTATTGTAATAATTTGCAATCCATGTTTAAGAAATGACTGAGTAGCATGTCTTATATGTGTATAAAAATGCAAAGTCGTAGGCGATGGAGTTGGACTCTTCCCTGAGACAGAGCCTTATGAAATTTTCATTTTTTATTCCTTTTAAAAATTGTTATCTGTTAAAATATAAACCCGAAAATTTGTAGATTTTAGATGAGACAGTTGGAAGCATAAATGGTTCAAATTTTCTAACCTAAAACAATATATGCAAATGTATCCTCTCTACATGAATGTTCTTTTTCTGTTTCTTCCTTTTATTCGTACTTGCATTTCATTTGGGACAACATCGGGCTGTGATGAGAGAACTAAATAAACAGTATTTCTGGTCTGGTAGAATCCAGCTAAATAGAGTATTTATGGTATGTCCAAATTGGACCAGGATTAATTGCTTAGAAAAATTCACTGGAGATGGATTGGCTTGAGTTGGTTTGGGCTAATGCAGTAAATAAAGCATGTGCAGATTCTGTTGAACTGGTTATAACTTATAATAGGATGTATTCATTTAATTTGATTTCTTAAGATGGTGTGTTTGCCTTCTTGGTATGAGAAGAGCTCTGTGGATCAGATTTGTCCATTATAAAGCAATAAATGTCAAAAATAAGCAATTCTGTCATATGCTAGCTTACTCTGTTGTGCATACCTCTTATTCCACATGCAAAACTAAAGCAAAATATGCATGTCACTCCAGCATGCGGAATTTTTTTAAATTTTTGTCACATGATGAAAGTAATCTGGAAGTTGGACACTCTGTTTGAGCAACCTGGAACCTGCAACCAATTGGGGAGGGTACAATCAATTTCTCAGAGTATGTTGAGGTTCCTAACCCCTCCACTATTTCTCTCCCACTGAAAGCATCTGCTTCTGGACCGATGTTGCATGTGAGCAATCTAAAATTTTGAATTGATAATATGGTTTGTTTCTATGTATTTGCTAATTATGTAATCTCCTTAAAATCACAAGTTTCATGCTGGAACTACATTTTCCTACATAGGTAGTTGATCAGCTACTGCATTTTCAGCCAGACATTTATTTCCATCCAAAGTGTTAAAAACAAATGAAGTTCAAATACTTCACGTGAACTGAGACTATTTGGAAAATGGAATTTTTCCACTTCCTGGTTTTTTTATAGTTAAAACGAGATGTCAAACTGTAACCTGGAAGCCAAATATGCATGTCAAATATGCATGTTGAATTTGTCTGAACCTGGATGCCAAATATGCATGTCACTTGAGCATGTCTGAATGTGAATGTGAATGTCTGTTGCTCAAACCTTTCTTGAGGAACTTGGAAATTATATTTCATCCATGGATACCGTAGGTGTAACATGCTAGATCCATTGCATATATTCACTGCATACTTACCATTTCAACGCTAATATAATTTTTTTGATTCAGATACTTGCCATTGCATATTGTGACAGATTTTTTTGATTCAGATACTCAGGTATCACTGAAGGGGTAACATGCATGCTGCAACCTGGATGCTGGACAACCATGGTGGGAAATTTCTGTGTAACATGGAAGCTACACATGCCAATTTTGAACTGAGACTGCGTATTTTTGAACAAAAGGGTCTAGATACGGTGTATTTTTGAACTGAGACTGAGAAGGTGTATTTTTTTGAGAATGAAGTTAGCAATTTTTTGAGAATGATGCTGTAGGTGAATGAAGCTAGCAATTTTTTGAAATTGTGACATTGTGTATGAAATTGTGACATTGTGACATTTTTGGTATATGACATTGTGACATTTTTGGTATATGGCATTGTGAAATGTATATGAATTATGTGAACATCTTTTTGCATGGTTTCTTTTCTCTCTCTTTTTGCATTGTAACAAGAATTTGCATTGTAACATCTGCATAAATGTCACAAATGCATGCTTTATATCATGTAGGGTGCATCCTCATCCATGTTTGTTGAGCTTTCTGTGAGTTCATTTTATGTTGTTTTTGTGATCTATTTTTAATGTAAATATGATCCATGAGTTGGGTTTTGGAAAAGCTATAGAGTAAATACTGGATTTTCTTCATGAGGTTGGACGTGTGTATGGCTTATTCTATTGCCTGGTAAGCATTTTGTTATGTTATGCTTTTCTTATTTAAGGAATTTGATCTTTCATTTTCTTATTCGTACTTTTGTTTGTTCTTTTATCCTCTCTTAATGGAGAAAGCAAGCAATCATAACTTTTCTTCCATTACAGGCATCCAGGCTCAAACCATTCTTCAAACCAGTTTGTAATCCTGTTTAGGTTGATTCATTGATCAAATCCAGATACTTACAAACTAGATTCAATACCAAAAGGGGGAAAAGGACTTTATTTTTTTGCTAACAAGCTCATATCAAAGAAAGACATGAACTTTTCCATCACGTTCCAATCTTTCAACTGACCCTCTTCCCAAACATGCATACGACTATAAAGAACCCATCTTGAGCTGCATGATGCCGCCATTGAAGAAGAAGCAATGAAGGATGGTCGTTGAGGATGAAAACTGGAAACCTTACTAAAATCCACATTGGGATGCTTATCCATATAAAATAAGCATTTTGTTATGCTAATGATTCTTGAGTATTTTGTAGTTATCAACAATAAGACTGCGAGTGATGAACTCTGATATGGTCTTTGCACTAATTGTTTTGTTTTTTGTGGAAATTTAAATTTTTAAATTTCTTTTGTTTTTTATAAGTCAAATTTGCCCAAAATCGCATTGGTGGTTGCCACATTGCAAACTATCTATAGGTTACAATTGGTTACCGTGTTTGGGCAGGCCTGGCTGCCATATTGTCTGGCATTGTGCTTATTTTTGGTTGGTATTTGATGGTTCTCTGGTCTCGGCCATTTGAAAGTGTTTGATTAGGGCTTGGTAAAGTTTGCTATGGATGATCAGTGATCTATGTTGTGTGCTATATTATTATGTTCTTTAGACATATGCTGGAACTTTTTATTTAAAGGTGATTTTAGTTAGCCCCTTTGCAGTTTGCTATGTTATATGTACCATTCAAAAAATGACCTATGTGGCATCAATATAAGTTCCAACAGACTCTAAGTAAAGTTTGGCTGTTAGGCTGAGATTGGAGGCTTCTATGATATGTGTACTTTTGTAGAATTTTGTTAGTCTCAATGATATGATTATCTTGGATGAACAGTCCTTTATTTTGTGATATTACCTTGATTTCTTTCTTTAACTTCTTTTTCTATTTTTTAGATGTTGTTTAAACATTTTCCAAATTGGAGGTTCTGGTAGTCGTAGCTTGGTGCGGCCTCTAAGACGCTTGAACTATGGTTATGTTTGCGTTGAAGTTTTATTTGATATGAATGTGAGTGTTGGGTACTAGATATGGGAAACTTCAATTGCTTGAACTATGGCGCCTGCTAAATGTTTTTACACTAATTTGTTGTTCCATGCGGAATTTGTTGTTTCATGCCGAATGCGTCCATGTCGCTAAATATTTTTACGCAAAGTTGTTGGTCCGCTCAATTTTGACCGTCGAAATAATTTTTTGGGGAACAAAGATTTTGCCGGTAAAAATCTTAATTGAAGGTGCCCGCGCCAAAGGCGCCCGCGCAAAATACGCCCCCGTCGAAGGCGCCCGCGTCGATTTTTAAACTAATTTGTTCTTCCACGTCGAAGGCGCCCGCTAAATGTTTTTACACTAATTTGTTGTTCTGTGCCGAATTTGTTGTTTCATGCCGAATGCGTCCATGTCCTTAAATATTTTTACGCAAATTTGTTGTTCCACGCAATTTTGACCGTGGAAATAACTGTTTGGGGAACAAAGATTTTGCGGGGGAAAATCTTAATTGAACCGTGCCCGCGGGCATGGGTTATGACTAGTATATATATATATAATCATTATACATGTCACTCATTGCTTCAGAAGCAATGTGACGACATTCGTCAAAATGTGTTAACCTTTTGTATAACAACAATTATGAAATCGTGACATCAAAATTTGTCACATTTCCGTTCCCTCCTCCTTATGCCTTTACTAATGATAAATTAAACTAACTAACTCGACTGACTTTCCGGAGTGCCTTCTTCCTTTTCTAAATCACATTTAGATATAAATAGCCCAACATAAATAAATAGCTATGCAAGCATCTCATGTATCCAAACGCCTGAGAGTTGCAATCTTGAGTGTAGTGTTGGATCCTGTCAAAACAGCGTTGTTAGGATCGAAATAAAGTAGAGACTTACGTTTACGTATGCGACACGGTAGTCTCTGAACTTTGCCCTCGGATTCGCCACAACGGTCGATACTTCATCACGGAGGATCGAAGCAGAGTTTCACCGCCTAAATCTCTAACTAGAAGAGGATTTTAATGGAAGGGAGAAGAAGAACATAAGGATGCCTTATGTAAACTTATGGCATGGAAAGTGTGAATGAATGCCTTACCCTTGGGTCCTATTTATAGGCTTTAGGGGTGGTTATTGTAGGAAATAACCAATTATAAGCTTATTAGCCTATATTAGCACATTCATTTATCCTCTTCTTCATTCACTTATTAAGTGCCTTTAAGCACTTATAAAGTGACTTTTTCCACTTATCGAGTGGCTTTTTCCACTTATCGAGTGGTCCTTTTCACACGAGAAAAGGTTCCCTTCGTGCACGCTTTCATGCACGCGACATCTGAGGTCCGTATACCCGCATACATCCCCTCATGGGTGTATTCCTGTCGTCCATATCCAACATCTCCCACTCACACTTGAGGGGATTGTAAGGAAACATCTTTTCCTTTATCTCTTCTGTTTGTCATACCGAGAAATAGGCCGTGTGACCGTCATGCACATAGAGTCCGCTGTTGTGCACTTGTTAGAGATACACAACACTCCTCGAGATGCACAGTTGAGTAGATCAATGCATGCTTTACCCTAGATTATTTCTTCACATTTCTTATACTTTATATTCAACAATTGAATCCCATCTGGATTACAATTGGCTGGCCAGCTTTGAATCTCTAAAGTCCAAATGTGAATATGAAATTAATCTTCCTCTTCTTACGATCCTTTTGATCTTGACTTGACTTGCTTTTCTAACATGCCCCACCGGACCGAATTAACCATAGTCCATAAGCAACATGCTAAGATAGCAATCACCCAGTCAAATCTTAAGGAACCAATTAGAGTCCACAAGGGTAACGAGTTAAGACCCATGTGGTCTTTGGGTCTCACATAATAGTAAACACAATTACTATTCTAACCCAATGGTCAAAATGCATACGTAGTATGAATACGTATTACAACATCACTCCTTTCCCAGGGAGCGTATGTCTTAATGATGTTGTAAGGATGATAACCAGACACCACAATGTCTGACTTTGAGTCCCTTTTACTACTCAAATAATCTTCTGGACTCACATCCCGCATAAGACAGATAGGATTTCAAAATCCTCTTAGATCTTTTGAAAACATCCATATGATGCAGATCTTTCATACGACCATTTTGTTTAAGTCATGACTCTAAATCGTCCGTCTGACGATTTTGACTTTAAACAGGTCTCATCTTTATTTTACCTGTCTGATAAAATAAAGGTGGTTGCTCATGTGAGAAAGCCAACCTTAATCTGTCCGACATACTAAAATTCAGCTGAGATTTCAAAAATATACACAAACATTTCTTAAGAAATTCATATGCAATGTTGAAAAGAACTTTATTCTTTTATTAAATTTGATCATTTACAGACATGGGAATTTACATTGGTACAACTCAGCTCTTACGTATTCCTTGGGATGATAAGTGTTTGTAAAACACATCTCTGGGGATCGCCTTCGTGAGCGGATCCGCTATCATCTCATGCGTAGATATGTACCTTATGTCCACCTTCTTGGTCTTATCATAGTCTTTTACAAATTTGTAGCGGATATCAATGTGTTTGGTCTTACAATGGAATTTAGGATCTTTGACATAGGCTATAGATGCTTGACTGTCGCTGTGTATAGGTACAGCACTTGAGTCACATGCATTAATTAGCCTGTCTAAGAACTTCCTAAGCCAAACAGCCTCTTGGACTGCCATGCTAAATGCTACAAACTCGGCTTCCATAGTTGAAAGTGCGATGCATTATTGTTTCTTGCTACTCCAGGATATTGCACCAGATCTGAGTAGAAAAACATATCCTGAGGTCGATCGTCGATCATCGAGATCACCCGCCCAATCAGCATCAGTGTAGCCTTCGAGCCTCAAGGCATATCCTTGATAGCATAAAGCAAAGTCTGCAGTTCCTTTGAGATACCGCATTATCCTCTTAACCGCTTTCCAGTGTACTTGCACTGGGTTGGATTGGTAACGACTTACCATTCCAACGGCAAAACAGATGTCTGGTCTTGTACACATCATAGCGTACATAAGACTACCAACTGCACTGGAATATGGAACTTTTTCCATAATCTCTTTCTCCTTTTGGTTCTTAGGACATGATTTCAGACATAAATTATCGCTTTTGCTTATACGAGTATCAATGGACTTGCAGTCCTGCATATTAAATCATTCTAGAACCTTCTTTATATAAGTCTCATGTGAAAGAGAAAGAAGTTTCTTCGAATGATTCCTTGAAATCTTAACTCCAAGGATATATGCGGCTTCTCCCATGTCTTTCATCTAAAAACTGATGAAAGCCAAGCCTTGATATCCATCACAAAGCCCTTGTCATTTTCGGCTATTAAAATGTCATCTACATATAGAGACATGATAACATACTTGCTTTTAATCCTCTTGATATATACGCAGTTATCTTCATCAAGCATGGTAAAACCATTTGATAAGACAACTTCTTGAAATCGTATATACCATTGCCTCGAGGATTGTTTAAGACCATATATGGATTTAAGAAGTTTACAAACCTTATGTTCATTTCCTTCTTTTACAAACCCTGTTGGTTGTTCCATATAGATCTCCTCGTTCAATTCTCCATTGAGAAAGGCAGTCTTTACATCCATTTGATGTAATTCAAGGTCTAAGCAAGCTACCATTGCCAGAATCAGGCGAATCGAGGTAAAACGAACAACAGGTAAGAAGGTCTCTTCGTAGTCTATCCCTTCCTGTTGCGTAAAACCTTTTGCGACAAGACGAGCTTTATATCTGTCAATAGAGCCATCAGCCTTATGCTTGATCTTGAGAACCCATTTGTTCCCAATAGTTCTACGTCCTCTGGGTAAGTCAACTAAGTCCCAGACTTGGTTAACTTTCATGGATTCTAACTCCTCTTGCATCGCTTCCATCCATTTGTCTTTAGCAGGGCAAGATACGGCCTGTTTGAAAGTAGCAGGCTCGTCATCTTCTTGTAGTAAAGTCATAAAGGTTTGCGGAAATTCATCCTCAAATCTTAGAGGAGCCAACCTTGTACGACTACTATGTCGTATTTGAGATTCTTCAAGTCCTTGTTGACTCGAATTTAGATCAATTCTAATATCACTCCCACTTGGAATGTCGTTAGAATTGCTCCTACTTGGATCATTATTCCCGTATGGAATAGGATAATCGTCATTCGTATTATCCATTGGTGAAGGTTGAAACGTATTTTCGTTTTCACCAAGAATTCTCCCACTCGAATGAGGTAATTCTTCTTGATCATAAATCTCAAATAGAGATAAGTCCTGACTTATCTCGCCCTGTCTTGGAAACTCGTTTTCCAAGAAAGTGACATCCCTCGACTCAAACTCAATTAGCCCACCATTGTCTTCCTGACTAACAAAAACATAACCTTTGGAGTTTTCTGCGTATCGTATAAAGATACATTTCCTTCCCCTTGGCCCAAGTTTGCCATACTTATGGGAGGAAATATGTGCGTAGGATGCACAACCCCAAGGTTTTAAAACGTTTAAGTCAGGAGACCTTTGGTTCCACAACTCATAAGGAGTGGAGCTAACTGATTTCGAGGGTACGCGGTTTAAAATGAAAGCAGCCGTCAATAATGCATCACCCCAAAAGGTGATTGGCAAGTTAGCTTGCCCCATCATTGAACGGACCATTTCCATTAAAGTCCTACTTCTCCTTTCTGCAACACCGTTTTGTTGAGGAGTATAAGGCATAGTTACCTGATGTACTATGCCTTTTTCATCACAAAGTTCCTTAAAACTTATTGATTGATATTCACCGCCCCTATCGGTTCGCAGAACCTTAATCTTGCAATCTAATTGATTCTCCACTAAACTCATATAGTTTTTAAAGCAAGCCAAAGCTTCACTTTTGTGGGATATCAAATAGATATGTCCGAATCGGGTGAAATCATCAATAAAAGTGATGAAATAGGACTTTCCGCGTCTTGTCTTGACATTCATCGGACCACATATGTCCAAATGGATAAGCTGTAATGGAACCTCGGCCCTTGTGCCGGTTCCAAACGGCTTGCGACAAGATTTCCCCACTAGGCAATGTTCGCAGGTCGACATTTCAACCTTTGAAACATTGGATAGAAGGCCACGTTTGGCAAGTCTATCCATACGCGTTGGTCCAATATGACCAAGCCTTGCGTGCCAACAAATCACATCAGACTCATAAGTCTTAGAATTTGCAATAAGGAAATTTTCATTACACGAGGAATCATACATTGTACTCATTACAATAAATCCTTTAAATACAAACCCAGTACCAATAAGAGTATAATTACAACTTAAGTCCACATTACAATCATGAAAAAACCAGTTATAGCCAAGACCCATTAACACGACCACAGAAATTATATTCATTCGAATATCTGGAGCGAAGAGGACATCATGAAGTAGGAGAGTGCGGCCGTTGTCCAAGACTAGCTTGAAAGTCCCAACACCTTTCACTTCAACACGTGTGTTGTTTCCTACATAGATCCACTTCGTTCCTTGGGGTATCCGGTGATACTCCACGAAGGACCGTCTGTCCCTTGCTATGTGGTCGGTGGCACCTGAATCAATTATCCAAAATGGATTAGATTCCACAAGAAATATTGAACTAGAAACACATATGTAACTAGTATATTTACAAGTTACCTCGTCGCCTCCACTCGTACACGAACGAGCATAGTGACCGAGCTTGTTGCACTTGAAGCACTTGATCTTCTTCAAGTCTTTCTTCTTGTGCCACTTCTTGTGCCCACCCCTGTGTTTGGGTTTCTTGGTAGACTCAGGTTGCTTTTTACGTTCATTAGTGAACTTCGAACGATCTTTCCGTTTCTTTCCCCCATGTGAGGAATTAGCAACCATGTGCACTTCTGCACTTGGCTTGGCAGCCGCAAGCCGCTCTTCCTCTAATTCGAGGTGCTTTGAAACGTCGCTGAAGTTCTTGATGCTCTCATTGTGAGTGAGATGCATCTTCATTTGGTCCCACCCATTTGGTAGGGAACGTATGACTGCTTGGATTTGTTGCTCATCAGTTAGCACATGACATGCGTCCTTTAACTCCGAGATAAGATTCGACATATGTCGCAGATGTTTCCCCATGGAATGATCTGGACGTTTCTTATATGAATCGAACCTTATAGTTAAGGCGCGAAGTTTGGACACCGATGTGCCACCGAACTTCTCCTCTAGCTTGGACCATATGTCCATGGCTAGGTCATGTTCTCGGAAGATGCGTATTATGTCATCGGCCATACTGGACAATAACGTAATGCGGGCTATCTTGTTCTTCTGAGACCAAGCATCAAAAGCTTCCTTGTCTCGTCTGTGTTGGGCCATAGTGCCCAACTCGGGTTCAATCATGGCGTTCTTTAGAGTCTCGAGCACTTCTTGCTCCTCCAGAACGTATTGTATCTTAATGGACCAAAGTTTGTAATTATCGCCGTTGAGTTTTTCACCTCTGTTTAACTCAGCGACGATATTCTTTGAAGCTGAAGACATTTTACTTTTAAAATGCTGCAAAAGACACAAAAACCGAAGGTTTGATCAAAAACATTGCATTGAAAATTCTTAAAATAAAAACAATTCCCACTTGAAATGAGAATAGAATATCCCATTTGGATAGTTCTAATTTCAACTCCCACTTGGAATGATATTTACAATTTGATAAGTTACTTTCGAAAAATATTGAAAATGTTACTCTAGAATCGGAAAGGTTACTACGTTTCCAATCACCATCTAGAGTAACTTTCAATATTTCCCCATCACTTTATCAAATGTTAGTACTCTTATAGTACTTCGCAGCAGAAAAGCGTTTTTTTAAAAACGTATTTTTCAAAACGTATGAAAACGTATATTTCAAAATTGTATATTTCGACTTAGTACCCTTATGATACTAGCGAAATATTCGGCAATCCCTGGCCATTTACCGGGGTAGAGCCGTAGCTGTGCCAAGGCCGGATCCCCCTTGAGGGGATTTCTCTGCAAGCCACCGTCGCCGGTTCCCGTATGGATCCAAGCGTTCCCTTCTTCAGGGGAATTTGCCGCAGAGAATTGCCGTCGGACCCGTAGGGGTTGTCCATGCAAGCCACTGCCATGCATGCCCCCCCTTTCGGTCACGTAAGCCCCATCCCCAAAAATTTGGACAACCAAGGCTCGGCAATGGCCCCATTCCCTCAGTCAAGGGCCTCTGCCCTGACCGGGGCCGGCCAACACCGGCCAAGAGCATAAGACTAGCCGGCCAGGGCCTCTGCCTTGGCCGGCCAGGGACCATGGCCCCTCGGCCAGGGACCATGGCCCCTTTGGCCATGGCCAGTCTCCCCCCTTGCATGGGGTGGCCGCATGCACTCCTCCCCCTCGACGGGGTGGTCGTGGTGGTTTTCGTCGTTATTGGCCGTAGCCAACCCCCTCTGCATGGGGAGGGGGAATGCATTGCCTCCATTGCCCATATGGCTATAGATTTCATGCACCAAAATTCATCTTCCCCGACGGGAATAACCACCATCTTATTCTCCGGTGAAGCACCCGTTCGTCGAGAAAGTAGTTATCCT
The DNA here is from genome assembly GCA_030789695.1 of Scilla litardierei. Lineage (NCBI taxonomy): Eukaryota > Viridiplantae > Streptophyta > Magnoliopsida > Asparagales > Asparagaceae > Scilla > Scilla litardierei. The sequence goes on from CM061133.1 coordinate 158,844,950, forward strand.
CCAATGGCAGTGTGCCAAAAAAATAACTTACTTCAAAAAGTTCGTAAACTACGCGCTCCACATGAAGAGATTGCACATTCCCTACGAATGGAGACTCAGCATCCATGAAGATAGCGAGTTTGACGATATGAACGGTCGGTTCTTCCCGTCACGGAGAGTTCCTGCCATATCCGTAATGGTAGGAGACCCTAACGTGAAAAGAACAACCGCTGTTTTCTCTCCGTCACGAAGTGTTCCTACCATATCCATAATGGTAGGATACCCATTCGTGAAAAAGACAACGACTCGTTCATAGTTTCGACGGGGCGACGGTCTGACCGGAGCAAATCCGTATGGCTTTGATACCAATGTTGGATCCTGTCAAAACAGCGTTGTTAGGATCGAAATAAAGTAGAGACTTACGTTTGCGTATGCGGCACGGTAGTCTCTGAACTTTGCCCTCGGATTCGCCACAACGGTCGATACTTCGTCACGGAGGATCGAAGCAGAGTTTCACCGCCTACATCTCTAACTAGAAGAGGATTTTAATGGAAGGGAGAAGAAAAACATAAGGATGCCTTATGCAAACTTATGGCATGGAAAGTGTGAATGAATGCCTTACCCTTGGGTCCTATTTATAGGCTTTAGGGGTGGTTATTGTAGGAAATAACCAATTATAAGCTTATTAGCCTATATTAGCACATTCATTTATCCTCTTTTTCATTCACTTATAAAGTGACTTTTTCCACTTATCGAGTGGCTTTTTCCACTTATCGAGTGGTCCTTTTCACACGAGAAAAGGTTCCCTTCGTGCACGCTTTCGTGCACGTGACATCTGAGGTCCGTATACCCTCATACATCCCCTCATGGGTGTATTCATGCCGTCCATATCCAACATGTAGCTCAAGAAGTTGCTTGTCTTATGATCCGGTTGGGATACATAGTCTTGCACCGCTCATGCACTCGTATTTGACTTAAACGGTTTGGTCGAATTCTCGAACTTTGCGAATCAGAATTGTTTGTCCAAACAACCTTGAGGGGAGCTCGACAAGTTGTAGGGAGAAACATATTTCGAATATCCTATATGCTCAAGCTGCCTCATATTTCTTAATGAAATCATATTTATTTGTAGGGAGACGAGTGACATGTAGCGTGAATTTATTTGTTGGACCCAGAACTTAATGAAATCATATTTCTTAAGTCTGTTCTTTAGAAGGTCATTTTAATGTCAACGAGAATATAGTTTTAATTCTATCAATTAGAATTTAACTTGATATTCAATTAATCAACATATTTGACCAATTAACTTATTCCATTAAAATATTATAAGTTGATTCCTTCCGTAAACATAGTCTTGCCCTAGTTAGCATATGTTCAAAATTAAATATAGGTAGATTGGCATTCATCTATCTATATCCTCCCACTATTTTTACGATCGTTTCAAATATTAATAACGAACGATTTAATCGAATTAAAATATTTAAAAATTAGTGAAAGAGGGATCCAATCATCCTGAACCTCACAACCTTGAGGAGACTCAACAAGTTGATTGGTTCCATGATTGGTAGACTAACTCTTAGTCAATCACATCACATGTGACTCCATATCGTTTTTTACCCACAGTCACTTATGATCTTGAGGAGACTCAACAAATCATAATGACTGGTCTAGTCAGACCCTTGATTTCGTGTCCAGATTTGACTTAGATCGATGCTCGAGGAGACCCGACGTATCGATTTGGGTCAAGTCTAAACTACATCACATGTATGTTGGAGTTTGTTCCTTAAAGATAAACATGTCATAGCTTGAGGAGACTCAACAACTATAATTGTCTTCTTTGAGTTACCAAGCTCCAAAATCAAGGAGGGATACGAATTAATCTTTAATAAGATTTATAACGCATTGACTAGATATAGTCCAAGGTGTCATACAATCATGATTCGCGACATTGCGGTCCAGCGGAACACAGCCAGGGAATTGACTAAGCCAGGATCACTACCCCTTGGACTAGCAAGGGTTGACCCAGCAAACTTAGCCAAGCACATTGACTGGATCATGGTCCATTGAATGAAGCTTGTCATTTTTGTATGTGTGCCATAGACTAAACAGCTTTTATTAACAACTAATTAATCCTATCAACTAGTTGCATCCTTAAATTCAAAATTTTAGGATTTGTTTAATAACTTTTATTAAGTCCTTATCAACTATAAGATTCACGTGCTATCCTAATCGTTATTAGGATTTTAATAAACTTTATTAACAACGCTAAAAGCGAAGTCCTTTAATGAGAATTAATTATAACAATTAGAATTAAGATTCATTAAAAGGACTACCCTAATCAGGAATTAGGTCTTGGAGTGTTGTTAATGTTTTATTAAAACATAGCATGTCATTAAAATTCAAGTAATAAATTTTAATCATTTTTAATGGCTAACCTAAAGGGTTGTCATGTGTTATCAAATAAGGGACAAGAAGAACTAGCCATTAAAATAAAACTACACTAATTTATCGCATAAAGATAGTGCACAACTATTTAACAATTAAATAGACTAAGTTTATCGCATAAACAATTTTAGCATGCATACATAAATTTAACATTTAAATTTAAAATATGATTTTAAAATATTTTATTTTTATCTCATAAAAACTTGTTTTTAAAATCACAAATTTGCATGCTACTTTAAAATTTTATCGCATAAAAATTTTAACCTTTAAAATCAGTTTTAAATTATCTCATAAAATTAAAACATCATTTTAAAAAACTTTCATGCTTAAAAATTTATCATATAAAATTTTAGGCACTTTAAACTTATCACATAAATTTTAAAAGATTTAAATTTAGTTTAAAAATTAGCACATAAATTTTAAACGTCATTTAAAAATTTCCATGTTCAAAATTTATTAAATAGAATTTTTAAACATCAAAAACATTTTTAAAATTTATCTCATAACTTTAAAAACATTTTTAAAAATTATTTAAAGCATTCTAAATGTTTAAAGAAATCGCAGGCTAGATCGTAACACAGACCTGGCTCTGATACCACTGAAGGATTTTCTGGGACCCTTAGGGCACAAAAACTCTATGCCCGTCCTAAGTCGGACGGAACATAGACAGAAAAGCAGCGGAAAAATTATCATGTTAATCTAATTAACATTTAACCCTAAGGTCCAAGACCCTAATCCAAGATCTATGCCGACTTGGGATGGGTCTGACCATCCCAAGAAGGATCTAGCCTACTGCGATTAAATTAAACTAATGCTTAATTAAACACATACCCGGAATCTCGGCCCTGGGGCAGGCGAGATGTTCCGCACCGTCTTCCGAGCCGCTCCCGTCCCACGCCGAGCCGCTCCTCGAACCGCTCCTCGAACCGCTCCGCATCCCGAGGCGATCAATCCCGTGTTGCCGAGCTAACCACGCGCCGAAGAAAGTTTCACGCAAGTGAAACCTCTGCCTAGATTTCGGATCTGAATCCGAACTCGTTTGCGGCTTTGCTAGAGCCCTCAGGAGCAAGGCAGAAATTTATAGGGAGAGGAGAAATTAATTTAAGCTTAGATCCGAGCGTGCTCCAACATTTACGAGAGCCGCTCAAATCTAGAGCTTGGGACGAGTTATGAGGAAGGGGGAGGGCCTCTATTTATAGAGGCGTCTGACTCTCCCTTTTCTCCACAACCGATGTGGGCTATAAATTTGGGAATAATTAAATCAAGTTAGTTTGCCTTTCACAAAGGGAAAACTTCCTCGAATTTTAACTCCCGCACCGTTGAGCTTCAATGTTGGTACAACCTACCAAATCGAAGAGGGTTCAACGATGAACGTGTAGGAAAAAAACGGCTCGTCAATCCGAGTCTGTTTGACCCTTCAAACAATTGTCCAAAGTTAGCCAAAAGTCATACTTCTCTTAGAAACGTAGCCGTCAAGAAAATCCCAGATTTCAAAAAACCCTAACCAGAAAATTCGGGCTTGGTGGGCCTCCATTTTCGCTGGTTTCAGCCCAACAGTTTGGGCTGACTTGTTTTGGCTATAACTTGTGCATTTGGACTCCTTTTTTGACGCGGTTTGAACCTGCGTTTAGAGCGGGACGATCCCGTCATCTAGGTAACCTTTTCAAAATGTTTATTTAATTAAATATAGTCTTAAACAATTTAAGACACATTTAATCTCTTTTGCATCATATGCAAATTAGTCCATATCTAGGCTTAAATTATCATTTGCATCAAATACAAATGATCCGAGGGCATATTCCTCTACACAAAGTGTACGTCCGGACCGCTCATCCTCAGTTCGGGCCGGCCCGACGACCCGTGGTGGGGCCCCGCCCCTAGGAGGTGCTCCGACGGTTCTTTGGCACATCGGACACTACAAACCACCTAGTACAAGGACGCTACTAACATTTACGCCGCCCAACCACCTGACAAAGAACCCCCTGGCTGCTGCGCCCGCTGACACTTAATGCTTTCGGTCCTGACACCCTGACAAAAGCGCCTCTGGCCATTGCGCCGTCTGACAAAAGCGTGGCTGACACCCTTGATCCTGACATCCTCGTCTGAATCTTCCGCTGACAGCAGGGCCAGCTCAGCACGCCTAGTCAGCATGCCAGGTCAGTCCCACCTAACTGCCTCCACCAAGTATAAATACCCCTTCACCTCCAATGGAGAGGGGGTTGGCAAATTATCTCTCAATCTCATTATTCACACACAAGAACAAAGGTCTTTCATATCTTTGTTCTTCCACCTCTGATAGCTCGTCACGTACGGTCGACTCACTCTTAGTCCGACCTGCATGCCTGGCCCCCGCTTTAAGTCTTATTACTAACTTAGGCATCGGAGAGGCTAAGCGTTGGACCCCAACCCAGCCTTTCTGACGAGCTGCTCCTTATATAGGTCAGCCCATTGTCTTGGATTGCGCTCCGCCTTTGCCTCCAGTAGTGCGGTCGCAAGACAGAGTCCTCAGAGGAATTGATCCCATGGCCGGTCCTTGTTGTGTGCTTAGCCTCTTCATCACACAAATCACCTGTTAAACAACCTCTCCAAATCACCACCAAATCATAACCATCGTGCCCTTGGTTCCCAGTAATATAAATTCATTGTACACGAGTTCTACCCTGCAACAATTGGCACCGTCTGTAGGAACAAAGGGTCACACCCATGTCAAACCCCATACCAGTCAACCGAAACCCTGACCACGGCAAGGACCCCATGGATCAAGAATCGCACTCTCACCCCATGACTCCTGCGACTAATCCACCCCTGAGGTGGAGGTCGAGACAGTCCATGCCTCTGCCCGTGCGGTGTAGCAGAGCTCCAAGGCCTTCGCTAAAATGATGGCGGGCTTCACAACGGGTAGGATCGAAGCGCCCCCTGGCCCCTCTGAGCCCCCCAAACGTGAGGCAAAATCTTCACCCTCAATTCGATGAAGAAGTATGGGATAAAGGGCTCGCCGAGGAGATAGCAGCCCGACAAAGGCTCCTGGAGGAAGAGATGGAGGTTGTGCGGCTGCGAAGGTACCAGGATGAAGCGGCTGCCACACAGAGGCATCTAAATGAAGCGGCCGAGGCTGCCTGGAAAGCCCTCCTTGACAAAGAGGCCACCCGTCGCCAGCTCCGCTTCATTATCGTGTAACGCGAAAGACTCCGGAGGGAGAATGAGGAGAACCGGGAGATACCAGAAGTGTCAACGACGGGCCGATGACACGTGAACGAGCGTAGCCCACCGCTGGCAGGTCCCCATCTCAGGGCCAGAGTCCGCCCCGTCGGCATCTCTCCCCAGATCACCTCGATGAGGAAGCCGTTCGTCAACAACTCTGCTTCCTCACCGCAGAGCACGAAAGGCTCCTAAGGGAGAATCAGAAGCGGAGGGAGATCCCGGAGGCAACGGCTTTGGGCCGGCGGTACTAGACTGACCATAGTCCGCCACCCACCGAATCCCCAACGCACGGAAGGAGTCCTCCCCGGCGACCACTTCGCCCCTCCCCGGGGCATGATGACCGTCGACAGCCGAGGCGGGACCAGAGCCAAACCCCAGAATGGGGGAGAGGGTGCACGCCAGAGCACCCTGCTTACCCTGAGGAGGCCATGCTGCTGGTGCGATGGATAACTTCGGCCCCGAGACCCACAAGGTTCAAGGCACCCTCTCTGGCCACCTACAGCGGAATAGGCGACCCCCTCTCGCACATACAACAATACCGAGGGGCGATGGAGACACAGGATGTGGATGACGCGTTCCTGTGCCGGCTTTTCTCGTAGAGCCTACGGGACACGATGCTGGAGTGGTACTATGGCCTGCCCACGAGATCCATCGGGAGCTTCGATGAGTTGTCTCATAAATTCTGCCATGTGTTCCTGGCTGGGTGCACAAAGAAGAAGCCTTTGGACTACCTCAGTACGATAGTCTAAGGGGAAGAAGAGACGACTGGGAAATACCTGCGTCGCTTCCAGTACGAAAGGCTGGCAGTGGTGGCCTGCAGCGACGAAGTGCTCATGCTGGCCTTCAAGACGGGACTGCGGAACCAGAGCCTCCACAAAGCCCTGCTCCGAGACCCGCCAGCCGATTACGACGTGCTAGTCGATCAGGCAGAGAGCTATGCGCTGAGCGAGGAGGCTCTCGGCGCGAAGAAACTAGTCGCCCCATCGAGATTATCCCAGGGCAAGCCTCGGTCCTATCCCAGGCCAAGGCAATAAGACGGGTCCCGGGGCCGCGACCAGCTGACTCAGTCCTGACGCGACCTAGTGGGGCATCGCCCACAAGATCGTCCGGGCCCAGTGCAAGAGTTCGCCCCCGTCAGGGAGCCTGCTCGAGCTACCCCGAGGCTGGATGGACCCCTCTAGGACCAGTATACACAGCTCAACGCCCCCATGATAGAGGTGTTGGCTGCGGTGACGAGGGCTGGACTGCTGCCCGACCCACCCAGAGAAATGAAGTTGGACCCGGCGAGGCGAGACGTCCGGAAGTATTGTCTGTATCACTGGGACCACGGTCATGACACATATGATTGCTTCACCCTCAAGAGAGAGATCGAGTGCTTAATACAGGCGGGTCTCCTTGGTGGCTTCGTGGAGGGCAGGAGGCTGATCCAGGAGGAGAGGGCCCCGCGAGGGGCACGGAGGCTGGATCCGCCACCAGATAACCGGCAGGAGGAGCCCCGTCCGCCCAAGCCGGTCATGCGCATAGATGTGATATGCGGAGGGCCATCCTCGGGGAGCGTCGTCGTCAAGCAAGAAGGCATACGTGCTGCAGGTAATGGCGACAGACCTCGGCGGTGGTGCGAAGCGGAGAAGGGTGGCTTGACCCCCCATTACTTTCACCGATGAAGATCTAGAAGGAGTCGAGCTGCCGCATGACGACACCATTGTCATCGAGGCACAGATCGGGATGGTTATCATCAGCCGCCTCCTGATCGACACTGGAAGCTCCTGCGACATTCTGTTTATGTCAACGGTCGAGAAGATGGGGCTGAAGCAGGTAGACCTGAGGCCTTGCACAAGGCCCATCGTCAGCTTTGCTGGACACTCGGTTCCCATTGTGGGGGTGATCACCTTGACAGTGTCACTTAGAGAGGAGCCGAGGGTCGTCACTCGCATGACGTAGTTCATAGTCGTCGACATTGCGTCGGCATACAACGGCATCATAGGGCGACCATACATGACGGCCATCGAAGTGCTCCCCAGCCTGCTCCATCAGATGGTGACATTCCAAACTTCGTGATGGGTCGGGGTAGTACGGGGGAGCCAGAAGCTTTCCAGGAGCTGCTATGTGGGGTCGACCAAACATAAGGGTCCGGGGCAGGCCTTATCGATCGACCTCCTTGATGAAAGAGAGGACTTCTGTGACCAACGGCCGACCCCCGCTGAAGAGGTCAAAGAGGTATCCGTGGCTGCAAAGGAGGGCAAGACTGTCTCCATCGGCACGAAGCTCCCGGCCTCTTTGAGGGAGGCCCTCATCAACCTCCTGTGAGAGAACATAGACATATTTGCCTGGTCGCCCTAGGACATGCCGGGGGTTGACCCAGCGATAATCTCCCACAAGCTGAATGCAGACCCGGAATCCCGATCGGTCCGGCAGAAGAAGAGGAGAGTCGGTGGAGAAAAGATGAGGGAAGCCGACGAAGAAGTGGAGCGACTCCTCCAGGCCCAGTTTATCAGATCGGTGGACTATCCGGATTAGCTCACCAACATCGTCTTGGTGAAGAAGGACAATGGTAAGTGGCGCATGTGTGTCGACTTCACGGATCTCAACAAGGTGTGTCTAAAGGATAGTTCCCCCTAGGATCGACCACTTAGTCGACCAGGCGTCCGGTTACAAGTTGTTGAGCTTCATGGATGCCTTCTCTGGCTACAACTAGATCCCGATGGCGAATGAGGATGATGAGAAAACGTCCTTCATTACCGATAGGGGAACCTTCTACTACACAAAGATGCCCTTCAGACTGAAGAACGCTGGGGCGACCAACCAGCAGATAGTGGACATGATATTCAGCTCGTAGGTCGGGTGAAACCTGGAGGTCTACATCGATGACATGCTGGTGAAGAGCAAGAAAGCCCCAGACCACCTCGCCGACCTGCAGGAGACGTTCCAGAAGGTACGCCAGTATGCCCTGAGGCTGAACGTGGTGAAATGCGTCTTCGACGTGTAGTCGGGGAAATTCCTCGGCTTCATGCTAACAAAGAGAGGGATCGAGGCGAACCCCGACAGGGTGTCGACCCTCGTCAACATGGCGGAGCCACGGACCATCCGGGATTTGCAACGACTGAACGACCGGATCGCAGCGCTGGGGAGATTCTTGTCGAAGTCCGCGGAGAGGTCGCTCCCCTTCTTCAGAGTCCTGCGCACAGCCTTCGGTGAAGCAAAAATCGACAGGAAAGTGATCCCTTGGGACGGCGACTGCGTTTGAGCCTTCATGAAGCAGAGGGCTTATCTGCAGAGTCTGTCGCTGCTCGCCAAGCCGGAGGAAGTGGAACAACTGGGGTTGTACCTGGCCGCCAATGAGGAAGCAGTCAGCTCCGTCCTGATCAAAGAGGAGAGGGGCGTGCAGCGACCAGTATACTATGCGAGCCAGATTCTCTGAGAGGCAAAAACTCGTTACAGCCCCATCGAGAAGGTCGCCTACTGTTTGGTCACAACAGCGAGGAAGCTCCGACCGTATTTCCAGGCCCACCCCATCGCCGTACACACCAATCTGCCCCTCGAGAAGAACTTGAAGAGGTTAGAGCGGTCGGGCAGGATGCTTAATTGGAGCATCGAGCTCAGTGAGTTCGACATAACTTATAAGGCCTGGACAGGGATCAAGGGTCAGGCCCTGGCGGACTTCGTGGTGGAATGCACTATCGAAGACCCCCGGAGAACCTGCCGGACGCACCACCAGCGACTGCTTCCCCACATACCATGGGGGTAGCCGGACCATCGGAACCCACCCAAGAGGAAGCAGGCAGATTGTGGACCATCCACGTCGATGAGTCAGCCACGGGATCCGGGACGGGGCAGGCATCGTCATCCAACCCCCTGACAGATGCCTGCTGGGGTATGCCTTGCGCTTCGACTTCCCAGCAACCAACAACGTCGCAGAATACGAAGCCGTGGTCAACGGTCTGAAGCTTTGCAGAGCTATGGGGGCAACAAACATGTTGTTACTTAGTGATTCACGGCTCGTCGTCCAACAGGTCCAAGGGAGCTTCGAGGCCCGAGAAGAGATGATGAAGCGCTACCTTAAGCGCATCCAGGCCGAGCTCCAGAAGTTCAAGAGAGCGGAGGTCCAACACTTACCTCGCTCCAACAACCTCCAGGCCGACGCCCTGTCAAAGCTGGCCTCTTCCTCCGTGGCCGAGATCGGAAAGGCCATCTATGTCAAAAATCTGCCGGCGCCTACCATTGAAGAAGAAGAACTAATGTGTGTCGGCCAAACGGTGACTGGATGACCCCAATAGTGAAGTACTTGGAGACGGGGGCCCTGCCCGAGGAGCAGCTGCAGGCCAAGAAGATAGAGAGGTGGGCCCTATCGTTCGTGCTCTTCGATGGAGTGTTATACCACCGACGCCGCGCCAAGTTCGACGTCCTGCTGTATCTGAAGTGCCTGGGGCCAAAGCAAGCTGAACAAGTCATCCGCAAAGTGTCCGAGGGCTTCTGCGGGAACCACCATGGCGGGCGCACTATATCCCACAAGATAGTGCGCCAGGGGTACTACTGGCGGACTATGATCCATGACACGGCTCAGTACGTCAAAAGATTCGAGGCGTGCCAGAAGTTCGGCAGACACACGGCAGTGCCTCCATCCAACTTGGTGCCTATCGTAAGCCCGATCCCGTTCGCCAAGTGGGGGCTTGACATCCTCGAACTCTTCCCAAAGGCGTCCGGAGGTAGGAAGTACCTGGTCGTCGACGTGGACTACTTCACTAAATGGATCGAGGCCGAACCTTTGGCACGCATCGCGTGGATGGATATGAAGGGCTTTATTTGGAAGTCCGTGATATGCCGCTTCGAGATACCCCGCTTTATAGTAACGGACAATGGAAGACAGTTCGACTGCGAAGGCTTCTGAGACTTCTGTTCAGGTTGGGGGATCAAGCTTCATTTTGTGTCCGTTGCCGACCCGCAGTGCAATGGGATGGAGGAGGCAGCGAACAAATGCATACTGGGCCCCCTGAAGAAGAAGGTCGATGCCGCTCTCGGGACGTGGATGGATAAGCTACCGGGCATTCTCTGGTTGTAATGTACCACCCACAAGGCATCGACCGGAGAGAGCCCGTTCATGCTGGCGTTCGGGTCGGAAGTGGTCGTACCCGTGGAGATTGGAGAGGAAACGCTTCGGCTGAAGTACTTTGATGAAGATGTAAACATGGAGGGCCTCGGCCTCAGCATCGAGCTCATTGACGAAGTAAGGGACCGGGCTTTGACGAACCTTGTCCGACATAGCCAAAGAATGGCCCGGCACTACAACTCACGGGTGAAGAAGCAGACCTTCAGAATTGGTGACTTGGTCCTCAGAGACGCCACCTTCAAGCCCGAGACCGATTGCCGAGGGAAGCTGGCGGCCAAATGGAAGGGGCCCTACGAGATCGTCAACATCTTCGAATCGGCCACATACATCTTGGTGACCTGGGATGGGAGCAAACTGGCTCACCCATGGAACGCGAAACATCTCCTAAAATATTACCAATAATTGTGTGTCTTTAATGAAATACTTTCTTTTCCTCACATTTTCAAATCTTGATGTCTCCACTTGAAAGTTTCAGTTTAAGACACAAGACTCTGGGGCAGGATCCGTCCTCGTCACCCAAACTAGAGAAGGGCATGGGCCGAGCCACGCGCTCGCTCCCCCCTCAAGTAAAGACTCCGAGGCAAGCCAAACAAGCTTCGCCACCCAAACTGGTGAAAAAGGGCACGGGCCGAGCAACAGCTTCGTACCGCCTACGAAGACTCTGGGGCAGGATCCGACCTCGCCATCCAAACCAGAGAAGAGCACGGGCCGAGCCACGCACGCGCTCCCCCCCTCAAGTAAAGACTCCGGGGCAAGCCTAACAAGATTCGCCAGCCAAACAGGAGAAAAAGGGCACGGGCCGAGCTACGACTCCCTCCCCCTACGAAGACTCTCGGGCAGGATCCGTCCTCGCCACCTAAACTAGAGAAGGACACTGGCCGAGACACGTGCTCCCTCCCCCCTCAAGTAAAGACTCCGGGGCAAGCCTAACAAGCTTCGCCACCCAAACTGGAGAAAAAGGGCACGAGCCGAGCTACAGCTCCCTCCCCCCGACGAAGACTCTGGGGCAGGATCCGTCCTCGCCACCCAAACCAAAGAAGGGCACGGGCCGAGGCACGGGCCGAGCCACGCGCTCGCTCCCCCCTCAAGTAAAGACTCTGAGGCAAGCCTAACAAGCTTCGACATCCAAACTAGAGAAAAAGGGCACGGGCCGAGCTACAGCTCCCTCCCCCCTAAGAAGACTCTGGGGCAGGATCCGTCCTTGCCACCCAAACCAGAGAACGGCACGGTCCAAGCGATGCGCTCGCTCCCTACCTCAAGTAAAGACTCCGGGGCAAGCCTAACAAGATACGCCACCCAAACTGGAGAAAAAGGGCACGGGCCGAGCTACGGCTCCCTCCTCCATACGAAGACTCTGGGGCAGGATCCTTCCTTGCCACCCAAACCAGAGAAGGGCACAGACCGAGCCACGCGCTCGCTCCCCCCTCAAGTAAAGACTCCGGGACAAGCCTAATAAGCTTCGTCACCCAAACTGGAGAAAAAGGGCACGGGCCAAGCTACGGCTCCCTCCCCCATACGAAGACTCTGGGGCAGGATCCGTCCTCACCACCTAAACCAGAGAAGGGCACGGGCCAAGCCATGCGCTCGCTCCCCCCCCCCTCAAGTAAAGACTCCAGGGCAAGCCTAACAAGCTTCGCCATCCAAACTGGAGAAAAAGGGCACATGCCGAGCTACGACTCCCTCCCTCCTACGAAGACTCTGGGACAGGATCCGTCCTCGCCACCCAAACCAGAGAAGGGCACGGGCCAAGCCACGTGCTCGCTCCCCCCCCCCCCTCAAGTAAAGACTCCGGGACAAGCCTAACAAGGTTCGCCATCCAAACTGGAGAAAAAGGGCACGGGCCGAGCTACGGCTCCCTCCCCCTAGAAGACTCTGGGGCAGGATCCGTCCTCGCCACCCAAAGCAGAGAAGGGCATGGGCTAAGCCACGCGCTCTCCCCCCCCTCAAGTAAAGACTATGGGGCAAGCCTAACAAGCTTCGCCACTCAAACAGGAGAAAAAGGGCACGGGCCGAGCTATGGCTCCCTCCCCCATACGAAGACTCTGGGGCAGGATCCATCCTCGCCACCCAAACCAGAGAAGGGCACGGGCCGAGCCATGTGCTCGCTCCCCCCTCAAGTAAAGACTCCGGGGCAAGCCTAACAAGCTTCGCCACCCAAACTAGAGAAACAGGGCACGAGCTGAGCTACGGCTCCCTCCCCCTACGAAGACTCTGGGGCAGGATCCTTCCTCGCCATCCAAACCATAGAATGGCACGGACCGAGTCATGCGCTCGCTCCCCCCTCAAGTAAAGACTCCGGGGCAAGCCTAACAAGCTTCGACGCTCAAACTAGAGAAAAAGGGCACTAGCCGAGCTACGGCTCCCTCCCCCCTACGAAGACTCTGGGGCAGGATCCGTCCTCGCCATCCAAACTAGAGAAGGGCATGGGCCGAGTCACGCGCTCGCTTCCCCCTCAAGTAAAGACTCTGGAGCAAGCCTAACAAGCTTCGCCATCCAAACTGGAGAAACAGGGCACGGGCCAAGCTACGGCTCCCTCCCCCTACAAAGACTCTGGGGCATGATCCGTCCTCGCCACCCAAACCAGAGATGGGCACGGGCCGAGCCACACGCTCGCTCCCCCCTTAAGTAAAGACTCTGGGGCAAGCCTAACAAGCTATGCCACCCAAATTGGAGAAGAAGGGAACGGGCCGAGCCACGCGCTCGCTCCCCCCTCAAGTTGAAGACTCTGGGGCAGGATCCGTCCTCGCCACCCAAACCAGAGAAGGGCACGGGCCGAGCCACGCGCTTGCTCCCCCTCAAGTAAAGACTCCGGGGAAAGCCTAACAAGCTTCGCCACCCAAACTGGAGAAAATAGGGACATGCCGAGCTGCGCACTCGTCGCCCCACAGGGGGGCGCGGGCCGAGCTACATGCTCACCATCCCCCAAACAGACCTGTAAGCCTCGAAACCTAAACCTAGGGAAAAGGACAAGGGCACGACAGCCTGGGTAGACATCGCGCAGGACATGAACCCCCGGTCAATGCAGAGTCCCAATAAAGCATACACCCGATGCGACTCGTCAAAACAAAAGGACACTCGGGAAGCACGCCATTAATGATAACACACCCCCTGATAGGCAAGGGCCGACGAATCACGTCTGACGCCACTTGGCAAAAGTGGCTTTGAAGGGCATGACTCTGAGGAGCCTATTAATGATGACAGCTCATCGCATTAACTTCCTGGAAACCGTTAGCAAAATCCCCCTATAAATACTCCCCTCGCCCCCTCAAAGGAGTGAGGAGAATGGAAATATGAGGGCGAATCAGCCTCAGTCCCCCCATGAAAGTCAGAAAGGTGTGAGATACCCCAGCCTGGAACATCCGGTCAGGGTCTCCCACCGGACGTCGTCGACCCGGTCAAAAGGGAGGCCCCCAACCATCGACGGACCCCGCCACCCCGATGGGCGATACTTCTACACGGCTGTCGCCGATGGACTATTCCTCTTACACTTGGGAAGGCCTGCCTATCACTCCTCGAATTCCCTTGGACAACTTACGCCAAGGGAATTGGAGCACCTGTGGCGGACCATTCCCCTCTTCCGGCGCCCGACGCACGCTGGCTCTCCAGGTCGCGAGCCCAAGGGACGGGGCAGTCCTGCCAAATTGCCCCACTAGGCACATCAGCCTCTGCGGGCCGCCTCCCAATGGCCTGCCCCTCCGATGGGCTATTCATCTTACATACGGATCGCCGATGGGCTATTCCTCTTACACAAGGGGCGCCCAGCCTTTCACTCCTCCACTTCCCTTGGACAACCTGAGACAGGGAAACAAGAGGACCTACGACGGATCGCTCCTCCCGACCAGCATCTTCTCCACCCTGATCCCCGCCGGCGGAGAAGGCAAATGCCCTAAGGGGCATACCAACTTCCACCGGCCCCCCTCCTAACGGCCCACCTCCACTCCTCTATCTTCCTATGGAGGAAGCGCTACCGAGGCTCCAAGCTGGGGCTCCACCTTTGCTGCCTCGTCCTCCACCCCTTCCGGGGTTTCCCTTTGATTCAAGGATCCCCCGAAGAGACCTTGCAACCATTCATGGTCGAGGAGGTGAAAGAGGAGTCAGCCCCCCACCACCACCTCGTGCTCCTCCTCTCCCAGGATCACCCTTCGAGTCGGGGATTCCCCGAAGAGACCTTGCAACCCTTCAACATAGGGGAGCTGAAGAGGGACGCAGCGAGCAACGGAAGAGAAGGAGGGCCGCTCTACAGACAGGAGTTCGCTCATCTTGATGCAGTTTACAGCAGAGTGAAACGAACCAGACACAGGAGTTCGCCTACGAATCGGATCACAATTGTTTAAACACTGTCGTCTTTGTTAATTTCTTGTAAAAGTTAATGAAAAAGGCTATTCCAAGCAAATTCCTAAGCATCATCTAAGTGCGCCCTAACTTAGAAATGACCCCCGTCGAACTGCGGGGTGAGATCACAAAACTTCGCCACCCTTGACGACGAGCAGAAAAGGCTGAGCTACATGCTCGCCCTCGTCCCTCAAACGCGACTCAGAGAAAGGAGAAAGGGCTGAGCTACGCGCTCCCCCTTATCCCACAAATACTACTCGATACTTCGCCATGCAGGAGATAGCAAAAAATAACAGACATTTTCATATACCTAAAGTCAAAACTTTACAATAATATCCGAGGCCGACCTAACAAAACGAGGTCTCCCTTGGGCCAGCCCTATCGCTCCGTCTAAACAGAAAAGGGGGGGCGAAACAAGACTACTCCTGTTGGCCACTGCCACCTGAGGCGCCACCGCTCGGGGAAACGTCCCTCTCGTTAACCTCTGAGGGGTTGGCCTCATTGTCGACGTCTGCTTCCTCGATGACAACATCCTCATCGCCCCCCGCCTCTTCCTCACCCTCTGTGACCACGTCCTCGTTGCCCCTCACCTCTTCTTCACCCTCTGAGGACACTAGCGTATCGAAGTCGACCTCGATTGGAGGGCAAAGGTAGGCCACCCTTTCATTCACCCGGCTCAGACTGGCCTCCCAGCCCTTGGCCCGACCCTTCACCATGCCATCATACATCGCGTCCGTGAGGGTAGGGATGATGGTCGACTCTTGGTTTGTCCGAAACTCGTCGATCCTCATGGTCAGCTCTTCTTTTGCGGCCTTTGCATTGGCTGTCTGCCCGCCCGCATGCGCCTTCTCTCGTTCAAGCGTGCCCTCCAGCTCCTTCATCTGATCAATCGCGGAGGCAGCCTTCATCTCATGATCCGCCAGGCGCGCCATCAGGTGCTGGACCTCCGACTCCAACTGACCGCTCCTACTCTTCTCCTTCGTCAGCTGCTCGTCGGCACTCTTCCGGAGCGCGGCAAGCTCGGTCGCCATTCTGGTGACGGTGCCATCGTCCTTGTTTATGGCCGGTATGTGATCCCTGGTGACGATCACCATAAGGATGGCATGCACGACAAAGGAGAAGTCTGTCAGAACACTCAGCAAATCTGCCTGAAAGACTTGACCCAGTTCGGACTGCTTACATGCACGCCATGCCATACCGTGGTGTCGCACAACCCCTCATGCCCAACGGTAGCTAAACTCTCCCTCTCGCGGGGCAACAGGCAGTTCTCTGCCAACCTCACTGCCATCCCACCGTCTTCAAAGACGGATTCATCGGTCCCTACCCGAAAGGGCATCCGGTGAATGGCCTCCTCCGGGTAACACTCGATCTCGTCCTTTTTGGCCTTGAAGTGGATGAGCGAGGCTTCGCAGCTGGGGTGGACCTGCTTCTCCAAAACAAACCGATGCCAGTCGTAAGGCCAGCCCTCCCAACCCGACGACCTGGGCCCAGAGCCCTACCCACCAGAGCCCCCGGGGGGATCTTGGGCTATTATCCGCTCAGCACCAGGGGGTACCCTCGGGCTCGGCGGACGAAGTTCAGGATCGACAGATCACTCCTTATTTTACACCTTTTTTCCGCATGTTTGCATGCCATTTGGATCGCCCAAATCATGTTTTTCACGATATATCGACGATATTGCGATGCTTTTCACGATTTGTTGTTTTTGTCGCATTTCAGGTGATTTGGCACGATTTGGAGTGATCCCGAGATGCGCTTACTCTAGACGGTCACCAACGACCTCCCCGAGGGGTATTTTGCTGTTGGAGGGGAGCGGAAGAAGAATGGACGTCGCAGGAGCGACGAGGAGGCCAAAACAAGCAGATTGGGCATTTTTTGTGTCCCACTCGGCCGAGTGGAGGAGCCACTCGGCCGACCAGCGAGACACTGCTCGGCCGACCAGTTCAGACACGAGTTACCTGTGCACTCGGCCGAGCACAGAAGACCCACTCGGCCGAGTGACGATACCACGTCTGCCCGAGTGGCGCCCAGACGAGGCCCTTCCAAAACATCGAAGTTACTGTTTTTCGGCTGCCTGAGCTTCAGAAGACCCACTCGGCCGAGTGGTAAATCCCGTCCGCCCGAGTGCAGTGAAGTCATCGGCCGAGTGACGACAACTCACTCGGCCGAGCCGCCCCCGAACTGAAGACCCCTGAAAGTTCCGACTTACTGGAAAATTGCAGGGTTTTCACTCGGCCGAGCGACTTTTGTCACTTGGCCGAGTGCGATGCGCTGCCTGTAGCGAAAACTGCGGAAAACAGGCTGTGCAGGGGTATTTTGGTCAGGATTTTTGGACGATTTTTGGGGCTATTTAAGCCCTGTTTTTACCCTAGTTTGGAGAGCCATCTCTTAGATTTTTTGCAGCTTTTTAGATTACTTTTTAGCTTTTTTATTGTGATTGGAGAAGAGAAAAAAAACTTGGATTTTTGTTGGATTAAATTGAAGAACTCCATTGGTTTGCATCTCTCTTCCCTAAAAATTCTATTTTTATTGTTTATCTCAATATTTGTGATGAATTCTATTGCTTATTTCATTGATTATTTTTGTGCTATTGCTATGATTTGTGAGTAGTCTCCACGTCTTGGGGCGTGGGGATGAACCCTACAAGCCCTATTTTCTATTTGTGATGAATTGGTAGAAATTGAGCTAGAATTGCTATTAGGGATTAGATTGGGATCGATTTACTACGGATAGCTAGGAATTCATATCAATTGGGATTTGCAAGAGATTGGATCCCAATTTGATAGGAAGCCCTAGAAATCCGAATTGGGTTGGAGTCGGATTTTCGAAGTATCGGTTTGCAAGAGATTGGACCGATACCAGGATTTCTGATTGCAATTCCATGCCAATACCCGTTTGCAAGAGATTGGACAGGTAGGAACTATCCTAATTTAGATTGTGGACCGAGTTTGCAAGAGATTGGACTCGGTGCGCAATTGGACGATGATGTTGATCCTAATGCTAGCTTCCCTAGGCTAGGGTTTGCAAGAGATTGGACCCAAACCTAGGATAGCTATAGACCGGCAACAGCGCGAGAGCGTGAGCTTGGTTCTACATTCAGTTGCAACTAGTTCATCCGAATTCTATTTCTAGCAATTTTGATACCGACGAACCACATTTATGAAATACGGTGAGTAGCGGGAATTCCCCATTCCCTAGACGTTCTTTATTTGATTTGATATTTCGCACATTTGTCTGACGATTGTGACAGGATCGCCCAAGGCAATTTTCTCTGTTCTCAAATAGCCAGGTTGATTCGGAGCAAGCACAGTCATTCGTCCTCCCTGTGTTCGATACCCGCTCGCTGCTACACCGTGCACTTGCGGTAAAACTACAACCGTCGCTCCGGGACGTGTATCCGGGGCGCGATCAAGTTTTTGGCACCGTTGCCGGGGAAGCTTTTTGACGGTGTTCGTCAACGACCACCCGGTTACTTTTTCTTTCTCTCTCTCTCTTTACTTTCTTCTGTTCGCACATTCTCCCTGTATTTTTGCATAAGGACTTTGCAGGAAGAATGGAGGATGCAATGTCAACAATAGGACTCAGTCAGGAAGATTATGACTCCTTCACAGACCTCCTTAAGGAGCTTGTCGACGAGGTCCACGCTACCGGAGCTTTCGCTATCGATGTCAAGGACCCCGACGAACAGCTATTTGCTAGTTTCGTGATGGACCAGATCTCCCCGGAGGGGACTATCGGGGGCAATGTCAGAGTTGACGTGATCGACGACAAATTATATTTCGAAAGAGGTGGAGCAAGTGTCGAGGATCACTATACTTCGGAAGGATCTTCAGAGCAAGCCAATGTTCAGGGAGTAACGCCCCATGACACTTACTCTTGCTTCTATGAATCGTCTGATGTGCTACTTGATTCCAGGAACGAACCGGAGCTGAATGAAAACTCTGACGATGCTAGCACAGAATCGGAGCACGCCTATTTTGATGCATTGTCCTCGCTAAGTAGCGAGTCTGACTCTTCACAAGAGAGCGCGCCACCTGAGCACGAGCTAGACCCGGATGGCAAGGAAGGAGCGGAACTCATGCGAGCCGATGAAGTAGAAGGAGAGGCGCCTCTTCAGGTAGAACTTAAACAATTACCTCCGAATCTAAGGTACGCCTTTTTGGGGAACAAGTTAACTTTCCCGGTGATAGTGAACTCCCACCTCACGCCAGACCAACTTGAAAAACTCCTAGACGTTCTTAGGAGCCACAAAGATGTCTTGGGATACACTATCTCTGATCTAAAAGGGATAAGCCCTAGGCTTTGCACGCATAGGATCCACTTGGAGGATACCGACGCCACCTCCATAGAGCCTCAAAGGCGGTTAAACCCGAATATGAAGGAGGTGGTTAAAAAGGAAATCCTAAAATTGCTAGAAGCCGGTATAATCTATCCTATTTCAGACAGTAGGTGGGTTAGCCCCGTTCACGTCGTCCCCAAGAAAGGGGGGATGACTGTCGTAAAAAAATGAAAAAGGCGAGCCCATATCTACGCGCACCGTCACGGGATGGCGAATGTGCATTGACTATAGGAAACTCAATAAAGCTACCCGAAAGGACCATTACCCGTTGCCCTTCATCGATTAAATGCTTGAACGACTTGCGAAACATAAATACTTTTGCTATCTAGATGGGTATTCGGGATTCTTCCAAATCCCTTTGCATGAAGATGACCAAGAGAAGACGACTTTCACTTGTCCCTATGGCACCTACGCCTACCGCAGGATGCCGTTTGGCCTTTGTAATGCTCCCGCTACTTTCCAGAGGTGTATGACATCCATATTTTCCGATTACATTGAAAATATTATGGAAGTTTTCATGGATGACTTCTCGGTTTACGGAAGTGAATTTGACTCTTGTTTGGAAAATCTTACTAAAGTCCTAAAAAGGTGCCAACAAAACAATCTCACTCTCAATTGGGAGAAGTGTCACTTCATGGTTACAGAAGGTATAGTTCTCGGACATCTTGTCTCCTCGAGAGGAATTGAGGTAGATAAAGCAAAGATTGAGGTAATCGAGAAACTCCCTCCTCCTATTAATGTCAAGGGCATTAGAGGCTTCCTTGGTCACGCGGGGTTTTACCGCCGCTTCATAAAGGATTTCGCCTCGATTGCCCGCCAACTTACTTCTTTGCTCGCTAAAGATATCCCTTTTGTTTTTTCAGGTGAATGCTTACAAGCTTTCAACGCCTTGAAAGAAGCACTAGTCTCAGCGCCCATCATACAACCGTCGGATTGGAGCCTTCCTTTTGAGCTAATGTGTGATGCTAGCGACCAAGCCATTGGAGCGGTATTGGGGCAAAGAAAAGATAAGAAGCTTCATGCGATATACTATGTGAGCAAGACATTGGATGACGCGCAGAAAAACTACACAACTACCGAGAAAGAGCTTCTAGCGGTCGTCTATTCCATAGAGAAGTTTCGCTCCTACCTCCTCGGTTCCAAGGTGATTGTCCACACCGACCATGCGGCATTGAAGTATCTTTTAAACAAGAAGGAGGCCAAACCTCGGTTGATTAGGTGGATACTCTTGTTGCAAGAATTCGACCTAGAGATAAGAGATAAGAAGGGTACGGACAACGTCGTGGCGGATCATTTATCTAGGCTCATTCGCGACAAGGATGATGAGAGCTTACCTATTGATGACACATTTGTTGATGAGAGGCTATATGCGGTAAGGACCGGTGAAGTACCTTGGTACGCGGACTTCGTCAACTACTTGGCTTGCGGAATCAAACGGCATGGGATGTCCACGCAACAAAAGAGGAGATTTATGCATGAGGTCCGTAGCTATTTTTGGGAAGATCCTTACCTTTTCAAGATATTCAAAGATAGTGTCATCCGTAGGTGTGTTTCTAAGGAGGAGGCGACATCGATCATTTTGCATTGCCACGGTCTACCGTGCGGAGGACATCATGCCGCCTCTAAAACAACCGCTAAGATCTTGCAGAGCGGGTTCTTCTAGCCGACAATGTTTAAAGACACCCACAACTTTGTAAAGGGGTGCGATAGATGCCAACGGACCGGGAATATCTCCAAGCGCAATGAAATGCCAATGAGACCCATCCAAGAAATTGAGCTTTTTGATTGTTGGGGAGTGGACTTCATGGGACCATTTCCATCGAGCAATGGCAACAAATACATCCTATTGGCCGTCGACTACGTCTCCAAATGGGTGGAAGCAATTGCCACCCCTACTAATGATGCAAGGGTCGTCTCCAAGTTCTTCAAGCAAAATATCTTCCCGCTCTTCGGAGTGCCTCGTACCTTGATAAGCGACGGGGGAAGCCACTTCATAGAGAACAAGTTTGAAGCCATGCTAAAGAAGTACGGAGTAAACCATAGGGTTGGCATGGCCTATCACCCCCAGACGAGCGGCCAAGTGGAAGTCTCAAATAGAGAGATCAAGCAAATTCTCGAGAAAACCGTGGATCGGTCTAGAAAGGATTGGTCAATGAAGCTAAACGATGCTCTATGGGCATATCGTACGGCCTTTCGCACTCCCATAGGCACCACACCGTTCCGACTAGTTTATGGGAAGGCATGCCACTTGCCGGTAGAGTTGGAGCACCGCGCATATTGGGCCATCAAGACCTTTAACTACGACTACAAGAGTGCGGCGGTGAGGCGACTCTTGGACATCAACAAGCTTGATGAAATAAGGAGAGACGCCTATGAGAGCTCGAGAATCTACAAGGAAAGGACCAAGATTCTCCACGATGCCCGCATAACCGTCACGGACTTCAAAGTAGGAGACAAAGTCTTGCTCTATAATTCCCGGCTCCGACTATTTCCCGGTAAGTTGAGGTCACGTTGGTCCGGACCTTTCACCATCAAGCATATACAACCGGGAGGAGCTTTCGAGTTGGAGAGCAAGGACGGTTCCACGTTCAAAGTAAATGGTCAAAGGCTCAAGCACTATTCCGAAGGAATCCCGACGGGCGAAACCAATAGGGTATATTTGCTCAAGGAACGGTCGGATGATCTTTCGGACCTCCTTGATGAGGTGATAGAGGAGGCGATTCCTCACTCAATTGGCGCTCTTTTTGATGAAGAATTTGAAGAAGGCCCGGATTTAGGCCATGAAGAGAATAAAGATGATTCCCCCGACTTCTCCGCTGAAGAAGATGAAGGCGACGCTGATGTCGCAAGGATTCGAGAGCTCTGCAAGCTCTCGAAACAAAGGTCTCCAAAGAAAGCTCCGCCGGCACGGAAATCGGCACCACCGGCAAAACCGTTGACCGGCGCAAATGCTAGCTTGGGGGAGCCTCCCCCCAAGACTATTCGAGATAGGAGACCACCGAGGGAGAACGCGCCGCCGCCACATCCAAATCCAAGCACGCTCCCCGGAAAGTTTGATGGGTGCATCTCATATGCACCAAACATCCCGCATTGATTGAAAATTATAGGGGGTCGAGCTCACGACCTTAAACGAGCGCTTGTCGGGAGGCAACCCGACGGTTTTTGCTTTATTTTTACTTTTCCCTTATTTTCGTTTTAGAAATTTTCGGTGTTTTGAGTCGTTCGTCCAAAAATTTTGTGATAACGGGTCCTATTTTTCTTGGCAGGAGAGGAGATAGGTAGATCCATCATGAGGCGGATGAACGAGTCGACGAGGAGCGTCCCAAGAAGGCGCTTGACGCTTAGGAGGAAGATGAAATCGATTGGAGGAAGAAAGACAGAGTTTAGAGCCAAAACGAAGACAAACAGCAGAACACAAGGCTCACTCGGCCGAGTATACTAGTCACTCGGCCGAGTACACAAGTTCGTCCGGCCGAGCCGCTCACGAACGAGGGAAGTCTGCTGTACCCAACTCTCTGTTTATTTTCTTGATTTCGATATAACTGCTACTCGGCCGAGTATATATGTTCACTCGGCCGAGTGAAACGGATACCCTCCTAGGGCGAGTCATGCCGAGTAGCTTGAGTCACTCGGCCGAATGGACTTACTCCACTCGGCCGAGGCTGGCAAAGTCACTCGGCCGAAGCGATAGCGGGGAGGAAATTTTCATTGGTCTCGCTCGGCCGAGTGACCACGTCACTCGGCCGAGTCGTAACTTCTATTATATAAGGACCGAGGGGGGGCGCGTTTTTCGAAACCGCAAAATTCCCAAATCGCCCGACCCCTCGGATTCCCCTCGCCCGATACCGCTCGTTCTCACCCTCACTCGCCTGACCAAGCCCGCGCGCACCGCCGCTCGGCCAGCCACCGCCGGCCGACCATCGCCGTGCCCCGCCCGAGTCGCCGCCGGCGGCCTTGTCTCCGGTCACCTCCGGTATAGCTTGTTTTGCCCGTTTTCTCCTCTTTTTGCGTATTTTTCGTGGATCCGTGTATTAATCGAACCCCTAACCCAAATCCATTTCTATATCTATCCATTATACCCCTATTGCTCCATACATTTTGATTATTACTCACTGATATCGCTTTTTCATGCGCAGGTTACTTTTTGGAGCTTAGGGGAGCTCAGGGGAGCTCCTACGGGCTGATCCGGACTTCGTGGAGGCGCTGACTTCGTACGCTTCCACTGCTTAGCACTCGCGGCGTGTTTGGGTATACTCTTTCCACTCTTTTACATGCACCGCACTTTTTTCATTTTTCGGCGTGCGCTCGGGGCCGATATGCCGCCCCGGACACGGCCGCGGTCGAAGAGAGCTTCCGCCAAGCGGAAGCGGTCGGATGATGCCGGCCCCTCCCACGAGTTGGAGGACTCTCCTCCACCATCCCCCACACACCCCGCACAGCCAGCACAGCCTGCAGGCCCCGCACACCCCGCACAGCCTACAGTGCACCCACAGCCCGCACAGCCTCTCCCTGCCGACCCACAGCCACCACCACCGGCTCCACTGGTCGGGCCGCTCGGGATTACGTTCCGCGACGACGCACACCGCGACGTCTTCGAGCGTATCTCCCAGCGCTCGATCGTACCCTCCAGGTTTGCACACCTCGTTGACCTAGGACGCCTGGGTGTACTAGAGGGGATGCTCACGTTGTACGACAACGTGGGCTGGCGAGATTTTTTCCAGGTGTCGGCGGATACTTTTACCCGCCCGACACTTGAGGTTTTGAGTTCGATCGCCCGGACCGATGAGGGATGCTCATTCCGGTTCATGGATCGAGAGTGCCAGGTCACTCTCGATATGATGAGAGCGTTCTTCTTATGGCCCGCCGTCCCCGGAGCCGATCGCGGTTACGGCCCCACCCATATCCCCCCACCTTCCTTTGACGCCGGTGCCTTCTGGGCCCGGATTACAGGCCACCACGCCGCCTTTGACCCTAGTAGGGCCAAGGCCTCGGCCATTGTCCACCCCTGCCTACGCATTGCCCAGTGCCTCATGGCGACCACCTTTTTGGCCAGATATGAGCCGGGCACGATGTCTACGCCAGAGCTCTACATGCTCTATGCGATGACACGTCCCAGAGCTCTATCTAGGGATGGACACGAGCTTGTCCCCGCCGTCGTGATCGACATTGCGGCTTGGTTTTTAGACCGCATCATTGTATCGGTGGGCGCTCGCTCACCGATCTGCTGCGGCGGTCTGATCACCCTGCTTACCATGATGACCGGCGAGGACCTACCTGACGACCTGCGACGCGTCCCGGGCCCCACTTCTCTGTCGATAGACGTTATGGCCCGGATGAAGATGCTTCGTCCACATGGTGAGTGTCACTGGGTCTGGTTGCACGGCCCTTTTGGTGCTGATTACATGATTCTCCCGAGCCCTGCTCGGACCCAGATTGCACCAGCCCACGTCGACTGGCTCCCGGCGATGGATGTGCTCATCCCCGCCACCTACGTGCTCGAGGCCGAGGAGGCCGAGCAGGCCCACGCTGCCCACGCTGCCCACGCTGCCCACGCTGCCCCCGCAGACCCTGCTGCACACCCTGCCGAGCCTGCCGCCGACCCCGCTGACCCAGTGGCCCCTCAGCCCCTACCAGATATTTCTGCTGCTCCTGACACCGCTGTCGATGTGAGAGTACTTTTGCTGAGCCCACTTCCACCACTGTCACCACTTCCGAGGCTGTCCCCACCACTCCCGCTACCACCTCTGGCCCTCTGTCCGTGGAGCCTCTTTGCTCCGCACTCCCCGAGCGCCCGCCGACCTTTGTCGAGAGTGGAGAGCCCTCGTTTGCCGCGGTCGTGGAGACCATGGCTAGCATGATCTCCGCTGGGGTTGCGCCTTTTGGTCCACACAGTTCCTCCCCAGCGGTAGTTACCTCTGTCTCCACCCCCGCTGTATTTTCCGAGAGTGTCGTGGCGTCTGTCCACACTTCTGTGCCACTGACCTCTCTGGCCGCCTCGTTGCCACCTTTGCACACTTCTTTCGCTGCCGCTGCCTCCACTTCCCACCAGCCGGTGCCCCGGCCTCACACTGAGGCCAGGCCCACATTTGCAGGCGCGGCACCTTTTGTCCCCTTCCCTGCTGAGCCCGTTACATACTCCACTCGCGTACGCCAACCTCGCCCTGCACAGCCTAGACCGGTGCGTCCCTCTACACCACCCCCGCCCGACACTGTACTGCAGAGCATACGTGCTCTTGAGTTGGCGGTGAGTGGTCTTAGAGGTGACCTTAGGACCCTGTCCTCCACCGTCTCTGCGATGGCTGGACGCTTCGAGCTGATCCCCCAGATCCACTACTGCCTTACACAGGTCTTGGAGCGTCTCCCACGCGTACCCCCACCCACCCAGCAGGTTCCCACACACACTTCCACACACACTAGACCTGCTTCCACTTCCACGCCCACCCCAGCTCAGCAGCCTACACCACCACCACCTCCTCCTCCGCCTCAGGACGGAGACGGCGCAGCACCACCTTCTTAGGCACCCTTGATGCCTTGATCCATTCCTGCCGTTGTGCTGCCCGTTTCTGCTGGGTCCTGTTGCACTATTTGTCCACCCCCCCCTCCCCTCACTTATTATGGTATTCTCTTTTTGATCATATCTTTTTACATTTTTTTTTGGGAGAGAGGGAGAGTTTTTGGTGACACTTATATCTATGTATCGCTCCTATCTGTGCATGCATCATGTCCGCATCATATTTTCATTTCTTTATTTTACCCTTTTTCTTTTCATTTTTCCATGCATGCATCCTCACTTGCCCCTCTCATCGATTGTCTCTCGGTGCGCCACACTTTGCACATTGAGGACACTGTGCCATTTAGCTTGGGGGAGTGAGTTCTCACGTTCTTTTTCGATTTGCCACCTTTATTTTTAGTTTTTCACACCATTTTTTTTCGCTTTTGCACTTATTTTTCATCACTTTTCTTTTATTTTGCCATGCATCACGTTTTTCTTATTTTCCTGTGTGCCGCACTGCATAGTTTCTATTTTCCCTTTATCTTTATTTCTTTTTCATCTCATGCTAGAGATGACTTTTCTGTGATGATGACGACGTTGGATTTAGCCTATTCTATATGCATGCTATATTTGTCATGTCTTAGGTTTTATTTCAGATATCAGATGCTATGACTTGCTTTGCATTTAGAATAGTAACCCACACCTTTTTCCGCATGAAAATGGATGAAATTTTATTATTAGCTAAGTCTGAATATTCATATGTATGCTATCACAGAAAACACACCAAGATTCACGCATTGAATGCTTATATCTGGAGTACTGACTTTCTTTTCCTATATCACTTCTATATGCATGAATTGTACACTTCACTTCAGGATGATTGAATGATGTTAGCTATGATATATCTGGATTAGTTAGCTTTTTTGTGATCGAAACTGAGTAGATTAGATTACCCTGCTGAAGTTGTCGTGCATGTCTTATAGAGTGAGCCGAGAGTTATGTTTATTTCTTTCTCCACAAATCTTGAACATCATTTCTCTACTTTTAAAATCATTGGTGAATCTCCCCTTAGTGATTCTATTTTATGGCATTTTTCCCCCGCTACTAATTTTTAGCTCCAAATCTCTTATTCTATAAAAAAAAGAGAGAAAAACATTCTTGTACATCATTATCTCTCTCTGAGTTGGGATCGTTGTGTATATATTGCTTATTGCAAAGAAAAAAAATCCTCAATAAAAGATCCCATCTCACCTTCTTTCTTTCTTCTTTCTTTTCGTTGCTTTTGGAGCTATATGTATAAAAAATGGGGATGTAAATATTTTTTATGCCACCACGCTTATAGATAAGCTTGGGGGAGGGGATCCATTGATGTGTGAGAGAGTGACTACTTGACATTGCACGACAACCTAGGCTAAGTAATATTCTATACTCGGTGAGATTATTTTTAGTTTTACGAAATCCAGAAATCTAAGCCTAGCGTTCATTTCATGAAATCCCTACTTTTCTATTCTCTCTACTCTATAGTGTGATACTCTTATACTCCAGATAGAAAGCGTTCAATTGAAAAGTGTGTGATCTGTGATATGTGTACCGCTTTAAATGATTCAGACGACGTTAATTTTAAAATCATTCCGTTTTTTCATGATTATATCGCTTTTCGTGGGTTTTCTATCTCTATTTGCATTATTATACTATGATATCAAAATAAAATCCTTTGACATGAGTTTCTCATTCGGTGCATGCTATAAGAGTAAGTGAAACCCGCGTCCTGAGAAAATGATCTAGCATCCTACCTCTTCGCTTCTTTCTTTCTTTCTTTATTTTCATTTCATTTTCATTCTTCTTCGTTTTTCGTTTTTCGTTTTTCGCCATTTCCATTTTCCGAATCCACCGGGTTCGCCTTTTACTTATCTTCCTCGAGGACGAGTAAGAGGCAAGCTTGGGGGATTTTGATCACTCCTTATTTTACACCTTTTTTCCGCATGTTTGCATGCCATTTGGATCGCCCAAATCATGTTTTTCACGATATATCGACGATATTGCGATGCTTTTCACGATTTGTTGTTTTTATCGCATTTCAGGTGATTTGGCGCGATTTGGAGTGATCCCGAGATGCGCTTACTCTAGACGGTCACCAACGACCTCCCCGAGGGGTATTTTGCTGTTGGAGGGGAGCGGAAGAAGAATGGACGTCGCAGGAGCGACGAGGAGGCCAAAACAAGCAGATTGGGCATTTTTTGTGTCCCACTCGGCCGAGTGGAGGAGCCACTCGGCCGACCAGCGAGACACTGCTCGGCCGACCAGTTCAGACACGAGTTACCTGTGCACTCGGCCGAGCACAGAAGACCCACTCGGCCGAGTGACGATACCACGTCCGCCCGAGTGGCGCCCAGACGAGGCCCTTCCAAAACATCGAAGTTACTGTTTTTCGGCTGCCTGAGCTTCAGAAGACCCACTCGGCCGAGTGGTAAATCCCGTCCGCCCGAGTGCAGTGAAGTCATCGGCCGAGTGACGACAACTCACTCGGCCGAGCCGCCCCCGAACTGAAGACCCCTGAAAGTTCCGACTTACTGGAAAATTGCAGGGTTTTCACTCGGCCGAGCGACTTTTGTCACTCGGCCGAGTGCGATGCGCTGCCTTTAGCGAAAACTGCGGAAAACAGTCTGTGCAGGGGTATTTTGGTCAGGATTTTTGGACGATTTTTGGGGCTATTTAAGCCCTGTTTTTACCCTAGTTTGGAGAGCCATCTCTTAGATTTTTTGCAGCTTTTTAGATTACTTTTTAGCTTTTTTATTGTGATTGGAGAAGAGAAAAAAAACTTGGATTTTTGTTGGATTAAATTGAAGAACTCCATTGGTTTGCATCTCTCTTCCCTAAAAATTCTATTTTTATTGTTTATCTCAATATTTGTGATGAATTCTATTGCTTATTTCATTGATTATTTTTGTGCTATTGCTATGATTTGTGAGTAGTCTCCACGTCTTGGGGCGTGGGGATGAACCCTACAAGCCATATTTCCTATTTGTGATGAATTGGTAGAAATTGAGCTAGAATTGCTATTAGGGATTAGATTGGGATCGATTTACTACGGATAGCTAGGAATTCATATCAATTGGGATTTGCAAGAGATTGGATCCCAATTTGATATGAAGCCCTAGAAATCCGAATTGGGTTGGAGTCGGATTTTCGAAGTATCGGTTTGCAAGAGATTGGACCGATACCAGGATTTCCGATTGCAATTCCATGCCAATACCCGTTTGCAAGAGATTGGACGGGTAGGAACTATCCTAATTTAGATTGTGGACCGAGTTTGCAAGAGATTGGACTAGGTGCGCAATTGGACGATGATGTTGATCCTAATGCTAGCTTCCCTAGGCTAGGGTTTGCAAGAGATTGGACCCAAACCTAGGATAGCTATAGACCGGCAACAGCGCGAGAGCGTGAGCTTGGTTCTACATTCAGTTGCAACTAGTTCATCCGAATTCTATTTCTAGCAATTTTGATACCGACGAACCACATTTATGAAATACGGTGAGTAGCGGGAATTCCCCATTCCCTAGACGTTCTTTATTTGATTTGATATTTCGCACATTTGTCTGACGATTGTGACAGGATCGCCCAAGGCAATTTTCTCTGTTCTCAAATAGCCAGGTTGATTCGGAGCAAGCACAGTCATTCGTCCTCCCTGTGTTCGATACCCGCTCGCTGCTACACCGTGCACTTGCGGTAAAACTACAACCGTCGCTCCGGGACGTGTATCCGGGGCGCGATCATCGACCACCCCTGGTTCAGTCCGCCCCTCTCCCCCGACCTCAAGGTCGACGACCGGGCTGGCAGCTACCTTAGCAGCCCCCTCCCCGAGCCGACTAGCATTCCTCTCCTTCCGAGGATCAGCGACGGACGACGCCACAGGCAGCCTCGTCCTCTTCGAGGGCGATTTTCCCTTCCTTGAGCCTTTCCCTCCAGCCTCTTCGTGCGGCCTCTTTGGGTCCACCTTTCTTGCCTTCTGCACTGCCTGCTCCTCGGCCCGCTTCCTTAACTCCTCGAGCATCAGACTCATAGTGCGACCTGCAGAAGAGGGAAAGCTTAGAGTGAGCACTTCAGATGCGGCAACCACAAAGTTTCTATTACCTTCGGGCCAAATATGTCGAGCTATCATGTCGGGCTCGGCAAGCATCCCATACTCCCGGCCCTCTTCTGGTATGGCCATCAGAGACTGGGCTACGTCCTCCTCCTCATCACTCAGATCGACCCCTTGCCTCACCTCTGGATTCAGCTCCCCCCAGTTCGATCTCATCACCACGTCCACAGGCACCAAGCCGAACACGTATTGTTTACTCCACCCCTTTATCTTGTCCGGCAACCCTCTGATAAGGGGGTGGCTTCTCTTTGCGGACCGATAATAATAGGACCTCAGCCTCTTCGTCGCGAAAAAATGCCGGAAGAGGGACAGGGACGGGCGGACACCGTTGCTCACGCACAGCACCAGGAAGCTGATGATCACACTGATGGAATTCGGCATCAATCAGAACATTGGCAGCTCCAGAAAACTCAAAATTTCTAGCACGAAGGGATGGGGGAAGCGCAACCCCTGCTGGAAGCAGGCCACATACACCCCCACCTCATTATCCCCTGTAAAACACACCTCTCCAGCGCGGTCAGCGCACGGACGGAATAGGGCGGCCAAATATACGACTCGCTGATTTCTGAAAGGGATGTCCTCAGCACCTACTTCACACCCAAGATCTCGTCGGACACCTTCCCAGCCTCCGCCACCGTAACAGCTGCCGTAGTAATGATCTTTGTGGTCCTAACCACGGGCCCTTTCCCTTTCTTTGGGTCAGGGCCTCTGGGGCCTCTGAGGGCGAGCCCACTGATTACTCACCCCCCGCGGTCCAACTCCCACTCTCCGGTGACCTTTCCCCTGAACTCTGCACCGTATCCGCGGCGGAGCTCACTTCCTCCGCCGCCCTCGACCCCGGCACGTGGAGGAAAGACGTTGATGAAGACATCAAGAAAGAAGAGATTTAGTACATGTACGATGTTGACGGCTTCGACGACGATGCTCCGACGGAGACTGATCTCCGACGGCAACGACAGCACGAACTAGGCAGTCTCCGGTGATTGCATGCGCTTAAAGAACTTTGAAAGTGAGAAACCCTCACTCGTTCCCATCCTAAGCCATTTATAAGACTCCCCGAATGATCGCAGCCGTGGTAATCCCACCACGAGTCGAGGATCCATGCTCCCTGACGCTTCGATCCGTGCGAAATGACGTCTCGACTGATAGCAGCTGTCGCATCTGCCATGCGTCACCCAAAGAGTGGCCGAACCGCTTCAATTTCCATCCGCCGCCGATTCAAAAAATCGTGTCGGTTTGTGCAACGGACACCGAGACGTTTCGATCTTCGCCTTCTTTCGATTCGAAAAAATTGCACCGAATCGAAATGATTTTGCTCCCGCCTCCTCCTTTACTCAGGCCCAAGCAGGGCCCTCCCACCATTAATGTGGCCTGAAAGATTGCGTGGCAAATGATCGAGGCCGAATTATGGCGCCGACCATCCGCACACGGCCTGGTCAGAACACCTCACCTCGCCCCGACCCGACCGACCTCCTGTATGCCGCCCCTAGCTCTCCCTCAGTCTCGACGACCAGATCTCAACATCCCCCTCTCCCCGGCTTGGCACTCGTCGACAGAAGGATGTTGGGGGCAATTATACCCTCGCAAGCAAACAGTCTACACATCCAACAAGGAGGAAATGAACCCAAAACAAAAACAATCCACTTCATTTATTTAAATGGTGGGGCTCGGCCCCCGGCCAACGGCCGACAGTACAAGAAGGACATCAGGCTCGGCCCTCGGTCGGCCGTACAAAAATAAACAAAAAGAAACAATGTTCCCCTACGCTAAGTCCTCAGCGTCATCGCCTTTCCGTTGGCCGCGCCCCCATCTCCCTTGCCACCTGGCAAACTCCCACCTCCCTCGTCTCTTGCAACAGCAGAACGACATGCTCATCATGGTAACGGTGGATGGCGGCTTCGATCACGTCACGCTCAACCTCCCGCTTCTCTTCCAACTCCTTCTTGAGTACGGCCTTCTCTATCCTCTCTGCCTCGATCGCTTCCTTCAGCCCGGCTATATTCTCTGCCTGCACCTCGATCACCCACTCCTTGCTGGCCATCTCCTCGGCATGCCTCGCCCGGATATCGGCCCGCTCACATTCTTCCTCCAGAAGTTGACGCTAGAGCCTCGCCTTCGTCGCATTAAAGTACGCGGCCCGCCCCTTCTCAACCTCATAGGCCACCATGACCCTCACCAGCTCATCCTCCTTCTCCTTTAGCTTCTCTCTGACTTCACTAAGATCGACCCTCGCCTTGTCAAGAGCCGCTTTTGTGGCAGCCACCGGGGTTCGGCGCTGCAGGGTCACCATAGCCGTGACCATCTACAAAAAGACCCCACCCAATCGGACACAAGCAAAGAAAACTTGGGACGCAAGACGAGGAATTCGGCCTACCTGCATGCCGTGCCACACAGCGGAGCCGCAAAGCTGCTCCGCCCCCACGTGGATCAGGGACTCATAATCCGGCGACAGCATAAAATACTCCGCTAAACGCGTCGCCACCCCGGCGTCCTCAAATATCAACTCATCACGGACTATCCGATAGGACGACCGGTAAAGACTATCTCTTGAAAGCGCCTCGACCTCAGCCTTTGTCTTCTTAAAGCGGATGAGAGCGTTCTCGCAACTCGGGTTCGTCACCTTCCCATCTCACACAGGGTGATTCCGTAAGGCCACTTCTGGACCGGGGGTGCCCTGCGAGGCTTGCCCGCCTCGAAAACCTGCGTAGGAACCGAGAGGACCACTCCCCGAATGGGTGAACCCTCAGGGAGGCCCTCGCCAGCTTGACTGGAAGAACCGCCAGATTCGGACACCCTTCGCCTTTGGTTCGCCCCCTCCTCGTCCGGGACTTCGGCACCCCGTTTTTGGAACGCCTCCTTCGCCGGCCCCTCCTCGCCCATCGCTTTCTTACCATTATCACGAGGGTTGACGCTCTCCCCGACCGACACTTCGGCAGCCCTTGATACCTCCTCCGTCGAAAATGTTGCGTCTCCACCTGCGAAGGAGAGAAAGATCAGGGTAAGCCTACATAAAGGCTCGCCAAGCTCAAACTACCTTGGGACCAAAAATCCTGGGCGAGCCGACTGTCCTGCGTCAAGTTCGCCAACCGGCGGTGCGCCTCGGGTAGCTCTGCCAAGATCTGAAGGATCCCATCATAAGATGATAGAGGATCGAAAGAGAGAAGAGACTTACGTTAGCGTACGCTTCGCTATAGTCTCTGAACTTTGCCCTTGGATTCGCCACAACAGTCGATACTTTGTCACAGAGGATCAAAGCAACGTTTCACCGTCTAAATCTATCTTTGGAAGAAGAACTTAATGGAAGGGAGAAGAGGAAAAATAAGTTGCCTTATGCAAACTTATGGCATGAAGGATTAGCCTTAAAGCCTTACCCTTGGGTCCTATTTATAGGCCAAGGAGGTAGTTATTGTAGGAAATAACTACTTATAAGCTTATTAGCCTATATTAACACCATTCCTTATCCTCTTCCTTATGCACTTATCAAGTGCCTTTATGCACTTATAAAGTGACTTTTTCCACTTATCGATTGGTCCTTTTACACACATGAAAAGGTTCCCTTCACACATGCTTTCATGCACGCGACATCTGAGGTCCACAGACCCTCATACATCCCCTTAAGGGTGTACACATGTCGTCCATATCTAACATCTCCCACGCACACTTGAGGGGATTGTAAGGAAACATCTTTTCCTTTAGTTCTTCTGTTTATCATACTGAGAAATAGACCGTGTGACCGTCATGCGCATAGAGTCCGCTGTTGTGCACTTGTTAGAGATACACAACACTCCTTGGGGTGTAAAGTTGAGTAGATCAACGCATCCTTTACCCTAGATCAACGCAAGCAAAGTTGAGGCGCCCTGGCCTCGGCCAGTGCCAAGCCCGGCCCTGGCCGAGCCGAGGAGGCCCGGCCCTGGCCAAGCCAGGGCCGCCGTGCCCCGGCCTCGACCCAGGAGATGGGGGGCTGCTTGGCCGGCCCCTACGGGACCGGCGGCAGTTGCCTGCGGCAAAGCCCCCTGTAGGGGGGAGGGCCTGGATCCCTATGGGGGAATCCGGCCTTGGCACGGCCACGGCTCGACCCCGGCAATGGCCGGGGAAGGCCACTACCTCCCGCTGCAAAATATGTTTTCAAAATACATTTTCAAAATCGCTTTTTCCGCTGCAAGTACTATAAGAGTACTATTGTTTGATAAGTGATGGGGAAATATTGAAAGTTGTTCTAGATGGTGATTGGGATCGTAATGACCTTTTCGATTCTAGAACATCTTCAATATTTTTTGAAAGTAACTTATCAAATGTAAAAATATCATTCCAAGTGGGAGTGATATTAGACTATGTATAGAAATTTATGCACTGTTTTTTGATCGGACTTTTTTTATGTCTTTTGCAGCATTTTAAAACTAAAATGTCTTCCGCTACTAAGAACATCGTCGCTGAGTTGAACAAAGGTGAAAAACTCAACGGAGATAATTACAAACTGTGGTCCATGAAGATACAATATGTTCAAGAGGAGCAAGATGTGCTCGAAACTCTGACGAACAAAATGATTGAACCTGAGTTAGGCACTACGGCCCAACACAGAAGAGACAAGGAAGCTTTCGATGCTTGGTCTCAGAAGAACAAAATTGCTCGCATTACGTTGTTATCAAGTATGGCCGACGACATAATGCGAATCTTCCGAGAATATGACCTAGCTATGGACATATGGTCCAAGCTAGAGGAGAAGTTTGGTGGCACCTCGGTGACCAAACTTCGCTCTTTAACTATAAAATTCGATTCGTACAAAAAATGTCCACATCATTCCATGGGAATGCATCTGCGACACATGGCGAATCTTATTTCAGAGTTAAAGGATGCAGGTCATATGCTCACTGATGAGCAACAAATCCAAGCGGTCATTCGTTCCCTACCAATCGAATGGGATAACATGAAGATGCATCTCACTCATAATGAGAGCATCAAGAACTTCAACGATGTTTCTAAGCACCTCGAGTTAAAGGAAGAGCGGCTTGCGGCCGCCAAGCCAAGTACAGAAGTGCACATGGTTGCTAGTTCCTCACACGGGGGGAAAGAAACGTAAACATCACTCGAAGTTTGCTCATGAACATAAAAAGCAACCAGTGTCTACCAAGAAACCCAAACAAAAGGGTGGGAACAAGAAATGGCACAAGAAGAAGGACTTGAAGAAGATCAAGTGCTTCAAGTGCAACAAGTTAGGTCACTTTGCCCGTTCATGTGCGGATTGAGGTGACAAGGTAACTTGTCATAATACTAGTTACATATGTGTTTCTAGTTGTATATTTCTTGTAGAATCTAATCCCTTTTAGATAATTGATTCAGGTGCCACCGACCACATAGCAAGGGACAGACGGTCCTTCATGGAGTATCACCGGATACCCCAAGGAATGAAGTGGATATATGTAGGAAACAACACACGTGTTGAAGTGAAAGGCGTTAGGACGTGCAAGCTCGTCTTGGACAACGGCCGCACTATCTTACTTCATGATGTTCTCTTCGCTCCGGATATTCGAAGGAATATCATATCTGTGGTCGTCTTAATGGGTCTTGGTTATAGTTGGTTATTTCATAATTGTAATGTGGATCTGTCTTGTAATAATTCTTTAATTAGTTCTGGGTATGTTTTTAAAGGATTCATTGTATTGAATACGATGTACGATTCCTCAAATTTTAATGAAAATTTCCTTGTTACAAATTCTTCGATTTATGAGTCAGATGTAATTTGTTGGAACGCAAGGCTTAGTCACATTGGACCAACACGTATGGATAGACTTGCCAAACGTGGAATTCTATCCAATGTTTCAAAGGTCGAAATGTCGACTTGCGAACATTGCCTTGTAGGGAAATCTTGTCGCAAGCCATTTGGAACTGGCACAAGGGCCGAGGTTCCATTATAGCTCATCCATTCGGACATATGTGGTCCGATGAATGTCAAGAAAAGACGCGGGAAGTCCTACTTCATCACTTTTATTGATGACTTCACCCGATTTGGACATATCTATTTGATATCCCACAAAAATGAAGTGCTTTAAAAACTATATGAGTTTAGTGGAAAATCAATTAGATCGCAAGATTAAGGTCTTGCTAACCGATAGAGGCGGTGAATATCAATCAGCAAGTTTTAAGGAACTTTGGGATGAAAAGGGCATAGTTCATCAAGTAACTATGACTTATACTCCGCAACAAAATGGTGTTGCTGAAAGGAGGAATAGGACTTTAATGGAAATGGTCCGTTCAATGATGGCACAAGCTAACTTGCCAATCACCTTTTGGGGTGATGCATTATTGACGGCTGCTTTCATCTTGAACCGCATACCCTCGAAATCAGTTAGCTCCACTCCTTAGGAGTTGTGGAACCAAAGGTCTCCTGACTTAAGCATTTTAAAACCTTGGGGGTGTGCATCCTATGCACATATTTCCTCCCATAAGTATGGCAAACTTGGGCCAAGGGGGAGGAAATGTATCTTTATACGAAACGCAGAAAACTCCAAAGGTTATGTTTTCATTGGTCAGGAAGACAATGGAGGACTGATTGAATTTGAATCGAGGGATGTTACTTTCTTGGAAAATGAGTTCCCAAGACAGGGCGAGAAAAGTCAGGACTTATCTCTATTTGAGATTTATGATCAAGAAGGATTACCTCATTCGAGTGGTAGAATTCTTGGTGAAGACGAAAATACATTTCAACCTTCACCAATGGATGATACGGATGATGTGAATCCTATTCCATATTGGAATAATGATCCAAGTGGGAGCAATTCTAACCACATTCCAAGTGGGAGTATTATCAGAATTGATCCAAATTCGAGTCAACAAGGACTTGAAGAATCTCAAATACGACATAGTAGTCGTACAAGGTTAGCTCCTCTAAGATTTGAGGATGAATTCCCACAAAACTTTGTGACTTTACTACAAGAAGATGACGAGCATGCTACTTTCAAACCGGCCGTATCATGCCCTGCAAAAGACAAATGGATGGAAGCGATGAAGGAGGAATTAGAATCCATGAAAATTAACCGAGTCTGGGACTTGGTTGACTTACCCAGAGGACGTAGAGCTATTGGGAACAAATGAGTTCTTAAGATCAAGCATAAGGCTGATGGTTCTATAGAAAGATATAAATCTCGCCTTGTCGCGAAAGGTTTTACGCAACAGGAAGGGATAGACTACGAAGAGACCTTCTCACATGTTGTTCGTTTTACCTCGATTCGCTTGATTCTGGCTTTGGTAGCTTGGTTAGACCTCGAATTACATCAAATGGATGTAAAGACTGCCTTTCTCAATGGAGAATTGGACGAGGAGATCTATATGGAATAACCAACAGTGTTTGTAAAAGAAGGAAACGAACATAATGTTTGTAAACTTCGTAAGTCCATATATGGTCTTAAACAATCCTCGAGGCAATGGTATATACGATTTCAAGAAGTTGTCTTATCAAATGGTTTTACCATGCTTGATGAAGATAACTGTGTATATATCAAAAGGACCAAAAGCAAGTATGTTATTATGTCTCTATATGTAGATGACATTTTAATAGCCGGAAATGACAAGGGCTTTGTAATGGATATCAAGGCTTGGCTTTCATCATTTTTTGAGATGAAAGACATGGGAGAAGCCGCATATATCCTTGGAGTTAAGATTTCAAGGAATCGTTCGAAGAAACTTCTTTCTCTTTCACAAGAGACTTATATAAAGAAGGTTCTAGAACGTTTTAATATGCAGGCCTGTAAGTCCATTGATACTCCTATAAGCAAATGCGATAATTTATGTCTGAAAATGTGTCCAAAGAACCAAAAAGAAAAGGAAAATATGGAGAAAGTTCCATATTCCAATGCACTTGATAGTCTTATGTACGCTATGATGTGTACAAGACTGGACATCTGGTTTGCCGTTGGAATGGTAAGTCGTTACCAATCCAATCCAGGGCAAGCACACTGGAAAGCGGTTAAGAGGATAATGCGGTATCTTAAAGGGACTGCGGACTATGCTTTATTCTATCAAGGAGATGCCTTGAGGCTCGAAGGCTACACTGATGCTGATTGGGCGGGTGATCTCGATGAGCGACGATCGACCTCAGGACATGTTTTTCTACTCGGATCTGGTGCAATATCCTGGAGTAGCAAGAAGCAATCCTGCATCGCACTTTCAACTATGGAAGCCGAGTTTGTAGCATTTAGCATGGCGGTCCAAGAAGCTGTTTGGCTTAGGAGGTTCTTAGACAAGCTAATTGATGCAAGTGACTCAGGTGTTGTACCAATATACAGTGACAGTCAAGCATCTATAGCCTATGTCAAAGATCCAAAATTCCATTGTAAGACCAAACACATTGATATCCGCTACAAATTTGCAAAAGACTATGATAAGAACAAGAAGGTAGACATTAGGTACATATCTACGCATGAGATGATAGCGGATCCGCTTACGAAGGCGATCCCCAGAGATGTGTTTTACAAACACTTATCATCTCAAGGATTGCGTAAGAGCTGAGTTGTATCAATGTATATTCCCATGTCTATGAAAGATCAAATTTAATAAAAGAATAAGTTCTTTTCAACATTGCATATGAGTTTCTTGAAAATGTTTGTGTACATTTCTTTTAATCTCAGCTATATTTTCTAGTATGTCGGACAGATTGAGGTTGGCTCTCTCACATGAGCAACCGCCTTTATTCTATCAGACGGATAAGATAAAGATGAGACCTGTTTAATGTCAAAATCGTCAGACGGATGATTTAGAGTCATGCCTTAAACAAAATGGTCGTATGAAAGATCTGCATCATATGGATGCTTACAAAAGATCTAAAAGGATTTTTGAAATCTTATTTGTCGTATGCGGGATGTGGGTCCATGAAATTAATGAGTAGTAAAAAGGGACTCAAAGTCAGACATTATGGTGTCTGATCATCATCCTTACAACATCATTAAGACATACGCTCCCTGGGAAAGGAGTGATGTTGTAATACGTATTCATACTACGTATGCATTTGACCATTGGGTTAGAATAGTAATTGTGTTTACTATTATGTGAGACCCAAAGACCACATGGGTCTTAAACTTCTTACCCTTATGGACTCTAATTGGTTCCTTTAGATTTGACTGGGTGATCGCTGTCTTAGCATGTTGCTAATGGACTATGGTCAATTCGGTCTGGTGGGGTATGTTAGAAAAGCGAGTCAAGTCAAGATCGAAAGGATCGCAAGAAGATGAAGATTAATTTCATATTCACACTTGGACTTTAGAGATTCAAAGCTAGCCAGCTAATTGTAATCCAGATGGGATTCAATTGTTGAATATAAAGTATGAGAAATGTGAAGAAATACTCTAGGGTAAAGCATGCGTTGATCTACTCAACTTTGCACCCCAAGGAGTGTTGTGTATCTCTAACAAGTGCACAACAGCGGACTCTATGCACATGACGGTCACATGGTCTATTTCTCAGTATGATAAACAGAAGAACTAAAGGAAAAGATGTTTCCTTACAATCCCCTCAAGTCTGAGTGGGAGATGTTGGATATGGACGACATGTATACACCCATGAGGGGATGTATGAGGGTCTGTGGACCTCGGATGTCGCGTGCATGAAAGCATGTGCGAAGGGAACCTTTTCATGTGTAAAAAGGACCACTTGATAAGTGGAAAAAGTCACTTTATAAGTGCATAAAGGCACTTGATAAGTGCATAAGGAAGAGGATAAGGAATGGTGTTAATATAGGCTAATAAGCTTATAAGTAGTTATTTCCTACAATAACTACCTCCTTGGCCTATAAATAGGACCCAAGGGTAAGGCTTTAAGGCTAATCCTTCATGCCATAAGTTTGCATAAGGCAACTTATTTTTCCTCTTCTCCCTTCCATTAAGTTCTTCTTCCAAAGATAGATTTAGACGGTGAAATGTTGCTTTGATCCTCTGTGATAAAGTATCGACTGTGGTGGCGAATCCAAGGGCGAAGTTCAGAGACTATAGCGAAACGTACGCTAACGTAAGTCTCTTCTCTCTTTCGATCCTCTATCATCTTATGATGGGATCCTTCAAGATCTGCACCTTCGCCAGGTCTTCACCGGTCAACTTCACCCTCTCATTCACCAGAGGGTTCAGCACCCCCCAGTTCGACATCAGCACCGCGTCGATCGGCATCTCGACAAAGACAAAATCCTCCATCCACCTACCAACATCGGCGGGCACCCCGACGATAAGCTCCCGCCCCCTCCTCGCGCAGACGCAGTGGTACATCCCCCTCTTTCGAACTGCGAAGAAGTGCTGGAACAGCGCTAGGGACAGACTCAGAGAGCTGGCGAAGCATAACACGGCGAACCCCACCAACAAGCCCCAGGAACGGGGTGCTAAGGCGAAGATCGGTAGCTCTAGAAATTTCATCAGGTGTAGGAGGTAAGGGTGGATCGGAAAGCGAAGTCCCAACTCAAAGGATCGGGTGTAAACCCCTACTTCGCTATCCCCAGGCCAACACACCCTTTCCTCCGGTCCCGGGACCCTCGCTTCACAGGGCGGACACACGAACTGCACCTGAATCTCCCTAATGTTGATCCTATCCGGTCTACACCTGACGGCCTCAATCACCCTCGGTGCGTCAGTCTGCCACGTCCCCCTTCTCTAAGGCCTCTGTGCCCACCACCGCCTCTCCTCTTCCATTGACTGCTCTGCCGCTGCACTACTA
This sequence comes from Scilla litardierei, assembly GCA_030789695.1. NCBI lineage: Eukaryota > Viridiplantae > Streptophyta > Magnoliopsida > Asparagales > Asparagaceae > Scilla > Scilla litardierei. Next base: position 158,885,670 of record CM061133.1, read on the forward strand.
CCCCCTCTGAAGTCAAAATGAGAAGTAATCAATCAAAGGATATAGGGATTACCTAGCAGAGCAGCCGAGCTGAGAGGACGATCGGAAGCGGATCTCCAGCGAAGGCAACAACGACAACGTCGGCAAACGACTGATGGAATCCGAAAAGCGCAAAGAAGAATCGAAATCGGAAGAAAGTTTCCACCAATCTCCTTCTCCCCATATTTATAGAAGACAACCGGCCATCTTGACCGTCGATACGCCACCATGCAGTGCCCATCGGAGCATCCCTGACGCCTCGACTGGCATGAAAGTCACCTAATCCACACGTCACAAGTCCAATAATGGAGGCGCTTCGAATTCCCCCTTGCACTTTCAAATCACAATAATGACCAACCAGGCGGGAATTCCAAGACCAACGTCGACACTCTCGAACACGGATCAGAATCCGAACCGCCGTTTCAAGGTAGGGGAAGTGGTACGTCATCCGAGCCGAGCCAGGCTTCCACCTCGAGCTCAAATGCCGGGAGTAATTGTTACGACCTGAAGATCGTGATAGTTCGACCTTCCATCCCAGACCACTAATATACCCCGCCGACTCGTCCCTTCCTCCCGAAGGGCGGCCGACCCAGTGACAGGGCGCTCCACGCCCGAACATCAGAAGGTCGTAGGGTGCATGTCGATCCTAGAGTTCGACACGACTAGGGGAAGGGTGCACTCCACCTCGGCCGCTGATAGGGGCACTCTCCACCATGGTCACAACGGGACACGCACCCGTTCTCCCCCGGTCCGTCGGGAACAGCACACAAAGTGTACGTCCGGACTGCTCATCCTCAGTCTGGGATGGCCCAGCGACCCGTGGCGGGGCCCCGCCACTAGGAGGCGCTCCGACGGTTCTTTGGCACATTTGACATGACAAACCACCTAGTACAAGGATGCTACTGACACTTACGCAGCCCGACCACCTGACAAAGCACCCCTGGCCGCTGTGCCCCCTGACACTTAATGCTTTCGGCCCTGACACCCTGACAAAAGCGCTCCGGGCGTTGCACCGTCTGACAAAAGCGTGTCTAACACCCTTGATCCTGACATCCTCGTTCGAAGCTTCCGCTGACAGCAGGGACGGCTCAGCACGCCTAGTCAACATGCCAGGTCAGCCCCACCTAACTGCCTCCACCTGGTATAAATACCCCTTCACCTCCAACGGATAGGGGGTTGGCAAATTATCTCTCAATCTCGTTATTCACACACAAGAGCAAAGGTCTTCTATATCTTTGTTCTTCCACCTCTAATAGCTCGTCACGTACAATCGACTCACTCTTAGTCCAACCTGTGTGCCTGGCCCCCACTTTAAGTCCTATTACTAACTTAGGCATCAGAGAGGCTAAGGGTTAGACCCCAACCTGGCCTTTTTGTTGAGTATTGATTCCCCGGATTTTGTTTTGATGATGAACAAACATAAATATCGTGAACTAACTCTTTGTGAGCGCAGTTATGGAGATTGTCGCCAAAATTCTACGTACATCAAAAGCGACGTCTCAAGACTTCTCAAAGCACGTGATCATGTGCCTGAAGCTTCGTTGAAGCTCTAGGAGCATTATTGAAGTCAAGAGATTTGGATTGAAGCTTTGAAGACGGTTCGTCAAGTTTATTTTATAGTCTTATAGCTTCTTTTCGTAGAATGTTAAGCCTTGAGTAGGTCTTACATTATAATCTTCATAACGCTCATATCATTAGAGCTAGGATTATCTTAGAAGCCCATACAAACTTTCCCTAAGCTTCACGCTCAATTTCGCGGCTTCTGGTGCATCTTAGTTGGTTCAAGAAGAAGAACCAACCGACTAGATTGTCATCTAGTCGGTCAGTAATCCTTCTTGAACCGACTAGATCTCCTTGCTCAATTCAGCCTCTTCACTGTTGACCAATTAGTCGGTCCAAGAAGGTTCACCGACCGACTAGTTGTCAAACTAGTCGGTTAGGAATCCTTCTTAGACTGACTAGTTATGTCTTTCACTTTTTAGCCTAGTTACTGTTTATCGTTAGTCTGTAAAAGAACAATCGTCGACCTACTAGTTGTGATAATAGTCGGTTGGAATTTGTTCTTAGACCGACTAGCTCTCTTTGAATTCAGCCTATTGTATTTCAACTCTTAGTCGGTCAAAGAACACTCACCGACCGACTAGTTGTCAAACTAGTCAGTTGGCAAGTCTTCTTAGACCGACTAGTTCTAACTCCTTTGAATTCACTTTATTGGCTGTGAACCATTTAGTCGGTCCAAGAAGAATCACCGACCGACTAGTTGAGAAACTAATCGGTCAGTGATCCTTCTTAGACCGATTAGACTGCTTCAGAAATAGATCCGTCAGAGCATTAAATGCATGAATTTTCCCTCTCTCTCTTCTCCATCCTATATAATCATGTGATGCTTCTTCATAGAATTCAAGGCTGACATTTATTGTGTTTTAGAGAATCAAAGAGAAGCATTCAACTCCATTTCTAAAGCTTCCTCTCTCACAAGAATCTCTCCCTCACTCTTATTCCTCAAGAGAGATTCTCATTGATTGTGAGCCACTCAAGCTAGGAGATTGAATCCAAGTCACCAACATCTCCCTAGCCTTCAATCGCTGTTCATCTTCTTGGAGCTAGGGTTTGGTGCCTTCTTCTCCTTCAAAATCTTCCTTGCCCTAAAATCGTAAGTTTTACTCAAGGCATAGGATTTTGTTGGTAAGCATTTCATATTTCATTTACTTTGATATTGCAAGTTTTTCTCTCGGTTTGTGAGAGAAGTTTGTGATCCCGGGTTGTGGGAGTCACATTTTCATTTGTGTATGATTTGATCTTGTAGAGGTTTTCTACAAGAATTTCATAGTGCAAATTTGAGTTAGAGGTTTCTAACTCAAGTAGCCGAAGGGGATCGGGGTGTTTGGGACGTAGGTTCACCGGGAACAAGTCGGGGAGACTTGGATGGATCCGAACCCGTTATATCGTTTGTTTGCATTGTCGTTTATTGTTGTCTATATTTTCATTCCGCATTGTTGGTTGAGTTTGCACGATAATTAGGAATAATTACTCTTGATTATTTTAAAGTACTATTCACGCCCCCCCTCTAGTACTTGTGCAGTAGCTATCAGGGCATTACATTTGGTATCAGAGCCAAGTTCATAGCTATGTCTACCAACGACAACAAGACCGTTCGTCCACCTTCAGACTATAGCACCTTCAGGAACCGTGAAGGAGCTTCTTCGGGGATGGAAGGACACTCCTCAACTAGGCCTCCTTATTTCAATAGTGCCAATTATGGGTACTAGAAATGCCTGATGGAAACGTTCCTCCGGAGCACCTCACTATGGACAGCTACGATGACGGAGTATTCGAGCCCGATAAAGAAGATTTTGCGAAGTGGACTACCGCGGAGGTCACCACGGAGGTAACCAATGCCAAGGCAGTGAATGCCTTGCAATGTGCATTGGAGCCCGAAGACTTCAACAAGATATGCACATGTAAGAGTGCATATCAAATCTGGAACTCACTCATCATCTTGCATGAAGGAACGAGTAGGGTAAGAGACTCCAAACTCACTGTTGTCAATAAAGAATTCGAATTATTTCATATGCAACAGGGTGAGAAGATGAAGGAGTACTATGCTCGTTCATTGACATTACCAACGAGTTGGAGGCTCTTGGAAAGACTTACACCCAAAAGGAGAAAGTCTCAAAGATCATTGACGGACTTCCTTCTTGTTGGGAAAAGCGTACCTTCGCCATCGAGGAAGGTAATGATATGAATAAATATACTGTCGTTCAACTACTGGGTTCCTTGATGTCTAATGAGGTACGCAAGGACAGTAAACTAAAGATGCAAGACAAGATGAAGTCATACTTGAATCAAGACGAGCCAAAGAAAAAGGCGATTGCGTTCAAGGCCGCTCCATCTACATCTACCGATGATGAAGAATCAGAAGATGAGTTGGACTTGGAATCCATTGCCCTCATGGCAAAGAAGTTCAACCGATTCTTCCAGAAAGGTAACTTCAAGAACAAATCTAAGTTTAGTTCTACTAACGCCTCCACTCCTTTGTGCTTTAAATGCAACAAGCCAGGACACATCAAAGCGGATTGTCCTCAAAACAAGCAAAAGGAGAAATGGAAGGCGCCAAAGTTCGACAAGTCTCGAAAGTACAAGAAAGGGTACAAGAAATGACTTACCGGGACATTCACCGACTCCGATGAGGACTCCTCAAGTGGAGAGTCGTATAATGAGCAAGTGGAGCAAGCACACATGTGCTTCATGGCAAGAGAAGAATATGATCAAGAGACATCTTCCGATGAAAGCGAGGATGAAGGTGATGAGGTAACGATGGATGACCTTAGATTAGCTAACGAGCAAATTTGGTCTAAATATTCTAAATTAGTAAATAGATATACTAAGATTAAAGATGAGCTAACTAGTATCCAAACCTCGCCTAAGCCCATCATCATCAACAACGACACCGTTGTTGAAAGTTTGAGAAATGAGATTGTAAATCTCAAATCTCAACTTGAGCATGTTCATATTGAGGAATCGGATGAACATGAGATAGCGGATTTGATTTCTCAAAACTCAACTTTGAGTATTGAGAATGAGAATCTCAAGTCTCATGTTTGTGTTCTCACAACTCAAGTGTCCACTTTGGATACTTCAATACTTTCTCTCACCGAGAAGTATGAGTCCACATTAGGCCGAATTAATAAATTCAATACGGGTAAGGACCATTTGGATAATATCCTAAATGACTTACTTCCGGCCAATCATCGTATTGGCTTGGGGTATAAGATGGGAAATTCATCCAAATCGTCTACCACCTTTGTTAGGCCAACTTTCGATGCCTCAACGAGTGGGAGCAAACGTCCCATTGGTAGTTCATCTACCAATGGTGCTTCCACTTCGTACACACCCCCGTTTGGAAAGAAACCCACTTTGGATGGACCTCCAAAGAAGGGTCATGCTTTTATGTACACCAATACCATGCCACATAGGAACACACCTCTTACTCCACCGGTTCACAAATATGATGATTTCTATGCACCACATCCATGAGCACGTGCACACCATGTGAGACACACTCACTCACGTGTTCCTCCACATGCATATGTTCATCCACATCACTATCATATGAACAATTATCATCATGCACCATATCATATGTCGCCACCACCATTCCATCTTGTGCCATATGCTTATCCACGTCATGCTTTTCCTTGGCCACCTCCTCATAGGTCACATGCATCATGTAGAAATCAACAACGTATGCATGCTCCCAATAGGAATAGGGCTCCCAAAATATTCACTATTTGGGGCCCGAAGAACACTAACATGCATGAAAAACAAGCATACATGAATTCCTATTTTATGAATGTCGTGCACAATGATGATTACATTGGAAAGTCTAAGTCCAATTGGACTTGGCTTCCAAAGGTCTAATCTTTTAGGACCCAATGACCTTGGGTACCATGGAATGATATTTCTATCTTTAGGTACTCAAGAAAAAGAAACAGAGCAACAAATCCAAATTTAGCTCCAAGGATGGGTGGATACTCGATAGCGGGTGTTCAAAACACATGACGGGTGAAGCTCAATTGCTCTCCAGAGTGGTGCCCATTGAGAATGGGAACCGAGTATTCTTTGGAGGCAACGAGAGCGGAACCATTATTTGTGTTGGTAAAGTTGGTAACCCATCTAAACCTATAATAAGTGATGTTTACCTTGTTAAAGGTTTAAATCACAATCTTATTTCAATAAGCCAACTTTGAGACAAAGGTTACAAAGTTAGCTTTGCGAAAGGAATGTGCCATATTTTTAGTAAAGATAATGATAATTTGTTATTTTCTGGCACACACCATAAGGATATATATATCCTTGATATCCCCAAGTCACCTGAACAATGTCTCATTGCCAACACAAGTGAACAACACTTATGGCTTCGACGTTTTGGTCATGTGAACTTTGGAACACTTTTTAAGCTATCCAAGTTAAATTCTATTAAAGGATTTTCTGAGCTTGCCTTTCAAAAAGAAAAGATTTTGTGACTCGTGTCAACGAGGCAAGCTTCCAAAATCATCATTTAAACCTAAGAAAAGCATTTCATCTAAACGGCCTCTAGAGCTTTTACATCTAGATCTTTTTGGGCCAACTAGAGTGGCTTCATTAGGGAATGCTCGATATGGACTTGTCATCGTTGATGACTTTTCTAGATTTACTTGGGTATTTTCTTTAAGTAATAAAAATGATGCTTTTGAAAACTTCACAATATTTGTTAAGAAAGTACAAAATCTCATTGGAACCACCATTGTCACTATTCGTAGTGATCATGGAGGGGAATTTGAGAATGAGTCTTTCTCAAATTTTTGTGATGAAGTTGGTATTACTCAAACCTTTTCCTTCCCTCGCGCACCTCCTCAAAATGGTGTTGTTGAGAGAAAGAATAGGACGCTAGTGGAATGTGCTCGCACTATGCTTGATGATAGCCAACTTGGTCATCAATTTTGGGCGGAAGCGATACATACCGCTTGTTATGTGTTTAATAGAATACTTTTGAGGCCCGGCACCAAACAAACTTGTTATGAATTGTTGTTTGGTAGATTACCTCAAGTTAAACATTTTAGAGTTTTTGGTGCAAAATGTTTTATTAAAAACACGTATGGAAGTTTGGACAAATTTGATCCAAGATCCGATGAGGGGATATTTGTTGGATATTCCTCTCGTAGCAAAGCCTACCGGATATACAACAAAAGAACCTCAACGATCGAGGAATCTCTTCATGTTTCATTCAATGAAAATTTTGTCCCATCTAGAATTACCAATGATGATGACTCCATGGATGTTTTATGTGATTCTATTGGTAATTCTAATTCTATTGATTCTATTGATACTAACCCTACTGATAAATCTTTTGAGAATGTTCCTAGTGATCAGGGAGTTCCCAAACAGCTTCATACAGTTCGTGACCATCCCCATGAGCAAGTCATTGGCAACATTCTTGATAGTGTCAAGACGAGATCTCAAGTCAACTACTTCGCTCATTGTGCTTTTGCCTCCTCAATAGAGCCAAAGAATATTAACGAAGCATGCGAAGATAGTGCTTAGATCCTAGCCATGGAGGAAGAACTCATTTAGTTTGAGAGGAATGAGGTTTGGGAGCTTGTTCCATTGCCTTCGAAGAACCACACTGTTATATTAACGAAGTGGATCTTCAAGAACAAGACCGACGAGAACCAAAACGTCGTCCGGAACAAAGCTCGGTTAGTAGCTCAAGGCTATCGGCAAGAGGAAGGTATAGATTTCGAAGAATCCTTTGCTCCGGTAGCTAGATTAGAATCTGTCACGCCCCGCTTCCCAAAAGGTCGGAGGCGAAGCGTGACTAAGGCCCGCTTAGGCCGGGGCAGAGAGCCCAAACCCAATAAGCGTCTGTGTTTTTCCAAAACGAACGTAACAGGTCCCTGCAAGTTAGTACGAAACAATAAAAGTACGGAAAGGAAGTTGCATTCATTAAATTAGAGATATAATATCCAACAAGTACAAAGTCTAAAAAGAAGCCTAAGCGTGGCAACAAACTATCTACAAGCAAACTGAAAGTAGTAACCTCTGAAAGTGACGACTAAAAGACCTCAAGGTCTGGTCCTTGTCAAACACGTACTCTGGGTCAACGTCCTCGGATCCTCGTACTCCAGTGAGTCTGCCTCGTCCACGAACTCTGGCTGAACACCTGACGTACAGCACCCAAGAGAAAGGAACTGTACGTCAGGTAAAGTCTACAAGAAGGGTTAGACTTTACTGCAAGTGCACCGAACTTTAAACAACGATTTACTGGTTGATTAGCATGCTGATGTTCTATTACACAACAGTTTACTGGTTGATTAGCATGCTGTGGTTATAACAGAGTAACACAACAGGAAGTAACGCAGTAGGAAAGTAAAACACAACAAGTAGTAGTTGTAGCGTGTGCTACCAACTACGGGACTAACCTACAGGTGTCAAGACAAGACGGGATGTGACGGGACAAGACAAGACAAGACAAGTGAGACACGAAAGGGTTCACGCCTTACGGTTCGAGGGGGATCAGACCCTCTTGCCGTGCGCACGCTCAATCCAACCCCAAACCCAGGAACTCAGGACAAGATTTACAGGGATCATTTCCGCTAGGGAAACATCCGAAACACCTGAAGGCTTTTTGTGTAACAGGGATCACTTCCGCTAGGAAAGCATCCGAAATTCCCGCAGGCTTTTTGTGTAACAGGGATCACTTCCGTTAGGAAAGCATCCGAAACGCCCGCAGGCTTTTGTATAACAGTCATGGGGATCACTCTCGCATGGAGAGCATCCGAAACGCCCGAAGGCTTTTTGTGTAACAGGACACGACACGACAAGTGTAGGGAGTTGTTATTCTAGGGTGTCCACACGCACACACACACACACACACATGATAGCCCTACAATATCAAAAGTTATTGTTGTCAGGCTCAGACTTCGTCGTCAAGTTTGAGCCGTCAAGAGTCGTCCCGGACGCTATCATTTCACGTCAGGTTCTATTTGTTCACAGTTATCAATTCTAATCAACTAGGGCCTAAGCACGGCCAAAAGTGCAAGTGGATACACTTGCCTGCGATGGCGAGTGTGTCGTCCTCCCGAAGAGTCTCGTCCAAGCGTCTCGTCTGTGGAAATCCGTCTGAAATATCGCCACGGCGATGGTGTCAGGTCTCAAATTCATCAAGTCATATTGGGGTTCGTTTCTAGATTATCGGGACTATCCTATTCGTTAGAAGTCACATTTTGGTGTTTTATCAACCTAAGTCGACCACTATCCTATGTGCACAGAAAATTTGTCCGATGGTCGATTTCTACAGTGAGCATCATTTTACTGGCGCAGAAGATAAATTTAGTTATTGTTGTCCAAATTTTAGTTAAGGTTCAGTTTGCTACGGTGTGGGTTTCGCTAGGAGTTTAGAGGGACCAACCTGGTGTGAGGAACGCGCATTTAATCTGACGTCGGGTCTGGAAACGGTGGCGGTGCTCGTGTCCCCGACTGCGGGTAACGCAGTGGAGGTCGCCTCGGGATCGCCTCGGGATCGCCTCAGGAATGTAACGGCTGCGGGTAGCGCAGTCGAGGTGTCGTTACGGGACGTCGTCGCGTGGCATCTCGGCTACAGGTAGCGTAGCCGGGAGCGTTCTGGTACCGGATTGGAAGGGCGGAAATCAAACCGGGATGGCGAACAGCAAAAGCGGGCCCGATAGCGGTCCGCAAGCGGGTTAGCGGTGCCGAGAGACCGCTGAACAGCACGCAAGAAGGAACTCAGTCCTCGGGACTAAACAACGAGCCCAGGAAGTGGAACGTCAAAACGACATCGCTGGAACACAACCGGGGACTGTCGAAGGGGTTTCTCGTCTTATGAGCTATCGATGGGCTGTCACTGGCCTGGGGCTCGGCCGAATCTGCGAGAGCTACTGGCGAATCTCCGGTGAGTGCAGAGCGGCATGGCGGGCGTAGCGATCGGAAAAACAGCGGCGTGGCGCTGGGGAAGCGCCGTGTGGCGAAATCAGGCGTCTTCCGGTGGCGCGGCTGCTGAGATCGCGGGGCGGCGGACTGAGGCCGTGAGAGAAGGGAGCAGGGTCCGGCAGCCGTAAGGGGAGGAGCCCACGGTGGCGCAAGGATCTGCAGCGGAGGAGGAGCGGATGGCGGCCGGAGCTGTGCACGGCCGTGCGGGGCTGAGCTGCACAGAAGCGCGGTGTACAGCGAGAGAGAGGGGAATCGAGCAGCGGCGAACGGGAGATGCGACGGCGGCGGATCGGATCGCGGCGAGCTGAGGTGGCGGGATCTCGCCGTGGAAGGCGGCGAGGTGATTTCGAGAGGAGGCGGCGGCCTCTCGCTTGGTCACCGGCGGGGGCGTCATTATGGGGAAGACGGCGGTCACGGCGGCTCCGAGGAGATCTGCGACGGCGTCGCTTGGCTACGTGGCGAGGGGTGCAGCGGCCGACGCGCTGCTTCAATGGCTCGATATGAAAGACGGCGGAGGTTGCAGTGCGAGGGGATCGGAAGGAGAACTCGCCGGCAATCGGAATCGAGCGCGTCGGTGTCGGGATCTCGCCGTGAGGGAGGGGTATCGCGGCGGCCAAAGGATCGTGGCGAGGTCGTGATGTGCCGGCGGTGGCGCGATGACCGCCAGCGGCGGCGCGATAGGGGGAAAATGCGGGGGAAGAGGGGAGGAATCGGGGTTTATTTGGGGGGCTGGCGGCTAGGAAATTTAGGGTTAGGGTTCCTTAGGGTTAGGGATTATAGGATTTATATAATATTAATAATTGATATATACCCAAGAGATTTATAGCTAGAAGGGGTTTGTCAAAGGGGTGAGGGTGTACAAGTAGGGGTAAGTCTAGGGACAAATAGGAAACAGTTTAGGAAGGATTTTTAAACGATTTAAATAAGATATTTAGCCAAATTTGGCTAACAATTTCGAAATTTGAACTGATTGGGGAGATCGACGGTCGAGGTTAATCCGGGTGATAACTCGCAATCCGGGCGTCAGAAAAATAATCCGAAAATACCGGGGCGATCGTGGAGATGAGACGCACAGATCTATGGAGCCCGATCATGCGTAACACCTACCAAGAATTTACGTAAAATTGGAAACGGCGTTTTGAGTCAAATGACTAAAACGCCCTTATCATTCAAAGTCGTTTTGCGAGAAAACGAGCTGTGAAAGGACGTTCCCAAAAATTACTATAAAATTCTACACTCCCAAACGATCGTAACAGCATATCGCATCGCTAATTTCGGAATCCAGAAATACTCAAATAAAACACGTGCACGATAAAGCACGTGTACGCAGGAAATACGAACGGTCGGAAAGCGGCCGTTACATTCTACCCACCTTAGAAATGATTCCGCCCTCGGAATCACTCACACTAATAATAATAATATCTATAACCTTATACCCGTAATTATCATATCTACTCATAAAGATTTGCTAATCCTGTAACTTTAAACGATGTTCCTTAAATAGTCCGTCCTAACCCGTCTCTTCACTGGGCAATGCCACGTCTAAACTCACCTCCTAATACTTAACTATAGACCCATCACTACTGTCCAATTTTCCAACTCCAAGTCCTCAAAAAAGAATAATAATCATCTTCTCATACCATACCACTCCGCTAAACATCATCGCTCAATAACATCTTTTAAATTTCTCAATCTCTTTCCAATGTTAATCAATCTCCAAAAATGAGATTCTAGTCTACCACCAATCCAAGACAAAAACTTTGTCTATCTTATAATACCTTCACAAATCAACAATCGCCGTGTCTTCAATACATTCTTGTCATATCTTCCCATAAATATATCCACCAATTAATTTGGACTATCAAGATCACATCCCATCCTACTCACTATAACTAATCCCACCCAATATTAAGTCCACCTACCTAACCATCCATTCATCTCAACGTGTCGTACCATTCCCAAGGTCTTCTCACGTCAATTCGACAACCAAGTCTTGATGCTTACAAAGTTCTACTAATTCTCGTGATCATCATGACTCATACTATACTCCGCAGTTACTCCTACCTACCACCCGTCTAAGCCTCAAGTCTGATAAGTTATCTTCTCCTCGCATATAATTTCATCCAACCAGAATTTCCCAATGAGTCCGTCTCACATCGGTATCATAAGTAAGTTTTGGACAGCTCATCTTCTCATCCGAAAGAAATCTATTCCAATATCCTATTGTTCCAAAATCGGTCAATCATTGCTATAACAAATCTCATCTCTCCCTGAGCCTATCCGCAAACAAATCCTACAATAATAATGGCTAGTCCCAAAACTATAACAACCATAACATAACATTTCTAAATGGAGAGAAAGAGAAGAGAAAAGGGAAAACTTAAAACCAGTGACACATTTTTAAACATTTGGAAAAACGTGTGGAATCGTGGTAATGGATGAGGGAGGATAATTGATATGTGATCTTGTGAGCTAATTTCAAAAAAAACTTTAAAGGGTTGGTTTAAAAGAAAAACAAAGTCTTGATACAATCACACGCAGTCAAAGATAAGCTATTCTATAATCGCGAAAAACTACGTCTAAGGAAATTGTCTGCCATGACCTTATTCATATACGTATGAATACCGTCTTTCAGACAATTTCAATCATATCATGGTTAACACCGAGTACACATTCAAGACACAAAAGGCAATTATCAGGATCCTAAAGATGACACACTCATACAGATCTACACACTATACCTATATATACATCACGACATCACAAACTCAAGGGCCCACTACTAGCTAGGGATGACATAGACAACTACAGGCGCTGATGTCTACATACAAGAGGGAGACTGAAACCAGAACGACACGAAACAAGATCGAAAGAACGAAGTCATGTAAGGCGAGGGTAAGAAGATAGTTGGTTGGGTGTGACGAAAATATTTCTCAAAATAATTAGGTAGATGGAAAGAGAATTATGTGTAAAATATGATATCATATACTTTTATAAAATTATATATATAACTAATAGTGAGCAGATGCAGCAAATTTAAAATTTTGGAAAAAGTAAGACGAAGGAAGGATGGGTAGGGTGAGAAACGATTGTTTTGCAAATGAAAATAAGTTTACACAAAGATTTTGAAATGTGGTCACGAGGAACATAGAACAGATATAATAATAATAATAAAATAATTGAAGTTCTCCCTAGTTTAGAAAATATTTTAAAAGTATGTACGGTAAGTGATTTAGAAATAGATCTTGTAGCCCAGAAGAATATAAATTGAATTATCAAAATGTTAACAAGGTTTTAAAAATGAAAATATGAAAGATACTGATTTGAAATAATTACAAGATAATAACTTGAAAATTTATAACTAAGGAAGTTTTATAATCCAAGGAGGAATTTTAACCGAAAAACAAGAAATTTTAAACATATAAGAAAGATTTTTCAAAGAAATTAAACCGAGCGAAGAATTTAATAATGAATTTCGAAAACACTACCAAGGAAAGGAGGATTCGCAATGGATGGATTTGAAGAATTAACGATAGGTGTCATGAAGCGATCACGTGAGTCGAGGGCAAGAATGTGATTGTAAGACGATAATTAAAGATTTTTGATGAGAAATTTTGAAATTCAAAAAAAATGCATTCGAGTTAACTGAAAGGTCGGAAGTCTAAGTTCATGCTTCTTTTTTTTCTTTTCAAGGAATTGAAACTGGGGGAAGGAATTCGAAAAATATAAGATTGAAAATTCTTTAGAAACATCGGAAGGCTGAAAGGAAAAGATTCAATGATTGGCGACTAACGACGAACGGATCACGGGGTCCAAAGGTAAGGAAAAGAGTCGAAAGATCCAAACGTAAATATGACTAGGAGATGAACCATGAAAAGCCACGATGGGATCCTACGGTCAATGACACAGAAGGGTAATGATCTGAATGATGCTAGCAATCAGGGATTCTAATCATCGGGTCGCTCAAAGATCAGGGTAACTTAGCTCTAACACTTCCTAATGGGCTAAACTATAATCAAGATCTAAAGGGAAAGTTTCCTAAGAGAATCAAGGTTACGTTCTGCTAGGTCCGAAGTCGATGGAGCTGGGCGAGCGACTAAACTAAAAGAAGGACTCTAGAAATCTAATTTGGTCAGAGCTAGGGAGGGAGAGGCTACTAAGGTATCCTAAGACGGGTACGGCTAAATCTTAACCAAGGCGTCTAACTATCAAACTGGGATATCTACTTAAGTCTTCCTACTATCTAGGACTGGGAAAACCTAATTTAGACTTGTACGTGGATATTAAATGAATGCGGTACTTTTATTGTTCCGAACTTTTGCAGGACCTGCATGGGCCACCACTAAAACCTGTCACGCCCTGCTTCCCAAAAGGTCGGAGGTGAAGCGTGACTAAGGCCCGCTTAGGCCGGGAAAGAGAGCCCAGACCCAATAAGCGTCTGTGGTTTTCCAAAACGAAGGTAACAGGTCACTGCAAGTTAGTACGAAACAATAAAAGTACGGAAATGAAGTTGCATTCATTAAATTAGAGATATACTATCCAACAAGTACAAAGTCTAAAAAGAAGCCTAAGCGTGGCAACAAACTATCTACAAGCAAACTGAAAGTAGTAACCTCTGAAAGTGACGACTAAAAGACCTCAAGGTCTGGTCCTTGTCAAACACGTACTCTGGGTCGACGTCCTCGGATCCTCGTACTCCAGTGAGTCTGCCTCGTCCACGAACTCTGGCTGAACACCTGACGTACAGCACCCAAGAGAAAGGAACTGTACGTCAGGTAAAGTCTACAAGAAGGGTTAGACTTTACTGCAAGTGCACCGAACTTTAAACAACGATTTACTGGTTGATTAGCATGCTGATGTTCTATTACACAACAGTTTACTGGTTGATTAGCATGCTGTGGTTATAACAGAGTAACACAACAGGAAGTAACGCAGTAGGAAAGTAAAACGCAACAAGTAGTAGTTGTAGCGTGTGCTACCAACTACGGGACTAACCTACAGGTGTCAAGACAAGACGGGACGTGACGGGACAAGACAAGACAAGACAAGTGAGACACGAAAGGGTTCACGCCTTACGGTTCGAGGGGGATCAGACCCTCTTGTCGTGCGCACGCTCAGCCCAACCCCAAACCCAGGAACTCAGGACAAGATTTACAGTGATCATTTCCGCTAGGGAAACATCCGAAACTCCCGAAAGCTTTTTGTGTAACAGGGATCACTTCCGCTAGGAAAGCATCCGAAACGCCCGCAGGCTTTTTGTGTAACAGGGATCACTTCCGTTAGGAAAGCATCCGAAACGCCCGCAGGCTTTTGTATAACAGTCACGGGGATCACTCTCGCATGGAGAGCATCTGAAACGCCTGAAGGCTTTTTGTGTAACAGGACACGACACGACAAGTGTAGGGAGTTGTTATTCTAGGGTGTCCACATGCACGCACACACATGATAGCCCTACAATATCAAAAGTTGTTGTTGTTAGGCTCAGACTTCGTCGTCAAGTCTGAGCCGTCAGGAGTCATCCCGGACGCTATCATTTCACGTCCGGTTCTATTTGTTCACAGTTATCAATTCTAATCAACTAGGGCCTAAGCACGGCCAAAAGTGCAAGTGGATACACTTGCCTGTGATGGCGAGTGTGTCGTCCTCCCGAAGCGTCTCGTCCAAGCGTCTCGTCCGCGGAAATCCGTCTGAAATATCGCCACGGCGATGGTGTCAGTTCTCAAATTCATCAAGTCCTATTAGGGTTCGTTTCTAGATTATCGGGACTATCTTATTCGTCAGAAGTCACATTTTGGTGTTTTATCAACCTAAGTCGACCACTATCCTATGTGCACAGAAAATTTGTCCGATGGTCGATTTCTACAGTGAGCAGCGTTTTACTGGCGCAGAAGATAAATTTAGTTATTGTTGTACAAATTTTAGTTAAAGTTCAGTTTGCTACGGTGTGGGTTTCGCTACGAGTTTAGAGGGACCAACCTGGTGTGAGGAACGCGCATTTAATCTGACGTCAGGTCTGGAAACGGTGGCGGTGCTCGTGTCCCCGACTGCGGGTAACGCAGTGGAGGTCGCCTCGGGATCGCCTCTGGATTGTAACGGATGCAGGAAGCGTAGCCGAGGTGTCGTTACGGGACGTCGTCGCGTGGCGTCTCGGCTACGGGTAGCGTAGCCGGGAGCGTTCTGGTACCGGATTGGAAGGGCGAAAAGAAAACCGGGATGGCGAACAGCAAAAGTGGGCCCGATAGCGGTCCGCAAGCGGGTTAGCGGCGCCGAGAGACCGCTGAACAGCACGCAAGAAGGAACTCAGTCCTCGAGACCAAACAGCGAGCCCAGGAAGTGGAACGTCAAAACGACGTCGGTGGAACACAACCGGGGACTGTCGAAGGGGTTTCTCGTCTTATGAGCTATCGATGGGCTGTCACTGGCATGGGGCTCGGCCGGATATGCGAGAGCTACTGGCGAATCGCCGGTGAGTGCAGAGCGGCATGGCGGGCGTAGCGATCAGAAAAACAGCGACGCGACGATGGGGAAGCACCGTGTGGCGAAATCAGGCGTCTTGCGGTGGCGCGGCTGCTGAGATCGCGGGGCGGCAGACTGAGGCCGTGAGAGAGGGGAGCAGGGTCCGGTAGCCGTAAGGGGAGGAGCCCATGGCGGCGCAAGGATCTGCAGCGGCGGAGGAGCGGATGGCGGCCGGAGCTGTGCACGGCTGTGCGGGGCTGAGCTGCACAGAAGCACGGCATACAGCGAGAGAGAGGGGAATCGAGCAGCGGTGAACGGGAGATGCAGCGGCGGCGGATCGGATCGTGGCGGGCTGAGGTGGTGGGATCTCGTCGTGGAAGGCGGCGAGGTGATTTCGAGAGGAGGCGGAGGCCTCTCGCTTGGTCGCCGGCGGGGGCGTCGTTGTGGGGAAGACGGCGGTCACGGCGGCTCCGAGGAGATCTGCGGTTGCGCCGCTTGGCTGCGTGGCGAGGGGCGCAGCGGCGGAGAAGGCGGAGGTTGCAGCGCGAGGGGATCGGAAGGAGAACTCGCCAGCGATCGGAATCGAGCGCGACGGTGTCGGGATCTCGCCATGAGGGAGGGGTATCGCGGCGGTCGAATGATCATGGCGGGGTCGTGAGGTGCCAGCGGTGGCGTGATGACCGCCGGCGGCGGCGTGATAGGGGAAAACACGGGGGAAGAGGGGAGGAATCGGGGTTTATTTGGGGGGCTGGCGGCTGCGAAATTTAGGGTTAGGGTTCCTTAGGGTTAGGGATTATAGGATTTATATAATATTAATAATTGATATATACCCAAGAGATTTATAGCTAGAAGGGGTTTGTCAAAGGGGTGAGGGTGTACAAGTAGGGGTAAGTCTAGGGACAAAGAGAAAACAGTTTAGGAAGGATTTTTAAACGATTTAAATAAGATATTTAGCCAAATTTGGCTAACAATTTCGAAATTTGAACTGATTGGGGAGATCGACGGTCGAGGTTAATCCGGGTGATAACTCGCAATCCGGGCGTCAGAAAAATAATCCGAAAATACCGGGGCGATCGTGGAGATGAGACGCACAGATCTACAGAGCCCGATCGTGTGTAACACCTACCAAGAATTTACGTAAAATTGAAAACGGTGTTTTGAGTCAAATGACTAAAACGCCCATATCATTCAAAGTCGTTTTGCGAGAAAACGAGCCGTGAAAGGACGTTCCCAAAAATTACTATAAAATTCTACACTCCCAAACGATCGTAACGGCATATCGTATCGCTAATTTTGGAATCTAGAAATACTCAAATAAAACACGTGCACGATAAAGCACGTGTATGCAGGAAATACGAACGGTCGGAAAGCGGCCGTTACAGAATCTATTAGGTTGTTGTTATCTTTTGCATGCCATAAAGATTTTAAACTCTTTCAAATGGATGTAAAAAGTGTGTTTTTAAACGGATATGTTGTTGATGAATTTTACGTTTCTCAACCTCCAGGTTTTAAAAATGAAAAATTTCCAAATCACGTTTTCAAACTTAAGAAAGCACTTTATGGTTTGAGACAAGCTCCGAGAGCTTGGTATGACCGCCTAAAGAAATTTCTTTTGGATTTGGGTTTTAAAATGGGTGAAGTTAATTCTACACTATTTGTTAAGTATTCAAATCTTGATATTATTTTAGTTCAAATTTATATTGATGATATCATTTTCGGTGCTACTAACTTCACTCTTTGCGAAGAGTTTTCTAATGTCATGAAGGACCAATTTGAGATGAGCCACATGGGTGAGCTCAAATATTTCTTAGGTCTCCAAATTCGCCAAATGCACGATGTAATCTTCATCCACCAAACCAAGTACACTGTGGAGTTGCTAAAGCGATTTGGAATGGAGAATGCCTCAGGCAAGAAGACTCATATGAGCACTACTACACATCTTGATAAAGATACGGGCGGCAAAGATGTAGACATTCGTCTAAATCGAGGTATGATAGGTAGTTTATTATATCTTACTGCCAGTCGGCCCGATATTATGTTTGTTGTATGTGTATGTGCTCGTTATCAGTCTCAACCTAAGGAATCTCACTTAGTAGCGGTAAAACGTATTTTCCGTTATTTAAGTTACACACTCGACTACAGATTACGTTATCCAAAGTCTAGCCCATATGAGTTAATCTCATATAGTGACGTAGATTATGCTGGATGCAAATCCGACAGGAAAAGTACTAGTGGCACTTACCATTTTATAGTAAATTCTCTTGTCTCTTGGTTTTCCAAGAAGCAGAATCCGTATCACTTTCAACCACTGAGGCGGAATATATTGCCACCGGTGCTGCGTGTGCTTAGGTTCTTTGGATGAGACACACTCTAAAAGACTTCGGTATAAACTGTGATACTTGCCCTAACATGGTGGACAACCAAAGTGCAATATGTCTCTCTAAGAATCCGGTCCATTCCCGTTCTAAACACATAGATGTCCGTCACCATTTCCTTGATGATCATGTTGCTAGAAAGGACATCATTTTCGTGTACGTTGAAACCCAGAAGCAAATCGCCGATATTTTCACGAAACCACTCAAGGATGACTCATTTGTGCGGTTACGTTGAGAATTGGGGATTATGGGTGAATCCGAGATTTAGGATTCATATTTTCAATAATCTTGCATGATAATAATTTTCTTTATATATGCTCATGCTAGATGTGTTGGGATTTTCTGGATTTATGGTTGGATTTTCGGAATTTATACTAGATATACTCATGCACGTCGTATTTATGATTTTCTACGTTTTATGGGGTAGAATAACGATGTATGAGAGTATTTCGATGTTTCGTCCAAGTGTGCTTAGGAGAGAACTCAAAATTTTGATTTTTCAAACTTTTGGACTCTTTTAGTCGGTCCCAGTTCTGTCATCGACCGACTAGATTCAGTTCTAGTCGGTCAGTGAATGAACTTAGACCGACTAGATCTTGCCCTATTTTTGACTTTTGCTGCTGTTTGCACTTAGTCGGTCCAAGCTCATTGGCCGACCGACTAGATTGCATACTAGTCGGTCAGCACTTGAACTTAGACCGACTAGTTACGCAGGGGCAGCTGTGTCTTTTGGAATTTCGAGTCGACTTATACTCTCCTTTGCACCGATTAGAATTCATTCTAATCGGTGCGCGATCTCTCTAAAACCCTAAACCCCCTCGTCTCCTCTCCTCCCGCTGCTGTGTGTCGTCGTTTTCGGCCACCATCTTCCGTCGCCGACCGTCTCCTCCTTCCTAGGGTCTCGCTTAGTATATCTCCTCTCTCCCTCTCAGTGTTTTTAGGGTTCAATCTCAATTTCTTTTGATTTCGTTCGTATTAGGGTTTCGACCTAGTTTTCATTTCGTTCGATTTCGTTCGTTTGTGTTGTCTCGTCCCGATCATGGCGAAGACACGTTTTCCTATCCGTCCCTCTAGTCCGTCTCCCATGAACGTCGAATCTCCTCCTACCGACCCTCCTCAACCCAAACGTCGAGCTAGAACCGCTCTTCCCTCTTCTTCCTCGCCTCCCCTCGAGAAGAAGAGGACTTCCAAGCCCAAACCCCAATCTCAATCTCATCCCAATCCCCGAACCAAGGCCAAAGAAAAGATTTTGACTCCAGGCCCCTTCCGTGCTCCCTCTCCTCCCGATGACTCTGACAAAGAGTATATCCCCGAGTCTGAGCCAACCGATAAGGCTCCTACTCCTCCTCCTCGTTCTTCGTCTCGTCCGTCTAAGGGGAAGTCCCCCATGCCTTTGGGTGGTGTCGATATCTCGTTGTGTCGCGATGACCCGTTGTGTCTCACGGCTTACAACCGTATCAAGCACTGTCCTTTGATCCTAGAGCACTTCGTTCAGTTTTCTGACTTTCCACATCTGGCCGATCTTCTCTCCTATAGTGGCCTATTAGATTATCTTCGCCATGATCCCAAGGCGAACCCTCACCCGTACCCCAGACTCGTCAAATTATTCTATGCCAATCGAGTCCGTGGTGAGTATGATGACACCCACTCCATTGAGACCACTGTCTTGGGGACACCTATTGTCCTCACGACAGAGATTTTAGGGGAGTTGATTGGTGTCTCATTCTCTGGCCTGCTCCCTGCTGATATCTCCGTGGATAATATCCATGATCTTGACCAGACCATGCTTTCTGAGATGTTCCACGTCATCCCTCCCGCCATGATTGGCGTCCCTTTGAAATTGTTTTAAGCCTATTGCTTGGGTCCTTAATCTCATCCTGAAGTCATGCCTCCTACCGAAGTACGGCTCCTCTAGCTTGCCCTCCCATCCATTTCTCAAGCTTATCTACGCTCTTTTCATGGGAAGCGAGATTAATTGGGCCCGGATCATTCTTGACAAGATGGATTCCTTTGAGTGCAAAAGGAAATCCACCAAGTCTGCCCACATTCCATATCCTTGCCTATTGACTCTCGTTTTTCGTCATTTCGGCATCCCTCTCCCTCCAGATGACCAGCGTCCTTTGGGTCCTCCCCTGAACGCGACTGCCGTCAAGAAGTCTCTTACGGCGCTTCGTCACGTTCAGAGGACTACCCCTGCTGCTGCTCCTGCTCCTCCTCCTCCTTCACTCTCTAAGTTTTCAGTTTCCCTGAGACGTCAAGAGTCTCGTATTTCTCGTTGTGAGGAGATGCTTGCTCGCATCTGCGAGTATCTGGATATTGATGTTCCTCCCTCTATTTCTGATGAGGAGGAAATGGATGAGGCTGATCTCGATGAGCTTGTTGGATCTCCTGCTCGTGCCCCCGAGGGTACGTCTACTACTGCTACATCTGCTGGTGCTCCCGAGAGCACACCTGCTGCCACCATCCCTTCGGTGGATACTTCTACGGGTGCTCCCGAGACCACTCCTGTTGCCACTCTCCCTTCGGTTGACACTCCAGTCGTTCCCGAGACCACCACCCTTTCTGCAGAGCTTGCTGCTGCTGCTGACCCTGCCTCCGCCTCCTGAGCTTGTGTTGGAGGACTCTCCCTTGTGCACTTGGATGCTCTACCTTGTGCAGTAGCTATCAGGGCATTACATTTGGGTGGGGTAGGATAGTTGGGTGGTTATGTATTTTGATGTATTTTTTGGATGTTTTGATGATACAGTTTGTTGTATATTCATTTTGATGTCTGTTGAGACATATGTTGTATTTTGTGCTCCGATCAGATGATCGTTTACATTAGTGTTGGCGGATGTATAATTTTTGATGTACCATGTTCTTATATATATATACATCGTGTTTCCATTTACTTCAGTGTGCACATTATATCTCTGATGTTAATTTCGTCGCTCGACGATTACTTGATTAAATAGAATTCTTTCTATGAAAACATAGAATTGTTTTCCATGCACTAAATTCACTAAGAATGTTGATATTGGAGAGTATGTTCCATAACTCAATAAGTGAAATTAATTTGAGTTTTGATGATTTCGTGTTTCGATTTTCGACTATAGTCTCGTTGGCACGCTTTGATTTTCTTCGTGATTTTACTTTGGTGTCATTTATACCGTGGTCGTATTCTTCGACTCCCGTGCTTTTATTTTTTTTGCCATTGTTTTTGTCGTTGATCTCCTCCCACTCTTTTTGCTAATGCCAAAGGGGGAGAGAATTAATAATGACGATGTGCTAAATGATAATTTAAAGCAATTTACCGTGAATCTAATTTGGTATGTTAGATTCAGGGGGAGTTAAGATATAAAAATAGATTTCAAATCCGATATTTCAATAATTGGATTCACATTTTATTCTTTCCTCATCTGCTTGATGCGTATGATTATTATTTAATTTGGAATTAACGTGTCATCAATGCAGGGGGGAGTAAGTAAATTTCATTTGAATCATTAGTATTGATTATTATTTATGTTGGTTTGTCATCACCAAAAAGGGGGAGAATGTTGAGTATTGATTCCACGGATTTGGTTTTGATGATGAACAAACATAAATATCGTGAACTAACTCTTTGTGAGCGCAGTTATGGAGATCGTCGCCAAAATTCTACGTACATCAAAAGCGACGTCTCAAGATTTCTCAAAGCACGTGATCGTGTGCCTGAAGCTTCGTTGAAGCTCTAGGAGCATTATTGAAGTCAAGAGATTCGGATTGAAGCTTTGAAGACGGTTCGTCAAGTTTATTTTATAGTCTTCTAGCTTCTTTTCATAGAATGTTAAGCCTTGAGTAGGTCTTACATTATAATCTTCATAACGCTCATATCATTAGAGCTAGGATTATCTTAGAAGCCCATACAAACTTTCCCTAAGCTTCACGCTTCATTTCGTAGCTTCTGGTGCATCTTAGTTGGTTCAAGAAGAAGAACCAACCGACTAGATTGTCATCTAGTCGGTCAGTAATCCTTCTTGAACCGACTAGATCTCCTTGCTCAATTCAGCCTCTTCACTGTTGACCAATTAGTCGGTCCAAGAAGGTTCACCGACCGACTAGTTGTCAAACTAGTCGGTTAGGAATCCTTCTTAGACCGACTAGTTATGTCTTTCACTTTTCAGCCTAGTTACTGTTTATCGTTAGTCGGTCAAAGAACAACCGTCGACCGACTAGTTGTGAAACTAGTCGGTTGGAATTTGTTCTTAAACCGACTAGCTCTCTTTGAATTCAGCCTATTGTATTTCAACTCTTAGTCGGTCAAAGAACACTCACCGACCGACTAGTTGTCAAACTAGTCGGTGGGCAAGTCTTCTTAGACTGACTAGTTCTAACTCCTTTGAATTCACTTTATTGGCTGTGAACCATTCAGTCCGTCCAAGAAGAATCACCGACCGACTAGTTGAGAAACTAATCGGTCAGTGATCCTTCTTAGACCGATTAGACTGCTTCAGAAATAGATCCGTTGGAGCATTAAATGCATGAATTTTCCCTCTCTCTCTCTTCTCCATCCTATATAATCTTATGATGCTTCTTCATAGCATTCAAGGCTAACATTTATTGTGTTTAAGAGAATCAAAGAGAAGCATTCAACTCAATTTCTAAAGCTTCCTCTCTCACAAGAATCTCTCCCTCACTCTTATTCCTCAAGAGAGATTCACATTGATTGTGAGCCACTCAAGCTAGGAGCTTGAATCCAAGTCACCAACATCTCCCTAGCCTTCAATCGCTGTTCATCTTCTTGGAGCTAGGGTTTGGTGCCTTCTTCTCCTTCAAAATCTTCCTTGCCCTAAAATCGTAATTTTTACTCAAGGCATAGGATTTTGTGGGAAAGCATTTCATATTTCATTTACTTTGATATTGCAAGTTTTTCTCTCGGTTTGTGAGAGAAGTTTGTGATCCCGGGTTGTGGGAGTCACATTTTCATTTGTGTATGATTTGATCTTGTAGATGTTTACTACAAGAATTTCATAGTGCAAATTTTAGTTAGAGGTTTCTAACTCAAGTAGCCGGAGGGGATCTGGGTGTTTGGGACGTAGGATCACCGGGAACAAGTCGAGGAGACTTGGATGGATCCGAACCCATTATATCGTTTGTTTGCATTGTCGTTTATTGTTGTCTATATTTTCATTCCGCATTGTTGGTTGAGTTTGCACGATAATTAGGAATAATTACTCTTGATTATTTTAAAGTACTATTCACCCCCCCCCCCCTCTAGTACTTGTGCAGTAGCTATCAGGGCATTACACTTTTTGACGAGCTGCTCCTTGTGCAGGTCAACACATTGTCTTGGATTGCACTCCGCCTTTGCCTCCAGCAGTGCGGTCGCAAGACAGAGTCCTCGGAGGAATTGATCACGTGACCGGTCCTCGTTGTGTGCTTAGCCTCTTCATCACAAAAATCACATGTTAAACAACCTCTCCTAATCACCACCAAATCATAACCATCGTGCCCTTGGTTCCTCGTAATATAAATTCATTGTACGCGAGTTCTACCCTGCAACAACAGTGTATGACGTTTGACTAAGTAAGTCAACATCAAGATTCCTATAAACGGGTCATGATATGACTCATTCATCAAACCCAACCTGACACTGGTATATTCCATAAGCACTTCTAAATTGGTTATAATTAAAGTATATTCTAAATATGATTTAGATATATAGTAGAAGTATTTAACCAGATAGTTCTTAAAGTCAGTGGGAGCTAGCTCATATACTTAGCTCCGGTTTCTCGGACTAAGTAAAAAGGTTTCCAACTTATTTGAATCATCTATGTAAGACATTGAATCAAAATAGTTTTGATTTAATCGAATATATAGAGACTTAAGGTGTCACTTATATACTTGACATATTGACACAAAATAATTGGAATGAGCTAAGACTGACTTATAGAAATGTTGGACCCTACATCAAGATTGTATGAGCTAATTGTTAGCTATACAAAGAAAAGAAAATTATTGGATAAGATCCAAATCAATTTTCGAGGATCAACCTTATGTGATCAAGTGATATATAAGTAAAAATCCATTAAAATGCATTATAGATACACGTTAGCAAATCCACTCTTAGGTTTGACATATGAAAGTCCAGTGTGACTGATATGCTATAGCGGTATGAGATACCGAGATAAATAGCCTAAGTGCAAGTGGGAGATATAGGAAGACGTATGCCCTTGAGCCATTTATCCATAGATTAATCATCTCGTTCAGATAATTATATGGTATCAATTATCCTAAGTATAAATTCGTAGAATCTAATACTTAGATAATTTCCTTAGACTTATAGTCAGGTCACTACGTATCAGGATGAAGATATCGATTATGAGAAGTTAATGGCCGATTAGAAACTTAAGTCTTAGACGGTTCATGGTCATATATGTGTCAATAATAGGATATCGACACATCGGTTAGACCATAGTGTCTTTGTCTTACCTTAGGGTAATGATGATCTGATAGTCATTCGACTTGGCGAAGTCGGAGACGAGACACAGGTGCTCATTGGGGAATGAGTTCACTGAACGACCAACTTTAAGTTATTAAATGGTTAAGCTTTAACTAAACTGTCAATAATAACTCTAGAGTGATGATAGGCTAGTTGGTCCTTAAGATCTGAAATCATCAGTACGAACCTGTGAATGGATAGTGTCACTTACATTTATGATCTAGCTTCGAGGCTCGGCCTGCTGAAAGATCTTAGGTTGGGTAACACCTGAAGCTCACGAGGGAAGTAGATGACTAAGATGGGATTCGTCTCTTCTGTTAAAGGGGAGTTAGTGTCACTGGTTCAGTACGGTCTTTGTGTTAATCCTCGGTCGGGATGCGTTGTAGGATGTACAACACGAATACAACAAAGACCGCTATATACTGATCAATGCTGGCTATTGGGGTTGACGGTAAACCATACCCTAGGCCATGCAGAGACACGGTCTTAACAAAGGGACTAAAAACTGCAAACTTCATCACCGACACAGTCAGAGTGATCCTAACGACATTCGTCATTGGGTCGATCACGTAAGTATCATTCTGAAACAGGGACGACGCCTACTGCTCGTGGTTACCATCGTCTAGGGGTTTCGAGCCCCAATATGTAGTAAGGTCAGGCTGTAGGGTCTCACACCGAGTTGTATCCACGTCTTAGTAATAGGAAGAATGTTAAGAGGAATTCATTTGATGACATGTAATAAACAAGTTCAGAGGTTAGTTACGAGTTTAAATTTAATAGGGGACAATTTTTGCATATGATGCAAACCAGATTAAATGTTTCGTAAATTGCTTACGACCATATTTAATAGGAATAAACGCGTCGGAAAGGTTACCTGGATGATGGGATCTTCCCGGTCTAATCGCATGATCAAACCGTGTCGAAAACGGAGCTCAAACAAGCCCAGGAATGCAAAAACAGTCAAAGGCAAGAGTGGGTTAGACCCACTTTGGCAAGCGGGTCCACCCGCAAGGAGGAAAGGTGCGACACGCTGAACCAACGGGCCGCGTGATGTGTCCATATTTTCTACTATTTTCGTATCATCATTACATTGCATTCCATGCCATTTTCGCATCCAAATCCCATATTTTCCTACGATATCGCATTTCTGATGTTATATTCGAGTTTCGTACTGTTTTATGAGTTTTCAGGGATTTTGGAGCAATTTGGGACCCGACTTGGGTATGTACACATCTGACACGCCCGTGAGCTCATTGGTGAAGGCCTACAAGAGTTCGCCATGTTTTGGTATCATTGGGAGGAATGGAGGAGAGAGAGCAGGAGGAGAGAGCAGCTCAGTAGCCTCAAGAAATAATTTCCCAGGCTGCTCGGTCGAGCAGTACAGATGCTCGGACCGAGCAGATGCAAATGAGAAGAGGAGGCAGATACAGGGATAGCTCGGACCGAGCAGTGCATCTGCTCGGTCGAGCATCCCTTCACCCCAAAGCTAAAGCAATCCAGTGCATGGCCCGAGTAACCACTCAGCGATCGAGTCAGCCTCTGCTCGGACCGAGCAGAGCTGACTCGGCTCGTGCAGGCAGAGTGAGGATTTTGGAAATTTTCGATTCCCTGTCAAGCTCGGTCGAGCAGCACAGCTGCTCGGTCCGAGCGACCGACCGAGCAACGCATTGCTTGACCGACTCACCTACTCGGTCGAGAGTGTTGAGGCTATTTTTGGAAACATTTTTGATGCGGCTGTTGCACGATCTGAGCAGTGAAGGCTGGAAGCTGGACGTCGATTGAGAGGGGATTCATTTGAGAGTTTTGAATAGGTTTTTGAGAGCGGAGTTTAGGAGAGAAATTATTAGTTTTTAGATTTATCTTTGTTGAAGAATATTGGATCGAAACTTTCAGATTGTTAATTTGGTTCTCTATCGTTCTTGCACTTGGGAATCTGGAATTTTCTTTGGATCTATAAATTGCAATTTCTATCTATCTCTCGCTGTAAGTCTTCTATTTCTATTCCATCGATTTGTTATGATGTCTTCGTCTCTAAAAGTTGCGTTTTTATTTGTGAATATTGCTATGAGTTAGTAGATCTTTCTAGGGTTGATGGGTTAGCCCTAAGATCCTAGGGGAAAGACATTGATCTGGATCCCTACGTTGAATTAGGGATTTGGGGTAGTATTTCGGTCGATCCTACCGAATCCCTAGATAACCCGTAGTGAGATCATGCCCACGGTCTGTGGAATTGATGTGCTTAAGGGGTATCTTTGGGATTCGAATAGGGAAATCGGTGGATCCAAACAAGGCTCGTGACCATGCCCGGCTCGTGCCTTGAGGGGATCCATCGACGAACTATACCGCTATGTTGACGGCTACCACCATTGCGTCAACGAGAGCTACCGAAATACCTCACAATTCTAACCCACGAGAGTGGTACAAATTGGGAGATTAATCCCCTAACCCTAATGCAACGTAAAGATTCTATTCCAATGTCTATCCTCGATAATCTTAGCGGTGATCCCTAATGCCCTAGTCCTTTTTATTAGTAAAACAACAACAACATCCCAACCAATTTCTCCAACCCTATAGCTATCTCACTTCGAGCTTTAGAGGTGAACTGAGAACACATATACACTATCACCGTCCATGTGGGATTCGATATCATTTATACTACAACTTGACACCGTCCGCTTGCGGATCGAGCCCGGAATTGAAACCTAGGGGTCATACCACACCTGGCGATCGTGACACCGTCAGGTGGAAACTAAAGTGTAGGTTTCGGGTGCGTCAAGTTTTTGGCGCCGTTATCGGGGACGGTAATAGTGTTTATCTCAGTTTATTTTTATTTTGTGAAGTCTGCTAGCAAATCTTTCCATTTCTCACCTTTCCACCCTTTTTATTCTCTTTCTATTTTTCTGCCTTGCTACTAACATCTCCCTCCAACTAGCGATTATTTCCTGACTGATTAGACATAATGGAGATGGTGATGCAAGTACAGTGGACCTGTGAGTCTGACAGTGACTCAGATGAGTTCAGTTTCTCTCCTTATCATTTACATGGCCTTCAGGATTCGCGCATGGACAAACCATGATTGAATGCGCAGCCAGAGAACTAATTGATGCAGTTCGGTTTATTGGCTCAGGAACCTATGTTGCAGGTAACGCAAATCAGCAATTGGTCATGGATTATATAATGAACATGGTTTCTAATACAGGCACCATTGAGGGCGACATTCGTATAAGCTTCGAAGAGGACGTGATGTTCCTCCAGACCATTGAGGCCTTACCTGTTGACGCATGCTTGAGAGAGACTCATCAATTGGAGCCATTGAACGATTCTCAGCTGTTGGATATAATAGAGAGCGTGGTAGCTGATGTATGGACCCATGGCCCAGTGGAATTCCCTACAGACGACCCGGTTACACAAGAGCTCTCGGTTTTTATTGTGAATGCTTTCCACAATGCGGATGCCTTGGATGGTGTCCCCGTCGCTGATGGAATTTATGTGTGGTACGAGGGAGACACACTACGCTTCTACAACGATAGCCTCCCATAGATTTCAGCTTGTGAAGAATATGCCTATGAGGAGTACATAGATCCTTCACCATCGGGAAACTACATTGACCACGGAAGTACTTCAGATTCTATGTTTGATAGTGGATGCATACCTGAACACCTTGCCCCTGTTGACAGGTGCGCACGGAAACGGAATCTGCAGATGTCTGCCATGACGCACCATCATCATCCTGCTCTTCCTATGATTCCCCCAACGAAGAGTTTCCATCTCCTGAACCAGAAATTGAGGACGCATCTTTCTCACAGGTGAGAGATGATGGGGGTACAACGCCCCCTCAGGTAGAACTAAAACCTCTCCCTGCCAATTTGAAGTACGCTTTCTTGAGGGAAAATTCTACTTACCCCGTTATTGTTAATGCAGCTTTCACCGAACCCCAGCTAGAAAGCCTCCTAAAAATCCTTAGATCCCACAGAAAAGTAATAGGGTACAACATTGCTGACCTGAAGGGTATCAGCGAAACCATATGCACCCATAGGATTCATCTAGAGGATAAGGACGCCACCTCCATTGAGCCTCAAAGGCAATTGAATCCCAACATGAAGGAGGTGGTGAAAAAGGAGATCCTGAAGCTTTTAGAGGCCGACATTATTTATCCCATTTCTGATAGTAAATGGGTTTGTCCTGTGCAAGTTGTCCCTAAGAAAGGGGGCATGACAGTCGTTAAAAATGAAAAAATGAGCTAATTTCCACTAAGACTGTCACCGGGTGGCGTATGTGTATCGACTATAGGAAACTAAATAAAGCCACCAAAAAGGATCATTATCCTCTACCCTTCATTGACCAAATGCTTGAGTGCTTAGCAAAGCACAAATACTTCTGTTACCTAGACGGATACTCTGGATTCTTCCAAATCCCGTTACATCAGAAAGACCAAGAAAAGACGACATTCACATGTCCATACGGCACATTTGCCTATCGAAGAATGCCATTTGGGCTATGTAATGCACCGACCACATTTCAAAGGTGCATGACGTCTATTTTCTCAGATTTCATCGAGAATATCATGGAAGTCTTCATGGACGATTTTTCTATTTATGGCACCGAGTTTGATGATTGCTTAGCTAATTTATCCAAGGTCCTGGAACAGTGCCATGACAACAACCTAACCCGGAATTGGGAAAAGTGTCATTTCATGGTGACAGAAGGTGTTGTGCTTTGCCACGTTATCACCTCCAAGGGAATTGAGGTCGATAAAGCCAAGGTTGAAGTGATTAAGAGCCTACCGCCTCCCACTAACCTTAAGGGCATCTGTGGTTTCCTTGGGCATGCAGTTTTTTATCGCCGCTTCATAAAGGATTTTTCCAATATTGCTCGCCCTCTCACGGCGCTCCTCACCAAGGACGCTCCTTTTGTGTTTACTGATGCCTATTTGCTATCTTTTAACAGGTTAAAGGAAGCTCTAATCTCAGCCCTGATTATACAGCCGCCAGATTGGAATCTTCCGTTTGAGCTTATGTGTGACGCTAGTGACCAGGCAGTGGGGGTTGTTCTTGGCCAAAGGAAGGAAGGAAAGCTTCATGCTATATACTATGCTAGCAAGACCTTGGATGATGCTCAAAAGAACTACACCACTACAGAGAAGGAGCTGCTGGCCGTAGTTTATTCTATCGAGAAGTTCAGGTCATATCTCCTAGGGTCCAAGGTGATTATCCATACGGATCACGCGGCGTTGAAATCCCTACTAAGTAAGAAGGATGCTAAACCACGTCTGATACGGTGGATCCTCCTGCTCCAAGAATTTGATATTGAGATCAAAGACAAGAAGGGAGCAGAGAATGTACTAGCAGACCACTTGTCGCGGTTAATCCAAAGGCACGGGGATGACAACTTGCCGATTGACGATTCCTTCACCGATGAACTGTTATTTGTGGCAAATTCCTTGAAGCCACTTGGTATGCGGATATAGTGATTTACCTGGTGAGCGGCATAGTCCCGCACGGTTTGGCGACCTATTCGAGAAGGAAATTCCTACACGATGCCAAGAGTTACTTCTGGGACGACCCGTACCTGTTCAGAACATGTGCTGATGGGATCATCAGGCGATATATCCTGAAGGAAGAAGCGACCTCCATCATATCGCATTGCCATGATCAACCATGCGGTGGACACGCAGTTGTAACCAAAACCATGGCAAAAATATTGCAAAGTGGTTTCTATTGGCCCACTATATTCAGAGATGCGAACGAATACATTAGGAAATGTGATAGATGCCAAAGGATAAGAAATATCATGAAGAAGAATGAAACACCCCTTCATGGCATCTTGGAGATAGAACTATTCGACTGTTGGGGCGTTGACTTCATGGGACCATTTCCATCGAGTAACGACAATAAGTACATCTTGGTCGTCGTTGATTACGTCTCGAAGTGGGTGGAAGCCATGGCCACCCCGACAAACGACGCGAGGATAGTAGCCAAGTTTTTCAAGAATACCATCGTTCCTCGTTTAGGAGTCCCCCGGACGATCATAAGTGATGGAGGGAGCCATTTCATCGCGAAAAAGTTTGAGTCGATGCTGAAAAAATACGGAGTTCATCACAAGGTTGCTCTTGCTTATCACCCTCAGACTAGTGGCCAAGTAGAGGTATCTAACAGGGAAATCAAAAGCATCCTGGAGAAGACAGTTAGTGCCTCAAGGAAGGATTGGTCACACAAGTTGGGCGACGCCCTTTGGGCATATCGCACCGCCTTCAAAACTCCCATCGGCACAACCCCCTACAGACTAGTGTATAGAAAAGCTTTCCATCTTCCTGTAGAGTTAGAGCACAGAGCATATTGGGCAATAAAGAAAATGAATTTTGACTACCAAAGTGCTGCCACGAGACGAGACTTGCACAGCAATGAGTTGGACGAGATTCGGCGACATGCTTATGAGAATGCGAAGATATATAAGGAGAGAACCAAGGCTTATCATGATAGAAACATCACGGTGGTTCACCATGATGTCGGTGACCAGGCACTCCTCTACAATTCAAGATTACGCCTCTTCCCCGGGAAGTTAAAGTCAAGGTGGTCCTGCCCTTACAAGATAGTAAGCTTATCTCCGGGAGGTGCCGTTAAGATCGAAGGAAAAAACAGAAATTTCAAAGTGAATGGCCATAGGATTAATCCTTGCAGAGCAGGAGAACCAATAGGACAAGAGGAGACATACTTCCTCGAGGGATCCCCCGCCGACTGTTGAAAAAAAAACTTGAGGGAGTCGAGCTCATGACTAAAAACGAGCGCTTATTGGGAGGCAACCCAATTTCTTAGATTTTGGATTTTCTTTTTCAATTTCTTATTTTTATTTCATATTTTAGAGATAAAATTATAAAACCGTACAAATTTGATGGAGTCCTCCTCTTCACAGGTTAGACATGAGGGGACACGCAGATCGACGTTTCGATCGGAAGGAAGATGGAGGAGAACAACAGGTTTGGACAGAAAAGCCAAAGAAAAAGGTGCAGAAAGAAGACATGTGACTCGACCGAGCAGTCACTCTCCTCGGTCAAGCAGTGCAGACACGGAGAAGGGGGAAAAATCATCATCGACTCGTTCCGAGCAGGCATCGACAGCTCGGTCCTAGTAGGCATAGACTCGATCGAGCACTCAGCTACTCGATCGGATTTCACAGGCTCTCGAATAGTTGGAGAAATCGTCACTCTATCTACACGGCCCGAGCGGCATTGGCTCGGCCCGAGCAGTAGGTGACTCGATCGAGCAGCCTACTGCTCGGTCGAGTATGACAGGCTTTTGGAAATGTGGAAAAAACGACATTCTGTCTACAAATCCGAGCGATAGCAGCTCGGCCCAAGCAGTTCCCTGCCCGATCGAGTATCTCCCTGCTCGATCGAGCAGGCTAAAGGGAGTATTCTTGGAATTTTATCACCATTTATCTCGCAACTTGCTCGACCGAGCAATCATATTGCTCGGCCCGAGTCATCTGTAGTTGAATTCGGGGTCGTTCTTTCAGTCAACTTCGGGCTGCTTCTTCAACCCGAACCCATTCTTTCCCTTAAAAGCCCTACCCACACCCCCCGAGCTCCCCATCTGCTCCTCCGGTGATTTTCACGGACGCTTCCACCACCCAAATCTGGTTTACCTCATTATCTCTCTATCTCTTTCTATTTCTCTCTCTCTTCAAAAACTTCCCATGACCGCCTCCTTTCCCTACCGCCACCCCCCAACCCTCCTAATCATTACCCGAGCACAACTAACGCCAACTATATCTCTTCACATTAATCTTCTTCGCCTAACGTCACTTTCTCTCGTCTCAGATACGCAGCGCCAACATTAAAGGGTGTCTCTATGAGCAGCTTAGGGGATACTCCAGATCAGCGACAATCACATCACCGCTCGAAACGTCATCCCATTCTAGTCGGTACATTTGTTTCCCTATTCACTCTACATACTACTGCACTATTTTATACCGCTTCCACAATGCCTACACGCCGTGCTAGACCCACCAACACCGGCACATCGAACCCTAGGCCTACTCGGCGTGCCTGTTGTACACGCTCACCCACTCACCCCAACTCTTTTGGTGAATCACTACCACTTCCCCTATGCCACCCACCGCCCCACTCCCTATGAACCTCTTTATATCGGTGACGCAGAATACGAGGTTACCTTCCGTGACGCTGATCAGGGCAACCAGTTCACCGACATGCTCCTACTCCTAGGTCAGTGGTGCATCATTACCCAACAGTCAGTCGAGCGCGACCTACCTTTTCTTCGGAGCCTGGTTCGTCACTGGCGAACTGACCCACCTCACGAGTTCCAGCCAGATCCACCCACACTACCTGGTCCATAGCAGAGGGACCCATCACCACTCCCAGAGGATGGTGCCTCTGCTTGATGTCGTCCTTACCCGTTTTTGCCTCCCTCGCTTATTTTTGTGCCCATCTATCTGTTCAGGGCCATGCACTTACATAGCTTGGGGGAGGACCCACTCATGCATCATTTTCATTCATCATCGCATCATGTCATATTTTTATTTCCTTTTTACACAGTTTTTATTTTACATTCCCCCACCCACCCCACCCCTTTTAGCATCATATCCCGCCTACTAGGTTTTCTTAGCAGTGAGGACACTGCTAGGTTTAGCTTGGGGGATGAGCGCTACCGCTTTATTTTTCATCTTTTCTTTTTACATTGTCTTCCTTATTTCAGTTTTTATTTTACTTTTTCACCACTTTTCCACGTCCTTTTATTTTTTTTTCTCATTCTGCATCATATTTTCTGCTTTTTACTATGCATGCATCTCTTTTTCTTCATTTTCTTATTTTCTCCGCCTTTTTCTCTTTTTATGCTAAGGATGTTCCGCATGATGATACCTCTCGTAGTCTTGGTAGTTATTCACGATGCTTGCTATCTGTTGACATGCTATTAGGGTAATTTCAGTTTTACTATCTATATGCATGCATTTCTTTTGTTGAACTATCTGATTTAATGCTTGAATTGAATTGAAAATCAAATGCATGAATTAGTATCTAGTATGCACTATGTTGGGTAATGCACCTAGGTTCACGCATCACTAGAACACTTGGAGCATATGTTTTTATCTTACTAACTTCTGTTTGCATGCCTGATGTTATTGTGCTTATTACTGCATGCTTTTAAGTATTCGTCTAGAGTAATGAAAATATACATGCTATTTATGAGTTTAGTTAGGGTATTATTTTATCAAACCGTTGTGCACCTCTTATGAGTGAACCGAGAGATATATTATTTTTCTTCTCCACACATCTATATATTTCTCTACATATCAGTTAGTTACAACCCACAGCTATCTTTACCGCATATTACTCTCCAAACCCAAAAAGAAAAATTATAGCTTCTAAATGAAAAGAAAAAAGTGTATATATTCATATGTGAAAAAGAAAAGAAAAAGAAAGAAAATGATAAAAAATTTGTTTTGTATCCTTTCATTAGAAGCTATCATATATACTGGGAAGAAGAAGAAAAATTTCATATCATATTCCTAGATTCGACGCCTCAAGCTAAGCTTGAGGGGTAAACCAACTGATCACATGAGTGAGCGTGACATTAGAGTGGAAATGGTGCATAACAGGGAGATTTAATAATACTTAAACTTTATGAAATGCTTTAGTTTTTGGAGATTTTTCGTGAATCAAAATGAATAACTGAACGGCATGACTTTTTTCTATTCTCTATTGCATGTTGTGTGATTTCTATATGCTCCTTGTGTCTCTGTGATTAAAAAGGGCATTGCCAACTTTTCTATACTAGACTCTATGGATTGCATGAGATTGATATGACTTGATGGCGTTATTTCAGTAGATCCCTATTTTTTGTCTGTATTGCATGCTAGTCATATGATTTGTAAAAGGTGAAATTTTCATTAGCATGTATTGTTATTATTCAAAGCATCGTGATATACTATTTAGGCATGGGATCTGACCGAACGTCCTTAGCACCCTCCATCTACTTCTATTCTCTTCCCTTCTTATTTTTATTTCTTACTTCTTTTTGTTTTCCTCCCAGCGTACCTAATATTCGTCTCCCTCGAGGAAGAGTAAGAGGTAAGCTTAGGGGATTTTGAAGTGTCCATATTTTCTACTATTTTCGTATCATCATTACATTGCATTCCATGCCATTTTCGAATCCAAATCCCATATTTTCCTACGATATCACATTTCTGACGTTATATTCGAGTTTCATAGTGTTTTATGAGTTTTCAGGGATTTTGGAGCGAGTTCGGACCTGACTTGGGTATGGACACATTCGACACGCCCGTGAGCTCATTGGTGAAGCCCTATAGGAGTTCGCCATATTTTTGGATCCTCGGGAGGAATGGAGGAGAGAGAGCAGGAGGAGAGAGCAGCTCGGTAGCCTCAGGAGATAATTTCCCAGGCTGCTCAGTCGAGCGGTACAGATGCTCGGACCGAGCAGATGCAAATGAGAAGAGGAGGCAGATATGGGGATAGCTCGGACCGAACAGTGCATCTGCTCGGTCGAGCATCCCTTCACCCCAAAGCTGAAGCAATACAGTGCACGCCCGAGCAACCACTCAGCGATTGAGTAAGCCGCTGCTCGAACCGAGCTGAGCTAACACGGCCCGTGCAGGCAGAGTGAGGATTTTGGAGATTTTCGATTCCCTGTCAAGCTCGATCGAGCAGCACAGCTGCTTGGTCCGAGCGACCGATCGAGCAACGCATTGCTCGACCGAGTCACCTACTCAGTCGAGAGTGCAGAGGCTATTTTTGGAAGCATTTTTTATGCGGCTGTTGCGCGATCTGAGCAGTGAAGGCTGGGAGCTGGATGTCAATTGAGAGGGGATTCATTTGAGAGTTTTGAATAGGTTTTTGAGAGCGGAGCTTAGGAGAGAAATTATTAGTTTTTAGATTTATCTTTGTTGAAGAATATTTGATCGAAACTTTCGGATTGTTAATTTGGTTCTCTATCATTCTTGCGCTTGGGAATCTCGAATTTTCTTTGTATCTATAAATTGCAATTTTTATCTATCTCTCGATGTAAGTCTTTTATTCTATTCCATCGATTTGTTATGATGTCTTCGTCTCTAAAAGTTGCGTTTTTATTCGTGAATATTGCTATGAGTGAGTAGATCTTTCTAGGGTTGATGGGTTAGCCCTAAGATCCTAGGGGAAGATGTAGATCTGGATCCCTACGTTGAATTAGGGATTTAGGGTAGTATTTCGATCGATCCTACCGAATCCCTAGATAACCCATACTGAGATCATGCCCGCGGTCTGTGGAATTGATGTGCTTAAGGGATATCTTTGGGATTCGAATAGGGAAATCGATGGATGCAACCAAGGCTCTGACCATGCCCGGCTCGTGCCTTGAGGGGATCCATCGACGAACTATACCGCTACGTTGACGGATACCGCCATTGCGTCAACGAGAGCTACCAAAATACCTCACAATTCTAACCCACGAGAGTGGTATGAATTGGGAGATTAATCCCCTAACCCTAATGCAACATAAGGATTCTATTCCAATGTCGATCTCTGATAATCTTAGCGGTGATCCCTAATGCCCTAGTCCTTTTTATTAGTAAAACAACAACAACACCCCAACTAATTTCTCCAACCCTATAGCTATCTCACTTCGAGATTTAGAGGTGAACTAAGAACCCATATACACTATCACCGTCCCTGTGAGATTCGATATCATTTATACTACAACTTGACACCATCCGCTTGTGGATCGAGCCCGGAATTGAAACCTAGGGGCCAACCACACCTGGCGATCGTGACACCGCCGGGTGGAAACTAGGTGTAGGTTTCAGGTGCGTCACCGTGCGCCTGCTGGAACAGCAGGTGTGGCTCGCTGTTCAGCGGGCCGCGCGCCCGCCCTGGGTGCGCCCATTGCGGGTGAGCCCATAGCCTTAGGAGAGTGCACCCGCTAAGCCTAGTGGGCGCACCCGTAACTTAAGTTAATTAGGGTTTTTTGAAACCCTTTTGCCGGCTACGAAAATTGACTTTTTGTCCATATTTGGGCAATTGTTTGAGGGGTCAAACGAAGTCGGAATTCGTCATCGTTCGTTCCTACGCATTCACCATTCGAAGCCCTTTGAAATGATAATTTGTATCATCTCTAAAGCTCAATGGTGAAGGAGAATTAATTGGTTGAAGTTGGATTCTTGTGAAAGGCTTACTAACTTCAATTAACTAAATTAATTCTCTTTTAATTTTGTTTTGTCCCACATTGCTCGTGACGAAAAGAG
This sequence comes from Scilla litardierei, assembly GCA_030789695.1. Classification (NCBI taxonomy): domain Eukaryota; kingdom Viridiplantae; phylum Streptophyta; class Magnoliopsida; order Asparagales; family Asparagaceae; genus Scilla; species Scilla litardierei. The sequence continues at coordinate 158,922,720 of CM061133.1, forward strand.
AGGTGTGTTGGATGCAACGATCTAGGATCTCTTTGTTTGATGATGACAAACGTGTCATGATATCTAACGTGTGTGCTAGTGTGTTTCAGGATTGGCGAAACAATATATTTTCACCTGTTGGCGGAATTGCTATTCGTATAGCATATTTGGAGAGAGGGAGAGTGTGTGCACAAAGAAGTTTGACTTGGTCAATGGAGAGCAAAGTTGGACTTGGTCAAATTGGTGATTGGATCAATTCAAATCTTTTTGAACTACACATCAAATCAAATTGATTGATTCAACCCAATCCCTAGCCAATTACAAATTTCCTAGTTGGTAGTGTCCTTATCCTAGCCATATTTCAATTCAAATATCCTATCTATTGCCAACATGAAAACCCTAGTACTACTATATAAATATCATTGTGGGGGATGAAAAACTTTGTGCGGCAATCAACTAAAACGAGGGGCTATAAAATTCCAAAGAAAGGCATCCACGGCAAATAAAAAAAACTCAAGTCCCTCCCTTTTATTTTCAACAGTTGCCAAACCCTTCAATTCTCCATCGCACAAACAACTGCCGCTACTTGACGTCGAGAGGAGCCCACAACGACGACATCCACCCCGTTGCATACCCTAATCCGCACGAGAAGTCGCCGCTGCACCAAGTTGAAGGGCTGAAGAAGAGATCGCTGTCGTCGCTATACTCCTTGCTGCTACGGACCACCACATCGACGCCTTCGAAGCCCACGTCGCCGAGCATCACGCTGCTGCTCTTATCGCCGAAGTGTCGTTGTAGTCGTCCACCGCCTGAAAAGAAGTCGACGAGGCCGCTGATCACCGCTCGAGTCGCCGTCACCCGCTACCGACTACAACCGTCGCTTGGTGAAGACAACTGGAGATCTCGTCGCTGCTGTACATCGTGAAGAAGAGAACGTCGCTCGCTGAGAAGAACGCCGACGAGCACGCGACGGAGCTGCTGTCGACGAAGTAGTCGTCGCCATTGAACGTCGCCTCCGTCACTAAGTCACCTCCGTTCATCGGAGAGCCATCGCCTGAGGAGTCACGCCGTCTCAAAGCTGTCACACGGAGACCGCCGCTGCTGCACGAAGAAGGAGACGACGAAGAAGCTCGCAAACGCCGCTGATCTCGATGCTGCTCGGAGAAGGATCACTACGTAAGAGACCGTCGCCACTGCTGTAGCTTCCTCGCCGTCACTGCCCTACTCATCGCCACACGCCATCGCCACTGACAGAGGAGCATTGAGTCGAAGTCGACGTTGCAGAAGAACCCTCCGTTGTCTCCATTGCCGCCCGCCTTGAAGTCGCTGCTCCGAGATCGAAAGCGCCTGCATGCCCTAGAAATCGAAGAAGAGGGCGAATCTGAGATCCTCGCGCTGACGTGGCAACAGGTGAGCCGTGAGATCGAGATTTTGAAGAATTAAATCAACGGCGTGGATCCAATCTCAGCGGATCGCGTGTTATCGAATTGAAGCGGCCGCCTGCTGACGTGGCACGTGGTTTAAGTGAGTTGCTCTGCGCACAGCCCGCTTAATTATAAAAGTTGAACTGAGTTTCTCTGCGCACCGACGACTAAGTTTAAGAGGAGTTGCTGAGCGCACAGCCGGCCATTTTATAAGGATTTGAACTGAATTTCTTTACACACAGACCAGTGTGTATTTTGCAATCCAGGAGTCAGATTGAGACACCGTTTGCGTCAGATTGGAGCTGACGACGTGCTGATTGACAGAGACGCCTACACGGACATAAACTAAGCATTTCTAAACCCTTAAACTCTTTTATTTGTGTCTTAGTGTAACGTTCTCTGTAGGGGAAACTTTACCTATATTTTGTGATTATTTTGGGACTTGTCTAGTTGGGACTAGACAAGTGGGACCCAACTAGTTTGGGACTAGCTGGTAGAAAGCGTTACTAGGATTAATAGTGAGAGAAAACACTGTGTGTGGGGTACTAAGAGCCTGACGAGGGTAGAGACGTAGATGGTGATCTGAGCGTGCTCTAACTTGAGGTTCTGTACCTATTGCGCTATTCAATACTAGTTCTGCTTTGGGGGCTGGAGTAGGTCGTTGGGACGACCGAACCAGGGTAAATCTGCTGTGTACTCTGTGTCTGCTTTTTATTTACCCTGTTGTTGCTATAACTGTGTGTGCTTATTCGTGGGTTGCATGAATTATTTTTTATAAGCCTATTCACCCCCCCTCTAGGCTAGGATCCAGATCCAACAAGTGGTATCAAAGCAGGTTTTAGGATCTAGCCTAGGATTGACCATGAATAACCATATGGATAGTACTTTTGCTGAGGGTTAGTCTATTTCACGTCTCCCTAGGTTTAATGGAGGTGATTATGCTTATTGGAAAAATCGCATGAAAATCTACCTTATTTCTATTGATTACAAGGCTTGGCAAATAATCGAAAAAGGATAAAAACTGCCTGTAATTAAAGTAGAAAATGTTGAGATTGAAAAACCAAATGACAAATGGGATGATAATGATTGGAAATCTTATTCTTTAAATGCTAAATCTATGAATGCTCTCATTTGTGCAGTTGATAAATCTGAATATAATAGAATCTCACATTGTTTAACTGCGCAGGAAATATGGCATACTTTGGAGGTGACGCACGAGGGAACGTCACAAGTAAAGGAGTCTAGACTGTCTCTTTTGAGTGCAGAGTTTGAGGGATTTCGCATGCTACCATCAGAGAGCATATCAGAGATGTATGCGAGATTCACCGACATAGTCTACAAGTCTAGCTCGCTTGGAAAGCCATATGATAGCCTCGATCAAGTGAGGAAGATCCTAAGAGCATTCCCAAGCTCTTTCAGACCAAAGGTCACCGCCATCCAGGAAGCAAAGGTATTGTCTCAATTGAAGGTGGATGACCTTATTGGTAATCTGATGTCCCATGAGTTGGAACTGCAAAATGTTGAAGCAAGAGAGAAACCTGAGGAGAAAGAGAAAGCCATAAAGCCCCTTGCTCTGAGAGCTAACGAAAGTGAAGATGATGATGACGACATAGCGCTAATGGTGAGAAACTTCAGAAAGTTCATCAAGACCAAGCATGGGAAAAACGAAATGGCACCCAGGTTTAATCGTTCTAACTTTAATACTTCTTCCAAGCAATTTAATGATCAGAAATCTACTGATAGAATGCAATGTTTTAAATGCAAGGGAAGATGACATCTGATGAAGGATTGCCCAAATGAAACTGCTCAGCTTGCTAAAGGAAAAGGAAAAGCAAAGGTATTAACATGGGATATGGATAGCGAAGCTGAAAGTGAGGAGGAACATGAAGCCCATTCTTGCATGGCTTTGATGGGCATCCAAGATGAGAAACCGTCAGGTAGCAAAGCTGAACTTCTTAAAATTTGTGAAGAAATGCAAAATCAAATAGTAGATCATGAGTTCACTATTGAATGTCTCCAAAATCAGAACTATGACATGTAAGTTAGAGATGATAAGGTGTTTAAAGAGAATGAAAAACTTAAAATTGAACTTAATGCATGTAAGTCTACTATTAAAGTCATGAAGAAGGAAAAAGAAAGCTTTGATGAAAATGCTCCTTGTATTTCTTGTCCCTCATTATTAAACCAAATTAGCATGCTGAAACTTGATTTGATTAAGCTCAAAACTGAAAAAGACTGTGTGATTAGAGAGCTTAATGATAAATTCTGCATGTTGGATAATGACTTTAAAAGAAAAATGTTTGAATTTGAAAAGAAGGAAGAGGAAAACAAGAGAGCTTTTATTAGTAAATGCACGATGCTTGTGGAAGAAAATAAACAATTAAAAACCAAATTCTCTCATCTTGAAGTAGCCATTAAGAAATTCTCTATGGGAAAACAATCGTTGGACAATATTTTAGAGAATCAATTATATGGCAATAATAGAAGAGGACTTGGTTTTGGTCTGAAAAACGTTGAAAAGCAAAAATTCAAGAAATTCCACAATGTTCCATCTATCGCTAAGAACAAATATGCAAAGTGCTTTACTTGTGATAGTGTAGGCCACACTTCATATTATTGTAAATTTAGGAACACAAATATCAAGTTTAAACAAGTGTGGGTTCCTAAAACAATAATGGCTAACACTAGTGGACCTTGTTGGATTCCAAGGTCACACTTAACACCTTTCATGTAGGTAAGGTGGAGATTTGGCGAGGAGAAAATTTTTCAATGTCTCATTCTTTTAGCTCCTTCGTCAAATAGCGACGAGAAGGTATAATTTTTATCCCTCTTTGCATTTCATTGCATACCTTCATAGATTGTTTTTTGTGTGCTTGTTTTTATTTTGTCTTGTGTGCTTGCATGCATGTTTTTTAATGTTTTTATTTCTGAAAAAAAACAAAAAAAACAAAAAATTTGAGCTTAAAAGAATACACTTTATGTTTTATCCTAAGTGGTATTATGTGAATGATCAAATCTATCCCTTGTAGAAGTTAACTCATTATTGTTGTAGCTACATGAACATGTTGTTCTCTTTTTAGTAGCCATGCCTTGTCTCAAAAATTTCAAACTTGACTTCTACACCTACATTTGCACTTTCACGATATTTGACTTCATAGTACTTTTGGATATTCTTTTGAAGAATAATGGAAAGTGAATGTAGGAATGATTAATTTTTGAATTTTCTAAGGGATATGAAGTGTTTAGACATGAATTAAAATTGAGCACAAAAGAATTGCAAATGAAAAAAAAAATGATAATTGCTCCGTATGAAAAATGGATACACTTCATGGCTAATACACAACCCACGAGTATCCAACTTGTGCTAAATGGGTAATCATTAGCGTTGGTGTATATAACTCGTCAAGCAATGCCACCCCGCATTTAAAAGTCCTTTTAGGCCATGTTTCGGGGTTCGGTAACTTGAACTCATCTTTGATGAGGTGGGAAAAATCAATCCTAGTGATATTCATGAAAATTGGAAAATGTGGATTGATTTGGTTGATTTTCTAAAATTGAATCTCCCTTGGTACTTTATTGTCTATATTACTACACTTACACAACGGTGGGAAGTCGTGTTATGAAACACTATGAGCTTGAATTGTCTATTTTTTGGAAAACTCATGCAAATTGCACGCTACTTTTAATAATGGTTTATTTTTGCATGGAATAGTGTTGTGACTTCATTAATCCACTTTTGGTGATTACTAAGGGGGAGAAAGAGGAAGAAAGATTTGTGTGTTGTTTGTTGTAGGAAGATTTGTGTGTTGTTTGTTGTAGGAAGATTTGTGTGTTGTTTGTTGTCGGTATTATGTGTTGAAGGGGGAGCTTGAGAAAAATACTTGAATAATGTTGAAGGGGGAGCTTGAGAGAAGGGGGAGCATGCTTTTATATTTACTATTTGTTGTGCATGCTTTATAATGCTTGAATGGCTCATATCCATACATCATATTCCATTACACCCTTCAACACACTTCACACACCCATCTATTGCTCAAATCTTTTATGGGTTTGTCATCGCCAAAAGGGGGAGATTGTTGGACGCAACGATCTAGGATCTCTTTGTTTGATGATGACAAACGTGTCGTGATATCTAACGTGTGTGCTAGTGTGTTTCAGGATTGGCGAAACAATATATTTTCACCTGTTGGCGGAATTGCTATTCGTATAGCATATTGGGAGAGAGGGAGAGTGTGTGCACAAAGAAGTTTGACTTGGTCAATGGAGATCAAAGTTGGACTTGGTCAAATTGGTGATTGGATCAATTCAAATCTTTTTGAACTACACATCAAATCAAATTGATTGATTCAACCCAATCCCTAGCCAATTACAAATTTCCTAGTTGGTAGTGTCCTCATCCTAGCCAAACTTATTCCTAGCCATATTTCAATTCAAATATCATATCTATTGCCAACATGAAAACCCTAGTACTACTATATAAATATCATTGTGGGGGATGAAAAACTTTGTGCGGCAATCAACTAAAACGAGGGGCTACAAAATTCCAAAGAAAGGCATCCACGGCAAATAAAAAAAACTCAAGTCCCTCCCATTTTTTTCAACAGTTGCCAAACCCTTCAATTCTCCATCGCACAAACAACTGTCACTACTAGACGTCGAGAGGAGCCCACAACGACGACATCCACCCCGCTGCATACCCTAATCCGCATGAGAAGTCGCCGCTGCACCAAGTCGAAGGGCTGAAGAAGAGATCGCTGTCGTCGCTATACTCCTTGCTGCTGCGGACCACCACACCGACGCCTTCGAAGCCCATGTCGCCGAGCATCACGCTGATGCTCTTATCGTCGAAGCACCGTTGTAGTCGTCCACCACCTGAAAAGAAGTCGACGAGGCCGCTGATCACCGCTCGAGTCGCCGTCACCCGCTACCGACTACAACCGTCACTTGGTGAAGACAACCGGAGATCTCGTCGCTGCTGTACGCCGTGAAGAAGAGAACGTCGCTCGCTGAGAAGAACGCCGACGAGCATGCGACGGAGCTGCTGTCGAAGAAGTAGTCGTCGCCATTGAACGCCGCCTCCGTCACTAAGTCGCCACCGTTCATCGAAGAGCCATCGCCTGAGGAGTCTCGTCGTCTCGAAGCTGTCACACGGAGACCGCTGCTGCTGCACGAAGAAGGAGACGACGAAGAACCTCGCAAATGCCGCTGATCTCGCTGCTGCTCGGAGAAGGATCACTACGTAAGAGACCGCCGCCGTTGCTGTAGCTTCATTACCGTCACTGCCCTACTCATCGCCACACGCCATCGCCACTGACGGAGGAGCATCGAGTCGAAGTCGACGTTGCAGAATAACCCTCCGTTGTCGCCATTTCCGCCCACCTTGAAGTCGCTGCTCCGAGATCGAAAGCGCCTGCATGCCCTAGAAATCGAAGACGAAGGCGAATCTGAGATCCTCGCACTGACGTGGCAACAGGTGAGCCGTGAGATCGAGATTTTGAAGAATTAAATCAACGGCGTGGATCCAATCTCAGCGGATCGCGTGTTATCGAATCGAAGCGACCGCCTGCTGACGTGGCACGGGGTTTAAGTGAGTTGCTCTGCGCACAGCCCGCTTAATTATAAAAGTTGAACTGAGTGTCTCTGCGCACCGATGACTGAGTTTAAGAGGAGTTACTAAGCGCACAGCCGGCCATTTTATAAGGATTTGAACTGAATTTCTTTACACACAGACCAGTGTGTATTTTGCAATCCAGGAGTCAGATTGAGACACCGTTTGTGTCAGATTGGAGCTGACGATGGCTGATTGACAGAGATGCCTACACGGACACAAACTGAGCATTTCTAAACCCTGAAACTCTTTTATTTGTGTCTTAGTGTAACGTTCTCTGTAGGGAAAAATTTACCAATATTTTGTGATTATTTTGGGACTTGTCTAGTTGGGACTAGACAAGTGGGACCCAACTAGTTTGGGACTAGCTGGTAGAAAGTGTTACTAGGATTGATAGTGAGAGAAAACACTATGTGTGGGGTACTGAGAGCTTAACGGGTGTAGAGACGTAGAGGGTGCTCTGAGCGTGCTCTAACTTGAGGTTTTGTACCTATTGCGCTATTCAATACTAGTTCTGCTTTGGGGGCTGGAGTAGGTCGTTGGGACGATCGAACCAGGGTAAATCTGATGTGTACTCTGTGTCTGGTTTTTATTTACCATGTTACTGCTATAACTGTGTGTGCTTATTCGTGGGTTGCACGAATTATTTTTTATAAGCCTATTCACCCCCCTCTAGGCTAGGATCCAGATCCAACAAGGTGCCGACTCCCTTTATAAATAGGGGTGCACTCTCTTCGTTGAAAAACACACCAAGTGATCGATTCGAGAAGCTCCTGATTTTTTAGCACACTCGATCGTGAACTTAAATTCCTATTCTCTTTCTATTCCTATCCTCCCGTCGGGTCCTAGTAAGACTACAAGGATATTTGGATTGGATCCAGATGTCTAAGACATGGGTCTGCTCAAGTGAAACTTTCTTCGACAAGTGATCAGCTCGGAGGCGACTCGGGTAGATCGGTTCGAAGGTGCGAGGCGGCTCGGTTGCAAGGAGCGCAAGAAGTTGGTGCCCCAGGGCCAAGATTCTGAGTATGTTCTTTAAGCTTTTTAGTGTAATTTAATTTCGTCGCAGTAGGATAGATCCCTCTTGGGGTGGGCTGGACCCACCCTAGTTGGCATAGATCGGGCTAGATTCTGGCTCTTTCAGGGCCTAGCTAAAATGTTTTGTCAGCATGTTTTATTTTTCGCTGCATTTTATGCCTCTGTGTTCTGTCCCACTTAGGATGGGCACAGATCAAAGCTCTGAGGGTTCGCCAAAACCCCTGCACGTTCTACACAGCCCCGTAGGTTCACGACATGGGCTTGGCCCGTTCTGTCTTGGACCATTTCAGGAGGGTCGTATCAATTTCCTCCATCGCTCGGGCCGTTCGGATTCTGACGGTTCGGTTCGAGGGATGTGATCCGTGTGGAGTTGACAGGAGTGTCAGTCAAGGCAGTGCATTGAATGATGGCCATCATAACGCTGCAAGGTTGAAATTCTCCCACCCCTGGGAGCGAAATTTGAAGTGCTGCCTGTTGCAGGATGTCGACACGTGTCCTTCCTTGAATGGCCTAGATTCGAAACTGTCTCTCATATAAAATCATCGTTCTTTCAGATTTTTCCCTTATGCTTCCTAATCTGATTTTGCTTCTCTGATTGTTAGCGAATTCCTCTTCGTTTCCCTCTTTAAATTCCTTCAAGGTAATCTCCTTCTTTCGTTTCTGCTATTTGATTTGTTTAATGGCTGTGTTAAGGTTAGCAACTCCCTCTCCTGAGTCTGATAGTTCTTCCGAGCCTCGGCTGGTCCTTAACAAGGGGAAGGGTCTGCAATTTGAGAACCCGGCTCATCGGGATGATGCCCTTTTGGCAGAGGAGATCGATGACCATCCGGTGATCCTTGGATCGACATCCACTGTTTCCTATTCCATCGTCGAGGAGATTAGGGCGAGATTCCTCTGTCACCCGTATGACGTTTGGGTTCCCTTTGCCAACGAATGGATCTGCTTTTCAGGGAGTCGCGAGGTTGGCATGTACATCGAAATGTTTTGTGTGGGGCTTCGCTTTCCTATCCACTCCTTCATTATCCAGGTTATGGAGTTCTTGGTGGTAGCCCTGTGTCAGCTGACCCCAAATTCGATCCTGGGTTTGGTGGGATTCATCATGATCTGCAATGTGCATGGATTGGAGCCGACCCTACCTCTCTTCTTCTTCTATTTCAGTGTCCAGTTCGTTGGTCAGGGGTCGTGGCAGCATATCTGTGCCCAGGCGGGAGGGAGTGTTTGTTGGGTCTGCCTCGCTGGGTTGGCGACTGGAATAACTACGTCTTCATCACCTTTCCAGAGGATGCTATGATTCTGACCGGTTGGGGGAGCTTGTGTCGGTATGATTTGACACTGTCCCTTTCCGAGGCCGATCGGACTGCGATCAGGCTCTTGTCGGCATTGCTGCGGGAGGAAAGGTTGGTTTGTCCCTTGCTGGACGACCTCCTCCTCAATAATGTCTTGTGGTCCCCTGGTAGGCACTTTTTTCTTTTTTCCCTTCTCCTTTGCTTACCCTGATCTTCCTTCCTTTTGCCAAAATGGCGGGTCGAGAGTTCAGCCGCGATGTACACGAACTCATCCGTCGGGGTGCCCCTGGAGGGCGTGGGAGTCCTTCTGGCCACGCGTCACAACGTATAGTGGAAGAGGAGATTCACGCGGCCTATGTCGCGGTTGGGACATTGGAGCCGGCAGGCGTTCCCCTGCCACTGCCCCAGGTCGTTGTCAAGCCTCCCGTGGTGGTGGGCTTGATCGGTGCCCACTCTGGTTCTGTCCATGGCAAGGGGTCTGTAGAGGGCGTCGAGCAGGGCTCTCGAGCACCGGCTAGGAGTCAGGGAGCGAAGAAATGCTCGCATTCGGAGTCTGGAAGCCTGAAGGGAAGAAGAAGAATGGGGAGAGCAGTCCTTCATTGGTGCTCGATTCGCCGATCATCTCTGAGGTGATACCCCTGGTGGTGGAGGTGGCCTCCTCTACCTGTCGAGCCGAGTGGATCCCGGTTGGTGCTGGGGTGCCCTGTCTGTACTTGGGGCTGGCCTGGAGGTCCCGTCCAGAGAATTGGTTTTCACCGATCGTGATGTGGTCGTCCAGCTAGCACAGAGTTCCATCCTCCCGAGGGACCCCTTTTAATTAGAGGGGGTCCGCTCCAAGGGTCTGGTGGACTCCTTGGTGTGGCAGATCCAGCAGGTTGGTCCCTTTCTTACATCTACCTCTGTTTTGTTGCGGTCGACACTCACCCCTTCCCGGTAGGTTTCCACGATGGCCGTATAGGCACAGCATCGCTCGGAGCGGGTGGATGGTCTCGAGGCGGCCCCGGTGCAGAGACGCCTGAGGGCTGAGGCAGCCGAGTAGGCAGCTGAGGATGCCCGTTCAAAGGTTCGTCATTCACGACGTCAGATCGATGAGCTCACCACAGAGGTGAGGAGCTTGAGGGAGGCTCGGGTGGCTGCCGAGAGGTCCGCTAAGGAGGTAGAGGAGGCGTTTCAAAGGGAGAGGAACGGGCGCTGGGTCGAGCTGGGTGCCCTGTGATATGTGGACCCTGCTTGACTCGTCGAGGAGGTCGAGAGAGGTTATGAAGATTTTCTGGCCCCGAGGATCGTGGAATCTCTCCGGAGGGCATTCCAGGCGTATGATGATATCCTGGCCCCAAGGATCATGGGGGCCTTTTGGGAGTGGTTCTTGACGTTCGAGGAATGGGTCCGACGGATGCTTCCCCATACTATGGTCGGTCCCGAGGAGCCTGCTCGATCAGGGCAAGACGAGGCCCCTGGGGATGTCTCTTCCCGGGCTCCGGCGTTGTAGGCAGTGCATACCTTTTTGTCCCCCCTTACTTGTAAAAAAGAACTTTTTGAATGTAATATGCCCATTTTGGAACGAAACTTCTACCTTTTTTGTACTCCGCCATGCTCGTGTCAAGTGAGGTTGTGTCTTTGACTCAGTCTTGCCCCTTCTACTGTTCATGTCGAGGTAGTTCACTGGTTTGAGTTACGGGAGATTTTTGTCGACGGGGTCACTGGCCTATTGGGGAGGTTGTCCCCAGCCCTGCGGTCGATTGGGTGATCGGCCTGCCGGTGGAGTTACCCCAGTCTTAAGGTTGATTCGTCGATCGACCCGCTGGGGGGATTGCCCCCCGTCTCACGGTCGATCGAGTGACCGGCCTAATGGGGGGAGTTCCCACCAGCCTTATGGCCGATACGAGGTCGGCCCACTGGGGGAGCTCCCCCAGCCTGACGATTGGCGGGTCAGTCGGTCGGCTGGGGGAGATACCCTAGGCATGAGGTCGCCTGAATGATCGATCTACTGAGGGAGTTACCCCGGCCTTACGGTCGATCGGAAGATTGGCCTGCAGGGGGAGTTGCCCCTAGCCTCATGGTCGATCAGAGGATCAGCCTACTAGGGGAGTTGCCCCGAGCCATGGGGAGTTGTCCCGAGCCATGGGGAGTTGCCCAAGCCTCACGTCCGATCGGGCGATCGACCTGCTGAGAGAGTCGCTCCCAACCTTACGACCGATCGGAATGATCGATCAGCTGGGGGAGTTTTTCCCAGCCTTAAGGTCGATCAGAAGATCGGCCTGCCGGGGGAGTTGCCCCAGCCTTAAGGTCGATCGAAAGATCGGCCTACCGGGGGAGTTGCCCCCAGCCTTAAGGTCTATTGGAAGATCAGCCTGTTGGGGGAGTGCCCCAGCTTTAAGGGCGACTGGATGATCGGCCTGCTGGGAGAGTTGGGGGAGTTGTCCCCAGCCACACATTTGATCGGGCAATCGGCCTACTAGGTGAGTCGCCCCCAGCCTTACGGCCGATCAGAATGATCGATCTGCTAGAGGAGTTACCCACAGCCTTAAAGCCGATCGGGACGATCGGTCTACTGGGGAAGTTTCCTTGTAACGCCCCGCTTCCCAAAACGACGGAAGCGAGAGCGTTACTGAGGTCCGCTTGAACCGGAGCTGTGAAACTCAGGTTCATGAAGCGTCTGTGGTAAAACGCAAGGGCAGGTCCTTTGCACGCTTTTCAGAACAACCAGAATTATTCATACATTACAAGCCACATCCAGAAATAATAAGCGTCCGTACATGGAATGAAAACAACAAGCCTCAGCTGGGCTGAAATACAACAAAGATAACGTACACACAACAACAACAGAAAGCAAACTACGGCAAGCAGCAACGGAAATAGCCCACTAGTTCTCCGCAGGGAGAGACTCGGCGTCTACAGCGAACTCCTGACTCTCCAAGTCAGGTGTCTCGTAAGGAACCTCCTGATACTCAAGCTCGGGATCTGACATACATCCAAAAACATGAATGTATGTCAGCAAGGGTCTGCAAGAAGATGTTAGAACCCAAGGCAAGATATACAAATTTATACTGGATTTAAGAGTGAATTATAATTTAAACGAGATAACAATAAAAGTTGAAGCATGTTGATTTTAAAGTAAATACATCCTATCATGCAGTTCTAAATAATCTGACAAGTAAAGTAAAGCATGTCAATTTCACTGAGATAACAATTTCACTTTGCAAGTTTCAAGTTAGCATTTCACGATTGTTAGCATGTCATGTCTATAATAGGGTTCTCGCCTTTAGGACGTGATGAGTGAGTCGTTCTTCTCACGGGGGCTTACCGTGATTGGCGCTAACCCACCGCATACGGGTGGTGCCCTTGAAGAGAGTACCCGTTCATACGCCTAGCAGCCGCTCAACCCTTACCCCACCCAAGATTTGTGCTGGAACACGAGCCAGCCTAATTCACGAATTACAAGCACGAATTTGTCAACTTACATGACATCACGAAAATCACGATTTCGCCTTCGAGGCGCACGATTTCACGATTGTCTCACGTTAGTTAATTATTTCAAGGTATGCAGCAATTAAATAATAAGACCAGTTATCATTATACAACAATTTCCATGGTTACGAGAGTAACGAGCAACATTTACATACAAGGGGTTAATTTAACATCCAATTCGTAAATTCACTATAAATTGCATACTTGCCTGACTTCGGTGATTTTGGTGCCGTTGGATTTGTCCCGACGGTTACTTCGTTACGGTAATAGTGGTTCTCTGTTTTAGTTAAACAAATAATGAATTAGATATTTTGTAAATACGTGCAATATTAAATTAACACACGAATTGGGTTCGCCCAATTTTGTCCGGTTCTACGGCTAGTGTAACGTTGTACAGGGTATTACTAACATGGTACGCCTTATTACATGCTGGTATTATCGCCCTAACATTATTTACAACTAACACGGTGAAATCAATTTAACATTTAAACTAACTAGTATTAACCACAATTAATAAACTAAGCTAATATTAGTTAGTGATAAGGTTATTTAGCATGATAACATTACAATTAAACTAGTACCTACTACCACCTACTAGTACTATCTTTGACTAAGGGTCAAAGTTAAAAACCAACATGTTATAATACCCCTCCTATTTTTTTTAACTCTCTCCTTACATCTCTCTCTCTCTCCCTGCTCTCTTTCGTTCTGTTCTTTCATTCCTTTTTTTTTTTTTCAAAGCCCGCAGGCCAAGGGGGCTCTCCATATGAAACCAAGGGGAGAGAGGGGCTCACCGCGCGACCACGGGGAGGAGCGGGCTGTCGGCGGGGTTCCGGGCGGCGGCGGCGCGCGTAGGAGTCGCGGCGGCGGCGGGGTGCTCCGGCAGCGGCGGCGCGGGATCCGGCGGCGGCGGCGCTGCTGTTGGGCGCGGATTCCGGCGATGGCGAGGGTGGTGGTCGGCCTAGGGTGAGGGTGGAGGAAGAGGATAGGAGGAGGAAGAGGGTTTGGTAGTTGAAGATCTTGGGTTTGATTCCAGATTTGGGTTCTTGGTTGTCGTTTTTGAATCTGATATTGATTTGTAAAGAAAATCTGAACTTGATTTCAGATTTCCCTTCTTTTCCTGATTTCTGATTTGGGTTTGGCGTTGATGGATGATTGAGGGACTGATTTGTTTTTGGGGAGAATTGGGTTTGTTTTCAGATTTGGCTTGGAGAATTTGCAGAGGAATTGGGTTTGCTGGGTTGTAGTGAAGGAGATGGGTTTGCAGGTTGTAATTCTCTTGCAGGTGGAGAGACGCTTCCCCTGCTGTTGAAATACAACAGTGAAGCTTGGGGAACAGCTTGATGATGGAGGAGCTGGATGTGGGTGTTGACGGTTGATGAATGTGTCTGCTGATAATGAATAGGGGGAACTATCAGGTAGGAGGTGGTTGGCTGCCGACACAGGATTTAATTAGGGATTAGATTTTCAGCTAATAGTAATAAGTTAATTAGTAATTAAATTTTAATTATAGTAATTAAGTAAAATGTAATCATTAAAATAAATAAGGTAATTAGTGAAGTTAAAAGTAATTAGAAATTTGTAATTAGGCTAAGGTAATTTGATAAAATTATCTGTCAATTAATGATGACACGGTAAAACAAAACGGATACGCGCTCGCGTTGACGCACAACATATATCTTGCGCACGAAAACATCCGGATGGTCAAAACGAAAATACGGGCACGCACAAATAATACGCCTAGAAAATACCGGCCGTTACATTCTACCCACCTTAAGAAAAATTCCGTCCTCGGAATTCTTATCCGCTAAAAAGTAGGGAACAAATATGGATAACGCTCTCGTATCTCATCTTCCCGCTCCCAGGTAGACTCTCCTGGCGAGTCGCGACGCCACATCACTCTAACTAGATTGATAGTCCTGTTCCGGAAAACTTTCTGACGTTGGTCTAGGATCTCCACTGGTTGCTGCTCATACGTCAGATCCGGTCGAACTGTAATCTCAGAGTAGTCCACAGCATGAGAAGGGTCGCTGATATAACGACGGAGTTGGGACACATGGAAGACGTCATGAACTCCCTCTAAGGACGGTGGTAGTGCTAAGCGATAAGCTACCTCTCCAACTCGCTCTAGCACATCTAAGGGTCCAATAAATCTCGGGCTAAGCTTGCCTCTCTTCCCAAATCGAATCACTCCTCGATTCGGGGAGATCTTCAGGAACACATGATCTCCCGGTTGAAACTCCAAAGGACGCCGTTTAGCATCTGCCCAATGCTTATAACGGTCCTGAGCGATCCGAAGCTTGTCCCTGATATCACGCACAACATCAACTGCTTCCTCGATCATCTCTGGCCCCAAGAGCTCTCTATCACCGACGTCATCCCAACTCAGTGGCGATCGACATTTCCTCCCGTAGAGAGCAGCAAATGGCGCCATGCCAATGCTCGCCTGATAGCTGTTGTTGTAGGAGAACTCCACCAGGTGTGGATGATCCTCCCACGAACCCTTGAGATCTAACATGCAAGCTCTCAACATGTCCTCCAATATCTGAATGGTGCGCTCCAACTGGCCATCCGTCTGCGGGTGATACGCAGTGCTGAACTTCAGACTGGTACCCAGATTGGTCTGCAGACTCTTCCAGAATTGAGACGTGAACCTCGTGTCACGATCTGATACAATGCTCACAGGGACTCCATGCAAGCGCACGATCTCCTACACGACATAACCCATATCACGACTAGTACTAGAAGGAAATTATTAAGGCATGAGTTAGGTCATTACCTCCATATACTTCCTTGCTAATATCTCCGTGGATTGCCCAACTCGGAAAGGTATAAAGTGCGCAGACTTGGTCAATCGATCAACGATGACCCAGATCGCGTCGTTCTGCCTGGTGCTCCGAGGTAAGCCAGTCACGAAGTCCATCGTGATGTGCTGCCACTTCCACTCTGGAATCGGCAGAGGTTGTAGTAGTCCAGCAGTGCGATGATGCTCAGCCTTCACTTGCTGACACACAAGACACTTGGCAACGCTACGTGCCACACTTCTCTTCATCCCATGCCACCAGAAATTCTGACGAAGGTCCTTGTACATCTTCGTACCTCCAGGATGAATAGAATAAGGCGAACTGTGAGCCTCATTCATCAATTCCTCTCTGATATCTCCTGCAGGAACGCAGACCCTACTACCATATCTCAAAGATCCATCCGCGTGAATCAGAAAATCAGTCCGAAGTCCTGCTTCAACCTGATCTCTGATCTTCTTCAACTTAGCATCTCCATCTTGGGCAGTCTTGATCCGATCCACAATCATCGATTGAATCTGCATGCTCATCAATGACGATGTGACTCCAGGTAGGACAGCTTCAACATCCATCTCTCGCAGATCCTGCTGCAATCTCCACTGAGCTGTGAGAATCATCACTTCGGGCAGCCGACTCAAAGCATCTGGTACGACATTCACCTTCCCTGGATGATACTGAAGATCGATGTCGTAGTCCGCCATCAATTCCAACCATCTGCGCTGTCTCATATTCAGCTCCTTCTGAGTGAATATATATTTCAAACTTTTGTGATCAGTGAAAATTTTCACCTTCTCACTCAGTAAGAAATGCCTCCAAATCTTCAAAGCAAATATGACGGCAGCTAACTCCAAGTCGTGAGTCGGATAATTCTTCTCGTGGATCTTCAACTGTCGAGAAGCATAAGCGACTACATGACCGTGCTGGTGTAAAACGCATCCAAGTCCCTTGCCTGATGCGTCGCAGAAAATCTCGAAGCCTCCGCTTCTGTCCGGAATAGCTAAAACTGGTGCAGATGTCAGTCTCTCTCTCAAAGTAGAAAGAGCTTGCTCACAAGAGTCTGACCAACTGAACTTAACATCCTTCCTTGTCAATCTCGTCATCGGCTCAGCTATCCTCGAGAAATCCTTAATAAATCTGCGGTAGTATCCAGCCAATCCGAGGAAACTTCTGATGTCCGATGCCGATCGAGGTGTAGGCCATTCACTGACTGCTCTGACCTTCTCCGGATCTACTGAGATGCCAGCTCCTGATACCACATGCCCAAGAAATACAACTCTGTCCAGCCAGAATTCGCATTTGCTATATTTGGCATACAGTCTATGGTGACGGAGCGTCTCCAATACCATCTTCAAGTGCTCTGCATGCTCCTCCTCGCTTCTCGAGTACACCAGGATGTCATCAATAAAGATCACCACGAACTTGTCGAGGAAGTCGTAAAAGATAAGGTTCATGAGATTCATGAACACAGCAGGAGCGTTGGTCACACCGAATGGCATGACAACAAACTCATAATGTCCGTACTTAGTACGAAAAGCTGTCTTGGGCACGTCTTCCTTCTTGACTCTGACTTGATGGTATCCACTCCGGAGATCCAACTTTGAAAATACTCTCGATCCACCAAGCTGATCGAAGATATCATCAATACGGGGCAGTGGGTACTTGTTTTTCACTGTGACATTGTTCAGCTCCCGATAATCCACACACATCCTCCTCGAGCCATCCTTCTTCTTCACCAGTAAAACGGGTGCACCCCAGGGAGATACGCTGGGATGAATGAAACCCTTCTGCATTAGCTCATCCAACTGCTTCCTCAGCTCTCCCAACTCTGCAGGAGCCATACGGTAAGGCGCCTTCGAAATTGGTTGAGCTCCTGGCATAAGATCAATGCTGAACTCCAATGCTCGGTCAGGCGGCAATCCAGAAATGTCTTCAGGGAAGACGTCTTCAAAATCTCTCACTACTGCAGGCTTCTCCGGCTCAGCTATCATGGATGCAATAGTAAGTCTGCACGGCTGGGCTCGAAACTTGACGGGTCCAAGCGAACGTCCTCCGCTAACAAATTCGAATACTGGGTGGTCAGGAATTTCGAATACCACTTTCTTCCGGCGACAGTCTATCGTGGCATAAAAAGCTCCTAACCAGTCAATGCCGAGAATAGCATCAAAATTGGGTAGGTCGTGGACAATGAAGTCAGCATATAACTCGTGTCCACTAACTACCAACGGACATGGTCTACATCCCAGTGCAACCTTAACTACACCGTTCCCAGTTGTAATATTCCAACACTTGGGAAGTGTATAGGTGGGTATCGAGTGTTCGACTACGAACTTCCGAGATAGGAGGCACATGGAAGCTCCAGAGTCGAACAGGGTCAAGGCCGGGTGAGATGAAACTAAGATGACACCTAAGGGTAACATACAACTAGATTAAACATGGATATAACTAATCAAGCGTAATGCATAAATAAGGAAGACTAGTTTAGGGGTTACCTGCAATCACGTCGTCCTCAGCTTCAGCCTCAACGGCTGTCATATTGAAAGCTCGGCGCTTCGGCGGATTGGCCTGCTGAAAGGCCCGATCCTGTGGAACTAAAGGTGGTCCACGTTGTCCAGGTGCCGGTACGGTCCTCTGAGCGGGTCCAGGTGGTCGAGAACCGTGGGTGCAATCCTTTACAGCATGAGAAGGCGATCCACAGACCAAACACTGATTCAGCATCCTCCTACAATCTTTCTTCACATGACCGAGCTTGCCGCAGAAATGGCAAACCAACTCAGCTCGGTTGGGGATTGGTGCAGCTGGCCTTTTGAACTGTGTGATCTGAACAGGACGAAAGCCGGGCCTAGGTGCACTCCTCTGTGGCTCCATCGGGCGCTTGCCCGCCTGGCGTGCCCGCTTCTGATAAACTACCTGCTCGCGCTGCTTCGCAGCCACTAGGACTTGCTCATGAGTAGTAAAGGTGTGCCCGGACAATATCTCTTGTATGTCCAGGTCTAAGCCCTGCAGAAAGCGGTGCGCACAGTCCTCCTCGTCTGCTACCAGTGTAGTGGCGAATCGACTCAGCATGGTAAATTCGGCCTCATACTCATCGACTGTCCTGGTGCCTTGCTCCAGGTTGATGAAGCGCTGCTGCATCTCCCTCTTTGCAGACTTCGGGAAGTACTGGGCGTCAAACCTCTGACGAAAAGTAGCCCAAAGAATCGGCTTGATCAGCCTAGCCTCTTCAGCATCCCACCAATGACGTGCATTGTCTGTCAGCTGCTGCTTGGCGAGGTCTACCCAATCGTTCGGATTGATTCGGGCAAGACCCAAGTTATCCGCAGTCTTGCGAAGCCATTCCTCGGCCGCTAGTGGGCCCTCTCGTCCAGAGAAGCTCGTCGGATGCATCTCCTTGAACTGCTTGGCTCCAGGCTCATAACGAGGCGGTAGAGCAACTGGTGCAGCCTGACGTCCCTGCTGGACCAAGTGGTGCTGAACTTCAAGCATTTCCCTCATAACACCAAGCATCTGGCGGATGTCATCACTTCCGCCTCCAGCAGGTACGAGTCCATTTTGGGTGCTTCGTTCCTCAGCCATTCTGAGATAGGAAAACCCAAATTAATCTCGCGAATGTGATTCTATAGATGTTTGGCCGATGAAAATATTCTCATTGTTCTGAATTTGCAAATGCAAAGAGACGGACCTGCGTGGGCCACCACTAAAACCTGTAACGCCCCACTTCCCAAAACGACGGAAGCGAGAGCGTTACTGAGGTCCGCTTGAACCGGAGCTGTGAAACTCAGGTTCATGAAGCGTCTGTGGTAAAACGCAAGGGCAGGTCCTTCGCACGCTTTTCAGAACAACCAGAATTATTCATACATTACAAGCCACATCCAGAAATAATAAGCGTCCGTACATGGAATGAAAACAACAAGCCTCAGCTGGGCTGAAATACAACAAAGATAACGTACACACAACAACAACAGAAAGCAAACTACGGCAAGCAGCAACGGAAATAGCCCACTAGTTCTCCGCAGGGAGAGACTCGGCGTCTACAGCGAACTCCTGACTCTCCAAGTCAGGTGTCTCGTAAGGAACCTCCTGATACTCAAGCTCGGGATCTGACATACATCCAAAAACATGAATGTATGTCAGCAAGGGTCTGCAAGAAGATGTTAGAACCCAAGGCAAGATATACAAATTTATACTGGATTTAAGAGTGAATTATAATTTAAACGAGATAACAATAAAAGTTGAAGCATGTTGATTTTAAAGTAAATACATCCTATCATGCAGTTCTAAACAATCTGACAAGTAAAGTAAAGCATGTCAATTTCACTGAGATAACAATTTCACTTTGCAAGTTTCAAGTTAGCATTTCACGATTGTTAGCATGTCATGTCTATAATATGGTTCTCGCCTTTAGGACGTGATGAGTGAGTCGTTCTTCTCACGGGGGCTTACCGTGATTGGCGCTAACCCACCGCATACGGGTGGTGCCCTTGAAGAGAGTACCCGTTCATACGCCTAGCAGCCGCTCAACCCTTACCCCACCCAAGATTTGTGCTGGAACACGAGCCAGCCTAATTCACGAATTACAAGCACGAATTTGTCAACTTACATGACATCACGAAAATCACGATTTCGCCTTCGAGGCGCACGATTTCACGATTGTCTCACGTTAGTTAATTATTTCAAGGTATGCAGCAATTAAATAATAAGACCAGTTATCATTATACAACAATTTCCATGGTTACGAGAGTAACGAGCAACATTTACATACAAGGGGCTAATTTAACATCCAATTCGTAAATTCACTATAAATTGCATACTTGCCTGACTTCGGTGATTTTGGTGCCGTTGGATTTGTCCCGACGGTTACTTCGTTACGGTAATAGTGGTTCTCTGTTTTAGTTAAACAAATAATGAATTAGATATTTTGTAAATACGTGCAATATTAAATTAACACACGAATTGGGTTCGCCCAATTTTGTCCGGTTCTACGGCTAGTGTAACGTTGTACAGGGTATTACTAACATGGTACGCCTTATTACATGCTGGTATTATCGCCCTAACATTATTTACAACTAACACGGTGAAATCAATTTAACATTTAAACTAACTAGTATTAACCACAATTAATAAACTAAGCTAATATTAGTTAGTGATAAGGTTATTTAGCATGATAACATTACAATTAAACTAGTACCTACTACCACCTACTAGTACTATCTTTGACTAAGGGTCAAAGTTAAAAACCAACATGTTATAATACCCCTCCTATTTTTTTAACTCTCTCCTTACATCTCTCTCTCTCTCCCTGCTCTCTTTCGTTCTGTTCTTTCATTCCTTTTTTTTGTTTCAAAGCCCGCAGGCCAAGGGGGCTCTCCATATGAAACCAAGGGGAGAGAGGGGCTCACCGCGCGACCACGGGGAGGAGCGGGCTGTCGGCGGGGTTCCGGGCGGCGGCGGCGCGCGTAGGAGGCGCGGCGGCGGCGGGGTGCTCCGGCAGCGGCGGCGCGGGATCCGGCGGCGGCGGCGCTGCTGTTAGGCGCGGATTCCGGCGATGGCGAGGGTGGTGGCCGGCCTAGGGTGAGGGTGGAGGAAGAGGATAGGAGGAGGAAGAGGGTTTGGTAGTTGAAGATCTTGGGTTTGATTCCAGATTTGGGTTCTTGGTTGTCGTTTTTGAATCTGATATTGATTTGTAAAGAAAATCTGAACTTGATTTCAGATTTCCCTTCTTTTCCTGATTTCTGATTTGGGTTTGGCGTTGATGGATGATTGAGGGACTGATTTGTTTTTGGGGAGAATTGGGTTTGTTTTCAGATTTGGCTTGGAGAATTTGCAGAGGAATTGGGTTTGCTGGGTTGTAGTGAAGGAGATGGGTTTGCAGGTTGTAATTCTCTTGCAGGTGGAGAGACGCTTCCCCTGCTGTTGAAATACAACAGTGAAGCTTGGGGAACAGCTTGATGATGGAGGAGCTGGATGTGGGTGTTGACGGTTGATGAATGTGTCTGCTGATAATGAATAGGGGGAACTATCAGGTAGGAGGTGGTTGGCTGCCGACACATGATTTAATTAGGGATTAGATTTTCAGCTAATAGTAATAAGTTAATTAGTAATTAAATTTTAATTATAGTAATTAAGTAAAATGTAATCATTAAAATAAATAAGGTAATTAGTGAAGTTAAAAGTAATTAGAAATTTGTAATTAGGCTAAGGTAATTTGATAAAATTATCTGTCAATTAATGATGACACGGTAAAACAAAACGGATACGCGCTCGCGTTGACGCACAACATATATCTTGCGCACGAAAACATCCGGATGGTCAAAACGAAAATACGGGCACGCACAAATAATACGCCTAGAAAATACCGTCCGTTACATGCCTCCAGCCTTACGGCCTATCAGATGATCGGTTTGCTGGGGGAGTTGCCCCCAGCCTTAAGGCCGACTGGATGATCGGCCTGCTGGGGGAGTTTCCCCCAGCCTTACGGTCAATCAGAATGATTGGCCTACTGGGGGGTTGCCCCCAGCCTTACGGAAGATCAGGAGATTGGCCTGTCGGGGGAGTTGCCCCTAGCCTTACGGTTGATCGAAATGATTGGCCTGCTGGGGGAGTTACCCATAGCCTTACGGTCAATTGGGCGATCGGCCTGCTGGGGGAGTTACCCCCAGCCTTACGATCGATCGGAATGATCAGACTGTTGGGGGAGTTGTCCACATCCTTACGGAGGATCGGGCGATCGACCTACTGGGGGAGTTGCCCCAGCCTTACGGTCGATCGGTCGATCGACGTGCTGGGGGAGTTGCCCCAGCCTTACTGTCGATCGGTCGATCGGCTTACTGGGGGAGTTGCCTCCAGCCTTACGGTCGATCGGGTAATCGGTCTGCTGGGGGAGTTGCCCCAGCCTTATGGTCGATCGGAATGATCGGCCTGCTGGGGGGTTACCCAAGACTTACGGTCGGTCGGAATGATCGGCCTACTGAGAGAGTTGCCCCCAGCCTTACGGTCGGTCAGAATGATCGGCCTGCTGGGGGAGTTGCCCACAGCCTTACGGCAGACTGGATGATTGGCCTGCGAGGGGAGTTTCCAACGACCTAACGGTCGACTGGATGATCGGACTGCTGGGGGAGTTGCCCTGGCCTTACGGTCGACTGGATGATATGACTGCTGGGGGAGTTGCCCCGGCCTTACGGCCGATCGGACTGATAGGCTTATTGGAGGATTTGACCCCAGCATTTACAGCCGATCGGAATGATAGGCTTATTGGAGGATTTGACCCCAGCATTTACAGCCGATCGGAGTGATCGGCCTACTGGGGGAGTTGCCCCAAGCCTTACGACCGATCTCTAGGTTTAGTGCAGGAAAAACATAGTTGTTCTGTGCAAACTCACATTTCATTTTCAGAACTGGGAACTCATTCAAAAGAAAAAGCATGGAAGATAATATCGAGCTAGTCTCGCCTAGGGGGAGGAGTCACGGCTGATTGTCCCGCCTTCTCACTCGATGATGCACATGGCGGCCTGGATGACGTTCACATTCTTTTCCTTATCCATCTGTTTGGACGTCCCTTCTCCGGTGGCTGCCTTTGGGGTGTCAACAAAGTTCTTCAGGTGACCGCGACTGATCAGTTGGTCGATGTATTTCTTTAGGTGCCAGGATTCGTTAGTGTCATGACCATTGTTTTTGTGGTACCTGCAGTACTTTTCCTCGTTCCTTTGGATACCTTCATCCTCGAGGGCAGCTTACCGCCGTCCTTTCTAAGCCTGTGTCAGGACGGCGTCCTGAGTCACGTTCAGCTTAGGGGGCAGCGCTTCCTCCCTATGTTGTTTTTCCCTTGGTTTCTTTCTCCCGCTTGTGGTCCTCCAGCTCGCGGCGTTCGCTTTCGTCCCGCTTAGAGCTCCGTTTGGTTCCCGCAGGGGGACCTCCTTCATCCGCTGCTAAGGCCACCTCCGTCATCATGTAATGCTTTGCCCAGGCTATTACATCAGCGAGGTCATTCGTGGGTTCATTGTGTAGCGACTTCTTAAGGCCCCTGTGTCGGATCCCTTTCTTCAGGGCCGTTTTCACGACCATCTCGGGGCAGATATTCACATTTAGCCTCTCGACGTTGAATCGTCGCATGTAGCTCCTTAGGGTTTCACCCGGCCTCTGTATCACATTGAACAGAAGATCTGAGTCCGGCTTTATTTGTCGGTCAACCATGAATTGCTTGCAAAAATTTTGGGTGAGGTCCTGAAGTTGCTGATGGACCGGTTGGTGAGGCTGTTGTACCAATTCCTGGCAGATTTTCGGAGGGTGGAATAGAAGACACGACAAAGCAGGGTGTCGTCGGCTCCCTGGAACACCATGACTCCCTCGTAGTCCATCACGTGATCTTCTAGATATCCTGTGCAGTCGTATTTCTCTAAGGTCGGTACCTTAAACCTGGACAGTACCCGTGCGTCGATGATGCTCCTCACTAACGTGCAATTATCGTCCCTGGGGCTTCCTGGGTTTCCCTGGCCCGTTGACGCCTCGACGCGAAGGCCGGGTTACCCCGTCAGGTTGGCAGGGGTTCGGGGGGAGCCCCCTCGACGGACATCCCGACTGGGGATATGCATCGGTCCCCGGGTGCTCCTCCTCCCGGGGCTGTCTTCTCGATCCCTATGCCTCCTCTGACAGGGGCTTCTGCTTCGACCCCGCCAATCCTCGGCGGTTGAATGGCTGGGTGACCGTCAACGCGACGAGCGAGGTAGCCTGGATGAGGCCGGCGGTTGACTCATCCCTGGTCCATTCGTCCCTACCATCCGCCTCATCCTGGAGTGAGGTAGGGGTGAGGGACCGCACCGGGAAGAAGTTCGGCCGGGTGAACCGTCGCTTCGGGTTGGCGCCCTCCCCGACGTAGTTGGTAACCACGGTCGAGTGAAGCGGGGGACGGAGCTCCTGACTGTCAGGGATGGATGCCGCGCCTCCCTCCGGAAGGCATTGGTGGCCCGCGAGTTGTTGGATGGCTGCTGCCAGCGTTTGCAGGTGGGCATTAGTCTCGTGGGCGAAGAGACGGAGTTGTTCTGTGGTCACTAAGCGTAAGTCGCTGGTGCCCTCGGTGGTGTGGTTGTGCCTGTTTTCAGGCGGGATGTAGTCGCCCTCTTCCTGGATGGGGGCATACGTCCTGCTCCGTTGCAAGTTGATTCCGTGTTGGTGGTATGATTGTTTTGACGTGGGCGTTCTTGTTTTCCCACATACGGCGCCATATGTTTCGGGGTGTTTTCTCACCACATGTTGGTTGACTGGAGTGCCGGAGGTCAAAGCGATCATGTGGGACACGTGCGGCCTCCGAGAATGGGAAGTAGCTCGTTCGGCTTGATGAAGAGCGTGCGGGTCCAAGCGTCGGCGTGCCGAAGAGAGTCCTTGGCCAAGCGACAACCTCCGTATAGGTGGAGATGAACAGGCTCGGGGGGCGAGCGCGTTCGGCTCCGGGCTGCTAGGGCGCCGGAGGGTAGATTCGGTACAACTAAATCTCATTGACCTGAACAGACGAGAAAGCTCGTCAGGGTGGTCGGACCTTGGTTCCGACCAAGTCCCCACCGATGCCTAAGTTAGAGCGGATCTGAAGGACGCTCGGTGGGATCGGTATGGCTCACGGAGAGGCCGATACGCGATTCCCCGGGCCGAGCTGTGGAGGTGATTATAAGGTGAAAGACAAGGTCGTTCGAAAAGAATACCTCGGACTTTAGTATCCAGAAAAAGGTCCTTTGCCACGTTGTTCTTCGAGTTGCTTTATAGGAATCTTCCCCGGCCATGTCCCCTCAATTTCACCCATATTTCACCCCAGTATCCGCCTCTTTGATGGAGCATTCATGGACCATGAAGGTGGGCGTAATGGAGCTCTTTAATGATGATTAAGAGGGCTCGATTTGAGTAGAGCTGTTAACTCCCGCTGGCGATGGGTCAGCGGCTACAATCGCATCGGTCCGAGACTGGCCAGACTCAGAGTCTTCGTGGGGGCCTTGGACCGAGGCCTCATTTTATCCAGGCCCGTAGATTCACGATTTGAGGTTGGTCCGTTCTGCCTTGGCTCATTTCAGGAGGATCGTGTCAGAACCAATAATCATTATCATGTGTGTTAGATTAGACTCTAGGTATTTTGTAATAATTAGACCTATAACGGTACAATCAATAAACCTACGCCACCGTTCGCAGCGGACGCGACAACGTTATCCATTCTGATATTTACCGTCTTCCGCCCTTCGCGTTCAAAAAAATTTCTACAATTAAAACAGCGCAACGGTCCACATGTCATCGAACCACTACAGTGGGCCCCACCTCCATCCATAAAACATCACGCCAAAAAGCGCAACTCCCCTTTCGTTTCTCTCCTCTAGTCTCAGTTCTCTCCCTCTCTCCCTCTCCAATGTCGTCTTCACTTCGTCGGTGGTAAGGGTTTCGATCGCTTCCCTACGAATCCAATGGCTTTCCTCCAGCGCTCTTCCAAGAACCCCCTCTCTGTCGCCAGGATAGCCGGCGTCCTCGTCGGGACCGCCGCCGCCGCCGTCGTCCTAGCCAGATTCGCCGTCCCATATTCGATCGCCGCACTCTCCTCCTCCGTTCCCCGTCTCTGGTCCTCCGTCCGCTTCTTCCTTGTGCCGCCGTACCTCTTCATCACCGTCCACCTCATCATCGTCGCGATCTGGAAGCTCTCCGACCAGAAGATCCACAAAAACCCTACCGACAAGCCCGCGGACGACGTCAAGGTCTTAGATCGCAATGTGACGCCGTCAAAGATCATCTCGGCCGAGATTTCGGCCGAATCAAACCCCGTTACGCCGATCTCGGGGTCCAAGTCGGCGGAGTCGTGCGTGACAACCGACTCGGACGACAACTCGGCGGTTTCGTCGCGTTTTGATGCTTTTGACTCCAGGGAGAGCGAGGCCGATGTGGTTAGCCTGGAGGACACGTGGCAGACGATCGTGATGAAGAAGAGCGCCACGTGGGAGAGATCAAGCGAGACAGCATCAGTGGCGGCGGAGGTCACCGGTGAGCCGGTGGTGAAGAGGTCAGCGACGTTGAAGGAGTCTCCGGCGCCGGTTCCGGCGCCAGTTCCGGCGCCGGCGGCGGACTGCAATGACGAGTTGAATAGGAGGTTCGAGGCGTTTATTAAGAAGAACTACGATCAGATTAGGTCCTATTGATTCTCGTTTCCTGTTTGTTTGGTGTTTTGTGGAGATCAATCGGTCAAAATTCCAGGTAATTCAGAAGAAAAACTTTTACTTTTCATAAAAATCCGTACAATAGATTTTGCCGAAACGGGTGGTTCTGTTGTTGTCTGGATCATGACAGTGGGGGCATTTTGGTCATAAAAGTTTCCATTTTCGTGTTTGTTCTGCATCTTTACAGATAATACAGCATTTTATCTTTATCTTTTTCTTCTCCTTTTCTTTTCTTACTGTTGTATTTTTTTTTTTGGTGCATAAGGTATTGATTCCATGGACTAAAATCTAAAGCTTGGCGTCTTAAAATAAGAAAATAATATTAACATTGAACTACAGTGTTCATTTTGTCGATGTCTGTTATTCCTCTAGCGATGAAAGAGAGCTGTCCTTTTCATCTGCTTGATATATTTTAAGATATCGGGCATTGTGTTCGTTTTAAATTCAAAATTTAAACTTATTGAGGTAGTTTTGTCCATTTGTGAGCTTGGAAAGAAGAAGGAGAGCTGTCCTTTTCATCCTCCTTTTTTGTATCCATGAAACCAAATTAAATTACTACAAATAGATATTTTGGTGGGGATTCACTGTTTGAATTATTTGCTTCCATTTATATCATCGTTTTAATTGAATTTTTGCCACATTAGTTGATTACTGATACAGAAATGCAAATGCTGGCAATTGCAGGGCTCTTTCTATTTTGTTTCAACTGCTGGTACTGATGGATGATATTGAGGAGGATATACTACTTGCTCGGTAGCTTTTTTTTGCTTCTTCTCTGGGCGTCTTTAGTAATGTTGGATGACTGTTTGTTATAAGATGGTTTACTGATTTCTCGTGTTGGTGATCTAAAGGCTGTTACATCTGTTGTCCTGATCTGATCCCTTTGTATACACTGATTAATGAGAAATCAAGCTGTAGATCTCATCTTTACTTCACTATCTTCTGGGACAAACAGATTTTTAGACTCTAGCATCGATGCTGAAATCTGATATATGAATCCATCCATGGAAAAAAAAAATGCAGTTGGAACTTTCTAACAAACAGATTCAGGGAAGCATCATGTTTTTACTGAGAAATGTACAGGTCAATGTTGCCTTGCATTGAATTTTTTTATTTAAAATCATGTTCCCATCGTTTTTTCCGAAATTTTCTGAGGTTGTGTATATTCTAAAACCTTGAAAACTCTAGGGCATTTCACCCTCCATCCACTCATTATAAAAAGTTCTTTTGCATCAATCAGATCAAATAGAGTTGGATTCATTTGATTTGATTTCTGGCATGTTTGATCCATTCATCATGTATAAAACATCTTGGAAAAAAAAATTTAAATAAACAAAAAATAAATGAAGTATCCTGTGCCTGGTAGCACATATACATTAATCAAATAAATTGCATACCTTTTCTTTTGGAAACCTTTATTGCATAGCTATGCATATCTTGTGTGGCATTGGTAAAACATATGTTGTTGTGGTTATTTCTGTGTATTACTATCTCTTGTTTATGTCATACCCCAAGAGGGTGAACATTATAGAATTGATCCCGTGGCTTTATTTTTATATGATAAATAGAATTTATATCGTGAAAACAATTGTCAAATGTATGAAAGTTTGCTGTGCGACAGAGGGTTGAGGTTTTCGGGACGCCCTTGTGAGTTGATGGGGGGTGAACTGATCACATGCCCTTGCGAGTTGAGGAAGGAAATTGCATTCCTCTTGTATTAAGCTCTTGTTGGCTCTTTGGGATATTTGATCCTCATCATATATTAACTGTGCGTTTTCAGTGCGCTTCATGTAATTTGCACTACCAGATGTCGGAAAGGAAAAGCCAACTCTTGGCTTTGATGTGGAGGGCGTTTGGCAAGTCAAATTTCCTCTTTTGTTAATGTAAACTTTACAACTAATAGGAGCATCTTCATTGAGTTCTTTTACCTTTTTTTTGCTTTGAGAATCCTTTTGAAGGGGAATCGAACCCCTTTAGCAACCCTACTGGCTGCTGTGTCATCTTTCATGTTGACAAAGCATCTTATTATTCTTTTTAATCTCTTGTTTAATGTGTTCGTATCAAATCCCTCTGCGAAAGCATCAAATCTCTATTTAATTGAGCTTGCACAGTGGAATCAAATCCCCTAATTCTGTCTTGATATGTGCTGCTAATCTCTGTTGATATGGTGGATCCTTTTGCGAGTGAAATTTCCCTTTGTATTGGATCCCCCTGTGACGTTCCGTCCATGCTCTTTGAAGCTGCTTCCTTGTGCTTCACGAGACAGCGTACATGAATGGCATAACTAGATGGTACGCAAAAGATCCAAGACAAGCGGCTCGGCCTTACAGAGACGGGACATCGGAAATTATATTGTCATCGGTAGCGAACCAAGACTTCAATAATATGTAGTAGTAATAATCGTTTCATGAATGGTTGCAAAGCTTTTTTTGGGCATCCCAGGCATGTGAAATTTGAGTCACATTTGGGATAGCATTATGAATGGTTGGTGTTTTGCTATCAGGAATGTCAGGATCATGGGCTGACACTGTCATCGTATCTTAGTAGCTCCATAGTCTCGTGCTCTCATCTACACGCGCGGTTGGTGGAGGGGATTTGTCGACGGCCAAGGAGCTGGTCCATGCAAGGGCGGTGGCTGAGCCGGGTTGGCTGGGGGGGACAAGCGGCCCCTCTTGCCGAGGCCATGTCGCAATCCGATGTTAGGTTTTTTTTTTTTAAGCCCATTAATTTCTTCCGGTGGTTTTGGTGGGGGAAGTAAGTGGTCGAGGGGTGGAGCTGGGGCCAAAATGTTGGGGCTCAATTTGTCGTGGCATGTCCTTTTGGGATTTGAAGTGGAAGTAGAGCAGCCGTGAGTCGGAATTTTTGGCTGCAATGAGCAGCAGAGCGCATTGGGAGACTAAAGGGAGATAGACCAGTGGTCCTTACAGTGGTGGCTCTGGCTCGCCAGTCTGCCGATTTTTTCCAGAGGCTCTGAAAGGGCAGTGACACCGGGACCTCCGAACGATAGATCGGGATGAGATGTTTCCATCAGATACCCTGTCAAGATATTGGGTTTGGTGAGTCGGATCTTTTCTAGTTTTTTTTTTAAATTAGAGATGGACTATATTCACCTCAAATAGAGGTGTATATATAGGTGACTAGTTGCCTAAAATGGAAAGAAAACCCATCATTGGTCTCATCTTCTCTTCTCTCTCCTAATTTTTTTTTCATTTTTGGCAAAGTGCCACCTCCATACACCTAAATTGAGGTTTATATAGCAATTCTCTTTTTTAACCATTCTCTCGTCAATCACAGAACTTGCCAACCCTGGTATGAAATCATTACTCGATGGGAAATTGTTATCTGTGTTATGAATGAGTGAGGCCTTTGGCCTCCCCTCCTTCATTACCCATTCATTAGGCCCCCATTACTTAGAGTAATGTGGACCCTTGGTCTCCTAGAGGCTTTTGGCATCCCCACTATGAGATATATAAATAGAGCATCATGGCTCTTAGCGATGGTGACTTATTCTTAGCAATGAAATTCTCTCTCTCTCTCTCTCTTGAGTTCATTATCATACAACACGTTATCAGCACGTGCTCTTCCTTGAGCACAAATCCAAGCCAAAAATCCCCACCAAATTGATCCCCTATGCGCTAGGAATCTTTGGTTGCTGCGACGATTCGTTGGAGCGTTGCGGCATTCTCGCCGTTTTCGGGAGCTACGATTTTTATTTCTACGGATTTCTTTTTCCTCTACGGTCGTCCCTAGATCATCGATCTAGAGGTATATTTCTAATTCCCCTAGATAAACAATTTATATTTTAGCCATGATTTTTTACAACCCTATTTTTTTAATTTGGCCTGTTTAAAATCGGCTAAATACAATGAAAATAAACAGAAAAAAATTACCTTAAAATCGGCTATTAAAAAAATCTTAACGGGTTTTGTTTCTCATTCAATTTCTTAGCATAGTGGAATCATCCATGTTTCACATATACACCCCCTAGATTATCCCTGTCCTTGAGCTTCATTAAAATGCCCTACCCTCATTTGTGAATGATTATGGAAGGATCCAATTCATTGTATTAGATGACTCTATTTCAATGCAAGCGAAGCTAACCAGTCGTTTGAGGATTATATGGTTTTTTTTAAAGGATCGAATGCATTCAATTCATCTCATGACAACCACAAATCAAAACCGTAACAAGATATAGACAAATATTGAGGTAAATTAAAATAGATCAAATCTTATTAGCAAGATCTTTGATGATGGAACATTAGACATGCATGAGGAAACCCTGGGCCTAGTAGTAGCATTCATGGAATCTCAAACTCTGGATGTAGACACTTGCTCTCATGTTGAAGAATGTCGACATAGAGTCAGTTTTGGCTTCCTTTTCGACTCATTTACGCTTTTGTTGTGTTTTGGTGGGAAAGACTCGTGGGTTAGTCCCAAAAGGATTAGGCGCAGTCCTACTTGAAACCAGTCACTATATAAAAATTACCTTAATTGCTGATGCTACAGTTTTTATGTTTTGGGGACTCTTGAGATCCCCTACATACCTAATGTTTTGATTTAGGGTATAAGTTAGAATTACCTTAAATTAATTTTTTTTTAAACGGTAGATGGGCTGTTTATTGGGCCTGAAGCCCAGAAAATACAATTGCTCACTTAAAAATTAAAATTTTACTAATGGGCATGAAGTCCACATATTGAATTGGCTTATTGGGCTAGAAGCTTTGTTAATACAATTGCTTATTAAAATTATTAATATTTTTCTGATGGGCCTGGAGCCCCAATCATAATATTACTTTACTCTACGCTGAATTTGTCTTTTTGCTAATATTATATTACTCTGGCATTATTTTTAAATTATGGAATACTAGGATTCTATTTTTCAAAATATAACTATCTTAAAGATCCTGAGACCGCTCTGCCGTTAGTCAACTAACCTAACGGTGTATGACGTTTCCACGTGGTCTACGAGATAATTATATTTTCTAGTTTCCTTACCTTATGTTATGCTTGAGATATATGCGTGGGTGTTTATTTTTATGCCTGTAGCATATTTAGAACTGCGTGGATGTTTAAATCAGTAAAAATGTGTTTTTCGGGATCGGCCATTGTATACCTATTTACTTTCCTTGCACTTTTATTTTCTTTTGAGAGAATTTGTAAGTGAGGAAATTTGTATTTTAAAGCCATAGCTCGATGCAACAGCACATAGAATTGATGAAAACTCCTTCAATGGATCATGATGTCGGTCAATGTGCTTGGCTAAGTTTACTGGACCAACCTAGCTTGACTGGGTAACAAGTGGTCCTGGCTTAGTCAATTCCCTGGCCGCGTCCGCTGGACCTCAAGGAGTCGATTCATGACTGTGTAAGCCAAAGCTCGATGCAACAGCATATGAAGACGGAGATATAGGGACCCAGTTCAGTTTGGGTTTCCAAAGTTGTATTATTTTTTTTTCTATTATGGACTTTAAACGAACTTTGGACTGTGTACTATTTTGGGTATCTGGCCGATCCCCGCATTTTTACTTGTTTATTTCTTTATGCATGAATTTTTGAATTTTAATTAATTGATGCTCATTTTAAAATACGTAGATAAATGGCAAAATTGGCAAGCGTCGATTTCGAGGTCCTCGATTCTGCAGGGACAAATTACCTGAGTTGGCGAGTGGACCTGAAGTTCCACTTGCGTTTAATGGCCCTCCTTGGGTCCATTTTGGCTCCTTCCTCGGCCCCAGCAGCGGCCGAAGCTTCTGCTACAGCTAGCAGCAGCCCCACAACCACTGTATCCGATGTAGATAAGGCGAAAGCCATAATCTACATTAGGAAGCATATAGATCGGACCTTAAAGGCCGAATACTTAACGGTTGAGGACCCGAAGGACCTGTGGACAGCACTGGAAGCACGGTATAAACATCAAATTGATGTTATATTACCCCGTGCCAGTTATGAGTGGGAAAACCTCAGACTTCAGGACTATAAGTCCGTCACTGAGTATAATTCTGCACTTCATAACATCACCTCACGTCTGAAGTTGTGCGGTGAAGAAGTGACAGAACAGCGCATGTTGGAAAAAACACTTACCTCGTTTCACGAGAAAGATGCAATCCTCATGCAGCAGTATCGTGAACGCAACTTCACGAGATTCTTCGATCTGATCTCATGCCTACTTAGAGCAGAGCAGAATCGAGATTTACTGCTAGCAACTCATAACTTACGTCCAGCTGGCACTGCCCCTATCCCTGAAGCCCACTACGTTTCTCCCCAGAAGTGGAAAAACAAGAGGAAGACTAAAAATACTAAAGGGAAAGCGGTAATGAAGCAACCAAGAGGTGCAGCTCCCCAGACAAACAAATACAATAAAGGGAAAAGAAACTTCACTTGGAAGCGAAAGGACACCAAGCACGTGTCACTTCCAAAGAAGACCTGGGAGGACAAATGCCATAGATGCGGCATGACTGGCCATTGGTCCAGAAACTGCTGCACTCCTCGCCACCTACAGGATCTATACCAGGCGAGCCAGAAGTCTCGACCTGAAACAAACTTGGCAGGTGTACAGCCGCCAACAATGTTTACTGCAAAAGACTTCGAGAACGACGACCTTCTCGATTGAGCATCATCGTTTATCTATGCTTTTTAGAATTAAATGTATCTTCATCTTTTATTTGCTTAAGTACGAACTTTTATTTTTGAATGAATGTTTACATTTTCGCTCAAATAAAATTTCGTTTTTTCTTATATAGATGATGTCTGAGTGCCTAGTGGACAGTGCCTCAACGCACACAATCCTTCGCGATCATTGCTATTTTAATAGCCTAAATAAATATGACGGTCCTGTTATCACAATTTCAGGACTGTCCCAAATAATCGAAGGATCTGGTGAAGCAATTATATTGCTCCCAAATAACACAAGACTTTAAATAAAAAATGCATTGTTCTCTCCTAAATCAAATAGGAATCTCGTAAGTTTCAAGGATTTTCGTTTAAACGGATATCACTTAGAAACCAGAGATGAAAATACGTTTGAATATCTGTATGTAACTCGTCAGAAAGATGACCGGAAGATCATCAGCGAACGATTCAAGGGACTCCCGTCGGGTCTCTACCAAACATACATTCAACCAATAGAAGCCAATATGACTGAGCACCAGACGTGCCAATCACTGCCAGAGTTCGAACTCTGGCACAATAGACTTGGTCACCCTGGAACAGCAATGATGCGACGCATCATTTCTGAATCCCGTGGACACAAATTGAAGAACCTGAAGATTCTTCAAAAGGGTGAATTTCCATGTCAACCTTGTTTCAAGGGAAAACTTATAACGAGACCATCCCTCCTGAAAGTGGGATTAGAGTCTCCTGGCTTCCTTGAGAGAATTCATGGTGACATTTGCGGGCCTATTCATCCCGCAAGTGGCCCATTTCGGTACTTCATGGTACTGATTGATGCATCAACCAAATGGTCTTATGTGTGCCTCTTGTCCACCCGCAACCTAGCTTTTCCAAAGCTATTGGCACAAATAATAAGGTTGCGTGCTCATTTTCCCGATAACCAAATCAAGAAACTACGTCTTGATAATGCGGGAGAATTTACTTCACAAGTCTTTGAAGACTATTGCCGGGCAACGGGTATTGAAGTTGAACATCCTGTAGCACATGTTCACACCTAAAACGGATTAGCTGAGTCCCTTATAAAGAGACTCCAATGGATTGCACGTCCATTGCTTATGCAATCCCAGTTGCCTGTGGATGCTTGGGGGCATGCTATTTTACATGCCGCATCACTTATTAGGATAAGACCCTCTGGAGGTCATACTTTATCCCCGATGCAACTAGCATATGGCGCACCTCCGGATATCTCTCATTTGAGAGTATTTGGTTGTGCGGTATATGTCCCAATAGCACCACCTCAGAGGACCAAAATGGGTCCTCAGCGTCGTCTAGGTATATATATTGGGTTTGATTCGCCCTCTATTATAAGATACCTTGAACCCCTGACGGGTGACGCATTCAAGGCACGTTTTGCTGATTGTGAATTTAATGAGAAAATTTTTCCTAAACTAGGCACACAGTCTAAGAAGCCAGAAGCTTCTGAGACCATTAGTTGGGACCAGAAGTCTTTGTCCCTATATGATCCGTGTACTAACCTGTGTGAAGATGAGATCCTGAAGATCCTTCACATCCAGAATACAGTACATCTTTTGCCGGATAAATTCACGGACAACCAAAAGATTGTCCGTTCACACGTCCCTGCTGCCAATACGCCAGCTAGGATTGACATCCCCATAGATGGATGCAGCCCACCGGCAGCAGAATTGGTTGTACCTCAAATGAAAAGAGGACGCCCACCAGGTTCAAAAGATAAAGTTCCTCGAAAGAGGAAGACTCCTGGCGATACTAAGATTATCCCTCCACAGGATGCTGAGCTCAGACCAGCTACTTCTCCCCTCCTGATTTCCCCAGCAGAGGAAACAATAGGAGAAACATCATTAAATTTTGTACGTACTGGAGAAGTACTGGACAGAAATAGCATAGTCGTCGACGACGATTTTGCGTTCGATATTGCCGTTCACGTCACTGAATATGACGTTGACGTCGAACCACGATCTCTAGCGGAATGTAAACGCAGAGATGATTGGCCAAAGTGGGACGAGGCAATAAGAGTAGAGCTGGACTCACTCTTGAAACGCAAAGTCTTTGGACCAGTAGTCCAAACACCAGTAGGTGTAAAACCTGTGGGATATAAGTGGGGTTTCATAAGAAAAAGAGATGAAAATAATGTGATCATTCGCTATAAGGCACGCCTTGTAGCCCAGGGATTTTCCCAAAGACCGGGGATTGATTACGAAGATACGTATTCCCCGGTCATGGATTCGATCACCTTCCGATTTTTAATCAGCCTAACTTCTCTAGAAAGCCTAGAAATGCAGCTCATGGACGTTGTGACTGCATATCTATATGGCGATATAGATAAAAGTATCTATATGAGACTTCCTGATGGGTTTAATTTACCCCCAGAGATGAAAGAGATACTTCGGGACGTATTCTCTGTAAGGCTACATAGATCATTATATGGTCTAAAACAATCGGGCAAGATGTGGTATAACAGACTAAGTGATTTTCTTGCATAGCAAGGATTCACAAATAACGAAGTCTGCCCGTGTATCTTTATCAAAAGAACGGGAACATGATTTCTCATCATAGCTGTATATGTAGATGACTTAAATCTCATAGGATCTCCTGCAGAGATCAAAGAGATATTTGAAAGCCTTAAACATACTTTTGAAATGAAAGACCTAGGCAAAACAAAGTATTGTCTTGGCTTACAGATAGAACACCTAAGAGGTGAAATCCTATTACACCAATCTAATTATACAAAAAAACTTCTACGCAAGTTTCATATGGATAAATGTCATCCTTTAGGTACTCCTATGATCGTAAGATCACTAGATGTACATAAGGACCCCTTCCGGCCACTGGAAGAGGGGGAGGAGATACTGGGTCCTGAAGTACCCTACCTCAGTGCCATTGGAGCACTTCTATATCTGGCTAACTGTACGCGTCCCAATATAGCGTTTACAGTTAATCTACTAGCCAGACACAGTGCTGCGCCCACAAAGCGCCACTGGAACGGAGTAAAGCATCTTCTGCGATACCTTCAGGGTTCCATTGATCTTGGACTTTACTACCAGAGAGGTGCCTCCCCCAAATTGTTTGGTTATGCTGATGCAGGTTATCTCTCTGATCCGCACACGGAAAAATCTCAAACAGGTTTTGTATTTACCTACGGAGGTACTGCTATCTCTTGGAGATCGGTAAAACAAACCACTACTGCTACATCTTCCAACCATGCAGAGCTCATCGCGATCCATGAGGCGAGCAGAGAATGTTTTTGGCTACACTCCGTCGTCCAACACATCATCCAATCCACTGGCCTGAAGACCAGTGATCTGGAGCCTACTGCCCTATTCGAAGACAACGCCGCATGCATTGCTCAGCTTCAGAAGGGCTACATCAAAGGCGACAGGACAAAACACATTTCTCCCAAGTTTTTCTGGACGCACGAGCAGAAGAACGACAAGCAGATTGAAGTTCGACAGATCCAGTCATGCAACAACTTAGCTGATCTTTTTACTAAGGCATTGCCTAAATGTACTTTTGTAAAGCTTGTAAAGAACATTGGTATGCGACAGTTGAAAGACCTGCAAGCCTGAAGCTTGTACGGATCAGGGGGAGTAACATGTGGGTTGCACTCTTTTTCCTTAAGCTGTTGGGTTTTCCCACTGGGTTTTCCACAGCTAAGGTTTTAACGAGGCAAACACACTTACTCTGGATCCAGAAGTATCCACCCCTTGCCTCAGTAGCTGAGACCGAAGTGATGAATGTGTAAGGGGGAGTGTTATGAATGAGGGAGGTCTTTGGCCTCCCCTCCTTCATTACCCATTCATTAGGCCCCCATTACTTAGAGTAATGGGGACCCTTGGTCTCCTAGAGGCTTTTGGCCTCCCCACTATGAGATATATAAATAGAGCACCATGGCTCTTAGCTATGGTGACTTATTCTTAGCAATGAAATTCTCTCTCTCTCTCTCTTGAGTTCATTATCATACAACAATCGGAAGTTGTTGACATGTGGTTGATTTTGGTTAGATGCCGAATCTTTAGAATAGAACCATTTTCGATGTATTAGTCCGAAATCATTAGAATAAATGACCAACCTGTGGATACCGATTTTGACTTGGGTCCAGTGTAGCATGTCAGTAAAAGGGTCCAGCCAGCACTGGGACCAAGCGCAGCTTGTCAATTGTGACCCGCTACTGGGGACCCCTTGACCTTGCTCGAGAGGATAGCCTAACCTAATCTAAACTCAGCTCAGCTCAGCACTTATCTCCGAAGACGACCTCACCTCCTGAGGTCGGCCTTCCTAGTCTCTCGACCCGAGCACCAGCTTGCTCGTCCAACTCAACCTGCGTTATATATCCACGTAACGCAATCCCAGGAGAGTCATCCGCCCATTCAACATGCCATTACCAACAGCCCATCAATGGCCACTCAAAAAGGTCCATTACCTCTTGGCATATCTGCACATACGCCCGATTGACAGGAGACGGTTACGCCAAGGAATCTACAGTCTGCACATCCGTCTGACGTGGCAAACCTCACCAAGCTCTATATAAGCGGTATGATCTCTCTACCATCAGGTATGTCCAATCTAGGACCCAATATGCCGTATTCTGCATACAAACCCTAGCTCTAAACCCTAACAGCCATGGGCACACCTACGCTTAACTTATGCGCCGCCGCGACACTCGGGCTATCTCACGCCTATCTTTAAACCTAAGTGCCTAAAATCATCTAATTTGGGAGCCATTGACCAAATGCTCGCTACATAAACAATAAGTCAAGGAACGATGGACATGTTGTGAATGCCATTTTCTTGAAAGATTCATATAACCAAGCCATAGCTGTTAGGTATTGGTGTTTCATACCAATATTGTATTGATGATGATCACAACATTATGTTGTTGCTAATGTCACTCATATTTTAGTCTCTTAGTTATCAATTGAAGAATATCACTTTTGGATACTAAATGCTTGATGCAAGGATGGACATCAAGTGAAGCAATGCCAAAGCTTGGACATGAGGTGCCAAAGCTTGGAGATGATGGAGGAGCATCAATGCATCAAGGACTGAAGCCATAGACTCTAAGGAAAGCAATGTAATCCATGTATTATTTCATTTATTGCTTTTCTCACTTTGAGTCTAGGATTATATGTAATGCCTTGATAGATGGACTAACTCATTCATGCTTATGTATTTTCCATTTTTAGTGAGCCTTAGGATTATCATAGAAATCATCCCAATAGGTTTACCTTGTCTTAAACTCTTACTGGAGATTTTGGCTCTCCAACAGGCGACTAATGAAGGCCTTACAGGCGACTGGGTGATTCTAAGCGCCTGTCGAGCCTTCTACAGTCGGCTGTTGTGCACTAGCTCACGTCATCTTTTATTGACTCTATCTTGATCTATTGGAGACAGACGATTCATTTTACTGTCGTCTGTGTTCCATCAGGCGCCTGAGATTTGTTCTCCAGTCGTCTGTGTGCCAAAGTGCGTAACTTGCATTTTCTGGGTTTCATCCCACTTTGCAAGTCAGTGGACTGATGAAGTATTTGTTGAGTATTGGACTCTCCACCT
Organism: Scilla litardierei; assembly: GCA_030789695.1. NCBI lineage: Eukaryota > Viridiplantae > Streptophyta > Magnoliopsida > Asparagales > Asparagaceae > Scilla > Scilla litardierei. The sequence goes on from CM061133.1 coordinate 158,961,689, forward strand.
TGATTTTGATGATGATCAAACACAAATCATTGTGACGAACTCTTGTGATTGCAGTTAGCTAAAAAGTCACCAATTAGATTCAAGAAGATCAAAAGTGACTACACGTGTTGATTCAAGTGGAGGACTTGGTAGATCAACAAAGGAGAAGCATTGGCTTGAAGAACTCAAAGGCTACTTCAAACCTCAAGCCAATGGCATCAACAAATGACTGGAGATTCAATCCAAAGAGAAGAAAGGAATGGATGAGTCAAAATCTTCGAAGACCATGACGTTGAAGATATTCAAGTCATTCAACTAAAAGACTCAAGTCGGTGAAGAATTATGGAGATCGTCGCCAATGTAATTTGTTCATCTCAAGCGACGTCCCAAGACTTCCTCAGAACGCGTGATCGTTGTGCCTGGAGCTTTGTTGAAGCTCAAGGAGTATTCATGAAGTCAAGGGATTCAGATTCTCCATGTTGAAGCTTCGAAGACGGTTCGTCATGTTATTTATATTGTCTTCTAGCTTTGGTTTAGTAAAATGTTAAGCCTTGAGTAGTACTTACCTAGAAATCTTCATAACTTTCATATCGTATCTCTAGGATTGCCTTAGAAGCCATTAGAAACTTTCCCGTAGCCTATCGTTTCATTTCACGGCTTCATATGCATCTTAGTTGGTTCAAGAAGAAGAACCAACCAACTAGATGACGATCTAATCGGTTGGAAATCGTTCTTGAAACGACTAGATATCCTTGCTTAATTCAACCCATTCAATGTTGGTCAATTAGTCGGTCCAAGAACGTTCACCGACCGACTAGATGACGATTTAGTCGGTTGGAAATCCTTCTCAGACCGACTAGTTATCCTGATCAATTCAAGACCATTTGTTGACCAATTAGTCGGTCTAAGAAGGTTCACCGACCGACTAAATGATGATCTAGTCGATTGTCTCTTCTCAGACCGACTAGTTTTCCTTGTTAATTCAGCCTTTGCACTGTTGACCTGTTAGTTGGTTCAAGAAGGATGGTTAATGCATTAAATGACAATCTAGTCGGTTGATGATCCTTCTTAGACCGACTAGTTTCAAATCTAGTCGGTCCAAGAAGGTTCACTGACCGACTAGTTGTCAATCTAGTCGGTTGATGATCCTTCTTAGACTGACTAGTTCTTACCCAGATTTCACCATTTTCTCTGTTAACCATCTAGTCGGTCCAAGAAGGTTCACTGACCGACTAGTTGTCAATCTAGTCGGTTGATGATCCTTCTTAGACCGATTAAGCAGCTTCAGAAATAGATCCGTTGGGCATTTAATGCCACGATTTTTGTGACCGTTTTCTCTCTTCTTTATATAAGTTTGAGTGCTTCAAACCAGTAATCCAAGGCTGAAATTAGAGACACTTTCACACCTTTGAGAAGATCCATTCATTCTCATTTCTAAGCTCTCTCATCTCACAAGAATCTCTCTCTTACTCTTTGAGCACTAATTTCTCAAGAGAGATTCTCATTCCTTGTGAGCTTCTCAAGCTAATAGCTTGAATCCAAGTCACCATCTACTCCCTAGCGATCTATTGCTGCTCATCTTGGTGGAGCTAGGGTTTGGTGATCTCATCTTCCTCAAAATCCATTCTTGCCCCATATTGGTAAGGATTTCTCAAGGCATAGGATTTTGTGGTAAGAAGTTTTATATTTCATTCTTTATACTTCATATTTGTTGTATACTCACGGTGGTGAGAGGATTGGCTTGATCCCAAGTTATGGGAGTCAAGATTTCGTTTTACTCTCGGTTTGTGAGAGTGTGCTAGTCCCAAGTTGTGGGACTAAGGTTTTTGCGTGTTCCCGGGTTGTGGGATACACGGACATCGATTGTAGGTCGATTGCACTTGTTGGAGGTTTTCCGCAAGTGGGCTAAAGGAAATCTCTAGCGGTTTGCTAGAGTATCCGGAGGGGATCCGGGTGTTGCTGGAGTAGGGCACCGGTAACAAGTCGGGGAGACTTGGGTGGCACCGAACCAGGGTAGATTGCATGTTAGCATTGGTTTATTGCTTGTGTTGTTGATCATTTCTTATATTCCGTATTTGTTGGTTAAGTAGGGTTTTATTTGGTGTAAATTCCTTAAAATTCTATAAAACACTATTCACCCCCATCTAGTGTTTGTTCCTCATAGCACAGGGTCACTACAATTAGTATCAGAGCAAGGTTATTGCTATGGCAACCAACAACAACAACACACGATGCCCTCTTCCACCATATCTCCTCGGGCCCAATTATCAAATTTGGTGTGTAAAGATGAAGGCCTATATTCAATCCATTGATAAGGATTATTGGAAGCTTGTGGATAAGCCCTTTCGCACACCTACCTCTCTCGAACATGAATGGACAAATAAGCAAAAAGAATTGGCGGGGAAACATCAAGAGGTAATGGATATCTTGCTTGATTATTTAACTTATGACATTCTTATTCATGTGTCCAAGGCAACAACGGCATATCAAATATGGCACATGCTAGCGGAGAAAGAGGAATCCACCTCTGAGTGTTCTTCCTTAAATGATGAAAGAGATTCATTCATGGGCTTGATGGCATGAGAGGACGACTCTAGTGACAAATCAAGCGACTCAAGTGAAAGCGATAGCGACGATGAAGAGGTAACACCGGATGATCTTAAAATTGAGCTTAAGCAATTATTTGATAAATATCAAAAGCTTATGCATAAATATTGTGATGCTAAGAATAAGATTGCTAGTCTCTCTAACACATCTTCATGTAGCACCTCTAACAATGACACCATTGTTGAGACACTCTCTATTGAGAAAGCAAGTTTGCTTACTCAAAATGGCATGTTGAGAAATGAGGTGGAATCCCTCAAATCTCAACTTGATCGTGTTTCTATTAAGGATAGTAACGATCTTGAGATTGAAAATCTTCAATCTCAAAACACTTGTTTGGGAATTGAGAATGAGGATCTCAAATCCCAAGTGCACGAGCTCACCACACGTGCATCCACCTTGGATGCCACTATTTCTTCAATTTCGAAGAAATATGAGCTCTTGTCCTCCATTGTTGAGAAATTCAACAAGGGAAAGGACAATTTGGATTATTTGCTAAAGAATCAACTACCGGCAAACCATCGTATTGGCCTTGGTTATTCTAAGGCAAATGCATGCAATGCACGCACCTCCTATAGTGAAGTAACTATAGATTTTGTGAGGCCATCCTCCGGTGCATCCACGAGTGGTGTCTATAATAACTTGTGTAGTTCTACTACTAAGAAAACCACCACTCCTATTCCTCCCTCCTTTAGAAAGAAACCCACTTTGGGTGGACCTCCAAAGAAGGGTCATGCATTCATGTACACCAATACTATGCCACGTAGGAACACACCTTCTACTCCACATGTTCACACGAATGATGGTTTTTATGTTCCACACGCACGAGCACGTGCAAACACTCATTTGAGACACTCTCATGCACGTACTCATGCTCATGCACCTTCACATGCTTATGATCACACATCCCATCCACATGTGCATGCTTATTATCATGATCATCCTCATGCATACACACCTCATATTCATCCACATATGTATGCAACACCACATCATGGACCACATGCCTGTCATCATGCTTTAGCACAACACAATGTTCCTCATGCTCTTGCTAGATCTCATGCTCCTAGGCCACATGCACCACGTAGAAATCAACCTTTTGTGCATGCAACCACTAGGAAGAGGATTCCCAAATCATACACTATTTGGGGTCCTAAGAACACTAGCACTCATGCTAAGGATATGTATGTGCAATCTTATATTCATAATATTATTTTGAATGATGATTGTGTTGGAAAATCACGGTCCTCTTGGACTTGGTTTTCGAAGGGTTAGTTTCCGTTGACCCTTCATTTGCTTGGTGCCATAAGTTTATTTTCATTTTATGGGTTCCAAAGCATTTGTGTTTAGAATTGGTTTATTCTTTTGTTTGCATTTTGGTCTTAGATGCTCATGTGTGATTAGAAACGTAAATTCATATTGAATTTGATTTCCATTGCATGATTATTTGTAAATCATTGTGTTATTGATTTTAATGTTTAGAATATTTAATATTTCTTCTTGCAACACATGTGTTGGCTCATATTCATGTTTTGTTGCATGTGATACATGTCATGCGTTTGGATTATAATATATATATACTTATTTTTGGTACAATTGGTATATGCATGTATTTTGTTAAATATTTATCTTGTAACATGATTGCATGTTTCATTAATATTGTGTATGATTACACTAAGATATGGGTTATAATAATTTGAATTTAGTTTGTTAAACTTGTTGACTAACCCATAGGATCCAAAAAGGTTTTTGGATAGCAAAATGATGTTTTCTAGGTACAATCCACATTGGGATACCAACCCTACCAACTCTTTGATTTGCAAAGATTTTCATTCAAATGGAGTTGTTGGTGCTTAAGTGATACACCAAAGTATGGGAAGCTTAATGTAGTAAGTATATTCTTACATTTGGTATCCATGTGTGTTGGATGCATGTAGATGTCACTTTGTGTTTGAGACTATCTCATGCATATCCTATGTTTGCATATTGTATGTCTTGTATGTCATTCATGTCTATGTATTTCACGTGTGTCAAATTCTTGACTAATGTGCATTGTGTATTCATAATCCTTACTCATATGTTTATTCGAGGATTATTTATAACATGTGGCTTAAAAATTTTCATGATAGAACTAATGCTCATTTGCATGTTTCACACACGGGACACGCTTATATTTATGTTCCACTTCACAAGTGTGCATCCCAACTTCATACTCATGCCACCTCCTCTTCTTAAGAATCACAAATCACTATCTTTTGGATTCCTAAGATTGTTTCTAGGCACGATATGAATACACATATAGAATCGTATATTAGGAATGACATATTCTCATGCGACTATATATGAAAATCAAACTCTAATCTTTATTTGATTTCCACCTTGCTTACCCACTCATATTGCACTTCATGCTTGGGTACCATGTCTGTATGATTACTTTTTGTACCCATATATATGTGAGTTCGTCCACCACTCCCAAGTTTGCATAGTTATATTATTTTGTGGGAGTATGACATGTTTTGATTGCTATCATGTTATGTTCATCTATATGTCATTGCATTTCATTCGTATTATGTTGTGCATATAAATTAGTTGATTTCTCTAACCTTTGGTGATTTATTATCAATTTGCATCTTCCTATCTTGTTGATATGCCAAAGGGAAAGAGAAATTTGGTTTTGAAATTTAATACTTTATGTTTTTCGTGCACACTCGTTGTGGTATTATTTTTCATGCCTTCATCCAATATGCATGTGACGTGAATGTTTATTTTGTGCACATATGCATATTGAATGCGGAATCTTTCTTGCACACACTTTTGTATTAGATGTGTGTATTCATAATGATGATTGCTTGTATAATGTATTTTGACTAAATCATATGCATAGGAATTATTAGTCTAGGTGTTTCTAATTTCTAATGATTGAGAACTGTTAATTCCTGATATGTCTGATTTTCATGATTATAACAACTCTTATTAATGCATGTCATGCATTTCTATCGATGAGTGTTATTTACAATTGGTAAATGATTGGTTATTAGACTACTTGATTTTGTTCTTTAACCTATTTGGATCCAAAAAGTTTTTGGATACCACCAATTGTTGAATTGACAGATTGTTGTGCAAGATGCCTACCCTACACATTCCTTGGTTTACAAATGACGGATCAATTCAAAGGAAAGGATGGTGCATTGGAGATGCACACATATAGGGAGAGCTAAATGGTTGTAAGTATGTGTTTTGCACAATTGGTATTTTAATATATTGGTTTTGACTACCATGTTTTCAATTGGTGTTTAATATATTTGATTTGTGTAATATAGCGTACTTCTTCATTAGCTCATTCTTGTCACACCCTCATGAAGATTGTGTGTTTATGTGACTACCTTGTTAATGAATTGGTTAGTTATTTATTGATATTCATATCTTTGGAACACGTTGTCATTACACATCGCATTTCCTCACATGCATGCTTCTTTGTGAAGATTGTTAAATATTATGGATAAGATAACTGATGTGTATGACATGTTTGTTTGTTTATTAGATTATTTTAAGTATGTTGATCTTAAGATTCATTGCTACTTTGATTCTACAACTTGTACCTAATTCTCATTGATGACGATATTCATGGATTATTTAGACCATATCATGATCTGTCATACCATTCTAGTAGAATCTTTCATTTTTTTATGGCATGCTGTACTTCATCACGTTATACATAATTCATGCCATGTATAAAATTAATGATTTAGGATCTTTATGTGTATTTGTTCATTGTATCACCACACATCTCATAATTTTCTCATAGTTTGTATGATTATCTTTATGAGACGTATTGATATGATTTGGGGTGATCAATGTATGTTACTTGTCATTTTAATTACTTCATGACTGATGTTTAGCTATAATTTTATTCAAGAGATCTTTCATGTCTATAGCTAAATCTCTTATGTATGATATTTTCACAAGTAACATAACACTCATGCATATTGGTTAGTGATCTTCATGCTATATTTTTCGCATTGAATATCTCTCATCTCAAGCTCATGTTTTTATGATATGTTGGAGATAATTTTTGCTATACAAGATCATATAAGTTGTGTTTGATGATATGTATATTCTGTCATAGATATTCTTTCATGAATATATCTTGATGCACTATGACTTCTTTGATGCTACCTTCGACTATATTGTGCTTACTCAAGTTTTTATTCCATTCGCACAATTGATATGCATACTTGCGATGTTCATGATAACTTTATTCGTAGACTATCTTCATGCTTTTGCTCAAAAGATGTTTTGTCACATTATGCTTCATGTTGAATTCTTTGTGATATTTGAGCTAGGATGAGATCTTGTCTCTATTATGTTCACTTGGTTTCCTTCTCAAGTGAGATCATGATCTTGACATTATTTGCCTGCTTTGCATACTTTGTTAGACTACATTTGGTATCATCTTTACATATCATATCTACATTTGGTATCATATTTACAATTGTTAGACTAATGATATTGGATATCATCTTTTCCTGATCTTGCTTGATGCTAGTTTTGAGCTTATGATATAGTGCTTATCTTCTTTATGCTCATGAATTTCCATGCTTTTCATTGACTCTTTATGTGAGTATCTATTCTGGAATGCATGCTTGTACTATGGTTCTTTTGAACATTATTTCAATTAGTATCCTAGTGTGCTAGAATTGTGTATGCCATACGTTTTATGATGTTTCTATCTCTATTTGGCATAACACCTTTGCATGATATAGATATTTGTGTATGCCCACATCGCACACTTCACTTAAATTTTGGCTGGAGATACTTTTGGAGATGATTTGGTATGACTACAATTTGTATCTCATGCCATTATACTTAATGTGTGTTATTATAACATAACTTTGTACACATGGTTAAGAATTTCTATAGTCATGTTTGTTTACTTCGTCGCTCGACGATTATATTAATTAAATAGATTTACCTGTATGAAAACATAGAATTGTTTTCCATGCACTAAATTGGCTAAAAATATTGATCTATGTCAATGTGATGATTTTGATTCCATGATAATGTGGTTCATCATGCTCATGTCATTTATCTTGCCAAGTATACTATTGGTATCACAAGACAATCTATCACATTATGCTTCATGTTAAAAATTTTGTGATAATTGAGTTTGTTTGGGTATTTGACACTATTTGATCACTTGTTTTTCTTTCACAAGTGATGCCATGATTTTTGCATTGTAACTTTTCTAACACTGCTCACTTTACTCTTTACAATTAGTATCTATTGTAATCCTTTATCACATATGCTTATTGCTTATCTTTCTGTGATAATTAAGGGTGATTGAGTTGTTGTTGGATATGTGCTCTTGCAATTGATATCTTTATTTTGATATCCTGTTTTCAATTGGTAACTTTACATTAGAGAACTTTACAATTGGTAACTTTACAATCGTTATACCTTTATGTTTTCAACTTTATTGTTGCATGTGTTGTTTCTATACCCCCATATCTTTTTGTTAATGACAAAGGGGGAGAGAAATAAACAAGATGTGCTTATTAAATGTTGAGTGTTAAACAATAACCTGAATCATATAGACTTTATGTATGATCATTCATGTATATGATTCAGGGGGAGCATTGGTGATTACCTTAGTTTGTATGGATTACATTATATATATATTGGTAATCATGATCATGTTTATGATGTGTATCACCTATATGATTTGTATTGTGTATGCATATTATTTCTGGTCATTCATGCGATATATACACAACCTCATGTGATACACACTATATTAACTGCTGAATGATGCTATTGATTATTGATTTTAACTTGATTGGCATTATTGCAGGGGGAGTAAGTATATTTAATGCACAATTATTTGTTTTGTTTATATTTGGTTTGTCATCATCAAAAAGGGGGAGAATGTTGAGTATTGGACTCTCCACCTTGATTTTGATGATGATCAAACACAAATCATTGTGACTAACTCTTGTGATTGCAGTTAGCTAAAAAGTCACCAATTAGATTCAAGAAGATCAAAAGTGACTACACGTGTTGATTCAAGTGGAGGACTTGGTAGATCAACAAAGGTGAAGCATTGGCTTGAAGAACTCAAAGGCTACTTCAAACCTCAAGCCAACGACATCAACAAATGAATGGAGATTCAATCCAAAGAGAAGAAAGGAATGGATGAGTCAAAAGCTTCAAAGACCATGATGTTGAAGATATTCAAGTCATTCAACTAAAAGACTCAAGTCCATGAAGAATTATGGAGATAATCGCCAATGTAATTTGTTCATCTCAAGCGACGTCTCAAGACTTCCTCAGAACGCGTGATCGTTGTGCCTGGAGCTTTGTTGAAGCTCAAGGAGTATTCATGAAGTCAAGGGATTCAGATTCTCCATGTTGAAGCTTCGAAGACGGTTCGTCATGTTATTTATATTGTCTTCTAGCTTTGGTTTAGTAGAATGTTAAGCCTTGAGTAGTACTTGCCTAGAAATCTTCATAACTTTCATATCGTATCTCTAGGATTGCCTTAGAAGCCATTACAAACTTTCCCGTAGCCTATTGTTTCATTTCACGGCTTCATATGCATCTTAGTTGGTTCAAGAAGAAGAACCAACCGACTAGATGACGATCTAATCGGTTGGAAATCCTTCTTGAACCGACTAGATATCCTTGCTTAATTCAGCCCATTCAATGTTGGTCAATTAGTCGGTCCAAGAAGGTTCACCGACCGACTAGATGACGATTTAGTCGGTTGGAAATCCTTCTCAGACCGACTAGTTATCGTTATCAATTCAAGACCATTTGTTGACCAATTAGTCGGTCCAAGAAGGTTCACCGACCGACTAAATGATGATCTAGTCGGTTGGTGTCTCTTCTCAGACCGACTAGTTTTCCTTGTTAATTCAGCCTTTGCACTGTTGACCTGTTAGTTGGTTCAAGAAGGATGGTTAATGCATTAAATGACAATCTAGTCGATTGATGATCCTTCTTAGACCGACTAGTTTCAAATCTAGTCGGTCCAAGAAGGTTCACTGACCGACTAGTTGTCAATCTAGTCGGTTGATGATCCTTCTTAGACCGACTAGTTCTTACCCAGATTTCACCATCTTCTCTGTTAACCATCTAGTCGGTCCAAGAAGGTTCACTGACCGACTAGTTGTCAATCTAGTCGGTTGATGATCCTTCTTAGACCGATTAAGCAGCTTCAGAAATAGATCCGTTGGGCATTTAATGCCACGATTTTTGTGACCGTTTTCTCTCTTCTCTATATAAGTTTGAGTGCTTCAAACCAGTAATCCAAGGCTGAAATTAGAGACACTTTCACACCTTTGAGAAGAGCCATTCATTCTCATTTCTAAGCTCTCTCATCTCACAAGAATCTCTCTCTTACTCTTTGAGCACTAATTTCTCAAGAGAGATTCTCATTCCTTGTGAGCTTCTCAAGCTAATAGCTTGAATCCAAGTCACCATCTACTCCCTAGCCATCTATTGCTGCTCATCTCGGTGGAGCTAGGGTTTGGTGATCTCATCTTCCTCAAAATCCATTCTTGCCCCATATTGGTAAGTATTTCTCAAGGCATAGGATTTTGTGGTAAGAAGTTTTATATTTCATTCTTTATACTTCATATTTGTTGTATATTCACGGTGGTGAGAGGATTGGCTTGATCCCAAGTTGTGGGAGTCAAGATTTCGTTTTACTCTCGGTTTGTGAGAGTGTGCTAGTCCCAAGTTGTGGGACTAAGGTTTTTACGTGTTCCCGGGTTGTGGGATACACGGACATCGATTGTAGGTCGATTGCACTTGTTGGAGGTTTTCCGCAAGTGGGCTAAAGGAAATCTCTAGCGGTTTGCTAGAATATCCGGAGGGGATCCGGGTGTTGCTGGAGTAGGGCACCGGTAACAAGTCGGGGAGACTTGGGTGGCACCGAACCAGGGTAGATTGTATGTTAGCATTGCTTTATTGCTTGTGTTGTTGATCATTTTTTATATTCCGCATTTGTTGTTTAAGTAGGGTTTTATTTGGCGTAAATTCCTTAAAATTCTATAAAACACTATTCACCCCCCTAGTGTTTGTTCCTCATAGCACAGGGTCACTACAATATTTACAGTCGACTGTCGAATTACAAGTGCCTATGAAATGGTCATCTATCGATTGAAGGCATTAGTGCGAAAGTTGCGTTTTTTCCCGCTCCGTTTCCATCCAGTATGACAGTAGCCTGTTGAAGGATATATAGGCGCCTGCTCATTGATAAGCGCCTGTGTAGACTTCTACAGTCGCCTGTCCTGGCTCAGATTATAGCCGTTGGGAATTTTATAGCCGTTGACTAGTCGACTGTTAGTTGTTCATCAATCGACTGTCTGTGCCGTAAACTGCCAAAATCTAGCCGTTGCAGATTTCATTATATGGTCTTTTTACTTGGGTTAGAGGGTTTCTTTTGGCTTCCTATATATAAGAGAGGGCTAAGTTCATTAGAACTTCTTGGAACTATTACAAATCCTTAGAAATTGATTAATCCACTCTCAAACTTTCTTATTTCCCTTTTAGTGCTATTATTCCTCTTTATGCATTGAAGGCAAGCTCAAGGAAAATCATCCAAGTGCATTTCAAGCTCATTTCATCACTTGGAGATCTTTCATGCCTTGCATTCATTAATGAGTAAGTTCATCTCAATGCATATGTAAGAGTATTTGGTTTACTTTGTGTTTTCATTGAAACCCTAGCTTTCTTTGTGAGAGCTAGTTACTCTCTCTGTGAGAGTATAACCTTCTGTGTGAGGGTTGGTTAAGATCTCTCTTTGTGAGAGTTTGAGTCTCTCTGTGAGAGAGCTAAAGTCTTTTTGTTTGAGAGCAAGGATTTCTCTGTGTGAGAATCCAAAATCTTTTGTGTGAGGTATCTATGTGTGAGAGTGTATTCACTTCTCTGTGTGAGATTCATAGTGGATATTGGTATGGCTGGACGTACCCAAGTTTAGGGAACCAGTGTAAAATCTTGTGTTTGCGTTTGCATTGATTATGTTGATTAATTCCTCTTGCACTTATTATTCCGCATTTGCAAGTTAAATTTTAATTGCATAATTTATTTTTTTGGATTAAAATTGCATAATTTATTGCCATTACACTATTCACCCCCCTCTGGTGTGTGTTGTTAGTATTGTAAGGGTAAGACAGTCCTTACAATAACATTGTGATTTACTCTTGATTTAGACATAACGTCGATTTATATTTTACTAATTAAAAGATGGATAGAAAAATGTCTCGGAACTTATGATTTTTCATGGCTGTGCATATTATGTGTTAATCTATGTTGGAAAATGATGTTTTGTGTTTGCCATGGCCAATGGAAAGAATTTTATGTACTTTGTATAGATGAGCTAAATTTTGCTAGGACTAGTAAAAACCTAGTTGGGGGTGTTTGATAAGAGTATAATTTGGCATGTTTTAACCCCCCAATTCATGGGTCTTTTGCACATATTATTCGCTTAATTTTACTCTAATATTTGCATTTCTTTAATATCATGCGATATTACAGCTTATCATCTCGTTCTGTACAAAATATGATTCTTACGGCCTAATTTTTGTCTTTTCTCTTATTTTTCAGTCGAAGATGGCTTTTTACCGATTCTAACGGATATTTTTATGGTTTTTTTGAGCTTAGGACTATTTTCTACATGTTCTGGAAGACAATGTAGCGGAGCTGGAATTTTTACATGGCCGTTCTATATTTGCACTATCGTGTAAAGTCAACCGAATGTCTAGATTTCTGTACTGATATAGTGCATGGCTATACCGGATTGTGCACGGCGTACCAAACTCACATGATAGAGTTTTGATTGTCTTTTTGAACCCGATTGATGGGATTTGTTGTGGGGGTATAAATATAACTTTTAGAGGAGAGTTTTGGGACGTTTTCCTAGGTCTTTTTCTCTATATTTTGGTGGCTACTCTCTAGATCTCTTTGAAGAAATTTGTTGATTTCTTTGGTGATCAATTATTGAAGGATTGGATTCCGTTGTGTTTCATCAATAGTATTAACTATTTTCTTATCTCTTTCTCTTTGATTTTTATGCCCTATTATATAAAATATTTAATTGTTATTGCCATGACTCGTGAGTAGTTCTTTTACTTAGGGTTGTGTTGAACCTTATTGTGGATTAATTGTATGGATTGAATTAATTGCTGTGGTTTAGTCTTGAATGCACTTCACATTATTTTATCCATTGATTTGTCATATAACCCTAATCATCGATGAGAAAAGGGGGTTCGGTTTGATGCATTTTAATGATAGATTTATTTTCTATTGATCTAGGGTAATAACGAGAAATTGGACCCAGATTAATTAGAGCAACTTAATTAGGGTTATCGACGAAAAACTGGAGCCCTAGTTTAGAGGTCCTCAACTTTGATTTGAGTTCTCTCATGAGAAATGGCGAGAACGAGGGTTGGGAATGTTGGGTTTTGTATGACCCTCAGGGCATAAAATCTACGCCTATCTTACATCGAAAGGATGATAAAAACAGAAATAAACAGCAGAATTAAATCATTAAACATTTTAATGACACTCCTAAGGATCACATAAACACTAACCATGAAAATCTACCGTCTTGGAGTGTGTCTCACCAAACCAAAAGACAGATCTAAACTACTGCAACATATATGAAAGTATACCATTATAAAACAAAAGAGACATACCCGTAACTTTGTTTTCGTAGAACACGAAGATTCGTTTTCAGCAACTACTCTTTGAACCCCAAAGCGAGCCAACACTACGCCTCCGAGCCAACCACTTGCCGAAGAAATTTCACGTGAGAAGGGCCCATGTCAAAGACTTTGGATCCGATCAAAACCTCCACATCGTCTTGCTAGGACACGAATGGATGAGTAGAATAATTTTAGGAGGATAGAATAATTATTAGTCTAAGTTCGGGCATGCTCAAAACTTTATGGAGCTACCCGAAATCGAAGACTTGGTGCAATCTCAAAGGGAAGGCTCAGCCCCTTTTATATAGAGAGCCGGTCCCCTTCCTTGTCTCACGAGCGATGTGGGACTAAATTAAATTGAGGGGAAAAATTAACAATTTTCCCTTCACGAATGCTAAACTTCAACGAATTATTTCTCACTCACCGTTGAGCTTCGCAAACGATACCATATATCAATTCGAAGAGCACTGAACGATGAACGCATAGAAAAAAACGGTGATCAATTTCGAGTTCGTTTGACCCCCTCAAACGAATATTTAAAGTTTGTCAAAATTCTCATTTTCGGAACAGAACACAGCCAGCATTTAAAATCAGGGTTTTCTCAAACCTGGGCCCCACTCGCGAGCCCACTTGCAGGTCAGGCATGCCCAGTGGGGGTGGGCGCCTGCATGGCAGGGTGAGCCCTGACCCACCCGCTTGGGCGGGCGAGCCCTGGCTGCTTGGCGAGCGGGCGCCGCCCGCTTGGGCGGGCTTAACCCGCCAGGGCGGGCTTAACCCGCCAGGGCTGGGTGGGCTAGGCTGGACCAAAGCCTAATTCTAGCCTTTTCGGTCAGAAATTGAGATTTTGATCTCCTTTTAAGCTGTTTTTGAATCCGTTTGAACACGTGTTTTGACCGGGACTTTCTCGAAACCCATGTAACCTTTTTCTATGCATCATATGTCTATAAACAGTTTATGACATATTACAATTCGTCATTTAATTATTTTAGACTTATTGTCACAAACCCTTTGTGACTATAATTATTTCTGTGCACCCGAGTGCACTCTTCCTTTATCCTTCATATTACTAAGATGCACATCCTACTCGGTGTGAGACCATACAGCTTGAACCTCCTATATGTTGGGGCTCAAACCCTCTAGACAACAGTGATTATGAGCAGCACGTGTTGTTCTTATTTCGGTTTCATAATTACGTGATTGACACATTAACTTAATTGTCATCGGGATCACTCTAACTGTGCACGTGATGAATATCACAGTTTTAGTCCCTTCGTCATAACTATGTCACTTCTGAGCCGAGGGTATGGTAACTGTCAACCCTAACAGCTTGCACTGGTTAGTATCCTCCAGTCTTTGGTATGTCCATGTTGTATTTCATACAACATACCCCCGACCAAGGTTTTTCACCAAGAACCGTACGAGCCTGTGACACTAACTTCCCATGGACGGAAGAGATGAATCCTCTATTGATCACTACTCACCTCATATGCTTCAAGTGTCACCCAACCTAAGATCTTTCAGCAGGCCTTGCTTCAAAGCTAGATTGTAGCTCTAAGTGACACCATTCACGCACATGTTCGTATAATGACCTTAAGACTTAAGGACCAACTTGCCTATCATCATTAGAGAGTTATCAATGACAATGTATTTAATATTAACCATTTGATAACTCTTTATTGGATCGTTCAGTGGACTCATTCTGTAATAAGAACCTATGTCTCATCTCCGACTTTGCCAGGTCGAATGATTATGAGATTATCATCACCCTTTTGGTTAAGCCAAAGACACAATGGTCTGTCTGATATGTCGATATCCTTTTCTCGACACATCTATGACCATGAAAGATTTAAGAATCGATTTACTTTCGGTCAGACACTTCCCACAATTGAGATCTCTATCTAGACACATGTATGACCTTGCTTTGAGTCTAAGGAAATTATCTGAGTAATGAAACATCATAATAGAAATACTCAGACAATTGATACCAGTTCATTTATGAACAAGATGTTTTACATAACTAAATTGCCTCGAGTGCATACATCTTTCAACATGGAATTAGTCCAAAAATCTCATCGAAGGCATTAATTCGATAAATTGTGAATTGAGATCAATCCTATAATTAATTCATGATAGAGGGGATAGTTGGCCATATCATCTTTGCATTCTGATAAACTCCTAGTATAACTCTCACTCCTTAAAAAGAATTTGCATAGCTAACCAAAATCCATAATTGATTGGTACTTGATCCATCGCCTCCTTGAGTTCAACCCGTTTACTACAGCTACATGAATGCTTGTGGTTATACTAAAACATCACAACAGCTTAGTCGAGCATAGGATTTGCAAGTTGTGTCTGTAGGCATGTTGAGAATTATTGATCTAATATTGGATTTTTGGTATTACTGGAGTAGGTATAGGTTTGACCAAACCATGGTACATCTGGTACTATTTGTGATTGGCTGTAATTTCTGTCTTTTTATCAACTTGAATGTTGCACGTTTTTATTTGTCGATTACCCTATTCACCCTCCTCTAGGGTGTTCTTTTCGAGGAGTCGACTACTATTGTTTAGGGAGTTGGCTACTAGGCAGGAGTCGACTACTCCTTATGTAGGAGTCCACTATGTGGCCCCAACGGTAAAATTTGACCAGCTCCGTGATTTACGGAAGTGTGTCGAATTTACCCGTTAGAGGGACAGTTTGGAGAATCTGTCTTGGACAGAATTCTTCCATATATATGTGTTAGAGTGGCTAATGGATTTAGAACGGAATTATTGAGAAAATTTTAAGTTTTCTAAAGAAATTTTCATATCTGTAAGTTTTCAAAAGATTTTCTCTCTTAAGGCCAAAGTTTTAATTTCTTCTACAAAGCTTTTAAGCAAAGACTTCTTGGCCATTCTTGATTCAAATCTCACAAGATTAATTGTATTCCATTTGAGATTGAATCAAGATTCCCTCTTTGATTCCCAAGTGTTTTCATCTTCTCTATTTTATTGAGATCAATATATTTTCTTATATCCACACAATACACTTAAAATAGTTTCAATTTGCATTGGCTATCGGAAGGGTGTAATACCAACTTCAACTTCAAGAGAAAAGGTTTGTAAAATCCATGCAAGAGTATGGTGGTAAGTACTTGTGGTTGTACTTATTATTTGTAGTTGAAAATCCTGAAGTGTATGAGGTCCTCTTTGTGAAGAGGTATTGATTGTAATTGGGAAGACAACTTATTGGTGAAGTGGCAAGATTGTAAATGCCCTCTAGTTTGAGGCACTTTGCTCTCATGGTGAGAGTGGTTTAGTGGATGATGTATAAAGGCCAAGGGTAGGCCGAACCAAGGTTAATCTCTCTTGTTTGCGTGTGCTTATTGTCTCTAATTTCTTATTTCTTATTATGTGCATTTGTGTTGATTTTTCACCGTGCATATTACTTTGATTTTAAGTAGTTAGAGGTGTTGATTAAGTACATAAGAAGTTAACATTCTTAAGAGACTTAGGCAACATAGTAAAAAGGTTTAAATTTTAACTATGTGATTTTTTTATACAATACTATTCATCCCCCTTCTAGTGTTGCTGACTTCTACATGGATCCAACGCATGATATCAGAGCTACGGTGCATAGATGGCATCACCAACATCACACCATATCGAGGGACTCTCCACCACTCGTCCACCTTTTTTGATGGGACAAACCACCCAAGTTGGAAAACTAGGATGATGATCCACCTACAATCAATAGATTTAGACATTTGGACCATCACCAAGAACGAGTACATAGTTCCAGAGACCCACTGGAGACATTCCACTAGAGACATGGGAGAAAGAGGCAAAGAATAAATGTAATCTTAATTCTAAGGCAATGAATGCATTATTTTATGCATTACAAGGTAATGAATTCAACCGAGTGTGACAATGTACAATAGCACATCAAATTTAGCACTCGAGGTAATGCACAAAGATACAGATAAGGTAAATAAATCTCGTATTAATATGTTAAATGTAAAATTTGAAAGTTTTAAAATGGCGGAAGGTAAAACTATTTCCTAAGTCAATACTCATTTTTAGAGATTATTAACAAACTTTACCGGGCTTGGAAAGAAAGTTTCTATGCATGATCTTGATGAAGATATTAAGATCATTACGACCGGAGTGGAAGCCAAAGACTAAGTCGATCCGAAAAGCCAATGTGATGACCAATCTCACCTTAGAGGAGCTAATGGAAAATCTCATGGCATATGAGATAGAACTTGTGTTGAATCTGGATCCTAGCTTAGAGGGGGGGGGGGTGAATAGGCTAATAAAAAATATTCGTGTAACCCACGAACAATCACACGCAGTTATACGTACAGGCAGGGTAAATAAAAATCAATCACAGAGTATGCACAAATATACCCTGGTTCGGTCGTCTTCACGACCTACTCCAGCCCCGAAAGCAACTACTAGATAGATATGTAATCAAGGTACAACTACAATGAGTCAAGATCCCCAAATCAACTCTCACCTAGCTCATACGCACCCCCGCGTGCTCTACACTATCAACCTAATCAAATGCTCTCACCTTTGACGAGCCCCAACTCGTCAAGTCCCCAAAAATCACAGTGAACTGGTAAAGTTTTTCCTTCAGAGATCGATACACTAATACACAAATATAAAGAGTTAAGAGTTTATAAATGCTCAGTTCGTGTCTTTGTGGTCATCTCTGTCAATCAGCACGACGTCAGCTTCAGTTTGACGTAAGCGGTGTCTTGATCTGATGTCTGTAGCTCAAGTTCTGGATCAAATGGCTCTCTGGTCTATGCACAAAGCAATTTCAGTTTAACCCAATTTATATGTTGTCACAGCAACCCCCTTTATAAATTCTTTTCCATGTCAGCACAAATTACGTTTGCTTCGATTTCATGAGCAGTCACCTCTACGTCGACTTCCTCTTCTATTAGGGCATGCAGCACGTGCAACTTCACCGTCGTCTTCTCTCTGAGCGTTTCAATGGCGACGGCGTATGCTCTGGCGGTGCGTGTTCTTCGTGCAGTTCAGAGATGAAGCTGCTCCGACTTGCCCTCGACGATGTCTCCTTCAACTCAACTCAACAGCGACGAGAGAACGGACGGTAGCGGGCTTCGTGATCTTCTCCGATGGTAGCTACGACGACAAGCTCTTCAACTTCGACGATGACGACTCAATCAACGGCGACTACTTCGTTCGACTTGCTCTCAACGGTGGACCCTCCTCGACAACGTGACGGTGGCGACAGAAATCTTTGACTGCATCGTTCGAGTTCTTCTCCGTAGCTCCGACTTCGAAAGCGAGAGGATAGTCTTCATAGCAGCTTGAGGAGTTGAGCAGCAAGGATGGCAGCGAGGGCTTCGTGATGACTCCACAACGAACGACAGATGCACGTTGACGGTGGTAACTACAACTCCGTTCTCCAGCAACGGCAGCTTGGTGACAATCTCCGATGGCGCCTCCTCAACTCCACGGGCGACGACTGAAGCAGCATCGGTGCAATGATCTCGGCGGTGGGAACCCCTCGACTGTAGCTTCTCCTGCAAGCTTTGAAGACGGCACCCTCGACTCCGATGAGGTGAACGGCTTCGTGCTCGTCTGTAGCAGCGACTTCCCACGGAGGTGAGTTCTCAAGCTTTTGGCAACGACAGGGTGGTCTTCACGCCCACAGGGATTTGGACGACAGCGAAGATGAAGTTGGCATGGTGTTCTTGGACTTGAAGGGGATGGGGAATGATTCGTTTGGATTGAGAAACTTTTCGGCAAGCGGTTTGTGTGGATTGGGGGATGGTGTACCCTACTTTTGCTGCTCTCTCCCCTAAGTTTTTTCATTGTTATTGCCGCTCTCTCAATCCCTTTCTTTTAGATATGTTTTGTTTTATAGACCTAGGGGTTTTTGATGGCTGTCCTATCTTTTTGTTGGATGCCGCATACACCTCTCCCTTTTTTATTGATTGCATGTTTAAATAGGGAGAAAAAATAGGGTTGAGGAACCGGCAAGATTAGGAACCCTAGCTAGGATTTTGCAAAGTATATATAGCTAGGGGAAGGCAATGGAAGAGAGAGAGAGAGAGAGAGAGAGAGAGAGAGAGAGAGAGAGAGAGAGAGAGAGAGAGAGAGAGAGAGAGAGAGATGTAGGATCTTGAGGACTTGGTCAAGTTGGTTTGGACATGGTCAAGTTGGTATGATGAAATGAGGGTGATTTGAACAAATCATCTTTGGTATGAATATAAAAGAAGTTGTTTTGAACATGAAATACGAAAGTGATTTGGATTAGGAAGCTTTGAATAAGTCCTATAGGAGATAGGAATTGCAAGATATGTTGGGTATGAGATTGATACTAATTAATTTGCATAGTGGCATATCTTCCATAATGATTTGACTCAATCCCAATAGAGGTTCTCTCATCTTTGTATCATTTTGACCAAGTCACAAATTGCTATGTAAATAGCAATTCCTTCATCTCTAATGTGCTATATAAATAGCACTTTCTCAACAATTGACTTGGTCAACGCTTTACGAATTTTCTCCTTTCCCATTCCTGCGAGCACTTAACATACACATCAGATCGTTCGCTAGTGTTTGTCATCATCAAACAGTAAATCCTAGATCATTGTTTCCAACAATCTCCCCCTTTTGATGCTGACAAACCAATACAAGTTTTGCACTTTAACGATTTAAACAATATCATCGTGACATGTGTGTGTAGTGCGTATATGCAAGTATATAATACATGATGTTCAAGCACACAAGCATGCAATACAATAACAATAGTATGTGTACCATGCTCCCCCTATTTTCATGCTCCCCCTTGAACATGTATTTACCCATGTAGTACCAATCTTTTCCAATATTTTCTCCCCCTTTGTCATCATCAAAAGCAAATTCATGAAGTTTTAAAACCAATACCTCATGCAAAATAAAAGAGCATTATAGACTATAGCCAGCATTTGCATGTCGACATCCATATGATAGCACTTCAAAAGCAATGAAAATTATAATTTTGAATTCAACACCAATGTTTAAGTGCAATTATTTAAACATAGAAGTACAAAGGGAGATACTTTTATAAATCCAACCAAAACCAATCAATCATTTTCCAAATAACTTTATATCACCTAGGATTGATTTTCCCCACCTCATTAAAAATGAGTTCAATGTATCACACCCCAAAACATATCCTAAAAGGATGCCTAGATGTGGGGGTGACATTGCTTGACGAGTAAAAATACCAACGTTAAAGATACTCGTGGGTAGTGTAATTGCCAAGGATTGTATCTATTTTTCCTACGGAGCATGTTTACTATCTGTTTCATTTTTCATAACATGAAAACCAATTCTTTTTAGCTCAATTTTTATCCATGGTAACACACATCATATCCCTTAGATTTTCGGTTATTATTCATCCTACATTCACTTTCCAATATTCATAAATAGTACATCCAAATGTACATCATAATTTAAAGATCGTGGTAGTGAGAGTAGGTGTAGAAATCATATTATCAATCCATTGAACTTGTCATGGCTACTATAAAATAAAACATACGAATGTAGCCATAATAATAATACTACAATTTCTACATGGATATGATTATCATTCATTTATAACACTTGCATGATGCAAAGAGAAAGATAAGCATTAAGCTACATTTTTTAGCTTTTTGTCCCCTTTTTTCTCATTTTTTTATTTTTGAAGAACTAAACAAGCTAAAAAAACAAGCAAGCACACAAAATAAAAAGAAGTTAAGCACTCAAAAAAACCTATGAAGGTATGCATTAAGTCATAGATAAGAAATCATACCTTCGCGTCGTAGTTTGGCTAATGAACTAAAGAATGAATCATTTAAGTCAAAGTCCCTCGCCAAAACTCTATCTTACCTACACGGTAGATGCAACGTGTGACCTTGGAATCCAACAAGGTCCACTATTGTTAGTCAACAACGATTTAGGAACCTATATTTGTTTGAATTTGGTCATGGTGTTCCTATATTTGCAATGATACGATGTGTGACCAACACTATCACAAGTATGACACTTTGCATAAACATTTTTAGCAATAGACGACACATCATGAAATTTCTTATACTTAGGGTTTTCAACATTCTTACCACCAAATCCAAGACCACGTCTATTATTGCCATACAATTAATTTCCAAGAATAATATCCAAATTTTGTTTTCTTATGGAAAATCTCTTTAATGACAATTCTAGGGTGGTGACTTTGGATTTCAGAATAGAATTTTTATTCACAAGCAAAGCGCACTTACTAATGAAAGCCCGCTTGTTTTCCTCTTCTTTCTTTTCAAAATCACTCATTTTTTCCTTAAGTTCAAGATTTAGCATATTAATCTTTTCTGTAAGCAATTCATTATCAGTTTCACGCTTTATCAATTCTTGCTTATACATGCTAATATCTTTTAGCAAAGAGGGACAAGAGGAACAATCATCTTTTTCAGGCAAGTTAGCTTTCTCCATTTTCAGTATATTAATGGTGGAGTTACTGCAACAAGTTCTTCTTTACTTTTATCAATTTCTTGAGAAAAGTCATAATTTTCTTGTTGTAATTCAAGCTACCCTACCTACAATCATCTATGGTAGATTCTAGCTCATCTATTTAGCTTGCATACCTTTGCAAATATTCAAAAACTCAGCTTTAGGGCAAGATTCTACCTCATTGTGTTTGCCTATTAAGCACATGATGGAGTGGGCTTCATGCTCCTCTTCCTCATACTCAGCTTCGCTGTCTATGTCCCACGTTAGCACTTTGGCTTTTCCTTTCTTCTCTGCGACATTTGCTGTATGTTGTAGGCAGTTCCTCATCATGTGTCCTTTCCTCCTGCATTTAAAACATTCCATTTTATTAGTAGATTTCTGCTCAGAGGAAATTCTATCAGAATTAAAATTATTGGAACGAGTAAACCTTTTTCCCATCTCAGCTCTTCCTTGATCAGTCTGAATGTATCTTCTGAAGTTTCTGACCATTAGAGCTTGCTCCTCATCAAGATCGTCATCGTTAGCTTGAAGAGCTAATGGTGTGGAAGCTTTGAATTTTTCTTCAGGTTTCTCTCTAGCTTCTATACTTTGCAGCTCAAGCTCGTGGGACATCAGGTTGCCTATGAAATCCTCCACTCTCATTGTTGATAAATCCTTGGCTTCTTGAATAGTGGTGACTTTAGGCCTGAACGAGCTTGGGAGCGTCCTTAAGATCTTTCGTGCCTATTCATGGCTAGACTATGGCTTACCCAGGGAGCTGGATTTATATACGATGTACGTGAATCTCGCAAACATCTCCTTGATGGACTCAGATGGCAGTATGTGGAAAGTCTCATATTCTGTACTTAGCAGCGCAAGTCTGGATTCATTCACTTGCGATGTTCCCTCGTGCGTCACCTCCAGCGTATGCCATATTTCCTGCACAATTAGACAATGTGAGATACGATTAAACTCAGATTTATCAAGAGAACATATAAGCGCATTTATAGCTTTACCATTAAGAGTATAAAGTTTCTTATCAGCTAAATCCCACTTGTCTTTAGGCTTAATCATAACAGTGTCTTCAATTTTAATAGTGGGTAGACTATAACCATTTTCAACAATATCCCACACATCATAATCTACAGACATTAAATAAATTTTCACTAAATAAATTTTCATCCTTGCCTTCCAATATGCAAAGTCTACACCGTTAAACTTAGGGGGACGGGCTATGGACTGACCTTCAGCAAATGCACAATCAGATATATTCATGGTCACCTAATCAAATCTAGACTAGATCATCTAAACTGGCTCTGATACCACTTGTTGGATCTGGATCCTAGCCTTAGGGGGGGGGGGGGGGTGAATAGGCTAATAAAAAATATTTGTGCCCCGTGCACAATCACACACAATTATACAAACAGGCAGGGTAAATAAAAAGCAATCACAGAGTACGCACAGATGTACCCTGGTTCGGTCATCATCAGGACCTACTCCAGCCTCGAAAGCAACTACTAGATAGATATGTAATCAAGGTACAACTACAATGAGTCAAGATCTCCAAATCAACTCTCACCTAGCTCGTACGCACTCTCGCGTGCTCTACACTATCAACCTAGTCAGATGCTCTCACCCTTGACGAGCCCCAACTCGTCAAGTCCCCAAAAATCCAATGTTGTAAAAAACGCTAGGCGCTAGGCATTCGGATTGCTAGCGCCTAGCGCCCAGAGCATTAATCGGGGATTAATCGGGGATTAATCGGCCTAGGCGGATTTGCATTTTTTTAATTATTTTATTTATTTTTATATAATATATTTATGTTTATATATAAATATACATATATATTATTTAAAATACATCAAATATTTAATACATGCTAAATCATATCCAGTTTACCTACTTTAGAGTATTTGTGTGCAATAAAATAAAATTTAAAAGATACTCTTGTGCAATTAAGCCATTTACCAAAAACGCACAGACACCGCCCCGGAACCGCCTAGGAACCACACAGGAACCGCCTAGGAACCGCCCAGAGTGCCCAGACACTGCCCAGAACGCTTAGGCGGCCGATTAATCCTAAAAACGCCCAGATTGACCGCCCAGGCCATACTCGGGGCGTTTACTGGCCGCCTAGCGCCTAGGTGTCGCTTAGGCGGCGGCCCAGGCCGATTTTTAGAACACTGCAAAAATCACAGTGAATTGGTAAAGTTTTCCCTACAGAGATCGATACAATAATACACGAATATAAAGAGTTAAGAGTTAAGAAATGCTCAGTTCGTGTCTGTGTGGTCGTCTCTGTCAATCAAGACGACGTCAACTTCAGTCTGACATAAGCAGTGTCTCGATCTGATGTCTGTATCTCAAGTTCTGGATCAAATGGCTCTCTGGTCTGTGCACAAAGCAATTTTAGTTCCACCCAATTTATATGTTGTCACAGCAATTCCCTTTATAAAATTCTTTTCCACGTCAGCACAAATTACGTTTGCTTTTATTTCACGAGCAGTCACCTCTACATCGACTTCCTCTTCGATTAGGGCATGCAGCACGCGTAACTTCGCCGTCGTCTTCTCTTCAAGCATTTCAATGGTGACGGCGTACGCTTTGGCGGTGCGTGTTCTTCGTGCAGTTGGGCAGTGAAGCTGCTCTGACTTGCTCTCGATGATGTCTCCTTCAACTTAACTCAACGACGAGGAGAGAACAGACGGTAGCGGGCTTCGTGATCTTCTTCGATGGTAGCTACGGAGACAAGCCCTTCGACTTCGATGGCGATGACTCAATCAGTGGTGACTACTTTGTTCGACTTGCTCTCAACGGTGGACCCTCCTCGAAAACGTAACGGCGGCGGTGGAAATCTTTGACAGTGGCGTTCGAGTTCTTCTTCGCAGCTCTGACTTCGACATCGAGAGGATAGTCTTCACATCAGCTTGAGGAGTCAAGCAGCAAGGGTAGCAGCGAGGGCTTCGTGATGACTCAACAAGGAACGGTGGATGCACGTCGACGACAGCAACTGCAACTCCGTTCTCCAGCTACGACAGCTTGGTGACAATCTCCGATGGCACCTCCTCAACTCCACGGGCGGCGACTACAGCAGCACCGGTGCAATGATCTCGGCGGTGGGAACTCCTCGACTACAGCTTCTCCTGCAAGCTTTGCAGACGGCACCCTCGACTCCGATGAGGTGAACGGCTGTGTGCTCGTCTCTAGCAGCGACTTCCCACGGAGGTGAGTTCTCATGCTTTTGGTAAAGACAGGGTGGTCTTCACACCCACAGGGCTTTGGAAGGCAGCGAAGATGAAGTTGGTATGGTGTTCTTGGACTTAAAGGGGATGGGGAATGATTCGTTTGGATTGAGAAACTTTTCGACAAGAGGTTTGCGTGGATTGGTGGATGGTGTACTCTACTTTTGCTGCTCTCTCCCCTAGGTTTTTTCGTTGTTGTTGCCGCTCTCTCAATCCCTTTGTTTTAGATATGTTTTGTTTTATAGACCTAGGGTTTTTTTATGGCCGTCCAATCTTTTTGTTGGCTGCCACACACACCTCTCCCTTTTTTTATTGATTGCACGTTCAAAAAGGGAGAAAAAATAGGGTTGAGGAGCCGGCAAGATTAGGAACCCTAGCTAGGGTTTTGCAAAGTATATACGGCTAGGGGAAGGCAATGGATGAGAGAGAGAGAGAGAGAGAGAGAGAGAGAGAGAGAGAGAGAGAGAGAGAGAGAGAGAGAGAGAGAGAGAGAGAGAGAGAGAGAGAGAGAGAGGTATGCTCTTGAGGACTTGGTCAAGTTGGTTTGGACATGGTCAAGTTGGTATGATGATATGAGGGTGATTTGAACAAATCATCTTTGGTATGAATATGAAAGAAGTTGTTTTGAACATGAAATACGAAAGTGATTTGGATTAGGAAGCTTTTAACAAGTCCTATAGGAGATAGGAATTGCAAGATATGTTGGGTATGAGATTGATACTAATTGATTTGCGTAGTGGCATATCTTCCCTAATGATTTGACTCAATCCCAATAGAGGTTCTCTCATCTTTGTACCATTTTGACCAAGTCACAAATTTTTATGTGAATAGCAATTCCCTCATCTCTAATTTGCTATATACATAGCACTTTCTCCAACAATTGACTTTGGCAATGCTTTGAGAATTTTCTCCTTTCCCATTCCTGCGAGTACTTAACATACACATCAGATCGTTCACAAGTGTTTGTCATCATTGACGACCGACGCCCCGTTTACAGTTAGGGCGCAGTGTCGTTTTGCCGCAAGTGCACGGTTAGTGTAGGGTGCAGGTTTATCGAACACATGGAGGTGGATGGCTTGAATGGCTACTAGCCTCGCCTAGGTTGTGTGAGAGCTCAACGGATAATATGAGTGGAAGTGAAGAAATAAAGGAAATAAATAATAAAGACAAGAAATGAATCCCCGCTAACACGGGCTAGAGCACTCATGACACTTGGCATTCGACTTGACCCAGGGTGAGACATTGCCCCTAAAGGTGGTACTTAGCGCCCATGGGCCCAATATTCCGGTCGATGCCCAGGATGATACGCTAGGTCTACCCGGTTTCGGACGGTGGGCATTCCCATGTCCAACACCCTCCGCAACCGGGAGCATTAAGGCCACAACGATATCTCCCAACATTTCATCCAAGCCGTTTCCACGCGATAGGACTCGATGTCAACGCTAGGGGTGTGAGCTATGGCTAGGGGATCAAACTCCTGTTTTATTTTCCCTTGGCCCGACGGTCAAAAGTGATCTTTCTCCCGCCAGAGACAATAAAACGCCTCCGCGTAACCCTAATGGCCAAATAGGTCGAATGTGATTTCTAGCAATACATCAAAACGGATCTTGACGGGACAAGCATCCGGACCCCAACCCCCAACACATCTATTGTGTTGCCATACGAATTGGACTCAGATTGCTAGACATCTCCATTGACACATTCCATCAAACACTTGACATGCAGTCAAGTCAAATAAAGTTTCCCAAGAATCAATCCTACTTTAACACATATTAGGGTTCATCAAACACTATTCAATGGTGAAGAACATAAAAGCAAGCAATAAAAGGAACAAACAAACATTCACCATCAAGAAAAATGAAAACAACACAAAGCAATGGAAATAAGAAAAAAAGATACTTATCTTGCATTTGAATCCTTCAATCCATTACAAGAATTATTGGAAGATAAACCCTAATCGAAATTAATCTAAAGCTCCCAAGAAAGGGGCTGAAAAACACTGGAAAAATAGGGGAGAATTTCCCACAAGTCGTGCCCAATCTCATGTTTATAAGCTCCCCAAAACCCTAACGGTTTGGGTCTAAAAACCCACTAAAAGTGCTGAAAATGGGCCACCCGATCGGTTGGAAGTTCAACCGATCGGGTGGAAGCAAACAGAGACTCAAAGCTTTTGAAATGACCAGAACCGATCGGGTGAAGGTTCACCCGATCGGTTATAATTTCAGACAGCTCCCAATTTTAGCACCCAGCTGCGCTCAGAAAATTTCAGAAAAATGTAGAAAAATCAGATTTGGGCATGCGACCTATCGTTGGAATGTCAACCGGTCGGGTGAGTTCTTCCCCAAGATGAACCGATGGGATGAACCGATCGGTTTGAGGCTCTCTCAAAGACAGAGAACACTGCGACATCCACCCGATCACTGAACCGATCGGGTGGGATTTGCTCCTTTGCTGCTCCTCGTCGGGTCAGATACGTGTGCACGAACCGATCGGTTGGGTCTGTCCACCCGATCAGTTAAAGCTCCAAATCATAAAAACGTCGTCTTTCGCCATCGGATCTTCGCCGTATAAGCGCGCCTTGTCCTGACATGCAAGGTTGATTCCAGAAGACACCGAAACGCTGACATTTGCCTGAAATACAAAGAATACACCCAATAGTCAATATGAACTAAAAAAGTGATATATACAACATGGAATGAGATGAAATGCATATGAAAACACGATAAAGAGTGTGTGCAAAAGGTGAAATATGACCACGCATCAAGCCCCCAAGCTAAACTCTTCCTCGTCCCGAGGAAGACGAGTTGGAATGGAGTTCGGGTGCGAGAGCAAGAAGGGAAAGCAAAGAATCCTTGATCACCCTCTCCAAACCACAAATGTAACCACCAACACAATTAAGCATAAGGGAAAAGCATATCACAATCTAAATCAAGAATTCAATATCATAATATAGCATCATGTGTTCATATCAATAGAGCACAAAAGAGAAAGAAGCGTGACATTGGCAAAGGCATAGCTATCATAGCATGTTATAGTAGATAATATGCCCAAATATGAGGAAGCTCAAAATTCATACCAAATCTCCCAAACGGTGAATACGAGATACCCATACATGCATGAAGAAGTAATAAAGAATAGATATGAATCATGTGAATAACTATCAATCTCTAGGATGAAAGGAATCACCCCCACACACTTGTCGTTTTTGATATTTTAAACACTTTCTTGCCTTACTTGTATTTTCAAAAGGAAATAGAGAACATGTGAAAAGATCACCTTGCACAAACTCTCGCCTTCCCTATTTACAATGGTTTATATTTTTTTTGTTGTTTTGTTGTTTTGTTGTTTTTGTTTTGATTTTAATATTTTTGTCTTGCAAACTTGCAGGATCGTAATGGACTGCAAGGGCGGCCTACGCATCCCAAGCCAGATGGCTTTAGGGCGTCGGGTTATGAAGAACCCCGAAGGACCATTATACAAAAATATGTACAAAGGTGTGCACTCCCCCAAATGGGAGAACGATGCACGACGAGGGGGAATGTACAAAGTAAAATAAAAGAGAAATTTTGAGAAATCCAAGCATGGCAAGGAAATCCTTCATGAATTAAAGCACGGAACAAGGGTGTGGTTATCCTAATCCCGTAGAAAGGTAGCTAACACATGCGATAAGAGTACACATATAGTATTTCATGCAAGAGTTAGAAGCACGGGGGTAGGATGGTAAAATAACCGTTTTTGGGAAGTGAAGCGTGAAAATCTAGGAACTTCAAATAGAGGGGCATATTAAAATATGACATAGTATTTCATGCATTAAACACAATCACAACCAACAATCTCGCAATATAGCAAATAAACCCAAAAGATGGTAAAACACATATATGAGCATTGAATAATCAAAGAAATAGCGTGATGGAGAAAGGTGCTCAAATGCGAAAAGTGCAGCATGAGTGGCAAAATATCATTGAGGGTTCATCTCTAGAAAGAGGCAAGAATGAAAGGGAGAAAAAAATGCATAATGGGAATGATGCATTAAAATGAAAAGAAAAATTGTTGATGCATGAAAAAGGTGAAAAATGGAAGAAAATAAAGGAAACATGCATGAAATGCAACTCCCCCAAGCTAAATCTTGCATTGCCCTCAATTCAATAAGATCACTCATGGGAGGGCAAAGATAAAATGGGAGGGAAAATGCATCAAAAATAACAAAAATGACTATGGGTGATACTCTCCCCCAAGCTAATATAAGCTATCCCCAAAAGATATGAAAATCCGATACGGGGCATAAAAGATAAAAGGGAGAGTGAACAATAGGCAAAACATGCATCGCCACCCTTTGGAGGTGGTAGGAGTCTCATGGAGAAGAATGTTAACGGGGCCAAGAAAAGTGCCAAAGAACAAGGATATGGTGATGGGGGTGAAATGATATAAGGGCACAACATGTAGGGTTATTAAGATGCAAAAGCAAACCCTAGATACGCTCCCCTCGCTAATGAGAGGAGACGAGATTATTCTAATCTAAACTAGAAAGCGGTAAATATTTACACTATTAGATTAGGATACACCTGAGCATTGGCGGATCCAAAATCTGGAGTGGGGCATGTAACTACTCTAACTGCTCATTCTGTGGCTGTGCCAGAAGCGCTGTGCCACATGTGCTAATGGACCCAAGCAATGTACCTCCAAGCATCCTTAATAGGTGTCCACTTGTGACCTACAAAGGATGAGGTGCATTAGTCCATGGCAAGAAGTCATTTCCCAAAATAAATGTATCCCAAAGATAATCGTCAACATAAGATGGATAATAAAAGGTTGACGAATACTCCCTGAGAATGAGTCGCTATCCTCTGTGCTAGTGACGATCAAATCCCCGCTCTCCAAGAGAAGTAGCTCTCCAGGTGGTGACACACTGCAGCATACCTCAGGGGAAGTTGATCATGTGTCCTGCGAGAGATATGATGCGTAAAAAACATATAAGTATAAAGAAATAGGACGTGAAAAGCAAGACTTAAATGTGGAGTGAGAGTGAGTATGAAAATCTCCCTGAATAGGGGCAATATGCTCAAGTAGATGCTCAGCCGCAGAAGAAGTGGAGAGTGAAGGTAGAGGTAGATGTGACTCGGGCTCCATGAAGTCGACCATCGTACTCAAGCCCTCATGCACATTATCCTCGATGATATGCTCATGCTCCACCATCTTCCCGGTGTCCTGAATGACATCATCATGGTTGACCATAGACCAAGGAAGAAGCGACGACAGAGATGGCTGTGGAGTTGGAGGTGGATGTGGAGTGGACCACTCATATGTGGTCGTGGTGTCCTCGTCCTCACGTACATCCTCCTCGCTGGTATGCACAAGCTCTGTAGTCTCCTCGGTGCTCTCGTAGGACTCATGTGAGGTATCCAAATCAAGATGAGAAGTCTCTCCCACAGATCCTAGAGAAATCACCCCATCCTCCCAATCATCATCAAAAAATGCATTGTCATCCAAGTGGAAGTGTTGCAAAAATGGGACATCGGCATGAGATGTGTCTATGGTGGCCGATGGGATGGTGGTCTCAACCATGAAAGTGGGTATATCCTCTCCTCCATCCCCTCTCCTTGGTGTAGGCATGGTGATTGGTACCATAAAGTTTTGCAATATTTGACCTTGGTTAAACATGGCACTTTCAAGAAGAGACTCAAGGCTTGATTTTTCTTGTGTTAGTGGAGGGATATAAGGTAGAGGAAATGGATGGGAGATGTTTGGGCTAAGATTGTGGGAAAATGTTTGGCCTTGGTTTAGAATGAGGCTCTCAGGCGTAAATGGGCAATCATTATGTACGTGCCTACCATCCCACAAATCTCAAAAACCACAAATGAATAAGGATCATAGCCTCCCAGCTGAGCATCGAAATTTGGTCTCCATATGATAATAGCAAAGATACCTGGACAACAAAAATAAGAAAACTAGAGAGGAGCGTCAATAGTACAAGAGAATAACAAAAAGATAATATAATGGTGGGGGAAAAATTTCTTGGTTATTGTATTTGTTTTTTAAATGTTTTTATGCGTAGTCTAACAAACCTAAGCTAAGCTAATATCAAACCGAACGCCTCCCCGGCAACGGCACCAAAAACTTGACCGGCGCCCCGTTTACAGTCACGGCGCGGTGTCATTTTACCGCAAGTGCACAGTTAGTGTAGGGTGCGGGTTTATCGAACACAAGGAGGTGGATGGCTTGAATGGCTACTAGTCTCGCCTAGGTTATGTGAGAGCTACGCGGATAATATGAGTGGAAGTGAAGAAATAAAGGAAATTAATAAAAAAGACAAGAAATGAATCCCCGCTAACACGGTCTAGAGCACTTATGACACTTGGCATTCGACTTGATCCAGGGTGAGACATTGCCCCTAAAGGTGATACCTAGTGTCCCATGGGCCCGATATTCCGGTCGATGCCCAGGATGATACGTTAGTTCTACCCGGTTTCAGACGGTGGGTATTCCCGTGTCCAACACCCTCCGCAACCGGGAGCATTAAGGCCACAACGATATCTTCCAACATTTCGTCCAAGCCGTTCCCACGCGCTAGGACTCGATGTCAATGCTAGGGGTGTGAGCTGTGGCTAAGGGATCAAACTCCCGTTTTATTTCCCCTTGGCCCAACGGTCAAAGGCGGTCTTTCTCCCGCCAGAGACAATAAAACACCCCCGCGTAACCCAAATGGCCAAATAGGTCGAATGTGATTTCTAGCAATACATCAAAGCGGATCTTGATGTGACAAGCATCCGGACCCAAACCCCCAACACATCTAGTGTGTTGCCATATGAATTGGACTCAGATTGCTAGACATCCACATTCACACATTCCATCAAACACTTGCCATGCAGTCAAGTCAAATGAAGTTTCCCAAGCATCAATCCTACTCTAACCCATATTAGGGTTCATCAAACACTACTCAATGGTGAAGAACATAAAAGCAAGCAATAAAATAGACAAACCAACATTCACCATCAAGCAAAATGAAAACAACACAAAGCAATGGAAATAAAAAAAAAAGATACTTATCTTGCATTTGAATCCTTCAACCCATTACAAGAATTATTGGAAGATAAACCTCAATCTAAAATAATCTAAAACTCCCAAGAAAGGGGCTGAAAAACATTGGAAAAATAGGGGAGAATTTCCCACAAGTCGTGCTCAATCTCATGTTTATAGGCTCCCCCAAAACCCTAACGGGTCGGGTCCAAAAACCCACTAAAAGTGCTGAAAATGGGCCACCCGATCGGTTGGAAGTTCAACCGATCGGGTGGAAGAAAATAGAGACTCAAAGCTTTTGAAAATGACCAGAACCAATCGGGTGAAGGTTCACCCGATCAGTTGAAGTTCAACTCCAGACAGCTCCCAATTTCAGCACCCAGCTGCGCTCAGAAAATTCCAGAAAAATGTAGAAAAATCGGATTTGGGCATGCAACCTATCGTTGGAAAGCTAACGATGATGCCGATGCTAAAAAAATAAGATATCACCTAAACTCCCATTGGAATGATAGCAGATATTCAATGAATGTGCAGCAGTACACGAAAGGGGAAGAAAAGACCAACCGATCGGTTGAAATGTCAACCGATCGGGTGAGTTCTTCCCCAAGATGACCCGAGGGGATGAACCGATCGGTTGGGAGGCTCTCTAAAAGATAGAGAGCACTGCAACATCCACCCAATCACTGAACTGATCAGGTGAGATTTGCTCCTTTGCTGCTCCTCGTCGGGTTAGATACGTGTGCACGAACCGATCGGGTGGGTCTGTCCACCCGATCGGTTGAAGCTCCAAATAATAAAATCGTCGTCTTTGGCCATCGAATCTTCGTCGTATAAGTGCGCCTGGGTCCCGACATGCAAGGTTGATCCCAGAAGATACCGAAATGCTGACATTTGCCTGAAATACAAACAATACACCCAATAGTCAATATGAACCAAAAAAGTGATATATACAACATGGAATGAGATGAAATGCATATGAAAACACGATAAAGAGCGTGTGCAAAAGGTGAAATATGAACACGCGTCAATCATCAAATAGTAAATCCTAGATCGTTGTTTCCAACAACTTGAAGAAGACAAGAAGGAGGAAGAGCAATCTAAGAAGTAGAATTTAGCTTTTAAATCTATGGCCAAGGAGTCAGAATCCATTGAATCCGACAAAGATGAAAAGGACATTGCACTTAAGACAAGAAAATTCAAATGTTTTCTCTGAAGTAAGTATTCATAATTCAAACCCCGTTTAACTAATGATACTATAACCACATGAAAGTTTCCATGAAAGATGAGATTTTGAATAATATGCCATAGTAGTTAAGCTCCCTACCTCAAAGATGAATGCTTTCTTAAGAATTCCACTCCAAGCTACCACCTTGCCCCATGACGTCCCATTCTCTAGCTTCCTTAGCCATAAAGGTACCAACTTGCACTTGAAATCACTTCCTATAGGCTCCAAACACACAACTTGCCATTAGCTTGCACCAAGGTTCCATAGATGAAGGAGGGAAGTTTCAAGGACTTGTAAAATGAAGGAGGATGAGGGCAAAGGAGTTCGACCTGGTCCTAGAGCCAAGGAGGCTAGGGTTCTGCCCTAGTGGCAAATTGGAGGGAGGGGAAAATAAGAATAAAGAAATAAGAAAGGAGAAGAGAAAAATGAAGAGGAGAGCATCTAGATGTTTCTTCATAAATACCTTCTTTTTATTAAATTCCCCTCTCTCATCTTTAATCACTAAGATTTAAGGGTCAAAGGGTCAAAAGGAACCTAGAATATGCCATGCATGTGAAATGACTAAAAAGCCCTTCCTATAAATTACCCTTCAACATGTGGTAATAATTACACGCTATGCCACTCCTATACACAAAACCCATTCTCCTACAATTATATTTATGTAGCTGTCCCCATGTAAAATTACACTAATACAAAGGACATACTAAACACCACAACATACATACACGAATATTAATACCATCCAAATATTACTAATAATGAAACTATTAGCACCCAAATACAATGAGACATCCAAGTACACATTCAAGCATTATACACACCGCATAGTATTTAACGCATAGGGGCATCACACAAGAGGTTTCATATGTCAGTCATGTGATGCACCCGGAACTAACACCTAAATGACAGTGTCACTAATACCAGGCGCTGAATGGTTCCCAAGTATCAATTTCAGGCTCACGGACACAAGCGGACGGTGTCAAGTTATAGTATATAAGATATCGATCCCACATGAAAAGTAGAGGTGTATTAATCTTTGGTTATTTCTAAATCTCAGAAGAAGGAAGCAGTCGGTTTGAATGATTGGTTGGTTGGTGGTCGTTTGATCAATATAAAGAGACTAGGGCATTAGGACTCGCCACTAGGACCATCGGAGGTCGATGCTAGGTTAGAACTCCTACGTTGCATTGGTTTTATTGGGGATTGTAGCATCTAGGAAGTGAATTCATACGTCAAGGCTACATGAATCTAATATACCGTACTCACCCCGCTCGCGCGATAGATGCATACAATATGTGCATTAAGGATCTACAATAATCTCACCACTCTCGTAGTTCGTATGCTCTCAACTCATACCACTCTCGTGGGTTAGAGCTTCGAGCTATTTTGGTGGCTCTTATTGAAGCAATGGCGGTAGCCATCAATTAGTGATATAGTACGTCGGTGGATCCCATCAAGGCACGAGCCGGGCATGGTTACGAGCCTCGGTTGGATCCACTAACCCCCTAATTAAATCCATAGGATACTCTTTGAGCTAATCATTTC
This sequence comes from Scilla litardierei, assembly GCA_030789695.1. Classification (NCBI taxonomy): domain Eukaryota; kingdom Viridiplantae; phylum Streptophyta; class Magnoliopsida; order Asparagales; family Asparagaceae; genus Scilla; species Scilla litardierei. The sequence continues at coordinate 158,996,478 of CM061133.1, forward strand.
CACCGAACGTAGGCACGATCTCAGTACGAGTTCTCCTAAGGATTTGCTAGGTCAACCAAAATACTCCCCATTTATTGTCCAATGCAACCTAAAATCCTAATTTCGCATCTTTTTCCTAAGACCCTATGGCTAATCCATTAGCCCTAGATAGAACTACTCACACATGGTGGAGAAAACAAGGAAAGGTTGGATTTTTAGCATGGAATTCATCTTAGTAATAAAAACATGCAAAAGATAGAAATACATACAGGAAGCAATGTAGATCTATAGCAAATCACAGAGAAATAAGATCCAAATGATTCCAAGCTAGAAAACCGCAATAAAAACAAAGCCTTTGCTCAAATATCAAAACCTAGATCCCAATCTCAAGCTTCACTCCAAAACTCTTACTAAAATTTTCTAAAAACAGTTGATATCTAAAATATTAAAGGAAAATCGTATTTACACAAGGGGTAGAGACCCCACCGGTAATTCTCAGAAATCTGGAAAGTTGGGCACATTTGTCACTTGGACATGTCGGCTACTCGATCGAGTAAGTGGCTGCTCGATCGAGTCACTTCGCTGGTCGCGCTGTTGCTTGCTTGCCTTTGATGCGGGCTACTCGGTCGAATAATCCCCTACTCGGTCGAGTAGTAGTGGGTGTCAACTCGGGTTGAGTCGCCTAGCTGCTCGGTCGATTCACTTTGCATTTGTGTCCTACTGTATCTGCGTGTCAGCTCGGTCGAGTAGCTATAAGCTACTCAGCCCGAGTCACCTGGGAAACTGAACGGCTGAGGCTTTTTTTTTCTGGGTTTCTCTCGCTCGCTTATCCTCCTCTCCTCTGATCTTCTTCTAAACTACATTGAACTCCCATGGGGCCTTGCCAATGATGTCCTGGACATGCTAGATGTGTCCATGTCCCGAATCAGCTCCAATTCGCTCCAAAATCCCTGAAAATCCACAAATCTATGTAAAAACTAGAATATGGCGTTAGGAGCGCATTTATATATAAAAATATGGATTTCGGAGGCGAATATGATTTGAAATGAGATGAAATGATGCGATAAAAACATGGAAAATATGGACATATCAAAATCCCCCAAGCTTACCTCTTACTCGTCCTCGAGGAAGACGAATACTACGATCACCGGGCGATAAAAAATAAGAAATAAAAAAAGGAATAGAAGATGGAGGGGAGCGGTAGATTACTTAGTCAGATCTCAAGTCTTAGCTACATATCACGATGCTTCGAAATAAATCACATGCTAACATGAATTTTGTATCTTTTGCTTCATATAATACTTGCAAGCGTTTAAGATCAAAGAAAGGAAATTCTCAATATTCATACAGTCAAATCATATCGACATCATGCAATTCATAGAGTCTAGTATAGAAAATGTTGGCGATGCACTTTTCAATCAATAGAAATAACCGAAGCATATAAGATTCAAATCAGGCATGCAAAAGAGAATAGAAAGGATCATGGCATTCATACATTCGTCTCAACTTCTGAAAAAATCTCCATAGCTAGCAGTTTTTCCATAAAGTTTAAGCATTATCAAACATCCCCAATTGTGCACAACTCCACTCTAATGTCATACTCACTCATATGGTCAAATGGTTCACCATCCAAGGTTATCTTGAGGCGTCGCATCCAAGGAATAGAAATATGGAATTTTTGGATTTTTTCAAAGTATATGTGTAACTCCATGCAAATAGGATATAAGCAATGATTTTTTTGCTTTTCTTTTTCTTTTCTATCTTTTTTTTCTCTTTTTTAGTGGGACCGATAGGATATATATATTGATTTTGACTCCTTTATTGGCTTTTTGGAGGCTAACTTTTCTTTTGGGAATTTTGGGAAGTGGATGCGGTATAAGTAGCTATAGAGGGTGAAACCAAATGACATGTAGAGACTTATAAAGATATGTGGAGAAGGAAAATGATATAACACTCGGTTCACTCATAAGACGTGCACAACAGTTCAATAGGATAATACTCTAACTAAACTCATAAGCATGCATTGAAAATTTCATTCATCTCGATAAATAATGAAGACATGCGGTAAAGCATACAATTATAACAGGCATACAGTAAGAAGTGAAATAAGACAACAGGCAGATGCTTCAGATATTCTAATATTCATGAAGCTTGGTGCATTTCCAATAAACATATACTAGATACTACTGCATACATTTAGTTTCAATTTGTTTTATGCATTCATATAGAGAAATCAGCAAAAGAATGTATATGCAAGCATACAAGCAGCAAAAGACCGAAATACTCTAACTAGCATGGCAAAAGTAATAAGCATCGCAATAACATACTAAGAGGCTATAAGAGATATCATCATGTGGAACATATCTTGCAAAAGGGGAAGAAAGGTGGAGAAAGTAAAAAATAAAAACAAGCATGCAAAAGTATGGAAAACGTGATGCTAGGTGAGAAAAAGAAAAAGGTGGACGAAATGAGTGGAAAATAAAAGTAAAAAGGCGTAAAATAAAATAAAATATATATAAATGAAAATAAAAAGCGATATGCTCATCCCCCAAGGTAAACACAACAGTGTCCTCACTGCTGAGAACACGCTGGTAAGTTGGAAAATGAGGCCAGGGTGGGTGGGCGGGTAAGAAAGATAAAAAATAAATGGAAAATAAAACTGTGCAAATAAAAGAAAGGGTGCAGATGCAAATGCATGGAGTGATGCCGAAAATGCAAAACATGATATGATGCAAATGCTATATGGACATATGCAAAATGATGAAGATGTGAAAAATGCAAAATGGGTCCTCCCCCAAGCTGTGTAAGACTAGGGCCCCGAAAAGATAGATGGGCACGAAGAATATGAGGGAGGGACCGGTGCAAAAATATGATATCAAGCAGCGACACCACCCTCTGGAGGCGGTGATGGGTCCCGCTGTTGGGGACCAGGTGCATGGACGAGAGCAGAAGGCTCGATAAGAGTATCGAACGGTAGATCAGCTGCTGGTGCAGGCTCAGACGAGAGTGAGACAACGGGAGTGTCGACAAGTGTGTGAACGTATGTGTCGACAACTGAAGTGTCCGCTAGTGTGGCAACCAACTCGGGGGAATAGGTGGTAGGATCTGTAGAAGCCTGAGAGTGAGGGTCGGTGAGTGGTGCATGAGAAGGGACATGGTCTGGCCTGAGAGGAGGGGCAGGAGTGAGGATTACAGTGGGTATGTGCCTCGTCCTCAGAATATCTATGATCGTGATGAGGTCATCCTCGACTCTCTTATGGTGCGTGTCGACCTTGCTAGCAAAGGAGTCAGTCACTCCTAAGTCTCACTGCCTCGGTTTCCATGACGGTCAAGCAAGCGAGACGTGAGAGCTAAGGGGAGGACGGGAGCTGCTAGACACCACCTTGGAATGACGGCCCCATGAATGAAATCCATGGGTCCTAGCCTGAAAGACTGGAGAGGGTGAGCTAACAGGGGTCTCAATGGAGGTAGTAGGCTGTGAGATGGGGCCGAGATCAGGGGCAGAGGTGGAAGCAGCATCAGCAGTGGCAGCAGAAAAAGGAGTCGTCGTACACACAGAGGTGTGGACAGACGTCACGATGCTCTCAGTGAATACTGCTACTGCCGGTGTGGTGTTGGTTCCAGATAGAAGTGATGTGGACCCGAGGGAGGTGGGCAGGGAAATAAAGAGGTCCACAGTGACAGGTAGGGTGCTGGTGGGGTCCAGCACCGCAAAGTGTGGCTTGGTAGCATCGGGATCAGGAGAAGAGGCTGGCTTCGAAGTGGGAGAAAAAGTAAGGTCAGGAGCAGCAGGGGCTACTGTGCCCTCAGGTCCGAGCACGGTAGGGGCAACAGTAGTGACCTCGGGGCAAGAGGTGAGGACAGTCCCCGAGGTCTCTAGGGTGGTGGTGGTACTCACACTGGTTGAAGTAGGGACATATGTGTGAGCAGGTGGTAGTGGGGGTGGTGGTGGTCTGGGTGGGATGGCTGGCCTGCCACAAGGGCAGCGAGGTCGGGCTCGTCCTCATCAGAACTAAGCACCCAGTCGTCGGTGTCACCGATGACCGGGGCTCTAGGTGGCTCCAAGATGTGGACGGGGGGGGGGATGGAAAAGATGCGGGGAGTGATCCAGTCAATGCATGACTGGGGGGATCTGGGTGAGTGCAAGGCGGGGGAGGAAGAGGTACGGCTCGTGGTGGGCACCTAAAAGGTAAATCCAGTAACGCTCATCGTGCGGCTTAATGATGGACATGCGAGTGAGCACATCCATCATCAAGCGTGTAGGCCCGATGGGGTCATCGGACGTGCAGGGAGGTCTAGGCTGAGCATCTGGGTGAAAATGGTAAAAAATCTGCCGCATCAGATATCTACGGAGGCATGGGGGTCTAAAGAAGGCAGTGACACAGCCAATGTGCTGTGTCGGAGAGTAGGAAGGGGTGGATGGTGCCATCAGGGTGAAAGCACAGAGGTCGAGTCATCCCCATAATATGGGAAAGCTCAGGAAGGGAGAGTGTTCCAACCTCTGGTCTGGAAAAGAGGGTAGTGGATAGGTGGCGCTGGGTGTAGCGGATGCATGCGTGGACGATAGAAGAGGATTTCCCCCTGCTAGGGTGATATCCTCGCAGACCCATGATGCGATGCCAAAACTACTCGTCATCGAACTCGGTAGGCTCGTAGTCAGGGGAGAAAGCGAGTCTGCGATCAGGGATGGCAGGAAAGTGGAAGTGTGTGTGGATCATGGCGTGCATGACCACTACGTCGTGCTCAAGCAGCTGGAAGCTAATGCCATCACCCACTGGGGTTACGACAATAGAGCTCAACGCCTCGAGTGTGAGGCATGTGTAGGTGTGGTCGTGGAGTGAAAAGAGGCGATCAAAACCAATGGCCTAGTAAATCCAAACCACCCCCTGTAGGAGGCCAAGGCACTGGAGGGTGGGGATGTGTACGAAGCGGGGGGGGGGGGGAGATGGTGCGTTATGACATGGCCGAGAAACGCTCTCGGTGAGCGTCGTCTCGGAAGACGATGCCATAAGTCCTAATGGTGGGGGTGAAGGTACGGGACGTGGTGGCGAAGCAGTCGTGTGAATGGGAGGAGCGACAGGGTGGGTGGGGGTGGATGGAGTGGTGCCTCTATGGCTAGAGGCACAGGTGAGGGTGATTGGGATCGGTCGAAGGAGGACGTAGAGAGTCCCATCCACTCCTCCTCCTCGGGTGTGGGTGTACGTGTACGACAGGAACGACGTGACGATCGGGAAGAGGAAGAGCCATCGTCGGCCTTCCTCTTCCTGGGTTGTGGCTTCGGACGAAGGTGAGGCGGCATCATGTGATAAGTGTAAACGAATGACTGTGGTAAAATAAATATGAGAGGAAGGAATATACCCAAGCCGAGAGTCGCTACGAATGCAATATGGAAGCACGTGCACGATGTGAAAGCAGATCGATCCCCCAGTTGCTCCTGATCCAGACGACTCCTCAGAGGGCATCGAAGGACCTGAAATATGAAGAAAGAAAATATATCAGGAGGCAATTACATTTATAAAACGAATCGGAGCATATAGATTTGAAAATTAACAAGGGGGTCGAATTGGGGTGGAAGAAGGATGCGAAGATAATGAGGGTAATGGGGAGGTGGAGGGGGGGAAAGGTAGGTGGGAGTGGGGGGTAAGCTAATCGGGCGTCGCCCTAGTACAGGTGGTGCTCGGGCGGCGCTGGCGGTGGCGTAGTGATATTGGGGTGGGGGTGGAGAGAGAGCGGTAGAGATATGGGGGAATAGAGATGGAGGGAGAGAAGAGAGAGGGGGGATTTGAATCGATGCCGATGCTGGGTGGCACCGACGGCGATGCTCCGGTAACTTGCCAGAACGAGGTTTTCTGGGGTGGGGGTGAGAGAGAGAGAGAGAGAGAGAGAGAGAGAGAGAGAGAGAGAGAGAGAGAGAGAGAGAGAGAGAGAGAGAGAGAGAGAGAGAGACGAAGAAAGAGATTGGAGGGAGGCGGACCGAATGGGTGGTGCCGATGGCGGCTCAGGCGGCAGAAACGGCGGCGACGGTGGGGAGGAGGAATCGAGTCAGTTGGGAATTAGGGCATTCTGGCTCGATTGGGGGTTGTTAAAAAGAATTAGGGTTTATGTCGAGTAGGGTATGGGTTATAAAACGAACAGACTCGGTTTGAGTTGTGGGCCCCCCTTGGGTCGCTTCTCGAGCTGAGCAGCTATTGCTGCTCGGTCGAGTCGAAAAAGATGAAAAAATTTGAAATTAAGCTCAAAAAATTTTCCATAGTACTCGACCGAGCTGCTTACTCAGCTCGGTCGAGCTGAATAAAAACAGAGCGATGTTTTCAGCTCTATTTTGCTCTTCCTGTAGCTCGGCCGAGTAGGGTAGCTACTCGGTCGAGTCGAATTAATTTCCATAGCCACTTTTGCCTTCATCTCCAGCTTTCTGCAGCTCGTCTGTAGATCGACTGAGTAGGGTGCTACTCGGTCGAGTCGCAATAAATTTCCAGAAGCTGATTTTGGCATGTTTTCTCCAATTTCCTACAGCTCGACCGAGTAGGTGGCTACTCGGCCAAGTTGCCTGTAGCTTTCAGAATGCACCTTCAGGCCATTTTTCCAGCTGACTGCCACTCGACTGAGTAGGGGTCTACTCGATCGAGTCGCCTATAGCTTTTCTCCCCCAAGCTTGTGTTTCTCTATGGCGCTCTCCCTTTGGTTCCTTTGCCTTTAATTCATCATGTAGCACGCTCTCCTTGTCGTTCAACTTGAAAAAGGAAGAACTCGTCAGCTTTTTATGTTTTGGATTTTTATTAGAAACACACACGTGTTTATTTGGTTTTTAATGAATAAAGAAATCAAGATGAAAAGTAAAACAAAAGCTAAATGATAGATGATCGGGTTGCCTCCCAATAAGCGCTTGTTTTAAGTCTTTAGCTCGACTCCCTTAAGATTTTAATGAATATTGGGTGCATACGCGATGCACCTGTCATGTTTGCCGATGATTCCATGAGGCGGTATTTGGTGCGCATCTTCAAAGTTGCTCTCCTCGGCCGTAAGGATAGGAGCTCCTGGATCTCGGTGGTGCAGGCGTGTGTCCGGAGGCCCATTGTCTAGTACTCATAGAAAGGCGGCTACCTCTTTGTTGTGTATGACTTCACCGTTGTAATCAATGCTCATCTTCATAGGATCTGTGGTAAACTCTCCCAAGGCATAGTCATTAGTGGCTTCATCCTCCAGGAGCTCTAGGTAGCTCGCATCTTCCTGAGGGGCACGTTTCCTCATAGACTTTTGTAGATGAAATTCCACTTCCATATCGCCCACATTTATAGAAAGTGTTCCCTCACGAACATCTATTAGCACTTCGACTGTCGCCATGAACGAACGACCCAATATGAGCTGAGAGCTTCCTTTTTCGGCATATCCATGATGATGAAATCCACAGGTACGCAAAGTCCGGGCGGTATCTGCAAAATGGTGTCCCGCGCTATCCCCACCAGATATGTGATGGAGTGGTCTGCCAACTGAATGGACATGTCGGTTGGCTCAAGCTCTGTTCTGGTATGTAGCCTCTTGAAAATGGAAAGTGATATCAAGCTGATGCTTGCTCCCAAGTCTATCAAAGCCCGGCTAATAGTGGTGCCACCGGTGGAACATGGCACCGTAAAGCTCCCAGGATCCGGCATCTTCTTTAGAAGGTGGTTCTTAATAATAGAAGTAGAGTCCTCCAAAAGCTTGATGTCACGCCCCGCTTCCCAAAAATATGGAGGCGAAGCGTGAGAAGGTCCGCTCAGACTTGAAGCTACAAAGCTGCAAGTCCGATAAGCGTCGATCAAATTTAAACTGCAGGTCCTTGCAACGCGAACGAAACAAAGATAATAATATTTAAATGAGACAAAAGAGATATCTCAGAATATCCATAAAATAAATCTCAACAACGCAGAAAAGCCACCAGGCTACAAATAAAAGAGTCTAAAGGCCCAAACATGGCCAACAAGGTATAAAGTACAAAACAACGGTGCTACGCACCAACAACTAACAAAAGGCCTAAAGCTCAACAAAACTCAAAGCATGGTCACCGGTGTCCACCAAAATCCTCCTGAGCAATCATGGACTCAGACTCAGCGTCAGCAACTCATCACGTACACAGCAACGATCTCTGGCTCAGGTCTAACATGTGACACCCAAAAGAGCAAGGGGCACATGTCAGCAAGTCTGGAAGACTTGTGCAAGTGAAACTGAAAGTACAAGTAAGAGCAACCTAGCAGTTCTAGTATGAATGCGATGACGTGGCAGTTTAAAGTATGAGTGCAACAGGTAAAGTAAAGTAAAGTACAGTACGAGCATGGCATGGCATTCACAAGACAAGTACAAGACAAGAAAAGTAAGCACCTCGTGCACAGAGATTCCGTCCTTTGGCTAGAGTGGCTGTACGGGCCAACTCCTAAGCTCAAGTAACCGTTTATCCCTACCCCTCCACGTGTATCGGGCATTGGTTTCTGGCCAACACATGAGGCCCGCTTCTGGACCACGAGCCAGGAAGTGTGTAAACAAGTATGGCGTAGGGGTGCACCTAGCCGGACAAGTAGTACAAGGACAAGTATTGTAGCGTGTGCTACGATGCAACAATCAATGCATGGATGACTTGGCATGGCAAGTAGTAAAGCGTACAAGTAAGAAAAGTAAACGTGACAGTTTAGTATGCATGAATGACAAGTTTAATGTTTGGATCTAGCTTCGTTGTCAAGCTAGATCATTTAGGTGACGGATCTAGTTTCGTTGTCAAACTAGATCAAATAGGCGTCTAGCCAGCTATCATTTCACTGACTAGTCTCTTTTACGCTAAAAGCAAGTAAGTGGCCTAAAAACATGGCCCTACACAAGAGTTGGCAAGTTTCACTTGCCTGCAACTATCACGTCAAGAAAACACCGTCCAACGAGTCCAAAGTCACGATTCCTACGTGCACAAGTCCACCGGCCTACATCCGTTTTATTAATCTTGATTAGTGATTTCTAAAACATTTAAAATACTTTAAAAATACTGATTTTTAGTCTTTATTAGCATGCAATTGGGTTGGGGGTCCTAGGGGTGCAAAACGTTACCTCAACACGACGCGAAAGCTACACCGGCGTCGGGTAGCGACGCCGGGGGTTGGAATAATAAGATCGCGCTCCAATTCCAGATTCCAATTAGATTCCTCGCTGGAAATTCAGAGAAAATATCCCGGGCGACGATTCCAGATTCCAAAGCTCGCACGTGCGACGACGGGCTACGACGTGCGACGGCGTCGTACGCGGCAAGTCGTCGAAGAGAACGTACCAAAGTGGGGCCCACAGTAGTCCTAGGGACCTTTGGGGAACCCACAATACCTCTGGAGAACTTGGGGGGCCCACGGAGGCAAGCGGTGCGACGGATGCGGGGTTGCGACAAGTGGCCGTCGGTCGTACAGCCTCGGTGCGGGGGAGATGGCTCGGTCAGACACGGGGGCGGCGCTGTTGCAACGTTGGGGGTCGGTCACAGCAGCGGGGGCGGTCGTTTCCCTCGGTCAGACACGGTGGAGGCCTCGGTCAGGCGCTTGGGTGCGGGGTTGCAGCGTTGCAGCGATCGGGCGCTCGGTCACAGCAGGCGGGGCCTTCGGTCGTGCACGGAGCGGAGCGGGGCGACAGATGCGGGCGCTGTGCGGGGGTCGGTGCGGAGCGGGGCCTCGGTCAGACCGAGAGCTCCCCTCGGTCAAGCGGGGGAACGGGCGGGGGTCGATGGCAGCGGTGCGGAGCGGCGAGATTGCGGGGTTGGGCCTCGGTCTGAGCGGGCGAACGGAGCTGTTTTCCTCGGTCGTACGGGGCTGAACGTCGCAACGTTGCGACGATTCGTCGCAACGTCCAAAATGAGTTTGGAAGAGGCTAGGGCTAATTTCTTTGGAAAATAGGACTTGCTAGGGGTTGCTTATATAGTATAGGTGGGTTGACTTGGTCTAGGGCTAAATCTAATAGGATTAGAAGTTCAAAAAGATTTGAAATTTGAATTTAAACTTCTCCAACCCAATCTAGGATTTGACCTGGTCCAAATTAGCTGGAAATTGGCTCAAAAATTCTTTAAAACGTTTTAAACTCAAATAAATTTTATTTGGCCGAAATTAATTTAAAAATAAATTATTAAAAATATTATAAAACTTGTAAAAATTATAAAAGTGGTCAAAAGAACTCCAAAAATTATAAAATAAATATCGGGGTGATCGTGACGACGAATGTGAGCTAACTAAGAAGACGGATCTCAAATTCGACGTCGGACGATGAAACTAAAAATAGAAACGTCTCCCGTCAAAAGTGAAAGTCGTCACGTCTCATCGAGTAAGTTTAAATTGTGGAAAAACGACTCGAGAAGTGTCGTTTCAAGATAGTGCCACTATTTAATACTCTCAGAGTCGTTCGCAACGGCATATCACACAAAAGTGTTCACAAACAAATAAAGTCTAAAGCAAACACGTGCACGGCCAAAAGCACGTGCACGAACAACGTACGACGAAAAAGTGGTCGTTACATCCTCCCCACCTTGGAATAAAGTCCGTCCTCGGACTTTCTAATATAGCTAGTCGCTCTAGTAACTACCCCAAATCAAGTCACATTATATTTCAAACCAAGTATAGTCATTACAAATGCTCATATATGCACTAGGTAGTCAAACATTATTATTACCAACACGTATATATATACATTCACGTACGTATACACTTATACCTATTATAGTCCGTCAACTTCATACATGTATTTCAATCAGGTATACAAACATTCATCCCTTATATAACTGCTACTACTTACCTAAACACAAAACAATATTTCAGATACTTATATAAAGATAGTTTCACGCTTAGCCAATACAATCATCGCTCTACCTATATGTAGCTACCTATGCACAAACATCAAGGGTATACTACCCTCTAATAATCCCTAGTATTCATCCAACACCAAACACATCAACACATGTAGTCACACCATACTATAATTAAGTCAAGTTCACTATATCTAATATACATTCACCGCTACTATAATTTCACAATATATAGTCATTCAAACACATGCAAATAGTTCACCATGTATTCACATCACGTACGGTCCTATAACTGTATTTACGACACGCCACATATACCATAGTCATCAAAACCTATAACTAAGCACATACTTACCCGTGCATGGTGCACACCCATACACGCTAACATTTCATTTACATACACCAATCATACCATTATATAACTAGCACACATACATACCTAGTTTCAGCTAGTACACATACGTTCACATAACAAGTCCTTAGTATTTAGCTATATCACAAGACCAACACCTATAACTATATACTGGCGTAGCGACCCACAATCATGTGCGTAGCACAACCCGGCACAAACACTTCTATCACCATACATACATCAAGCATTTCTATATTCAAACTACAATCATACATTCAATATACTTAGAGTATACTCACTCAAGCTTGAGTGAGACTCAATACACATATCAGGATATTCTATATATGTAGCACGGCATTCCTACCTATACCAATACCATTCCAATATTTATACGTCTACCAATACAACCATTACATACCATAAGTCATTCACCTAATATCTAGGCAGGTAACACCCTCATAGTTAAATCAATTTATATACCATAATAATAATACAGACATCAGCACACGTATATTTATAATACACTCCCTAATACATGCATATGTATACATCGTATAGTCACTCACATGTAACATACATATTCACACCGTAGCCTACTACCTATAATTAGTATTCTAACACATCCACACGTACATAATTAAGATGTGCAATAGTCGTGTATACCTCACGGTATGCACGCATGCAACATCCCGCAAAAGCAACAATACCAATCAAAATTATAACCCTAATACTATATGTATATCACATATATACTCAGGCAACAAAACATAACTACTTACGTCTAAACACTATATATATCTACCTACGAGCACATACTCACACGTAATAATATATAGATCACTCAATAGGCCTACTTACTTATCTATAAGTTCACACATTATCATCACACCTAGCATATACCTAGCTTTACCAATCATTTTATTTCAACCATTATAAGTATCTCTAATTACATACATTCCATTAGATATTTCAACGCTAGTTCTTATATACACCGGCATCCCTAGTATAGTATAGCTGTCCACACAAAAATCTATAATTACTAACACACAACAACTTCATACTATCACGAATAACTCCGAGTATATATATATATATACCACACAATAGGCAAGCACCAATATACTATGGGAATTCTCATTCAAGCTCACGTACCCAACTTAGGTACGTGCACAACGACACCTCACAAGGGTCCAAGGGTCTACTAACAACTAAGGGTTGACACAGACATTGACGGTCCCTAAGGCCTAAGCAATAAAGAGAGATCGAGGGCGAGACGAGGGAAGGATCGACAAGCACGAGTTCAGATAGGACGAATACGAGGAGACGGCTTGGTTGGACGAAACATTGACTCAAAGGTGAGGTTTAGGTTGAGGGAAAAAGGAGATGTAGTGATGCTTGAATAGAGTACAGAAAAGCAACTAGGATAATTAGCATAAGCTAAAATACGCGAAATTGAAAACGGTTGTACTTTAAAATCCTCGTCTGAGAAGAAATGTTTGGGGATCGATAAAACGAGTTGTTCAAAATAAATCTGAGTCGAATATTCTTAATAAGAGAAAATGGTCTATTGTTTCTAAAAATCATTTTGAAAGGAAGTAAAATCATTTACGCGAATATTAAGGACATGGTTTAGAAAATTCTATCAGTCAGTAATTTAATAAAATGTTGCCAAAAGTTTTTGAAAGTCAAAGAATGGAATCAAGCAACAGAAGAATTTAAAATCAGGTTAAATGCTTTCAAAACTTTTAGGCCATGGAAAGGTAATCAATTTTGAAACTTCTTTTAGGAAACCATGGTTCGCCAAAAGTGGAAAAACCGATTTACACAAGGTTCTTAATATACGAGCACAATGAACCTGGTACGGATAAAGTAATTAAAATTCATTTTAGTCTAGAAATTTTTTCTAAAAGCACGTAGGGTGAGTGGAAAGATAATAATTATAACTTGATGGTGGAATTATCAAAATTGGTAGCAAACTTTAAAATCGAATCATGGAGGGTCTAAAGCAGGAAGAGGTTATGAAAATAGTAATTTTGCAAAAATCTGGAACAGTGAGAACGACGAGCAAAGACCATCTTGCTGAAATCTGAAATTCTATGTGACTTGAAAAGTATATTTAAAAGTAAACACGATGTATTATTCAAATAAGAAAGGAAAATTTTAAATCAAATTGGACAAATGGTTCAGAATAAAATTAATATATGGAAAGACGACATGAGTACGAAAACATAGGCTGGGAAAAATATTATAAGCTAGAGTTCAAAATTCCGACAAACGTTTTTTTTTTAAAATTTAAATCAATGAAGAAGTATGAAGTATAAGTATATTAAAATTTTGAACAAAATTAAACTTAGGAAAAAGGAAATCGTAAAATACTTTCAAGAGTTTCAAAGTTCATAATGGAGAGTTTCGAAAAAGGACGACGTTCGTCATGAGGCGATCTCGTGATTCGAGGCAAGGAAATTGGTCAGGTGATCAAAACATTCATACGCCTAGGATATGAATCAGAAGAGGCTACGGGGAAACTCCTTCGGTCGACCAACTAAAGATTAGGAACTAGGCGCTAAGCCCTCTAAAGGTTAGACGGTAAAGAAATGCGTTCAGCTTGGTCCGAAATCGATGAACCCAAGAGCGAACGACTAAAGGAAATTCTAGAAGTCTAATATGGTCAGGGGTAGACATGAACCACTAAGGTAACTCCAACGACGATTAAATCAATTGCCAGAAAGGGGGTCTAACTATCAATCAGAGGCCTCTAACTAGCAAGCACAGACGTCTAACTAAGCCCTCTTATCACCTAGTGTCCTAAGAAAACAACTAGACTCAGGGCTTATGACTCGGATATTGCAATTTATTTAATGGACATTCCGTTATTATCGTTGTTCCGTTAATTCGCAATTGCAAGATTGGACCTGCGTGGGCCACCAACAAAACCTGTCACGCCCCGCTTCCCAAAAATATGGAGGCGAAGCGTGAGAAGGTCCGCTCAGACTTGAAGCTACAAAGCTGCAAGTCCGATAAGCGTCGATCAAATTTAAACTGCAGGTCCTTGCAACGCGAACGAAACAAAGATAATAATATTTAAATGAGACAAAAGAGATATCTCAGAATATCCATAAAATAAATCTCAACAACGCAGAAAAGCCACCAGGCTACAAATAAAAGAGTCTAAAGGCCCAAACATGGCCAACAAGGTATAAAGTACAAAACAACGGTGCTACGCACCAACAACTAACAAAAGGCCTAAAGCTCAACAAAACTCAAAGCATGGTCACCGGTGTCCACCAAAATCCTCCTGAGCAATCATGGACTCAGACTCAGCGTCAGCAACTCATCACGTACACAGCAACGATCTCTGGCTCAGGTCTAACATGTGACACCCAAAAGAGCAAGGGGCACATGTCAGCAAGTCTGGAAGACTTGTGCAAGTGAAACTGAAAGTACAAGTAAGAGCAACCTAGCAGTTCTAGTATGAATGCGATGACGTGGCAGTTTAAAGTATGAGTGCAACAGGTAAAGTAAAGTAAAGTACAGTACGAGCATGGCATGGCATTCACAAGACAAGTACAAGACAAGAAAAGTAAGCACCTCGTGCACAGAGATTCCGTCCTTTGGCTAGAGTGGCTGTACGGGCCAACTCCTAAGCTCAAGTAACCGTTTATCCCTACCCCTCCACGTGTATCGGGCATTGGTTTCTGGCCAACACATGAGGCCCGCTTCTGGACCACGAGCCAGGAAGTGTGTAAACAAGTATGGCGTAGGGGTGCACCTAGCCGGACAAGTAGTACAAGGACAAGTATTGTAGCGTGTGCTACGATGCAACAATCAATGCATGGATGACTTGGCATGGCAAGTAGTAAAGCGTACAAGTAAGAAAAGTAAACGTGACAGTTTAGTATGCATGAATGACAAGTTTAATGTTTGGATCTAGCTTCGTTGTCAAGCTAGATCATTTAGGTGACGGATCTAGTTTCGTTGTCAAACTAGATCAAATAGGCGTCTAGCCAGCTATCATTTCACTGACTAGTCTCTTTTACGCTAAAAGCAAGTAAGTGGCCTAAAAACATGGCCCTACACAAGAGTTGGCAAGTTTCACTTGCCTGCAACTATCACGTCAAGAAAACACCGTCCAACGAGTCCAAAGTCACGATTCCTACGTGCACAAGTCCACCGGCCTACATCCGTTTTATTAATCTTGATTAGTGATTTCTAAAACATTTAAAATACTTTAAAAATACTGATTTTTAGTCTTTATTAGCATGCAATTGGGTTGGGGGTCCTAGGGGTGCAAAACGTTACCTCAACACGACGCGAAAGCTACACCGGCGTCGGGTAGCGACGCCGGGGGTTGGAATAATAAGATCGCGCTCCAATTCCAGATTCCAATTAGATTCCTCGCTGGAAATTCAGAGAAAATATCCCGGGCGACGATTCCAGATTCCAAAGCTCGCACGTGCGACGACGGGCTACGACGTGCGACGGCGTCGTACGCGGCAAGTCGTCGAAGAGAACGTACCAAAGTGGGGCCCACAGTAGTCCTAGGGACCTTTGGGGAACCCACAATACCTCTGGAGAACTTGGGGGGCCCACGGAGGCAAGCGGTGCGACGGATGCGGGGTTGCGACAAGTGGCCGTCGGTCGTACAGCCTCGGTGCGGGGAGATGGCTCGGTCAGACACGGGGGCGGCGCTGTTGCAACGTTGGGGGTCGGTCACAGCAGCGGGGCGGTCGTTTCCCTCGGTCAGACACGGTGGAGGCCTCGGTCAGGCGCTTGGGTGCGGGGTTGCAGCGTTGCAGCGATCGGGCGCTCGGTCACAGCAGGCGGGGCCTTCGGTCGTGCACGGAGCGGAGCGGGGCGACAGATGCGGGCGCTGTGCGGGGGTCGGTGCGGAGCGGGGCCTCGGTCAGACCGAGAGCTCCCCTCGGTCAAGCGGGGGAACGGGCGGGGGTCGATGGCAGCGGTGCGGAGCGGCGAGATTGCGGGGTTGGGCCTCGGTCTGAGCGGGCGAACGGAGCTGTTTTCCTCGGTCGTACGGGGCTGAACGTCGCAACGTTGCGACGATTCGTCGCAACGTCCAAAATGAGTTTGGAAGAGGCTAGGGCTAATTTCTTTGGAAAATAGGACTTGCTAGGGGTTGCTTATATAGTATAGGTGGGTTGACTTGGTCTAGGGCTAAATCTAATAGGATTAGAAGTTCAAAAAGATTTGAAATTTGAATTTAAACTTCTCCAACCCAATCTAGGATTTGACCTGGTCCAAATTAGCTGGAAATTGGCTCAAAAATTCTTTAAAACGTTTTAAACTCAAATAAATTTTATTTGGCCGAAATTAATTTAAAAATAAATTATTAAAAATATTATAAAACTTGTAAAAATTATAAAAGTGGTCAAAAGAACTCCAAAAATTATAAAATAAATATCGGGGTGATCGTGACGACGAATGTGAGCTAACTAAGAAGACGGATCTCAAATTCGACGTCGGACGATGAAACTAAAAATAGAAACGTCTCCCGTCAAAAGTGAAAGTCGTCACGTCTCATCGAGTAAGTTTAAATTGTGGAAAAACGACTCGAGAAGTGTCGTTTCAAGATAGTGCCACTATTTAATACTCTCAGAGTCGTTCGCAACGGCATATCACACAAAAGTGTTCACAAACAAATAAAGTCTAAAGCAAACACGTGCACGGCCAAAAGCACGTGCACGAACAACGTACGACGAAAAAGTGGTCGTTACACTTGACTTCCTCATGCTTTCGTTTCCCCGTTATGAGGTCCTTCAGAAACTTTGCATACGTGGGAATATCTGTTATAGCATACATGAAAGGAATGTTTAGCTGAATACCTTTAAGAAGCTCCATAAACTTAGCATACTTTCTTTCCATCTTCGACAATGCTAGCCGTTGTGGATATGGTGAAGGTGGTCGACTTGCCCTTTCTTTGGCGGCCTCCTTTGGGGTAGGTTTGTTGGAAGTAGTGAGGCTACCCTCCGGTGCCGTGGTGATGTTGGGCGAAGCCTCTCTCTCTCGGATAATAATAGGCTCGTCAATAGCCTCTTTCTTGTCGTCGCCAATGAGAACATCTTTATTTTGAGCTGGAACTGTTAGTTCTTGGCTTGACTTGCTGAAACCAGCACCATTACAATGTCGGGTTTCTTTCCTTCCCGTGTAGTGATGGCAACTACTACATTTGCTTGAGCCCTAGGGTTGGGCTCCAGTTGTCATGGTAATCTTCCTTGTGTCTTCAAGAGTTGAGACATCTGACCCTTAAGCTCATCAAGGGAGGTATTAATATTCTTGAATTGAGCGGTGGTGTCATTATTGAACTTGGTTTGTTCGCTCATGAATGCTTCCAACGTGGCCTCTAAGTTGGGCCTTGGTGGTGCGGGTGCATATTGTTATGGAGGGGGACGATTGAAGTACCCTGGCGGTCTATATGGCCTAGGCCTAAACCCATTTTGTTGTTGCGGCCCTTGTTGTTGGGGTAGCGGTTGAGGTGGCCTTTGAAAATGTGGAGGTTGCAACCCTCCATTTGGATTCTTGTAAGATAGTCCGGGGCGGTTCCTTGCTGCCAGATGTTGCCAGTGGTTCCGTCCATCTTCTTGCACAAAATGTACATGCTCAGGTGGCATGTCTGCTCCATCATATGACCCTTCATTAGGGGCATAACCTTTCTCTGAATAATCTTCATGGGTAGAGTAGGCTGGAGCGCTAGAGGTGGTTGGAATAGCATCCAACCATTGTTCAATTCTTGCTACCTGCTTACAGAGATCTTCAATGTGAGTATCAAGATGACTAACAACTTTTACCTCGGGGTTTTTAATGATGGACCGCTCCTCGTTCAATTGCTGGTTGTTTGAAACCATGTGCTCCAGTAGAGATATCGCTTCTTCAGGCGACTTATCCAAAAGGGCGCCTTATGCGGTGGCATCTATAATCATTATTGTGCTCGGCTGGAGCCTGTTGTAGAAACTATGGACTAGATCCCAAGCCGGGATTCCGTGCTGTGGACATTGGTGCTGGAGGTCTTTAAATCTCTCCCAAGCCTCGTAAAGGTACTCTTGAGGCACTTGCTTGAAGTTGGAGATGGCACCTCGAATCCTCACCGTTTTGGACGGTTGGTAAAATTTATCCACGAATGCTTAAGTCAGTTGCTCCCAAGCGATGAAGTGGTTGGAAGGGTGAGCCCGCAACCAGTACGAGGCCATGTCCATTAAAGTAAAGGGAAAGAGCCGAAGCTTAATATTGTCGTCGCTTACATCCTTGACCTTGAACTTATCACACTTTGCCAAGAAAGTGTCAATGTGGTGATTCAGGTTCTTGTGTGGATGCCCATGGAAGGGATCCTGTTGCATCAAATTAATTAAACCAGTCTTCAACTCAAAACTACCCGCCACCAGTTGCGACCTCAAAATATAAGAAGGGCTCCCATAGCTTGGCTTTATATGATCCCGGATGGACCCAGTACAAGGCTGAGTGGGGGTATGCTCGGCCATCAGATCAGAAGATGCCTGATCTCTTGTCAAAGCTCTAAGTGTTCATGCGGTTCTCTCGATCTTGGGATCAAATAGAAATTCACTGTCAATACTTTCGAGACGAGTAATCATGCACAACAACAAATACTCAGAAGAATACCGTGAGTAGCGAAGTAATAAAAGAGAATAAAAGGGTGGAAATACAAGATATGGTAAAATTCGCTAATAATTTCTTCAAAATAAAAATAGCCTAAGTAACATTGTACAGTCCCCGGCAACGGCGCCAAAAAACTTGATGCACCTGGAACTAACACCTAAACGCCACCTAGCAGTGTCACTGATGCCAGACGCTGAATGGTTTCCAAGTATCAATTCCAGGCTCACGAACGCAAGCAGACATTGTCAAGTTATAGTATATAAGATATCGATCCCACAGGAAAAGTAGAGGTGTATTAATCTCAGGTTATTTCTAAATCTCAAAAGGAGGTAACAGTCAGTTTGAATGATTGGTTGGTTGGTGGTCGTTTGATCAATATAAAGAGACTAGGGTATTAGGACTCGCCACTAGGACCATCGGAGGTCGATGCTAGGTTAGGACTCCTACGTTGCATTGGTTTTATTGGGGATTGTAGCATCTAGGAAGTGAATTCATGCGTCAAGGCTACATGAATCTAACATACGTACTCACCCTGCTTGCACGATAGATGCATACAGTATGTGCATTAAGGATCTACAATAATCTCACCACTCTCGTGGTTCGAATGCTCTCAACTCATACCACTCTCGTGGGTTAGAGCTTCGAGGTATTTTGGTGGCTCTTATTGACGTAATGGCGGTAGCCGTCAATTAGTGATATAGTTCATCGGTGGATCCTATCAAGGCACGAGCCGGGCATGGTTACGAGCCTCGGTTAAATCCATTAACTACTTAATTAAATCCATAGGATACTCCTTAAGCTAATCGATTCCACCGACCGTGGGCACGATCTCAGTACGAGTTCTCCTAAGGATTTTGCTAGGTCAACCAAAATACTCCCCATTTATTGTCCAATGCAACCTAAAAATCCTAATTTTGCATCTTTTTCCTAAGACCCTAGGGCTAATCCATTAGCCCTAGATAGAACTACTCACACATCGTGGAGAAAACAAGGAAAGGTTGGATTTTTAGCATGGAATTCATCTTAATAATCAAAAACATACAAAATATAGAAATACATACCAGAAGCGATGCAGATCTATAGCAAATCACAGAGAAATAAGATCCAAATGATTCCAAGCCAGAAAAACGCAATAAAAACAAAGCCTTTGCTCAAATATCAAAACCTAGATCCCAATCTCAAGCTTCACTCCAAAACTCTTACTAAAATTTTCAAAAAACAGTTGATATCTAAAATATTAAAGGAATATCGTCTTTATACAAGGGGTAGGGACCCCACTGGTAATTCTCAAAAATCTGGAAAGTTGGGCCCATTTGTCACTTCGGCGCGTCGGCTACTCGACCGAGTAGGTGGCTGCTGGGTCGAGTCACTTTGCTGGTTGTGCTGCTGCTTGCTTGCCTCTGACGCAGGCTACTCGGTCGAGTCACCCCCTACTCGGTCGAGTAGCAGCAGGTGTCAACTCGGGTCGGGTCGCCTAGATTCTCTGTCGGGTCACTTCGCATCCGTTTCCTGCTGTATCTGCATGTCAGCTCGGCCGAGTAGCTATAAGCTACTCGGTCCGAGTCACCTGTGAAACTGAATGGCTGAGGCTTTTTTCTGGATTTCTCTCGCTCGCTTCTCCTCCTCTCCTCTGAGCTTCTTCTAAACTGTAAGGATCACCTTACCCTTGCAATACTAACAATCAACACTAAAGGGGGGTGAATAGTGTAATGACAATAAAATTGTCCAATTAAAATTAAACTTGCAAATACGGAATTATAAATGCAAGAGGAAATAATTGACACAATCAATCCGAATGCAAATACAAGATTTTACCCCGGTTTCCCAAACTTGGGTACGTCCAGCCACACCGATATTCACTATATTCCCACAAAGAGAAGTGAATACAAATCTCACAAAGAGATACCCCACCAAGAGAATTTTGCCCTACACAAGGATCCAACCAACCCTACACGAGGGTCAAGACTCCCACCTAGAGAATCACTAACTCACACTCAGAGAATGAGGGTTAGCCCTACACTAGGACACTAAACTCCCACAAAGAGAGCTACTCCCACAAAGAGAGTTATTCCCAATAAGAGGATATCCTAATCCCATAAAGAGATAAACTCCCACAAAGAGAGAAAGACTAATTCCCACAAAGAGAATTAGTGTTACAAATTCACCAAGTAAAATAAATACTCTTACCTATGCCTTAAGATGCTTACTCATAGATGAATGCAAGGCATGGAAGAGGATCTCCAAGTGTTGAGATTGGCTTGAAAGCACTTGGATGATTTCCCTTGAGCTGGACTTCAATACATGAAGAGGAATGTGAGCTCCAAGAGGGAAATGAGAGACTTTGAGAGTGGCTTATAGATCTCTTGTGATTTTCAATAGCATCAAGAAGTTCTAGAGATATCAGCACACCTATATATATATGAACCCTATATCAACCCTCAAAACTCAAGAAAACAGCCATCAGCCCAAAGCTACAACGGCTAGAAACTGGGCAAAACCGACATCAACAGTTGACTGATAGTCAAAAGACAGTCGACTAAACAACGGCTAGAAAATATCCAACGGCTATAATCTGAGCCAGGACAGTCGACTGATGAAGTCGATACAGTCGACTGTAAACAGGAATGACGCCTGTAAAACCTTCAGCAGGCAACTGCTATAGGGGATGGAATAAAACAGAGAGCTGCACTCTTTCTCCAGATAAGCATACATGCGACTGATGTCAATAATATAGTCGACTGTCAGATAGTCAGTCGACTGTAATTACTTCATCAGTCGACTGCTGTTTAAAATGGAGAAAAGATAAAGAGATGCAGAGATTGCACTTACGCTACTCAGACGACTGTTGGCCAATTCTCAGGCGACTGTAAATCTACAGGCGGCTGTAAACTTAGCAGCAGTTGACTGGGCATAAAGCTGAAGTTTGAGTCAATTGAAATGTTGACTTGAGCAGTGCATATCATTCGACTGTAGAAGGATCTACAGGCGACTAGAAATCACCCAGTCGACTGTTATCCTTCAACAGGCGACTGATAGAGAGCCAGAGACTCCAAATGAGTCTTTGGACAAGATGAACCTATTGGGTTGGATTCTATGATAATCCTAAGGCTTACTAAGATGGTTAGATGCCTATGCATGTATGAGTAGACCATCTATCAAGGCATTACATTGACATAGATTCAATTGAGAGAGAAAGCAATAAAGTAAATATTACATGGATTACATTGCTTTCCTTAGAGTCTAAGTCTTCAAACTTGATGCCTTGATTCTCCACATCATGTCCAAGCTTTGGCACCCCTTCTCCAAGCTTTGGCCCTTCTCCACTTGATGTCCATCCTTGCACCAAGTGATTAGTCTCCAAGAAAGATATTCTAGGAATGAAACTGTGAGACTAAATAAGAGAGTCATTAGCAAAAACATAATGTTGTGATCATCATCAAAATAAGATTGGTATGAAACACCAATACTCACCAATCTCCCTCTTTTTGATGATGACACACATTATGTAAAACACAAAGAATTAAAGCACAATGCTAATGAGCTCCCCCTACTTATATGCACCAATTATATAATGAGCTACACAATAATAAATACTCATTCTACCAAATAAGATCATGGTGACATATAATAGATATGGATTACATAAACCAATTGCAATAGATAATATCATGCGAACATGAAAGGTTTATCTAATCCCATATATCTCTCCCCATAGATATATCTCTCCATATATGCATATGTATATATCTCCCCCTATATATTTACATAATGCATATATCTCTCCCCCTTGACATCGTTAAAAGGGTGGACATCAAATATATCCCCCTTTGTCATCTTAACCAAGATGTGACAATATGCAAGAAATAAGAATATGTATGATACCAAATTGAAAATTTTAGTGGGTATCAATCACTATCCCATGCTCCCCCTAGATCATAGAAATGGTCAAGTTTTGACTTCTAGGATCTAATACCAATTATAAAGATGGAGATTAACAATCTCTAACAATTGAGGAAAATACCAATTGTAGAAAAAGAATCTTGAAAAATAATCCTCTTTACTAATTGATTAACAAATAATAGAGCCATGGGCCGAAAATGTATCAAAGAAATAGATATGGAAAAATTAAGCTACAAAGATACACAATAATATTGCCAAAACAAAATATAACATGAAACAAGTTGGCAATATACAAGAGGTTTGGTTTGATACTAAAAATAACCAATTGTAAATAATGATCTCAAACATCCCCCGAAATGAGAATTAAAATATGTCTTAAAATATTTTAAACATGCAAGATATTAACTCCCCCTATTGACATACACATGGATCAAAAATGCATGCATGTCAATATAATCCCCATGATTCCCATTTTCATGAAAATAATAAATTTGAAACTATTTTTTTTCAAAATCATGAAACACACACAAACAATGGGTATGCAGAAAATAAACATACAAGCACAATACCCATGCAATATGCATATGTGTGAGGAACCTAAACATTAGACAACCAAACCCAAGAGGAGTTTGATTTCCAAATGTAATCACATGAGGTGATCACATCCCTAACTAGAGAGTTGATGTAACTATCCCTCCCTTGCACACTAACCTTAGTGGGAATCCATAAACTCAAGGATTTCCTAGGCAAGGGTTTTGCCTTTACAAGAGGGGTGGATGTGGCATGTTTAGGTGTAGAAACGAATTTCTTCCCATGCAAAGAATGAGGATTTTGCTTCTTCTTAGCAAAAAATGAAGATTTTTCATTCTTCCTTATTACCTCGTGATCTACATGCTTCTTGTTGATGTTATTGTTGTACAAGAAAGCATGGTGATTCTTCTTAGGTGCTTTAGCAATATTTCTTATATTTACACCATAAGAGGAATTAGAGGGGGTTTGGGCACCACATTTTGAATATAACCCAAACCTCCTCTATGATTTGCTGGAAGTTATTTTTCCAACAAATCGTGGAGTGAATCCCTAGAGTACACAAAGCTTTTGAGCTTACGTGATTCCTCTTCACATTTCAACATAAGTTGTTGAATGCGAGTTTCTAAGCTAAGGTTTTGAGCAACAAGTTTTTTATTAGTTAAACTCAACTCCTTAACTTGAGAGAGAAGTGTGTCTCTCTCACTAGTGTCATAATCATGCCTTTCATCATTGATTACACTAGCAATATCTAGTTCATGCAATCTACTCTTAGCAATCTTATATTTTGCTTTCAATTTATTGTAAGAGTTGATGCACTTACTAGCTTTTTTGGAGACCATGTTGAAGTTATATTCAAGCTCCTCGCATGAGATCTTTTCTTCCACGATCTCATCATCATCATCATCTTCCTTGCTAGAACTCGACGATGACTCCTCCTCATTTGCCATGAGGCATGATTCCTCATAAGAGTTGAGCCAAGCTTCCAACTCTTCTTCATTCGAGCTCGAGGGGATGGATGACGAAACATCAATAGCAACAAAGCATGCGCGAGCATCGTCCTTTGCATCCTCTTCTTCGTTACTTGACGTATTCTCACTTGAATTATCAAAAGTCCCTATAAGTCCCTTCTTGTGATTTTTGGACTTGGACTTTCCTTTCCAATGCTTCTTCCCTTTACCCTTGTAAGTTTCTTTGTTGGGTTTGGAAGGGCATTCGGTGGACAAGTGACCTTTTCCACTGCAAGCGTATCAAGTAGGAACCTTGTTTGAATTGGAGGCAAACTTTGACAAAGACTTACCTTGCTTGCACTTGAGGAATGCCTTGAATTGCTTGGCAAGATTCTCAATTTCTTCTCCACTCGCCTCTTCTAGCTCATCTTCTTCACTAGGAGCTTCTCGATGGAATTTCTTCCTCCATTTGATTGGCTCTTCCTTGGCATGGAATGCAACCCCCTTTGTGCTTATCCGGCTTCTCGGGCTTTGATGGTTGAATCTCCTTCTTGTGTTGATGCTTCACTTCATATGCCATGAGATTACCAATGCACTCCTCAACGGTGTATTTGGACGTGTCATAAGACTCCAAAATTCCGTTAAACTTTGACTCCCAATGAGGTGTGAGAGAGTAAAGGATCTTCTCTACACGATCCTCTTGGGAAATCGTCTTCCCGAGTCCCTCCAAAGCGTTCATGATATCAGTGAACCTTGTGAACATATCTGAAATGCTTTCTCCTTCCCGCATCTTAAACATTTCATATTTAGATCTAAACACAGCTTGTTTAGATTTCTTTACCTTTGTAGTCCCTTCATGACATATCTCCAAAGTATGCCAAATATTGTTGGCCGTTTTGCACATGGAGATACGGTTGAACTCATTTGCTGAGAGGGCGCAATGTAATGCATTCATAGCCCTCGCATTGAACTTGATCGAGTCCTTCTCCGCCTTTGTCCTTGAAGCCACAGGTGTAGTGGGCTTCTCAAATGACACCTCTGTGATGTCCCATAGGTCTTGACCCTCCATGTAGATCATCATCCTGATCTTCCAACTTGGGTAGTTGGTTCCGTTAAAGAGCGGTGGTCGAATAGTTGAATGACCTTCTTCATGAGAAGCGGATCAGGCGTTGAATGCATCGCTGCAGTATGCTATAACCTCGCTCTGATACCAATTATAAGGATCGCCTTACCCTTGCAATACTAACAACACACACTAGAGGGGGGTGAATCGTGTAATGGCAATAAAATTGTCCAATTAAAATTAAATTTGCAAATGCGGAATTATAAATGCAAGAGGAAATAATTGACACAATCAATCCAAACGCAAACACAAGATTATACCCTGGTTCACCAAACTTTGGAACGTCAAGTCACACCAATATTCACTATATTCCCACAAAGAGAAGTGAATACAAATCTCACAAAGAGATACCCCACCAAGAGGATTTTGCCCTACACAAGGACCCAACCAACCCTACACGAGGGTCAAGACTCCCACACAGAGAATCACTAACTACCACTCAGAGAATTAGGGTTAGCCCTATACTAGGACACTAAACTCCCACAAAGAGAGTTACTCTCACAAAGAGAGTTATTCCCACTAAGAGAATATCCTAATCCCACAAAGAGATAAACTCCCACAAAGAGAGAAAGACTAATTCCCACAAAGAGAATTAGTGTTACAAATTCACCAAGTAAAATAAATACTCTTACATATGCCTTAAGATGCTTACTCATAGATGAATGCAAGGCATGGAAGAGGATCTCCAAGTGTTGAGATTGGCTTGAAAGCACTTGGATGATTTCCCTTGAGCTGGATTTCAATAAATGAAGAGGAATGTGAGCTCCAAGAGAGAAATGAGAGAGTTTGAGAGTGGCTTATAGATCTCTTGTGATTTTCAATAGCATCAAGAAGTTCTAGCGATATCAGCATACCCATATATATAGGCACCCTATATCAACCCTCAAAACCCAAGAAAACAACCATCAGCCCAAAGCTACAACGACTAGAAACTGGGCGAAAACGAAATCAACAGTCGACTGATAGTCAAAAGACAGTCGACTGATCAACGGTTAGAAAATATCCAACGGCTATAATCTGAGCCAGGACAGTCGACTGATGAAGTTGATACAGTCGACTATAAACAGGACATGCGCCTGTAAAACCTTCAATAGGCAATTGCTGTAGGAGATGGAATAAAACAGAGAGCTGCACTCTTTCTCCAGATAAGCATACAGGTGACTGATGTCAATAATACAGTCGACTGTCAGATAGTCAGGCGACTGTAATTCCTTCATCAGTCGTCTGCTGTATAAGATGGAGAAAAGACAAAGAGATGCAGAGATTGCACTTACGCTACTCAGACGACTGTTGGCCAATTCCCAGGCGACTGTAAATCTACAGGCGACTGTAATCTTAGCAGCAGTCCAATTGCGTAAAGCTCAAGTTTATTAAAATGTTGACTTGAGCAGTGCATATCATTCAACTGTAGAAGGATCTACAGGCGACTGGAAATCACCCAGTCGACTGTTATTTCTTCAGCAGGCGACTGATTGATAGCCAGAGACTCCAAATGAGTCTTTGGACAAGATGAACCTATTGGGTTGGATTCTATGATAATCCTAAGGCTCACTAAGATGGTTAGATGAATATGCATGTATGAGTAGACCATCTATCAAGGCATTACATTAACCTAGACTTAAATGAGAGAGAAAGTAATAAAGTAAATATTACATGGATTACATTGCTTTCCTTAGAGTCTAAGTCTTCAAACTTGATGCCTGGATTCTCTCCATCATCTCCAAGCTTTGGCACCCCTTCTCCAAGCTTTTGCCCTTCTCCACTTGATGTCCATCTTTGCACCAAGTGATTAGTCTCTAAGAAAGATATTCTAGGAATGAAACTGTGAGACTAAACAAGAGATTCATTAGCAACAACATAATGTTGTGATCATCATCAAAATAAGATTGGTATGAAACACCAATACTCAACATAAACTGCGTCGAACTCCCATGGGGCCTTGCCAAATGACATCCTGGACGTGCTGGATGTGTCCAAGTCCCGAATCAGCTTCAATTCGTTCCAAAATCCCTGAAAATCCACAAATCTATGCAAAAACTAGAATATAGCATTAGGAGCACATTTATATATAAAAATATTGATTTCGGTGGCGAATTTGCTATGAAATGAGATGAAATGATGCAGTAAAAACATGGAAAATATGGACATATCAACAGGATGTTTCCAATCTCAGACAAGATGTTTTTTGGAGGATTGATCAGCTGAGGGATGACATCTTCAACAGGATGTGGATTTCAGATATAGTCAATATAGAGATGCAGCAGGAGCGGCTGAGCTCAAGACTTTGATTAAAGGACCACTCCCATCAAGCTAGGATATTAGATTTGTATGAGCTTGGGAGTGATTATTTAGTATATGTGTTATGCTCAAACAATTTATTGTCGTAATATTTTGGTGCATATCATGAACATTTTCCCTCTTTATAGTACTTCTTTAGCTTGCTACTTTTGTTTGTATCAATCAATGTTTGTAACGCTACCATTTGATATCATCTTGTGCTTAATATCTTATGATACGATTTTGGACATATGGTGGACATGCAAGTTTTATTTGAGAATGTTGTTATAATTCATACTCTTGCATATTCCTTGGGATTTTGAGCTTGAGCTTATTTGATTGATATCATGTTGCTAATATAATCTTGAATGATTATTCTTTTGATATCAAATTATTTATGCTCATTATCTTGGTTATAAAGATCATTGACACATATTGTATATGTCATCATATCACTTTGTGCATATTTCTTGAAATTTATGAAACTTGAGTGTTTATATCATGACTCACAAAATGTTGAGACATTTAGTCATCCTAAATGAAATAATGCTTTATGTTTCCATAAACGTCATAAGAAGGGACTTTGTGACTATAGTTTGCATAATTTATTATTTCTCCACTCACTTTTTGATATGACAAAGGAGGAGAAATGTGTAAATACATATAAAATGAATTAATATTGAGTTGATATTGAATCAATGTTTAATTCATTCATTATTGGATTTATTGACTATGGTTTTAACTCGTATGCACACTCATGATATATAATATGAAATTATGCTTTATATTTACTATCCCTAACAAGCATTGATGCTGGAGGAGTGCAAAAGGGTATTTAACACCATACATTGATGTAAAGGGAGTAAGTATATGTTTTTGTTAAAATTTTATATTATTTCTTTATTATATATTATTTGTTTGTCATCATCAAAAAAGAGGAGAAAGTTGGATATTAAGACACCCCCAATGTAGTTTTGATGATGATTAAGTAAATGATGGTTACTAATGATTGTTATTAAGTGTGTAGGAATAAAATATTACATCAAGCATTAACTTCAAAGCCATATAAAAGGAAATTCATCAAATCCATGAAGTGTGTAAGGACGGTCTACCTTGCAATACTAACAACAAACACTCTAGAGGGGGGGGGGGGGGGTGAATAGAGCAATAGCAATAAATTGTGCAATTAAAATTAAACTTGGAAATGCGGAATAATAAGTGAAAGAGGAATTAATCAACACAATCAATCCAAACGCAAACACAAGAATTACCCTGGTTCCCCAAACTTGGGTACGTCCAGCCACACCAATATCCACTATAATTCTCACACAGAGAAATGAATACAATCTACACACAGAGATACCTCACACAGAGGATTTAGGATTCCCACAAAGAGATATCCTTGCTTTCACACAGAAAGACTAATGCTCTTACACAGAGAGATTCAAACTCTCACACAAAGAGAACTCAACCAACCCTCACACAGAAGGTTATACTCTCACACAGAGAGTAACTAGTTCTCACACAGAAAGCTAGAGTTTCAAAGAAATAACAAAGTAAAACAAATACTCTTACCAATGCCTTGAGATGAACTTACTTATAAATAAATGCAAGTCATGGAAGAGGATCTCTAAGTGACGAGATTTGCTAGAATTGCATTTGGATGATTTCTCTTGAGCTTGACTTCAATGCATAAAGAGGAGAATAAGCTCTAAGAGGGAAATGAGAGAGTTTGAGAGTGGCGTAATTAAACTTTAATGATTTTTAATAGCATGAAGAAGTTCTAGAGATGGTAGCACACCCAAATATATAGGAACCATATATCAAACCACAAAACCCAAGGAAACAGCCAAAGGATCAATTATGCAACGGCTAGAAACTGGGCGAAAACGACATCAACAGTCGACTGATAGTCAAAAGACAGTCGACTAATCAATGGCTAGAAAATATATAACGGCTATAATCTGAGCCAGGACAGTCGACTGATGAAGTCGATACAGTCGACTGGAAACAGGACAGGCGCCTGTAAAACCTTCAGCAGGCAACTGCTGCAGGGGATGGAATAAAACGGAGAGCTGCACCCTTTCTCCAGATAAGCATAGAGGCGACTGATGTCAATAATACAGTCGACTGTCTTATAGTCAGGCGACTGTAATACCTTTATCAGTCGTCTGCTGTATAAGATGGAGAAAAGACAGAGAGATGCAGAGATTGCACTTACGCTACTCAGACGACTGTTAGCCAATTCTCAGGCGACTGTAAATCTACAGGGGACTGTAAACTGAGCAGCAGTCGACTGTGCGTAAAGCTCAAGTTTGAGTCAATTGAAATGTTGACTTGAGCAGTGCATATCAGGCGACAGTAGAAGGGTCTACAGGCGACTGGAAATCACCCAGTCGACTGTGTATCCTTCAGCAGGCGACTGATGGAAATCCAGAGACTCCAAATGAGTCTTTGGACAAGATGAGCCTATTGGGTTGGATTCTAAGATAATCCTAAGGCTCACTAAGATGGCTAAATGCATATGCATGAATGAGTAGACCATCTATCAAGGCATTACATTAACCTAGATTCAAAAGAGAGAGAAAGCAATAAAGTAAATATTAAATGGATTACATTGCTTTTCTTAGAGTCTATGTCTTCAATCTTGATGCCTTGATTCTCCCCATCATCTCCAAGCTTTGGCACCCCTTGAGTCCAAGCTTTGGCCTTTATCCACTTGATGCCCATCCTTGCACCAAGTGATTAGTCTCCAAGAAAGATATTCTAGGAATGAAACTGTGAGACTAAAACAAGAGAGTCATTAGCAACAACATAATGTTTTGATCATCATCAAAATAAGATTGGTATGAAACACCAATACTCAACAATCTCCCCCTTTTTGATGATGACACACATTATGTAAAACACAAAGAATTAAAGCACAATGCTAATGAGCTCTCCCTACTTATATGAACCAATTATACAATGAGCTACACAATAGTAAATACTCATTCTACCAAAAGATCATGGTGACATATAATAGGTATGGATTACATATACCAATTGCAATAGATAATATCATGCAAACATGAGTGGTTTATCTAATCCCATTTATCTCTCCCCATAGATATATCTCTCCCGATATGCATATGAATATCTCTCCCCCTACATATTTACATAATGCATATATCTCTCCCCCTTGACATCGTCAAAAAGGTGGACATCAAACATATCCCCCTTTGTCACCTTAACCAAGATGTGACAATATGCAAGAAATAAGGAGATGTATGATACCAAATTGAAAATTTTAGTGGGTATCAATCACTATCTCATGCTCCCCCTAGATCATAGAAATGGTCAAGTTTTGACTTCTAGGATCTAATACCAATTATAATGAAGGAGATTAGCAATCTCTAACAATTGAGGTAAATACCAATTGTAGAAAAAGAATCTAGGAAAATAATCATCTTTACTAATTGATATATAAAAAATGGAGCCATGGGCCTAAAGTGTATCAAAACAATAGATATGGAAAAATCAAGCTTCAATGATACACAATGATAATGCCAAAAGAATTATAACATGAAACAACTTGGCAATATCTAAGGGGTTTGGGTTGAGACCATAAATCATCAATTGTACATAATGATCTCAAACATACCCCTAAATGAGAGTCAAAATATGTTTTAAAATATTTCAAACATACACATATTAACTCCCCCATTGACATACATATGGATCAAAAATGAATGCATGTCAATATAATCCCCATGGTCCCCATTTTCATGAAAAGAATAAATTTGAAAATATTTTCAAAATCATGAAACACACACAAACAATGTGTATGCTAAAATAAACATTTAAGCACAATACACATGCAATATGCATATGTATGAGGAACCTAAACATTAGGGAACCAAACCCAAGAGGAGTTTGACTTCCTAATGTAATCACATGAGGTGATCACATCCCTAACTAGAGAGTTGATGTAGCTATCCCTCTCTTGCACACTAACCTTAGTGGGAATCCATAAACTCAAGGATTTCCTAGGCAAGGGTTTTGCCTTTGCAAGAGGGGTGGATGTGGAATGCTTAGGTGTAGAAACGAATTTCTTAGCATGCAAAGAATGAGGATTTTGTTTCTTAGCAAAAAATGAAGATTTTTCATTCTTCCTCATTACCTCGTGATCTACATGCTTCTTGTTGATGTTATTGTTGTACAAGAAAGAATGATGATTCTTCTTAGGTGCTTTAACAATATTTCTTATATTTGCACCATAAGAGGAATTAGAGGTGGGTTTGGGTATCACATTTTGAATATAACCCAAACCTCCTCTATGATTTGTCGGATGTTGTTTTTCCAACAAATCGTGGAGTGAATCCCTAGAATACACAAAGCTTTTGAGCTTACGGGATTCCTCTTCACATTTCAACGTAAGTTGTTGAATGCGAGTTTCTAAGCTAAGGTTTTGAGCAACAAGATTTTCATTAGTTAAACTCAATTCCTTAACTTGAGAGAGAAGTGTGTCTCTCTCACTAGTGTCACAAACATGCAAAGCATCATTGTCATTTACACTAGTAGATTCTAAGGCATGCAACCTACTCATAGCATTTTTAAATTTTGCTATCAATTTAGCATATGAGTCGATGCACTTACTTGCCCCATTGGAGACCACATTGAAGCGGTATTCGAGCTCCTCGTAGGATAGCTTCTCCTCCTCAACTTCCTCATCACTTTCCTCCTTGCTAGAGCTTGACGAAGACTCTTCCCCATTAGCCATGAAGCACATTTCTTCGTTGTAGTTGAGCCATGCCTCTACTTCTTCATCGCTAGATCTTGAGGAGATTGATGAAGAATCCTCAAAAGCTACGACGCATATGTGAGCTCGCTCCTTGTCATCCTCTTCTTCATCACTTGATGTATCCTCATCGGAGTCATCAAAAGTGCCGACAAGTCCCTTCTTTTGATTTTTAAACTTGGACTTGTCTTTCCAATGCTTCTTCCTTTGCCCTTATAAGTATCTTTGGTGGGTTTAGAAGGGCATTCGGTAGAAAGATGACCTTTTCCTCTACAATTGAAACAAATAAAGTTGTTAGACTTGGAGGCAAACTTTGAAGAAGATTTACCTTGCTTGCTTTTGAGGAACGCTCTCAGTTGTGTGGCAAGCTTTATGACTTCATCTCCACTAGCCTCATCTTTTTCATCTTCTTCACTAGGAGCTTCTTGATGGAATTTCTTCCTCCATTTAATTGGCTCCTCCTTGGCATGGAATGCAACCCCCTTTTGCTTCTCCAGCTTCTCAGGCTTGGTTGGTTGAATCTCCTTCTTGTGTTAAAGCTTTACTTCATACGCCATGAGATTCCTAATGCACTCCTCAACAGTGTATTTGGACATGTTGTAAGACTCCAAAATACCATTGGCCTTTGACTCCCATTGAGATGTGAGCGAGTCAAGGATCTTCCCCACTCGGTCCTCTTGGGAAATCACCTTCCCAAGTCCTTCCAAAGCGTTTACGATTTCTGTGAACCTTGTGAACATCTCCGAGATGTTTTTACCTTCCTGCATCTTAAACAACTCATATTTAGATCTAAATACGCATTGTTTAGATTTCTTTACCTTCGAAGTCCCTTCATGAGAAATCTCCAATGTATGCCAAATTTCGTTGGCCGTTTTGCACATGGAGATGCGGTTGAACTCATTTGAAGTGAGGGCACAATGGAATGCATTCATAGCCCTCGAAGTAAATTTGATCGAGTCCTTCTCCGCTTTTGTTCTCGAAGCCGCGGGTGTAGTAGGCTTCTCAAATGGCGACTCTATGATGTCCCAACGGTCTTGACCCTCCAAGGAGATCATCATCTTGATCTTCCAACTTGGGTAGTTGGTTCTGTTGAAGAGCGGGGGTCGAACGGTTGATAGACCTTCTTCATGAGACATGGATGAAGCGTTGTATGCCATCGTTGTTGTATGCTTCAACCTCGCTCTGATACCAATTGTAAGGATCATCTACTTTGCAATACTAAGAACAAACACTCTAGAGGGGGGTGAATAGAGCAATGGCAATAAATTGTGCAATTAAAATTAAACTTGCAAATGCGGAATAATAAGTGCAAGAGGAATTAGAATTAATCAACACAATCAATCCAAACGCAAACACAAGAATTACCCTGGTTTCCCAAACTTGGGTACGTCCAGCCACACCAATATCCACTATAACTCTCACACTGAGAAGTGAATACAATCTACACACAACGATACCTCACACAGAGGATTTAGGATTCCCACAAAGAGATACCCTTACTTTCACGCAGAAAGACTAATGCTCTCACACAGAGAGACTCAAACTCTCACACAGAGAGAACACAACCAACCCTCACACAGAAGGTTATACTCTCACACAGAGAGTAACTAGCTCTCACACAGAAAGCTAGGGTTTCAAAGAAATAACAAAGTAAAACAAATACTCTTACCTATGCCTTG
This sequence comes from Scilla litardierei, assembly GCA_030789695.1. Taxonomy (NCBI): domain Eukaryota; kingdom Viridiplantae; phylum Streptophyta; class Magnoliopsida; order Asparagales; family Asparagaceae; genus Scilla; species Scilla litardierei. The sequence continues at coordinate 159,030,461 of CM061133.1, forward strand.
AGATGAACTTACTTATAAATGAATGCAAGGCATGGAAGAGGATCTCTAAGTGATGAGATTTACTAGAATTGCACTTGGATGATTTCCCTTGAGCTTGACTTCAATGCATGACGAGGAGAATAAGCTCTAAGAGGGAAATGAGAGAGTTTGAGAGTGGCATCATTAAACTCTAATGATTTTCAATAGCATCAAGAAGTTTTAGAGATGGCAGCACACCCATATATATAGGAACCCTATATCAAACCCCAAAACCCAAGGAAACAGCCAAAGGATCAATTTTGCAACGGCTAGAAACTGGGCGAAAACGACATCAATAGTCGACTGATCAACGACTAGAAAATATCCAACGGCTATAATCTGAGCCAGGAAAGTCGACTGATGAAGTCGATACAGTCGACTGGAAACATGACAGGCACCTGTAAAACCTTCAGCAGGCGACTGCTGCAGGGGATGGAATAAAACGGAGAGCTGGACTCTTTCTCCAGATAAGTATACAGGTGACTGATGTCAATAATACATTCGACTGTCTTATAGTCAGGCGACGGTAATACCTTTATCAGTCGAATGCTGTATAAGATGGAGAAAAGACAGAGAGATGCAGAGATTGTACATACGCTATTCAGACGACTGTTGGCCAATTCTCAGGCGACTGTAAATCTACAGGCGACTGTAAACTGAGCAGCAGTCGACTGTGCGTAAAGCTCAAGTTTGAGTCAATTGAAATATTGACTTGAGCAGTGCATATCAGGCGACTGTAGAAGGGTCTACAGGCGACTGGAAATCATCCAGTCGATTGTGTATCCTTCAGCAGGCGACTGATGGAAATCCAAAGACTCCAAATAAGTCTTTGGACAAGATGAGCCTATTGGGTTGGATTCTAAGATAATACTAAGGCTCCCTAAGATGGCTAAATGCATATGCATGAATGAGTAGACCATCTATCAAGGCATTACATTAACCTAGACTCAAAAGAGAGAGAAAGCAATAAAGTAAATATTAAATGGATTACATTGCTTTCCTTAGAGTCTATGTCTTCAATCTTGATGCCTTGATTCTCCCCATCATCTCCAAGCTTTGGTACCCCTTGAGTCCAAGCTTTGGCCCTTCTCCACTTGATGTACATCCTTGCACCAAGTGATTAGTCTCCAAGAAAGATATTCTAGGAATGAAACTGTGAGACTAAAATAAGAGAGTCATTAGCAACAACATAATGTTGTGATCATCATCAAAATAAGATTGGTATAAAACACCAATACTCAACAAAGTGTTCTCAAGATGACTTGAAGATGACCAAATTGAGAGCATGTGATCAAGATAAAGTGTGAAGGAAGCTCATTCAAGGCAAATGAAGCTAAGGAATCAAATGCATGGAGATGAAGGACTCAAGCTACATCAAGAAAAAAAGCGGGTAATATTGATGTAATATTTAGTCCATATCTTTAGATTATTCGTATTACCTTGATATTGAAGCTCCACACACATATGATCAGTTAGAAAAGCTTTTTTTACTTAACAAAAATATTTTGAATTTTTTTTGAAAAGAATTAGATTAAGTTAAATACTCTTTAAAGATACATTTCTATGTATCTGAAAAGGAGTCGACTATTATCATAGTAGGAGTCGACTGCTTTGAACTACGACATTCTGAGTACTTATTGTAATTTAAAAGTAGCCGACCACTGTTGTTAAGGGAATTGACTACTAACCAGGAGTCGATTACTCCTTATGTAGGAGTCGACTACTATGGACCCAATGGTAAAATTTGACCAGCTACTTGATTTATGGAACTATGTCGAATTTGACTGTTGGAGGGACAGTTTGGGGAATCTATCTTAGATAGAATTCGCCCTTATATATGCTAGAGTGGCTGAGGGATTTATCATGAAATTCTTCAGCAATTTTTAAGTTTTCTACAGCAATTTTTAGCACTCTAAGTTTTCAAAAGATTTTCTATCTTAGGCCAAAGTTTTGATTTCTTCTAAAAAGCTTGTAAGCAAAGATTTCTTGGCCATTCTTGATTCAAATCTCACAAGCTTAATCTTGTTTAATTTGAGATTGAATCAAGATTTTTTCTTTGATCTCCAAGTATTTTCAACTTATATTTTTATTGAGATCAATTGGTTTTCGTTTAGCCACACAATACACTCAAAAGTGCTTCAATTTTCGTTGGCTATAGGAAGGGTGTAACAACAACTTCAACTTCAAGAGAAAATGTCTGTAAACCTGACAAAAGGGTATGGTGGTAAGTACTTATGGTTATACTTGTGTTTTATAGTTGAAAAGCCTCAAGTGTGGGAGGTCCTCTTTGTGAAGAGGAATTGATTGTAATTGGGAAGACAACTTTTTAGGGAAGTGACAAGGTTGTAGAAGCCCTCTAGTTTGAGGCACTTTGCTCTCTTCGTGAGAGTTGTTTAGTGGAAGTTGGATGTAGGCCAAGGGTAGGCCGAACTAGGGTAAATCTCTCTTGTTTACTTGTGCACATTGTCTCTCATCTCGTATCTCTTATTACTTGTATTTGTGTTGATTTTCTACTGTGCATCTTACTTTGATTGCAAGTAGTTAGATGTGTTGATTAAGTACATAAGGATGTAACACTCTTAGGAGACATATGCAACTAAGTAGAAGGGTTTAAATTTTAATTGTGCGATTGGTTTTATACCACACTATTCATCCTCCCCTTCTATTATTGCTTGCCATATACATGGATCCAAAAAAGCCTTCTTCTTTGTATTCTTTGGTTCTTCATATTCATTCTTGAGTGTGCGCCATATTTGGTTTGTATTTTTCGCTTCTGACACATAATCATAAATATCTTTAGTAAACCACAAAGTAGTAAATTCATAACCTTAGAATTAATGGTTACCGATTCTATCTCTTCTTTGGTCCATGGTGACATGGGTGTTGTGGGTTCACTATATGGATTTTCCATGAATATTACATAGTGATAGTTGATAGATTTGATGTAGACCATAACGTCTTCTTCCAATTTGGATTGTCGGTGCCATTAAAGACGGGTGGAGTTGTGGTGCATTGACAAATTTGAAATTGGGATTTGCTTCTTATCGATTCCATCCTGAACACAAGCCCTGATACTAAATATAGTGAATGCTTGATCATTCAGATCATATAGATGAGCAAGCACAAAATACTAGGCTGAATAATGTTGTATAAAACTTTATAGAAGCTTCTTTTTTTCTGCCTAAGAATTCAAATTCTGTTACCAAGGTGTTAAGGCCGAAAATAACCAAAACAATTGCTAGCTGACGTGGACCCTTCGTACTGAGTCAGAGGCTCGTCAGCGAGTTGAGTGGGACCCTAGGTTGGAAGAATCAGGGTCGGCTGATGGATGTTGATTGGATTGCGGTGCTCGATCGACCCTTGAGCAGCTTGTACATCGATAGGTCAAGATTGGGAAGCTCTGGAGAAACCTTTATAATGGGTTGAGACCCGACGATCTACACTACAAAGAAACATCAGGGGGGTCAGATCTGGGTCCCGACCCAAATCTCCTCCGATGTTTAAGTTAGTATGGGAACTTAAGGAATAGATGGAGCTTGGAGCAGCTGAGATCGACCCACGGAGGTTCGTATCAGATCTAACGTCGCAAGCTCTTTAGTGGAAGAAATATATGCTGAAAGAGTAAAGTCTATATATTAGATCTCGTATCTTGGGAATTGGAACCCTTCCAGTATTTATAGACTTCCTGGGTCCTTTCAGTAACGTTTGAGAGATAACAGTCACCTATTATGGTGCCATGATCTTTCCCTTTTAATAGAAGCGAACGTTGCCCATGTTCCCACTATTTATAAGCATGCCTTCAATCTCATGTTTGAGTAATGGGAGTGCAACGGGCGAATGCCTGTGGGCTTTGACTTAGTCGACAGCGTGCTTCTTTTGTGGGCTTTGTTGGCCTAACCACTCGCCGGTCGAGTCATCTCGAGTGCTGGCCCAATGATTCAACAATGGCCCCCGTTGCACGACCTCAGAGAGTCTGCTTGTTGGGGTCAAGCGACGTTACATTGTATCAATAGGACACTATAGTCGAGGAATTAACACTCAAGTTCTAGGCGCCAAAACATCCGCCTCGCCGATTCAAATGATTTACTGGTTCAAAATTTAAGAGGCATAGATATTTGGATCTTTGAGGCATGTCTCATTATGTGGCTATCGCCTTGTTGATATAAGATGGTTCCCGTGCAAGAATTTGAAGATACTGTCTTCGTCTTCCTTGATTTTTCTATATCCTCCTGAAAAATGGCTTCGTCCTCCGTTCTCGTTTCTGAGAGGAGTCTGGTGACCATCATATAGAAAAACAAGGAGGGGATCATAGAGCTTGGTCCGATCGCAAATCTGAGGTCCAAAGTTGGAGCCGATCAGATCCCCGGGTTTTAGAGAAACTACGTCCACCTCGACTATCAGATCCGGGTGCCGGGGAGGGACGAGAGGGTCCATCGTCCTGGCAACCGGGAAGTCGGTGTCTATGTCAAAGCCTTCCAACAAGGGCTTCGATTCCACATGCACCCTTTCATGCGCTACTTCTTGTGCACTTTGAACATTTCTCTCTGCTAGTTGATGCCTAACACCATATGTGCATTGATGGGCTTTATAGCTCTGTGCGTGATGAAAGGAATTAAACTGTCGCTAAGACTGTTCAATTACTTCTTCTCGATTCCTCCTCTAAAGACTCCAGGATGGTATATGATAACAGCTCGTCGAGGCATGAAATTGTTTGACGATCTCCTGACTTCCAATCCCAAATGGAAAGAGGAGTTCGTGTTTGTGGCCTTTCAAGGAGAGGCGAGCTTCTGCACCGGCTAGGCTGCCCCTGACTTAGGCCCTGCTGAGGATAAGCCTTTGACTGAGAGAAGGAATTTGTCGACTCACTGACGAGTTTGCCATAGAACGTGCGAAAGATGAAGTGGCTGTGGTCCGACGACGTGTTGCATCGAACCGTGTGGACGAAAGGTTAATTCGATTGTAGCCATCAACTGTTCGACTGTCGTTCTTTGAATTAACTTGTTTGTTTCTTCTGCATGCATGGTCGGTCTGGAATACTAGGTGGACCCTGCACTGAAGGAGGGAGTTGAGGCTTCCATTAGAGAGGCTGAGGTGAGCATGTTATCTCCAGGGGTGTCGTCAATGGGAGAAAGGACGGCTCAATCATCGGAGGATCGACCCGTTGTCGTCGAGAGGGCTACTCAGATGGACCATCTTCAGCGGATGAAAAAGGAGAGGCCTGCCTTCGAATTCAAGGTGGTTGCAATCGAAACGAGTAAAAAGAGGCTGCAGATTCTCCTTAGTGACCCGGAGTCATCTGGGTCGACTGAAGCTGCGGAGCAGATCTCTCAACAGGATGTTGGATACAACGTATAGTTGGATACAACGATCGATGACTTCGTGTTTGATGATAACAAATGTGTGTGAACAATTTGATGTGTGTGCTAAGTGTTTTCAAGAGTGGCAAGCTCAAAAATACTCAAATGATGACATAGTCAAAGTGATGGAGAAAATTGCTACACAAATGAAGACTTAGTCAAAGTGATAGAGAAATTCCAATTCATATGCAAAGAAGACTTGGTCAAAGATGGAGAGATATGGAGAGATCTCATTCATATCAACGATGGATGAACCAAATCTCATGCAAATCAATTTTTGATTAAATGATATCCTATTCAAATCTCATTGCCATTCAAATCCTATTTAAACAACAAATCCTATTGTAATTAGAAGAGATCTTTCATATGATTATTTCAAATCCTATTCAAGTTAGGATTCCATCCAATCTCCTTATTCTAAGGAAATCTTTAAGAGCCTAATTGATCTCCACCTCCTCCTATATAAACCCACATCTAAAGGAGAGCAAAATTGGAGGCTACACAAAAAGGAAAAAAATCCAAGCATCCATATTCCATGCGGCCAACATAAAAAGGACATCCATAGACGCAAGTTTGCATCTCCCCCTCCATTGCACAACGTCAAAGAAGTCCTCTCCTTCAACATTCAAGCCGCAACATCAAGGGGTTCTCCTCCCTCCATTGCGCAAGTTCCAAATGGGTTCACATCCTTGCCGCAAGTTGCATAGAAGCTCAAATCCTCCTCCTAGTCGCAAGATCACAAGAGCTTAAACACACAAGGGTGCAAGTCTTCATCTCTTTCAACATCCCCTTGCAAGCAAAGCCATCAAGCATCTCCTTCAAGCTGTTAAGGCCGTAATACATCAAGGGGTTCATCTTCAACATTGCGCAAGTGTCCAAGTGCTCCAATCTCCTAAGGCCACAACTTCCAAGGGGGCTTCTCTTCATGTGCCACAAGCTTTGTCAACCCATCCAAGGTCGCAACTTGAAGAAGAGCTCCTTTCCCTCTCATTGTCGTAAGTTTCAAAGCAAAGGAGGACTTCTCACATCAAGCTGCAAGTTGCATAACCTTCTCCCTCCATAGCCGCAAGCTTCGAAGCCAAAGAAGGAGGTCGCAACATCTTGGGGGTCCCACGACTTGAGACAGACGACTACATCTTGTCAGACGAGATCTGCCCAGCGCTGAACGACATAGACGACGACATCTACACGACCTGAGCTTTTCTGAACTCCATATTTATTTATATTCGTGTATTGGTGTGTTGATCTTTGTAGGTTACTTATTCATTATTTTAGGGGCCTTGTCTAGTCGGTGCTAGGCAAGAGGGTCTTGACTAGTCGGTGCTAGTCAAGAGAGAGCGTTTACTAGATTAATATTGTTTGGCACTTTGGTGAGTGCGGTACGAACTTGGTGAGCGTAAAGTCGGTGCTCATAGCACTTTAGTTATACCATTGACATATTAATGCTAGTATCTTCTTTGGGGCTGGAGTAGGTCGTTGGTGCGACCGAACCATGGTAAATCTATAGGTGCACTCTGTGATTGCCTTTATTTTCTATGCATCTGATTATTTGTGCTGATAACTGCCTATGTTCTCGAAGAATTTTTATTAGCCTATTCACCCACATTTAGGCTTAGATCCAGATCCAACAAGTGGTATCAGAGCATGTTAGAGGATCTAGTCTAGAAATCATGAATACCCTAAACTTAGTTTTTGCTGAAGGCATGTCTATATGATGTTGGGTTTTCTAAGACCCTTAGGGCACAAAAACTCTATTTCCGTCCTAAGTCGGACGGAACATAGACATAAAATGAATAACGAAAGAATAAACAAGTTAATCTAATTAACATGCAGTTAAACAATTTAACTTAGCCCTAAGGTACAAGACCCTTAGCCAAGATCTATGCCGACTCGGGATGGATCTGACCATCCCAAGAAGGATCTAACCTACTGCGATTAAATTTAACTAATGCTTATAAAACACATACCCGGTATCTCAACCCTGGGGCAGGTGAGATGTTCAGCACCGTCTTCTGAGCCGCTCCTCGTCTCACATCGAGCCGATCCTTGAACCGCTACCCGAACCGCTCCTCGAACCGCTCCGCATCCTGAGGCGATCAATCCCCATGTCACCGAGCCAACCACACGCGGAAGAATGTTTCATGCGAGTGAAACCTTCGTCAAGATTTCAGATCCGAATCCAAACTCCTTTGCGGCTTTGCTAGAGCCCTCAGGAGTAAGGCAGAAATATATGGAGAAGAAGAATATTGATTTACGCCTAGATCCGAGCGTGCTCCAACATTTATGAGAACCGCTCAGATCTAAAGCTTGGGACGAGTTTGGAGGAAGGGGGAAGCCCCTATTTATATAGGCGGTGGACTCTCCCCTTTTCTCCACAACCGATGTAGGACTAATAAATGAGAGTTAATAAAATCAAGTTAGTTTGCCTTTCACAAAGGACAAACTTCCATGAATTTTAACTCCCTCACCGTTGAACTTCATGATTGATACAACCTATCAATACGAAGGGTGTTCAACGGTGAATGTGTAGGAAAAAACGGCTCGTCAATCCAAGTCCGTTTGACCCTCCAAACGTCGCGTCAAAGTATGGCAAAAACCCCACCCAATTGCACAACCCAGCCATCGTAAAAGCACGCAGCCCTAGGGCTACGTGCGGGCCCCATTGCGCCAGGCACATGCAACGCATGCACCCCGAGGTGCATGCGCTACACATGCCTCCATGTGCACTTGGCGTGCCCGTGTATTGCACGGGCACACATGTGCCCGGGCCCGGGCAAAGCCCATGCCCGCGTTATCGCCTGGCGCCCATTTGGGCGCCCGGCTTGGCCAATCGGGGGGCGCCACGTGGCGCACCCTTTCCCTTTTTTGCGCCTGGCTTTGAGAAGTGCCTGGCCTTTGGGCCGGGCCCAAGGCTGACCCACAAAATAAATTCTGCATCAAATGCAGTTTAAGTTGTGGGCTTTATTCTTTGGGTCTGTTTTTGGGCTCTCTATTAAAACACCTTTAAATAGACGTATAGGGCTCATTTGAACTCCGTTTGTGACGCGGTTTGAACCTGCGTTAAGAGCAGGATGAACCCGTCTTACCAGTAACCTTTTCCTTGCGTTTCTTATATTAAATATAGTCTTAAACAAATTAAGACTCATTTAATCTCTTTTGCATCATATGCAAATTAGTCCATATCTAGGCTTAAATTTTCATTTGCATCAAATACAAATGATCTAAGGGCATATCACCCAACATCTCCCACTTGCACTCAGGATCATTTATCCCGAATGCAGGAGATCATTGCAAACATCTTTTGCAATATTTTATCCCTTGCATCAAATGCAAATTATTCTCCCTAACTAATTTCTACCTATTACTAGACGAAGGTCGCACTCTGTGTGAGACCCTACAGCCTGACCCTTACAACAGGTTGGGCTCGAAGCCCTATACGGCAGTGACCATGAGCAGTGGTTACCGTCCTTGCTTCAGGAATCATTATTATGTGGTTGACTCATTGACATGAGTATTGTCGGACTACCCTGACTGTTTCCCTGATGAGTTCCGCAGTTATAGTCTCTTCGTCTTAACTATGTTGTGTAGATCAAGTCTAGGGTACGGTCAAACTGTCAACCCCAATAACTTGACTCAGGTTAGTTTCTATCGATCTTTAGTCAACTAATGTTGGACTTCTTCAACATACTCTGATCAGAGATTTTAGTAAAGACCGAACTAACTCTACGACACTAACTCCCATTGACCGGGAGAGACGAATCCTCTCTTGGTCATTACTCTCCTCATACGCTTCAAGGGACACCCAATCAAAGACCTTTCGACAGGCCTTGCCTCGAAGCTAAGTCAGTTGATCTAAGTGGCACCGTTCACGCACAGGTTTATAAAATGACCACAAGTCAAAAGACCAACTTGCCTATCATCACTAAAAGTTATCTTTGACAGATTGGTCAATATGACCATATGATAACTCTTGTGGATCGTTCAGTGAACTCATTCTCTAATGTGCAACTGTGTCTTGTCTTCGACTTCGCCAAGTCAAGCGATCATGAGATCATCGCCACCGCTAAACGGTGAAGACTAAGACACAATGGTCTATCCGATGTTTCGATATCCTTGTCTCGAAACATCTACGACTACGAACCCTTTTAGACTTATGCTACAAACGGTCAAACATTTCTCCATGATCGAGATACTCTTCTCGATACATGTTTGACCTTGCACAAAGTCCCAGGACTTTACCTAAGTTAATATCTAATGTTAACTACATTATAAAGTAACTTAGATAAATTATTACCAAACACATTACTGTTATTTCGAACAAGATGTTTATGCTATTCACACATAGAGATAGATCGCCTCGAGGGTATCATCTCTCAACATCTCCCACTTGCACTCAGGCCCATTTATCTCGGTATCTTATACCGTTTTTACACATAAGTTTTCCCGACTTCATGTGGTAGAGCCTTCGTGAGTGGATCTGCTAAACCGTCTACTCTATAGACTTATGGGGTTTTTATGTTTATGTTAGACCAACCATTTGAATCTCATTCAAATAATTCACTTGGTCTTTCGGAATCCATAATATTTTATTTCCTTGGATCTTATCCCAGTTCATCATACCTTACGATAATCATTTAAATTTGTTAATGGTCATTTCAAATGGCTCATATCTATTTCTGATAAAGTATCAAACTCTTTGATTAATTTGTCAAAATATATGTTCCATCCCTTTAATGCCTCGCATGTAATTATACGCTGCCACTGACCTTGAAATTTTTTTGGCTAATTCATATAAGTTAGTTCGTCTAAATCATATTTAGAAAAACGAACTTATAAGTGAATGCTCCAATTTTCACAGTCAACACGAGCGTTTACATCGAGTTTGGTCCGAGTAGATCTGTACACATCTGCTGGCGAAAACGGGTTCATGATAATCCGTTTATAGGAATTAGGATGAAAACCACTCTCGACGAACATGATTGTACTTCACTGCTTTCTTTCTGCACCAATCTTTCAACTTAAAGATTTACTTGCAGAAAGTGAGGAAACATTTTTCTTGGGCACGTAAACTAAATTTCGAAATTTATTTACACACATGGACCTATTTTGATTGCATCAAGTTATAAATCGGAGTTACTACTCCGAATTTCATCCCGGAAGTTGACTAGGTCATCATCAGTTATGATGTCATCTCGACAATTCGTCTCACGAGATTTGAGTAATTATACAACTTCCTAATGATCGATTTAATGAATATCTTTTTGATAATGTCCTCATAGAACATTATCAAAACCTATGCATTACTATCTGGGACTTAACCCAGAGGGAGGACTTAACTCAGAGTCACTTGCAATGGATCACACCAAGTCTAACTAAGTGTGATTCATACCTTTTTAACAAACCGATGTGTTAACAGACTTGACCTGAGAGAAAATCACATTTTCTTTAATTACGCAAGATTTAAAATAGCTAAGTAGTTGACCATTCGATCTGATCGAATCAGTTTAAATACTTTAGTCATTTCGTTCTTTATTTTATCAGACTTGTGTTTCATCAAGAACACTTGTCTTAATAAAATATACGAATAACTTATTTTGGTTAATCTAGACTCGGATACATCAGTATGTACGAGACTGAGTTCGACAACTCATTCTCCCACTGTCTTACAGATGGGTTCGGCCATTGTATCTAAGAGGGTAAAATTCACAAGTGTCCTTAGACTTCATAATATGAGAGGTCAGACCTCTCTTTATGTGACTTGTGAAGCTTACTCTCTCGATACGACCTAGTCTATTTTGCCATATAAGTTTGCTACTATCTTGTGTATTTATATATTAACATTTAATATATTATAGTTATCACAAATTACTAACACAAAACATTGCTTCAGAAGCAAGGTGACGACATTCGTCAAAATGTGTTAGAAATCTTTTGTATAACAATTATTCTGAAATCGTGACATCAAAATATGTCATATTTACATTTCCTCCTACATATGCCTTTACTAATGATAAATATAACTAACTTTCTCAATTGACTTTCCGGAGTGCCTTCTTCCTTTTCTAAATCATATTTAGATATTAAATAACCCAACATAAATGAATAGCTATGCAAGCATCTTATGTATCCAAACGCTTGAGCTTTTCAACCTTGAGTGTAGCTCAACAAGTTGCTTGTCTCAAGATCCGGTTGGGATACACAGCCTTACACCGATTATGCACTCATATTCGACTCAAACAGTTTGATCGAATTCTCGAACTTTGTAGATCAAAATTGTTTGTCCATACAACCTTGAGTGTAGCTCGTCAAGTTGTAGGGAGAAACATACTTCGACTATCCTATATGTTCAAGCTGGCCCATATAGAGGCGAGTGACATATAGCGTGAATTTATTTGTTGGACCCAGAACTTAATGAAATCATATTTCTTAGGTCTGTTCTTTATAAGGTCATTTTAATGTCAACGAGAATATAGTTTATTCTATCAATTAGAATTTAACTTGATATTCAATTAATCAACCTATTTGACCAGTAAACTTATTTCATTAAAATATTATATTTTGATTTCTTCGGTAAACATAGTTTTGCCCTAGTTTAGCATATGTTCAATATTAAATATAGGTAGATTGGCTTTTATCTATCTATATCCTCCTACTATTTTTACGATCGTTTCAAAGCTTAATAACAAATGATTTAATCGAATTAAATTAATGGGTAATAGATCCAATCACCCTGAGCCTTAACAACCTTGAGTGTAGCTCAACAAGTTGCTTGACTCTGTAATCGAAAGATGACTCTTCATCGATCATATCAGATATGACCCTCTTATTCGGTTTTTATCCCTAGCCATTTGTGATCATGAGTGTGCTCATCCAAATCACAATGTCTAGTCTAGTTGGACCCTTGTTTTCGCGTCTAGCCTCGACTTGTCCCGGCGCTCGGTGTATTCACGATACGTCGGTTTGGGTCAGGTCTTAGACTACATCCAGCCAGACTACATCATTGACTTATCTTACGCTGACGCTCGGTATATTCACGACACGACGGTTTGGGTCTAGTCAAGATTTCATCTTATCGATTTAAGGAGTTGGTTTCTATAAGGTTGCCATGTCACAGCTTGAGTGTATCTCAACAACTGTAACACGGGTCTTATAGTTGCTAACCCCTAAAACAATGAGGGCTACGGCTAATCTTGAAGAAGATTATTAATGTATTTGACTTAGATAAGTCCAGGGTGTCATATAATCATGATTCGCGTCATTGCGGTCCAGCGGAACACAGCCAGGGAATTGACTAAGCCAGGATCACTATCCCTTAAAGGGCGAACCAGCAAACTTCGCCAAGCACATTGACTGGATCATGGTCTATTGAATGAAGCTTGTCATTTTTATATGCATGACATAGACTAAAAGGCTTTTATTAACAACTAATTAATCCTATCAACTAGTTGAATCCTTAAATTCAAAATTTTAGGATTTGTTTAATAACTTTTCTTAAATCCTTATCAACTATAAGGTTCACGTGCTATCCTAATCGTTATTAGGATTTTAATAAATTTATTAACATCGCTAAAAGCGAAGTCCTTTAATGAGAATTAATTATAACAATTAGAATTAAAAATTCATTAAAGGGACTATCCTAATCATGAATTAGGTCTTGGTAGCATGTCATTAGAATTTATCTCATAAATTTTAACGAGTTCTTTAATGGCTAACCTAAGAGGTTGTCTTGTGTTATCAAATAAGAGACAAGATGGCATAGCCATTAACATAAAGTTACACTAATTTTATCGCATAAAATAAAAGTGCACAATTATTTAACAATTAAATAGACTAATGTTTATCAAATAAACAAGTTTAGCATGCATACTTAAATTTAACATTTAAAATTAAAATTGTGTTTTTAAAACATTTTATTTTATTTCATAAAATAATAACTTGTTTTTAAAAGATCACCAAATTTGCATGCTACTAAAAATATGTATCGCATAAAAATTTTAAGCTTTTAAAATCAGTTTTAAAATATCTCATAAATTTAAAACATCATTTTTTAAAAAATTCCATGCTTAAAAATTTATCACATAAAATTTTAAAACATCTTATAACATTTTAAACTTATCGCATAAAGTTTTAAAGTCTTAAAATCAGTTTTAAAATTATCATTTAAATTTAAAACATCATTTAACAAATTGCATGCTTAAATTTTTATCACATAAAATTTTTAAACATCTTTTTATAAATTTTCATGCATAAGATTTATCATATAAAATTTTTAAACATCCAAAAAAACATTTTATAGGGCATCCAAAAATATTTTAAAATTATCTTATAACTTTAAAACATTTTAAAAGTATTTTAAAAAGAATTTCAATGTATAATAAAATCGCAGTGCTAGATCGTTACGCAAACCTAGGCTCTGATACCACTGTTGTGTTTTCTAGGACCCTTAGGGCACAAAAAATCTATTCCCGTACTAAGTCTGACGGAACATAGACATAAAATGAACAGCGGAAGAATAAACAAGTTAATCTAATTAACATGCAGTTAAACAATTTAACTTAGCCCTAAGGTATAAGACCCTTAGCCAAGACCTATACCGACTCGGGATGGATCTGACCATCCCAAAAAGGATCTAACCTACTGCGATTAAATTAAACTAATGCTTATAAAACACATACCCGGAATCTCAACCCTGGGGCAGGCGAGATGTTCCGCACTCTCTTCCGAGCTGCTCCCCGTCTCACGCTGAGCCGATCCTTGAACCGCTCCCCGAACCGCTCCTCGAACCGCTCCGCATCCCGAGGCGATCAATCCCCGTGTCGCCGAGCCAACCACGCACGGAAGAAAGTTTCACGCGAGTGAAACCTTCGCCAAGATTTCGGATCCGAATCTGAGCTCCTTTGCGGCTTTGCTAGAGCCCTCAGGAGTAAGGCAGAAATATAGGGAGACAAAGAATAATGATTTAAGCCTAGATCCGAGCGTGCTCCAACATTTACGAGAGCCGGTCAGATCTAGAGCTTTGGGACGAGTTTGGTGGAAGGGGGAGGCCCCATTTATATAGGCGACGGACTCTCCCCTTTTCTCCACAATCGATGTGGGACTAATAAATGAGAGTTAATAAACTCAAGTTAGTTTGCCTTTCACAAAGGGCAAACTTCCGTGAATTTTAACTCCCTCACCGTTGAGCTTCATGATTGATACTACCTATCAATACGAAGAGTGTTCAACGGTGAATGCATAGGAAAAAATGGCTCGTCAATCCAAGTCCGTTTGATCCTCCAAACGTCACGTCAAAGTATGTCAAAAACCCCACCCAATTGCACAACCCAGCCGTCGCAAAAGCACGCAGCCCTTGGGCTGCGTGCGGGCCCCATTGCACCAGGCGCGTGTAGCGCACGAGCCCCGAGGTGCATGCACTGAACGCGCCTCCGTGTGGATACGGCATGCGCGTGTATTGCATGGGTACGCACGTGTTTGCCCGGGCCCGCGTTATCGCCTGGCGCCCATTTGGGCGACCGGCTTGGCCAATCGGGGGGCGCCACGTGGCGGCCCCTTTCCCTTTTTCGCGCCTGGCTTTGAGAAGTGCCTGGCCTTTGGGCCGGGTCTAAGGCTGCCCCACAAAATAAATTCTGCATCAAATGCAGTTTAAGTTGTGGGCTTTATTCTTTGGGTCTGTTTTTGGGCTCTCTATTAAAACACCTTTAAATATACGTATAGGGCTCATTTGAACTCCGTTTGTGACACGGTTTGAACCTGCGTTAAGAGCGGGATGAACCCGTCTTACCAGTAACCTTTTTCTTGCGTTTCTTATATTAAATATAGTCTTAAACAAATTAAGACACATTTAATCTCTTTTGCATCATATGCAAATTAATCCCTATCTAGGCTTAAATTTTCATTTGCATCAAATACAAATGATCTGAGGGCATATCCCCCAACATAGGGACCACCTCTATTTAGTGGACATGATTATGTCTACATGAAGGCTAGGATGAAAGTTTAATTATTATCCGTAGATTTTGATACTTGGCAGATTATTAAAAATGGATATACTAAAATCTCTTAGCCTGAAAGTAATTTGGATGCTAAAAATGTGTGTGCTATGAATGCTAAAGCAATGAACATATTATTGTGTGGTTTAGATAGAAAAATATTTGATCATATCTCACATTTTTCTTCTTCACATGATATATGGAGGACGTTAGAGACAACATATGGAAGCGAGAATCTTTCAGCTACAATGAAAAGAGAACACAAAATAAAAAGAAGCGAAAGGGAAGAAAAGTCCTCTTAAATAAAAATGATGCTTGTGTGTCTAAAAATATTAGTGAGAATACTACTAATAACACTCTTTGTTTTAAATGTAGGAAGCAGGGACACATTATGAGGAATTTCCCACAAGGAAGGAAAAACGCTACAGAGAAGAAAAGGAAGTCTTTGGCAGTAACGTAGGACGATGATAGCGAGGATGAGACTGAGGTGATTCTCATACATCCCTTTGCTTGATGGAAAAGCATGACGAGGTAAAAACAAGTACTAACGCTGAACTTATAAATATATGTGGTCAAATTAAAGATAGAATTGATGATTTAGAATCCACTTTAGATTCCTACAGAAATGCTAACTATAAACTGCAACAAGAAAATTGTGATATGTCTAAAGAATTTGATAAAATGAAAGATAAAATTGTAGCTTATAAATCCACCATTGATTTGTTGAAAAAGGAAAAATCTCGCATGCATGATAAAATTGAATGTCTTAATTGTCATATTTTATTAAAAGAAAATAACATACATAAAGAAAAATTGATTAAACTAGAAACTGAAAATAAAGAGCTTATTGAAAAGATGTGCATGCTAAAAATGAGCTTAAAGGAAAAATGATTGATTCTGAAAAGAAAGCTGAAAACATGAAAAAGAATGACGTGGATAATAAGAAGGATTTCATTAGTAAATGCACTTTGCTTGTGAACGAAAATACTTATTTGAAATCTAAAGTCACGAACCTAGAATTGACCATTAAGAAATTTGGTGTGTGGAAACGATCTTTAGATATAATTCTTGGAAACCAAATATATGGCAATAATAGGCGTTGACTTGGATATGATTTGAAACGTGTTGAAAACTCAAAATATAGGAGAGTTTACATTGAGACAACAAAAGCTAGAAATATTCATGCAAAGTACTTTACATGTAGTTGTGCTGGTCATACTTCTGATTATTGCAAATATAGGAACAAAAACATATAGTTTAAACAAATTTGGGTTCCTAAGAGTTTGATGACTAACGTGAGTGGACCTTGTTGGATTCCAAGGTCACACATAACATATTTCGTGTAGGTAAGATGGAGTGAAGAGGAATTATAGATTGGACGTCGCATTACATTAAAAAGTTCCTTAACCAAATGACAACGTGAAGGAATGTTTTCTTGATTGAGCGTAATGAATACATTCATAGCTTTTTGTGTGCTTAATTTGTTTTTATTTGTATGCTAGTTCATTTGTTTATGTGCTAGTTCATTTGTTAGGATGATTTAGTTCTTGATGAGCACAAAACAAAAAAAATGAATAATACAAAAAGCTATAAAAATGTTGCTTAAAGTGTATCATTCTTTTGAATCATTAAAATTGGTATTAATGAATGATATTCATGTCCATGTAGAAATTGATATATTATTATTATAGCTACATGTGCATGTTTGATTTTCTAAATATTCATGACATGTTCAATGATTAGAACAATTCGATTTCTACACCTACACTTTCATTTCCACAAGTATTAAATGTTGGTGTACATTTGGAGATATCTTTTATGAAATATTGGAAAGTGAATGTAGGATGAAAAATAACTGAAAATCTAAGGGATATGATGTATTTTGCCTTGGATAAAAAAAATAGAGCTCAAAAGAATTGAATTGAAAAAATATATATGCATAAATGAAAAAGAAAGAAAAGAGCTCCGTATGAAAAATGGATACGATCCATGGCAACGATACTACCCACGAGTATCCAACAAAAGATTTAAGAGTAAACTTTAGCATTGGTGTTATACTCGTCAAGCAATGCCACCCCACATCTAAGAGTCCTCATAGGCTATGTTTTGGGTGTGGTAACTTGAACTCATTTTTAATGAGATGGGAAAATCAATCCTAGATGATATCATGTTACATGGAAAAGTGGATTGGTTTTGGTTGAATTTCTTGAAAGTTCTCCTTATGTTCTTCAATTTTTAATCATCACCCTTACACGATAGTGTAGAAGTCTTTGTTATAATTTTCATTGGATTTGACTTGTTTATTCTAAGAATGACTACATCCAAATGTTTGCTATAGTTTATAATACTCTCTTTTTGCATGTGATATGACATTGACTTCGTTGTACACTTTTGATGATAACAAAATGAGGAGAATATTGAGGAGATTTGGATGAATGATGTGCTTAATGGTTAGTGTGCCTAATGCTTAATGTGAATATGTGAATATGTGAATATTGTGCTTAATGATTATGTGTTCAAGGGGGAGCATGAATATAGAGCATGAATATAGGGGAATCATGCATATATGTGTTACATCATTGCACATCAATGTATTTGTATTATTTCCTCTATCATCACACTTCACACAAACACATGTCACGATGATATCATTTGGATCGTTATTACTCAAATCTTATATTGGTTTGTTATCATCAAAAGGATGAGATTGTTGGATACAACGTGTTGTTGGATACAACGATCGATGACTTCGTGTTTGATGATAACAAACGTATGTGAACAATTTGATTCATGTGCTAAGTGTATTCAGGAGTGGCAAGCCCGTACATACTGAAAGGATGACTTAGTCAATGTGATGGAGAAAATTGCTACACATATGAAGACTTAGTCAAAGTGATGGAGAAATTCCAATTCATATGCAAAGAAGACTTGGTCAAAGATGGAGAGATATGGAGAAATCTCATTCATATCAAAGATGGATGAACCAAATCCTATGCAAATTAATTTGTGATTAAATGAGATTCTATTCAAATCCAATTGCCATTCAAATCTTATTCGAACTCCAAATCCTATTGTAATTAGACGAATCTTCCATATGATTATTTAAAATCCTATTCAAGTTAGGATACCATCCAATCTCCTTATTCTAATGGATTCTATAAGAACCTAATTGATCTCCACCTCCTCCTATATAAACCCATTTCCAAAGGAGAGCAATATTGGAGGCTACAAAAAAGGAAAACCCCAAGCATCCAAATTACATGCGGCCAATACAAAAATGACATCCATAGCCGCAAGTTTGCTTCTCACCCTTCATTGCGCAATGTCAAAGAAGTCCTCTCCTTCAATATTCAAGCCGCAACATCAAGGGGTTCTCCTCCCTCTATTGCGCAAGTTCCAAAGGGGTTCACATCCTTGCTGCAAGTTGCATAGAAGCTCAACTCCTCCTCCTTGCTGCAAGATCACAAGAGCTTCAACACACAAGGGCACAAGTCTTCATCTCCTTCAACATCCCCGTGCAAGCAAGGCCATCAAGCATCTCCTTCAAGCTCTCAAGGCCGCAATACATCAAGGGCCGCAATACATCAAGGGGTTCATCTTCAACATTATGCAAGTGTCCAAGTGCTCTAACCTTTTAAGGCCGCAACTTCCAAGGGGGCTTCTCTTCTTGTGCCGCAAGCTTCGCCCATCCAAGGTCGCAACTTGAAGAAGAGCTCCTTCCCCTCTCATTGTCGCAAGTTTCAAAGCAAAGGAGGACTTCACACATCAAGCCGCAAGTTGCATAGCCTTCTCCCTCCATAGCCACAAGCTTCGAAGCCAAAGAAGGATGTCACAACATCTTGGGGGTGTCACGACTTGAGATAGACGACTACATCTTGTCAGACAAGATCGGATCAGCGCTGAACGACAGAGATGATGACATCTACACGAACTGAGCTTTTCTGAACTCCATATTATTTATATTCGTGTATTGGTGTGTTGATCTTTGTAGGTTACGTATTCATTCGTTTAGGGGCCTTGTCTAATTGGTGCTAGACAAGAGGGTTTTGACTAGTCGGTGCTAGTCAAGAGAGAGTTTACTAGATTAATATTGTTTGGCACTTTGGTGAGTGCGGTACGAACTTGGTAAGCGTAAATTCGGTGCTCGTAGCGCTTTAGTTGTAACCTTGACATATTAAAGCTAGTATCTGATTTGGGTCTGGAGTAGATCGTTGGTGTGACCGAACTGTGGTAAATCTATTTGTGCACTCTGTGATTGTCTTTATTTTCTATGCATCTGATTATTTGTGCGGATAACTGTCTGTGTTCTCGAAGAATTTTTATTAGCCTATTTCACCCCCTTTAAGCTTAGATCCAGATCCAAAACGTGGTATCAGAGCATGTTAGAGGATCTAGTCTAGAAAGCATGAATACCCCAAACTCAATTTTTGCTGAGTCTATAGACGGACCTCCTCTATTTAGTGGACATGATTATGTCTACTGGAAGGCTAGGATGAAAGTTTATTTATTATCCGTAGATTTTGATACTTGACAGATTATTGAAAATGGATATACTAAAATCTCTAAGCCTGAAAGTAATTAGGATGAAAGTTTATTTATTATCTGTAGATTTTGATACTTGACAGATTATTGAAAACGGATAAACTAAAATCTCTAAGCCTGAAAGTAATTTGGATGTTAAAAATGTGTGTGCTATGAATGCTAAAGCAACGAACATATTATTAGGTGGTTTAGATAGAAAAATATTTCATCATATCACACATTTCTCTTCTTCACATGATATATGGAGGATGTTAGAGACAACATATGGAAGTGAGAATCTTTCAGCTGCAATGAAAATAGAACACAAAATAATAAGAAGCAAAATGGAAGAAAAGTTCTCTTAAATAAAAATGATTCTTGTGTGTCTAAAAATATAAGTGAGAATACTACTAATAACACTCTTTGTTTTAAATGTAGGAAGCAGGGACACATTATGAGGAATTGCCCACAAGAAAAGAATAACACTGCAGAGAAGAAAAGAACATCTTTGGCAGTAACGTGGGACGATGATAGTGAGGATGAAACTGAGGAGACTAATCATACATCCCTTTGCTTGATGGAAAAGCATGACGAGGTAAAAACAGGTACTAAAGCTGAACTTATAAATATATGTGGTCAAATGAAAGATAGAATTGATGATTTAGAATCCACTTTAGATTACTTAATCCACTTTAGATTACTACAGAAATGCTAACTATGAATTGCAACAAGAAAATTGCGACATGTCTATAGAATTTGATAAAATGAAAGATAAAATTGTTGCTTATATATCCACCATTGATTTGTTGAAAAAGGAAAAATCTAGTATGCATGATAAAATTGAATGCCTTAATTGTCATATTTTATTAAAAGAAAATAACATGCTTAAAGAAAAATTGATTAAACTAGAAACCGAAAGTAAAGAGCTTATTGAAAAGATGTGCATGCTAAAAAATGAGCTTAAAGGAAAAATGATTGATTCTGAAAAGAAAGCTGAAAACATGAAAAAGAATGACGTGGATAATAAGAAGGCTTTCATTAGTAAATGCACTTTGCTTGTGAACGAAAATACTTATTTGAAATTTAAAGTCACGAACCTAGAATTGACCATTAAGAAATTTGGTGTGTGGAAACAATCTTTGGATATAATTCTTGGAAACCAAATATATGGCAATAATAGGCGTTGACTTGGATATGATTTGAAACGTGTTGAAAAGTCAAAATATAGGAGAGTTCATATTAAGACAACAAAAGCTAGAAATATTCATGCAAAGTGCTTTACACGTAGTTGTGCTGGTCATACTTCTGATTATTGCAAATATATGAACAAAAACATAAAGTTTAAACAAATTTGGGTTCCTAAGAGTTTGATGAATAACGTGAGTGGACCTTGTTGGATTCCAAGGTCACACATATTATATTCCGTGTAGGTAAGATGGAGTGGCGAGGAACTATGGATTGGACGTCGCATTACATTAAAAAGTTCCTTAGCCAAACGACAACGCGAAGGTATGTTTTCTTGATTGAGCGTAATGAATACATTCATAGCTTTGTGTGTGCTTAATTTGTTTTTATTTGTGTGCTAGTTCATTTATTTGTGTGCTAGTTCATTTGTTAGGATGCTTTAGTTCTTGATAAGCACAAAACAAAAAAATGAAAAATACAAAAAGCTATAAAAATGGTGCTTAAAGTGTATCTTTCTTTTGAATCATTAAAAGTGGTATTAAGGAATGACATCCATATCCATGTAGAAATTGATGTATTATTGTTATAGCTACATGTGCATGTTTGATTGTCTAAATAAATAACCATGTCATGTTCAATGATTAGAATAATTCGATTTCTACACCTACACTTTCACTTCCACAAGTATTAAATGTTGTTGTACATTTGGAGATATCTTTTATGAAATATTGGAAAGTGAATGTAGGATAAAAAAAACTAAAAATCTAAGAGATATGATGTGTCTTGCCATGGATAAAAAATAGAGATCAAAAGAATTGAATTGAAAAAAATATGCATTGTTGTGAAGGGAAATATAGGGAGAATAGGTGTAGAGGGTTAAGAGCCCCCTACCCTTTTATTTATAGCTTTCAATAGTGGGTTGGATACCCAATTGGCCCAATGGGCCTATTCATAACACTTCCCCTTATCCAACCAACATTGAATAAGGGGTGGATTCTTCAGGATCCGAGTTATGGTAACTATCTTGTTAAAGAAAGAACAGTTAACCCATAACTTTCCCTGTTTTAGGGATGTGTCTAGGGGTGGATACTTCAGGATCCAGAGTCAACGAGGTTGCCTCGTCAAAACCTTGACTACAGAAAACCCAGTGGGAAAAAACCTGTAGCCAAGGGAAAAGAGTACAACTCTGCAGTTGACTCCCCCTTATCTGACAAGCTTCAGGCTTGCAGATTTCCTATGAATCTATACATCAGTCTCCTATGTATCTATGAGTTCATAGTTCTCTCATCCTGACCCAGTTTACATTTACTCACTCTCCTCATCCCAATCCCATATACAAGTTTCTCAAAGATACTAGTAGGCAGGGATTTGGTAAGCAAATCCGCCAAGTTATTACATGATTGGATCTTCTGTACCTCAATCTGCTTTTGCTTCTAAAGGTCGTGCGTCCAGAAGAACTTGGGGGAGATATGTGATCACTCCTTATTTTACACCTTTTTCTCGCATGTTTGCATGCCATTTAGATCGCCCAAATCATGTTTTTCACGATATATCGATGATATTGCGATGCTTTTCACGATTTGTTGTTTTTGTCGCATTTCAGGTGATTTGGCACGATTTGGAGTGATCTCGAGATGCGCTTACTCTAGACGGTCACCGACGACCTCCCCGAGGGGTATTTTGCTGTTGGAGAGGAGCGGAAGAAGAATGGACGTCGCAGGAGTGACGAGGAGGCCAAAATAAGCAATCTGGGCATTTTTTGTGTCTCACTCGGCCGAGTGGAGAAGCCGCTCGGCCGACCAGCGAGACACCGCTCGGCCGACCAGATCAGACACGATTTACCTGTGCACTCGGCCGAGCGACGGAGACCACATCGGCCGAGTGACTACATTACGTCCGCCCGAGTGGCGCCCAGACGAAGCCCTTCAAAAATCTCCAAGTTACTGTTTTTTGGCTGCCTGAGCTTCTGAAGACCCACTCGGCCGAGTGGCTTATCCCGTCTGCCCGAGTACAATGAAGCCATCGGCCGAGTGACGACAACTCACTCGGCCGAGCCGCCCCCGAAGTAGAGACCCCTGAAGGCCCCGACTTACTGGAAAATTACAGGGTTTTCACTCGGCCGAGCGACTTTTGTCACTCGGCCGAGTGCGATGCGCTGCCTGTAGCGAAATCTACGGAAAACAGGCTGTGCAGGGGTATTTTGGTCACAGTTTTTGGACGATTTTGGGGGCTATTTAACCCCTGTTTTTACCCTAGTTTTGGGAGCTTCTTCTTAGATTTTTTTGCAGCTTTTTAGATCTACTTTTTAGCTTTATTTTGGAGATTGGAGAGAAGACAAATTTGTGATTTTTGTTGGATTAATTGAAGAACTCCTTTGGTTTGGCTATCTCTACTCTAAAAATTCTATTTTTATTTCATATCTCAATTTTGTGATGAATTCTATTGCTTATTTCATTGATTATTTTTGTGATCTTGCTATGAATTGTGAGTAGTCTCCACGTCTTGGGGCGTGGGGATGAACCCTACAAGCCCAACTTCATATTTGTGATGAATTAGTAGAGATTTTGCTAGAATTGATATTTAGAGATTAGATTGGGATCAATTTACTACGGATAGCTAGGAGTTCACATCGATTGGGATTTGCAAGAGATTGGATCCCAATTCGATAGGAAACCCTAGAAATCCGAATTGGGTTGGAATCGAATTTCCGTAGTATCGGTTTGCAAGAGATTGGACCGATACTAGGGTTTCCGGTTGCAATTCCGCGCCAATACCCGTTTGCAAGAGATTGGACGGGTAGGAACTATCCCAATCTAGATCGCGAGCCGAGTTTGCAAGAGATTGGACTCGGTGAGCAATTGGACGATGATGTTGATCCTAATGCTAGCTTTCCTAGGCTAGGGTTTGCAAGAGATTGGACCCGAACCTAGGATAGCTATAAACCGGCAACAGCGCGAGAGCGTGAGCTTGGTTCTACATTCAGTTGCAACTAGTTCATCCAAAATCCTAATCTAGCAATTTCGATACCGATGAACCACATTTATGAGATACGGTGAGTAGCGGGGATTCCCCATTCCCTAGACGTTCTTTATTTGATTTGATATTTCTGCAATTTGTCTGACGATTGTGACAGGATCGCCAAAGGCAAATCTCTCTTCTCAGATAGCCAGGTTGATTGGAACAAGCACGGTCATTCGTCCTCCCTGTGTTCGATATCCCGCTCGCCGCTACACCGTGCGCTTGCGGTAAAACTACAACCGTCGCCTCGGGCGTGTATCCGGGGTGCGATCAAGTTTTTGGCGCCGTTGCCGGGGAGGCGATTGCGTTTGATTCTTTCTCACCCTAGCTATTTCTTATTATTATTATTATTATCATTATTTTTATTTCTTATTTCTTACCTAACCCTTCCACGGTTCTAATCATTTCTTTGAAACTCTGTTTTCTCTGTGCATGAACACGAGATCTACGGCGGACCCTGAAGCTATACTATTTGATCCCGAGATCGAACGTACCGCGCGGAGACTTAGAGCGGAAAGGAGACAAAGTCCGGAAGGGACGTTTATGACCAACCCAGAAACTGCGGAACAATTAGCGGCAAGGATGGCGAGGATAATTTCTATTCGAGATAGGCTTAGGCCTAAGACCTCTTCTACTACCTCGTCCATTGCCATCCCACAGTTGGCGGCTGACAAGAACTTCGAGCTAAAGACTGGATTAGTGGTCCTGATGCAGCAGGATCCATTTCATGGGAATGCCCATGAAAATCCTCATTACCACATACAATTGTTCTTGTCGAAGTGCGCCACATTCCAGATGCCGGGGGTCTCCATCGATGCCATCAGACTGTGCCTCTTCCCCTTCACACTAAAAGACAAGGCACTCTATTGGTTGAGGACACAATCTGAGGGTGTTTTCACCACTTGGGACGAGTTGGCGAGTGCATTCATCGACAAGTTCTATCCGCCCTCCAAGACGGTGAAGATTCAGAGCGCTCTCATGTCCTTCAAGCAAGGACCCCAAGAGACGCTCTATGAAGCTTGGGAGCGTTTTAAGGATCTACAGCATCAATGCCCGCACCATAGCATAGAAGACTGGGAGCTAGTGCATAGCTTCTACAATGGTCTCCAACCGGGGACCAAACAAATTATTGATGCCGCGGCGAATGGTGCTATCTTGTCAAAGACTCCCGAAGAAGCTACGGCCCTAATTGAGGAGATGGCCTCAAATAATCAACAATGGGGCGATGAGCGAGGACATTCTACGTCCTCCTTGAAGCCGACTAGTATTTATGAGGCGAAGGCCGTGGCGGAAATTACGAGCAAATTTGATTCTCTCCACAAGGTAGTGGAGAGATTGGAGAAGTTTATCACGGAGCCCCAAGGAGCCCCATCCACCTCCGCTCCAACCAACCAAATGTGTGATTGGCAAGACCAATCTCATGTCATGTATGCGGGAGGAGAGCAAGGAGAAGGATCCTTGGAGCAAGTACAATATGTCGCGGGGAACCAAGGATATTGGGCCAATCTGGCCGCAAGAAATCATCCCAGTTTCTCCTACGCCAACAATGAAGGAGCTTTGAACCCGCCACAACCGCCACCTCAACAAGCTCGACCACCACCACCCCAACAACAAAACTATCCACCGAGGGGGCCTACTCAACAAAACTTTCAACCGAAGCAACAAGTTCCACCATATAGGCCACCCGGATACAATCAAGGGTGGAGGAATCAAAATCAAAACCCTCCACAAGCTCAACAACGATCCGACTTCGAAGCTAGAGTGGAGGCGTTCATGGTCGAGCAAAATAAAGTCAATGCTACATTGAAGGCGGGGCAAGACTCTCTTAATACCGTTGTGGCTCAAATATCGGAGCAATTGGCGTTGCTCAACCGGAACACTCAACGATTGCCGGCGCAACCCGAGCAAAACCCACGGAGCAACACCGGCCACATCAATGCCGTAGTTGACGTTACCACTAGAGGCGGGAAGGATACCACCCCCGCCATGATTCCTACCGAGGAGCCCGTGGAGGAAAGTTCGGAGCCGGTTGAGCCGGTAGTTGAAATTGATAAGGAGAAGGAGCCACAAGAAAAGGAGAAATCTAGAGCGGAGCAATTGATCGAGGAGAGGCGCTTCATGCCACCGGTCCCTTTCCCCCAAAGACTAGCGAGAGCGAAAATGGAGAAAAGGCTAGTGAAGTTCCTCGAGTATCTACGAGGAGTTAGCCTCAATATTGCCTTCCTCGACGCCATCGTGGAGATCCCCACATATGCTAAATTCTTGAAGGACTTGATTTCGGGGAGAAAGAGGAAGGAGAAGATCATGCTAGCCGAGGAGGGCTCTTGGTTTACCAAGAGAGAGAAGGAGCCGGCCAAATTTAAAGATCCGGGGAGTTTTCGGATTCCTTGCACCTTGGGCGGCGTCCCTCTTCAAAAGGCGTTGGTTGATCTAGGGGCTAGTGTGAGCCTCATGCCTCTCTCCATGTTCTTAAGGCTAAACACCGGGACAAAGTTGAAACCTACCGACATGCGCATTCAATTGGCCGATGGGCGAATAACAAGGCCGGTAGGGATCGCCGAGGACATACCGCTACAAGTCCCGGGTGGAATATGCTTACCATGTGACTTTGTGATCATGGACGTTAAGGAGGAGGGAGATACGTCATTGATACTTGGACGCCCGTTCCTTGCCACCGCCAGAGTCATTGTTGACGTGCGCGAAGGGACCCTTACTTTAAACGTCGGCAACATCGAGGTAGAGCTCCACATTCCTAAGGCTATGAAGCACATGCCCTACCACGAGGAACTTGACTACATGGACCTCCTTGATGAGGTGATAGAGGAGGCGATCCCCCACTCAATTGGCTCTCTTTTTGACGAAGATTTAGAGGAAGGCCCGGATTTAGGCCACGATGAGAAGATAGATGATTCCCCCGACCTCTCCGCTGAAGATGATGAAGGCGACGCTGATGTCGCAAGGATTCGAGAGCTCTGCAAGCTCTCGAAGTTAAAGTCTCCTAAGAAATCTCTGCCGGTATGGAAACCAGCATCACCGATAAAGCCATTGACCGGAGCAAATGCTAGCTTGGGGGAGCCTCCCCCCAACACTATTCGAGACGGGAGACCACCGAGGGAGGACACGCCGCCGCCACGTCCAAATCCAAGCGTTCTCCCCGGAAAGTTTGACGGGTGCATCTCATATGTACCGAACATCCCTAATTAATTGAAAATCATATGGGGGTTGAGCTCACGACCTTAAACGAGCGCTTGTCGGGAGGCAACCCGACGGTTTTTGCTTTATTTTACTTTTTCTTTATTTTCGTTTTAGAAATTTTTAGTGTTTTGAGTCGTTCGCCCAAAAATTTTGTGATAACGGGTCCTATTTTTCTTGACAGGAGAGGAGATAGGTACATCCATCATAAGGAGGATGAACGGGATGACGAGGAGCGCCCCGAGAAGGCGCTTGACGCTTAGGAGGAAGATGGAATCGACTGGAGGAAGAAAGACGGAGTTTAGAGCCCAAACGAAGACAAACAGCAGAACACAAGGCTCACTCGGCCGAGCATACTAGTCACTCGGCCGAGTACACAAGTTCGTCCGGCCGAGCCGCTCACGAACGAGGGAAGTCTGTTGTACCCAACTCTCTGTTTATTTTCCTGATTTCAATATAACTGCTACTCGGGCGAGCACATATTTCCACTCGGCCGAGTAAAACGGATACCCTCCTAGGGCGAGTCTTGCCGAGTAGCTTGAGTCACTCGGCCGAATGGACTTACTCCACTCGGCCGAGGCTGGCAAGGCCACTCGGCCGAAGCGATAGCGGGGAGGAAATTTTCATTGGTCTCGCTCGGCCGAGTGACCAAGTCACTCGGCCGAGTCGTAACTTTTATTATATAAGGGGCTGAGGGGCGGCACAATTTTTGAAACGAAAAAATTCCCAAACCGTGCGACCCCTCAGTTTCCCTCGCCCGCTCGCCTCGCACAAAGCCCCACTCGCCCGACCGGCCGCCCGATCGCCGCCGCTCGGCCAGCCTTCGCCGGCCGACCCCCGCCGTGACTCGCCCGAGTCGCCGCCGGCGGCCGCCGCCCCTACCACCTCCGGTATCGCTTTTATCGACTTTTTCTCCTCTTTTTGAGTATTTTTTGAGGATCCATGTGTTAAACGACCCCCAAACCCAAATCAAATTCTATATCTATCTGTTATACCCCTAATGCTCCATACGTTTTGAATATTACCCGCTGATATCTCCATTTCATGCGCAGGTTGTTTTTGGGAGCTTAGGGGAGCCCAGGGGAGCTTCTCGGGACTGATTTGAGCTTTGTGAAGGTGCGGACTTCGCACGCTTCCATTGCTTAGCACTCGCGGCGTGTCGGGGTACACCCTTTCCATTATTTTGCACACGCCGCATTTTGCACGTTTTTTGGCGCGCTCGGGGGCCGATATGCCACCCCGGACACGGCCGCGGACGAGGAGACCTTCTGCTAAGCGGAAGCGGTCGGATGATGCCGGCCCCTCCCACGAGGTGGAAGGGTCTCCTCCTCCTTCCCCCGCACACCCCACACAGCCTGCAGGCCCCGCACACCCCGCACAGCCTGCAGAGCCTGCACAGCCCGCACAGCCACTCCCTGCCGCTCCACAGCCACCACCTCCGGCTCCACTGGTCGGGCCGCTCGAGATTACGTTCCGAGACGACGCACACCGCGCCGTCTTCGAGCGTATCTCCCAGCGCTCGATCGTACCCTCCAGGTTTGCACACCTCGCTGACCTAGGACGCCTGGGGGTACTCGAGGGGATGCTCACGTTGTACGACAACGTGGGCTGGCGAGATTTCTTCCAGGTGTCGGCGGATACGTTTACCCGCCCGACACTTGAGGTTCTGAGTTCGATCGCCCGGACCGACGAGGGATGCTCGTTTCGGTTCATGGATCGAGAGTGCCAGGTCACTCTCGATATGATGAGAGCATTTTTCTCGTGGCCCGCTGTCCCCGGTGCCGATCGCGGTTACGGCCCCACCCATATCCCCCCACCTTCCTTCGACACCGGTGCCTTCTGGACCCGGATTACGGGTCTCCACGCTGCCTTTGACCCTAGTAGGGCCAAGGCCTCGGCCATTGTCCACCCCTGCCTCCGTATTGCTCAGCGCCTTATGGCGACGACCTTTTTGGCCAGATATGAGCCGGGCACGATGTCTACGCCAGAGCTTTACATGCTCTACGCGATGACACGTCCCAGAGCTCTATCTAGGGATGGAGATGAGCTTGTCCCCGCCGTCGTGATCGATATCGCGGCATGGTTTTTAGACCGCATCATTGTATCGGTGGGCGCTCGCTCACCGATATGCTGCGGCGGCCTGATCACCTTGCTTGGTCTTATGACCGGTGAGGATTTCCCCGACGACCTGTGACGAGTACCGGGCCCCACTTCTTTGTCGATCGATGTTATGGCCCGGATGAAGATGCTTCGTCCGCATGGTGAGCGTCACTGGGTCTGGTTGCACGGCCCTTTCGGTGCCGACTACATGATTCTTCCGAGCCCAGCTCGGACTCAGATTGCACCAGCCCATGTTGACTGGCTCCCTGCGATGGATGTCCTCATCCTCGCTGCTTACGTACTCAAGGCCGAGGAGGCTGAGCAGGCCCACGCTGCCCCTGTAGACCCTGTAGCCCCTGCCGAGCCTGCTGCCGTGCCTGTTGACCCTGTGGCCCCTCAGCCTACCCCCGATGTTTCTGCCGCTCCTGACACCGCTGTCGGTGTTGGGAGTACCTTAGCTGAGCCCACCTCCACCACCTCCGCGGCTGTCACCACCACCACCGGCCCTCTGTCCGTCGAGCCTCTTTGCTCCGCACTCCCCGAGCGCCCGCCGACCATAGTTGAGTGTGGCGAGCCCTCGTTTGCCTCGGTCGTGGAGACCATGGCTAGCATGATCTCCGCTGGGGTTGCACCTTTTGGACCACACTCTTCCACCCCAGCGGTAGTCACCTCTGTCTCCACCTCTGCTGTATTTTCCGAGAGTGTCGTGGCGTCTGTCCACACTTCTGTGCCACTGCCCTCTCTGGCCGCCTCGCTGCCACTTTTGCACTCTTCTTTCGTTGCTGCTGCCTACACTTCTCACCGCCCGCCCCGGCCTCACACTGAGGCCATGACCACCTTTGCCAGCGCAGCACCTTTTGTACCCTTTCCCGCTGAGCCCGTCACATACGCGACCCGAGTACGCCAGCCCAGACCTGCCCAGCCCCGCTAGGCGCGTCCCTCTGCACCACCTTCCCCTGACACTGTACTTCAGAGCATTCGTGCTCTAGAGGGGGCGGTGAGTGGTCTCAGAGGGGACCTTAGGACCCTGTCCGCCACCGTCACTGTGATGGCTGGCCGCTTCGACCTGCTCCCGCATATCCACTACTGTCTCACCCAGGTCCTGGAGCGTCTCCCGCGCGTACCCCCACCCACCCAGCAGGTTCCCACCCACACTTCCACACCCACTCAGCCTGCTGACACTCCCACACCCACCCCTGCTCAGCAGCCTGTCCAGCCAGCACCACCCACACGACCTCCGCCTCAGGACGGAGACGGCGCAGCACCACCTTCTTAGGCACCCTTGATGCCATCGATTATCCTTGCCGTTGTGCTGCCCGTTTCTGCTGGGTCCTGATGCAGTTTTGTCCACCCCCCTCCCCTCACCTATTTTGGGATTCGCATTTTGATCATATCTTTATATATCTTTTTTAGGAGAGAGGGAGAGTTTTTGGTGCCACTTATATATCTGTATCACTCCTATCTGTGCATGCATCATGTCCGCATCATATTTTCATTTATTTATTTTTCTTTTTTATTTTCATTTTTCCATGCATGCATCATCACTTACCCCTCACATTTCTTGTCTCTTGGTGTGCCACACTTTGCACATTGAGGACACTGTGCCATTTAGCTTGGGGGAGTGAGTTCTCACGATCTCTTTTCGGTTTGCCACTTTTATTTTTAGTTTTTCACGCCATTTTTCACTTTTGCACATATTTTCACCATTTTTCTTTTATTTTATCATGCATCACGTTTTTCTTATTTTTGTGTGTGCCGCATTGTAAATAGTTCTATTTTTCCCTTTATCTTTATTTCCTTTTTATTCTTCATCTCATGCTAGAGATGACTTTTCTGTGATGATGATGACGTTGGATTTAGCTTACTCCATATGCATGCTATATTTGTCATGTCTTAGATTTTATTTCTGATATCATATGCTATGACTTGCCTTGCATCTAGAGCTAGTAACCCACACTTTTGCCACATGAAAATGGATGAAATTTTATTATTAGCTGAGTCTGAATATTCATATGTATGCCATCACAGAAAACACACCAAGATTCACGCATTGAATGCTTATATCTGGAGTACTGATTTCTTTTCCTATATCACTTCTATATGCATGAATTGTACACTTCACTTCAGGATGATTGAATGATGTTAGCTATGATAAATCTGGATTAGTTAGTTTTTTTGTGATCGAAACTGAGTAGATTAGATTACCCTGCTGAAGTTGTCGTGCATGTCTTATAGAGTGAACTGAGAGTTATATCTATTTCTTTCTCCACAAATCTTGAACATTATTTCTCTACTTTTAAAATCATTGGTGAATCTCCCCTTAGTGATTCTATTATATGGCATTTCCCCCACTACTCATGCCTAGCTCCAAATCTATTATTGTCTAAAAAAAATAAAAGAGAGAAAAATAATCTTGTATATCATTATCTCTCTTTGAGTTGGGATCGTTGTGTATATATGCTATATCAAAAAAAAGGAAAAAAAAGAAAAAAAAAGAGAAAAGAGGAAAAATCCTCAATAAAAGATCCCATCTCACTTTCTTTCTTTCTTCTTTCTTTTTATTGCTTTTGGAGCTATATAAAAATGGGGATGTAAATATTTTTTATGCCACCATGCTTATAGATAAGCTTGGGGGAGGGGATCCATTGATGTGTGAGAGAGTGACTACTTGACGTTGCACGACGACCTAGGCCAAGTAATATTCTATACTCAATGAGATTGTTTTTAGCTTTATGAAATCCAGAAATCTAAGCCTAGCATTCATATCATGAAATCCATACTTTTCTATTCTCTCTATTCTATTGTGTGATACTCTTATACTCCTCATAGAAAGCATTCAATTGAAAAGTGTGTGATCTGTGATTTGTATACCGCTTTAGATGATTCAGACGATGCTAATTCTAAAATTATTCCGTTTTTCAAGATTATATCGTTGTTCGTGGGTTTTCTACTTCTATTTGCACTATTATACTATGATATCAAAACAAAATTCCTTGACATGTGTTTTTCGTTAAGTGCATGCTATATGAGTAAGTGGAACCCACGTCCTGAGAAAATAATCTAGCAACCTTCCTCTTCGCTTCTTTCTTTCTACTTTATTTTATTTCGTTTTCATTCTTCTTCGTTTTTCATTTTTCGTTTTTTCGCCGTTTTCGTTTTTCGAATCCACCGGGTTCGTCTTTTACTTATCTTCCTCGAGGACGAGTAAGAGGCAAGCTTGGGGGATTTTGATCACTTCTTATTTTACACCTTTTTCTCGCATGTTTGCATGCCATTTAGATCGCCCAAATCATGTTTTTTCACGATATATCGATGATATTGCGATGCTTTTCACGATTTGTTGTTTTTGTCGCATTCAGGTGATTTGGCGCGATTTGGAGTGATCTCGAGATGCGCTTACTCTAGACGGTCACCGACGACCTCCCCGAGGGGTATTTTGCTGTTGGAGAGGAGCTGAAGAAGAATGGACGTCGCAGGAGCGACGAGGAGGCCAAAATAAGCAATCTGGGCATTTTTTGTGTCTCACTCGGCCGAGTGGAGAAGCCGCTCGGCCGACCAGTGAGACACCGCTCGGCCGACCAGATCAGACACGATTTACCTGTGCACTCGACCGAGCGACGGAGACCACATCGGCCGAGTGACTACATTACGTCCGCACGAGTGGCGCCCAGACGAAGCCCTTCAAAAATCTCCAAGTTACTGTTTTTTGGCTGCCTGAGCTTCAGAAGACCCACTCGGCCGAGTGGCTTATCCCGTCTGCCCGAGTACAATGAAGCCATCGGCCGAGTGACGACAACTCACTCGGCCGAGCCGCCCCCGAAGTAGAGACCCCTGAAGGCCCCGACTTACTGGAAAATTACAGGGTTTTCACTCGGCCGAGCGACTTTTGTCACTCGGCCGAGTGCGATGCGCTGCCTGTAGCGAAATCTGCGGAAAACAGGCTGTGCAGGGGTATTTTGGTCACAAATTTTGGACGATTTTGGGGGCTATTTAACCCCTGTTTTTACCCTAGTTTTGGGAACTTCTTCTTAGATTTTTTTGCAGCTTTTTAGATCTACTTTTTAGCTTTATTTTGGAGATTGGAGAGAAGACAAATTTGTGATTTTTGTTGGATAAATTGAAGAACTCCTTTGGTTTGTCTATCTCTACTCTAAAAATTCTATTTTTATTTCATATCTCAATTTTGTGATGAATTCTATTGCTTATTTCATTGATTATTTTTGTGATCTTGCTATGAATTGTGAGTAGTCTCCACGTCTTGGGGCGTGGGGATGAACCCTACAAGCCCAACTTCATATTTGTGATGAATTAGTAGAGATTTTGCTAGAATTGATATTTAGAGATTAGATTGGGATCAATTTACTACGGATAGCTAGGAGTTCACATCGATTGGGATTTGCAAGAGATTGGATCCCAATTCAATAGGAAACCCTAGAAATCCGAATTGGGTTGGAATCGAATTTCCGTAGTATCGGTTTGCAAGAGATTGGACCGATACTAGGGTTTCCGGTTGCAATTCCGCGCCAATACCCGTTTGCAAGAGATTGGACGGGTAGGAACTATCCCAATCTAGATCGCGAGCCGAGTTTGCAAGAGATTGGACTCGGTGAGCGATTGGACGATGATGTTGATCCTAATGCTAGCTTTCCTAGGCTAGGGTTTGCAAGAGATTGGACCCGAACCTAGGATAGCTATAGACCGGCAACAGCGCGAGAGCGTGAGCTTGGTTCTATATTCAGTTGCAACTAGTTCATCCAAAATCCTAATCTAGCAATTTCGATACCGATGAACCACATTTATGAGATACGGTGAGTAGCGGGGATTCCCCATTCCCTAGACGTTCTTTATTTGATTTGATATTTCTGCAATTTGTCTGACGATTGTGACAGGATCGCCAAAGGCAAATCTCTCTTCTCAGATAGCCAGGTTAATTGGAACAAGCACGGTCATTCGTCCTCCCTGTGTTCGATATCCCGCTCGCCGCTACACCGTGCGCTTGCGGTAAAACTACAACCGTCGCCTCGGGCGTGTATCCGGGGTGCGATCAATATGCTTCGTCTTGTCACCTTTGATGTAGCCGTCCTGTAGCTGGGCTATACATGCCGCATTGTCTTCATGGAGTGTAGTAGGTGCAAGAACGCCGGTCGTCAGGCCGGTGGAGGTGAGGATGTGCTGGATCACCGAGCGTAGCCAGAAGTATTCCTTGCTTGCTTCAAAGATCGCTAGTAGCTCTGAGTGAGTGGATGAGACGGTCGTCATGGTCTGCTTCACAGATCTCCAGGATATGGCAGTGCCGCCATATGTGAACATGTATCGGTCTGAGACTTCTCTGTATGAGGATCAGACCTGTAACCTGCATCAGCATAACCAACTAAACCAGTTGATGCCCCTTTCCTGTAGAATAGACCTAAGTCTATGGACCCTTGGAGGTAGCGCAGAAGATGCTTAACTCCGGCCCAGTGCTGCTGTGTAGGTGCAGCACTATATCTGGCTAGTAAGTTTACTGCAAATGCTATGTCAGGGTGAGTGCAGTTAGCCAGGTAAAGGAGTGCACCGATAGCACTTAAATAAGGCACTTCGGGGCCTAGTACTTCCTCCCCCTCTTCCAGCGGCCGGAAGGGGTCTTTGTGTACATCCAATGATCTGACGACCATCGGAGTGCTGAGGGGGTGGCACTTATCCATCTGAAACTTTTTCAATAAGTTCGATGTGTAAGTTGACTGGTGTAACAGGATCTGTAACGACTGCTTTTCATGTATCTGAATTTATTATAATATAATATATGTTTTGGTGGATTTTCTCCTCTTGTGTGGTTTTCGTCTCCGTAACTTTCATTTTCGATCGATTCGTCGTATTTTCTCGATTCTTCCTTAGGATCGTCGATTTCGAAGTACGTCGTTTGTGACGGGCTTCATAACGGTCATATCTAACTATTAGATCAAGCCTAGGAGTCTTAGGATTCGATCCCGGGGCTCCGCGCTCCGTATCGGAACTTTTGGTGCTCATTAGCCGGTATGAGAAGGGGCACCGACCGACTAGATGACGATCCAGTCGGTCGGCAATCCTTCTTGGACCGACTAGTGAGCTTTCTAAATTTTCTCAGGAGTTACTGTTTATCGTTAGTCGGTCTAAGAAGAGTTGTTGACTGACTAGGTTGCAAACTAGTCGGTCAGCAATGCTTCTTTAACCGACTAACACATCATCTAAATTTTACTATCAATACTGTTCATTTCTTAGTCGGTCTAAGTTCATCTTTCGACCGACTAGTTGTTAAACTAGTCGGTTAAGTTTTGTACTCAGACCGACTAACTCTTGGTTCTACTGTACAGTCGAGTTACTGTTTGCTCTTAGTCGGTTAAGTTTTGTACTCAGACCGACTAACTCTTGGTTCTACTGTACAGTCGAGTTACTGTTTGCTCTTAGTCGGTCTAAGAACGTTCATCGACCGACTAGATTATAAACTAGTCGGTCAGTATTTGTTCATGGACCGACTAACTCTAAATCCTATTTTTCGTTCAGGAGTTACTGTTTACACTTAGTCGGTCTGCGTTGGTCGACCGACCGACTAGTTGCCAAACTAGTCGGTCAGTGGTTGTTCTTTGACCGACTAGTCTGTGTTAAAACCCAATTTCTGGGCAGCCGCCAGCTCAACCTATAAATACCCAACCCAATCGTTTTCTTCTTCTCCAACACGACCCTAAGCCCTAGTTTCTTCCCCTCTAAGCCCCCATATTCCTCTAAGCTTCAATCCTTCATTCCAAACCCTAAATCCATCATCCAATCCATCCATTCACCCTATCTACTTCTCATCTTCCCCAAATCTCCATCAAAATCCATCAAATCCCCCAAAATCCCCCAAAACCCCCCAAAACCCTAGTTTCCTCAAACTTCTCTATTAGCTTCCAGATCTGGTCCTAGGGTTCCCCGGAGTGTTTCTTCCGCCTCCTCTCGGTAAGAAATCGATCTACCGTTGTTTTCATGTCCTATTGTAATTTTTATGAAACCCTAATAAAATACTTGTGTTTTGATGATTGTTCCCCATAACAGCGATTCCCCGTAGGCTAGCATCCGCGGAAACGAACTTTCGTAACCGTCATCCCCGGTGATAGGCAAGTGAAACTTGCTACTCTTGTGTAGGGCCATGTCTTAGGCCATTACCTTGCTTAGCGTAAAAGAGACTAGGCAGTGAAAGGATAGCTGCCTAGACGCATTTGATCTAGCTTGACAACGAAGCTAGATCCGTCACCCTCATCATGCTTGTATGTCACGTTTAATTTCAATTAACGGTACGCAATTATCTGTTCATATCATCCCTGCATTTTTGCCTGTCATGTTTAATTCCTATAACGGTACGCAAATATCTGTTCATGGCATTGCATATTGATTGTTCATCGTGATTGCGTAGCACACGCTACAATACTTATATTCCTGGCTCGTGTTCCAGAAGCGAGCCCTGTAGTTGGAGACCCCAACGCTCGGATACCGGCTAGGTGCACCCCTATGCCAAATACACTTCCTGGCACGTGATCCAGAAGCGAGCTCAGTGAGTTGGAAATCCCAACGCTCGACACATATGGGTGGGGTAAGAGATAAGCGGCCTGAGCCCCGAGTTGGCCTGATCCGCCACTCCGGCCAGCAGGTGGACTCTCTAGTGCACAAGTGATTAATAGTGATAGAGATAAGCGGCCTGAGCCACGAGCTGGCCAGCAGGTGGACTCTCTATGCACTAAGTGATAAACAGTGATAAATGATAAGTGATTAGTGATTTGGTAGCTTTTGCTACATTGTGCATGCTTGCCTCTCTTTTAAACTGTTGCATCATACTTAACTGCCATGTCATTGCTTAATACTACAAGTGCTAGGTTGTTAGTTACTTTCAGTTTCCTTGCCCAAGTCTTTTAGACTTGCTGACATGTGCCCCTTTCTCTTTTGGGTGACGCATGTTAGACCCTGAGCCTGAGTTGCTGGCTGAGGGTGAGGTGTTTACGGACGCCGAGCTTGCGCCCGTGTTGGGCGGGGAGTACGCGGACACTGGGGACCAGTCCTAGTGTCTCCGTTGCGTTTTACTTTTGTTAGACAGTTGTTTTGTTATCGGTGCGTGGCACCTATACTTATTTATGTCGTTGCTTTTGTTTGGCCTTGTTCTGGGCCCTTAGACTCTTTCTTTTAGCCTGGTGGCTTTTCTGTGATGTTGAATACTTTGTGGACAATTGTGGGATTGGTATTTTATATCTGTCTCATATTATTATTATTGTTGTTGTTTCGTTTGCAATTACAGGGACCTGCTTATACTAAATTGACGCTTATCGGGTTTGGAGCTTCACCGCTCCACTCCCGTGCGGACCTTTTCACGTCTCGCCTCCATTTTAGGGAAGCGGGTCGTGACAGGATCCCATCTTTAAGATGTTCTATCTGAAGACCTAAACAGAATTTTGATTTTCTGTGGTCTTTCATCTCGAAGGTTTCTGTCAGGCTTCTAGAAATCTTTGCGATCTCTTCAGGAGATCCGATGAGGTTTAAGTCGTCTACATAGACGGCTATAATTACAAATCCTGTTGCCTTTGCTCTTATAAAGATGCAAGGACAGACTGGGTCGTTTTTAAATCCTTGCTGTGCAAGGAAATCGCTCAGTCTGTTATACCACATCCTTCCGGATTGTTTTAGACCATATCATGATCTTTGCAGTTTCACTGAGTAGATGTCACGTTCTCTCTCTTTTAGTGCTGCAGGCAAAGAATAACCGTCAGGCAATCTCATATAGATGTCTCGGTCTAG
The DNA here is from genome assembly GCA_030789695.1 of Scilla litardierei. Lineage (NCBI taxonomy): Eukaryota > Viridiplantae > Streptophyta > Magnoliopsida > Asparagales > Asparagaceae > Scilla > Scilla litardierei. The sequence goes on from CM061133.1 coordinate 159,068,616, forward strand.
GTTGCCATATAGGTATGCAGTAACCACGTCCATGAGTTGCATATCTAAACCCTCTTGTGCTGTTAAGCCAATGAGGAATCGGAAGGTGATCGCGTCCATGACTGGGGAGTATGTGGCTTCAAACTCCACCCCAGGACGTTGGGTAAAACCCTGCGCTACAAGCCTTGCTTTGTAGCGTACGATCTCATTCTGTTCATTTCGTTTTCTAACAAATAACCATTTATAACCCACAGGTTTTACACCTTTTAGTGTCTGGACTATTGGTCCGAAGACCTTGCGTTTGGTGAGTGAATCCAACTCCACTCCTATTGCCGCTTTCCACTTTGGCCAATCATCTCTGCTTTGACATTCTGCCAGAGAGCGTGGTTCAATATCATCATCGCAGTACGCGACGTTGATGGCAATATTACATGCAAATGTGTCATCTATTGTTGTGCCTTTTCTGTCCCAATACTCCCCAGTTCGTACATAGTGTATCGATACTTCATTTTCTCCCGGTTTTTCCTCTTCATGAGAGTTTGGGAGAGATGGGGTAGCAGGGCTTATATTAGCATCCTATGGTGGTATTTGTTTATCATTGCCAAGGGTCCTACTCTTTCGAGGGACTTGGTCCTTGGATCCCGGTGGTCGTCCTCTCTTTTTGAGAGGTCCAACCATTTCTGCTGCAGGCGGATTGCATCCATTTTGCGGTATGTCAATCCTAGCTGGAGTATTAGCAGCAGGGACGTGTGATTTGACAATCTTCTGGTTGTCAGTAAATTTTTCCGGCAAGAGATGGACAGTGTTTTAGATGTGGAGAATCTTCAGGACCTCCTCCTCACACTGGCTTTGTAACGACTGCTTTTCATGTATCTGGATTTATTATAATATAATATATGTTTTGGTGGATTTTCTCCTCATGTGTGGTTTTCGTCTCCGTGACTTTCATTTCGATCGTTTCGTCGTGTTTTCTCGTATCTTCCTTAGGATCGTCGATTTCGAAGTATGTCATTCGTGACGGGCTTCATAACGGTCGTATCTTACTGTTAGATCAAGCCTAGGAGTCTTAGGAATCGATCCCGGAGCTCCGCGCTCCGTATCGGAACTTTTGGTGCTTATTAGCCGGTATAAGAAGGGGCACCGACCGACTAGATGACGACCCAGTCGGTCGACAATCCTCCTTCGACCGACTAGTTGGCTTTCTAAATTATTCAGGAGTTACTGTTTATCGTTAGTCGGTCTAAGAACGTTGGTTGACCGACTAGGTTGCAAACTAGTCGGTCAGCAATGCTTCTTTAACCGACTAACTCTTCAACTTATTTTTGGTATCAATACTGTTCACTCTTAGTCGGTCTAAGAACGTTCATCGACCGACTAGATGTTAAACTAGTCGGTCAGTATTTGTTCTTCGACCGACTAATTCTAAACCCTATTTTCGTTCATAAGTTACTGTTTACACTTAGTCGGTCTGCGTTGGTCGACCGACCGACTAGTTGCCAAACTAGTCGGTCAGTGGTTGCTCTTTGACCGACTAATCTGTGTTAAAACCCTAATTTCTGGGCAGCCGCCAGCCTAACCTATTTATACCCCTCCCAAACGTTTTCTTCTTCCTCCACTCGACCCAAAACCCTAGTTTCTCCCCCATTGAGCCCCCATCTTCCTCCTAGCCTTACTCCTTCATTCCAAGCCCTAGATCCATCATCTAAACCCTCCATCAACTCACTATACCTCTCATTTTCCCCAAAATCACATCAAATCCCCAAAATCCCCCAAAAAAACCCTAGTTCTCCAAACTTCTCCATTCGTTTCCAGATCTGGTCCTAGGGTTCTCCGGAGTGTTTCTTCCGCCTCCTCTCGGTAAGAAATCGATCTCTTGATGTTTTCATAACCTATTTGTATTTTTATGAAACCCTAATGAATGAATGTTGTTTTTGATGGTTGTCTCCCTATAACAGCGATTTTCCCGTAGATTAGCATCCGTGAGGCGAACCCTCGTTGATCGTCATCCCCGGTGCTAGGCAAGTGAAACTTGCCACTTAGGGTTTAGGCCATGTTTTAGGCCATTGGCTTGTTGTAGGTGTAAAAGAGGCTAGGCGACGAAATGATACTCGCCTAGGCGCAAATTGGGGAACTAGCTTGACAACGAAGCTAGTTCCGACATTTAGCATGTTGCACAATTACCATGTCACGTTTACTTTCCATTATCGGTACGCAATTTAATTGTCATGTCATTGCATCCTTTATGTATTTCAGTGATTGCGTAGCTTCGCTACAATGCTTGTGTTCCTGGCTCGTGTTCCAGAAGCGGGCCATGTGTTGGTTGATAGCCAATGCCCGAATTGCTTGTTTCCGGCTAGGTGCACCCCTACGCCAATTGTTTATGAATCGTGATATCGAATACGAGCTCCTGTGCGGGGCAACCCCGGCTCATTTACTGAGCTCATGTGCGGGGACCCTGGCTCGATTACATGTGGGTATTGGGGGTAAGAGTTAAGCGGCCAATCAACTGGGAGTCTGCCCGATCAGCAACTGCAGTGGTAAGGCGTAAACTCTGGGTTTTGGGGTAGTGTTAAGCGGCCAATCGGCGTGAATGTTATACCATTCAGCCGTAAGGCGTAAACATCTACAAACAACAGTGAAACGTGATTAGTGAATTGATTGAGATTGTTAGTAGCTTGGCTACTCTTGTCTTGTCCCGATAATTGTTCTCGTGTACTTATTGTCTCGCCATGCCTTGCTTGTGCACTCATGTTATAACTGCCATGTCATGCATACCATAACTGCTAGGTTGCTAGTTGCCTTACTTTCAGTTTCCTTGCCCAAGTCTTTTAGACTTGCTGACATGTGCCCTTTTACTCTTCTGGGTGACACATGTTAGATCCCGAGCCTGAGTACCTTGTTGAGGACGAGGTGTTTGCTGACGCCGAGCCCGAGCTTGTGTTTGACGGGGAGTACGTGGACACTGGGGACCAGTCCTAGTGTATTCGTTGTATTTTCCTTTTGTTTAGACAGTTGTTTTGTTGTCGGTGCGTGGCAACTATACTTTGTTATGTCGTTGCTTTTGTTGGCCTTGTTCTGGGCCTTTAGACTCTTTCTTTTAGCCTGGTGGCTTTTCTGGATGTTGGACTTATTTTCATGTTGGACAATTTATGAGATATGAGATTTTATTTCAGTCTCTCCTTGTGTTATTATTGTTGTTCCGCTGTGGTTACAGGGACCTGCTTATGTTTTATTGACGCTTATCGGGTTTGGGGCTTCACAGCTCCACTCCCGTGCGGACCTTTTCACGTCTCCCCTCCATTTTAGGGAAGCGGGTCGTGACAGGTTTGTTGGCGGATCAAAGTGACATAAAGTTTTTGTATCCCAAGTGATATTTTCTGAAGCTTCGGGCTTCTTTGTCTGTGAGCCTAGTCTTGGAAACGATGTTTCATCGAATTCACAGTCTTCTAGACGTGCCTTAAAGACGTCCCCCGTAAGGGGTTCTAGGAATCTAATTATGGAGGGGGTGTCAAACCCAACATAAATACCTAGGCGACGTTGTGGACCCATCTTTGTCCTTTGTGGTGGTGCTATGGGGACGTATACTGCACAACCAAATATTCTCAAATGTGAGACAATTGGTGGGGATCCAAGTGCTAGTTGCATTGGAGAAGATGACTGACCTCCAGATGGTCTTAATTTTATTAAAGATGCAGCATGCAAAATTGCATGACCCCACGCATTCACTGGCATCTGGGATTGAAGTAATAATGGACGAGCGATCCATTGCAGTCTCTTAATTAGAGATTCTGCTAACCCATTTTGGGTGTGAACATGCGCTACAGGATGTTCGACTTCAATTCCCTGAGCTTGGCAATAGTCTAGAAAGACTTGTGACGTAAACTCCCCCGCATTGTCCAGACGAAGTTTCTTTATCTGGTAGTCAGGGAAGTGGGCCCGTAACTTGATTATCTGAGCTAAAAGCTTAGATAGTGCTAGGTTACGGGTGGACAGTAGGCACACATGTGACCACTTAGTAGATGCGTCTATCAGGACCATAAAGTACCTGAACGGACCACTTGATGGGTGAATCGGCCCACAAATGTCTCCGTGGATTCTTTCCAGAAAACTGGGGGACTCCACATCCACTTTCAGTGGAGAGGGTCTCGTGATCAGTTTACCCTTGTAACAGGGTGGACATGGGAATTTGCCTTTTTGAAGAATCTTCAGGTTCTTCAGGTCAATGCCCCTGGAGTTCTTTGTGATGTGATACATCATAACAGAACCAGGGTGTCCCAGTCGACTGTGCCAGAGTTGGAATTCTGGTGTTTGGGGGCACTGCAGGTGCTCCACCATGGATGTTTCTGGAGTTTGTATACTTGTTTGGTAGAGTCCCGAGGGGAGTCCCTTGAAACGTTCCACAATGGTTTTTGAACCATTTGTAAGAGCCGTTACAAGCAAGTATTCCCTTTTATCTTCCTCGACCATCTCTAAGTGATATCCATTTAAACGGATGTCTTTGAAGCTTAGGAGGTTTCGGATGGATTTAGGGGAGTATAACGCATTTTTAAGTGTTATTTGTGTGTTGCCGGGGAGCAATATAATTGCTTCCCTTGATCCTTCGATTATGTTTGCTGGTCCTGAGATTGTTCTCAGTGGGCCAGAATAGCTACTTACGCTCGTGAAGTAGTCTATGTTTTGAAGGATCGAGTGCGTCGATGCACTGTCCACTAGGCAGATAAGTTCCATATCTAAAAAGGGGAAAGACATTCAAGCAATAAATGAAGAGAAAATATCTACTTTCATAAAGATAAATGCTCAAAATATTGTTTTGACATGGAAATAAAAGTAGATACGATGCATAAAAATAGAAGATACATTGCTAGTGCATAGAAGTGGTCCAGATCTAGAGAGTGTCATCTCCCATGAAGTCTTCAGGAGTCTATGAGGTCTCTGCCAACGCTGCGCTCTCAATCAGGTTTGTCTCAGCTCGAGGCTTGAGGCTTGCCTGGTAGAGGTCCTGAAGGTGTTTTGCTGTGTGGCAGATTCTGGACCAGTGGCTCGTCATTCCGCATTTAGAGCACTTGTCCTCCCAGTCTTTCTTGTGAGTGCCACCTTTGTTGGGAATCCTCTTCTGCTTCTTGTCCACGAACTTCTGGTTCTGAGGAGGAGCTGGGGGAGTGGCCTTCTTCCGCTGCTTCTGTTCTTTCCATTTCTTAAATTTTGCCTTTTTGTTCGTCTTCTTCTTCAGGGAAGACTAGAAGTGAGCCTCTGCAGGAGGTGGCAATGGAGCGGAGCCAGGAGGGCGCAGGTTGTAGGTGACAACCAACAGGTCTCTGTTCTGTTCAGCCATAAGCAGGCATGAAAGCAGGTCAGAGTACTTTGTGAACTTCCTCTCTCTATATTGTTGCATAAGGATCATGTCCTTTTCGTGGAAAGACGTGAACGTCTTTTCCAGCAACATCTTCTCCGTCACTGGTTCACCACACAACTTCAGTCGTGAGGTGATGCGGAAGAGAGCTGAGTTGTACTCCGCTACAGATTTGAAATCCTGTATGCAGAGGTGAGTCCACTCATACTGTGCACGGGGGAGTATGACATCCCTCTGATGTCTGTACCTCTCCTCGAGTGCATCCCACAGCTCGTAAGGGTCCTCTACAGTGAGGTACTCGTCCTTTAAGGTCGAGTCTAAGTGTTTCCTAATATATATATTGGCTTTCGCCTTTAATATATCGGAAACTTCCTCTGTATGAGGTGCTTCCACTGAAGCCTCCTTGTTTGCTGGGGCAGTACTTGTTGTTGCCTTTTCAGTCTGTGTGAGACTGAAACCATGAGAGCGCAGATGGAACTTCAGGTCCAACTGCCAACTCAGGTAGTTTGACCCATCGGCCTTCAGGACCGAGAAGTCGACATTTGCGAGTCTGGCCATTTAATGATCTAGCAATGTAAAAACAACAACAGCATGTATCATTAAGACTGATTAAGATAGACATCCACGCATGTAATGTAAACATTTTCATAGCATGAATTTAATTAATGTGATTTTAACATACATGCTTTTTTTTCAGATAATGTGAATAATTAATTAATAAAGATTAACATTCACGCATGCTGTTAAGAAGTTTCATTGTGACATTAAACATGGTATTTAAGCTAATTAACAACCACGCAGTTAATGCATAAACAATGAAACAGAAAAATGACTTAGGACTATGGGGATCAGCCAGCCGACACCGAAAGAAAGAAGCACAGTCCGAAGTTACATCAAAATAAATGCATGAAAAATAAAGTACAACTCGGGAACTTCAGAGAGAAGCCCTTATCTTCATTGAGCGAACGCCTTCAGCTTCTTTTTGGTGTCCTTCGGTCTGCTTTTTACATTTTCATCCTCACATACAAAATTTCTCTCAAAAAAAAGAAAAATTACAGGAATTTAAAACGGTGTCGGAAACTTGGCTGATCCCTAAAAACATAGCCTAATATTGCTCATCCACGCAGATAATATATTCGAGACATACAACCACGCAGATAATCAAAACACAGGCATTTAAAATAGTTTAAATTTGTGTGCGACGTGCAAAAAAACCTTTTTTTTTGAAAAACTTTTACCTTTTGATCCATATTTTAATGTTTTATTTTACCGCTATGAAACCCTTTTAAAATTTCTTTTAATTATGTTGGGCTTTTTAGGGCCAAAAATAAAAGAAAAATAATTTATGTGAATGGGCTAATTTTCGGGCCTTTTGGGCCATGAAAACAACCCATTAGGGTTAAAATTGGGCCTCCCCGAAAAATGGCCCGTTAGGGTTAGGGTTTCAGGAAACCCTAGGGGGGCCCGCGGCGTGTCGCCGCGACGGCTGGCCGCGTAGGACGCGGCCGTCGTTGCGGTGACGGGCCGCGGCTGCGGACCGCGACCTGAGGCCGCGGCACAGGGCCGTGGCACAGGGCCGCGGCCTGAGGCCGCGGCACAGGGCCGCGGCTTCAGGCCGCGGCAGTTGGCCGCGGCCTACAGGCCGCGGCAGTTGGCCGCGGCCTGAGGCCGCGGCAGTTGGCCGCGGCCTACAGGCCGCGGCAGTTGGCCGCGGCCTGAGGCCGCGGCGCAGTGCCGCAGCTTCAGGCCACGGCGGCAGTCCGCGGCCTGAGGCCACGGCGGCAGTCCGCGGCCTGAGGCCGCGGCCGCCGCGGCCTCAGGCCGCGGCGTGCGATTTCCGCCGGCGGTGCTAGAGACACGCCGCCGTTCCGCCCTACGGGCGTGCGGATTTTTGGATCAAAGGCGGGGGTAAAAAAATGGATTTTTCAACTATTTAGATCGCTAAAAAACAGATTTTTATTGTTTTTAGGCATGCAGATCTAATAAAAAATTGAATTTTACCGTGTTTATAAACTTTTTGATCCTAAAACATGCAGATCTAATGAGAAAAACAAGTTTAGATCTAAAAAGTTTTGATTTTTACCTCTAGATTCGACGAGGAATCTAGGCGACGGTTGGTGAAGGATGCCCTTTACGCTCCCCGTTGAGAAGATTACGATCTTCTTGAATCTGAGCGATTGATGGATCTCCTTCCCCGCGAGCCGCCGTCTCCTCCAACGAGCGTGATCGTGCTGATAACGTTTTGTGAAGGGAAATATAGGGAGAATAGGTGTAGAGGGTTAATAGCCCCCTACCCTTGTATTTATATCTTTCAATAGTGGGTTGGATACCCAATTGGCCCAATGGGCCTATTCATAACATGCATAAATGAAAAAGAAAGAAAAGAGATCCGTATGAAAATTGGATACGATCCATGGCAACGACACTACCCACGAGTATCCAACATAACCTTTAAGGGTAAACTTTAGCATTGGTGTTATACTCGTCAAGCAATGCAACCCTACATCTAAGAGTCCACATAGGTTATGTTTTGGGTGTGGTAACTTGAACTCATTTTTTATGAGATGCAGAAAATCAATCATAGATGATATCATGTTACATGGAAAAGTGGATTAGTTTTGGTTGAATTTCTTGAAAGTTATCCTTATGTGCTTCGATGTTTAATCATCACACTTACAAAGTAAATCTTTCAAGAGACTTAGGCTTAACTAGAGGGTTTAAAGTTTTTAACTGTGCAATATTTTTGAAACACTAATCACCCCCTAGTGTTTAGCTTGTCATCTACAGGATCCACAACACGATGATGGGTGACTATGGCAAGATGCCACCTAGGTTCGATTCAAAATTGTTGAGATTTGGGTCTGGTTATTTTTGATATAGATTTGATAGTTGGATCATGAATTAAAACCAATTTAGAGTTTGACTCAAACTAGACTTTCTAAAGATCAGGGGCTTTATTTAGAATCTTTCTTTTATTCCCACATTTAATATGATTAGAAATCTTTAAGGATTCTAGTACTATACATAGGCTTCTTGTTTTCGTCCTCTCAAAGCACATCAATCAATAAGAAATCCAAGCGTTGGATAACCAGAAAGCTTTTTGGCTAAAAAGTATAATTCAACTCTCAATGAAAAGATTTCTTCTTCTTCTCTTTCTCTCAAACACTAGCAAAATTTGGAATCAAGTTCGGGTTTCATTGGGGAGCTTGTAGATTGTGAAGAGTTTCATCATTAAGGTGAAGTTGTTACCGCGCTAGTTGGAGAGGAGATTCGAGATCTTCATCAAATGTTTAAAGAGATGATATCACATAAGAATGTCCACACAAATGTATGATCTAAATTTTCAGCATTAATTTATTACTTTGTAGTTTCTAGTAGGAATTAAATTTTTGAGCAAATCCCTTCTGCTATTCTAATTAAATTAGAATTCTTAACCATATAGACTTACAATAAATACATTTTGTACTAGGGCTTCTTGCCCTACTTTTTACTACAAAAAAGAACAGCCTTAGTCTCAATTTGAAGTCCATGTTGCCACTTATTATAAGTTTCGATTATGATGTTGGGCTTAAGTTTACGAAACACATGTGACGGTGCATAAGAGCATATTGATTGAAGTGGATTCTTCTTTTCTATCAATAAAATCTCATCCACTCCCAAATGAACAAGCTTCTATCCATATGTAGGTGCTTAGTATCATATAAACATCAACATCGTAAGCAATGTAAACTTGCTTTCTCTCATGCTAAAATTTTCTTTCCTTGCTTACAATCATTGGATCAACATTGGCAAAAAAGGAGGCATGCTTTACCTAAAAAGAAGGGGGCGGGCCCATGTACGGTGGATAAAGAAGAGCTAATGCGCAACCACGTGTGCATGCTACTTAATAATGAAGAATTCCACCTCGGCGTTGCCGAGCCTCTTTGCTTTTCATATTGCTACAAGCAATGATATGGATGGGGTATTTGGTAACAGCAGGATTCTCAAACCATGAAACCGACTTCTAAGTCTTGTATATCGGGAATAACCTCTATAAACAGTTGCATCCACAGGGTGACACACCAAAGCATGGGCATCTTCTTTCTAGATGGATTTTGAATTACATGTCCAGCCTTTCATCTGTGACCAAAAAAGCACACGTATTCACAGACTACCTAATTCAAAATGTGAACCGAACTACTAGCACCTGTTTTCCAAGCTCTTGTTTCTACGCTAGGTAGTTGGTCTGAATTTGACACGACACAGTCCATCAGAAGAGTACAATCTACAATCTTTGGCTTGAAGCTCTCCTTATGCACCCGTTACAACGCTCCCCCTTATCCAGCCATAGGCGTGGACTCTACTCATGAATACTTCAGGATTCTGAGTGTAGTAGGAGTCTCACATGGGGTGGATACTTCATGATCCAGAGCTAAAACCTTTAGCTATGGAAAACCATGTGGGAAAAAGCTTAGTTAAGGAAAAAGAGTACAAATGCTCTTTAACTCCCCTGATTTGATTAAGCGACTTTGCTCATGAACACTTCAGGATTCTGAGCGTCAATAAGGGATGGATACTTCAGGATCCAGAGTTGATGTGATTTGCCTCGTTAACTTTGGCTATAGAAAACCATGTGGGAAAAACCATAACTAAGGGAAAAGAGTACAAATTCCATCAACTCACCTTGATCTGTAAAAGCTCTTAGGGTTTCAGATCTCTTAGGCTTATCTCATCACTCCTATTTATAACATTCCGAAAATATACACAGATTACAAATATTATCACCATTAAGTAGATGCTGAATCCAGAAACTCTGGAGAGGTGTGCTAAGTTTCATCGCCTTCGTTGTGGTCTTCAGACTATGTGGTCAACTCCACAATTTCTGCCTCTATCCCAGTCGTCACTGGGATGTAATGTACCACCAGGCGCCCTCAAATACCATTGGTGTGTTTCTGGAATGTTAAGGATCTCGGAATGATAGGATGATGTTGTCTGCATAATTTACTTTGCAGATCTGCAATAGATGGTCATCCCATTGTGGGTACCCGGTCTGTGATTTCTCAATATATGGATCGGACCTATAACCTGCCTTTGCATAAACATGGAGGATGATACTTTATAATGTAAGCCCAAATATTCCGACCCTTGGAGGAAGCGCAGAAGATGCTTAACTCCGGTCTAATGGTCCTTTTAAGGTGCCTAATTATCTCTAGTTAATGAGTTTACTGCAACTGCTATATTGGGACGCATGCAGTTAGCGAGGAATTCCTGATTGCACTTAGATAAGGGGACTTTGGGACCAATTATATCCTCCCCCTCTTCCAGCGATCGAAAGGGTTCTTTTTGTACATCCATAGAGTGTACTACCATTGGTATACTTTGGATGGCAATAGTCCTTTTAATTTCTTTAACGCTCTTCTGGGCGTATGTAACATGATTCTATTAAGATAATAAATCTGTGAGCCATGACTTAATCTATTTTTGCCTAGGACTTTCATTTCATGTTTAATAGTCAGACTTGAACAGATATTTCGGTTTTCTCTTCAGGAGATCCGATGAGATTTAAGTTGTTTACAACTATGATCTCAAATCCTGTTCTTTGCTTAGATGCAAAGACAACCCTCAATAGGAATCATTGCTTTGTCAAGTGATTCTCTTGGTTGTACATTATTTTTTTATTATTTTATTAAATAAAATAGACGTCCCGAAGTCTATTCAGGCATTTAAGGAAATGTGGAATATATCTTTACTAAGATATCCACAAAGGTATACCGTCACAACGTCCAATAACATCATATCCAAAAATTTCCTTTGCCAAATCGTAAGGTATTTGCATCTGATAACTTAGGGAGACTGATGCATCATTTATGAGTCATGCTCTTTTTAATTTGTTCGATCCCTAGTTTCTGCGAAATTTTCCTTGGGATGTTGGTTGTACCTTATAGCATACAATTTTGTATTTATTTTTCTTATGTGTGCAATACTTATTTTACCCACACGTTTAACACCTTTTGGTGTCTGGAATTCAGGTCCGAACATTTCACGTTTCGTAAGTGAGTCCAGCTCATCTTTTATGCCACGTTCCATATTTGGCCAATCTCTACGTTTGCATTTTAGTAACGGAGTATGGAACGATATTTTATAAAATCATCGATTTTGCGATTAATATGGCAATATGATACGTGAATACATTGTTGACAATTATGTTCCTTCTATCCAACACCTCCCTAGTACGTACAACATTTACTTTCATTTCAGTTTTTTCCTGCAGTTCCTCTGCAGTGGATTCCGGGAAGGGTGAGGGTGTGGACATGAGCTCATTGTCCTGTGGAAGTATTGTTTCAAGGTCTTCATGTATTATTCTTTTCTTAGATTTCTGTCCTTGGAGCCTAGTGGTCTGCCTCTTTTCTGTTGAGGATCAGCCACTTCTGCTGCTGATGGATTGTATCGATTCTCGGGGATATCAATCCTAGCTGGAGTATTTGCAGCAGGGATGTGTGATCTAACCATGTTCTGTTTGTCAGTAAATGATTCCGGTAATTGGTGAACCATGTTCTATATGTGGATGATCTTCAGGATCTCATCTTCAAATTGTATTGTTACAGGATCATAGTGGGTCAAGCTTTTTGTATCCCACGTTATAATTTACTTTGCGCCAGATTTCCAGTATCTGGGTCCATTTTGGAGAAACTCGCCTCATTAAAATCACAATCTTCAAGATGTGCCTTAAATGCGTCCCATGTTTGGGGTTCTAGGTATCTTACAATTGATGGTGAGTCAAACCCTACATAAATATCTAGGCGACGTTAAGGACCCATTTTTGTCCTCTGTGGTGGTGCGATAGGGATTTAAACTGCCGACCGAAGATTCTCAAGTGAGAAATGTTCGGTGACATTCCATATGTAAGTTGCATTAGAGACTCTGACCTCCAGTTGGTCATATATTCATTTACGATGCAGCATGCAGAATTTGCATGTCACCATGCATCCACCAACAATCGAGATTTCATTAACAATGGACGTGCAATCCATTGGTGTCTATTTATCAGTGACTCTGCCGACCCATTTTTGGTATGAACATGCGGCACTGTATGTTCATTTTCTATTCTCATTGCTTGGCAGTACTCTTGAAATGACCGGGAGGTACTTTCTCCAACATTAACCAGCCTTATTTTCTTTATTTTGATTGCCTGGAAAATGTGCCCGCAACATTATTATGTGTGCCAATAGCTTTGGAAAAGCTAAGTTGCGGGTCGATAGTAGACACACATACGAATATTTTGAGGATGCATTTATCAGTACCATAGAGTACCAAAATAGCCCACTTGGGGGTTGGATTTGTCCACATCAATCTCCTTATTTTCTTCCGAGGAAGCGTGGAGATTCTTTTATAAGATTTTAATATAGATGGCCTTGTAATTTGTTTTCCCTTATAGCAAGGGATGTGAGGGAATTCTTCCTTCTAAAGAATCTTCTGGTTCTTCAAGTCATACCCATAGGATAAGATGCGGTGCATCATCACTGATCCAGGGTGGCCATGTCTATCATGCCAAAGTAAAAACTTGGCTGATGTCGGACACTTCAGGTGCTCCGTTAAATCCGCTTCCTTTCTCCGAATCTTTGTATGGTGGAGGCCTGATGAAATGCTCTCAAAACATTCAATTATGGATTTTACTCCTTTTCTTGAGACATTGCATGCATTAATTTGTTTTTCATTTACATTTGTTGTTTCCAAATGGAATCTGTTGAAATGGATGTCCTTGAAACTTAGTAAGTTTCGGTTGGAATTCAGAGAGATTAGTGCATCCTTTATTTTTGTGTCATTTGGAAGCAAGAGTGTTGCGTTCCCAGAACCTTCAATATGGCCCTGATATTGGGCTTTGTATTGAAGGATCGTATGTGTTTATTTATTGTCTACTAATCAGTTATGAGAGCAGTTCATCTATTAAAAGATGAATTATATATGCACATTTTCAGAGAAACATTTTCATTCAAAATCAAATTACATAATTCAAAAGGCTTTCATAACATGAAATGTTCTTAAAACAAGTAGCTAAGATAAAAATAAAAGGCTAATCAAGAAGGTATTCATTTTCGAAGTCGTAAGCTGTAAACTTGGCTGGAGCATCAGAGGTCACCAGGTTTATTTCAGCTTTATTTTTCTTGTTTTCTTTATACAAATCCTGGAGATGCTGCGGAGTTCGGCACACTCTGGACCAGTGGCCTTTCATGCCACAGCTATGGCACTGTCTTCTCAATCCCTCTTGGTTGGGGGTGCATCATTGTTCTTGTTATCATTTCTGTGCCAGGTGAACTTGTGCTTCCCTTCATTTCTTCGATGCTGGACTTGGCCCCTAGCACTTTTGTTCTGTCCCCCTTTCTGTGGTCTCTTTTTTCGTTTATTGTCTCTCTTCTTTCTGGAAAAAGAAGAGGCATTGTGAGCTTCAGGTAAGGGGCAGTGCCAGTGGGCGCATGTTGTGAGTGGCGAGGAGAAGCTCTCTATTTTGTTTAGCAATGAGTAAACAAGACAGCAGCTCAGAATACTTGGTAAACTTGCGTTCACTGTATTGCTGCATTAGTATCGCATCTTTCTTATGGAAAGAAGTGTACGTCTTTTCCAGCCTGCTATTTTCTGAGACTTTTCACCACACAAATTCAGGTGTGAGGTGATGCTAAAGAGATCTGAGTTGTACTCAACTATGGACTTAAAGTCCTGCAGTCTCAGGTTCTCCCACTCATATCGTGTCCTTGGTAGTATAACATCTTTTTTGATGTTTATATCTATCCTCAAGGGCGGTCCACAGCTCAAGTGGATCTTCAATCATAAGATATTCAGCCTTTAGGGTCGTATACACATGGCGGCGAATATAGATAATGGCTTGTGCCTTTTCTATATCGCTTACATTTTCATTATTAGTTACAGCAAAAATGAGGGACTATGCCCGCAGATGAAACTTCACATCGATCTGCCAGCTCAGATAGTTTCTTCCTGATGCATCCAGCACTTCGAAATCGACACTTGCAATTTTAGCCATTTTATCTAGCAGAGCACAAATTTGCATGATTAATAATTTAAACAATAAACATTTTCATGCGGAGGCAATTTTTATATAAAGAGCTAATTGCGTGGATCGGTCATTCCCACAAAAATAAAAGTCCAAAGTCCATTACAGTCCATATTACACAAATGAAAGCTTTTAAAAAAGAAATTACAACTTTGGAACCCCAGTAGGTCCCATATAAGATCTTCAGCTGCAATTGTGGCCTCCGTCTCCATGGAAAGTGGTCTTCGGTCTTGGACATTACATAAATTCCTCACTACAATTTCTCTCAAAAGTAAAAGAAAAGTGCAGGAAATAAAATGTGGGACTTAAACAGCCGATCAAAAACCGCAATTAGCCATCCATGCAAAAATTTGTGCTCATCAAACATTTTCAGCAGACATTTTCATCACAGGCATCACCGGCATTTATATTCACAGGAAGGAAAAAGAATTTAATTACTTAATAATTATTGGACCACTGGGCAATGTCATTCACCGTTAGGTTAGCTGACTAACGGCAGAGCGGTCGCAGGATCTTCCTAATTATTAATTTTTAATATTTGCACAACCAAACATAGTTTATCCACCGAATAAGCCTAAAATGATATGAAGCATATAGTTATGATTCTACAAATGTATCATATAATACAAGGGTTGTGCTAGTTGGGTTTATTCAAAAAGATTGAAAAAGAGTCCAAATTATAACATGTTCTTCGTGAAAAAGGAAGAAGTTTTTCTTTTAAATTGTTCCCAATTAATCCCCAAAATGTCCCAAAATGTCTCCCATTTTATTATAATTTTTCATGAATTTTTATGCCTCTAAATACCCTTTTAATCAATTTTAAGCCCCCCCCCAAAGCCTTTAAAGCTTATTTTAGCATCTTCTCTTTTAAATATAATCTGTTTTTTAAAAAACGGGCATGAAGCCCGCAGTGTGGCAGCGAGCTTCAGGCCCGCAGTCTTAAATTATTATTTTTTTTCTTAAAAGTAGGTCTGCAGGCCTGAGGCCCGCAGCTTGCCTGCAGGCTTCAACAAGATACGGTCCTCAGGCCCGCAAGGCTTAAAAATTATTTTTCGTGAAAACTGGCATGCGGGCCTAAGGCCTGCGGTTTAGCTGCGGGCTTTAGGCCCGCAGAGTGTTTGTGTTTTTTGATATTGGGATGCAGGCCCAATAATATTGGGGGGGTGGGGGCGGCGGCTAGGGTTTCCGCCCCCGCCGCCGCCCCTGTATTTTTGCCCCCAGAGAGGGGCGACCGCCCTGCCGTAGCGAGGGCAGCAGGGGGAACCCCCGTAGTTGGGCCGGTGGGGGGTGGGGGGTGGGCGGGCGTGGTGCTAGGGGCAGCCCCCTCCGCCGCCTTGGCAGGGGGCGGGGGTTCGGCGGCGCCCCTTTGGGGGGGGGGGATCGGTTACGGCCCGGCCCCCCTTGTGGGGGCCTGGGGGGGGGGGGGGGGGGGGGGGGGGGGGGGGGGGACATCGCGGGGACGCCGGCGGCTTAGTTGTTTGCTTTTGGCTTGATTCTTGGACACACCATCACCTTTGAAACACTCATATCCTACTGTTTTCAAGCTTGCCTTTTCTTTTGATTATCTGGTTGCTTTACCAAGCAAGAATACAAAGTACCAACTGGAACTGGCGCCTTATTTTTAGAAAGACCACAAGTTGAGTTAGTATTCTAGAATCATGTAGCCTCAAAAATCTTCTTACTAACTACCTAAAGTCAAGAAGGCTTTGCTAGACATATCTGGTGGCATTTTTAAATCCCTTTATACTTTTTTAACTGCCACAAATTTCACTATATATATCAAGTTCTTCTACGGGAAATTTCTTGATATAAGCCTTCATACAAAAGAGAACTTATCTAAACAATGCTTATGATTGTTCACTTTGCTTACATGTCAAAAATCACATGAACATTTATTTCTGCAGTATCTAGTTTCTAAGAAATTTTTTGATTTCTTCTAGTTTTATTTCGACATCTTCAACATTCACAGTAGTCTTAATGAGCTACGTACTAAATTCTCAAGTACTACAAACTTATACGAAAAACTTAAGGCTATCGGCTTTATCATTTCTGCAATTTGCTGGAGTATATAGAGGATTGGGAACAATTTGGTTTTCAAAGGGAAACCCCCTTCTTTTCTAATTTAACTGCTAATAGTTTGCATTATATAAACTTCTAGGCAGGGGTTGATGACTGTGAAAGAAGAGAGAAGATGGGGGAGAGAATCAAACTGTACGATTTCCATAGTTTCTATTCGGGTGGTCATTGATGCAAAGGACTCTATGCTTGGAGTGAACTTAGTCTGAACAGTTGGATCAGTTCAAAGAACTGCTTTGGATTCTGTTTCAGAGTGTTTTCTCACTACAAAAGCGTTGACCGAGGACTGCCCGGTCAACGTGGTCAAGGGGCCGATTTGGGTCCCTTGGGTGGGTCGAGCACGTGCAGACGCGACGCGAATCGGAGTTGCAGACGACGTGGAGCACGTCAGCTGGGCCGGGTCTGGATCCTCGGCCTCAAAGGGGTTGAGGGGAAGCCTCGGCCCGGTGTGAGATGCTCAGCCTCGGACGGTCGGACGACGAGGGGTAGCCTCGACGCCTTGTCTTGAGGCACGGCCGATGCGGAGCAGAGGGGGAGCCTCAGCTCGGATGGATGCGCTCGGCCTCGGTCGGTCGGACGACGAGGGGTAGCCTCTGTTGTCTCGCTTGATACGTGGCTGGCGTGGAGCGGAGGGGAAGCCTCGGCTCGTGGATCTGACGTCCTCCTGAACAGACGAGAACACTCGTCAGGGGGGGGGGAGGGGGGGGGGGCGGACCTTGGTTCCGGCCAAATCCCCTCCGATGCCTAAGTCAGATGACGATCTGAAAGAGAAGGCTCGGCGGGGACGGTTTGACTCGAGAGGAGATCGAAACGACGTCCTCCGGCGCGAGCGGGGGGAAGGAGATGAAGTGGGGGAACTAGGTCGTTGATGGAGTACCTTAGGTTTCGTTACCTGAGATGCGGTCCGTTGTCCGGTCGTCCTTCTGGCCTTTTTATAGACCTCTCGTCGTGATTGCCCACGACTCACGTCCCTCGTCCGCCCCCGATCGTGCCCCCTCAATCTGCTCCCCCCATCGCCGCTCCATGCGCCATCCCAGCACCTCCCCATAACGGCCATTAAGTGGTAGCGGGCCTGGGGGAACGGTTATCGCTGGAGTGGGCGAGTGACTTGCGCGTTTTCGGGGTCGGGTCGGATCGACGTTCGGGGGGCCCTCTAGGGGGCCTTGTCGGGCGGGCTTGATCTCGCAAATGGGCTTCGTTTGGTGGGCTTGGACCCCCCCATGATTTTGCGTAGTAGGCTGCGCCTTTGGGCCCATGCTGTTGGGCCTCCGCAAAATAGACGTATCAATTGCCCCCATCGGTGGGGCCGATCGGCCTCGGCCGGCTCGGTTCGACCGATGTGACTCCTGGGGTTCCGATTGGCGCGTCAGTCGAGGCGTGGTCATAAATGAAGGTTATGATGAGGCGGATCGATTGGACTTCCCTTGGCGCCGATTTCGAAACGCCGCCGGCTCTTTGAGGCTTGCCACGCATTCCTGTCAGGCGTTTTGAATTCGCCCCTGGGTCTTGTATATAAGTGCCCCGGCCGCTTTGATCCCAACTTCTTCCTCGCTCTTTTCTCTGTCCCAGGCTTTCCACAAACTCGGAGTCTTCCGCCGCCTTCGTTTCCTTGCCTTCTCCAAATAAACAAAAAGGTAACTCCTTTCACATCCTCATTTTTTAAGTGGTAGCGGGCCTGGGGGAACGGTTATCGCTGGAGTGGGCGAGTGACTTGCGCGTTTTCGGGGTCGGGTCGGATCGACATTCGGGGGGCCCTCTAGGGGCCCTTGTCGGGCGGGCTTGATCTCGCAAATGGGCTTCGTTTGGTGGGCTTGGACCCCCCCCATGATTTCGCATAGTAGGCTGCGCCTTTGGGCCCATGCTGTTGGGCCTCCGCAAAATAAACGTATCAGATTCTATCTTACTTGGGTGTTGTTTTGCTGCCTTCTGTTGTTTTTATCACAGTTTGTAATTAACTAAACTCTATTTGTTTTGATGTCTCTGTTCTCTTTTTATCTCCTAACAGACTAAATCTGTAACTAGCCAGTCTCTTTCTCCTTCTCTGATTTTGTTCATGTGATGAGTGACAATGCATGTGTCCACACCTTACTCTCACAGAATCATATGGATAGGCATTCTTTTTTATGTAACTTTTTTTATTAAAGCTAATACTAGAAATTTATGCTCTTAAGACAAGTGTTATAATTGACACATCTTATCCAAAATAATATATGTTATTTGGTACTCTTTATCTCTATGATTTCTTGATATAATTGTGTGAGAATGTAATGATCGTAATGAGATTAGGATAATAAGATTTAATCGATACACTTAAGCACAATTCAGAATGTCCATGACCATAGGAATATTATGATATGAAGTTAAAATTTCAAATAGACTTAAAGTTGTAATGGCTAGTCTCATAGCCATTCGATATGGAGACTTATGAGCCAATGTACATGTGTTTGTTAAACAACAAGCTCATAAAACAACTCACCAAGAAACTTTTACATGGTAGCATACTCTTAATGTCAATTGAAACTTTTGAGAGAAGGCTGATATAACTTAATCTTTAAACCTGAGACATGTTAAAGAATCTTACATGATGGAGGACTACATTTTGGCTTTTATCAACCAATGATGACACATGTCATTACCAGGTACTCATTGGGTGTAGTTAAAAGCGTCCGAGAGGAGTCAATGATCAAGATGGAATTTATCTCTTCTGGAACGGGAAGTTAGTGTTACAAAAAGTTAATATGGATACATAGTATAAGCTTGGCTTGTATAAAATGGACAAACTCATTAGAGTAATAAGTTTGACACATGGAACATATGGCATCACATACTTGACTTATGATATTAAGATGTTATTAGAATTTGATAGATATACATACCCGAGATACCTTGAGGATAAAGTTATTATTAAAAGACTGTATTGTATGATAGCTATCATTGACAGGCTAAAATTTCCATTGAAAGAGAATCTAGTCTCACACCCATTAGATAATTACGATTTTGAGACGAGTTATTTTCATACATAGCTATTGCCACTATCATACATGTGACTTGATCGTAGAGTATGATCCATCACGATTGAAGTGGGAATCAGGGTTTTAGAGTCTCCCAAACATGATGGACTCGTCATGATATATGAAGAAGAAAAATAGAATGTATATGATATACGTAAGTTAAGCAATCCTAAGGAGTTGCAATCACTTTAACTGTGAGAGAAGAACTCATCACAAAGTGTTATGAAGCGAGCGTAAAGTGTTCATAAAGAGTTACAAACACTTGATTTGGAAAAAGAATAAAATAAATCATTGTCAAATCAAAAACCAAGTCTGGACCATAGTTGGCGATGCATTGGCATTGCCAGAGGTTAGAGTGCTGACCAATAGTTGACCACAGGACGGTCGCTAGCAGCCCTTGGTCGACCATTGGTCGGCCAGCCGACCGACTGCTTACTAGCCGAGCCAGTCAACAACTGGTGGTCCATTAGCCATGGCCAGTGACGGACGATGGTTGGCATTTAGCTGTTGGTGATTGTGGCAAGCTACCACCTTGGTTCGGTTCAAGTTGTTTAAGATTTGGATCTAGTTTAGTTTGATTTAGATTTAATGGTTGGATCATGAATTAAAACCAATTTAGAATTTGACTCAAACTAGACTTCCTCATGCGGTTTATTAGAAATCCTTCTTTTAGTCATAAATGAGATATGATTGGAAAACTTTGAGGATGCTGGTATTATACATAGGCTCCTTCTCTTCCTCGTCTCAAAGCATATCAATCAACACGAAATCCAAGCGTTGAATAACCGGAAAGTTTTTTGACTAAAAAGCAGAATTCAACTCTCAAAAAAAGTTTTTTTCTTCTTCTCTTTCTCTCAAACACTAGCAAAGTTTGGAACCCATTTCGGGTTCCATTAGGGAGCTCGTAGATTATGAAAGATTTCATCATTAAGCTTAACTTCTATCGCGCTGGTTTGCGAGGTGAATCGTGAAATTTTTAAAGAGCTGATTTCAATGTCCACGCAAAAGCATGTTTTTAATTTTCAGAATTAATTTATGTATTTTTTTTTAAGTTTGTAGATATTTGCTTTAGGAATTAAAATTTTGAAATTTATCACTTCCGCTATTCTAATTAAATTTGAATTCTTAGCTACCTAGACTTACAATAATACATTTTGAAGTAGGGCTTCTCGGCCTATACTCTTTACTGCAAAAAAAAATAACAACCGTAGCCTCAATTCAAAGTCCATGTTGCCACTTATTAAAAGTTTCGACTCTTATGTTGGCCTACAGTTGCTCCGTGACTCGCAGGCTTCTCAAAAGAGGATCCTACAGTTGACAATGGGTTTGCTATATACTCCCACGCTAACATATTTTTGGGCTGTGAAGGGTGGGTTTTCTTAGGCCCTGGGCTTTAAAACAAGTAGTCCCCAACTTCGATCGGGCTTGCCGTTATACACTCGGGCCGGCACTAAGCAAGTTTTTAAACGCACAATTTGAAATTGATAATATTATTAGAATTTTTCCTTTTCACTTTAAAAAGTAATTATCAAAATCCAGACAATCAATTTAGATAATCGGATTTTAAAAAATTAAAAGGTGTTGTGAATGGGTATTTACTGGGTTGGTGAGTTATTGGGCCAACCCAAGTGGTTGGGCCCATACCCACTTGTATTCTCCCCTTTGGCTATAAATATAGACTTGAGGGCTCTCCCCTCAAGAGTTGATTCATAACACGTTATCAGCACGAGTCTCTAAAATTTTTTTTCCACAAATTTTTCCGTTCGTTGCGAAGGCGAAGGCGAAGGCGAGACAGTAGATCCACGAGCGCGGTGCAAGGCTTCCTCCATCAAGGGTCGTCATCCGCGTAGGGCTTCGAGCAACTGTCGCTATATCCGGAGGACGGATATAGAGGTAAAAACTCTAAAAACAAAGTTTTTTAAATCATACGTATGATTACCCCTCCCCTAGATCTCACAAGATCGTCATGGGGATTCATCGTCGCCTTGAAAACGACGGATTTTTCATCCCAAAAACCCAATTTTTAGGGTAAAAACTCAATTTTTAGGGTAAAACACCTAATTTTGAACCCTCCGGCGGCTACCCGTCACCGGACACCCCCAAAACCCTCCCCTCGCTGGAAAACCCCCCCCACACCACCATGGCCACCTCCCCCTGCAGGGGGGCGGCTCCCGCCGCCGCCCCTGCAGGGGGCGGCGGCCCCCGTGGCCGCCCCTGCAGGGGGCGGCGGCCCCCCCGTGGCCGCCTCCCCCTGCAGGGGGGGGGGGGAGGCGGCCCCCGCCGCCCCCCTGCAGGGGGCGGCGGCCCCCGTGCGGCGGGGGCGGCGGCCCCCGCGGCCGCGCCCCCTTGCAGGGGGGGCGGCCCCCGCCGCCCCCCCTGCAGGGGGCGGCGGCCCCGGCGGCCGCGCCCCCCCTGCAGGGGGCGGCGGCGGCGCCGCCCCCCCCCTTGAAACCCTAGGGGAAAGAACAAAAAAAAAATAATAAAATAAAATTTCCAGATCTGTGGGCCTGAAGCCCATAGCAGATCTGTGGGCTTCAGGCCCACAGAATTCAAAAAAAAAAAATTCCAGATCTGTGGGCCTGAAGCCCACAGCAGATCTGTGGGCTTCAGGCCCACAGATTTCAAAAAAAAAAAAAAGAAGCCTATGGGCCTGAAGCCCATAGGCCGACTGCGGGATTCAGACCCGCATGCTGTTTTATCTGAAAAAAAATAAAAAATTGGGGGAGGCAAAGGCTATTAACAAGCCTTAAAAGGCAACTTGCTAGCCTAAAAATTAATTTAAAAAGGGGATTTAAGGGCAAAATATTCGTGAAAAATCACGATAAATTACGGGACAAATACCGGGCAGACGAGGACTTTTTGGGAATTCTTGGGGGGGGCTTTTGGGATGATGAGGAAAACTTTTTCCTCTGACAACGAAAATGTTTATTTTGGGCTCTTAATCAATTTAATTGATTAAACCCATTCAATTTACAACCTTTGCATTGTGATGATTTTTTTTCTGCAAAAATCATATTTACATGCTTTGCATCTCTGGTATATTCTGTTGGATACTATATGCGTGGTTGTGCATTGTATTTAAAACTTAATAATTAGGAAGATCATGCGACCGCTCTGCCGTTAGTAACCTAACGGTGTATGACGTTGCCCAGTGGTCCAATAATTATTAAGTGTTTAAATTATCTATCCATCTCTGCGAATATTAAATGCCTGTGATGACTGTGATGAAAATGTCTGATGAAAATGTTGATGAGCACAATATTTCTGCATGAATTGCTAAATGTGGTTTTTGGATCGGCCGTTTAGTCCCACAGTTTATTTCCCGCACTTTTCTTTTATTTTTGAGAGAAATTGTAGTGAGGAACTTATGTAAATGTCAAAGAAAGAAGACCAACTTCCATGGAGACGGAAGCCACGCTTGAAGATGGAGATATCATATGGGACCCACGGGGTTTCCAAAGTTGTATTTTCATTTTCTTTAAGCTGTAAATTTGTATAATTTGGACTGTGGACTTTCTTTGGACTCTTTCTTGTGGGACTGGCCGATCCACACATTTAGTTTTTCGTTAAATATTGCCTCCGCATGAAAATGTTTTCTCTGAATTAATTCATGCATGTTTGTGCTCTGCTAGATATATGGCTAATATTGCAAGCGTTAATTTCGAAGTACTGGAAGCATCAGGTAGAAACTATCTAAGCTGGCAGCTAGATGTAAAGTTTCACCTGCGGGCAAAGACCCTCATCGCTGCTGTGACTGAAAAAGAAAATGTTAGCGATATAAGAGAAGGCGCAAGCCATCATCTATATTCGCCGCCATGTGGACAAGACCTTAAAGGCTGAATACCTTACGGTCGAAGATCCACTTGAGCTATGGACTGCCCTTGAGGACATGAATAAACATCAGAAAGATGTTATACTCCCAAGGGCATGATACGAGTGGGAGAACCTGAGACTGCAGGACTTAAAGTCCGTTGCTGAGTACAACTCAGCACTGTTTAGCATCACCGCACGCCTGAAGTTGTGTGGTGAAAAAGTCTCAGAAAATCGCATGCTGGAAAAGACGTATACATCCTTCCATGAAGAAAAAAAAATGCGATACTCATGCAGCAATACCGTGAACGAAAGTTCACCAAGTATTCCGAGCTGCCGCCATGTTTACTCATGGCCGAGTAAAACAGAGAGCTTCTTCTCTCCACTCACAATATACGCTCCCCGGCACTGCCCCCACCAGAAGCTCACTATTCCTCTTCCTTCAAAAAGAAGAGAGATAATAAAAGAAAAGAAAGACCACAGAAGGGGGGGGTCAACAGAAAAATGCCAAGGGCCATGCACAGCAACAGCGAAATAATGAAAGTAAGCGGAAGTTCACGTGGCACAGACATGACAAAAATGATTCACCCCCACCCAAGAGGGAATGTGAAGACCAGTGCCATAATTGTGGCATGAAAAGCCACTGATCCAAAATGTGCCGAACTTCGCAGCACCTCCAGGATTTGTATAAAGAGAACAAGAAAAATAAAGCTGAAACAAACCTCATGACCTCTGATGCTCCAGTCAAGTTTTCAGCTGACAAACTTCGAAAATGATGACTTGCTTGATTAGCCTTTATTTTTAGCAATTTGTTTTGAGAATAATTTATGAGAGCTTTTGCATTATGCAATCTGTTTTTGAATAAAATTTTTAGTATACAATAAATGAAAATGTTTATCTAAATATGCATGTGCCGATATGTTTCATCTTTTGAAACTGCTCTCATAAATGCTTAGTAGACAATAAACACGTACGATTTCTTTCAATACAGAGCCCAATATCAGGGCTATATTGAAGATCCAGGGAATGCAACACAGTTGCCCCCAAACGACACAAAAATAATGGATGCACTAATCCCTCCGAATCCCAAAAAGAAACTTTCTAAGTTTCAAGGACATCCGTTTCAACGGATCCCACTTGGAAACAGCAAATGTAAATGAAAAATTACCGTATGCAACGTCTCAAGAAAAAGGAGTAAAATCCACACTTGAACGTTTTGAGAGCCTTATAGGCCTCTACCATACGAAGATTCGGAGAAAGGAAGCAGAATTAAACGGAGCACCTGAAGTGCCCTACATCAGCCGAGTTGTTACTCTGGCATGATGGACTTGGCCACCCTGGATTTGTAATGATGCACAGCATCTTATCCTATGGGTATGACTTGAAGAACCAGAAGATTCTTCAGAAGGGAAAAATTCCCTCGCATCCCTTACTATAAGGGAAGATTAATTACAAGGCCATCTCCACGAAAAGTTGAAAAAGGATCTCCACGCTTCCTCAAAAAGAATTCAAGGAGACAGATGTGGATAAAATCCACCACCCCTAGTGGGCTATTTTGGTACTTCATTGTACTGATAAATGCATCCTCAGAATATTCGTACGTATGTCTACTACAAGACCCGCAACTTAGCTTTTCCAAAGCTATTGGCACAAGAATAAAAATGTTGCGGGCACATTTCCCAGACAATAAAATGTTGTAAATAAGTCTGGTTAATGTTGGGAAATATACCTCCCAGTCTTTTCAAGAGTACTGCCAGTCAACGGGAATCGAAAATGAACATACAAGTGCCGCATGTTCATACCCAAAATGGGTCGGCAGAGTCACTGAAAAGTAGACTCCAATGGACTGAACGTCCATTAAATCCCGATTGCCTATGGATGCATGGGGACATGCAAACTCTGCATGCTGCATCGTAAATGAAAATAAGACCCTCTGGAGGTCAGAGTCTCCAATGCAATTTGCATATGGAATGCCACCGAACATTTCTCATCTGAGAATCTTCGGTCGCGCAGTCTCAAATCCCCATTGCACCACCAAAGAGGACCAAAACGGTACTCAACGTCGCCTAGGTATCCATGCAGGGTTTGACTCACCCTCACTTATAAGATACCTAGAACCCCAAACGGGAGACGTAATTAAGGCACACCTTGAAGACTGTGATCTCGATGAGACAAGTTTTCCCAAAAATAGGCCCAGATACTGGAAAATCTGGTGCTAAGAAAATTATAACGTGGGATACAAACAGCTTAACCCACTATGATCCGGTAACAATACAATGTGTAGATGAGATCCAGAAGATCTTCCACACACAGAACACTGTTCACCAATTACCGGAATCATTTATTGACAACCAGAAGATTGTCAGATCACACATCCCTGCTGCAAAAACTCCAGCTAGGATTGACATCCCCGAGAATGGATGCAATCCACCAGCAGCAGAAGTGGCTGATCCTCAACAGAAAAGAGGCAGACCACCAGGCTCCTAGGACAAGAAACTCCTGGAGACCTCAAGACAATACTACCACAGGACAATGAGCTCCTGTCCACACCATCACCCTTCCCGGAATCCACTGCAGAGGAATTGCCGGGAAAAAGTGAAATTAAGTAAATGTTGTACGTACTGGGGAGGTGTTGGATAGATAGAACATAAATTGTCGACAATGTATTCACGTATCATATTGCCATATACATCGCAATGGCGATGATGTTTATAAATTATCGTTCCACACTCTGTTGCTAGAAGGCAAACGTAGAGATTGGCCAAACGTGGAACGTGGCAATAAAAGATGAGCTGGACTCACTTATGGAACGTGAAATGTTCGGACCTGAAGTCCAGACACCAAAAGGTGTCAAACCTGTGGATAAAACAAAGTATTGCAAACATAAGAAAAATAAATACAAAATCGTATGCTATACGGTACAACCTATAGCCCAAGGAAAATTTTGCTGAAACTAGGGATCGAACAAATTCAAATGAGCATGTCTCATAAATGATGCATCAGTCTCCCTAAGTTATCAAAAGCGAATACCTTACGATTTGGCGAAGGAAAATTTTGGATATGCTGTTATTGGATGTTGTGACGGCATACCTTCGTGGATATCCTGTAAAGATAATTTCCACATTTCCTTAAAATGCCTGAATAGACTTCGGGACGTCTATTCAAGAAAAACAATAAGTATAAGTAAATGTACAACCAAGAGAATCACTTGACAAGTCAATGATTCCTACTGAAGGTTGTCTTTGCATCTGTGCAAAGAACAGGATTAGAGATCTTAGTTGTAGACAACTAACATCTCATCGGATCTCCTGAAGAGAAAACCGAAATAAATGTACCAGCCTGACTTTTAAACATGAAATAAAAAGACCTAGGCAAATATAAAGTCATGGCTCATAGAATCCTGTTAAAAACGCCCAGAAGTGCGTTGGAGATATTAAAAGGACCATTGTCATCCAAAGTACACCCGCGGTGGTACACTTACTGGATGAACAAAAAGAACCCTTCCGATCGTTGGAAGAGGGGGATGATATAACTGGTCCCAAAGTCCCTTATCTTAGTGCAATCATGCACTCCTGGCTAACTGCATGTGTCCCGGTATAACAATTGCAGTAAACTCATTAGCCAGAGATAGTTGGCACCTAAAAAGGGCCATTAGACCTGAGTTAAGCCTTCTGCGCTTCCTCCAAGGGTCGAAATATTCGGACTTACAAAATGTAGTAGCATCCTCCAATGTTTATGCAAATGCAGGTTTCAGGTCCAGTCCCTATGCTGAGAAATCACAGAACGGGTACCCATAGTGGGATGGCCATCCCCTGCAGATCTGCAAAGCAACTTATGAAGGCAACATCATCCTATCATTCCGAGATCCTCACCATTCCAGAATCACACCAATGGTGTATTTGAGGGCGCCTGGTGGTACATCACATCCCAGTGACGACTGGGATAGAGGCTGGTTCTGTGGAGCTAACCATATAGTCTGAAGACCACATCAGAGGCGACGAAACTTAGAAACCTCTTCAGAGTTCCTGGATTCAGCTGCTGCTTGATGGTGACAAAATTTGTAATTTGTGTACATTTTCAGAATATTGTAGATAGGAGTGATGAGATAAGCCTAAGAGATCTGAAAGCCTAAGAGCTTTTACAGATCGGGGGGAGTTGAGGGAATTTGTACTCTTTTCCCTTAGCTATGGTTTTTCCCACTGGGTTTTCCATAGCCAAAGGTTTTAACGAGGCAAATCAAATCAACTCTGGATCCCGAAGTATCCACCCCTCTGTGACGCTCAGAATCCAGAAGTATTCATGAGCAGAGTCACATGTACAAATCAGGGGGAGCTTGGTAGAGTTTGTACTCTTTTTCCTTAACTATGGTTTTTCCCACTGGGTTTTCCATAACCAAAGGTTTTAACGAGGCAAATCTCACCAACTCAGGATCCTGAAGTATCCACCCCATGTGAGACCCATACAGGCTCAGAATCCTGAAGTATTCATGAGCGGGGTCCACAACCATGGCTGGATAAGGGGGAGTGTTGTGAATGGGTATTTACTGGGTTGGTGAGTTATTGGGCCAACCCAAGTGGTTGGGCCCATACCCACTTGTATTCTCCCCTTTGGCTATAAATATAGACTTGAGGGCTCTCCCCTCAAGAGTTGATTCATAACAAAAGGAAATAATTGCCCAATAGTCCCAGTTCGAAAATATAGAATGCAATTGGGTTAATTAAATGTCTAAACGAAAAAGATTTATTAAATAAGGTTATAATTTGATCTAAACAAAAGTCCTAGTATAATTATTTCTTTATAATTATTATTAGGGGTGGCAATTCGGGCCATCCCGATCTTATCGTGTCGGGCCATCCCGGTCTGATTTTCTTAAAGGACCGGGCCAGTCCTGTCCAATAAGACTTCGGGCCATTCTGGTGCGGCCCAGGCACGGTCCGATAAAAATTCGGGCCGTCCGGCTCGGTCCAATAGGGTTGAAAGAATTATTGGGCTCTGTTGTTTATTAGATTTCCACACCACCTCTATTAATGATGTATCTTTAAATGCTACTAGAATTTAATTTAGAATGCAACTTACATGCAAATTCTAGAGCAAATTGATAGTTCAGCATATGAGCTTTTTTCTTTGAGTAAATTCTCATGTAATGAATTTTCAGAATATGAACTCAAGCTATCCACACCCATCTAGCTAATTTTTTATGTGCAAGTTTGAATGAGCTACTTTGTTTTGTGATAATTGTATGGTTCAAAGATTGGTTTATGATCGAGCTACTTTGTTTTGTAAATCGAGCTCCTTTGTTTGAATCAAGCAAACTCAAAAGGATTTCGTGCCGCTCAATGGGCTGAATAGCTTGGCCCATGCCTGGCACGAAAATGAACTATGCCGTACCGGCCCGGCCCGATAAGGATTTCGGGCCAAAATTGCCGGCCCAGACACGGTCTTATCGTGTCATGCACGTGCCGTGCTATCGTGCCGGACAGAAAATTTCCACCGGAAATTGTTATTCTTGGCTATGCCTTAAAATGTTTGGCTTAAATACAAGCATCTAAACAGACCAGGTTACAGGATGTGCGTCGTCCATTGCCATTCTGATAGTCATGGTTACTACTCGAATCGATCTTTATGGTATTGATGTTTGTTCAATTATTTAGGTAAGCTTAAATTTTTGTTTGATTTGGTTCACGAGGTTATCAACCAAGTCCAAACAAGTCCTTAACAAGCTTTATAGGTCTATTAACAATCTTGATCGAGAATATGCTACTTTAAGAATACATACCAAATATAATATATGTTGAGACAGTTGTAAATAGATAAGATTACATCTTATCTATAAGATAAGACCGTATCTACAAGATAAGACTATATCTATTGTATCTCATCCAAGTATGTCACTCCCTCTAATAAATAAAGGACTGTGGTCTTCCCCCAAATTTGATGCTTCATAACATGTTATCAGCACGAGCCTCTAAAATTTTCCGAAACCCTGTTCGTTGCGAAAGCAAGGAGAAGGCTGTAGATCCATCACGTGCGGCTTCATCTTCCACGCACAGACTTCGTCTTCTACCAACAGGGTTCGTCTTCCACGCGTAGGCTTCGTCAACCGTCGCTAGATCTGTAGGACGGATCTAGATGTATTACATTAAAATTTCTATTTTTATCATGATCATGATATATACATCGATCTCGCAAGATCGGATTAGAAATTGATTTTCTCCTCCTAAATTAAAAATGACGATGTTTAATCGTCGATAATAGATACCATATCATAAAAACCCTATTTTTAGTGTTAATCTGTTTATATGGTATAAGAAGACGAAAAGAATTTTCGAAAAAATATAATAATAATGTGAATATCACGCCTGCTCCCCTTCCCTCCCCAAAGGCAGTGGAATCCGGCTCCCCTCCCCTCGTCGTTTCGGCGGCACCCGGACCACATCCCCGCCTCGTCGGCAGCTGTACTCTGCCCCCTTCCCCGCCTCTCGGCGGCGGAACCCGGACCCCCCCTCCCCGCCTCTCGGCGGCGAAACCCGGACCCCCCTCTTCCCCGCATCTTGACGGCGACGGGACGACCCTCCCTCATCGCCATAGGAGGCAACGGTGGCAAACCCTAGCCCCCCCTCATGAGCTTGGGCCTTCGGGCCCAAGCCAAAAACAAAAAACAAAACAACAACAAATGCCCACATCGACTTGTGGGCTTCGGCCCATTAGCGAAAAAAGAAAAAAAAAGGGAGCTGCGAGGGATGAGTGATTTTTGTATATACTTTTCACCCCTTTTTCTTACACATTTTACGTCGTTTCTTTCACTGTTTTCCCCCGTTTTCCCTGTTTTTGTTTCCACTTTTACTTTTATGGTCCATTTTGTGCTTTGCAGGAAATATATGTCAATTAGGGATCATAAAGCGTGAAAAAGGTGAAAAATGGTGAATGGAGCGGAAGACGGGAGCCAAAGTGTGCAATTGGGAAAGAAAAGAAGATGTTGTGACGAGGACGATGCGGCTGCATGATCCCAAGGAGCTGAAGACCAAATGGTTGCTTTACGTGATTGTTTCGAAGCAACACGAGTTCGATGCGTCCACGTCCCTAACGACTCGGTCGCTTCATTGTAGCTTCTACCGCCCCATCTTACGCATCTGGACGATGCGACTGCATCATCTTCGATGCGGTCGCATCGAATTGGATTCTTAGATCAATGGGGCACCACCAGGGTTAGTTGTTATGGTCTTTTTGGTCATTTCGGGGATTGTATAAAAGGCTCATCTTCTTCCTGAGCGAACCCAGCTTTTCTTTTATCTTTTTCAGAGCTTTCTAGGGGAATTTCATGTGTACTCTTGATTGTTCTTCTGTTATCTTTAGTTAATTCCTTTTATTTCTTGTGTTTTAGATTACTTTTATAATAGAATTTCTTTCTTTCGTGATTACTATTGTGTGGATTGATTGTTATTGAGCTTTTAATCTTGAATCCATATCCATGTTGACTGAATCTTTGGTATTGATTGCATTGTCTATAATGGGTAGTGAGTAGTTTCCTATCTAGGGCAATGGGTTGAACCACATTGAAATTGGGTAATGGGTTAGATGAATGAATTGATTGATTGTTGGCTTATTGTTGATTTGGGGTATAATAGAATGCCAATTGTCATCGTAGATCGGACTCCTCCCTTGTGGATAATTAGATTGGTCGTCGGCAAGAGTCGGGACCAACCCAGGGTTTTCGATCCTTACGATGACAACTCATACTATCGGTGCGACCGGTGAGAGTTGGGAGTCGAATAGAGCCCCCCTAATATAGATCCAAATCCCCGAACACGAGAGTGGCGTGGATGAAGATTGGGGACATTCGTCGGACGTAATGCACCTAATATATATCGATGTATCGGTAAGAGTCGACATCGATATAGGTTAGGGTAATCATATCATAGCATCGCGAGAGCGGGGGGATAGCGATAACATAAGGGACTATCCTATCATAGCATCACGAGAGTGGTGGATAGAAGAACACCCTTATGTTAGACGACCTCTTCCGAATCTCAATGAATCCAACAATCGATTAATTCTTAATCCAACCTTAACCCTAGTTCAATGGTAGGGATACGCTAAGCCCTAGAGCCCATATTATATTATTCCACCTTTTATTTCTCACTTCGACCACCATTTGATAGCGTAGCTTTCGAACTAAGAAAACAATCGCTACTTAACGAACGCCTCCCTGTGTTCGATCCGTATAGCACTACATGACACCATATGCTTGCGATATAAATATTTAAAGCTCGTAGATAAGTGAAAAAGCTTTTTGGCGCTTTTGCCAGTGAGGCACGGCTTGATATTGATTTTATTCTTTGATTGATAGACTATGCACTTTCTTTTGTTTTTGATTATATCTCTTTGTTATTGGTTTTAAGTGCTATTGACGATTTCTTTTGTTTAGCCTTTGTGTATGCGCCGGAGATTCCAGGTTATTGAGGACTTAGTTCCACTAGACCCCGAAGTCAAGGCCACAGCACGTCGGTGAAACGCTGAGAGAAGGAAGAATCTTGTACTAGAAGCCATGTCAGAGATAGACAATCCTGAGAATGGTCCTGAATCACCACCTCCACTGCCTCCCAGATCGCTCATGGATTTCTTTATGCCCTTCAATGGGTCCACATCTAGTATCCTGAGGCCACCGGTGGAGCCTAACAACTTTGAGCTGAAACCATCATTGATCAGCTTTATACAACAGGATCAATTTGGAGGTTCTCCCATGGAAAACTCGAATGACCATCTCAACACGTCTTGGAGAAGATGGACATCTTGAAGATGAATGTCGTCACTAACGATGCCATTAGGCTAAAATTATATCCCTTCTCACTTAGAGATAAAGCCATGGACTGGCTCAGGAGCCCCGGTCCTAACACTTTTACTTCTTGGGATAATCTTTCTCTTGTGTTTCTAACAAAGTACTTTCCACCAGGAAAAACCGTAAAAATGTGCAACGAGATCACCAACTTCACCCAGCTTGATCGGAAGTCCATGTATAAAGCTTGGGAGAGATTCAATGATTTACAACACAATTGCCCACACCACGATGTGCCTGACTGGCTGCTAATCCAAGCTTTCTACAACGAACTATCTCAAACGGTGAGGAATGTCAATTGATGCCGTCGCTAATGGCACGATCATGAGCAAGACTCCTGCTGAAGCTAAAATGCTGTTGGAGGACATGGCCTCCAACAATGTTTTATGGAGCAACGAGAGAGGCGCCTCCAAGAAGGGAGGTAAGTATGAAATCGAAAAAGTATCAATGCTCTCGGCTAAGTTTGATGCACTTACTAAACAACTGTCTTTGATTGGGCTCGGTGCTACAAATGCACCTACGGTGGCACTTTGTGATGTATGTGGTGTGCAGGGACACCAGGGGAACGAATGCCCGACCACATCAATGGCACCTCTAGGCATGAGCATAGAGTAGGCCAATGCACTGTATGTGAACAATTTGAGGTCACCAAATTACCCATACTCCGGCACATACAATCAAGGATGGAAGAACCATCCTAAAGTTTCTTGCAGAAGTCCAAGTCTACAAGCTCAACCACTGTTCCCGCAGTAACCTCAGCAGAAATTCCATGCACCACAGCCACAAGGGCCATTTCATAACTTTAATCAAAGACTCCCCTCTAATGTGCCTTCTAGTTCCAAATCCAATTTGGAAATACTAATTGAAAATCATATTCTTACACAGGGCCAGAGGAACGAGTACTTCCAATCCTCTATTCAGAAGTTGATGGGTACTACGCATCAACTCATGACCACCATACAGCAGCTCGCCATGGGCCCGAAAACAGTGGAAAACCAAATGTCACAGATGGCGCAGTAGATATCCCAAATAGCGAAGACACAAGGGCATCTACCTGGGCATACTGAAACAAACCCCGGAGGGCACATTAGTGCTATAACACTGAGAAGCGGGAAGCAGATGGAAGGCCATGCCATGCCTATTGTGGATAAGAAAGCTGCAGCTGAGAAGGAAGCCCATGTAAAAGCTGAATCTGAAGTTGATAAGAACGTTGAACACGAGGTAGTACCTCCATCCTCTGAGTCACCAAAGGAGAAAATCGTTGAGAAGGAGCAAAGTGATTCCCCTGAAGAACCCCCTAAGACTTATATTCGAAAAGTCCCTTTTCCTGTCAAGGTTGGCGAAGGCCAAATTAGACGCAAAGTACAGGAAATTCTTTGATCTCCTAAAGCTGCTGAATATCTCTATACCTTTCCTTGACGCCATATCAGAAATCCCAACCTACACCAAATTCATGAAAGAAATTATCACGAAGGGGGGTATGCGGGAGAAGGTGGTGTTTTCGGCAGAATACAATGCAATACTTCAGATGAAGGTAGTAGAGAAGCTTGAGGACCCAGGAAGCTTTTCCATCACGTGCACGGTCGGAAACATAGAAATCAAAAGCGCACTCTGTGATTTAGGGGCGAGCATCAGCTTGATGCCCCTATCGATTAGTGAGAAAATGAAGATGGGAGAACTTCAATCGACAAACATGTCCCTTCAGTTAGCACATCGATCAATTAAGTACCCGGTGGGCATAATCGAAGATGCCCCAGTATGTGTAGGGAAAATCTTGGTCCCAGGCGACTTTGTCATAATGGACATGCCCGAGGACACATGCATTCCAATTATACTAGGCCGAGCCTTCTTGGCCACAGCGGAGGTACTAATCGACGTAAAGGGATGAAAGCTCTCCGTCAACATGGGAAAAGATAAGGTGGAGTTCGATCTCTGAAAGTCCATAAAGCAGTTCTTGGAAGATGACCACCAAGTTCAGCAAGTTGACCTCCTTGAGGAGGCGATCAAGAAAACCACGTTGGATGAGATGTTCCTGGATAATGAAGAGCACACAGATGACAACCTGGACAAGAAGGAGAAGCTTAAAGAAACAATGATGGAGGAGTAATCCGAGAAAGCCTCTAGGGGAAAGTTCAAGGAGAAGCCACCACTATCGCATAAACAAAACCCTAAGAAGCCGAGGAGTCATGATCAAGAGCTCAGAAAGCTAATGTTGGAGAAAGAGGAGAAGAAGCGTGGAGACGAAGACGTCCTAGACTTCTCCACCCTTAAGCCACCATGACAACACTTCAATAGGGAGTCGAGCTCACAACTTAAAATGAGCGCTTCTTGGGAGGCAACCCAAGGGTTTTCGTATCGTTTTTATCATTTCGATTTAGATCTTAGTTTTGCTTTAGAATAGCTTAAATTTTTACTTTGAATATACCCCCAAAATCCCAAAAATTAACTAAATATATTCAAAGCAGGAAGAAGCTTGTGGAAGTTGAAAAACACTATTCTAAACGACCGCGTGGTGCCAATCCACGCGGTCGCATGAAAATAAGAAGAAGAAGAGAAAGAGGAGGGCTGAAAGAACGAACGACGCGACCGCGTGCCATAGACACAAACGACCGCGTCGTTGGGGTAAATTTCCTATTTCAAAATTCCACATGGCCGTGCTGCCCAAATGACACGGCCGCGTAACTCTATGTCATTTCGAGTACATTCTTCATCTTCTGACGGAACAACGCGACCATTTGACATCAAACGAAACGACCGCATCGAACGCAACTTATAGGCCAAAACTTCCCAACTCTACGTGGCCATTTAAACCTAATCGAAATGGCTGCGTCCTTACAAAAATCCCTCTCCCATGCCTTTCCCTTCCGCGTCCTACATCGCTGTCTGAAGTTGCCCGTCTGCCCTTCATCCGTCACCGCCACCAACGCCCCAGATCCGCCATGAAAGCCTGCCAGCAGCTCCATATAGCATTGACGAATGCCTCAAATCCCCCGACACCCCCTCGAGAGGTCGCCCCGCCACTCGTAGCTCTGTTGGGTCGCAGCTCCACTCACCGTCAGCTCGCCACCACCATCGTCTCTCCCCAGTGCCGCTGTGAAGCTGGACCACCGCCGCCCCTCCACTGCAGCTCAGCTGAATGCCCCACAGTGTCACCCTGCTGCATATGCCGCCACCGTTGCCGTCGGCTTCACCCGTCGATTCCGTCACTTCCGCTGAGTTGCCACCGACCGCCGCTACCTCGCCACCCGACGTGCACCACTCGACGTCGGCCCACACTGCCTCCGCTGGAGCGTTGAACACAAGAAAAGAGAGAGGGAGAGTTAAGTTAAATACGTATATAAATATGTGTGTGTGTATATATATATAACATGTTATTAGATAAAAATTAGAGTAAATTATATAAGCGTAAAAAAAACAGTGAGAGTACCAGAAAATCCAGCGCATCGTAATGAACATGTAAGGACCGTCTACCTTGCGATACTAACAACAAAAAACTATAGGGGGTGAATAGAGTAATGGCAATAAATTGTGCAATCAAAATTTAACTTGCAAATGCAGAATAATAAGTGCAAGAGGAATTAATCAACACAATCAATCCAAACGCAAACACAAGATTTTACACTAGTTCCCCAAACTTGGGTATGTCCAGCCACACCAATATCTACAATGAATCTCACACAAAGAAGTGAATAAAATCTCACACATAGATACCTCACACAAAGGAGTTTGGATTCTCACACAGAGAAATCATTGCTCTTACATAGAGAAACTCTAACTCTCACAAAGAGAGATCTCAACCAACCCTTACACAGAAGATTATACTCTTACACAGAGAGTAACTAGCTCACGCACAAAAAGCTAGGGTTTCAAAGAAAACAAAGTAAAAAAATACGATTACCTATGCCTTGAGATGAACTTACTCATATGAAGATGACTGCATGGAAGAACAAGACCAAGTGCTTGAGATTTAGCTTGATTGCACTTGGATGATTTCCCTTGAGCTATGCTTCAATGCATGAAGAGAGAAATGCTCTGAGAGGGAAATGAGAGAGTTTGAGAGTGGCTTAATGATTCTCAAATGATCTTCAATAGTCTCAAGAAGTTCTAATGAACTCAGCCCTCTCATATATATAGGAAGCCCAAATAAACCCTCAAACACAAGCAAAAACCCCAAAGAATGAAATCTGCAACTGCTAGATTTTGGTAGTTTACGGCACAGACGGTCGACTGATGAAAACTGACAGTCGACTGGTCAACTGCTATAAAAAATCCCAACGGCTATAATCTAAGCCAGGACATTCGACTGTAGAAGACTACACATGCGTCTGTACAAGGTGCAGACGCCTGAATATCCTTCAGTAGGCGACCGTCACATGGAATGGAAATGGAGCATGAAAAATGCAACTTTCGCACTAGCACCTTCATATGATAGATGACCAATTCTCAGGAACCTGTAATTTGACAGGCGACTGAAAACATCTCATCAGTCGACTGACTTGCAAAGTGGGTTGAAACCCATAAATTGCAAGTTACGCACTTTGGCACACATACGACTGGAAAACAAATCCAAGGCGCCTGATGGAAGACATGCACATGTAATATGAACATCAGTCGTCTATTTCCAAAAGCTCAAGAAAGAGTCAAGAAATGTTGACTTGAGCTGTGTACACCAGTCGGCTGTAGAAGGCTGGCCGGGCACCTGGAGGACATCCAGTCACAGGTCAAGCCTTCATCAGTCGACTGTAGGAGAGCTAAAAACTCTAGTTTAAGTATTTGACAAGATGAACCTAATGGGTTTTGTTCTATAATAATCCTAAGGCTCACTAAGATGATTATATGCATATGCTTGAATGAGTAGACCATCTATCAAGGCATTACATTAAACCTAGACTCAAAAAGAGAAATGCAAGTAATAAAAGATATTACATGGATTACATTGCTTCCCTTAGAGTCTAATCTTCAATCTAATCTCTTGATTCCTTGATGCTCCACATCATCTTCCAAGCTTTGGCGCCCCTTGAGTCCAAGCTTTGACATTACTCCTCTTGATGTCCATCCTTGCACCAAGCATTTAGTCTCCAAAAATGATAATCTTCATTTGTTAACTATGAAACTAAAAACATGAGAGACATTAGCAACAACATAATGTTGTGATCATCATCAAAATACTATTGGTATGAAACACCAATACCTAACAATTTTTCCCCTTTTGATGATGACATATATTATGTAAAACATAAAGAAAATAAAGCATAATGCTAATGAGCTCCCCTTACTTATATGCACCAATTGTAAAATGAGATAATCCAATTGTAAATACTCATTATACCAATTGTAAACTAACTTAGATAATGAACAATGGTGACATATAATAGGCATGGATTACATAAACCAATTGAAATAAAATCAATAACATTCTTCACATGCATGGTTTACATAATCCCCCATATCTCTTCCTATATGTATATCTCTTTCCCTATAGAAGATATGATTTACATAATCTTATCTCTCTCCCCCTTGTCATTGTCAAAAAGGTGGACATCAAATATACAAGAAATAATATCTTGTCATTGATACCAATCATAAATAAAATGACAAATAATCAAGAGATTAAGAGATGTATGATACCAAATTTTAAGAAATTTAGTAGGTATCAATCACTATCAGATGCTCCCCATAGATCATAGAAATGGTCAAATTGTTGACTTCTAGGATCTAAAACCAATTGTAAAGAAAAGATAAAAAATTTTAACACTTGAGATAATACCAATTGTAAGATAATCCTCTTTACCAATTGTAAAACATAATTGGAGCCATGGACCAAAAGTGTATCAAAGTATAAATATGGAAAAATCAATTATATTGATACATATGACATTGCCAAAACATAATATAGCATTAAAATGATGGCAATATCCAAGGGTTGAATTTGAAACCATAATAACCAATTGTAAATAGACACCAATTGTGAAACAATGATCGCAAGAAAAACCCAAAATGAGAGTTAAAATATGTTTTTAAAAAAATTTTAAGCATACAATATATTAACTCCCCCATTGTCATACACATGGTTCAATAGGTGCATGCATGAAAATGATATCCTCAAGGTCCCCATTTTCATGAAAAAAATTTGAAAACATTTTCAAAATCATGAAACATCATACAAACAATGGGTATGGTGAAAATAAACATTAAGCATAATACCCATGCAATGTGCATATGTGTGAGAGACCTAAACATTAGGGAACCAAACCCAAGAAGAGTTTGATTTCCCAATGTAATCACATGATGTGATCAAATTCTTAACTAGAGAGTTGATGTATATATCCCTCTCTTGCACACTACATCTAGTGGAAATCCAAAGACTTAAGGATTTCCTAGGCAAGGGGTTTGCCTTTGTAAGAGGGGGTTAATGTGGCATGCTTAGGTGTAGACATAAATTTCTTGGCATGCATTAAGTGAGGATTTTTCTTCTTTGTAAAAATGAAGGATTTTCATTATTCCTCAACACCTTGTGATTTACATGCTTCTTGTTGGTGTTATTGTTATACAAGAAAGCATGATGATTCTTCTTAGGTGCTTTTGCAATATTTCTTGTATTTGCAGCATTAGATGAATTAGAGGTGGGTTTGGTAACCACCTTTGAAGTGTATCTCAAACCTCCTCTATGGTTTGTCGGATATTGTTTTTCAAGCAAACCGTAGAGTGAATCCCTAGCATGTACAAAGCATATGAGTTTTTGGGATTCCTCTTCGTATTTCAACGTAAGTTGTTGAATGCGAGTTTCTAAGGTAAGATTTTGAGCTACCAACTTTTCATTAATTAGGCTCAAATCCTTAATTTGAGAGAGAAGTGTGTCTCTCTCACTAGTGTCACAAACATGCAAAGC
Source organism: Scilla litardierei (assembly GCA_030789695.1). NCBI lineage: Eukaryota > Viridiplantae > Streptophyta > Magnoliopsida > Asparagales > Asparagaceae > Scilla > Scilla litardierei. Next base: position 159,107,607 of record CM061133.1, read on the forward strand.
ATCATTATTATTTACACTAGTAGATTCTAAAGCATGCACCATATTCATAGCATTCTTAAATTTTGCTTTTAATTAAGCATATGAGTCGATGCACTTACTTGTCATGTTGGAGGCCACATTGTAATGATACTCAAGCTCTTTGTAAGATAGCTTTAACTCCACTTCTTATTCACCATCGCTTTCCTCCTCGCTAGAGCTTGATGAAGACTCTTCCCCTTTTGCCATGAAGCATAGTTCTTCATTGGACTTGAGCCAAGCCTCCACCTCTTCATTGCTAGATCTTGAAGAAAAATCTTACAATGCCGTGAAGCACATGTGGGCTTGCTCCTTGTCATCTTCTTCTTCGTCACTAGATGAGTCATCATCCAAATCATCAAATGTGCCGACAAGTCCCTTCTTTTGGTTCTTGAATTTGGACTTGCCTTTCCAATGCCTCTTTCCTTTCCCGTTGTAAGAATCTTTTGGGGATTTGGAAGGGCATTCGGTAGCGAGATGACCTTTTCCTCTACAATTGAAACAAATAGAATTGTTAGATTTAGAGCCAAACTATGACAAAGATTTACCTTGCTTGCCCTTGAGGAATGCCTTGAGCTCGATGAAATCATCATCACTAGCATCATCTTCTCCATCATCTTCACTCGAAGCTTCTCGATTGAATTTCTTTCTCCACTCGATTGGCTCCTTCTCGGCATGGAATGCAACCCCCTTTTGCTTCTCCAGCTTCTCGGGCTTGGATGGTTGAATCCCCTTCTTGTGTTAAAGCTTCACTTCATACGCCATGAGATTTCCAATGCACTCCTCAACGGTGTATTTGGACATATCATTTGAATCCAAAATCCCGTTGGCCTTTGACTCCCATTGAGATGTAAGCGATTCAAGGATCTCCTCCACTTGATCCTCTTGGAAAATCACCTTTCCAAGTCCTTCCAAAGCGTTCACGATGTCTGTGAACCTTGTGAACATTTCTGAAATGCTTTGTCCTTCCTGCATCTTAAATATTGTAACGAATGGTTTTCATGTATCTGGATTTATTATATTATATTATATGTTTTGGTGGATTTTCTCCTCTTGTGTGGTTTTCGTATCTGTAGCTTTCGTTTTCGATCGTTTCGTCGTGATTTTCTAGCTTCTTCTTTAGAATCGTCGATTTCGGAGTAAGTCATTCGTGACGGGCTTCATATCGGTCATATCTTATTGTTAGATCAAGCCTAGGAGTCTTAGGAATCGATCCCGGAGCTTTGCGCTCCATTTCGGAACTTTTGGTGCACGTTAGCCGGTACATGAAGGGGAACCGAGCGACTAGATGACGATTTAGTCGGTCGGCAAACCTACATGGATCGACTAGTTGGCTTTGTTAATTATTCAGGAGTTACTGTTTACTTTTAGTCGGTCTAAGAACAATCACCGACCGACTAGATTCTCAACTAGTCGGTCAGAACTTGCTCTCAGACCGACTAGTTTCTGTTAGTAGATTTCACCAAAGTTACTGTTTATCGTTAGTCGGTCCATGAACACTCACCGACCGACTAGGTTGCAAACTAGTCGGTCGACGGGCCTTCACAGACCGACTAATTCATTACCCAGATTTTTCCATACTTTCGCTGCTTGGTGTTAGTCGGTCACAGTTAATCGACCGACCGACTAGTTGTTAAACTAGTCGGTCAGCCACTCTTCTTTGACCGACTAATGACCCCAGAAACCCTAATTTTTGGGCAGCCGCCGGCTGTGCCTATTTAAACCCCCCAAACGTTTTTCTTTCTTCATTCATTTCTCCTGAGCCTCCTTCTTCCCCATATCATCATCCATCTTCCCCTAGCCTTGCTCCTTCATCAAGAGTTTCTCCCCCTCTCCATTTTGACCAACCACCAAACCCTAGGTCATCTCCAACCCCCAAAATCCCCCAAAACCCCATTTCTCCAGATTTTCCCCATCCATTCCAGATCTGAACCCTAGGTTCCCTGGAGCGTTTCTTCCGTTGCCGTGCTTGCTCGGCATCATTCTTCCGCTTCCGATACGGTAATAAATCGACCTCTTAATATCCTCATAACCCATTTGTGTTTTTGTGAAACCCTAATGAAATGAATGTTGTTTTGATAATTGTTTCTCCATAACAGCGACTTCCCCGTAGAATAGCGTCCGTGGGACGAAACCTCGTTGATCGTCATCCTCGGTGCTAGGCAAGTGAAACTTGCCACTTAGGGTTTTGGACCATGTCTTAGGCCAATTGCTTGTTGTAGGCGTAAAAGAGACTAGGCGACGAAATGATACTCGCCTAGGCGCAATTTTAGGAACTAGCTTGACAACGAAGCTAGATCCGACATTTACCATGTTGCACAACTACCATGTCATGTTTAATTTCTATCAACGATACACAAATTAATTGTCATGTCATTGCATTCTTTAAGTGTTCCCGTGATTGCGTAGCGCCGCTACATCTTGTGAAATGATTGAGGCTAGGTGCACCCCTATGCCAAATGAAATACGCTCCTGGTTTGTGATCCAGGAAACGAGCTCTTGTGCGGGGCAACCCTGGCTCATTTACTGAGCTCATGTACAGGGACCCTGGCTCGTTTACATGTGGGATGGGGTAAGGGTTAAGCGGCCTATCAACTGGGAGTCTGCCCGATCAGCAACTTCAGTGGTAAGGCGTATACTCTGGGTTCTGGGGTAGTGTTAAGCGGCCAATCAGTGTGAATGTCCAACAGTTCAGCTGTAAGGCGTAAACATCTACAAACAACGTGAATCGTGACTAATGAAAAGATTGAGATTGTTAGTAGCTTGGCTACTCCTGTCATGCCTTGATAAATTGTTCTCTTGTACTTATTGTTTCACCATGTCTTGCTTGTGCACTCATACCATAACTGCCATGTCATGCATACTATAACTGCTAGGTTGCTAGTTGCGTTCCTTTTTAGTTTCCTTGCCCAAGTCTTTTATACTTGCTGACATGTGCCCCTTTACTCTTTTGGGTGACACATGTTAGATCCTGAGCCTGAGTACATTATTGAGGACGTGGTGTTTGCTGACACCGAGCCCGAGCCTGTGTTTGGCGAGGAGTACGTGGACACTTGGGACCAGTCCTAGTGTCTTCGTTGAGCTTTCCCCTTTTGTTTAGACTGCTGTTTGCTGTCGGTGCGTTGCACCTATACTTTGTTACGTTGTTCCTTTTGTTGGCCTTGTTCTGGGCCTTTAGACTCTTTCTTTTAGCCTGGTGGCTTTTCTGGATGTTGAACTTAATTTTTTTATGTTGGAAAAACTTTGAGATCTGAGATTTTATTTCTGTCTCTCCTTGTGTTATTATTATTGTTCCGTTTGTGGTTACAGGGACCTGCTTATGTTTTATTGACGCTTATCGGGTTTGGGGCTTCACAGCTCCGCTCTCGTGCGGACCTTCTCATGTCTCGCCTCCATTTTAGGGAAGCGGGGCGTGACAGATTTTTTGGTGGCCCATGCAGGTCATTTCTGTAACTGCGATTATCGGAATGACGATAATAATATTAGAACGTTCAATAAACTAAGTTCGACGTCCGAGTCATTAGCTATGAGTCTAATCTGCTTCATTTTGTGTGTCATTAGATGGCAGGAAGGCGATTCACTCGTGGTGGAGGTAGTGGTGCGCCCCCTCATGATGAGGAGCCTGAGCGGGAGCCCACCAATTAAGAGATGATGCAGATGATGCTTCAGAGGATGCAGGTGCAGCAGGGCGTGCTCCTGCAAGTCCAGAATGCTCCAGTTGTTCGAGCTGGTCGGGCAATCCAGGATGCCCCTCGCTCCGAGCCGGGAGCGAAGCAATTTTAGGAGCTGGGTCCCGCATATTTTGATGGGTCTGAGGGTCCTCTGGCTGCCGATGAGTGGATTCGGAACATTAAGGATAACTTGAAGGTGGCCAAGATCACCCCGGCTGGATGGGTTGATTTGGCGAAGAGGCAACTCAAGGATAATGCTCGGAACTGATGGGATGCGGAAGAGAAGATGCTGGTGGAGCCGATAGCTTGGGCTACCTTTAAGTCCAGGTTTGATGAGGAGTTCTTTCCGAAGACTGCTAGGAAGGAGATGCTGCAGCGCTTTATTGATCTGAAGCAAGGGAGCCTGACGGTGGACCTGTACCACCAAGAGTTCACTAGGCTGAGTCGGTTCGCACCGAAGATGGTGCAGGATGCTGATGAGAGGGCTCAGAGGTTCCTACAAGGACTTGCTTTGGAGCTCCAGAGTTTTGTGTCTTCCTCTGATCTGGACTCTTATCAGAAGGTTCTGGTCGCTGCGAGGAGGCAGGAGCTAAACCTGAGCCAGAGGAGGGGACATGTTTCTGGTGCTGGGAAGAGGGCTATAGAGCAGGCCAGAGCGGTGGTTAGGCCTGGTTTCAAGCCTAATCAGCCAGCTCAGTTCAAGAGGCCAGGAGGGCCTATTCAGAAGACTTGCCATTTCTGCGGCAAGCCTGGCCACATCAAGGATCAGTGTAGGAAGTTTCTGGGCCAGTGTTTGGTTTGTGGTGATGCTTCTCATGTTACGAAGGATTGTCGGTATGCGAATCAGCTGCGGAGGGCACCTGTTGCAGCACAGCCGTTGCAGCAGCGAGCGTCTGTTCCTGCTGGACGTGGAGCAGCTCTTGTTCCACAGAGGCAGGCTTTTCAGCAGGCTATTCCGCCGAGGAGGAAGGCTTTTCTGATGACCGCTGTGGAGAGCGAGGCTGTGGATGAGGTTATCGCAGGTAATCCTCAATCTAGCCGTTAATTTCCTAGCTAATTTTGATTGTTAGATTATGTTGTTTGCTTGAACATGATTGTTTGCTAGACTAGGGTTTGATTGTTAATTGCTTGTTAGGTGTGGTTTTGGTGTGCACATTTCCTGCATGAGTCCTCTTTGACTCAGGTGCATCAATGTGCATTATTTCTCGGAGCTTCGTGGAGAAGCATTCCTTGTCGACGTCCCCTCTTTCCAAGAGTTGGAATATCGTTACAGGGAATGGCATGGTCTCGGTGCATCTTGGTTGCAATTCTTGCCCGTTGGTGGTTTGTGGACATGAGCTTTACGCTGATTTCCTTGTCCACGACATCATCAACTATGATGCGGTCCTTGGGATGGATTGGCTTGCGAGCTTCTATGATACGATCGACTGTCGGAGGAAGACGGTGGTGTTCGAGATTCCCGGACATTCAGTATTTGAGTTCAGCCGAGGTAGAAGTTCGCTTGGTCCTGTCAGATTTCGGGCCAGGCCGGTGGAGGTTGTGGCTATGCAAATGGAGCTGGAGAGGCCAGCGGTTGTGCGGGATTTTGATGACGTCTTCTCCGAGGAGATGTCTGGTTTGCCACCTGAACGAGCTTTAGAATTTTCTATTGATCTTGTTCCGGGAGCGCAGCCGATTTCGAAGGCGCCGTATCGTATGGCACCCGTTGAGTTGGAGGAATTACGGAAGCAGCTGGATGAGCTTTTGCAGAAGGGTTATATCAATCCTAGTGTGTCTCTGTGGGGAGCACCGGTCTTGCTGGTGAAGAAGAAGGATGGTTCGCGTCGCATGTGCGTGGACTATCGGGAGCTGAATGCGGTGACCATTAAGAATAAATACCCGTTGCCTCGCATTGATGATATTTTTGATCAGCTTGGAGGTTCGAGGGTGTTTCGAAGTTGGATTTGAGGAGTGGTTATCATCAGTTGAAGGTGAAGAAGGATGATGTTCCGAAGACAGCGTTCAGGACGAAGTATGGACACTACGAGTTTGTGGTTATGTCTTTCGGTGTAACCAATGCACCCGCAGTTTTCATGAATCTGATGAACCTGATTTTCTACGACTTTTTAGATAAGTTTGTCGGTATCTTTATTGACGATATTCTAATCTATTCTAAGTCGGAGGAGGAGCATGCGTCGCACTTGAGGACGGTGTTGGAGATTTTGAGGAAGCATCGGCTGTATGCTAAGTTTTCGAAGTGCGAGTTTTGGCTGGACAGAGTTGCTTTTCTCGGGCATGTGGTGACTTGAGATGGTATTTCAATGGATCCCGAGAAGATCAGGACCATCAGGGAGTGGCCTGTTCCGCAGTCAGCATCTGAGATCCGGAGTTTCCTTGGACTTGCTGGTTACTATCGGCGCTTCATTAAGGACTTTTCCCGTATTGCTGAGCCGATGACCAGATTGACGCGGAAGGATGTACCTTTTGTTGGTCGGGTGATTGTGAGAATGCTTTTGGTGTTCTGAGGGAGAGATTAACGACTGCCCCTATTCTTGTTGTGCCTGATCGCAGCGGTGGATTTGAGATCTTTTGCGATGCTTCTGGCAAGGGTCTCGGTTGTGTGTTGCATCAGCATGGGCATGTTGTGGCGTATGCTTCTCGTCAGCTCAAGGTTCATGAGAAGAATTACCCGACGCATGATTTGGAGTTGGCTGCTGTTGTGTTTGCGCTCAAGATTTGGAGGCACTTCCTGCTGAGTGAGAAAGTGAAGATTTTCACCGATCACAAAAGCTTGAAGTATATTTTCACTCAGAAGGAGCTCAACATGCGACAACGTCAATGGTTGGAGCTCATGGTGGATTATGAGATTGATTTGCAGTATCACCCTGGCAAGGTGAATGTGGTTCCTGATGCGCTGAGTAGGCTTCCAGCGGTGATGATTTTGACTTCGCAGTGGAGATTGCAGCAGGATTTTTGCGAGTCTGGTGTGGATATTGTTCTTCCTGGGGAGGCTTCTTCGTTGATGTGTATGCATATACAGTCGACGATCGTGGGTCGGATCAAGGCTGGCCAGGCTGAGGATTCGAGGCTGGTGAAGATTCGGGAGCAGGTGGAAGCCGGTCTGCGGACTGACTTCTTGATTCATGAGGATGGCTCGCTGAGGTTTGGAGCCAGGTTGTGTGTGCCGGCTGGGGATATCAGAGAGGAGTTGATGGTGGAGGCACACAGTTCGCCGTATTCTGTGCATCCTGGTGGGACCAAGATGTACCAGGATCTTCGTCTGAACTATTGGTGGCATGGCATGAAGAGGAGTGTGGCTCGGAGTGTAGCCAAGTGCTTGGTTTGCCAGCAAGTGAAGGCGGAGCATCAGCGTATGGCAGGGTTGCTACAACCACTTCCGATCACTATGGATTTCGTGACTGGACTACCTCAGAGTCCAAAGCAGAATGACGCGATTTGGGTGATCGTAGATCGATTGACTAAATCCGCGCACTTTATTCCATTCCGAGTGGGACAGTCCACTGAGGCGCTAGCGAGGAGATATATGGAGGTAAATTCTTTACTCTTCGTTTTTATTTCCTTTTCCTAGTTTAGATAGTGATGTAACGTGAATCGTGCAGGAGGTCGTATGACTTCACGGAGTTCCTGTGAGTATCGTGTCGGACAGAGACACGAGGTTCACATCTCAGTTCTGGCAGAGTTTGCAGAAGAGTTTGGGTACGCGTCTGAGTTTCAGCACGACGTACCATCCGCAGACGGATGGCCAGTCTGAGAGGACGATTCAGATCTTGGAGGACATGCTGAGGGCGTGCATGTTGGATTTCAAGGGTTTGTGGGAGGACCATCTACATCTGGTAGAGTTTTCCTACAATAACAGCTTCCAGGCGAGTATTGGCATGGCACCTTTTACCGCTCTTTATGGGAGGAAATGTCGATCGCCATTAAGTTGGGATGACATTGGTGATCGGGAGCTGTTGGGACCTGAGATGATTGTGGAGGCTGTGGATATCGTCAGGAACATTCGGGAGAGGTTGAGGATTGCTCAGGACCGTTTTAAGCATTGGGCGGATGCTAAACATCATCCTTTGGAGTTTCAGCCGGGCGATCATGTGTTTCTGAGGATTTCCCCGAATCGTGGTGTGATTCGCTTTGGGAAGCGAGGGAAGTTGAGCCCGTGATACATTGGACCGTTTGGCATTCTGGAGAAAGTTGGTGAGGTAGCCTACCGCTTAGCCTTGCCGCCATCTTTGGAGGGAGTTCACAATGTATTCCATGTGTCACAGCTTCGTCGATACATTAGCGACCCATCTCATGCTGTGGATTTCTCGGAGATTACCGTTCGCCCTGATATGACGTATGACCATCAGCCAGTGCAGATTCTGGACAGGCGTCAGAAGTCACTTCGGAACAAGGTTGTCAATCTTGTGAGGGTGATGTGGCGACATGGCTCGCCTGGAGAGTCTACTTGGGAGAATGAGGATGAGATGCGAGAGCGCTACCCACTTTTGTTCCCGGACACGTGAGTGTTGGGAAATTCCGAGGAAGGAATTTTTCTTAAGTTGGGGAGGATGTAACAACTGGTTTTCATGTATCTGGATTTATTATATTATATTATATGTTTTGGTGGATTTTCTCCTCTTGTGTGGTTTTCGTCTCCGTAGCTTTCGTTTTCGATCGTTTCGTCGTGATTTTCTAGCTTCTTCTTTAGAATCGTCGATTTCGGAGTAAGTCATTCGTGACGGGCTTCATATCGGTCATATCTTATTGTTAGATCAAGCCTAGGAGTCTTAGGAATCGATCCCGGAGCTTCGCGCTCCATTTCGGAACTTTTGGTGCAGTTAGCCGGTACATGAAGGGGAACCGAGCGACTAGATGACGATTTAGTCGGTCGGCAAACCTACATGGATCGACTAGTTGGCTTTGTTAATTATTCAGGAGTTACTGTTTTTACTTTTAGTCGGTCTAAGAACAATCACCGACCGACTAGATCCTCAACTAGTCGGTCAGAACTTGCTCTCAGACCGACTAGTTTCTGTCAGTAGATTTCACCTAAGTTACTGTTTATCGTTAGTCGGTCCATGAACACTCACCGACCGACTAGGTTGCAAACTAGTCGGTCGACGGGCCTTCACAGACCGACTAATTCATTACCCAGATTTTTCCATACTTTCGCTGCTTGGTGTTAGTCGGTCACAGTTAATCGACCGACCGACTAGTTGTTAAACTAGTCGGTCAGCCACTCTTCTTTGACCGACTAATGACCCCAGAAACCCTAATTTTTGGGCAGCCGTCGGCTGTGCCTATTTAAACCCCCCAAACGTTTTTCTTTCTTCATTCATTTCTCCTGAGCCTCCTTCTTCCCCATATCATCATCCATCTTCCCCTAGCCTTCCTCCTTCATCAAGAGTTTCTCCCCCTCTCCATTTTGACCAACCACCATGCCCTAGGTCATCTCCAACCCCCAAAATCCCCCAAAAACCCATTTCTCCAGATTTTCCCCATCCATTCCAGATCTGAACCCTAGGTTCCCTGGAGCATTTCTTCCGTTGTCGTGCTTGCTCGGCATCATTCTTCCGCTTCCGATACGGTAATAAATCGACCTCTTAATATCCTCATAACCCATTTGTGTTTTTGTGAAACCCTAATGAAATGAATGTTGTTTTGATAATTGTTTCTCCATAACAGCGACTTCCCCGTAGAATAGCGTCCGTGGGACGAAACCTCGTTGATCGTCATTCTCGGTGCTAGGCAAGTGAAACTTGCCACTTAGGGTTTTGGACCATGTCTTAGGCCAATTGCTTGTTGTAGGCGTAAAAGAGACTAGGCGACGAAATGATACTCGCCTAGGCGCAATTTTAGGAACTAGCTTGACAACGAAGCTAGATCCGACATTTACCATGTTGCACAACTACCATGTCATGTTTAATTTCTATCAACGATACACAAATTAATTGTCATGTCATTGCATTCTTTAAGTGTTCCCGTGATTGCGTAGCGCCGCTACATCTTGTGAAATGATTGAGGCTAGGTGCACCCCTATGCCAAATGAAATACGCTCCTGGTTTGTGATCCAGGAAACGAGCTCTTGTGCGGGGCAACCCTGGCTCATTTACTGAGCTCATGTACAGGGACCATGGCTCGTTTACATGTGGGATGGGGTAAGGTTTAAGCGGCCTATCAACTGGGAGTCTGCCCGATCAGCAACTTCAGTGGTAAGGCGTATACTCTGGGTTCTGGGGTAGTGTTAAGCGGCCAATCAGTGTGAATGTCCAACAGTTCAGCTGTAAGGCGTAAACATCTACAAACAACGTGAATCGTGACTAGTGAAAAGATTGAGATTGTTAGTAGCTTGGCTACTCCTGTCATGCCTTGATAAATTGTTCTCTTGTACTTATTGTTTCACCATGTCTTGCTTGTGCACTCATACCATAACTGCCATGTCATGCATACTAAAACTGCTAGGTTGCTACTTGCCTTCCTTTTTAGTTTCCTTGCCCAAGTCTTTTAGACTTGCTGACATGTGCCCCTTTACTCTTTTGGGTGACACATGTTAGATCCTGAGCCTGAGTACATTATTGAGGACGAGGTGTTTGCTGACGCCGAGCCCGAGCCTGTGTGTTGGCGAGGAGTACGTGGACACTGGGGACCAGTCCTAGTGTCTTCGTTGAGCTTTCCCCTTTTGTTTAGACTGCTGTTTGCTGTCGGTGTGTTGCACCTATACTTTGTTACGTTGTTCCTTTTGTTGGCCTTGTTCTGGGCCTTTAGACTCTTTCTTTTAGCCTGGTGGATTTTCTGGATGTTGAACTTAATTTTTTTATGTTGGACAAACTCTGAGATCTGAGATTTTATTTCTGTCTCTCCTTGTGTTATTATTGTTGTTCCGTTTGTGGTTACAGGGACCTGCTTATGTTTTATTGACGCTTATCGGGTTTGGGGCTTCACAGCTCCACTCTCGTGCGGACCTTCTCACGTCTCGCCTCCATTTTAGGGAAGCGGGGCGTGACAAATATTTCATATTTAGATCTAAACACAGTTTGTTTAGATTCTTTTCCTTTGAAGTCCCTTCATGAGAAATCTCCAATGTATGCCAAATTTTGTTGGCTGTTTTGCATATGGAGATGTGGTTGAACTCATTGTGAGTGAGTGTGCAATGGAATGATTCATAACCCCGCATTGAATTTGATTGAGTCATTCTCCGCTTTTTTCCTTGAAGCCGCTGGTGTAGTAGGCTTCTCAAATGGTGACTCTGTGATGTCACATAAGTCTTGACCCGCCAAGTAGATCATCATGTTGATCTTCCAACTTGGGTAGTTGGTTCCGTTGAATAGCGGGGGGGTCGTACGGTTGATATACCTTCTTCATGAGACGCCGATATAGCGTTGAATGACATAATTGTTCTATGCTATAACCTTGCTCTGATACCAGTTGTAAGGACCGTCTACCTTGCAATACTAACAACAACAAACTTTAGAGGTGGGTGAATTGAGTAATGGCAATAAATTGTGCAATTAAATTTAACTTGCAAATGCGGAATAATAAGTGCAACAGGAGTTAATCAACACAATCAATCTAAATACAAGCACAAGATTTTAACCTGGTTCTCCAAACTTGGGTACGTCCAGCCACACAAATATCCACTATGAAGCTTACAAAGAGAAGTGAATACAATCTCACACAGAGGGACCTCACACAGATGATTTTAGATTCTCACACAGAGAAATCCTTGCTCTCACACAGAGAGACTCTAACTCTCACAAAGAGAGATCTCAACCAACCCTCACACAGAAGCTTATACTCTCCACAGAGAATAACTAGCTCTTACACAGAAAGATAGGGTTTCAAAGAAAACAAAGTAAAACAAATACTCTTACATATGCTTTGAGATGAACTTACTCATTTGAAGATGAAGGCATAGAAGAGGAAGACCAAGTGCTTGAGATTTAGATTGATTGCACTTGGATGTTTTCCCTTGAGCTAGGCTTCGATGCATGAAGAGAGAAATGCTCATGAGAGGAAAATAAGAGAGTTTGAGAGTGGCTTAATGATTCTCAAATGATCTTCAATAGTCTCAAGAAGTTCTAATGAACTCAGCCCTCTCCTATTTATAGGAAGCCAAAATAAACCCTCAAACCCAAGCAAAAACCCCAAAGAATGAAATCTGTAACGGCTAGATTTTGGCAATTTATGGTACAGACAGTCGACTGAATAACTGAAAGTCGACTGGTCAACGGCTATAAAAAATCCCAACTGCTATAATTTAAGCCAGGATATGCAACTGTAGAAGACTATACAGGCGTATGTACAAGGTGCAGACGCGTGAATATCCTTCAGCAAGCGACTGTCACTTGGGATGGAAATGGAACATGAAAAATGCAACTTTTGCACTAGGCCTTCAGACGACAGATGATCAATTCTCATGCGCCTGTAATTTGACAAGCGACTAAAAACCTCTCATCAATCGGCTGACTTGCAAAGTGGGTTGAAACCCATAAAATGCAAGTTACGTACTTTGGCACACAAAACGACTGGAGAACAAATCCCAGGCGCCTGATGGAAGACATGCGCCTGTATTAGGAACGTCGGTCGTCTGTTTCAAGAGCTCAATAAAGAGTCAAGAAATGTCGACTAGAGCTGTGCACACCAGTTGGTTGTAGAAGGCTGACCATGTGCCTAGAGGACATCTAGTCACCTGTCAAGCCTTCACCAGTCGACTGTGGGAGAGCCAAAAACTCCAGTTTGAGTATTTGGATAGCTGAACATATTAGGTTGGGTTTTATGATAATCCCAAGGCTCACTAAGATGGTTATATGCATATGCATGAATGAGTAAACCATCTATCAAGGCACTACATTAAACCTAGACTCAAAAAGAGAAATGCTAGTAATAAAAGATATTACATGGATTACATTGCTTCGCTTAGAGTCTAATCTTCAATCTCTTGATGCCTTGATGCTCCCCATCATCTTCCAAGCTTTGACACCCTTTAAGTCCAAGTTTTGGCATTGCTCCTCTTGATGTCCATCCTTGCACCAAGCATTTAGTCTCCAAAAATGATATTCTTCATTTGTTAACGATAAGACTAAAAACATGAGAGACATTAGCAATAACATAATACTGTGATCATTATCAAAATACTATTGGTATGAAACACCAATGCCAAACAGAGCGCATTGGCGATAGTTTTGTTACGATCAGCCAAGAATATCTCCCGTAGTAATTGTTTATAGCTAAATTCGAATTATGCTATTTTCACATAAAAATTAGTATCATTAATTTTTCACATAACAAAAATTATATGTCATATTGCTAGATGAGACGATCATTTTGATACCTTATTTAAAGTATTCTGGTGTGTCGTTCATTCTAAACAAATTGATGAACATAATCAGAAATCATTTTCTTAATTTAAAAATTCGTTTTTGGTTATTTAAATTAAGAAAAATGCCTAATAATTATTTTAAAATTCTTACAATGCATGTTTGTCTTAGAAAAATATTTTATGATTATTTTTATGCATTAGCTTAACTGCGTGTTTTAACATATTATAAATTGTTAAATTGTAAATGTAAAATTGTGAAAGTCTGTGGGACCATTGTGTGGACTCATGAGACACCATGGAAAGGTTGTATGCATATGATATAATGCAATTGAACAGAAACAGCTGAATAATTGATGGAGCTTATATGATTATACCTGATATGTCGATAGATAGTACACATCTTGACCCGACACTTGACTTGACCCATAGGAATTGGGATAGTCTAGTTGGCATTGAGGGCATGTGAGTGAATGGATGGGCATTACAACTTTACCCCCACTCGCACGGGGTGGATGAAAGTACTTGACTGTCGCCCAATGGAAGAGATCGATAAGTAGCGCCACGGAGAACTCCCGATGGTAGTATGCATTTTAGTTGCACATTGTGTCCTCAGACACGGACTTAGCACTAGAACATTTGGTTATCAAATATTGCTTTAACATCTTATACAGTCTTTTCCTCATAGGTTGCAAATTTCTATCAAAAGTTTAACTGCAACCGCTCATACAAATTAAACTTATTATATGCTTTTACTATGCCAAACTCATATTATGCTTATACTAAGTTCAGGTCATATATGCTTCTATGTACTCATACCATGCTCATCTGTAAAGTTATAACTGAATCGACGGAGCAGAAGTTGATAATTGGCATTCTTAATATTGGTCCCCGAACTGGTGCCTAGGATCGTTTGTGTCTAAGTCTGAATCACCCTATGGGCATAGTGATCCTCCTTGGCCAAACCTGACTGGCTGTGTTCGTCTGGATCAAGCTATAATTCCAATTATCATCAATGCAAACATTAATTATGGTTATACATTGATTTCAGCTTGGCTTAATTGAATTAATTAACCTTTCTGTTACGGAGATTATTTGTCGAGTAAACCTCGCTGATGGGCATTTTATTTTGTTGTTTTATGAAATGTCCGTCAGGTATTGATAGTGAGTTCGTGAAAAAACACAACTGCAGAAGTCGAGCTAGCTCTTGAAGCGTACGTGGAGTACCTACCTACTAAAGACTAGACTTTTACCTTCACGATCGTATTTTCACTTTGAAATAATGTAATTTGTGTGCTATGTTGATTCGGCCATTCTAGGCCTATGTTGTATTTTATTTCAAGACGCTTTGGTATTGTAATAATGTCATCTGATGTATTTCTTGAATAAGCATGCAATGATATGCCATTGTATTCACAGAAGCGTTTGCATGTTTAGACCAAGGAGGAAAGAAAAGATCTATTACAAAATACTCTGTGTTTTAAGCATGTAAGGACCCTGTCTATGGGGAAAACACTAGAAGGGGGGTTGAATAGTGTTTATGCAAATATAAAAGGAATTTACGCCAAATAAAATGCAATCCAACAAAAAGTGCGGAATAGAAGAACAACCCAAAGAGAAACACACGCAAACACAGTTATGTTTCAAGGGTTCGGATTACCCAAGTCAACTCCCGACTTGTTCCCGGTAATCCTACATCCCTACCAACCGGATACCACCGGATACTCAATTTAGAACCCTAACTTGAGGTTTCCTTAAAACCCACTTGTAGCAACCCTACAAGTGCAATCGAATACAATCGATGTCCTTGATTCCCACAACCAGGGAGCAAGCAAAAACCACTCTCACAACCGAGAGCACAATTCAAATAAAGAAGTTATGAAATCTGAAAGCAACACTTACAATCACCTATGCCTTGAAGTAGAACTTGAAGGAGAAGTGTGATGTGTGTTGAAGAACTCTCTTGGAAGAGAGGAGAAAAACCCTTTCTCTTGACTGCACCAAATGCCTAGAAGATCAATCTTTGGTTCTAGGTTGGAGAGCAAGAGAACAAGATTTGGAAATACTTAGGGCTTTGGATTTGAAAGGTTTGATCTTTGGAAATGAAAGCTTGAAGGATTTTGCAATGAATGAGTAACCTTCCAATGGAACAGTAGAAGCTCTATTTATATCTTTCTCAAATCCACAAAACAGTTTAGGCAAAAACCCAATCGAAATCCGTGAGAAAAATCTCAAAGGATATAATCTGAACTCGCGACAGTCGACTATTGAACAATCCACAGTCGACTGTTGCACAGTCAGCAAGGGTAGGTGAGAATTCATAACGGTAACTTACCACGTGGACAGTCGGCTGATGAAGCCAAGACAGTCGTCTGTAAAACCAACAGGCGACTGTACATTCTTCGACAGGCGACTGGCCGAGAGAAGAGTAAGTTAGATAAAATACTGAAAATCTCACAAGATACAGGACAGACGACTGATGCAAGGAACACAGTCGACTGTCAATCAGAACAGGCGACTGTATATCCTTAAACAGACGACTGTCACAGACAGGAGAAATTTCCAGAGAGCTGAGTCAAAGAATAGACTTACAGACAGGCGACTGTTGCAGCATAGACAGTCGACTGATCTAATAGACAGTCAACTGTATATACAGCATAAGGCGACTGGCCGTAGAAATCGGATCAAACAGAGTTTGGGCAAGGAGAGACAGGCGACTGATGAACCATTCACAGTCGACTGTCGCTAAGACAGGCACCTGATAAACGTTCAACATTAGCCCGTGCGAGATAATCAGAGAGGACCCAAAAACTGCATTGTAATAGTCTATGCATAACAGGCGACTGTAGAACAAAACACAGTCGACTGGTTTTGAGACAGGTGACTGTAAACTGTTAAGCAGTTGGCTGTTATGAACAATCCTAGCACAAACAAAAGAGAATTGAATTGAGTTCAAAGGACAAAGGTCTAGAGATGTCCTATGACCGAAAGTAGATGTGTGTGAGTGCTCCATCATAGTTCTGCTTCTAAGCTACATACTAGAAGAGATAAAAGAAAAATTACATTGAAGAATAATCTCTTCTTTCCATCGTATGAGCTTGAAGTCTTTACGGAGCTTTAATCATCAATCTACGATCATCCAATTCATATCATTTGCCTTCAATCACGTTTGTGAGTCATCCATTGCTAGTTGATCTTCATAGTAAGCTTAGGCAATGGATTAACTGCAAAATAGGGGATTAGTCACAAGTATTTATGTTTGCTCATCATTAACACCAAGTAGGGAGAAGTCCAACACTCAACATTCTCCCCCCTTTTGATGATGACAAACAAACATAAACAAAAAGATAAATAGTTGTGCACAATGAAAACTTACTCCCTGTCATGCCCCGCTTCCCAAAAAGGACGGAGGCGAAGCGTGACTGAGGCCCGCTTAGGCCGGAGCAGAGAGCCCAGACCCAATAAGCGTCTGTGGTATTCCAAAACGAAGGAAACAGGTCCCTGCAAGTTAGTACGAAACAATAAAAGTACTGAAAGAGATAGCATATCATTTTATTCCAAAATAACATCCAAAAGTACTGAGAGTCTAAAACGCCCGAAGGGCTACAACTGTAGAAAAAGAAACTACTGGTGCAAGCACCCAACCTAGGCAAGAAAACAACAGGTGCTACACACCCAATCTAAACTGGAACAGAACTCTGGATCAGCAACTAGAGGCCTCTAACTCTGGTACTCCTCAGGGTCGTACTCTGGATCAACGTCCTCCGGCTCTCCGTCAGCTGGCAAGTCTGCCTCGTCGACGTACTCTGGCTCAACACCTGACGTACATCACCAAAAGAATGAACTGTACGTCAGGTCAGGTCTACAAACAGGGTTAGACCAAACTGCAAGTGTATCAACTTTTAGACAATGTTTTACTGGTTGATTAGCATGCTGCGGTTATAACTGAGTAACAAACAGAAGTAACGCAGCAGGAAAGTAAAACGGGACAAGTAGTAGTCGTAGCGTGTGCTACCAACTATGGGACTAACCTACAGGTGTCAAGACAAGTCGGGACGTGACGGAAACCAGGCAAGACAAGACAAGTGAGACACGAAAGGGTTCACGCCTTACGGTTCGAGGGGGATCAGACCCTCTTACCATGCGCACGCTCAACCCAACCCCAAACCCCAAGACAAGACAAGACAAGATATCCGTACAAGGGATCACTCGCTCTAGCTTGGCGAGTGCCCTATTGCCTGCAGGCTATGTATCCATACAAGGGATCACTCTCTCTAGCTTGGAGAGTGCCCTATTGCTCGCAGGCTGTGAGTCTGTACAAGGGATCACTCGAAGAGTGCCCTATTGCCCAGCGGGCTGTGCAAGACGGGATGGGACGTGACAAGACAGGAAGGGTTATTCTAGGGTGTCCACACACACGCACACACATCATAGCCCTACAATATCAAAAGTTGTTGTTGTCAGGCTCAGACTTCGTCGTCAAGTCTGAGCCGTCAGGAGTCGTCCCGGACGCTATCATTTCACGTCCGGTTCTATTTGTTCACAGTTAACAAATCTAACCAACTAGGGCCTAAGCACAGCCAAAAAGTGCAAGTGGATACACTTGCCTGCGATGGCGAGTGTGTCGTCCTCTCGAAGCGTCTCGTCCAAGCGTCTCGTCCGCGGAAGTCCGTCTGAAATATCGCCACGGCGACGGTGTCAGGTCTCAATTTCATCAAATCCTATTAGGGTTCATTTCTAGGTTATCGGGACTATCCTATTCGTCAAAAGTCAAATTTTGATGTTTCAGCCTAATCGACGATCTATCCTATGTGCACAGTCAACAAAGTCCATTCATCGATTTTCTAAGTTCGTACAACGTTTTACTGGTGCTGGAAAATAAATTTTTGTTCAAGTTGACGATTTTTAGTTTAGGGTTCAGTCAGCTATTGTGGGGGTTTCTACGAGTTTCGAGGAACCAACCTGAACCGGAGTTTGTCGCAGATAGGAAGTCGTGTCTGATCGGAAGACTCCTCAGCTTCAGATTTGGTCCTTGCACGATTCTCCAAAAGCCGGAACTTGCGACGAAAGCCTACGACGTGTCGTAACGTCGTAGACGGCAAATCCGCGAAGTAGGACACCCAAGTGGGGCCCACAGCAGTGCTAGGGGTCAATGGGGGACCCACAACACCTCTGGAGAACTTGGGGGGCCCACCACAGGAGTTAGTGTGGGAGAAACCAACTTGCGACGAATGGCCGTCGGTCGTGCACTGCTGGTGCGGGGGTTCCTCTCGGTCAGACCGAGAGGAGCTCTCGGTCGGGCGTGATGCAGCGCAGCGAGGGCGTTGCAAGGCAGGCGCTTCGGTCGCAGCGGGTCGGTGCGGAGATTTTCGTCGGTCGGGCGCTTGGGTGAGGCTTGCAGCGGAGCGGGGTGCGGAGCGGAGCGGGGTACGGAGCGGGCGCTCGGTCTGACCGAGCGATGCTCTCGGTCGGAGCGGGGCGACAGCGGGGGGCTTGCAGCGGTGCTGGCGAAGCGGCTGTGCGCAGAAAATCTCTCGGTCAGACCGAGAGATGGCCTCGGTCGGTGCGGGCGACAGCAGGGGGCGTTGCAGCGGAGCGCTGCAAGCGGCGATGCGGGGAGTGGCTCCGGTCGTGCACTGGGAAGTGCGGGGCGACCGTCGGTCGTGCACTGGGGCGATCGTCGCAACGTTGCGACGAACGTTGGGAAGGTGTTTTTGACGGCTAGGGTTTGTGTAATGCGGAAATAACCTAGCCTAGGGCTAATATAAATAGGTTAGAGCTAGGGTTACGGTTAGGGTTTAAGAAAAACGTAATTAAAATAATTAAAATATTTAAATTTAAACCAAATTTACTCTCCTCTCCCTCACGCAAGAAGGGTGCGGCCAAAAATTCTGAAATTTGGTCAAAAAATTCTTTAATACGTTTCTATAATATAGGAATTTTATTGTAATTAAAACACTTATAAAAATAGGTTTTAAAATTATTTAAAAATTTCAAAAAAATGGAAAATAGGTCAAATTAAGTCCAAAAATTGTGAAATAATTATAGGGGTGTTCGGGGCGACGAAAGAAAGAGAGTGGAGAAGACGGATCTAAATTTCGATGTCGAGAGACGAAACTAAAAATAGAAACGTCTCGCGTCAAAACAGAAAGTCGCGACATCACGTCAATTAAAATAGTATCGCTGTAGAACGACTTGAGATATGTCGTTCCAAAGTTATTCCACAATCTAATACTCTCAGAGACGAACGCGACGACATAACACACAATAATGTTCAAATTCAATTAAATTCAAAAATAGACACGTGCACGATCAAGAGCACGTGCACAAAGAAAGTACGATCGGAAACCGACCGTTCATCCTCCCCAACTCAGAAATGATTCTGTCCTCGGAATCAACATCAAGCATCGATGGAAAAAAGATGCGGGAAACGCTCTTTCATATCATCCTCACGCTCCCAGGTGGACTCTCCAGGCGATCCGTGACGCCACGTCACTCTCACCAGGTCGACTATCTTATTCCTCAACTGCTTTTGTCGACGGTCCAAAATCTGCACAGCCTGCTGGTCGTATGTCAGGTCCGGGCGAATCGTAATCTCTGAGAAATCAACCGTGTGCGACGGATCACTGACGTACCGACGTAGCTGAGATACGTGGAATACGTCGTGAACACCCACCAAAGATGGTGGCAGAGCAAGGCGGTAGGCCACTGTTCCCACATGCTCTTGTACATCAAATGGCCCAATATACCTCGGACTCAGCTTTCCCTTCTTCCCAAAACGAATAACTCCGCGGTTCGGAGAAATCTTTAGGAAGACGTGATCTCCAGGCTGGAACTCCAAAGGTCTCCTCTTGGCATCTGCCCAATGCTTGAAGCGATCCTGTGCAACTCTAAGCTTCTCTTTGATGTCTCTCACGACATCCACAGCTTCCACTATCATCTCTGGACCCAACAGCTCCCGATCTCTGATGTCATCCCAGCTCAGTGGCAATCGACATTTCCTTCCATATATGGCAGCAAACAACGCCATGCCAATGCTCGCCTGGTAGCTGTTGTTATATGAGAACTCCACCAAGTGAAGATGGTCCTCCCATGACCCCTTCAAATCGAGTGTACAAGCTCGCAACATATCCTCCAGAATCTGAATAGTCCTCTCGGACTGGCCATCAGTCTGCGGGTGGTACGCCGTGCTGAAACTCAGGCTCGTACCCAAATGCTCCTGCAGACTTCTCCAGAACTGAGATGTGAATCTCGTGTCTCGGTCAGACACAATGCTCACGGGGACTCCATGTAAGCGTACAATCTCCTGCACGTACACGGTCTACGTTACTACCAACTCAAGAGGAAATTAAAAGAGAAGTAAAAAGAAATTTACCTCCAGATATTTCCTCGCCAAAGCTTCCGTAGACTGGCCCACTCGGAATGGGATAAAGTGCGCAGACTTGGTCAACCGATCTACGATCACCCAAACTACGTCGTTCTGCCTCGGGGTCCGAGGTAAACCAGTCACGAAGTCCATCGTAATATATTGCCACTTCCACTCCGGAATAGGAAGCGGTTGCAGTAACCCAGCAGTACGATGGTGCTCAGCCTTCACCTGTTGGCATATCAAACACTTGGCAACGCTCCGTGCCACACTCCTCTTCATGCCAATCCACCAATAATTCAGACGGAGGTCCTTATACATCTTGGTGCCTCCAGGATGTATAGAATATGGCGAGCTATGAGCCTCGCTCAACAGCTCCTCGCGAACATCACCTGCAGGTACACAGAGTCTGCTGCCGTACCGCAGCAAACCATCCTCATGAATCACGAACTCCGTCCGTAGTCCAGCTTCAACCTGCCTTCTGATCCTCTGCAGCTTCGGATCTCCTGCCTGTGCTGCCTTGATCCGATCCACGATCGTGGACTGAATATGCAAATTCATGAACGAATGAACCACACCAGGTAGGACAACCTCCAAATCCATCTCTCTCAGCTCCTGCTGAATCCTCCAGTCGGCAGTATGCTTCATCGCAGTAGGAAGTCTACTCAAGGCATCTGGCACTACGTTCACCTTCCCCGGATGATACTGCAAATCAATCTCGTAGTCAGCCATGAGCTCTAACCATCGCCTCTGACGCATGTTGAGCTCCTTCTGCGTAAAGATGTACTTCAAGCTCTTGTGATCGATGAAAATCTTCACACTCTCACCTAGCAAGAAGTGCCTCCAAATCTTCAGTGCAAAAATCACTGCTGCCAACTCCAGATCGTGCGTCGGGTAATTCTTCTCATGGGTCCTCAACTGACGAGAAGCGTACACGACCACGTGGCCATGCTGATGCAAGACGCATCATAGGCCCTTCCCTGATGCATCACAATAAACTTCGAAGCCTCCGTTTCGATCCGGTACTGCCAACACCGGTGCCGTGGTCAATCTAGCCTTCAAGATACTGAAGGCCTCCTCACAAGCATCTGACCAAAGAAACTCCTCGTCCTTCCTCATCAGCTTCGTCATCGGCTCTGCAATCTTCGAGAAATCTTTGATGAACCGCCGATAATAGCCTGCTAAACCAAGGAAACTCCTGATGTCTGACGCTGACTGCGGAGTCGGCCAATCTCTGACTGCTCTGACCTTCTTCAGATCTATAGATATGCCATCACCGGACACCACGTGTCCCAGGAATGCGACTCTATCCAGCCAGATCTCGCACTTGCTATACTTGGCATAAAGCTTGTGTCGCCTCAGCATCTCCAGTACTGTCCTCATGTGACAACTGTGCTCCTCCTCCGTCTTCGAATAAATAAGAATTTCATCAATGAAGATGACAACAAACTTATCCAGGAAGTCGTAGAATATTAAATTCATCAAATTCATGAACACAGCTGGCGCATTGGTCACGCCAAACGGCATGACCACGAACTCATAATGTCCGTACTTCGTCCGGAATGCTGTCTTTTGAACATCGTCCTTCTTCACCTTCAATTGATGGTACCCACTCCTCAAGTCCAACTTCGAGAAGCCTCTCGAACCTCCAAGCTGGTCAAAGATATCGTCGATGCGCGGCAGCGGATACTTATTCTTTACGGTGACAGCATTCAATCCTCGATAGTCCACGCACATCCTGCGGGACCCATCCTTCTTCTTCACAAGTAAAACTGGTGCACCCCATGGTGACACACTAGGGTGGATGAAACCCTTCTGCATCAACTCATCCAACTGCTTCCGTAGCTCCTCGAGCACAGCAGGAGCCATACGGTACGGCGCCTTCGATATCGACTGCGCTCCCGGCATAAGATCAATTCCAAACACTAAAGCTCTGTCGGGTGGCAGACCCGAGATATCCTCCAGAAAGACGTCGTCGAAGTCTCTGACGACTGCTGGTCGCTCGATCTCCATCTCCATCTGCATGGCTGCAACGATCGGCACCTCCGGCTTGGCCCGATATCTGATGGGCCCAAGCGACTCATCTCTGCTGCGGAACTCGAACTCCGGATGACCTGGAATCCGGAACACCACCCTCTTGCTGTGACAGTCGATCGAGGCGTGAAAATCTCCCAACCAATCGATGCCAAGAACGACATCAAAGTGTGGCAGATCGTGGACAATGAAATCTGCGAAGAGCTCGTGTCCACTGACCACCAAAGAAATCGATCTACATCCCTAGTTCACTGTCACCACTCCGTTCCATGTGGTGATGTCCCAACACTTAGGGAGTGTATAGGTGGGGATGGAGTGCTTTGTTACAAACCTCTGGGATATGATGCACATAGATGCATCGGAGTCGAACAAAGCCAAGGCCGGGTGAGAGGAAACTAGAATGGTGCCTAAGATATAAGGGAACTACGGTCAAATCAAACTACTCTAACAAACAATTCAAGAAAGCAACACTAATAATAATAAGATCTAAACTATGAAATGAAAGACTAGGATCAAGAGTTACCTGCTATAACTCCATCCAGCTCCTCAGTCTCCACAGCAGTCATGGTGTACGCCGGCCTCTGGGGCTGTGCTGCTCTCTGAAACATCTGCCTCTGTGGCGCCAAAGGTGGTCCACGAGCAGCAGGTCCTCTCTGAACTGGAGCAGGCGCTCTCATTTGCAGCGGGGCTGGCGTTCCAACCACAGCTTGATGAGCCCTCAGACAATCCCTCGCAGCATGCGAGCATCTCCACAAACTAAGCATAGCCCCATCTTCTTCCTGCAGGTGGCTTGAACATGTCCAGGCTTTTCGCAGAAGTGGCACGGGCCCTTGCCCTGAATCTGAACTGGTGCTCCATGCCTCTTGAATGGTACTGTCTGAACTGGCCTCATCACCGGCCTAGCAGGTGGCCGGTACTGCTCCATGGGACACTTCCCCTTATCAGCTGGAGGGTAAGGCAGAAGAGCTATGAGCTCGTGATTCTTCGCAGCATCAAGTACCTCCCTCATAGTCGAGAAACTCGCCGAAGACATAGAAGCCTGGATCTTCGGACGCAGTCCCTGACGAAAGCGATCAGCTCGCTTATCCTCCTTCCTCACCATATGCGGGGCAAAACGGCTTAGCATCTCAAACTCAGCTTCATACTCCTCGACAGTCATATCTCCCTGCTTCAGGTCTATAAACTTGCTCAGCAGCTCCCTCCTAGCAGACTTGGTGAAATACTTATCCTTGAACATAGACCTGAAGGTCTTCCATCCCACTGGCTTCTCAAGACGCCTCTCCTCGATGCGCCACCAGTTCCTTGCATTCTCCGTCAGCTGCATCTTCGCTATCTCCACTCGAGTATCGTCAGGAATCTTCGCAGCAACTAACTTCTCCTCCGTGCTCTGGATCCACTCGTCAGCAGCTAGGGGTCCCTCCTTCCCCGAAAATGTCCTCGGTTGGAGCTCGTTGAACTGCTTCACTCCTGGAGCAGCTCGTGGGGCAGGCGGAGGTGGTGGTGGTGCAACTGGAACAGCCTGGGCAGCACGCTGGGACTGTTGAACCAACTGATGCTGAACATCCAGCATCTCCCTCATCACACCTAGAAACTGACGGAAGTCTCCGCTCTGGTCCTCTGGAACTCCATCGCCTAAGTTCCCCGATCGGGTAACACGTCGTCCTGCCATCCTATTGACAGAAACACAGATGTTAGACTCGTACAATTACTGGATGATAATAAAATGAATTTCAATACTTCGATTATTTTGTATTCGCAGAAGGATGGGACCTGCATGGGCCACCACTAAAACCTGTCACGCCCCGCTTCCCAAAAAGGACGGAGGCGAAGCGTGACTAAGGCCCGCTTAGGCCGGAGCAGAGAGCCCAGACCCAATAAGCGTCTGTGGTATTCCAAAACGAAGGAAACAGGTCCCTGCAAGTTAGTACGAAACAATAAAAGTACTGAAAGAGATAGCATATCATTTTATTCCAAAATAACATCCAAAAGTACTGAGAGTCTAAAACGCCCGAAGGGCTACAACTGCAGAAAAAGAAACTACTGGTGCAAGCACCCAACCTAGGCAAGAAAACAACAGGTGCTACACACCCAATCTAAATTGGAACAGAACTCTGGATCAGCAACTAGAGGCCTCTAACTCTGGTCCTCCTCAGGGTCGTACTCCGGATCAACGTCCTCCGGCTCTCCGTCAGCTGGCAAGTCTGCCTCGTCGACGTACTCTGGCTCAACACCTGACGTACAACACCAAAAGAAGGAACTGTACGTCAGGTCAGGTCTACAAACAGGGTTAGACCAAACTGCAAGTGTATCAACTTTTAGACAATGTTTTACTGGTTGATTAGCATGCTGGGGTTATAACTGAGTAACAAACAGAAGTAACGCAGCAGGAAAGTAAAACGGGACAAGTAGTAGTCGTAGCGTGTGCTACCAACTACGGGACTAACCTACAGGTGTCAAGACAAGTCGGGACGTGACGGAAACCAGGCAAGACAAGACAAGTGAGACACGAAAGGGTTCACGCCTTACGGTTCGAGGGGGATCAGACCCTCTTACCGTGCGCACGCTCAACCCAACCCCAAACCCCAAGACAAGACAAGACAAGATATCCGTACAAGGGATCACTCGCTCTAGCTTGGCGAGTGCCCTATTGCCCGCAGGCTGTGTATCCGTACAAGGGATCACTCTCTCTAGCTTGGAGAGTGCCCTATTGCCTGCAGGCTGTGAGTCTGTACAAGGGATCACTCGAAGAGTGCCCTATTGCCCAGCGGGTTGTGCAAGACGGGACGAGACGTGACAAGACAGGAAGGGTTATTCTAGGGTGTCCACACACACGCACACACATGATAGCCCTACAATATCAAAAGTTGTTGTTGTCAGGCTCAGACTTCGTCGTTAAGTCTGAGCCGTCAGGAGTCGTCCCGGACGCTATCATTTCACGTCCGGTTCTATTTGTTCACAGTTAACATTTTCTAACCAACTAGGGTCTAAGCACAGCCAAAAAGTGCAAGTGGATACACTTGCCTGCGATGGCGAGTGTGTCATCCTCTCGAAGCATCTCGTCCAAGCGTCTCGTCCGCGGAAGTCCGTCTGAAATATCGCCACGGCGACGGTGTCAGGTCTCAATTTCATCAAATCCTATTAGGGTTCATTTCTAGGTTATCGGGACTATCCTATTCGTCAAAAGTCAATTTTTGACGTGTCAGCCTAAATCGACGATCTATCCTATGTGCACAGTCAACAAAGTCCATTCGTCGATTTTCTAAGTTCGTACAACGTTTTACTGGTGCTGGAAAATAAATTTTTGTTCAAGTTGACGATTTTTAGTTTAGGGTTCAGTCAGCTATTGTGGGGGTTTCTACGAGTTTCGGGTAACCAACCTGAACCGGAGTTTGTCGCAGATAGGAAGTCGTGTCTGATCGGAGGACTCCTCAGCTTCAGATCTGGTCCTTGCACGATTCTCCAAAAGCCGGAACTTGCGACGAAAGCCTGCGACGTGTCGTAACGTCGTAGACAGTAAATCCGCGAAGTAGCACACCCAAGTGGGGCCCACAGCAGTGCTAGGGGTCAATGGGGGACCCACAACACCTCTGGAGAACTTGGGGGGCCCACCACAGGAGTTGGTGTGGGAGAAACCAACTTGCGACGAATGGCCGTCGGTCGTGCACTGCCGGTGCGGGGGTTCCTCTCGGTCAGACCGAGAGGAGCTCTCGGTCGGGCGTGATGCAGCGCAGTGAGGGCGTTGCAAGGCAGGCGCTTCGGTTGCAGCGGGTCGGTGCGGAGATTTTCGTCGGTCGGGCGCTTGGGCGAGGCTTGCAGCGGAACGGGGTGCGGAGCTGAGCGGGGTGTGGAGCGGGCGCTCGGTCTGACCGAGCGATGCTCTCGGTCGGAGCGGGGCGACAGCGGGGGGCTTGCAGCGGTGCGGGCGAAGCGGCTGTGCGGAGAAAATCTCTCGGTCAGACCGAGAGCTGGCCTCGATCGGTGCGGGCAACAGCGGGGGGCGTTTCAACGGAGCGCTGCAAGCGGCGATGCGGGGAGCGGCTCCGGTCGTGCACTGGGAAGTGCGGGGGCGGCCGTCGGTCGTGCACTGGGGCGATCGTCGCAACGTTGCGACGAACGTTGGGAAGGTGGTTTTGACGGCTAGGGTTTGTGTAATGCGGAAATAACCTAGCCTAGGGCTAATATAAATAGGTTAGAGCTAGGGTTACGGTTAGGGTTTAAGAAAAACGTAATTAAAATATTTAAAATATTTAAATTTAAACCAAATTTACTCTCCTCTCCCTCACGCAAGATGGGTGCGGCCAAAAATTCTGAAATTTGGTCAAAAATTCTTTACTACGTTTCTATAATATAGGAATTTTATTGTAATTAAAACACTTATAAAAATAGGTTTTAAAATTATTTAAAACTTTCAAAAAAATGGAAAATAGGTCAAATTAAGTCCAAAAATTATGAAATAATTATAGGGGTGTTCGGGGCGACGAAAGAAAGAGTGTGGAGAAGACGGATCTAAATTTCGACATCGAGAGACGAAACTAAAAATAGAAACGTCTCACGTCAAAACAGAAAGTCGCGACGTCACGTCAATTAAAATAGTATCGCTGAAGAACGACTCGAGATATGTCGTTCCAAAGTTATTCCACAATCTACTACTCTCAGAGACGAACGCGACGACATAACACACAATAATGTTCAAATTCAATTAAAGTCAAAAATAGACACGTGCACGATCAAGAGCACGTGCACAAAGAAAGTACGATCGGAAACCGACCGTTACACTCCCCCTACTTAGATGCCAATCAAGTTAGTCAACAAATATTAGAGCATCTACATAGCAATTGAAGCAAATGAGTGAGATATGAATGAATTTAATTCAAGAAATCTTGGAAATAAAATCCATATTCATTGTAATCTTACTCCCCCTGAATCTAAGGCAACGAAAATCTTAGATTCAAGCGTTAGAAACATACTTAGCACATCCATTATGAATCTTGTATGTTTATTTCTCTCCCCCTATGGCATTATGCAAAAAGGTGGGAGCAAATAACAACAACAATAATAGTGCTAAAATACGAATTAACAACAATCAAGGAGTATAAAGATATATCGAATCAAAAACTCATAAAATCTCATCATATACACATGTGAGTAATGGAATTGAAATCCAATATCAACATTTTAGATATTCGAAATGAAAATAATTTTCACAAATTCATCACATCAATGAAAGAGCATGAATTAACCAATATCAAATTCGTGTATTGTCTCAAAAGCACATCAAGAAGAGTGAAGCATACATGGAGACAATATAACATACATCACACAAATATGATAATCAATAAAGCAAAGTGTGACACAAGAGAGGGATGCAACATCATATATATAGATATAAAGCAGCTGAGTACATCAACGAATGGTCATCAACATGGCCATCCCAAAAAGATACATCATGATCAACAAAAAGAATACATCATGACGACATTAAAAAAAATATATCACCATACATATATAAAAGTGTTTCAGACAACATCATCCATCATACAAAGACAAAACATATTTCAGAATCACTCAACATAAACAAAAACAGACCCCACAAAATAAAAACAAGGTTTTCAGGTGAGTGAACAGAACAGCATCAGCAGCAGCCTCAGTCAATCTGAATGACTGAGGGTCCGACGGACGGCCGAAAGATCGGAACAAAAGCCGAGCAGAGCGACGAGTAGGAAAAGCTGGAGACTTCCTCTTAGAAGACGAAACATGGACAGCAGATGAACCAATAGGAACATGAGGTGGAGTCTGGACAACGGAGGTCGGAGACACATGGGGTTTTGGTGTGAAGCCAGGAGGAGGAGAAACACAAGCAGGAGAAGTGTTCTCAGAGGTAGCAAACAGGTCACGAAGCTCGGGAGGAACAGGACAAGCAAGATGCTTACACGAGATAAGCTGAAGCTTAAGCAAAAGCGAAAGCTTCTCATCAAGGGAAACAGACAGCATTTCAAGAGCACAGACACGAGCGTCCAACTGACGAAGTAGAAACTCCGTGGACCGAGAAGGATGTTCAGTAGCCCGAGATGAGTGTTCAGCAGCATGCACTGATGGGATAGGGTCACTGACAGAGATATAAAGAGGCTCTCCTGATGATTGAGGCGAAGAGGGAGCCGGATTAGGTTTTGGTGAAGGAACAGACTCATTGAGGAAGTCGAGTGAGACATTTGGGAAGAATTGATCGAAAAGAGCCATGGCCGAGCACGGAGCTAGGGCAAGAAATAGAACGAACAAACCCTAACAAGTCACGAGATAGACGGAAGCGACCTAACCTCGTCAAGTGATAGAACAAAAGGCAACGACTCCTCGAGATTGACGCATGAAAGGGAGCGAAATTGACTGCAAAGGAGCATCAATCGAGCGGGAAAAATGCACAGTCGAAACGGAGGAGAGAGAGAATCGACGAGGGGAAATGATCATTTCGACTGAATATAAAATAGGGAAAATCAATTTGAGCCGTTGGATTAAGGAATCGACGGCTCGGATCAAATCATATGAACCGACACAGCAGGAGACAGTCGACTGGAGAACAAAAGTCAGTCGACTGTATGAAGAGATAAAATTAAAGCTCAGAGAGATGGGCAGTCGAATGGCAAGTATAATGCAGTCGCCTGTCCACTGGATAGTCGACTGACATATACTCAACAGTCGGCTGGCCGAGAATTAATACAGATCACAAGAATAACAGAGAACACTGTAAAAATTCGACAGATAGTATAGTCGCCTGATAACTAAATTGCAGTCGCCTATTAAACTAACAGTCGACTGTAAAACAGTCATCAGTCGGCTGTGCGAAAGATATCAATTTTCATATAGAGGATATAGAGTAGGGCAGTCGACTGTCAAAAGAAAAACAATCGTCTGTCCTAGTCCAAAAATGCACAGTGAGATAGAATTCCAGAGAATAAGAACACTCACCCTAGGACCTATACTCTAATCACAAATACATCTTAAAATCATTATGAAAACAATAAATCTATTGAAACACAAATTGTTCCAATCAACTTCGAAAACTCATGAAATCAAATAAGTCACAATTGCCTTTCTTAATCTCATAAAACAATAAAACACATGAAGAAAGACAATTAAGAATATGAGCTCAATAAAGAGTTATAGCATGAAAATTGAGCTTCTAGATTTCAGATTCACCCATAATTCCCAATTCTCCACGCAACCTCACAAATGAATCTTCTTTAAGAGGTTTAGTGAAGATATCGGCAATTTGTTTTTGGGTTTCAATGTACTCTAAGATGATGTCCTTCTTAGCTACATGATCATTTATAAAATGGTGTCTCACGTCTATGTATTTGGTACGGGAGTGGTGACCCGGATTCTTGGAAAGACAAATAGCACTTTGATTATCAACCATGATAGGACAAGTATCACAATTGACACCATAGTCACTAAGAGTGTGTCTCATCCAAAGAACTTGTGCACATGCAAGGACTGCGGCAATATATTCCGCTTCAGTCGTGGACAATGACACCGAATTCTGTTTCTTAGAGAACCAAGAAACTAAGGAATTTCCTAAGAAATGGCATGTGCCACTAGTACTTTTCCTGTCGGACTTGCATCCGGCAAAGTCGGCATCACTATATGAGATTAACTCATACGTGCTAGACTTAGGGTAAAGTAACCCATAATCTAGGGATTGATTGAGATAACGAAATATTCGTTTAACTGCAATCAAGTGTGACTCCTTAGGTCTTGCTTGATATCTAGCACATATACATACGGAAAACATGATATCGGGCCTACTAGCTGTTAAGTAAAGTAAGCTACCGATCATACCTCGATATAGACGAACGTCTACATCTTTTCCGCTTTCATCCTTGTGTAGATGAGTAGTAGTACTCATGGGAGTCCTTTTGCTTGAAGACGATTCCATCCCGAATCGCTTAATAAGCTCCCCGGTGTACTTTGTTTGATGTATGAAAGTGCCATTCTCCATTTGTCGAATTTGCAATCCAAGGAGGTAGGTGAGCTCTCCCATGTGGCTCATCTCAAACTCATCCTTCATAGACTTGGAAAATTCTTGACAAAGATTAGAGTTAGTAGAACCGAAAATAATATCATCTACATAAACTTGAATCAAAAGAATGTCATTTTCATAATCTTTAATGAAGAGTGTAGAATCAACTTCTCCCATTTTAAAACCTAAATTCAAAAGAAAGGTCTTAAGGCGATCATACCAAGCTCTAGGAGCTTGTCTCAATCCATACAACGCTTTCTTAAGTTTGAAAATATGGTTTGGAAATTTTTCATGAATAAAACCGGGAGGTTGAGAAACATAGACTTCTTTATTTACAAATCCATTTAAAATGCACTTTTAACATCCATTTGATATAATTTAAAATTCTGATGGGATGCAAAAGATAAAAGCAACCTAATTGCTTCTAATCTAGCTATGGGGGCAAAGGATTCTTCGAAATCAATACCTTCCTCTTGCCGGTAGCCTTGAGCTACTAACCTTGCTTTGTTCCGTGTGATTACCTCGTTTTCATCGGTCTTGTTCTTGAAGAGCCATTTGGTCCCAATAGTTTAGTGACCACTTGGAAGAGGTACAAGTTACCAAACTTCGTTTCTCTCTAATTGCGCTAGTTCTTCTTCCATTGCCACTATCCAAGAGCTATCCTCACAAGCTTCTTGAATGTTCTTTGGCTCAATGGTAGAGACGAATGCGCAATGGGAGAATTCTTCAATTCTTGATCTCGTTCAAACACCCACACCAATATCTCCAATAATTTGGTTATGTGGATGGTTGCGAACGGTTGGATAAGCTTTGGGCAAACCTGGATCACTAGGAACAACTTCAACAACTTCGTTAGAAGTGTTAGTCTCAACAATATTATCATTAATCTTAACATTATTAAGAGAGTCACAAAGAATCTCTACATTATCATCATCAACATGAGGAAAGTCAAAATCTTCATAAAAAGATACGTGAAGTGATTCCTCAATCGTTGAAGAAGTTTTGTTGTATATCCGGTAGGCTTTGCTACGTGTGGAATATCCAACAAAAATTCCTTCATCGGATCTTGGCTCAAATTTGTCTAAATTACCAAAGGTGTTCTTTATAAAACATTTTGAACCAAAGACACGAAAATATTTCACTTGAGGCTTTTTATCATAAAACAACTCAAAACAAGTTTTGTTTGTTCGGGGTCTCACTAGGATCCTATTGAGCACATAGCATGCCATGTGCACCGCTTCTGCCCAAAATTGTAGTCCTAAATGACTATCATGGAGCATAGTGCGAGCACACTCAATAAGAGTCCTATTCTTTCTTTCTACAACACCATTTTGTGGTGGTGCACGAGGAAAGAAAAAGTTATGAGTTATCCCGGAGTCATCACAAAACTTAGTAAAAGACTCATTCTCAAATTCTCCTCCATGATCACTACGAATAGTGATAATGGTGGATCCTAAAAGATTTTGAATCTTCTTTGCAAATTTGGTAAACTCTTCATGAGCTTCATTCTTATTAGTTAAGAATGAAACCTAAGTAAATCTAGAAAAGTCGTCAACGACAACTAGTCCATAATGAGCATTACCTAAAGAAGCGGTTCTAGTTGGCCCAAATAAATCTAGATGTAGAAGTTCTAGGGGCCTCTTAGAAGTAATCCCTTCTTTAAGCTTAAATGAAGATTTACTTAGTTTACCTCTTTGACATGAATCACAAAAGTTTTTCTTATTAAAAACAATCTTAGGAAAACCTTTGACTAGATCATGCTTAGCTAACTTATATAAGTGCTTGAAGTGAACATGACCAAAACGGCGATGCCATAATAGTTGTTCACTTGTGTTAGCAACTAAGCAATGTTCTACGGTTTTAGGCAAGCTTAAATAATAAATATTTTTACGCCTAATACCGGAAAATAAAACATTTGAATCACAATCAACAATAGTACACAATCCTTCTCCGAAGTTAACCTTGTAACCTTTGTCACAAAGTTGACTTATGAAAATGAGGTTGTGACATAAACCACTAACAAGATAAACATTAGTAATTATGGGTTTGGAAGGATTACCAACGATACCTACTCCAATGATGGTTCCCTTTTGATTACCTCCAAAAGTGACTGTTGCACCATCTTTGATGCTAATCACTTCGGAGAGCAATGAGGGATCTCCCGTTATGTGTTTGGAGCAACCGCTATCAAGAATCCATCCTTTCCCTTTAGAGCTAATAAGACTTTTATTGCTCTTCTTCTTTCTCTTGGGTACCTATATAATATACCATAAGCTTATGGTACCCAATGTTTGTTGGGTCCAAGGGGATTAGCCCTTTGGAAGCCAAGTCCAAGTGGACTTCCGCTTCCCAACATAGTTAATATTTCTAATTACATCATGAAAGTAGGAATCAACATAAGCATTCCTAACATTTAGACTAGTGTTCTTAGGACCCCAAATAGTGTACATCTTGGAAGTCCTATTCCTAGTTGCATGCATATGAGTTAGATTTCTATGTGGTACACGCTTCTTAGGAACATGATTTCTAGCATAGATATGAGGTGGAGGATATGCATTGTACATTCTTGAATGATATGTATTCTTGGGAACATGCATATTATATGAAGCATATTGATCATGCATGACATGTGGAGAATTAGCATACATGAAAGAATGATGCGTATGAGCATATGGGTGTGTGGGAGCACGTACAAGAGTATTTCTCATGTGTGGTTGTGTACGTGTCCGTGGGTGCGGAGCATAAAATGTGTCATGATTATCCACTTGT
The DNA here is from genome assembly GCA_030789695.1 of Scilla litardierei. NCBI lineage: Eukaryota > Viridiplantae > Streptophyta > Magnoliopsida > Asparagales > Asparagaceae > Scilla > Scilla litardierei. The sequence goes on from CM061133.1 coordinate 159,140,771, forward strand.
GAAGTAGGTTATTTCTGTTGGATCCTGTCAAAACAAGGACGTTAGGATCGATTAATGAAGTAGAGACTTACGCTTGCGTATGCGGCACCGTAGTCTCGGAACTTCGCCCTCGGATTCGCCACAACGGTCGATACTTCGTCACGGAGGATCGAAGCAGAGTTTCACCGCCTAAATCTCTATTTAGAAGAGAATTTTAATGGAAGGGAGAAGAAGAACATAAGATGCCTTTTGCAAACTTATGGCATGGAAAGTGTGTTATGAATGCCTTACCCTTGGGTCCTATTTATAGGCTTTAGGGGTGGTTATTGTAGGAAATAACCAATTATAAGCTTATTAGCCTATATTAGCGCATTCATTTATCCTCTTCTTCATTCACTTATCAAGTGCATGTATGCACTTATAAAGTGACTTTTTCCACTTATCGAGTGGCTTTTTCCACTTATCGAGTGGTCCTTTTCACATGAGAAAAGGTTCCCTTCGTGCACGCTTTCGTGCACGCGACATCTGAGGTCCGTATACCCTCATACATCCCCTCATGGGTGTATTCATGTCGTCCATATCCAACATCTCCCACTCACACTTGAGGGGATTGTAAGGAAACATCTTTCCTTTAACTCTTCTGTTTATCATACCGAGAAATAGGCCGTGTGACCGCCATGCGCATAGAGTCCGCTGTTGTGCACTTGTTAGAGATACACAACACCCCTCGAGGTGCAAAGTTGAGTAGATCAACGCATGCTTTACCCTAGATTATTTCTTCACATTTCTTATACTTTATATTCAACAATTGAATCCCATCTGGATTACAATTGGCTGGCCAGCTTTGAATCTCTAAAGTCCAAATGTGAATATGAAATTAATCTTCCTCTTCTTGCGATCCTTTTGATCTTTACTTGACTCGCTTTTCTAACATGCCCCGCCGGACCGAATTAACCATAGTCCATAAGCAACATGCTAAGATAGCAATCACCCAGTCAAATCTTAAGGAACCAATTAGAGTCCATAAGGGTAACGAGTTAAGACCCATGTGGTCTTTGGGTCTCACATAATAGTAAACACAATTACTATTCTAACCCAATGGTCAAAATGCATACGTAGTATGAATACGTATTACAACATCACTCCTTTCCTAGGGAGCGTATGTCTCAATGATGTTGTAAGGATGATGATCAGACACCATAATGTCTGATTTTGAGTCCCTTTTGCTACTCAAATAATCTTCTAGACCCACATCCTGCATTAGACAGATAGGATTTCAAGAATCCTCTTAGATCTTTTGTAAGCATCCATATGATGCAGATCTTTCATACGACCATTTTGTTTAAGTCATGACTCTAAATCATCCGTCTGACGATTTTGACTTTAAACAGGTCTCATCTTTATTTTACATGTCTGATAAAATAAAGGCGGTTGTTCATGTGAGAGAGCCAACCTCAATCTGTCCGACATACTCAAAAAAATCTAGCTGAGATTTCAAAAAATGTACACATACATTTCTTAAAATTTCATATGCAATGTTGAAAAGAACTTATTCTTTTATTAATTTTGATCCTTTTACAGACATGGGAATTTACATTGGTACAACTCAGCTCTTACGCAATCCTTGAGATGATAAGTGTTTGTAAAACACATCTCTGGGGATCGCCTTCGTAAGCGGATCCGCTATCATCTCATGCGTAGATATGTACCTTATGTCTACCTTCTTGGTTTTATCATAGTCTTTTGCAAATTTGTCCTCTTAACCGCTTTCCAGTGTGTTTGCCCTGGATTGGATTGGTAACAACTTACCATTCCAACGGCAAAAAACAGATGTCCGGTCTTGTACACATCATAGCGTACATAAGACTACCAACTGCACTGGAATATGGAACTTTTTCCATAATTTCCTTTTCCCTTTGGTTCTTAGGACACATCTTCAGACATAAATTATCACATATGCTTATTGGAATATCAATGGACTTATAGTCCTGCATATTAAAACGTTCTAGAACCTTCTTTATATAAGTCTCTTGTGAAAGAGAAAGAAGTTTCTTCGAGCGATTCCTTGAAATCTTAACTCCAAGGATATAAGCGGCTTCTCCCATGTCTTTCATCTCAAAAACTGATGAAAGCCAAGCCTTGATATCCATCACAAAGCCCTTGTCATTTCCGGCTATTAAAATGTCATCTACATATAGAGACATAATAACGTACTTGCTCTTAATCCTCTTGATATATACGCAGTTGTCTTCATCAAGCATGGAAAAACCATTTGATAAGACAACTTCTTGAAATCGTATATACCATTGCCTCGAGGATTGTTTAAGACCATATATGGATTTACGAAGTTTACAAACCTTATATTCGTTTTCTTCTTTTACAAACCCTGTTGGTTGTTCCATATAGATCTCCTCGTCCAATTCTCCATTGAGAAATGCAGTCTTTACATCCATCTGATGTAATTCGAGGTCTAAGCAAGCTACCATAGCCAGAATCAGGCTAATCAAGGTAAAACGGACAACAGGTGAGAAGGTCTCTTCGTAGTCTATCCCTTCCTGTTGCGTAAAACCTTTCGCGACAAGGCGAGATTTATATCTGTCAATAGAGCCATCAGCCTTATGCTTGATCTTGAGAACCCATTTGTTTCCAATAGCTCTACGTCCTCTGGGTAAGTCAACTAGGTCCCAGACTTGGTTAACTTTCATGGATTCCAACTCTTCCTTCATCGCTTCCATCTATTTGTCTTTCGCAGGGCATGATACGGCCTGTTTGAAAGTAACAGGCTCGTCATCATCTTGTAGTAAAGTCATAAAGGTTTGCGGAAATTCATCCTCAAATTTTAGAGGAGCCAACCTTGTACGACTACTACGTTGTATTTGAGATTCTTCAAGTCCTTGTTGACTCGAATTTAGATCAATTCTAATATCACTCCCACTTGGAATGTCGTTTAGAAATGCTCCCACTTGGATCATTATTCCCGTATGTAATAGGATTTGCGTCATTCGTATCATCCATTGGTGAAGTTTGAAACGTATTTTCGTCTTCACCAAGAATTCTCCCACTCGAATGAGGTAATCCTTCTTGATCATTAATCTCAAATAGAGATAAGTCCTGACTTATCTCGCCCTGTCTTGGAAACTCGTATTCCAAGAAAGTGACATCCCTCGACTCAAATTCAATTAGACCTCCATTGTCTTCCTGACCAATGAAAACATAACCTTTGGAGTTTTCTGCGTATCGTATAAAGATACATTTCCTTCCCTGTGGCCCAAGTTTGCCATACTTATGGGAGGGAATATGTGCGTAGGATGCACATCCCCAAGGTTTTAAAATGTTTAAGTCAGGAGACCTTTGGTTCCACAACTCATAAGGAGTGGAGCTAACTGATTTCGAGGGTACGCGGTTCAAAATGAAAGTGGCCGTTAATAATGCATCACCCCAAAAGGTGAATGGCAAGTTAGCTTGCGCCATCATTGAACGGACCATTTCCATTAAAGTCCTATTCCTCCTTTCAGCAACACCATTTTGTTGAGGAGTATAAGGCATAGTTACCTGATGTACTATGCCCTTTTCATCACAAAGTTCCTTAAAACTTGTTGATTGATATTCACCGCCCCTATCGGTTCGTAAGACCTTAATCTTGTGATCTAATTGATTCTCCACTAAACTCATATAGTTCTTAAAGCAGGTTCATGCTTCACTTTTGTGGGATATCAAATAGATATGTCTGAATCGGGTGAAATCATCAATAAAAGTGATGAAATAGGACTTCCCGCGTCTTGTCTTGACATTCATCGGACCACATATGTCCGAATGGATGAGCTGTAATGGAACCTCGGCCCTTGTGCCGGTTCCAAACGGCTTGCGACAAGATTTCCCTACAAGGCAATGTTCGCAAGTCGACATATCAACTTTTGAAACATTAGATAGAAGGCCACGTTTGGCAAGTCTATCCATACGCGTTGGTCCAATGTGACCAAGCCTTGCATGCCAACAAATTATATCAGACTCATAAGTCGAAGAATTTGCAACAAGGAAATTTTCATTACAATATAAAGAGTCATACATTGTATTTAATACAATAAATCCTTTAAATACATACCCAATGCCAATTAAGGAATTATTACAACACAAGTCCACTTTACAATTTTGAAAGAACCAGCTATAACCAAGACCTATTAACACGACCACAGATATTATATTCCTTCGAATATCTGGAGCGAAGAGAACATCATGAAGTAGGAGAGTGCAGCCGTTGTCCAAGACTAGCTTGCAAGTCCCAACGCCTTTCACTTCAACACGTGTGTTGTTTCCTACATAGATCCACTTCGTTCCTTGGGGTATCCGATGATACTCCACGAAGGACCGTCTGTCCCTTGCTATGTGGTCGGTGGCACCTGAATCAATTATCCAAAATGGATTAGATTCCACAAGAAATATTGAACTAGAAACACATATGTAACTAGTACAATTACAAGTTACCTCGTCGCTTCCACTCGTACATGAACGAGCATAGTGACCGAACTTGTTGCACTTGAAGCACTTGACCTTCTTCAAGTCTTTCTTCTTGTGCCATTTCTTGTGCCCACCCTTATGTTTGGGTTTCTTGGTAGACTCAGGTTGCTTATTACGTTCATTAGTAAACTTCAAACGATCTTTTCGTTTCTTTCCCCCGTTTGAGGAACTAGCAACCATGTGCACTTCTGCACTTGGCTTGGCGACCGCAAGCCGCTCTTCCTCTAACTCGAGGTGCTTAGAAACGTCGCTGAAATCTTGATGCTCTCATTGTGAGTGAGATGCATCTTCATTTGGTCCCACCCATTTGGTAGGGAACGTATGACTGCTTGGATTTGTTGCTCATCAGTGAGCACATGACCTGCATCTTTTAACTCTGAGATTAGATTCGCCATATGTCGCAGATGTTTCCCCATGGAATAATCTGGACGTTTCTTGTATGAATCAAATCTTATAGTTAAAGAACGAAGTTTGGACACCGATGTGCCACCAAACTTCTCCTCAAGCGTGGACCATATGTCCATGGCTAAGTCATGCTCTCGGAAGATGCGCATTATGTCATCGGCCATACTGCTCAATAACGTAATGCGAGCTATCTTGTTCTTCCGAGACCAAGCATCAAAAGCTTCCTTGTCTCGTCTGTGTTGGGCCGTAGTGCCCAACTCGGGTTTAATCATTACGTTCTTTAGAGTTTCGAGCACTTCTTGCTCCTCTAGAACGTATTGTATCTTGATGGACCATAGTTTGTAATTATCGCCGTTGAGTTTTTCACCTCTGTTTAACTCAGCGACGATATTCTTTGAAGCGGAAGACATTTTACTTTTAAAATACTGCAAAAGACAAAACCGAAGGTTTGATCAAAATCATTGCATTAAAAATTCTTTAAAATATAATTCCCATTTGAAATGATAATAGAATATCCCATTTGGATAGTTCTAATTTCAACTCCCACTTGGAATGATATTTATAATTTGATAAGTTACTTTCGAAAAATATTGAAGATGTTGTTATAAAATCGGAAAGGTTTCTATGATTCCAATCACCATCTAGAACAATCCTTCAATATTTCCCCCTCACTTATCAAACGATAGTACTCTTATAGTACTTCGCAGCGGAAAAGCGTTTTTGAAAACGTATTTTTCAAAACGTATTAAAACGTATTTTTCAAAAATGTATATTTCAATCCAGTACCCTTATGATACTAGCGAAATATTCGGCACTTCTTGGCCATTTACCGGGGTTGTTCCGTATCCGTGCCAAGGTCGGATCCCCCTTGAGGGGATTTTTTTGCAAGCCATTGTCGACGGCTCCTGTATGGATCCAGGCGTTTCCCCCAGTATAGGAGAATTTTACCGCAGACGACTGTCGTTGGCCCCGTATGGGCTAGTCGGCATGTTCGTGTTACATCGACCAAGGCCTCTCACCGAATTGGTCGACCAAAAATCCCGGATTGGTCGACCAATACCGACCAAGGATCTGGCACCCCCGGCCAGGGCCTCTGCCCTGGCCGGCCATGGCCCTGGCCTGAGGCCAGGGCGTCGGCCCTGGCCTCTGCCAGGGCCGGTCAGGCCGGCCGGCCGGGCCCTGGCCTCTGCCAGGGCTGGTCCGGCCCTGGCCCCTGCCAGGGCCGGCCTGGCCGGCCCCTGGCTCTGGCCGAGGCCGGCCAGGGCCTCCTGGCCCTGGCCCTGGCCCCGGCCAGGGCCCCCTGGCCCTGGCCGTGGCCGGCCAGGGCCGACCTGGCCAGGGCCGGCCATAGCCTAGCCATGGCCCTTTGGCCATGGCCGGCCATGGCCCATATGGCCATAGCCGGCCACCCCCTTGCATGGGGTTGGCCGCACACCCTGCCGGAGGGGTGGCCGTGGTGGTTATTGGCCGTAGACAACCCCCTTCGCATGGGGAGGGGGGGTGCATTGCCTTCATAGCCCATTTGGCCATGGTGATCAAGCACCAAAAGTCATCTTCCCCGATGTGAATAACTACCATCTTCTTCCTCGATGAAGCTCCCGTTCGTCGATGAAGCACCCGTTCGTCGAGAAAGTAGTTATTCTCTAATGGCCGTGTGCCAAAATGAAAAAATAACATACTTTAAAGTTCGTAAACTACACGCTCCACATGAAGAGAGTTCACATTCCCTATGAATGGAGACTCAGCATCCATGAAGAGTGCGAACTTGATGATATGAACGGTCGGTTCTTCCCGTCACAGAGAGTTCCTGCCATATCCGTAATGGTAGGAGACCTTAACGTGAAAAGAACAACCGTTGCTTTCTCTCCGTCACGAAGCGTTCCTACCATATCCATAATGGTAGGATACCCATTCGTGAAAAAGACAACGCCTCGTTCATCGGTTCGACGGGGCGACGGTTTGACCGGGGCGACGGTTTGACCGGGGCGAACCCGTATGGCTCTGATACCAATGTTGGATCCTATCAAAACAAGGACGTTAGGATCGATTAATGAAGTAGAGACTTACGCTTGCGTATGCGGCACTGTAGTCTCGGAACTTCGCCCTCGGATTCGCCACAACGGTCGATACTTCGTCACGGAGGATCGAAGCAGAGTTTCACCGCCTAAATCTCTATTTAGAAGAGGATTTTAATGGAAGGGAGAAGAAGAACATAAGATGCCTTTTGCAAACTTATGGCATGGAAAGTGTGTTATGAATGCCTTACCCTTGGGTCCTATTTATAGGCTTTAGGGGTGGTTATTGTAGGAAATAACCAATTATAAGCTTATTAGCCTATATTAGCGCATTCATTTATCCTCTTCTTCATTCACTTATCAAGTGCCTTTATGCACTTATAAAGTGACTTTTTCCACTTATCGAGTGGCTTTTTCCACTTATCGAGTGGCTTTTTCCACTTATCGAGTGGTCCTTTCACACGAGAAAAGGTTCCCTTCGTGCACGCTTTGGTGCACACAACATTTGATCGGTCCATATTTTACACCTTTTTTCTGCATGTTTTTACGCCATTTCGATTGCTCATATTGCGATTTTCACGAGTATTCGACGATATTGCGTTACTTTTCACTATTTCTTGTTTTTGTCGGATTTCAGGAAATATGGAGCGATCGGGAACAAAAATAAGCTTAAGTGACTTGCACCCACTCCGGAGCGTCACCCAAGGCTCTTTTTAGGGATATTCAGTGATGGGAGACGGGTGAAAGAAGAAGAAACTGTAGGATCTAAATAAGGCCTAGAGGGGGGGTGAATAGGCCTTTGACCAAATTATCGTAAGATAAAAATTAAGCCTAGTTTACAGCATGCAGTTTAGGAATCAGACAATCAAAGCATTCACAGAAGACACAGAATTTAACGTGGTTCGGTCCCCATGACCTACGTCCACCCCAATGAGCAATCACTTATACTGTTTCTTTAAGAAGTTACAATCTCCCTTAGATCGGTGCACCAACACCAACCTGTCAGACCAACTCAAGCTCACCAAAGCCAAAAAGAAACATACAAGTATCACTCCCCAACCCAACTTGCCCCAACAAGTTTGGTTCCCAGAATCCCAAATAACAGAAGAAATTATATTACATAAATGCTGATCAAAACATTAATAACTTCACAAATAAATAAGATCAAGAGTTTAGAAAGCTCATTTGTGAAGATCTCTCTGGTTGTCGTCTTTCAGCACATCAGTAGCTTCACAACGCTTCTTACGGAATGATGATCGGATGTCTGTAGAAGAAGTAGTCGCTGTCCCCGTGGAAGTAGTCGGTAGAAGTTCCTCACTCAAAGTGATCTCATTTTCTGCACAGGAGGAACTAGCTGCTCAACTTGCTATCACTGCGTCGGGGATGAAGTCACGGTCGCAACGCTTCTTGCGGAACTCAATTTGGATCTCTAGAACTCCACTTATTGATGAAAATGTGAAGAGATGTACATTGGTATTTATAGAATTGAGTTAACGGGTTTTGACACTGTGCGAGGGGATCCGATACGGTCGGCGTCGCGGGTTTAAAGCCGCTGGGACCCGCATCCGTAATTTTCGCGCTGTCGGCAACCGTTGGATTTCGGATGGACGATCGCGATTGCGCCACGTCGACGCGGATCCGCTGCGTTCAGCGCCCGCCTCAGCTGACCCGGACCCACGAGCCGCCCGCCAGCGCTGACTCGAAGTCGGCAACGTCTGGACCGTTGGATGGAGATCCGACGGTGGAGATTACGCCACGTCGCCCGCGGCTGACTCAGCGGCGCCCGCAATTTTTGACTTCGAGCGGATGGTAGGTGGCCGTTGGATCGAGATCGGGCGGCGGACAAGCGGCCACGTCGCCCCGCTTCGAGCGACCGTCAGATGCGAAATGGACGGCTCAGATCATGCCACGTCGGCCGATTTAATTCTGCGATGAGGCGTATAAATGAACAGTACCGTATGCCGTATTTGCTGAGTATTTTCACTGTATTCTTGCGTATTTTGGCATCAAATAAATCCCAAAAATTCTGAAATAATTCTCAAAAATCCCATAGCTTCATATTGACATGTGAGAATATTTTCACCTCATTTCACCTCTTGTAGAAAAAGTTTCTTCTTTGTATACTCAGTATTTTCTTGTATTTCCCCGTATTTGGACTTCAAACAATCTCCATAAATCCTGAGAAAATTCCCATGCTATTTATAGCCTATGATTAACTCTAGGGTAGAGTTTCATAGCTATACTCTCTTGTTTGATCAGCTTGTGTAATTCCAAATGAAGTTTCAGCTCCATATTTCAACGCACTTGAGTACGTGCATGTTTAACTTGAGCAATCATGACTATAGGGACCTGTGACACACTCAACAAACAGATTAGAACAGTTCAGTAGGGTTTGTTATCATCAAACATAGGTTAGGATGCTGTTTCCAACAATCTCCCCCTTTTGATGAGAACAAACCAGACATTAAGATTATTTTGAAAAAATGTGTTAAGTGTGTGAGTGTGTGAAGCATGAATATGAGCATGAATGACAAAAATGATATGCTCCCCCTATTGACATGCTCCCCCTATCTCTGACATGCACAATCTTAATATTTCTCTCCCCCTTTGTTTTCATCAAAAAATGTATGAAATAGCATATGAAGAATGGAGAATTGAACATTATAAACCAAAACAAAAGGCAATACATCGTTTGACCACAATGAATAAATAAGCAATAATCACTAAGTCATAACTAGCAGAATTCATCTCCGTGCTCAAGTGTGATGATCAAATGTTTAGTACATATGGAAAGGTAATAAGGAATACAACCTGTCATAACCTTCTTTTCCACTGAATATATGAATATCAAAGATTGAGTTTCCCCTTCTCATGTAATATGAGTTCAAGATACCAATTCCAAACATGACCGAGAAGGATTTTTAAATGTGAAATGGCAGTGCTTGACGGACTTAACACCAACGCTAAAAAAATGACATTTATAGCATAAGTTGGATGTCCAAGGGTAGTATCAAGGACATGGATCGTATCCATTTTTCATACGAAGCTCTGTGTATATATTTTGAAGACACTCGTCTTGCTATTCTTTTTATACACGTATATTTTGATGAGAGCTTTTCTTTTTACCCATGCCTTGAAACATCATATCCCATTAAAACATAAATTAGTCCACCAACAACCACTTTTCTTATTCAATATTTCAAATCCATATCAAAAAACATATTGATCTGTGTAAGTGTGATTGGATGGTGAAAAACGTTAGTTACTCATTAATGAATATGACCTAATTAAGCATGTAGTCTTTGAATGCAAGCATTGTTAAGAATATAATATTCAAAATCCATAAGACATATGTTTTGCATTTAAAGCTGTTTCTGATGAAAAATGCAAAAGGAGGAGATAGACAATTCACTTTCCCTTTCTGTTTTTATTTTTCTTTTTTTTTTTCATTTTTATTTTTATTTTTCATTTTTTTTATTTTTCTTTTTGTAGCACACCACACAAAAATAATAAAAGCACACCAAATAATATTTTCACTCTAAATATAATCAATAATGCCCAGTTCTAGACGTAGACGACAAAAACGATCTTCTGGCAAAGGTTTTGTAAAGATATCTGCCAACTGAGAATCAGTAGAAATATATTCAATGGATACATCCTCTTTTGCCAAATGATCTCTAAGAAAATGATGTCTTACATCTATGTGTTTTGTCCGAGAGTGATGAACGGGATTGTTAGAAAGATCTATAGCACTCTTACTATCACATCGTAATGGAACTTTTCTAAGATCCAAGCCGTAGTCAGACAGGGTTTGCATCATCCAAAGTACTTGGGCACAGCAACTGCCAAGGGCAATATACTCAGCTTCAGTAGTGGACAAAGCAACACTGTTCTGCTTACGACTAGACCAAGAAACCAATGAATATCCTAGCATAAAACATGTTCCACTAGTGCTCTTTCTATCAATCATACTACCAGCATAATCAGCATCAGCATAGCCAACCAAATTAAGATTACCACAAGAGGGATACCATAGTCCAAGTGTAGGAGTGTGAATAAGATATCGAAAAATCCTCTTAATGGCTATCAAATGTGATTCTTTTGGATAGGCTTGAAATCATGCACACAAACAGACAGAAAACATGATGTCTGGTCTAGATGCAGTTAAATAGAGTAAGGACCCAATCATACCTCGATAAAGCTTTTGGTCCACATTTATACCTTTGTCATCCTTTTCAAGCTTCGTCGTCGGACTCATTGGAGTTCGCATTGGCTTTGCATTTTCCATCCCAAATTTCTTCAACAGTTCTTTTATGTACTTGGTTTGGGAAACATATATGCCATCTCCAGTTTGTCTTACTTGAAAGCCCAAAAAATATTTCAACTCTCCAACCAGACTCATCTCAAATTGATCCTGCATAACCTTTTCAAACTTTTGGCATAAAAGATCATTAGTAGCACCGTAAATAATATCGTCCACATAAATCTGAACAATAAGAAAATGATCTTGTTCATGCAAGATAAACAAAGTGTTGTCTGCACTACCCTTTTTAAAGTTATTTTCCAAAAGATATGAACTGAGACGGTCGTACCAAGCTCTGGGAGCTTGCTTCAGACCATACAAAGCCTTTTGCAACTTGTAAACGTGATTTGGAAAACTATGACTTTCAAAACCAGGGGGTTGTTCAACAAAAACATCTTCTTTCAAATAACCATTTAAAAATGCACTTTTTACATCCATTTGCTTCAATTTAAAACCTTTGAAACTTGCAAAAGCCAGTAATATTCTAATGGCTTCTAATCTAGCAACGGGTGCAAAAGTTTCATCACAATCAATTCCCTCAATCTGGTTATATCCTTTGGCCACTAATCTTGCCTTATTTCTGATTACATTTCCAGATTCATCAAGTTTGTTTTTGAAAATCCATTTAGTGCCAACAATTGGGTAATTATCAGGTCGGGGCACTAATGTCCAAACATTATTTCTATCAAACTGATTAATCTCATCATGCATGGCCATAACCCAACTTTCATCAGTTAAAGCGATTTCAACGTTCTTAGGTTCAATTTCAGAAATGAGGTCACCATGAATGCAAAAGGCACACAAGTTATTGAAAGTGGATCGAGTGCGTATACCTTCCGTAGGAGTCCCCATGATCAGCTCAGGTGGATGATGTGGATTGAACCTGAGCTCTCCTCTTTCCAGTCTATGTCCTTGTGTTACTTCTGGTTCAGCTTCCTTTTGGCCTTCAGATGGTTCAGCTATGTTTTCAGGCTCTGTAGTTTCCTTGTCTGCATCTTCAGTTTCCCTGCAATTTAAAAGATTTATTTCAGCTTCATCAAATTTCACATTAATTGACTCAACAACAGTTAAGGTTCGTTTATTGTAGATCCTGTATGCTTTGCTCCTTGATGAATATCCTACGAACACTCCTTCGTCTGATTTGGATTCAAATGTCCCCAGCTGATCTCCTGTGTTTAAAATGAAACACCTGCATCCAAATACTCTGAAATATGAAATGTTAGGAGTCTTGCCATGCCACAGTTCATAGGATGTTTTGTTCATTAAAGGTCTAAGCATAACCCTGTTGCAAACATAGCAGGCTGTATTCACTGCTTCGGCCCAAAAATACATAGGAAGAGAATAATCATTAAGCATGCTTCTTGCCATCTCTTTTAAAGTTCGATTCTTTCTTTCGACCACCCCGTTTTGTTGAGGTGTTCTAGGAGAAGAAAATTCATGTAAGATCCCTTTTTCCAAACAGAAGTTTTCAAAAACAGAGTTTTCAAATTCACCACCGTGATCACTTCTAATTTTCATAATTGAAAGATTTTTCTCATTTGAAACTTGATTACAAAAATTTTGGAAATTTTCAAAGGAATCCGATTTCTTGGCTAAGAAGTAAACCCATGTATATCTAGAAAAATCATCGATCAAAACAAAACAAAATCTCTTTCCATTGAGGCTAGCAACATCGGTAGGCCCAAACAAATCCATATGAATCAATTCTAAGACTCGTGAAGTGGTAACTTCCCGAATTCCCGTAAAAGTGGATCTAGTTTGCTTACCTTTTGTGCATGCAACACACAACTTACCATTCTCGTACTGTTGATGTGGCAAGCCTCGGACCAGGTTTTTATTCTCCAGCTTATGTAGCAACTTCATGCTGGCATGTGATAGTCTCCGGTGCCATAGTATAGCCTCCTCCTCCCTGCCAATCAAACATTTAGCAATTGTCATTTCTTCAATTATTATTGTATAAACATTATTTTTCCTATTGGCTATGAAGAGGGTATTACCTGTGACCGAGTCATAAATTTTACAAATTTTCTCATCAAAAAGTACTTTCATACCTTTGTCACAGAGTTGGCTTATGGAGATGAGGTTGTGTTTGAGATTTTCAACCCAGAGGACGTCAGAAATTTTAAAAGTATTGTTGCCAACAATACCTTTACCCATTACCTTGCACTTGCCGTTGTCCCCTAATGTAACACTTCCTCCTTCTTGCTTCACGAGGCTAAGGAACTTGTCGATGTTCCCTGTCATGTGTCTTGAGCAGCCTGAATCCAAATACCACTCACACAGTTGTTCCTTAGCCACGCTGAGTCCCTACACATAAGAAGAACAAGGTATGTGTGACCTGGGTAGCCAAATAGGTCCACAATGGTTAGTCATAGTACCTTTCGGAACCCATACTTGTTTGAACTTCATGTTTTGGTTCTTATAACGACAATTTCTATATAAATGCTCAAAAGAACCACATGTATAACATTTGGCGTTCCGTTTCTTTTTCTTGATGTAATGATTTTTCTTTATCATGTTTTCATTATAAACATTTCCAAATCCTAGTCCTTGTTTATCGTTTTTGATTGACTGGTATCCAAGAATGATGTCTAGAGATTTCCTTCCTACACCAAATTTTCTGATACTCAGTTCTAAATCAGAGACTTTGGATTTCAAAAAGATGTTTTCATTTACTAGCATGACACTTTTATTTATAAAACTCGTTCTAACATTATCTTCATTTTTAGCGAGAGTTTCTATTCTTTTATTTAGGCCAACAATCTTTTCATTACCATTCTTAATTTCTAGCTTTAATGAAGCACAAGTCTGACAAGGTATAGCTTCAGTAATACTAGATTTTCCTTTGAGTTTTTCAATGGTAATTTTGAGCGATGCAATTTCATTTTTCAATTTTATTTCATTTTGCAAAACATTATAATTTTCTTGCTGTAGTTGGAAATTCATTTCTTTATAATTTTCTATAGAGGATTCAAGAGAAGTAATTTCTGAATTCATGTTTTCACAAATGTTCATTAATTCTGGTAAAGAAAATTCATCTCTTACCTTGTTCGTGTCGCTTTCACCTATTAGGCAAAGTGATGATTGCGCTACTTCGTCTTGTGGTTCGTCTTCATCGTCATCATCCCATGTTACCGCAAATGATTTCCCTTTGGCTTCGGATGACGTGTTCTTTGTTGGACAGTTTTTCATGAAATGTCCAAATTTCTTGCAGTTGAAACATTGAACACTTTTAGTAGTATTCTGTTCAGACGAGGAATTCAAAGGATTAAACTTATTAAAACGATTGAACCTTTTTGCCATTTCAGATTTTCCGGCAGGAGTTCTGATGAAGCGTCGGAATCCTCTGACCATCAGTGCATGTTCCTCGTCGAGATCTTCATTGTCACTTTCTTCGGCTTTGAGAGCGATGGTCTTTAAAGGTTTAGCCTCACCTTTTTCTCTTGTCTCGACGGTTTTGAGTTCCAGCTCATGGGATAACAGATTCCCAATCAGATCATCCAGCTTCAGCTTAGTGAGATCTCTAGCTTCTTGGATGGCCGTCACTTTAGGTCGGAAGGAACTAGGAAGCGCTCTTAGGATTTTCCGAATGAGGTCGATGCTGTCGTAAGACTTTCCCAAGGCTTTTGAGTTGTATACGATGTCGGTGAAGCGAGTGTACATGTCCTTGATGGATTCTCCTGGTAGCATGTGGAAACCATCGTACTCTGAGCTCAGCAGCGCTAATCTGGACTCCTTCACCTGAGAGGTTCCTTCGTGAGTGACTTCGAGAGTGTTCCAGATTTCCTGCGCAGTAAGACAATGAGATATACGGTTAAACTCAGTTCTGTCAAGTGCACAGATAATTGCATTCATAGCTTTACCATTTAGAGCATAACGTTTGTTATCGTTATCATCCCATTTATCTTCTGGTTTTGGTACTTCAATATCTTCAAGTTTGATTGTAGGTGGGTGATAGCCTTTAGCAACAATTTTCCAAATTTCAAGATCTGAAGAGACTAGGAAAATTTTCATCCTAGCTTTCCAGTAAGCAAAATCAGTCCCATTAAATTTGGGTGGTCTAACTGTAGACTGTCCTTCAGCAAATGCTGAATCATATGTATTCATTATGAACTAGACTCAAATGGCCAGGCCTGGTGCTCTGATACCACTTGTAGGATCTAAATAAGGCCTAGAGGGGGGGTGAATAGGCCTTTGACCAAATTATCGCAAGATAAAAATTAAGCCTAGTTTACAGCATGCAGTTTAGGAATCAGACAATCAAAGCATTCACAGAAGACACAGAATTTAACGTGGTTCGGTCCCCATGACCTACGTCCACCCCAATGAGCAATCACTTATACTGTTTCTTTAAGAAGTTACAATCTCCCTTAGATCGGTGCACCAACACCAACCTGTCAGACCAACTCAAGCTCACCAAAGCCAAAAAGAAACATACAAGTATCACTCCCCAACCCAACTTGCCCCAACAAGTTTGGTTCCCAGAATCCCAAATAACAGAAGAAATTATATTACATAAATGCTGATCAAAACATTAATAACTTCACAAATAAATAAGATCAAGAGTTTAGAAAGCTCATTTGTGAAGATCTCTCTGGTTGTCGTCTTTCAGCACATCAGTAGCTTCACAACGCTTCTTACGGAATGATGATCGGATGTCTGTAGAAGAAGTAGTCGCTGTCCCCGTGGAAGTAGTCGGTAGAAGTTCCTCACTCAAAGTGATCTCATTTTCTGCACAGGAGGAACTAGCTGCTCAACTTGCTATCACTGCGTCGGGGATGAAGTCACGGTCGCAACGCTTCTTGCGGAACTCAATTTGGATCTCTAGAACTCCACTTATTGATGAAAATGTGAAGAGATGTACATTGGTATTTATAGAATTGAGTTAACGGGTTTTGACACTGTGCGAGGGGATCCGATACGGTCGGCGTCGCGGGTTTAAAGCCGCTGGGACCCGCATCCGTAATTTTCGCGCTGTCGGCAACCGTTGGATTTCGGATGGACGATCGCGATTGCGCCACGTCGACGCGGATCCGCTGCGTTCAGCGCCCGCCTCAGCTGACCCGGACCCACGAGCCGCCCGCCAGCGCTGACTCGAAGTCGGCAACGTCTGGACCGTTGGATGGAGATCCGACGGTGGAGATTACGCCACGTCGCCCGCGGCTGACTCAGCGGCGCCCGCAATTTTTGACTTCGAGCGGATGGTAGGTGGCCGTTGGATCGAGATCGGGCGGCGGACAAGCGGCCACGTCGCCCCGCTTCGAGCGACCGTCAGATGCGAAATGGACGGCTCAGATCATGCCACGTCGGCCGATTTAATTCTGCGATGAGGCGTATAAATGAACAGTACCGTATGCCGTATTTGCTGAGTATTTTCACTGTATTCTTGCGTATTTTGGCATCAAATAAATCCCAAAAATTCTGAAATAATTCTCAAAAATCCCATAGCTTCATATTGACATGTGAGAATATTTTCACCTCATTTCACCTCTTGTAGAAAAAGTTTCTTCTTTGTATACTCAGTATTTTCTTGTATTTCCCCGTATTTGGACTTCAAACAATCTCCATAAATCCTGAGAAAATTCCCATGCTATTTATAGCCTATGATTAACTCTAGGGTAGAGTTTCATAGCTATACTCTCTTGTTTGATCAGCTTGTGTAATTCCAAATGAAGTTTCAGCTCCATATTTCAACGCACTTGAGTACGTGCATGTTTAACTTGAGCAATCATGACTATAGGGACCTGTGACACACTCAACAAACAGATTAGAACAGTTCAGTAGGGTTTGTTATCATCAAACATAGGTTAGGATGCTGTTTCCAACAGAAACTCCGTAGGAGCGACGAGGAGGAGAAACAGAGAAGATAGGGCATTTACAGCATGCCACTCGACCGAGTGGAGCACTCACTCGACCGAGCAAGAAGACCACTCTGCCGACCAGACCGGACACGCTCCAACTGAAGGAATTGGGCGTGCACTCTGCCGAGGGATGATATCCCACTCGGCCGAGTAAGAAGATCACATCGCCCGAGTGGCATGAGAAATCCACCATCAAAAGAGGCCGACTTACTGGAAATGTACAGGCTTTTGACGGTTCCGACTCGGCCGAGTACCGAATGCCTCTCGACCGAGTGAGTAAAGCCACTCGGCCGAGTCACCTCCGAAGACAGAGCCCCAAGACCCCCGACCTACTGGAATTTTACAGGGTCTGTCACTCGACCGAGTCACATGTTCCACTCGGCCGAGTCGGCGACGGGCCCAGATTTTAAGTTGCGGTTTGGGCTGTTTTGGGCACGAATTGAGGGGTTTTCTAGGGTTATTTGCTAGGTTTTTGGGATACTATATAAGGGTTTTGTCGCCACCATTAGAGGGGGTTCCCATTATGTTTTCTTAGGGATTATTTTAGAGGTTAGGCCATGCCCTAGGCCCCCTCTTGGATCAAAAAGCTTGTATTTGGATTGGAATTCTTCATCAAAGCTAAGTATTTCTATTCTTATTATTTGAATCTTTGATTTTCTATCTTTTTATATGCAAGCAATGGTTTTTATCGATTCATATATCGTTGTTGCTATGCTTGAGTAGATTTGTTGTTCTAGGGCATGGGGATGAACCCTATGGATCTAATTTCAGATTTGTGATGAATGAATTCCCAAATTGCTAGAATTGCTAGGAGGTTAGGTTGTGATTGAATTATTACGGATAGCTAGGGATTTCCATCAATTGGGGTTTGCAAGAGATTGGATTCTAATCGATGGGAAGGCCTAGATATTCGATTTAGGTTTACAATCGAGATTCTCAAGACTTGGTTTGCAAGAGATTGGACCAAAGCTAGGATTTTTATTGTAAATCTATACCAATATTCGTTTGCAAGAGATTGGACGAATACGAACTATCATAACCTAGATCGTAACTCGATTTTGCACGAGAGTGGGATCGAGGGGCGATTGAACGATGATGTCGATCCTAATGCTAGTGGCTTAGGTTAGGGTTTGCAAGAGATTGGACCCTAACCTAGGTTGCTATAGACTGACAATAGCGCGAGAGCGTGAGCTTGGTTTTCTATTTAGTTACGACTAGTTCACCTCGACACAAGTCTAGTAATATTGAGATTCACGATTTACATGGATGAATGACGATCCGTAGTGGGGATTCCCTACCTCTAGACACTTTTATTATATTGTATTTAAATCGATATTTGACCAACATCTCTATCACCGACAACCACCACCATTTCCATTACATCACACCATAACCACCTCCACCAATAATACATTCGTAGTCAAACCAACCTAGGATAGATTGGAGCCAACACCACCTCCTCGTGTTCGATACGCGCGCGCCACTTGACCGTGCGCTTGCGGGAAAACTACAATCGTTCTCCGGGTGTATATCCGGGGCCGACCAAGTTTTTGGCGCCGTTGCCGGAGATTTATCTCCTTGCATTTGCGCCATACTAGGTTGTTCTCTTGGGTTGCATTTTGGAGCGATCAACATCTGAGGTCCGTATAACGGTGCCGCATACACAAGCGTAAGTCTCTACTTCATTAATCGATCCTAACATCCTTGTTTTGACAGGATCCAACAATTTCCTACGTGGATGAGTATTAGTGTACATATATGTCACGCCCCGCTTCCCAAAAACATGGAGGCGGAGCGTGAGAAGGTCCGCTCAGACTTGAAGCAACAAGGCCGCAAGTCCGATAAGCGTCAAGTATCACAAAGTAGCAGGTCCATGTAATGTGACTCCGAAACAACAATAACAATAATAGAAAAAGAGGCAAATAATTAAAATTATTCAACTCAGAGTCCAGATATAAATTCAACAACCAGAAATGCCACCAGGCAAACAAAAAGAGTCCAAAGGAAAAAGGCCTAGCATGGCCAACAAAGGAAACTAACAACAACGGTGCTACTCACCGACAACAACACAACTAACAAATAAGGAATGAAGGAACACTAGGACTGGTCACCGGTGTCCTCGTACTCAACGTCAGCAACGGGATCGGGCACAAACTCCACGAACTCGTCACCCTCAACAGCAATCTCTGGCTCAGCAACTAACATGCGTCACCCAAAGAGAAGGGGCACATGTCAGCAAGTCTACAAGGCTTGTGCAAGGAAACTAAAGAAAAGTGGTAACAACCTAGCAGTTCTAGAGTATGGTATGACATGGCATTTTATGCAATGAAAACAGCAGCATTTTATGTTATGGCATGATTATAGCATGGCAAGTAAACATGGCATGGCAAGTAAACAAATACATGACAAGTACAAGAATTGTAAGCACGTCGTGCACAGAGATTCCGCCCTTTGGCTAGAGTGGCTGTACAGGCCAACTCTTACGCTCAAGTGACCTTTTATCCCTACCCCTCCACGTGTGTCGAGCCAGGGCATTACCCCCGAACACGTAATGCTCGCTTCTGGATCACGAGCCAGGAAGTGTTTTTAACACGTATGGCATAGGGTTATGCCCGCATAACGGGTGCCTAGCCGGTAACACGGAAACACGGATTTGTACAAGGATTTGGAGCGTGTGCTACGATACAACATGCAACATGATATGTAAAAATGGATGCACATGACAATTATTTGAAATGAAATTGCGTACCGTTAAAGAAAATTAAACATGACAGGAAGTTGTATGACATGGCATGATAAGGGAAATTCTAGCTTCGTTGTCAAGCTAGAATTGAATTTGCGCCTAGACCGCCATCATTTCACGGTCTAGTCTCTTTCATGCTAAAACAAAGTATTGGCCTAACAACATGGCCTAAAGCAAGGTTGGCAAGTTTCACTTGCCTGGTAACGAATTTGTTGTTCGACGAGAGTCACGAGATCGATATCCTACGGAAATTGGATTCGCTGTTATGGCAAAAAAGAAAATTAGATTTAGAGTTCTAAACCGGTTTGCATTGGAAGCCAAAACGTCTAGTAATCCATTTTTAATTAGGGTTTCTAATTTACAGTGTGGGTTACAGAGAATTAAAGATAGATCACTAACCGTTTTTGTAGCGGAAGAACGACGATTACGATGCCTACGAACTGCAGGTAGAAGAAGATCTCGAAGATTTCCGGGTTGCCGTCGCCAAACCGAGCTTATCACGACAACGGAAGAGCGATCCGAGGAGATGTTGCGGCTGAAAGGATCTCTAGCGGCTGATCTAAAATGGATCTGGAGAATGGGGAAATATAGGGCAAATCTGGGGCAAAAGAGGATTTTGGGGGTTTTGGCGATCGGCCGGCGGCCTACGGGGGTGGTGCCGGCGCAAAAGAGGGTGAGGGGAGGCTCGAGAGAATGAAAGAAGGTAAGAGGATGATTGGGGACTGATTGTGGAAGAAGATGAGCTAAGAAAAGTGAAGGAAGAATAGGAATGGTCGAGGGTTTAAATAAAGGAAAAGTGCGGCGGCTACAACTTAACCTAGGTTTACTGGGCAATTTAGTCGGTCAGAGAAGGGTGGTCGACCGACTAGTTTAGGATCTAGTCGATCGGTCGTCCAACTGACACCGACTAACATCAAACAGTGAACAGGGTCTGTACAGAGAAGGCATGATTAGTCGGTCTGTGAAGACCTGTCGACCTACTAGTTTGGGATTTAGTCGTTCGGTGAACGTTCATGAACCGACTAAAGGTCGAATAAGATAGATAATGAGTACTGGCAGTTAGTCGGTCTGAGTACAAGACCTGACCGACTAGTTTGGAAACTAGTCGGTCGGAGAACGTGCTTAGACCGACTAAACGTAAACAGTAACTCAGATGAAATTTACTGACAAGAACTAGCAGGTCTGAGAAGTGTTGCCGACCGACTAGATTGCAATCTAGCCGGTTGGCTCTCCTTCATGAACCGACTAAGATGCACGAACAGTGCCGAAACGAAGCGCGAAGCTTCGGGAAGATTCTTATGGCCTATAGGATCACCCTAGTACTAAGATTAAGACGCTATGAAGTTAATCGTAAGGATTTCTAACGGGAAAAACACACAAAGAGGGAACATCCAATATTATTAATATAAAAGTCATTACAAAAACCGGTCGTTACCTCCTCCCCACCTTAAGAAAAATTCCGCCCTCGGAATTCCCTAACACTCACGTATCAGGGAACAAAAGTGGGTACAGCTCTCGCATCTCATCTTCTCTCTCCCAAGTAGACTCTCCTGGCGAGCCGTGTCGCCACATCACCCTTACAAGATCGACAGTCTTGTTCCGAAGTGACTTCTGATGCCTGTCCAAAATCTGCACTGGCAGCTGGTCATATGTCAGATCAGGGTGAACGGTGATCTCCGAGAAATCTACAGCGTGAGATGGATCGCTGATGTACCGACGAAACTGCGACACATGGAAGACATCGTGAACTCCTTCCAAAGATGGCGGCAAGGCTAAGCGGTAGGCTACCTCGCCAACTCTCTCCAGAATGTCAAATGGTCCAATGTATCTCGGGCTCAGCTTCCCTCGTTTCCCAAAGCGAATCACTCCTCGATTCGGGGAAATCTTCAGGAACACATGGTCACCTGGCTGAAACTCCAACGGATGCCGTTTAGCATCAGCCCAATGCTTGAAACGGTCCTGAGCAATCCTCAGCCTCTCCCGTATGTTTCTCACAACATCAACAGCCTCCACGATCATCTCAGGTCCTAACAGCTCCCGATCTCCAATGTCATCCCAGCTCAGTGGCGATCGAAATTTCTTCCCATATAGCGCGGTAAAAGGTGCCATGCCAATACTCGCATGGTAGCTGTTATTATTGGCAAACTCCACGAAGTGGAGATTATCCTCCCAAGAACCCTTGAAGTCCAACATACACGCCCTCAGCATGTCCTCCAAGATCTGAATCGTCCTCTCGGACTGGCCATCCGTCTACGGATGGTACGCCGTGCTGAAACTCAGACTCGTACCCAAACTCTTCTGCAGCTCTGCCAGAACTGAGATGTGAACCTCGTGTCTCTGTCTGACACGATACTCACAGGGACTCCGTGAAGTCGTACAATCTCCTGCACGATTCACGTTACATCACTATCTAAACTAGGAAAAGGAAATTAAAACGGAGAGTAAAAGATTTACCTCCATATATCTCCTCGCTAGTGCCTCAGTGGACTGTCCTACTCGGACAGGAATAAAGTGCACGGATTTGGTCAATCGGTCTACGATCACCCAAATCGCGTCATTCTGCTTCGGACTTCGAGGTAGTCCAGTCACGAAGTCCATAGTGATGTGCTGCCACTTCCACTCCGGAATCGGAAGCGGTTGTAGCAACCCCGCCGTACGCTGATGCTCCGCCTTTACATGCTGACAAACCAAGCACTTGGCTACACTCTGAGCCACACTCCTCTTCATACCATGCCACCAAAAGTTCAAGCGAAGATCCTTATACATCTTGGTCCCACCAGGATGCACAGAATAAGGTGAACTGTGTGCCTCCGCCAACAGATCTTCTCTGATATCCCCAGCCGGCACACACAACCTGGCTCCAAATCTTAGCGAGCCATCCTCATGAATCAAAAAGTCAGTCCGCAGACCGGTTTCCACCAATTCCCGAATCCTCACCAACTTCGGGTCTCCAGCCTGTCCAGCCTTAATCCGTTCCACGATCGTCGACTGTATCTGCATACACATCATCGAAGAGACCTCTCCAGGCAGAACAATCTCAATATCGGACTCGTACAAATCCTGTTGCAATCTCCACTGCGAAGTCAACAACATCACCACCGGAAGCCTACTCAACGCATCAGGAACCACATTCACCTTGCCAGGGTGATACTGCAAATCAATCTCATAGTCCGCCATGAGCTCCAACCACCGACGATGTCGCATGTTGAGCTCCTTCTGGGTAAAAATATACTTCAAGCTTTTGTGATCGGTGAATATCTTCACCTTCTCACTCAGCAGTAAGTGCCTCCAAATCTTCAGCACAAACACGACAGCGGCCAACTCCAAATCGTGCGTCGGGTAATTCTTCTCATGAGCCTTAAGCTAACGAGAAGCATACGCAACCACGTGCCCATGCTGATGCAATACACAACTGAGACCCTTGCCAAAAGCATCGTAAAAGATCTCGAATCCTCCACTCCGGTCGGGCACAGCAAGAACAGGGGCAGACGTCAGCTTCTCCTTCAGAACACCAAAAGCTCCCTCGCAGTCATCAGACCAAACAAAAGATACATCCTTCCGCGTCAATCTGGTCATCGGCTCGACAATACGGGAGAAATCCTTGATGAATCGCCGGTAATAACCTGCAAGTCCAAGGAAACTCCGGATCTCGGATGCTGACCGCGGAACAGGCCACTCCCTGATAGCCTTAATCTTCTCGGGGTCCACCGAAATACCATCTCCAGTCACCACATGCCCGAGAAAAGCAACCCTATCCAGCCAAAACTCGCACTTGGAATACTTAGCATACAACCGATGCTTCCTCAAGATCTCCAATACCGTCCTCAAGTGCGACACATGCTCCTCTTCTGACTTCGAGTAGATCAGAATGTCGTCAATGAAGATAACGACAAACTTATCTAAAAAGTCATAGAAGATCAGATTCATCAGATTCATAAAAACCGCGGATGTGTTGGTTACACCGAAAGGCATAACCACGAACTCGTAGTGTCCATATTTCGTCCTGAATGCTGTCTTCGGAACATCTTCCTTCCTCACCTTCAGCTGGTGATAACCATTCCTCAGATCCAGCTTAGAGAATACCCTTGATCCTCCCAGCTGATCAAAAATGTCATCAATACGAGGCAACAGATATCGATTCTTGACGGTCACCGCATTCAACTCCCGGTAGTCCACACACATGCGACGCGAACCGTCCTTCTTCTTTACCAGCAGTACCGGTGCTCCCCATGGAGACACACTATGATTAATGTAACCCTTCTGAAGAAGTTCATCCAGCTGCTTCCGCAATTCCTCCAATTCTGCTGGTGCCATGCGATACGGCGCTTTCGAAAAAGGGCTGCGCTCCCAGAAAGAGGTCGATCGAAAACTCGAGAGCTCGATCAGGTGGCAATCCAGACATCTCCTCAGGGAAGACATCGTCGAAGTCATGCACTACCGCAGGCTGACACTGCTCCATCTGCATAGCAACGATCTCCACCGGCTTGGCCCGAAACCTAACCGAACCAAGCGAACTGCTACCTCGGCTGAACTCGAACACCGGATGTCCAGGGATCTCGAACACCACCTTCTTCCTCCGGCAATCGATCGTGACGTAGAAGCTCCCTAGCCAGTCCATCCCGAGGACGGCATCATAGTTGATGATGTCGTGGACAATAAAATCAGCATAGAGCTCATGTCCACAGACCACCAAAGGGCAAGAATTGCAACCACGATGCACCGAGACCACACCATTCCCTGTAACGATATTCCAACTCTTGGGAAGAGGGGAAGTCGACAAGGAATGCTTCTCCACGAAGCTTCGGGAAATAATACACATCGATGCACCTGAGTCGAAGAGGACTCGTGCAGGAAATGTGCAAACCAAAATCACACCAAACAGACAGTCTAACAATCAAGTTCCATTCTAGCAGACAAACATATGCAAGCAACCAAACATAATCTAATAACTAAAACTAACTAAGGAAAGAAACAGCTAGATTGAGGGTTACCTGCAATAACCTCATCCACCGCCTCGGTCTCAACAACAGTCATCAGAAACGCCTGCCGCCTCGGCTGAACAGCCTGTTGAAAAGCCTGTCTCTACGAAACGAGAGGCGCTCTACGTCCAGCAGGAACAGGTGCCTTCTGCTGCAATGGCTAAACTGCAACAGGTCCCTTCCACAGCTGCTTGGACTTCGGACAGTCCTTCATGGCATGCGCAGGATCACCACAAATCAAGCACTACCCCAACATCTTCCGGCACTGATCCTTGACATGCCCAGTCTTGCCACAGAAATGGCAAGTCTTCAGAGTAGGAGGTCCTCCGGGCCTCTTGAACTGCACCGGCTGAACAGGCCCGAACCATGGTCTCATCACTGCTCTGGCCTACTCCACAGGCCTCTTCCCAGCTCCAGAAATCTGCCCTCTCTTCTGGCTCATAATCCGCTCCTGCCTCTTCGCCGCAATCAAAACCTTCTGATAGGGCTCCGCATCAGAAGAAGTCATATAGCTCTGAAGATCCAAAGAAAGCCCCTGCAGAAACATCTGGGCTCTCTCATCAGCATCATGCACCATCTTCGGTGCGAAACGACTCAGCCTAGTGAACTCCTGGTGGTACTGGTCCACCGTCAAGCTCCCCTGCTTCAGGTCAATGAAGCGATGCGCCATCTCCCTCCTGGCAGCCTTCGGAAAGTATTTCTCATCAAATCTGGACTTGAAATTAGCCCAAGATATCGGCTCCTCCAGCAACTCCTCCTTGGCATCCCACCAGTTCCGCGCGTTATCCTTGAGCTGCCTCTTCGCCAAGTCAACCCATCCAGTAGGGTCGACCTTCGACATCTTCAAGTTGTCCTCCATGTTCCTGGTCCATTCATCCGTAGCCAGAGGTCCTTCGGTCCCATCAAAGTAAGCGGGACCCAGCTCCCGAAACTGCTTTGCTCCGGGCTCGAAGCGAGTGACATTCTGAACAGGCTGCGCTGCTCGAGCAGGTGGAACATTCTGGGCATTCTGCAGCATCCCCTGCTGCACCTGCATCATCTGATGCATCATCCGCATGATCTCCCCATTGGTGGGCTCCCGATCCGGCTCCTCGACACGAGGGGGCACACCACCACCAGCACGGGTATTCCGTCTCCCATCCATCTATTGACACAGGAAAACGAAACAAATTAGACTCTCAGCCTTATGACTCGGTGTTGAAATGGTTTATCAGACATCCTATAATTCTTATCGTTCTGATGCATCATTCTGGGCATTCTGCAGCATCCCCTGCTGCACCTGCATCATCTGATGCATCATCCGCATGATCTCCCCATTGGTGGGCTCCCGATCCGGCTCCTCGACACGAGGGGGCACACCACCACCAGCACGGGTATTCCGTCTCCCATCCATCTATTGACACAGGAAAACGAAACAAATTAGACTCTCAGCCTTATGACTCGGTGTTGAAATGGTTTATCAGACATCCTATAATTCATATCGTTGTTCCGATTAAGTCACAGTTATAGATAATAGGACCTGCATGGGCCACCAAAGAAACCTGTCATGCCCCGCTTCCCAAAAACATGGAGGTGGAGCGTGAGAAGGTCCGCTCAGACTTGAAGCAACAAGGCCGCAAGTCCGATAAGCGTCAAGTATCACAAAGTAGCAGGTCCCTGTAATGTGACTCGGAAACAACAATAACAATAATAGAAAAAGAGGCAAATAATTAAAATTATTCAACCCAGAGTCCAGATATAAATTCAACAACCAGAAATGCCACCAGGCAAACAAAAAGAGTCCAAAGGAAAAAGGCCTAGCATGGCCAACAAAGGAAACTAACAACAACGGTGCTACTCACCGACAACAACACAACTAACAAAGAAGGAACGAAGGAACACTAGGACTGGTCACCGGTGTCCTCGTACTCAACGTCAGCAACGGGATTGGGCACGAACTCCACAAACTCGTCACCCTCAACAGCAATCTCTGGCTCAGCAACTAACATGCGTCACCCAAAGAGAAGGGGCACATGTCAGCAAGTCTACAAGACTTGTGCAAGGAAACTAAAGAAAAGTGGTAACAACCTAGCAGTTCTAGAGTATGGTATGACATGGCATTTTATGCAATGAAAACAGCAGCATTTTATGTTATGGCATGATTATAGCATGGCAAGTAAACATGGCATGGCAAGTAAACAAATACATGACAAGTACAAGAATTGTAAGCACGTCGTGCACAGAGATTCTGCCCTTTGGCTAGAGTGGCTGTACGGGCCAACTCTTACGCTCAAGTGACCGTTTATCCCTACCCCTCCACGTGTGTCGAGCCAGGGCATTGCCCCCGAACACGTAATGCTCGCTTCTGGATCACGAGCCAGGAAGTGTTTTTAACACGTATGGCATAGGGTTATGCCTGCATAACGGGTGCCTAGCCGGTAACACGGAAACACGGATTTGTACAAGGATTTGTAGCGTGTGCTACGATACAACATGCAACATGATATGTAAAAATGGATGCACATGACAATTATTTGAAATGAAATTGCGTACTGTTAAAGAAAATTAAACATGACAGGCAGTTGTATGACATGGCATGATAAGGGAAATTCTAGCTTCGTTGTCAAGCTAGAATTGAATTTGCGCCTAGACCGCCATCATTTCACGGTCTAGTCTCTTTCATGCTAAAACAAAGTATTGGCCTAACAACATGGCCTAAAGCAAGATTGGCAAGTTTCACTTGCCTGGTAATGAAGTTGTTGTTCGACGAGAGTCACGAGATCGATATCCTACGGAAATTGGGTTCGCTGTTATGGTAAAAAAGAAAATTAGATTTAGAGTTCTAAACCGGTTTGCATTGGAATCCTATAACGTCTAGTAATCCATTTTTAATTAGGGTTTCTAATTTACAGTGTGGGTTACAGAGAATTAAAGATAGATCACTAACCGTTTTTGTAGCGGTAGAACGACGATTACGATGCCTACGAACTGCAGGTAGAAGAAGATCTCGACGATTTTCAGGTTGCCGTCGCCAAACCGAGCTTAGCACGACAACGGAAGAGCGATCCGAGGAGATGTTGCGGCTAAAAGGATCTCCAGCGGCTGATCTAAAATGGATCTGGAGAATGGGGAAATATAGGGCAAATCTGGGGCAAAAGAGGATTTTGGGGGTTTTGGCGATCGGCCGGCGGCCTACGGGGGTGGTGCCGGCGCAAAAGAGGGTGAGGGGAGGCTCGGGAGAATGAAAGAAGGTAAGAGGATGATTGGGGACTGATTGTGGAAGAAGATGAGCTAAGAAAAGTGAAGGAAGAATAGGAATGGTCGAGGGTTTAAATAAAGGAAAAGTGCGGCGGCTACAACTTAGCCTAGGTTTACTGGGCAATTTAGTCGGTCAGAGAAGGGTGGTCGACCGACTAGTCTAGGATCTAGTCGGTCGGTCGTCCAACTGACACCGATTAACATCAAACAGTGAACAGGGTCTGTACAGAGAAGGCATGATTAGTCGGTCTGTGAAAACCCGTCGACCTACTAGTTTGGGATCTAGTCGGTCGGTGAACGTTCATGAACCGACTAAAGGTCGAATAAGATAGATAATGAGTACTGGCAGTTAGTCAGTCTGAGTACAAGACCTGACCGACTAGTTTGGAAACTAGTCTGTCGGAGAACGTGCTTAGACCGACTAAACGTAAACAGTAACTCAGATGAAATTTACTGACAAGAACTAGCCGGTCTGAGAAGTGTTGTCGACTGACTAGATTTCAATCTAGTCGGTTGGCTCTCCTTCATGAACCAACTAAGATGCACGAAAAGTGCCGAAACAAAGCGCGAAGCTTCAGGAAGATTCTTATGGCCTCTAGGATCACCCTAGTACTAAGATTAAGACGCTATGAAGTTAATCGTAAGGATTTCTAACGGGAAAAACACACAAAGAGGGAACATCCAATATTATTAATATAAAAGTCATTACAAAAACCGGTCGTTACAATATAAGCATGGCCTTGCTTTTGGTTTCCACCCTTAGTGGGTTTCTTGCCAAAAGGAAGAGAAGGTGATGTGGTGACATTCTTGGTAGGATTGCTACCTATAGTGTCTTTGACACCACTTCTGGATGCACCGGAGGAAGGCCTCACAAAATCTATAGTGACACCACTATAGGAGGTGCGATCATTAGATGCATTCGCTTTTATAAATCCAAGGCCAACACGATGTGTGGCCGGAAATTGATTTGCAAACAAATCATCCAATTGTCCTTGTCCCTTATTGAATCTCACAATACGGGAGGACATGAGCTCATATTTCTCCTTTAAAGAAGAAATGTTGGTATCCAAAGTGGACACCCGTGCTTTGAGCTCGTGCACTTGGGTTTTAAGAGAATCATTCTCTAAACCCAATTGTGTGTGACGTGTAACTAGATCACTATTATCCATGGAATGTGTTTGATCTAGTTGAGATTTGAGGGAATTCGTCTCATCTCTCAATGTGACATTTTGAGAAGCTAAGTTTGCTTTCTCAAGGGTTAAAGTATCAACAATGGTGTCATTGTTGATAATGCATGGAATAGATGACTTGCTAACTTTTGATTTCTTTAAGCTAGAGTATCTAAGCATTAAAGATTGGTATTTAGCAAATAGTTCTTCATTAGCTTTGCGAAGTTCATCTATTGTTACCTCAGTGTTATCCGTATCGGAATCACTCTCATCCGAGAGTGGGTCTTCAAGTGCCATGAAACACATGTGGGTGCTCTCATCTTTCTCATCATCGGAATCGCTTGATGAGTCATCACTTGAGTCATCAAAGGTACCGACGAGTCCTTTCTTCTTGTCTTTCTTGTTCTTGTTGGACTTGTGGTACTTTGGTGCCTTCCACTTTTCTTTGTTGTTTAGCATTGGTCAATCCCTCTTGATGTGCACTGGCTTATTACACTTATAACAAAGAGAGGAAGTAGCATTAATAGACTCAAAACTTTTGTTGGAGGGAAATTTACCTTTGCGGAAGAAGCGTTGGAACTTCTTCGCCATTTGGGCCATTTCACCCAAATCCATCTCGTTCTCGGATTCATCACTTTCGGAGGATGACGAATTGGTGTTGAACGCCAAAGCTTTCTTATTGGCCTCCGAGGGATTCATCATGGCTCGAATCTTCAATCGGTTATCCCGTCTTACTTTGTAAGACATAAGAGTTCCGATGAGATTCACCACGGTGTAGTTCTTCAAGTCATTGACCTCCTCAATGGCGATTGCTCGTCTTTCCCATTTGGAGGTCATCCCCATGATAATCTTCCTTACCTTTTCAGGTTCAGTGTAGATTTGGCCAAGGGCTTCCAATTCGTTTGTGATGTCGGTAAAGCATCCGTACATCGACACAATGCTCTCATTTTCCTGCATGTGAAACAAGTCGAAATTTTGCACGTCAACATATAACTTTGAAAGCTTTACCTTATTCGTTCCCTCGTGGGTAACGATGAGATGGTTCCAAATTTGATATGCACTCTTACATGTGCATATCTTGTTGAACTCATTCGGGTCCAACGCACAATGAAGAGCGTTCATTGCTTTAGCGTTGTTGACTTCGGCGGACTTCTCGGAAGTCGTCCATTTCTCGAAATCATCTTCAGAGGGCTCGACGTACTCATTGTGGAGAGTTCTCTAAAGAGAAGCACTCCTAAGGAATGTCTACATCCTACACTTCCAATAACCAAAGTTAGTACCATTGAAACGTGGAGGACGTACCATAGATTGACCTTCGAAAAGTGTGGACGCTCCATCACGGTCGTGATTGTTGTACGTAGGCGGCGGAGGAACGTTGTTGTTGTTGGATGCCATAGATAAAACCTTGCACTCTGGTACCAATTGTAAGGACCCTGTCTATGGGGAAAACACTAGAAGGGGGGTTGAATAGTGTTTATGCAAATATAAAAGGAATTTACGCCAAATAAAATGCAATCCAACAAATAGTGCGGAATAGAAAAATAACCCAAAGAGAAACACACGCAAACGCAGTAATGTTTCAAGGGTTCGGATTACCCAAGTCAACTCCCGACTTGTTCCCGGTAATCCTACGTCCCTACCACCCAGATACCACCGGATACTCAAGTTAGAACCCTAACTTGAGGTTTCCTTAAAACCCACTTGTAGCAACCCTACAAGTGCAATCGAATACAATCGATGTCCTTGGCTCCCACAACCAGGGAGCAAGCAAAAACCACTCTCACAACCGAGAGCACAATTCAAATAAAGAAGTTATGAAATCTGAAAGCAACACTTACAATCACCTATGCCTTGAAGTAGAACTTGAAGGAGAAGTGTGATGCGTGTTGAAGAAATCTCTTGGAAGAGAGGAGAAAAGCCCTTTCTCTTGACTGCACCAAATACCTAGAAGATCAATCTTTGGTTCTAGGTTGGAGAGCAAGAGAACAAGATTTGGAAATACTTAGGGCTTTGGATTTGATTGCTTTGATCTTTGGAAATGAAAGCTTGAAGTATTTTGTAATGAATGAGTAACCTTCCAATGGAACAGTAGAAGCTCTATTTATAGCTTTCTCAAATCCACAAAACAGTTTAGGCAAAAACCCAATCGAAATCCGTGAGAAAAATCTCAACGGATATAATCTGAACTCGCGACAGTCGACTGTTGAACAATCCACAGTCGACTGTTGCACAGTCAGCAAGGGTAGGTGAGAATTCATAACGGTAACTTACCACGTGGACAGTCGACTGATGAAGCCAAGACAGTCGTCTGTAAAACCAACAGGCGACTGTACATTCTTCGACAGGCGACTGGCCGAGAGAAGAGTAAGTTAGATAAAATACTGGAAATCTCACAAGATACAGGACAGACGACTGATGCAAGTAACACAGTAGACTGTCAATCAGAACAGGCGACTGTATATCCTTAAACAGACGACTGTCACAGACAGGAGAAATTTACAGAAAGCTGAGTCAAAGAATAGACTTACAGACAGGCGACTGTTGCAGCATAGACAGTCGACTGATCTAATAGACAGTCAACTGTATATACAACATAAGTCGACTGGCCGTAGAAATTGGATCAAACAGAGTTTGGGCAAGGAGAGACAGGCAACTGATGAACCATTCACAGTCGAATGTCCCTAAGACAGGCACCTGATAAACGTTCAACAGTAGCCTGTGCGAGATAATCAGAGAGGACCCAAAAACTGAATTGTAATAGTCTGTGCATAACAGGCGACTGTAGAACAAAACACAGTCGACTGTTTTTGAGACAGGTGACTGTAAACTGTTAAGCAGTCGGCTGTTATGAACAATCCTAGCACAAACAAAAGAGAATTGAATTGAGTTCAAAAGACAAAGGTCTAGAGATGTCCTATGACCTAAAGTAGATATGTGTGAGTGCTCCATCATAGTTCTACTTCTAAGCTACATACTAGAAGAGATAAAAGAAAAATTACATTGACGAATAATCTCTTCTTTCCATCGTATGAGCTTGAAGTCTTTACGGAGCTTCAATCATCAATCTACGATCATCCAATTCATATCATTTGCCTTCAATCACGTTTGTGAGTCATCCATTGCTAGTTGATCTTCATAGTAAGCTTAGGCAATGGATTAACTGCAAAATAGGGGATTAGTCACAAGTATTTATGTTTGCTCATCATTAACACCAAGTAGGGAGAAGTCCAATACTCAACAAAGCACACCGTGGACCCGTTCGCGCTCCCGGTAATGGAAAGCAGGGCGTGACAACATGATAAGGTCATAGGACACAAAGGCACATTTGGGAAGGCAATCACCTGACCCTTTCTGACTTGGGTTAAACTCCCAATATGGTTTGTAATGGATGTAATCGCCAAAATTCCCAAACACACATCTATAACTAATCTTACCGGCTGCATGCAAAGGTATGCTTTATGCAATCCTTAGCTTCGAAACCCCTAGATTTTCCTGCATATGATGTTCCCAAAAGCTGACTTGAGCTTTGGATATTTTGGGTTCGGGAGCTATCCCGATCTTTCCTAACCGTCTGTCTAGCTGGTGCAAGCGATTAGTCAGTAGCGATCACCACCTTCTTCGTCACCTGGCAAGGTTTGACACCATTAGGTATCTGGACTATTTGTCCAAAGACTTTATGTTTCTTAAGCGGGTCCAGCTCTGCTTATATTGCCTCATTTCACTTTGGCCAGTCATTTCTTCGTTTGCGTATCATCAACCATAATTTTCTGTCAAAGGTCTAACATCTCATATTCTTTCGTTTGCAATATTTATATGTTGTGTTGCAAACATGAACCAAACATCACATGTTCATCCTTTTCTCATCCCTCCTCCTCTTTTATGAAATATTGCATAGAGATGAATTTAATCATTAGACTGCACCATCAATATCTCTTCCATCTATGTTTTTTTGGGGCATATCAAGTTTGAAAAACTTACAAAGATTGGGTTGGACAAGCCCTAATGGTGGACCTAGGGCAACATGTTTGAAAATGGTAATGCTCCATTGATTGGGAGAGCTTGAAAAGCCTCAGAGATGATATAGACTTTGCGCAATGATTATGATTGAAGAGTTCCAACAGTAGCTCAAAAATATGTGGGAGCTAGGGAGGCCCCTTCAGCTTTATACACGTCTCTCTCTCTCTCTCTCTCTCTCTCTCATTTTTCTCACAAAGAATAGGGACCCAATGTATATTATGTAGATTGTGGACAGCCTTTTCAATAGCTAACACCACTATTTATTGTCTGATACACAAGAGAGTCATGGTCCCTAAGCAGACACATCTCCTTTCAGTCCTTTTCTAGGACAACCTTCCTTCAGATTTTATACACCATTAATGCACATATCGAAAATGGTTTTTTAGGCTGTGTTATCAGAATTTAGGCTTTAAAATTTTCCGATTTTAACATATACTAAAGGGTATATATATGACTTGAAAATAGTTCAACATGAGCAGTCCAATGACTTGGATATTCTGGATATAATGCACTTACTTTTGTAAGTTGGCCCTTCACGAGGGACGGGATAAGGTCTCGAAAGTATGGGGGTGATGAGCCCAACAGGCCACCATATGGATGGTAACTTGGGAGGATATTGTTGAGACCAAGGCACCTTTGTGTCTGCTCTTTCATGGGTTCTTTCACGTGGCCATCTCATTCAATGTACCCAGCTTGTAGGCTTAACAAAATCATGGACATCGACATCAAACATACGTTGAATCATACATGCGTTGGAGATAAAAGAGCGAGATTTGTCCCTCATCTTCAAGCTCTAGAAACGATGAATCATACATTCGTTGGCATCGTGCTAAAGTTGTGAGATAGTGCGTTACAGACATTTTTGCTGAATTAAGACTTTTCTTTCTTGTATTCAAAAGTTTATAAAAAGATTTGTGCGTGTGATGGGGATGAAAACAAAACCGACATCAAATTGCCTGCAAATTAGAAGAATTAACTATGAGGAGTTGGGCAGTTTGTCGTTGAGGAAATGAGCTACCGTTAGCTTAATTTTCTCATGGCTTTGGCCCGACCAATGGTTTACAAATATGCAGGGCATAGCTTGGTTTTCACTCGCAAAAAAATTTCGAACGTGCATGCAAATTTCTGTTATGCTCCAGTGCTCTTTAGCATGCTATTCATAGTCTTTTTGAAAGAAATTTCAACGTTTATAGTATTTTTTTTTTCAAATTTCAGATAGATTTCATATCAATATTGAAAATTTTAACCTTCAGTGTAATATAAAACAATGTGACATAAAGAGATTATTGATGTTATCATTTTTTTAGGATACAAATATTAGTAATGCGATTTGAAAAGAAAAAGAAAAAGGACTGTTTTGATCTCAAAGGAATGCCAAATAGTCCAAATGTGTCAACAATGTCTGGCAAGTTGTGAACTGTGGGTCTGTGGTAGACCCCAGGCCTTTATTTATACGGGATGTGATAGTTCATATATGGATAGGATACAATCTTTCAAATAGATACAAACTTATCCTCCCACTAGATAGTCTATTTACAACACTCCCCCTTATCCAGCCATAAGCGTGAACTCTTATCATGAATACTTCGGAATTCTGAGCATCATATGAGTATCACAAGGGGTAGATACTTCAGGATCTTGAGTTAATAGGATTTGCCTCGTTAAAACATTTGGCTATGGAAAACCCTGTGGGAAAAATCATAGCTAAGGAAAAAAAGTACAAATTAATTCCTTTAACTCCCAATGATCTGTACAAGCCCTTAGGCTCTCAGATCTCTTAGGCACATCATTCCAATCTTTTGCACAAACTTCCTGAAAATGGCTGTAGGAAGTGATTTAGTGAACATGTCTATCAGGTTTTCACTTGATTGCACTTGTTTGACGTCGATCTTGCCATCTCTTTGTAGCACATGCGTCCAGAAGAATTTAAGAGAGATGTGCTTCGTTCTGTCACCTTTAATGTAATCTCCTTATAAGTGGGCAATGCAAGCAGCGTTGTCCTCGAACATAATGGTAGGTTCAAGGTCACTAGTCTTCAATTCGGTTGTCACCAGGATGTGATGTACAACTAAGCATAGCCAAACACATTCTCTGCTTGCTTCATGGATGGTGAAAATCTCTGGGTGATTAGATGAGATCACCGTCATGTTCTGCTTAACAGATTTCCAGGAAATTGTCGTCCCACAGTATGTAAACACATACCCAGTTTGTGACTTTTCATTTCAGACCTATATCCTGTATCAGCATAGCCTACAAGTGTGGATGATGATTCTTTTTTGTCAAACAAGTCCAAATCTGTTGACCCTTGGAGATAGCGCAGAAAGTGTTTAACCCTCGTCTAGCGGCACTTCATGGACGTTGCATTGTATCTGGCTAGTAAATTCACTGCAAACACTATATCGGGACGCGTGCAGTTGGCCAGATATAGAAGTGCTCCAATCGCACTCAGATAAGGAACTTTATGACCAAGTATATACTCACCCTCTTCCAGCGGATAGAAGGGGTCTTTATGTGTATTCAATGAGCGTACTACCATAGGTGTACTTAATATATGACATTGGTCCATGCGAAATCTTTGTAATAATTTCTTTGTGTTTGTGGTTTGGTGTAAAAATATTCCATCTTTGAGATGTTCATCTGTAAGCCAAGGCAGAATTTTGTTTTGCCTAGATTTTTCATTTCAAATTCTTTTGTTAGGCTTACAAATATCTCAGTGATCTCTTCAGGAGATCCTATGAGATTCAGATCGTCTACGTAGACTGCGATTATTACGAATCATGTTCCCCTTTCTCTTATAAAGAGCAAGGGCGGACTTCATTATTCTGGAATCCTTGTTGTACAAGGAATTCATTGAGTCTGTTATACCACATCCTTCCCGATTTTTAAGACCATATAATGATCTTTGTAGCTTAACCGATGTCTATCTTTTAAATTTGTAGGTAGTAAAAAGCCATCATGAAGTTTCATATATATCTCTTTATCGAGATTTCCATATAGATATGCAGTCACAACATCCATTAGCTGCATATCTAATCCTTCCTTTGCTGTTAAGCTTATTAAAAATCGAAAAGTGATCGCATCCATTACCAGTGAGTATGTTTCTTCATAGTTTATACCCGGTCTTTGGAAAAATCCCTCTGCTACAAGTCTTGCTTTGTAGCATGTGATCTCATTATTTTCTTTCTTTTTCTGACAAATACTCATTTATATCCCACAGGTTTGACACCATTTGGTGTCTTGACTATTTGTCCAAAGACTTTACGTTTCTTAAGCGAGTCCAGCTCTGCTTATATTGCCTCATTTTACTTTGGCCAGTCATTTCTACGTTTGCATGCAGCAATGGTGTCACGACCCGCTTCCCTAAAATGGAGGCGAGACGTGAAAAGGTCCACACGAGAGTGGAGCT
Source organism: Scilla litardierei (assembly GCA_030789695.1). Lineage (NCBI taxonomy): Eukaryota > Viridiplantae > Streptophyta > Magnoliopsida > Asparagales > Asparagaceae > Scilla > Scilla litardierei. The sequence continues at coordinate 159,177,400 of CM061133.1, forward strand.
GTGAAGCCCCAAACCCGATAAGCGTCAATAAAACATAAGCAGGTCCCTGTAACCACAACGGAACAACAATAATAACACAAGGAGAGACTGAAATAAAATCTCATATCTCATAAATTGTCCAACATGCAAATAAGTTCAACATCCAGAAAAGCCACCAGGCTAAAAGAAAGAGTCTAAAGGCCCAGAACAAGGCCAACAAAACCAACAGCATAACAAAGTATAGGTGCCACGCACCGACAACAAAACATCAGTCTAAACAAAAGGAAGACACTAGGACTGGTCCCCAGTATCCACGTACTCCCCGTCAAACACAAGCTCGTGCTCGGCGTCAGCAAACACCTCGTCCTCAACAAGGTACTAAGGCTCAGGATCTAACATGTGTCACCCAAAAGAGTAAAGGGGCACATGTCAGCAAGTCTAAAAGACTTGGGCAAGGAAACTGAAAGTAAGGCAACTAGCAACCTAGCAGTTTTGGTATGCATGACATGGCAGTTATAACATGAGTGCACAGGCAAGACATGGTGAACAATAAGTATAAGAGAACAATTATCGGGACAAGACAAGAGTAGCCAAGCTACTAACAATCTCAATCAATTCACTATTCACGTTTCACTGTTGTGTGTAGATGTTTACGCCCTTCAGCTGAATGGTACAACATTCACGCTGATCGGCACTAAACACTACCCCACCCCAGAGTTTACGCCTTACAACTGCAGTTGCTGATCAGGCAGACCCCCAGTTGAATGACCGCTTAACTCTTACCCCATCCCACACGTAAACAAGCCAGGGTCCCTGCACATGAGCCCAGCAAGTGAGCCAGGGTTGCCCCGCACGGGAGCTTGTTTTCCTAGTTCACAATTCAATATCGAGCGTTGGGGTTAGCAACTCATTATGCTCGCTTCTGGTCACGAGCCAGGAAACACAAGTATTGTAGCGATGCTACGCAATCACGGGATCACTTAAAGAATGCAATGACATGACAATTAATTTGCGTACAGTTAATGGAAAGTAAACATGACATGGTAATTGTGCAACATGCTAAATGTCAGATCTAGCTTCGTTCTCAAGCTAGTTCCTAAATTTGCGCCTAGGCGAGTATCATTTCGTCGCCTAGCCTCTTTTACGCCTACAACAAGCAAAATGGCCTAAAACATGGCCTAAACCCTAAGTGGCAAGTTTCACTTGCCTAGCATCGGGGATGACGATCACTAAGGTTCGTCTCGCGGATGCTAATCTACGGGGAAATCGCTGTTATGGGGAAACAATCATCAAAACAACCTACATTTCATTAGGGTTTCATAAAAATACAAATAGGTTATGAAAACATCAAGAGATCGATTTCTTACCGTGAGGAAGCGGAAGAAACACTCCTGAGATCCTAAGGACCAGATCTGGAAACCAATGGAGAAGTTTGGAGAACTAGGGTTTTTGGGGGATTTTGGGGATTTGATGAGATTTTGGGGAAGTTGAGGGGTAGAATGTGTTGAGGGATGGTTTGGATGATGGAGGATGAGCTTGGAATGAAGGAATAAGGGTTTGGGGAAGATGGGGGCTCAATGGGGGAGATTTTAGGGTTTTAGGTCGAGTGGAGGAAGAAGAAAACGTTTGGGAGGGGTTTAAATAGGATGGGCTGGCGGCTGCCCAGAAATTAGGGTTTTAACACAGATTAGTCGGTCAAAGAGCAACCACTGACCGACTAGTTTGGCAACTAGTCGGTCGGTCGACCAACGCAGACCGACTAAGTGTAAACAGTAACTTCTGAACGAAAATAGGATTTGGAATTAGTCGGTCGATGAACAACTACTGACCGACTAGTTTGACATCTAGTCGGTCGGTGAACGTTCTTAGACCGACTAAGAGTGAACAGTATTGATACCAAAAATAAGTTGAAGAGTTAGTCGGTTAAAGAAGCATTGCTGACCGACTAGTTTGCAACCTAGTCGGTCAACCAACGTTCTTAGACCGACTAACGATAAATAGTAACTCCTGAGAAATTTAGAAAGCCACCTAGTCGGTCCAAGAAGGATTGCCGACCGACTGGATCGTCATCTAGTCGGTCAGTGCCCCTTCTTATACCGGCTAATAAGCACCAAAAGTTCTGATACGGAGCGCGGAGCCCCGGGATCGATTCCTAAGACTCCTAGGCTTGATCTAATAGTAAGATACGACCGTTATGAAGCCCGTCACGAATGACATACTTCGAAATCGACGATCCTAAGAAAGAAACGAGAAAACACGACGAAACGATCGGAAACGAACGTTATGGAGACGATAACCACACAAAAAGAGAAAATCCACCAAAACATATATTATATTATAATAAATCCAGTTACATGAAAACCAGTCGTTACATCCTCCCCTACTTAAGAAAATTCCGTCCTCGGAATTTCCAAACACTCACGTGTCCGGAAACAAAAGTGGGAAGCGCTCTCGCATCTCATCCTCATTCTCCCAAGTAGACTCTCCAGGTGAGCCGTGTCGCCACATCACCCTCACAAGATTGACAATCTTGTTTCGAAGCGATTTCTGATGCCTGTCCAGAATCTGCACCGGATACTGGTCATACGTCAAATCGGGGCGAACGGTAATCTCCGAGAAATCCACAGCATGAGATGGATCGCTAATGTATCGACGAAGCTGCGACACATGGAAAACATTGTGAACTCCCTCCAAAGATGGCGGCAAGGCCAAGCGATAAGCTACCTCGCCAACTTTCTCCAGAATGTCAAACGGTCCAATGTATCACGGGCTCAACTTCCCTCGCTTCCCAAAACGAATCACACCTCGATTCGGGGAAATCTTCAAGAACACATGGTCGCCCGGCTGAAACTCCAAAGGACGACGTTTAGCATCCGCCCAATGCTTAAAACGGTCCTGAGCAATCCTCAACCTCTCCCGAATATTCTTGACGATATCCACGGCCTCCACGATCATCTCAGGTCCCAACAACTCCCGATCACCAACGTCATCCCAACTCAATGGCGATCGACATTTCCTCCCATAAAGAGCGGCGAAAGGCGCCATGCCAATACTCGCCTGGAAGCTGTTGTTGTAAGAAAACTCCACCAAATGCAGATGGTCCTCCCACGAACCCTTGAAATCCAACATGCACGCCCTCAGCATGTCTTCCAAAATCTGAATCGTCCTCTCGGACTGGCCATCCGTCTGCGGATGGTACGCCGTGCTGAAACTCAGACGCGTAACCAAGCTCTTCTGCAAACTCTGCCAGAACTGAGATGTGAACCTCGTGTCTCTGTCCGACACGATACTCACGGGGACTCCATGAAGTCGCACGACCTCCTCCATATATCTCATCGCTAGCGCCTCAGTGGACTGTCCCACTCGGAACGGAATAAAGTTCGCGGATTTGGTCAATCGATCTATGATCACCCAAATCGCGTCATTCTGCTTCGGACTCCGAGGTAGTCCAGTCACGAAATCCATAGTGATGTGTTGCCACTTCCACTCCGAAATCGGAAGCGGTTGTAGCAACCCGGCGGTACGCTGATGCTCCGCCTTCACTTGCTGGCAAACCAAGCACTTGGCTACACTCCGAGCCACACTCCTCTTCATACCATGCCACCAATAATTCAGACGAAGATCCTGGTACATCTTGGTGCCACCAAGATGCACAGAATACGGCGAACTATGTGCCTCCACCATCAACTCCTCTCTAATATCTCCAGCTGGCACACACAACCTGGCTCCAAACCTCAGCGAGCCATCCTCATGAATCAAAAAGTCAGTCCGCAGACCGGCTTCCACCTGCTCCCGAATCTTCACCAGCTTCGGATCCTCAGCCTGGCCAGCCTTAATCCGATCCACGATCGTTGACTGTACCTGCATGTACATCAACGACGAAGCCTCCCCAGGAAGAACAATCTCAACACCAGACTCGCAGAAATCTTGTTGCAATCTCCACTGCGAGGTCAAAATCATCACCGCTGGAAGCCTACTCAGCGCATCAGGGACCACATTCACCTTGCCAGGGTGATACTGCAAATCAATCTCATAATCCGCCATAAGCTCCAACCATCGACGCTGTCGCATGTTGAGGTCCTTCGGATTAAAATATACTTCAAACTTTTGTGATCGGTGAAAATCTTTACTTTCTCACTCAGCAAGAAGTGCCTCCAAATCTTAAGAGCGAACACAACGGCAGCCAACTCCAAATCATGCGTCGGGTAATTCTTCTCATGAACCTTAAGCTGACGAGACGCATACGCCACAACTTGTCCGTGCTGATGCAACACACAACCGAGACCCTTGCCAGAAGCATCGCAAAAGATCTCAAATCCATCGCTGCGATCAGGCACAACAAGAATAGGGGCAGTCGTCAACCTCTCCTTCAGAATACCAAAAGCACTCTCACAATCACCCGACCAAACAAAAGCAACATCCTTCCGCGTCAATCTGGTCATCGGCTCAGCAATACAGGAAAAGTCCTTAATGAATCGCCGATAATAACCAGCAAGTCCAAGGAAACTCCGAATCTCAAACGCAGACGACGGAACATGCCACTCTCTGATGGCCCTAATCTTCTCGGGATCCACTGAAATACCATCTCCAGTCACCACAAACCCGATAAGCGTCAATAAAACATAAGCAGGTCCCTGTAACCACAACGGAACAACAATAATAACACAAGGAGAGACTGAAATAAAATCTCATATCTCATAAATTGTCCAACATGAAAATAAGTTCAACATCCAGAAAAGCCACCAGGCTAAAAGAAAGAGTCTAAAGGCCCAGAACAAGGCCAACAAAACCAACAGCATAACAAAGTATAGGTGCCACGCACCGACAACAAAACAGCAGTCTAAACAAAAGGAAGACACAACGAAGACACTAGGACTGGTCCCCAGTATCCACGTACTCCCCGTCAAACACAAGCTCGTGCTCGGCGTCAACAAACACCTCGTCCTCAACAAGGTACTCAGGCTCAGGATCTAACATGTGTCATCCAAAAGAGTAAAGGGGCACATGTCAGCAAGTCTAAAAGACTTGGGCAAGGAAACTGAAAGTAAGGCAACTAGCAACCTAGCAGTTTTGGTATGCATGACATGGCAGTTATAACATGAGTGCACAGGCAAGACATGGTGAACAATAAGTATAAGAGAACAATTATCGGGACAAGACAAGAGTAGCCAAGCTGCTAACAATCTCAATCAATTCACTATTCACGTTTCACTGTTGTTTTTAGATGTTTACGCCCTTCAGCTGAATGGTACAACATTCACGCTGATCGGCACTAAACACTACCCCACCCCAGAGTTTACGCCTTACAACTGCAGTTGCTGATCAGGCAGACCCCCAGTTGAATGACCGCTTAACTCTTACCCCATCCCACACGTAAACAAGCCAGGGTCCCTGCACATGAGCCCAGCAAGTGAGCCAGGGTTGCCCCGCACGGGAGCTTGTTTTCCTAGTTCACAATTCAATATCGAAAGTTGGGGTTAGCAACTCATTATGCTCGCTTCTGGTCACGAGCCAGGAAACACAAGTATTGTAGCGATGCTACGCAATCACGGGATCACTTAAAGAATGCAATGACATGACAATTAATTTGCGTACAGTTAATGGAAAGTAAACATGACACGGTAATTGTGCAACGTGCTAAATGTCGGATCTAGCTTCGTTCTCAAGCAAGTTCCTAAATTTGCGCCTAGGCGAGTATCATTTCTTCGCCTAGCCTCTTTTACGCCTACAACAAGCAAAATGGCCTAAAACATGGCCTAAACCCTAAGTGGCAAGTTTCACTTGCCTAGCACTGGGGATGACGATCACGAAGGTTCGTCTCGCGGATGCTAATCTACGGGGAAATCGCTGTTATGGGGAAACAATCATCAAAACAACCTACATTTCATTAGGGTTTCATAAAAATACAAATAGGTTATGAAAACATCAAGAGATCGATTTCTTACCGTGAGGAAGAGGAAGAAACACTCCGGAGATCCTAAGGACCAGATCTGGAAACCAATGGAGAAGTTTGGAGAACTAGGGTTTTTGGGGGATTTTGGGGATTTGATGAGATTTTGGGGAAGATGAGGGGTAGAATGTGTTGAGGGATGGTTTGGATGATGGAGGATGAGCTTGGAATGAAGGAATAAGGGTTTGGGGAAGATGGGGGCTCAATGGGGGAGATTTTAGGGTTTTAGGTCGAGTGGAGGAAGAAGAAAACGTTTGGGAGGGGTTTAAATAGGATGGGCTGGCGGCTGCCCAGAAATTAGGGTTTTAACACAGATTAGTCGGTCAAAGAGCAACCACTGACCGACTAGTTTGGCAACTAGTCGGTCGGTCGACCAACGCAGACCGACTAAATGTAAACAGTAACTTCTGAACGAAAATAGGATTTGGAATTAGTCGGTCGATGAACAACTACTGACCGACTAGTTTGACATCTAGTCGGTCGGTGAACGTTCTTAGACTGACTAAGAGTGAACAGTATTGATACCAAAAATAAGTTGAAGAGTTAGTCGGTTAAAGAAGCATTGCTGACCGACTAGTTTGCAACCTAGTCGGTCAACCAACATTCTTAGACCGACTAACGATAAATAGTAACTCCTGAGAAATTTAGAAAGCCAACTAGTCGGTCCAAGAAGGATTGCCGACCGACTGGATCGTCATCTAGTCGGTCGGTGCCCCTTCTTATACCGGCTAATAAGCACCAAAAGTTCCGATACGGAGCGCGGAGCCCCGGGATCGATTCCTAAGACTCCTAGGCTTGATCTAATAGTAAGATACGACCGTTATGAAGCCCGTCACGAATGACATACTTCGAAATCGACGATCCTAAGAAAGAAACGAGAAAACACGACGAAACTATCGGAAACGAAAGTTATGGAGACGATAACCACACAAAAAGAGAAAATCCACCAAAACATATATTATATTATAATAAATCCAGTTACATGAAAACCTGTCGTTACAAATGGAATGTGGATTATTAACATCATCACATTTAGTAACGTGAATGGCAATATGAAACGTGAAGTCATCATCGACAATTGTACTCTTTCTGTCTAACACCTCTCATATACGTACATAGTTTAATGATATTTCAGTTTCTCCTAGCTTTTCCTCTCCAGTTGATTCTAGAGGGGTGATGGTTTAGACATGAGCTCATTTTCTTGTGGTGATATTGTCACAAGGTCTCCATGAGTTTTTCTTTTTCTTGGATTTTTGTCCTTAGAGCCTGGTGGTCTACCTCTTTTCAGTTGAGGGACAGCCACTTCTGCTACTGGTGGATTGCATCTATTCTCAGGGATGTCAATCCTAGCTAGGGTATTAACAGCAGGGATATGTGATTTGACAATTTTCTGGTTGTCTGTAAATAAATCCCGTAACTGGTGAACAGTGTTCTGAATGTGTAGGATCTTTTGAATCTCATCTTCACATTGCTTGGTTGCCGATCATAGTGGGTCATTGATTTTGTTTCCCACGATATTATTTGTGTAGCTTCAGATTTTACAGTATCTGGGCCCAATTTGGAGGAAATTGTCTAATCAAATTCACAGTCTTCAAGATGTGCCTTAAATGCGTCAACCGTTTGGGGTTATAGGTATCTTATTATTGATGGCGAGTCAAACCCTACATAAATCCCTAGACGACGTTGAGAACCTATTTTTGTCCTCTACGTTAGTGCTATGGGGATATAGACTGCACAACCGAAAATTCTCAGGTGAGAGATGTTCGGTGGTATTCCATATGCAAGTTGCATTGGAGAAAGACTCTAACCTCCAGAGTCTAATTTTTATTAACAAAGCAGCATGCAAAATTGCATATGCACATGTAGTCACCAGCAACTCGGATTTCATTAGTGATGGGCGTGTAATCCATTAGAGTCTTTTTATCAATTACTATACCAACCCATTTTGGATATGAACATGTGGCACATGATATTCAATTTCTATCACAGTTGCTTGGAAATATTCTTGAAATGACCTGGAGGTAAATTCACATCATTATCCAGACAGATTTTCTTTATTTGATTGTCTGAAAAATGCGCCCGCAACTTTATTATTTGTGTCAGTAGCTTTGGAAAAGCTATGTTGCGGGTTGATAGTAGACACACATACGAATATTTTGAGGATGCATCAATCAGTACCATAAAGTACCGAAAAGGCCCACTAGGGAGTGATATGTCCATAGTTTTCTTACTTTTATAGCATCATTTCATATCATTTTCTCCATCCAAAGTTCACATTTATATATATTATTGCGTGTTTAATGATATATTCGAGTTTCGTATAGAATTATGGATTTTTAGGAACTTTGGAGCAAATTGGAGCAATTATAGGATATTAACACATCCGTGCCACCCGGAGCATCATTGGGAAGGTTCAATAGGTGTTCGGCGAGGTGAAGAATAAGATTGGATGAGAAAAGGAGAAGAAAAAGAGAAAAGAAGCTCCCATGAAGAGTGGTCTGTTTTTCCCAGGCAGCTCGGTCGAGCTGCTTAGCACTCGACCAAGCTGACACTTAGAAGAATACAGCTGAATCGGATATGCCCCACTCGACCGAGCAGGGTGCTTGCTCCACCGGACTCAATCTAAGCAGAACGATGATTTTGAACACTTCTTCAGCCACTGTAGCTCGACCGAGTAGGCAAGGCTACTCGACCGAGCAGAGCAACAATTCGACCGGACTCGGTCCATACAAAACAGTGTTTTCGAGAGAATTTCCAGCCCACTGCAGCTCGACCGAGGAAAGCGACTACTTGACTGAGTAACATGTATCGGCCCAGAGCGAAGGAAGAGACCAAGCAGAGCCGTGTATCTTGCTCGACCGAGCGGCGTCGCTACTCGACCGAGTAGGGCATCGCAACCTAACCTAAAGAGGGCCCATTGGCCCAGTTTTCCAGATCTTTTGTGGGGTCCACCCCTTTATATATAAGCCCAATTTTTACCCTAGATAGAGAGACAAGCTTATTTTCCTTAGTTTTAATTTCAGTTTGAGTTTTCTTAAAGAATTTTGAGAGCCGTCGTTATTGTTGAAGACAAAGTTTGAATTTTTATTAATTGCTTTGCTTGGAATCTTGTAATCTTAATTCTTTGCACTTGATTATCGATCTTAGATGTTTTAGTAATGATCTCTCACTTTTCTATGTTTGTTTTGATGTTTTCTATTGCGATCATGAATTCTATTGCTATTATCGAATCTTCCATTGAACTTTCTATGAATTGTGAGTAGTCTTATTTAAGGCTAATGGATTAGCCCTAGGATCTTAGAATTTAGATGTAAAGTTAGGATTTTTATGTTGTTTTGCTATAAAATGGATGTGTTTTGGTTGATCCAGCCAATTTTGTAGGAGATTCCAAATAGGATTTGTGAACACGATAGTGGCGCACATCTTGGACGGATATCCTATGGACTTAATTAGGCACGGTAGTGAATTCAATTAGAGTTCGTGACCACGACAGTGGCATGCACTATTATGGTTTCCACCGGCGCCCTATATTACTGATTGATGACTACGACATTAGCGTCAAAGAGAGCCACCGAATCACAGATCAAAGCTCTATCCATGATAGTGGCATGTGTAGAGATTGAGAATAGCTGTATATCGTAATGCATGGATCGCAAATGAGGATATCCACGATGGTGGGGCTAAACACGGGATAAGTTAGACGAGTGGCACAACGACAGTTGGTCTTGAGTTTCACATTCTTGATGCGACAATCTCTCCCTAATAAAGCCAATTCAACATAGGAATTCTAATTTAGCATTGACATCTGACGATCCTAGTGGTGACTCCTATCGCCCTAGTATTTTATATTGTAGATAATCATATTTGAGAGATAAACGTGACAACCATTCTGAGTACACCAACTGACACTTTTCTGAGATTCAGAACAACACCCAAGACTATATAAGCATTTGCCTCCCTGTGGGTTCGACATTTTACTTAGCATTGACACCGTGCACTTGCGGTAGTTTTCAGGTTAACATCCGGATCGATCAAGATTTTGACGCCTTTGTCGGGGAGGCAACGGTTTATACCTGGGTTATTGTCTTTATTGAAGAAATTTTCAGTTACTCTTATCATCTTCTCAACTGTCCATATTTTTATTCTTTTTTCCTTTGCTATTGACATTTTCCCTGAGTTGTTGCTTGTGCATAAACACTCGCCTTGGGGGATCAGACGATCTAATATTTGACCCCGAGAATGAAAGAACAGCAAGGCGGCTCAGATCAGAAAAGACGATCCATATTTTTCAGGAATCAATGCAGAAGGTTCCAATACTCATCCGCATACAAGCATTGTCCAGGATCACATGAAGACTAATTTATACAGTATATCTTTTATCTTAAGACCGCAACTGGCAGCTGGAAATTTGAATTAAAGGCTGGGTTGATAAATCTAATGCAGCAGGATCCTTTTCACGGGCATACGCTTGAGAATCCCAACCATCATATAGATCTCTTCTTGGCAAAGTGCGACACTTTCAAAGTTAAGGATGTGAGCGGCGACACAATAAAGCTATGTCTATTTTCATTTACCTTGAAGGAAAAGGCCGCTTATTGGTTGAGGGTGCACCCCACGAATACTTTCAAAACTTGGGAACAGTTGGCCTAAGCCTTCATCAACAAGTTCTACGCCTCTGCACAAGGTGCACTATTGTCTAAGCTACCAGAGGAGGCCACATCACTGCTAGAACAAATGGCCTCGAACAACCAACAATGGAGCGGCGATCGATCAACATTTGGAGGCACAGGTTCTGAGGTAAAGGTAGTCACACAGCTTAAGGAGCAACTTGAGACTCTTTGCAAGCAGGTTGCATGAATTGAGCAAAGGTTGGATTCTATTCCTACTAATTCTGTCACGCCCCGCTTCCCAAAAATATGGAGGCGAAGCGTGAGAAGGTCCGCTCAGACTTGAAGCTACAAAGCTGCAAGTCCGATAAGCGTCAATTAAATTTAAAACTACAGGTCCTTGCAACGCGAACGAAACAAAGATAATAATAATGAAATGAGACAAAAGAGATATCTCAGAATATCCATAAAATAAGTTTCAACATCTCAGAAAAAGCCACCAGGCTGAAATAAAAGAGAGCCTAAAGGCCCAAACATGGCCAACGAAAGTACAGCGTACAAAACAAAGGTGCCACGCACCGACAACTAACAACAGAACCTAAAACAAAGAAGCTCAGCAAAATCACCAAGAAAGGTCTCCGGTGTCCACAAACTCCTCCTGGGCAGACATGGACTCAGGCTCAGCGTCAACAAAACACCACGTACACAGCAACGGTCTCGGACTCAGGGTCTAACATGTGACACCCAAAAGAGCAAGGGGCACATGTCAGCAAGTCTACAAGAGACTTGTGCAAGGAAACTGAAAGTAGGTAAAAGTAAAGCAACCTAGCAGTTCTAACATGATGCAAAGACATGGCAGTTAAAGTAATGAGTGCAACATGTAAAGTAAAGTTAAGTAAAGTACGAGCATGGCATTTAAACATGTCATGGATGACAAGTATTACATGAATAATTCACAAGACAAGTACAAGACAAGGAAAGTAAGCACCTCATGCACAGAGTTCACGCCTTACAGCTGAAGAGGCTGTACGTGCACACTTCTACGCTGATTGGTCGCTCAACCCTACCCCTCCACGTGTATCGAGCCAGGGCCTTACCCCCGAACGGGAATGCTCGCTTCTGGATCACGAGCTAGGAAGTGTTTTTAACAAGTATGGCGTAGGGGTGCACCTAGCCGTAAACACGGAAACACGGATTGTACAAGTATTTTGTAGCGTGTGCTACGATGCAACAATCAATTGGGATGACATGTAAGATGCAATGCATGGCAGTTAAAAGTGCGTACAGATAAGGAAAGTAAACGTGACAGTTTAGTATGCATGAACAACAAGTTTAAAGGGTTGGATCTAGCTTCGTTGTCAAACTAGATCAATTTGGTGACAGATCTAGTTTCGTTGTCAAACTAGATCAAGTAGGCGTCTAGCCAACTATCATTTCACTGACTAGTCTCTTTTACACTAGGAACAAGGAAGTGACCTAAAAACATGGCCCTACACAAGAGTTGGCAAGTTTCACTTGCCTGCAAGTATCACGTCTGAGCAACACTGTCCAACGAGTCCAAAACACAATAATCCTATGTGCACAAGTCCACCGGCCTACATCCGTTTTATTAATCTTGATTAGTGAATTCTAAAACATTTAAAATACTTTAAAAATACTGATTTTAGTCTTGATTAGCATGTATTGGGTTGGGGGTCCTAGGGGTGCAAAGCGTTACCTCAACACGACGCGAAAGCTACACCGGCGTCGGGTAGCGACGCCGGGGGTTGGAATAATAATATCGCGCTCCAAGTCCAGATTTCAATTAGATTCCTCGCTGGAAATTTCAGAGCAATCAACCGTAGCAACGAATCGAGATTCCATAGCTAGCACGTGCGACGACGGGCTACGACGTGTCGCAACGTCGTACGCGGCGAATCCTCGAAGAGCAAGCACCTAGGTGGGGCCCACAGTAGTCCTAGGGACCTTTGGGGGACCCACAATACCTCTGGAGAACTTGGGGTGCCCACATAGGCAAGTGGTGCGACGGATGCGGGGTTGCGACAAATGGCTCTCGGTCGTACAGCCTCGGTGCGGGGAGATCCTTCGGTCGTGCACAGAGAATGCGGGGTTGCGGCGCTTGGGGGTGTGCAGCGGTGCGGGGTTGTGCTTGGTGCGGGGCCTTTTCTCGGTCAGTGCGGAAGAGGGGTTCGGTCAGGCTCTTGGATGCGGGGGGCTGCGATGTTGCAACGTTGCAACGCTTGCAACGCCGGTCGGTGCGGAGATAGGGGCCGGTCGGGCGCGGTGCGGAGCGGGGCGACAAGCGGGGGTTGGTGCGGAGCGGCTGTGCGGGTTGGGGCTCTCGGTCTGACCGAGGGCCTCTCTCGGTCAGAGCGGGGGAACGGGGCGGCGGCTGCTGCAGCGTGCGGAGCGGCTGTGCTGCGGGGATGGGCTTCGGTCGGAGCGGGGGAACGGGGGAGTTTTCCTTGGTCGTGCGGCAGCTGTTCGTCGCAACGTTGCGACGAATCGTCGCAACGTCAATTTTGGGTTTTGGAAGAGGCTAGGGTTAATTTCTTGCGAAAATAGGTCTTCCTAGGGGTTGTTTATATAGTGTAGATGTGTTGACTTGGTCTAGGGCTAAATCTAATAGGATTAGAAGTTCAAAAATATTTAAAATTTAAATCTCAGCTTCTCCAACTCACAAAAGGATTTGACTCGGTCCAAATGAGCTGGAAATTGGCTAAAAAATTCTTTAATACGTTTAAAAATCAAATAAATTTTATTTGGCCGAAAATAATTTAAAAATAAATTATTAAAAATATTATAAACCTTGTTAAAAATATATAAGTGGTCAAATAAACTCCAAAAATTATAAAATAAATATCGGGGTGATCGTGATGACGAATGTGAGCTAACTAAGAAGACGGATCTCAATTTTGACGTCAGACGACAAAACTAAAAATAGAAACGTCTCCCGTCAAAAGTGAAAGTTGCCACGTCTCATCGAATAAGATTAAATTGTGGAAAAACGACTCGAGAGACGTCGTTCCAAATTAGTGCCACTATTTAATACTCTCAGAGACGTTCACAACGGCATATCACACAAAAGTGTTCACAAACAAATAAAGTCTAAAATAAACACGTGCACGGCCAAAAGCACGTGCACGAAAAACGTACCACGAAAAGTGGTCGTTACATCCTCCCCACCTTAGAATAAAGTCCGTCCTCGGACTTTCTAATATAGCTAGTCACTCTAGTAACTACCCCAATCAAGTCACATTATAATTCAAACCAGGTATAGTCATTATAGGTGCTCATATACGCACTAGGTAGTCAAACATTAACACTACCAACACGTATATATATATATATTCACGTACGTCATATACTTATACCTATTATAGACAGTCTAATTCATACATGTATTTCAATCATACATATAAACATACATCCCTTATATAACTACTACTCACAAAACAATAATTCAGATACTCACATAAGGGTAGTCTTACACTCATTCATTGCTCTACGTATAGATAGCTACCTATGCACAAACATCAAGGGTATGCTACCCTCTAATATTTCCTAGTATACATCCAACGCATCAACTCATGTAGTCACACCATACCATTATTAAATCCAGTTTCACTATATATATATATATTCACCACTACTATAGTTTCACAATATATAGTCATTCAATGCATGCAAATAGTTCACCATATATTCTCATCGCATACGGTCTTATAACTGTATTTACGACACGCCACATATATCATAGTCACCAATAACTATAGCTAAGTACATACTTACCCGTGCATGGTGCACACCCATACACGCTAACATTTCATTCATATCAATCACACCACTATATACTCAGCACAACTACTCATCTAGTTTAGCTAGTACACATATGTTCACACAACAAGTCCTTAGTAAATAATTATACCACAAGACCAACACCTATAACTATATACTGGCGTAGCGACCCATAATCACGTGCGTAGCAAAACCAGGCACAAACACTCCTATCACTATACATACATCGAACATTGCTATATTCGAACTGCAAACATACATTCAATATACTTAGAGTATACCCACTCAAGCTTGAGTGAGACTCAATACACATATCAGAATATTATATATACGTAACACGGCATTCATACCTATACCAATATCACTCCAATATTTATACGTCTATCAATACAACCATATACATACCTTAAGTCAATCACACTTAATATTTAGTCAGATAACACCCATATAGTTAAATCAATTTATATACCATAATAATAACATTTCAGATATCAGCACTCACATATTTATAATACCCTCCCTAGTACAAACATTCACCGTATAGTCACACTTAAGTAATGTATATATTCACACCATAGCCTACTACCTATAATTAGTATACTAACACATCCATACATACATAATTAAGATGTGCAATAGTCGTGTATACCTCACGGTATGCACGCATGCAACATCCCGTGAAAGCAAACAATACCAATCAAAATTATAATTCTACTATCATATGCATAACACCTATATACTCATGCAACGAAACATAACTACTTACATATAAGCACATTTCATATCCACGTACGAGCACATACTCACACGTACTAGTATATAGGTCATATAGTAGGCCTACTCCCTTAACCATACATACACCTATTATTATCACTCCTAACATACACATAGCTTTACTAATCATTTTATTTCAACCATTACAAGTATCTCTAATTACATACACTCCATCAGATATCCCCACACTAATTCTTATATACACAAGCATCCCTAGTATGATATAGCTATCCACACAAGAGTCTATAAATACTAACACACAATCACTTCATACTATCACGAATAACTCCGAGTATATATATATATATATCACACAATAGGCAAGCATCAATATACTATGGGGTTATACTCATTCAACCCACGTACACAACTTAGGTACGTGCACAACGACTACCTCACAAGGTCCAAGGTCTACTAACAACTTAGAGTTGACACAGACCTTGACGGGCACTAAAGTCTAAGCAACAAAGGGAGGTCGAGATCGAAGGCGTGACGAGGGAAAGATCGATAAGCATGATTTCAGATAGGACGAATACAAGGAGACAGCTTGGTTAGACGAAACATTGACTCAAAGGTGATGTTTAGGTTGAGGGAAGGGAGGTGTAGTGATGCTTATATAGGATACAGAAAAGAAAATAGGGTAAATAGCATAGGCTAAAATACGTGGAGTTTGAAAACTGTTGTACTTCAAAAGTTGAAATCCTCGTCTGAAAAGAAATATTTGGAGAGCGATAAACGGGTTGTTCAAAAATAGGTTTGAGTCGAATATTCATAATAGGAGAAAATGGTCCATTGATCTATATAAAATCATTATAAAAGGAAGTAAAATCATTTACACGGACATTAAGGACGTGGTTTAGAAAATTTATGCGTCAGTAATTTAATATAATGTTGTCAAAAGTTTTGGAAAGTCAAGAATGAAATCAAGTAACGGAAGAATTTAAACTTATGTTAAATGCTTTCAAAACTTTAGGCTATGGAAAATTTAAAATGATCAATTTGAAACTACTTTTTAGAGAACCAGGGTTTGCCAAAAATGAAAAACTGAGTTACACAAGGTTCTCAATATACGAGCACAAGTCTGGCACGGATATAAAAATAATTGAAAGTATGTATGGTGCACGGAAAAATAATAATAATGACTTAGTATAAGAATTATCAAGATCGAATGGCAAATCTTTAAAATCAAATCAGGGAGGGTCTAAAGCAGGAAGAGGTTATGAAAATAGTAATTTTGCAAAAAAATCTGAAGTAGCGAAAACGACGAGCAAAACCAACTTGCTGAAAGCTGAAATTCCATGTGTCTTGAAAGTATATTAAAGTAAACACGACGTATCATTCGTATAACACAAATAAGAAGGAAAATTATAAATCGAATTGGGCAAAGCAAAAGTACGGTCCAGGATAAAATTAATATATGAAGGGGCAACGCATTTACATAAGTACGAAAAATATAAGCTGGAAAAGTATTATAAGCTAGAGTTCAAAATTTCCGACAAAAGTTTTTAAAATTTTAAATCAACGAAGGAGGATGAAGTATAGGTATATATGCATTAAAATTTGGAGCAAGGTTAGACTTCGGAAAGGAGGAAGTCGAAAAAATACTTTCAAGAGTTTCAAGGTTCGTAATGGAGAGGTTCGAAAATTGACGACGATCGTCATGAGGCGATCTCGTGAATCGAGGCAAGGAAATTGGTCAGGTGATCAAAGCATACATACGCCTAGGATATGCATCAGGAAAGTCTACGGAAACTCCTACGGTCGACCAACTAAAGATCAAAAAACTAAGCGCTAAGACTTCTAAAGGTTAGACGGTAAAGAAATGCGTTCAGCTTGGTCCGAAATCGATGAACCCAAGCGAACGACTAAAGGAAATTCTAGAAGTCTAATATGGTCAGGGGTAAACAAGGACCACTAAGGTAACTCCTACGACAATTAAATCAATTGCTGACAGGGAGTCTAACTAACAATCAGAGGCCTCTAACTAGCAAGCACAGACGTCTAACTAAGTCTTCTTACCACCTAGTGTCGTAAGAAAACGACTAGACTCAGGGCTTATGACTCGGGTGTTGCAATTTATTTAATGGACATTCCGTTATTATCGTTGTTTCGTTAATTAGCAATTGCAAGACGGACCTGCATGGGCCACCAACAAAACCTGTCACGCCCCGCTTCCCAAAAATATGGAGGCGAAGCGTGAGAAGGTCCGCTCAGACTTGAAGCTACAAAGCTGCAAGTCCGATAAGCGTCAATTAAATTTAAAACTGCAGGTCCTTGCAACGCGAACGAAACAAAGATAATAATAATGAAATGAGACAAAAGAGATAACTCAGAATATCCATAAAATAAGTTTCAACATCTCAGAAAAAGCCACCAGGCTGAAATAAAAGAGAGCCTAAAGGCCCAAACATGGCCAACGAAAGTACAGCGTACAAAACAAAGGTGCCACGCACCGACAACTAACAACAAAACCTAAAACAAAGAAGCTCAGCAAAATCACCAAGAAAGGTCTCCGGTGTCCACAAACTCCTCCTGGGCAGACATGGACTCAGGCTCAGCGTCAGCAAAACACCACGTACACAGCAATGGTCTCGGACTCAGGGTCTAACATGTGACACCCAAAAGAGCAAGGGGCACATGTCAGCAAGTCTACAAGAGACTTGTGCAAGGAAACTGAAAGTAGGTAAAAGTAAAGCAACCTAGCAGTTCTAACATGATGCAATGACATGGCAGTTAAAGTAATGAGTGCAATAGGTAAAGTAAAGTTAAGTAAAGTACGAGCATGTCATTTAAACATGGCATGGATGACAAGTATTACATGAATCATTCACAAGACAAGTACAAGACAAGGAAAGTAAGCACCTCGTGCACAGAGTTCACGCCTTACAGCTGAAGAGGCTGTACGTGCACACTTCTACGCTGATTGGTCGCTCAACCCTACCCCTCCACGTGTATCAAGCCAGGGCCTTACCCCCGAACGGGAATGCTCGCTTCTGGATCACGAGCCAGGAAGTGTTTTTAACAAGTATGGCGTAGGGGTGCACCTAGCCGTAAACACGGAAACACGGATTGTACAAGTATTTTGTAGCGTGTGCTACGATCCAACAATCAATTGGGATGACATGTAAGATGCAATGCATGGCAGTTAAAAGTGCGTACAGATAAGGAAAGTAAACGTGACAGTTTAGTATGCATGAACAACAAGTTTAAAGGGTTGGATCTAGCTTCGTTGTCAAACTAGATCAATTTGGTGACGGATCTAGTTTCGTTGTCAAACTAGATCAAGTAGGCGTCTAGCCAGCTATCATTTCACTGACTAGTCTCTTTTACGCTAGGAACAAGGAAGTGGCCTAAAAACATGGCCCTACACAAGAGTTGGCAAGTTTCACTTGCCTGCAAGTATCACGTCTGAGCAACACCGTCCAACGAGTCCAAAACACAATAATCCTACGTGCACAAGTCCACCGGCCTACATCCGTTTTATTAATCTTGATTAGTGAATTCTAAAACATTTAAAATACTTTAAAATTACTGATTTTAGTCTTGATTAGCATGCATTGGGTTGGGGGTCCTAGGGGTGCAAAGCGTTACCTCAACACGACGCGAAAGCTACACCTGCGTCGGGTAGCGATGCCGGGGGTTGGAATAATAATATCGCGCTCCATGTCCAGATTCCAATTAGATTCCTCGCTGGAAATTTCAGAGCAATCAACCGGAGCAACGAATCCAGATTCCAAAGCTAGCACGTGCGACGACGGGCTACGACGTGTCGCAACGTCGTACGCGGCGAATCCTCGAAGAGCAAGCACCTAGGTGGGGCCCACAGTAGTCCTAGGGACCTTTGGGGGACCCACAATACCTCTGGAGAACTTGGGGTGCCCACAGAGGCAAGTGGTGCGACGGATGCGGGATTGCGACGAATGGCTCTCGGTCGTATAGCCTCGGTGCGGGGAGATCCTTCGGTCGTGCACAGAGAATGCGGGGTTGCGGCGCTTGGGGGTGTGCAGCGGTGCGGGGTTGTGCTTGGTGCGGGGCCTTTTCTCGGTCAGTGCGGAAGAGGGAGTCGGTCAGGCGCTTGGATGCGGGGGGCTGCAATGTTGCAACGTTGCAACGCTTGCAACGCCGGTCGGTGCGGAGATAGGGGCCGGTCGGGCGCGGTGCGGAGCGGGGCGACAAGCGGGGGTTGGTGCAGAGCGGCTGTGCGGGTTGGGGCTCTCGGTCTGACCGATGGCCTCTCTCGGTCAGAGCGGGGGAACGGGGCGATGGCTGCTACAGCGTGCGGAGCGGCTGTGCTGCGGGGATGGGCTTCGGTCGGAGCCGGGGAACGGGGGAGTTTTCCTCGGTCGTGCGGCAGCTGTTCGTCGCAACGTTGCGACGAATCGTCGCAACGTCAATTTTGGGTTTTGGAATAGGCTAGGGTTAATTTCTTGCGAAAATAGGTCTTCCTAGGGGTTGTTTATATAGTGTTGATGGGTTGACTTGGTCTAGGGCTAAATCTAATAGGATTAGAAGTTCAAAAATATTTAAAATTTAAATCTCAGCTTCTCCAACTCACACAAGGATTTGACTCGGTCCAAATGAGCTGGAAATTGGCTCAAAAATTCTTTAATACGTTTAAAACTCAAATAAATTTTATTTGGCCGAAAATAATTTAAAAATAAATTATTAAAAATATTATAAACCTTGTTAAAAATATTAAAGTGGTCAAATAAACTCCAAAAATTATAAAATAAATATCGGGGTGATCATGATGACGAATGTGAGCTAACTAAGAAGACGGATCTCAATTTTGATGTCGGACGACGAAACTAAAAATAGAAACGTCTCCCGTCAAAAGTGAAAGTCGCCACGTCTCATCGAATAAGATTAAATTGTGGAAAAACGATTCGAGAAACGTCGTTCCAAATTAGTGCCACTATTCAATACTCTCAGAGACGTTCACAACGGCATATCACACAAAAGTGTTCACAAACAAATAAAGTCTAAAATAAACACGTGCACGGCCAAAAGCACGTGCACAAAAAACGTACCACGAAAAGTGGTCGTTACAACTTCCAAAGCTCCAGTATATGCTATTTATGAATATTACGCCGAGCAAGGGTATGCTCCAATAGAAGGGTCCTGTGAAGGAACGGGTATACCGGTGGAGCAAGTCAATTATATAGCAGGTGAGGAGAGCAATCCTAGACCTCAGTGGTCAAATCTAGCATGGAAATTACATCATGTGTTCTCCTATAGCAACCCCAATGGAGCATTGCGACCACCACCCCAACCGAGGCCACCACAGCCACCACAACAACAAGGCCAACCTCCACAGCAGCAGCGGTATGGATTCAGGCCATCTGGGCCTTATAGGCCACCGGGGTATTATAATCATCAGCCTTACCGGCAACCACAATAGCAGTACCAACTGACGGTACGAAAATCTGAAGTGAAGGCGACTTTTGAGGTCTTTATTAGCTCGCAAACAAAGATCAATTCAGAATTTTCAACCAATCAAAAGCAAATGCAAGCCTCCGTTAATGTCTTGGCGGCCCAAATGACTCAACTTATGAAGGCTCAAGGGAGATTGTCATCTCAACCGGAGCCAAATCCAAGGTGCCAAGTCAACATAGTGGTAGCAATTATGACGATATGAGGAAAGAGTACCGACACTGTGATGGTGTCGGTCTCTAAGACAGCGGATCAACAAGCATCGACACCTATTCAAGAGGAAGATATCACCATCTCCGAGCCTATAGCTGCAGAGGACGAGGAGAGAATTATTGATGAACCACCCGCCATTGCAAAGAAGGAGGCTTCACCTACCATGTCGCCGATTCCCATCACTGCGGCACCGACAGATGTTCCTATTTCTGAAAACACTGCCGAAGGATGCCAACAAGGACAAGGGAAGCCGTCCTCCCCCTCCATACCTGCAGAGATTAGCCATGGTAAAGCTTCAAAAGAAGTATGCTAAGTTTATAGAGCTTCTAAGGGGTGTTCACTTGAACATCCCTGTCATGGACGCGCTTACCGAGATTCCCACATATGCTAAATTTCTGAAGTACTTGCAAGTGGGGAATCGAAGACAAGAGGCAGTAAAGTTGGCAGATAGCTATACTTCGGTCCTCAAGAATACATTACCGAATAAACTACCAGATCGTAGAAGCTTCACGATGCTGTGCTCCATTGGCGGCATCCCCATTGATAGAGCGCTCATTGACTTGGAGGCGAGCATTAGCTTGATGCCGCTCTCCATCTTTAAGAGACTAAATACGGGAACAGAGCTTGAGCCCACCGGCATGAGTATATAACTAGCAGACCAGTCCATCACTTACCCGATCGGCATCGCATGCGAAGTCATTCTACAAATACCGGGTGGGATTTGCTTGTCGGTGGACTTTGTCATTATGTACATGTCCGAGAAGGGGAGTTCTCATATTATCTTGGGACGTCCATTCATGGCCACAGCTGGAGTATTGATTGACGTCCGTGAAGGGATGTTGTCTATGAACGTTGGAAACATTGATATCGATTTCCACCTCAAAAATCCAATGAAGGATCTCTTTCCGCAAGAAGATGCTAGCTACCGTGAGCTCCTAGAGGACAAAGCTACCTATGAATATGCCATGGAGGAGATTACTATAGATCCCACGAGGAAGGGCTTAGACGATGATGGTGACGTCATACATGACAAGGCATTGGCCGCCTACTTGAGAGTTTTAGATGAAGAGCCGCCCGGTATACCATTACATGATCAACAACTGGAGGCTACGATCTTCACGACCACTGAGGGCCAACGAAGCGAGGCGCGCCAACTCCCACAACATGGACTCATTGGAAAACACAGCGAGCGCATTTCATATGCACCTAACATCGAAAAGCTTCATTGAAAATCATAAGGGAGTTGAGCTTACGACTTTACACAAGCGCTTATCGGGAGGCAACCCGAATTTTTTTATCTTTTTAGTTCTATTCCTTTAGTATTTCTTCATTTTACTCAAAAACAAAATAAAAAGGTTTTTTATTTCATTAGAAAAATATAAAATATAAAAATATAAAAATATCTGATGTATTTCATCTTGTACAGGTGAACAATGGAGAGCGCGTGCAAAACGATGAAAATTTGGAGAAGGAATCAAGAAGAAATGAGGAGGAGAGCCATATTTAGCTTAGAGGAGAATAGAAGGTCACTCGACCAAGCAGTTACATTGCTCTGCCGAGCTACAACAAGCTGAAGGAGAGAACAAAAAGGGCACTCTATAATCAATTCCACTCGACCGAGTAGCCACCCTACTCGGTCAAGCTACAGTCGCAGTCAAAATGAGCTCAAAACGTCACCCTGTAATTAATTCAGCTCGACCGAGCTGAGTGAGTAGCTCGGTCAAGTAGCTGGGCACAGTTTGGGGGATTAAAATTTTAAAATTTTATATCTTTTATACTCGATCGAGCAATCTGTGCTGCTCGACCGAGCAATCTGTGCTGCTCGACCGAGCAATGACTAATGGAAGGGGCCCACAATTTTAAACTTAAACAGCTCGACCCCACCCCGTAATTAAGCTGAGCTCACCCATACCTACCCTCCCCCAAATTAGAACCCTCATCCCGAGCTCGAGCCAAAAACTACCCTAACCCTCGCTCGACCGGCACCCCTCCGCCGGAGCTCCGTCACGTGCCACCCAAGCACCGCTGCAGACCAGCTCGGTCTGCACCTCCCCCTTACCCCACTCCACTCCACTCTCTCTCCTCTCTCCCCCACATCTCCCTCTCTCCATTGATCCTCATTTCAACCCCAAAATCAAAAAATTTCTAATTTTGAACCCCCAACCCAAAATTAATTTCTTAATCCCCTACTAATACTCTCTTAATTATCTATTGTAGGTGCATTTGGAGCATTTGGATGAGACGCTAGGTTTGGGAGCAACTTGGAGGAAGTCTTGCTTTGTGGCTATGCGCGTTCACTAGCTTTTAGCGATCGCTTCGCTTCGCGACATTGGGTATACTCTTTCCTTGTATTATATAACTTATCCCCATATCGTGTTTGCACCCGTACGCCCTACGCATATCACGATGCCACCTACACTTAGGGAAAGGAAGCCCCCAGCCAAGAAGAGGAAGGCCGGTGACCCCAGTCCCTCCTCTTCTCACCATACCCGTCGCCGACATCCATCACCCTCACCCACTGAGCACATGGACGTCACCACACCCACACCCTCACCCTCACTCTCTCCATCCCCCATGCCTCTAGCACTAGAGGCCCCATACACCACTGCCACTCCCATTCCCACATCCACTCCTCCACCACCATCCTATCCAGCCATCGACACCCTGAGGACATATGGCGTTGCCTTTAGGAATGCCATACATCGCATGCGATTCGAGATCATATCTCGCCGCTCCATCGTCCCCACCCGCTTCACATCCATCACTGCACTCATGAGCTTGGGCATCCTATAGGGTGTCCATAGGCTCTACCAGACTATAGGTTGGGACCACATCCTGACCATGCACGCACACACTTTCACTCGCCTTACTAACGAGGCGATGAGTTCCATTGTCAGGGAGGGGACGACATTCACTGCAGGCTGCTGGATCGTGACGGTGTCATCACATACACAATGATCCGTATCTACTTCAATTTCCCACCTATCACAGATACAGACCGGGCCTATGCACCTGACGTTGAGCTAGCCTCATTTGATGCCGAGAGTTTCTGGTGGCACATCTCCGGCCTTCTCGTCTTTAGCCCTAGTAGGGCGAAGTCTTCATCCATCATCCACCCATGCCTTAGATATGCCCAGTGCCACATTGCCACTACCAACTTTTCTAGGCATAAGGTCAGAACCCTCTCACTCCCAGAGCTTGCACACCTCAGTGGGCTGACTCGAGCCATCAGACGGTGGCCTAACGGCACACTCTGCCCATTCCTACTATCTGACGCAGCCCATTGGCTGTGCCACCGCCTACTTCTCACTGCCTCCGTTGCCACATAGATCTATTGCGGTTGTTTCTTTACCATTTTTACTATCATGCTCGGCCTTGATCTTCCTGCTGATCTAGTGGTTCCCACCGGGCCTACCAGACTGACCACATATGTGCTTGCTCGCATGCACATCATCAGGCCCCACAGTGAGCGCCACTGGATCTACCTTTTAGGCACCCATTGAGAGCATCACATGTACCTCCCTTGCCCTGAGCTTACACAGATTGAGCCAATCATGCTGGACTGACTCCTTCATGGCATTCACGCTATCCCACCCATCCACGTCTTAGAGCATGCAGGAGACCAGCCTGCCACTGAGGAGGGCGACGAGGATTGGAAGCTTAGTTCTAAGGAGGAGCCTATGCGTGCTACCATTCCTTCCACCATTCCTGCACCACGAGTGAGCACCTCTGTCCACACTTCTTCCAGTGCCACTCCCACCACCACCACTACCACACCACCAGAGACCTCTGAGGCTGTCACCACTTCTACCCCCACAGTTTCTGTACCATCATCTCCGCCCGCTTCTGAGGGCACTTCTGCTTCCGTCGCTCCTGCACCTATTGATTCTACCAATTTGGAGCCTGCACCCACCACTTCTGTCCCTACTAGTACACTTCCTGCACCTGTGGACCCCCTTCCTATCGATCCTATCATTCCAGAGTTCACAGCTTCCCTACCTAGCACCACCACTGTCCCCATATCTGCTGTCTTCACGAAGAGTGTCATGGTCTCTGTCACCCCTTTTGTCGTCGTGATGACCCTCCCCACTGATTTTACTGTCCAGACCTCTGCACCCGATCTTGGATCCATTCATATCCCATCTTCTATCGAGATCCCCACTAGACCACCCTCTCCTGATCTCTCATTCAGACCTTGTATAGCATGTGCACGAGCCCATGGAGAGAGAGTTGTCTCTAGTGGTGCATGTCCACCACTTGACTCCCGCCTCTCTGACACACGATTGACAGCGGTTGAGGCCGAGGTTACCGGGTTGAGGCGTGACTTTGCCACCCTCTCCTGCTCGGTCGTCGCCGCCACCACCAGGCAGTGCAGCGGGACATTAGGGCAATTCTAGATATGCTTAGGACACAACGTGCACCACTAATCATTCTTGCACTTGCGCCTCCTGTTAGACCTGCTCCACTCATCGTTCCGATTGTTCAGGTTTCTGCAGAGCCTACCCGACCTCCTGTTGAGCCAGTTGCACCAGTTGTTGACACACTTGTTGACACAGCTGTTGATCTACATGTTGGTCCATCATTTAGTCCTCAGCAGCAGGACCCATCATCACCCACAGAAGGTAATGCCCCTCCTTGATTTATATTTTTGCTTCTGCTCTCCCCTCCCACCATTTAGTGCCCATCTGTCCATTTGGGGACTTGCACCTGCTTAGCTTGGGGAAGAACCCATCATCATCCATTTGCATATACCCATCATTGCACCATCTGCATGCTTGTACATATTCTAGGCATTAGGACATGCATTTGCATCTTTTACTTTTCTGTCATTGTATAGGTTTTTATTTCTTTTCCGAATTTTTTATTAACCGCCCACCTCCACCCTAGCATCATTTCCTGCCTTGCACGTGCGTTCTCATCAGTGAGGACACTGCTGTGTTCAGCTTGGGAGATGAGCGCTATCACTTTTTATTTTCAATTTTTATCTTTATTCCTTCACTTTACATCTTTTTATCTTATTTTCCACCCATTTTCTTGCCATTTTATTATTTTTCTTTTTAGCATCACGTTTTCCATCTTTTTGTATGCCTGCATGCCTGTTTTATTTTGTTATTCCACTTTTCCTTTCCCTTTTTATGCTAGATACATTTTATATGATTATATCTCTTATTGCTTTAGCAGCCATGACCGACGCCCCGTTTACGGTTTGGGCGCGGTGTCGTTTTACCGCAAGTGCACGGTTAGTGTAGGGTGCGGGTTTATCGAACTCAGGGAGGTGGATGGCTTGAATGGCTACTAGCCTCGCCTAGGTTATGTGCTAGCTACGCGGATGATATGTGTGAAGTGTAGAAATAAAGAGAAGAAATGAAAAAAGACACGAAATGAATCACCGCTAACACGGGCTAGAGCACTCATGACGCTTGGCATTTGACTTGACCCAGGGTGAGACATTGCCCCAAAAGGTGGTACCTAGCGTCCATGGCCCGATATTCCGATCGGTGCCAAGTACGCTAGGCCTACCTGGTTCCGGACGGTGGGCATTCCCATGTCCATTAACACCTTCCTCAACCGGGAGCATTAATGCCACAATGATAACTCCCAACATTTTGTCCAAGCCGTTCCCACACGCGAGGACTCGATGTCAACGCTAGGGGCGTGAGCTATGGCTAGGGAGTCAACCGCCAAGTTTATTCCCCATTGGCCCGACGGTCAGAGGCGGTCTTTTTCCCGCCAATGACAATGAAACACCCACGCGTAACCCTAATGGCCAAATAGGTCGAATGTGATTTCTAGAAATACATCGAAGCAGATCTTGACTGGACAAGCACCGGACCCCAATCCCCAACACAACTAGTGTGTTGCCATACGAATTGGACTCAGATTGCTAGAAATCCCCATTGACACATTTCATCAAACACATACCATGCAACCAAGCCAAATGTAAATTTCCAAGCATCAATCCTACTCTAACCCGTATTATGGTTCATCAAACACTACTCGATAATGAAGAACATGATAGCAATCAATAAATCTAAACAAACATTCATCATTGAGCAAAACAAATATGACACCAAACAATGAAATGGGAAAAGAAATACTTATCTTGCCATTGATTCTTCAATCCTTTACAAGACTTATTACAATAGAAAACCTAATCTAACCTAATCTAAACTCACAAGAGAAAGGGGCAAAAAGCCCTAGAAAAACTGAGGAAGAACTCCCCCAAGTCGTGCCCCCAACTTCCATTTATAAGCCCCTCAAAACCCCTCTTGGTTCGGGTCCAGAACTGTCAAAACAGGCCCACCCGATCGGGTGGAAGTTCACCCGATCGGGTGGACAGAAACAGATACTCAAAACGGCAAAAATTGATCTCACCCGGTCGGGTGGAAACTCACCCGATCGGGTGAAATGAAAATTCAGACTGCTGCCAATTTCAGCACACAGCTGCGCTCCGAAAATTCTAGAAAAATGTAGAAAAATCGGATTTGGGCATGCGACATATCGTTGGAAAGCTAACGACGATGCCGACATAGAAAAATAAGAGATCACCCAAAATCCCTCTGGAATGATAGCAGATCTTCAATGAGTGCCTCAGCAGTGCGCAAAAGCGAAAGAAAAGGCCACCCGATCGGTGAAACATCAACCGATCGGGTGAGCCGCTTGTTGCTTTGGCCATCGGGCTTCGGGAGCTTCAACCGGTCTCTGAGGAGAACGGGTGGTGTGACCGGGTCGTCGTTTGGGAAACTTCAGCTTCAGATGAACCGATCGGGTGAGATATCACCCGATCGGTTGGAATTAAGCTTCAACTTCCCGAGAACTCTGTTGGGATGAACCAGTCGGTGAACCGGTCGGTTGAATTTGCACTTCGCTCCAACTTCAGTCTGGGTCGTGCACGCGTGCATCACCCGATCGGTTGGCTGTGTCCAACCGATCGGGTGGGGGCTGAAAGTGGCAATCTTGGTCGTTTGACCCCCTGGATCGCACGTGACTCCTCCCGTTGCTCCGGGGACACATGATATCGTCATTTTATGTCCCAAATGCTAGAAATTCCTGCAAAATACCAAAAACAGGGAAAGTGAAAGAAAACAAGAAAACACGAGAAAACGAATACAAGACGGCGGTAAATAACGGAAAAACACGAAAGAAAACGTGCGCAAATATATGAAATATAAACGCACGTCAAAATCCCCCAAGATGAACTCTTCCTCGTCCTCGAGGAAGACGAGTGAGAGTAGGAGCTCGGAGGTAGAAAATAGAGAGAAAGAGAGAAAAAGAAAACTCTATATCCTAGATCGCCCGTTAGGGCCAACAAAATCAAACACACCACACTAAGCAAGCATACGACAAAACACAACACTAAACCAAGGAATGCGAGTCCAAACACGTGTCGTGGACCCACGCAGTGAAGCGCGAGTGAGTGTGGTCGTGTGCTAGCAGACGGTGTCGCTTTCTACATTGTGCAATAAGGCTCCATATACACATACCCAAAGAAAGACCCAAATATTGATTCAATTTGAAATTGCGGTGAATATTAGCTCAAGCATGCATGAGAAGAGTATAAGAATAGAAGCGTATCATGCATCAGGGATTCCACAGTTAGGGACAAGGAAATCACCACACTATAGCCTAGATAATCGCTAGAAGGTCCATATGCCAAGTGTTTTCGAAAACGATGGAGGTTGAGAAGGTGTGGAGTAGAACACTCGGTGCAAATTCTCGTCTTCCCTTTATTCTCGGCAAGTAGGAAAATATTCACACGGGAACTTTTTTTGGGTTTTGGGTATTTGTATTTTTTTTTGGCTTTTTGGCTTTACAGAATTTTTCTTTTCTATTCTCTTTGGGTTTTTATTTTCTTTTCTTTTTTTGGATTTTTGGATATTGGGATATATACATGTGTACTCTCCCAAGTGGGAGAACGGTACACGATGAGGGGATTTGCACCAAGTAAAATAAAAATGAAATCGGATTCTAAACACTTGGGCAAAGGAGATATTTCTCGCTAATCAGAGCATAGGCTAAATGGGTTATCCTAGTCCTTGTTTGTGGAATCCCGACACATGCGAATTGAAATATACGATATAAATATAGCATGCATATAGAAGCAGATAGTAGAAGCAAATACCACATATTCAAATCGAAGCATGATAATCAAGGGGTCAACCAAGGATAGGTATATAAAACATAATCACAAGGTAGAAGCACACCAAACAGCTAGGCACGACGCACGACTCACAAAAAGCTAAGTGGACCCGCGATGCATGAAATGCAAGAGGACTCGATATCCTAGGGTTAGTGAATGTGATTATCGAAGCCATGCTAGGTGTGTGTGATTTTGTGGCGATTCATCATAGGGTTCATCTATAGGAGAAAGAGATAAAAAGAAGAAAAGAAAAAGAAAAAGAAAAAGATGGAGAAAAACGACTCAAATAGCAAAGAAAAAGAGACAAATGACACACGAAGTTCGACTCCCCCAAGCAAAAACTTGCATTGTCCTCAATGCAATAGTAGTGAATACGGGAGGGCAATGAAAATGGGGGGAAGTTACGCACCGACACAAAAAATGAAAAAACACAAAAAACACATGAGCGAAACTAAAAAATAAAAAAAAGAAACACTCAAATAAAAGATATAAAACACGAAAAAAGAACACCTAGACACAGACACACAACAACGACACGCGAAAACATGCACACAAATTGATTTCCCCCTAGCTGAACATGACAATGCCAGCGAAATGATATGATCAATGGGGATGTAGAGATATGATAGGGGGAAATCGGAAAAGAAAGAAATCAGAATGCAGGAGAGACAGTGTGCTCGTTCTCCTCGGAAGAGGATGTGGGGTGTGGGCGGTAGAAGTGATAGAAGGGCACGACATGATGGGTTATTATGATGCAAAAGCAAATCTTAGATACGCTCCCCTCGCTAATGAGAGGAGACGAGATTATTCAAATCTAAACTAGAAAGCAGTAAATTTTTACACTACTGGATTAGGATACACCTGAGCATAGGCGGATCCAAGATCTGGAGTGGGGCAGGTAGCTGCTCTAACTGCTCCTTCTGTGGCTCCGCCAGAAGCGCTGTGCCACGTGTGCCAATGGACCCAAGCAATGCACCTCCAAGCATCCCTCGTAGGTGTCCACCTGTGACCTGCAAAGGACGAGGTGCATTAGTCCATAGCAAGAAATTATTTCCCAAAATAAATGTATCCCAGAGATAGTCGCCGGTAAATGATGGTAAAATATATGAAATGTGGCGAACACTCCCTGGAAATGGTATGCTATCCTCTGTGCTAGCGATGATCAAATCCTCGCTCTCCATGAGAAGTGGCTCTCCAGGTGGTGACACACCGCAGCATACCTCAAGGGAAGTAGATCCTGTGTCCTGAATAGGGGAAATATGCTCAAGTAGATGCTCAGCCGCAGAAGAAGTGGAGAGCGACAGTAAAGGTAGATGTGACTCGGGTTCCATGGAGTGGACCATCGTATCCAAGCCCTCATGCACATCCTCCTCGACGATATGCTCATGCTTCACCATCTGCCCGATGTCCTGAATGACATCCTCATGGTTGACCACCGACCAAGGAGGAAGCTGTGACAGAGATGGCTGTGGAGGTGGATGTGGAGCAGACCCCTCGTATGTGGTCATCGTGTCCTCGTCCTCACGCACATCCTCCTCGCCCTTATGCATAAGCTCTGTAAACTCCTCGGTCCTCTTATAGGACTCATGTGGGGTATCTTAATCAAGACAAGAAGTCTCTCCCACAGATCCTAGAGAAATCTCCCCATCCTCACTATCATCATCAAAAAATGCTTCGTCATCCAAGTGGTAGTGATGGAAAAATGGGGGATCGGTATGAGATGTGTCTATGGTGGCCGACGGCATGGTAGTCTCAACCATAAAAGTAGGTATATCCTCTCCTTCATCCCCTCTCCTTGGTGTAGGCTCGATGATTGGTACCATCAAGTTTCGTAATGTTTGGCCTTGGTTAAACATGGCACTTTCAAGGAGAGACACGAGGTTTGATTCTTCTTGTGTTGTTGGAGGGATATAAGGTTGAGAAAATGGATGGGAGGTGTTTGGGCTAAGGTTGTGGGAAAATGTTTGGCCTTGGTGTAGGGGGAGGCTCTCGAGCATAAATGGGCAATCATAATACACATGCCCCGCCGTCCCACAAGTCTCACAAACCACAACTGAATAAGGATTGTATCCTCCCATCTGAGCATCGAAATTTGATCTCCACATGGTTACACCAAAGATACATGGACAACAAAAATAAGAAAACTAGAGAGGAGCGTCAATAGTACAAGAGAATAACAAAAAGATAATATAATAGTGGGGGAAACATTTCTTGGTTATTGAATATTTTTTTAAAAAAAAGAAAAAAGAAATTTTTTTTGTGTTTTTATTCGTAGTCTAACGAACCCAAGCTAAGTTAATATCAAACCAAACGCCTCCCCGGCAACGACGCCAAAAACTTGACCGACGCCCCGTTTACGGTTTGGGCGCGGTGTCGTTTTACCGCAAGTGCACGGTTAGTGTAGGGTGCGGGTTTATCGAACTCAGGGAGGTGGATGGCTTGAATGGCTACTAGCCTCGCCTAGGTTGTGTGCTAGCTACACGGATGATATGTGTGAAGTGTAGAAATAAAGAGAAGAAATGCAAAAAGACACGAAATAAATCCCCGCTAACACGGGCTAGAGCACTCATGACACTTGGCATTTGACTTGACCCAGGGTGAGACATTGCCCCAAAAGGTGGTACCTAGCGTCCATGGCCCGATATTCCGATCGGTGCCAAGTTCGCTAGGCTTACCCGGTTCCGGACAGTGGGCATTCCCATGTCCATTAACACCTTCCGCAACCGGGAGCATTAAGGCCACAATGACAACTCCCAACATTTTGTCCAAGCCGTTCCCACACACAAGGACTCGATGTCAACACTAGGGGCATGAGCTATGGCTAGGGAGTCAACCGCCAAGTTTATTCCCCCTTGGCCCGACGGTCAGAGGCGGTCTTTTTCCCGCCAATGACAATGAAACACCCCCGCGTAACCCTAATGGCCAAATAGGTCGAATGTGATTTCTAGCAATACATCGAAGCGGATCTTGACTGGACAAGCACCGGACCCCAATCCCCAACACAACTAGTGTGTTGCCATACGAATTGGACTCAGATTGCTAGAAATCCCCATTGACACATTTCATCAAACACATGCCATGCAACCAAGCCAAATGTAAATTTCCAAGCATCAATCCTACTCTAACCCGTATTATGGTTCATCAAACACTACTCGATGATGAAGAACATGCTAGCAATCAATAAATCCAAACAAACATTCATCATTGAGCAAAATAAAAATGACACAAAACAATGAAATGGGAAAAGAAATACTTATCTTGCCATTGATTCTTCAATCCTTTACAAGACTTATTACAATAGAAAACCTAATCTAACCTAATCTAAACTCACAAGAGAAAGGGGCAAAAAGCCCTAGAAAAACTGAGGTAGAACTCCCCCAAGTCGTGCCCCCAACTTCCATTTATAAGCCCCTCAAAAACCCTCTTGGTTTGGGTCCAGAACTGTCAAAACAGGCCCACCCGATCGGGTGGAAGTTCACCCGATCGGGTGGACAGAAACAGAGACTCAAAACGGCAGAAATTGATCTCACCCGGTCGGGTGGAAACTCACCCGATCGGGTGAAATGAAAATTCAGACTGCTGCCAATTTCAGCACACAGCTGCGCTCCGAAAATTCCAGAAAAATGTAGAAAAATCGGATTTGGGCATGCGACCTATAGTTGGAAAGCTAACGATGATGCCGACGTAGAAAAATAAGAGATCACCCAAAATCCCTCTGAAATGATAGCAGATCTTCAATGAGTGCATGAGCAGTGCGCAAAAGCGGAAGAAAAGGCCACCCGATCGGTTGAAACATCAACCGATCGGGTGAGCCGCTTGTTGCTTTGGCCATCAGGCTTCAGGAGCTTCAACCGGTCTCTGAGGAGAATGGGTGGTGTGACCGGGTCATCGTTTGGGAAACTTCAGCTTCAGATGAACCGATCGGGTGAGATATCACCCGATCGGTTGGAATTAAGCTCCAACTTCCCGAGAACTCTGTTGGGATGAACCAGTCGGCGAACCGGTCGGTTGACATTGCACTTCGCTCCAACTTCAGTCTGGATCGTGCACGCGTGCATCACCCGATCGGTTGGCTGTGTCCAACCGATCGGGTGGGGGCTGAAAAGTGGCAATCTTGGTCGTTTGACCCCCTGGATCGCGCGTGACTCCTCCCGTTGCTCCGGGGACACATGATATCGTCATTTTATGTCCCAAATGCTAGAAATTCTTGCAAAATACCAAAAACACGGAAAAGTGAAAGAAAATAAGAAAACACGGGAAAACAAATACAAGACGGCGGTAAATAACGGAAAAACACGAAAGAAAACGTGCGTAAATATATGAAATATAAATGCACGTCAAGCCATCACGATGCTTCTTATTCCTTGCCATGGTACCTAGAGTATTTCATAGTCTTACTATTCATATATGCTTGCAAATTATATTTCTTTTGATGACTACTCTAAGTAAATGCATGATACTTGTTTAAACTGAATGTATGTAGTAGTGTCTAATATGCTTCTATTAGAAATGCACCAAGATTCACGCATCATTGGCATATCTGAAGCATTACTTTCGTATCTTATTCACCTTCTCGTTGCATGCCTGATTTGATTGTAAACTTTACTGTTTGGCTTTACTATTTGTTGAGATGATTAAGAATATCCATGCTTATATATAAGTTTAGTTGATGTATTATCTTATTGAACCATTTGTGCACATCTTAGAGTGAACCGAGTGCTATTTTATTTTCTTCTTAACATATCTTTTATTCTCTACTTGTCACTTGAGTTCACCCCTTACAGCTACTTATACCGCATCCATTCCCAAAAATCCCATACAAAAGAAAAAGCTAGCTCCAAACAGTACAAAAAGCCAAAAAGAAGTCTGTCACGGTCTGTTTTCGATCATACGCTTTCCGTGCACGTAGTCTTGTTCGTGCACGTATTTATTTTAGACTTTGTTTGTATCCGAACCCTTTGGTGTAATATGCCGTTGTGACCCTTTCAAAGAGTATTAAATTGTGGAATTATTTTGGAACGTCATTTCATAGGTCGTTCTCCCACGATTTGACTTTGTTTGATGAGATGTCGCGATTTTCACTTTTGTCGTGAGACGTTTTTATTTTTAATTTCGTTTCTCGTCGTCACTCGTGATCCGTCTTCTTAGTTTTGTTTCTCTCGTCGTCACGGTCACCTCAGTATTTATCTTACAATTTTTTAGCCCCATTTGTCCCACTTTCACTATTTTGCCCAATCGATTATTGTTATTTTAACCCTAAGCTTTATTGATTTTTTCCCTAAGTATTAGTCCTTATAATCCTTTTCTAATTAAGCCTAGCCCACATTTTAACTTAGCCCAACCGGTTAGACACACAGCACATTTCTTTTGGGCTTTTCAAATCTTATAAACAATCAATATAGGAGAAATAACCTTAAACTAGACCTAAGCTAGCCCCCACGTGAGCAGCCTTTCTCCCCTCCTATTTAATATCAGCCCTAGGTTATAAGTGTTATCCCAACAAATCTTACAGCCGCCGCCCCCTAATATTTTTCACGCAAACACAAAAGCCTAGCACCGCACACTTCCATTCTCCCTCAGCCCGCTGGTGACCGGCCTAGGGACCTCGCCGGACCTCCCTCCGTTCCCTGTGCCACCGTAGGCCCCTGACCTCCCCGGTGCTCTGCCAACAAAGCCGCCGCCGCCGCCACATCCCTCGCCGGCGTGCCGTCGACCCCCAGGCCCCCTCGCTGCCATCTGGGATCTTCCTCAGGCCGCCGTTGCTTCAAATCGGAGACATCTCGCTGTTTCACGTATCTCGATGTCTCGGCGCGTCGTTTCGCCTCCTCGTCGCTCACTCTCGCCGTTGGGTTCTTCCGACAGTCCCCTACCTCGCCTAGAGATGTTCCTCGACATCACGATGAGCCCCATGCACGTGTATTGGCTATGATTGGATATATAGTGGTATGATTGGTATATATGAATGAAATGTTAGCATGAGTGGGTGTGCACTATGCACGGGTAACTATGTGCTTAATTTTAGGTATTGGTGACTATGGTATATGTGGTGTGTCGTGAATATAGTTATAGGACCGTATGTGATGTGAATATATGGTGAAATATTTGCATGCATTTGAATGACTATATAATGGTGAAATTATAGTAGTGGTAAATGTATCTTAGATATAATAACATGATTTAAAATTGAGTGGTGTGGTTACTTGTGTTGATATGTTGGCATTTGATGTACACTAGGAGATATAGGGAGTAGTGTATCCTTATTGTTTTGTTTATAGGTAGTTATCTAAACGTGGAGTATTACGATGGTATTTGCTGGTGTGAACTATTTAATTGTTTGTGAGTATGTGCACCATGGTATGTAATAATTGTTTAATAGTTATATAGGGATGTACGTGATTATATGAATGATTGAAGTACGTGGATGAATTTGACTGACTATGATAGGTGTAAGTTTAGAATGGGCGTAAATATATACATGTTGGTAGTGTTACTGCTTGACTACCTAGTGCATATATAAGCACTTGTAGTGACTATATCTGGTTTGAATTATAATGTGATATGATTTGGGGTAGCTACTAGAGTGACTAGATATATTTATAGTTAGAAAGTCCGAGAACGGACTTTATTCTAAGGTAGGTAGGATGTCACGGTCTGTTTTCGATCGTATGCTTTTCGTGCACGTAGTCTTGTTCGTGCACGTATTTATTTTAGACTTTTTTTGTATCCAAACCCTTTGGTGTAATATACCGTTATGACCCTCTCGAAAAGTATTAAATTATGGAATTATTTTGGAACGTCATTTCACGGGTCGTTCTCCCACGATTTGACTTTGTTTGAAGAGACGTCGCAATTTTCACTTTTGTCGTGAGACGTTTTTATTTTTAATTTCGTTTCTCGTCGTCAAACTAGTGATCCGTCTTCTTAGTTTTGTTACTCTCGTCGTCACAGTCACATCAGTATTTATCTTACAATTTTCGAGCACCGTTTGTCCCACTTTCACTATTTTGCCCAATCGATTATTGTTATTTTAACCCTAAGCTTTATTGATTATTTCCCTAAGTATTAGTCCTTATAATCCATTTCTAATTAAGCCTAGCCCACATTTTAACTTGGCCCAACCGGTTAGCCACACAACACATTTCTTTTGGGCTTTTCAAATCTTATAAACAATCAATATATGAGAAATAACCTTAAACTAGACCTAAGCTAGCCCCCACGTGAGCAGCCTTTCTCCCCTCCTATTTAATATCAGCCCTAGGTTAGAAGTTTTCCCCCAACAAAGCTTACAGCCGCTGCCCCCTAATATTTTTCACGCAAACACAAAAGCCCAGCGCCGCACACTTCCATTCTCCCTCAGCCCGCCGCTGACCGGCCTGGGACCTCGCCGTACCTCCCTCCGTCCCCTGCACCACCGTAGGCCCCCGACCCCGCTGGTGCTCCGCCAGCAAAGCCGCCCGCTGCCCCGTTTTCACAGCAGCAACTCGCAGCAGCAACAGCGGCCGCTGCAGCCGCAGCCGGTCGCCGCCGCCGTCGCAGCCCTCCCCTGCATGCCTTCGACCCCCAGGCCCCCTCGCTGCCGTCTGGGATCTTCCTCAGGCAGCCGTTGCTTCGAAACGGCGACATCTCGCTGTTTTGCGTATCTCGATGTCTCAGCGCGTCGTTTCACCTCCTCGTCGCTCACTCTCGCTGTTGGGTTCTTTCGACAGTCCCCTACCTCACCTAGAGATGTTCCTTGACATCATGATGAGCCCCTACAATGCTCAACATCGTAGTCATCGTGTACGTCGATCCTTTCTTCTCCATTCGTTGTTACGACTTCCCGTGAGCCGTAGAACGTCAACCGTTTACTTTGCTCGCTGATTTGGAATCTTGTCGATGTCCAAGGATTGGTGATCATGGAATCATATTTTGGAATCTGGATTAGAAGCGCTTTCTTTATTCCAATCCCTGACATCGCTACCCAACGTCAGTGTAGCTCTCGCGGCGTGTAAGCGTACTTTTCTGATCTCTTAGGACCCCCAACCAATGCATGCTAATCAAGTTTAAAATCGGTATTTTAATTTCTTAGTAAATCACTAATGAAGATAATCTAATCTGGGACTGTAAGTTGGTGAATCCGAGCACATAGGTAGATTGGACTGATTGAACGGTGTTTGCAGAACAGCTGATTGCTGGCAAGTGAAACTTGTCAACTTGTGTTTTAGGCCATGTTTTAGGCTATCCCTTGTATTTAGCGTAAAAGAGACTAAGCGACGAAATGATAGTCACCTAGACGCAACTTTAAGATCTAGCTTGACAACGAAGCTAGATCTGACACCCTGCCATGTCATTCATACATTCTGCCTGTCACGTTTAATTTCCATATCTGTATGCTCTTTATTTGTACTCTGCCATGCCTGTCATGTTTAAATTCCATATCTGTATGCACTTTAATTGTACTCTTGCCATGCCATTCCATGCTTGAATGTTTGCTTTCGTAGCACACGCTACTTGTACTTCCTTGTTGAGGCTAGGCACCTGCGTTGCAGGCACAATCCTAAGCCAAATACACTTCCTGGCTCATGAACCAGAAGCGGACTACATGTGTTGGTCAAAAGCCAATGCCCGATTACACATGGAGGGGTAGGGTTAAGCAATCTTAAGCTTAGGAGTTGGCCCGTACAGCCGCTCCAGCCAAAAGGCGTAAACTCTGTGCACGACGTGTTTACTTGTCTTGTAAATCCATGTGAGTGTTTTAGTAGCTTTGCTAATCTTGCCATGTCATACTTGTTGCACTTCCTTACTTATTGTATCCATGCCTTAAACTGCCATGTCATCACATATTTTAGAACTGCTAGGTTGTTTCTCCTTCTTTTAGTTTCCTTGCACAAGTCTCTTGTAGACTTGCTGACATGCGCCCTCGTCTCTTTTGGGTGTCGCATGTTAGTTGCTAATCCAGAGCCCGTTGCTGAGGACGAGGTGTTTGTTGACGTTGAGCCTGGGTCCACTGTTGACGTGGAGTTCGAGGACACCGACGATCAGTCGTAGAGACTTCTTCTGTGTTGCTTTCTGCCTAGTTCTTGTTAGGTTGTCGGTGCGTTGCACCTTTCCTTTTCTGTACGTTTATTTCTGTTGGCCATGCATGGGCCCCTTTTAGACTTTTTATAGCCTGGTGGCTTTTCTGTGATGTTGAACTTTATTTGTGGACATTCTGAGATTGGAATAATTTTAATATCTCTCTTTCTTATATTATTATTTTTGTTCTGTTTCGCAATTGCAAGGACCTTTACTTGGTTATACCAGACGCTTTACAGACTGGAGCCTCACAGCTTCAAGTCTGAGCGGACCTCACACGCCTTGCCTTCCGTTTATGGGAAGCGGGGCATGACAGGTTTTATTGGTGGCCCATGCAGGTCCCTCTTGCAACTGCGAATTATCGGAACAACGATAATAATAATAAAACGTCCATTATATAAATTAGAACAGCCAAGTCATAAGACTCGAGTCTAATTTTTTATCGTTTTCTATGTCACTAGATGGCTGGGAGATGTGTTGCCCGAGCATCTGTCACAGCTTAGTAGGGAAATCAATAGGTCAGGACTATAGTAAGATTTAGTTAGACGTCTATGCTGGCTAGTTAGAGGTCCCTGATTGTTAGCTAGACTCCATGCTAGAAATTTATATAATCATCTTAGGAGTTACCTTAGTGGTTCCTGCCTAGCTCTGACTATGATAGGCTTCTAGAATTTTTTTAGTCGTTCGCTTGGGTTCATCGATTTCGGGCCCCACAGAACATGATCTTGATAGTCTTAGGACCTTTCCCTGAGGTCTCTAATATATTCTAGCTCATTAGAAAGCCTTAGTGTTAAGTTTCTCTTGACCTTTAGTCAACCCGATAATTAGAACCCCCTGATTCTATCATTTTCCTAATCACTACACTTCTGTGTTACTGACCATAGAATTCCATCGTAGTTTTCTTGAATCGTAATTTAGGCGCATTCATCATACAACCACATTCTTTGCTCTCGATGCACATGATCACCACATTACGAAAATCGTTGATCTTTCGAATGTCCTCCGTTGCAAAGCTTGATTCTTCCAAAGTTGTTTTCGGTTTCCCTTGATTAAAATTTTTGCTCAGTTTAATTTTGTTTTAAAACCACCTTCATAAATATTTAAATTCCTTACGTTTCGGTTGAGCTAAAATACTTTCTTAGATTTTGAAGTTGTCTTGGTTGTAAATTTTTATTACCATCTCGAGACCATTTTCTAACCTATGTCTATCGTATTTCGGTTTTAAAACCTTATTACCATTCTTGACAATTCAATATATCTTTCTTTCCATTTATACACTACTAAGTCTATTATTAAAATTTTCCCTTATCGTACTTACTTTTAGAATGTTTTCTAAGTTAAATAGAATTTTAATATATCTTTATATGCAAGAACTATATTCATCGTGCGCATACTTCAAATTTTTTTGGTATAAACATATTTCCATTTACAACACGATCACTGCCTCACCCTACTCATCATTTCTTCGCCTAAAAAACTTTTTCCGTGTTTTCAATTTTACAGTCTGCTCGTTTTTCCTACAAATTTTCATAAGAATAGATTTATACGACATCATATTTTACACATGACTCTCTTTCGCCTATTTAATTATTTAGAGCAATATTTTTGTCTCACCCAACCAGCTATCTCCGTATCCTCACCTTAATCTGAAGTCGCTCTTTTCGACCTTGTTTGTTACACTTTTGGTTTGGTTTCCTTTCTATTGTAGTGCTCGTCGTTGCATGTGTCAACCTTAGCATTGCAGTGAGCCCATTATTTTATTGTGATGTCATTGTGTTGCATGTATAAGAAGAGTGGGTGGACTCGTGTGTGTGAATCCCGGCGTATCACTCACGTATGAGTGTACTCCCCTATAATATATTAATTTTTGCCTATTTTGTGATATATACATACTCAGTGTTATTCATGATGTATATGAAGTTGTATGGATGATATTAGTTATATATGTGTGGGTAGCTATAACACTTTAGGAATGTCTGTATATATATTGGAAATTGTATTGGAGTATAGACTAGTAGTGTATGTAGTTTGAAGATACTTGTGAATGCTTGATGTGTATATATATATATATTAGTAAGTCAGGTGAATGTTAGGTGTAATGATAATAGGTGTACTTATAGTTAAGTGAGTAGGCCTATTATATGACCTATATGTTAGTACGTGTGAGTGTGTGCTCGTACATAGATATGTACTGTGCTTAGACGTAAGTAGTTATGTATTTGCTGCATGAGTATATATGTGATATACGTATGGTAGTAGGATTATAATTTTGATTGGTATTGCTTGCTTTTACGCGATGTTGTGTGCGTATATACCATGAGGTATACACAATTATTGCATATCTTAACTATGTATGGATAAGTAGATGTGTTGGTATACTAATTATAGGTAGATGGATATGGTGTTAATATATATGTTACATGTGTGTGACTATACGGTGAATGCATGTATTGGGGAGGGTGTTATAATTATACATGTGCTGATGTCTGTAATATTATATAAGTGATTGAACTATGTGGGTGTTACCTGACTAAATATTAAGTGTGATTGACATTATGGTATGTATATGGTTATGTTGGTAGAAGTGTATACATTGGAGTGGTATTCGTATAGGTATAGATACCGTGTTACGTATATAGAGTTTTCTGATATGTGTTTTGAGTCTCACTCAAGCTTGAGTGGGTATACTCTAAGTATATTGTTACATATATATGTCTGTGGTTTGCGTGTAGTACCATGAATATAGCGATGGATGATGTATGTATAGTGATAGGATTGTTTGTGCCTGGTTGTGTTACGCACATGATTGTGGGTCGCTATACCAGTATATAGTTATAGGTATTGGTCTTGTGGTATAGCTATTTACTAAGGACTTGCCTGTGTGAACGTATGTGTGCTAGCTAAACTAGGTGTGTAGATGTGTTGGATATATAGTGGTATGATTGGTATATATGAATGAAATGTTAGCATGTGTGGGTGTGCACCATGCACGGGTAAGTATGTGCTTAGTTATAGGTATTGGTGACTATGGTATGTGTGGCGTGTCATGAATATAGTTATAGAACCGTATGTGATGTGAATATATGGTGAAATATTTGCATGCATTTGAATGACTATATAATGGTGAAATTATAGTAGTGGTAAATGTATCTTAGATATAATAACAGATTTAAAATTGAGTGGTGTGGTTACTTGTGTTGATATGTTGGCATTGGATGTACACTAGGAGATATAGGGAGTAGCGTATCCTTATTGTTTTGTTCATAGGTAGTTATCTAAACGTGGAGTATTACGATGGTATTTGCTGGTGTGAACTGTTTAATTGTTTGTGAGTATGTGCACCATGGTATGTAATAATTGTTTAATAGTTATATAGGGATGTACGTGATTATATGAATGATTGAAGTATGTGTATGAATTTGACTGACTATGATAGGTGTAAGTTTAGAATGGGCGTAAATATATACATGTTGGTAGTGTTACTGCTTGACTACCTAGTGCATATATAAGCACTTGTAGTGACTATATCTAGTTTGAATTATAATGTGATATGATTTGGGGCAGCTACTAGAGTGACTAGATATATTTATAGTTAGAAAGTCCGAGGACGGACTTTATTCTAAGGTGGGTAGGATGTCACGGTCTGTTTTCGATCGTACGCTTTTCGTGCACGTAGTCTTGTTCGTGCACGTATTTATTTTAGACTTTGTTTGTATCCGAACCCTTTGGTGTAATATGCCGTTGTGACCCTCTCGAAGAGTATTAAATTGTGGAATTATTTTGGAACGTCATTTCACGGGTCGTTCTCCCACGATTTGACTTTGTTTGATGAGACGTCGCAATTTTCACTTTTGTCGTGAGACATTTTTATGTT
The DNA here is from genome assembly GCA_030789695.1 of Scilla litardierei. NCBI lineage: Eukaryota > Viridiplantae > Streptophyta > Magnoliopsida > Asparagales > Asparagaceae > Scilla > Scilla litardierei. The sequence goes on from CM061133.1 coordinate 159,219,222, forward strand.
TAATTTCGTTTCTCGTCGATAAAATTGTGATCCGTCTTCTTAGTTTTGTTTCACTCGTCGTCACGGTCACCTCAGTATTTATCTTACAATTTTCGAGCCCTGTTTGTCCCACTTTCACTATTTTGCCCAATGGATTATTGTTATTTTAGCCCTAATCTTTATTGATTATTTCCCTAAGTATTAGTCCTTATAATCCTTTTCTAATTAAGCCTAGCCCACATTTTAACTTGGCCCAACCGGTTAGACACACAGCACATTTCTTTTGGGCTTTTCAAATCTTATAAACAATCAATATATGAGAAATAACCTTAACCTAGACCTAAGCTAGCCCCCATGTGAGCAGCCTTTCTCCCCTCCTATTTAATATCAGCCCTAGGTTAGAAGTTTTCTCCCAACAAAGCTTACTGCCGCTGCCCCCTAATATTTTTCACGCAAACACAAAAGCCCAGCGCCGCACACTTCCATTCTCCTTCAGCTCGCCGCCGACCAGCCTAGGGACCTCGCCGTACCTCCCTCCGTCCCCTGCACCGTCGTAGGCCCCGACCCTGCCGGTGCTCCGCCAGCAAAGCCGCCCGCAGCACCGTTTTCACAGCAGCAGCTCGCCGCAGCAGCAGCGGCCGCCGCAGCCGCTGCCGGCCGCCGCCGTCGTCGCATCCCTCCCCGACATGCTGTCGACCCCCAGGCCCCCTCGCTGCCGTCTGGGATCTTCCTCAGGCCTCCGTTGCTTCGAAACGGCGACATCTCGCTGTTTCGCGTATCTCGACGTCTCGGCGCATCGTTTTGCCTCCTCGTCGCTCACTCTCGCTGTTGGGTTCTTCCGATAGTCCCCTACCTCGCCAAGAGATGTTCCTCGACATCACGATGAGCCCCTACGACGCTCAACGTCGTAGTCTTCGTGTACGTCGATCCTTTCGTCTCCGTTCGTTGTTACGACTTCCCATGAGCCGTAGAACGTCAACCGTTTACTTTGCTCGCTGATTTGGAATCTTCTCGCTGATCTTGTCGCTGTCCAAGGATTGGCAATCGTGGAATCATATTTTGGAATCTGGATTAGGAGCGCTTTCTTTATTCCAACCCCTGACGTCGCTACCCGACGTCAGTGTAGCTCTCGCGGCGTGTAAGGGTACTTTTCTGATCTCTTAGGACCTCCAACCAATGCATGCTAATCAAGATTAAAATCGGTATTTTAATTGCTTAGTAAATCACTAATGAAGATAATCTAATCTGGTACTGTAGGTTGGTGAATCCGAGCACATAGGTAGATTGGACTGATTGAATGGTGTTTGTAGAACAGCTGATTGCAGGTAAGTGAAACTTGCCAACTTGTGTTTTAGGCCATGTTTTAGGCTATCCCTTGTTTTTAGCGTAAAAGAGACTAGGAGACGAAATGATAGTCACCTAGACGCAACTTTAAGATCTAGCTTGACAACGAAGCTAGATCTGACACCCTACCATGTCATTCATACATTCTGCCTGCCACGTTTAATTTCCATATCTGTATGATCTTTATTTGTACTCTGCCATGCCTGTCATGTTTAAATTCCATATCTGTACGCACTTTAATTGTACTCTTTCCATGCCATGCATCATAACATGTCATTCCATGCTTGAATGTTTGCTTTCGTAGCACACGCTACTTGTACTTTCTTGTTGAGGCTAGGCACCTGCGTTGCAGGCACAATCCTAGGCTAAATAGACTTCCTGGCTCGTGAACCAGAAGCGGGCTACATGTGTTAGTCAAAAGCCAATGCCCGATTACACGTGAAGGGGTAGGGTTAAGCGATCACTTGAGCTTAGGAGTTGGCCCGTACAGCCGCTCCAGCCAAAAGGCGTAAACTCTTTGCACGATGTGTTTACTTGTCTTGTAAATCCATGTGAGTGTTTTAGTAGCTTTGCTACTCTTGTCATGTCATACTTGTTGCACTTCCTTACGTGTTGCATCCATGCCTTAAACTGCCATGTCATCGCATATTTTAGAACTGTTAGGTTGTTTCTCCTTCTTTTAGTTTCCTTGCACAAGTCTCTTGTAGACTTGCTGACATGCGCCCTCGTCTCTTTTGGGTGTCGCATGTTAGTTTCTAAGCCAGAGCCCGTTGCTGAGGACGAGGTGTTTGTTGACGTTTAGCCTGGGTCCACTGTTGACGTGGAGTTCGAGGACACCGACGATCAGTCGTAGAGACTTCTTCTGTGTTGCTTTCTGCTTAGTTCTTGTTAGGTTGTCGGTGCGTTGCGCCTTTCCTTTTCTGTACGTTTATCTCTGTTGGCCATGCTTGGGCCCCTTTTAGACTCTTTATAGCCTGGTGGCTTTTCTGTGATGTTGAACTTTATTTGTGGACATTCTGATATTGGAATAATTTTAATATCTCTCTTTCTATTATTATTATTTTTGTTCTGTTTCGCAATTACAAAGACCTTTACTTGGTTATACCAGACGATTTATAGACTGGAGCCTCACAGCTTCAAGTCTGAGCTGACATCATCATGCCTCGCCTTCCGTTTATGGGAAGCGGGGCGTGACAAAGCCAAAAACCAAAAAATTACATATTCTATTGCTCCTACAAAAATCCAAAAAAAACAAGTCAAAAACAAAAGAAAAAATTTCTTTATTTCATTGCTTTGAGCTACATATATACTTAGGAAAACCAAGGCAAGAATCCCATTTTCCATATTATTTTACTTGGATGTGATGCCTCAAGCTAAACTGGGGGGGTTGAACTCTTTTGATCAAAATGAGTGAGTATGACATTAGAGTGGAGAGGTGCACAAATGGGAAAGTTTGAGAATGCTGATACTTAGGGAAATAATTTAGATATGGAGATTTCTTATGATTTGATATGAATATGTGAATGCGATGTCTCTTTTTCTATTCTCTATTGCATGCTTGGTGTGTATCTTCTATGCTTCAGTTACAACTTTTTATTGAAAAGTGGATCGCCAATATTTTGCATATTAAACACTATGAAATGCATGAAGTAGATATGAGTTGATTGTATGAACCTTAAAGAGTCCCTTTTGTTGATCTTAAAAGCTTACAAGATTTATATTTATGAAAGATATGAAATCCCTTATTAGTATGTGACCCATTTTATGAGTTATCGTGATGTGTAGGTTATAGCTTGAGATCGGAACAAATAATCTAGCGACCCTCTCGTATTTGCACTTTTTTTGCTTTTTCTTATTTTTATCCCCCGGTGAGCTTCGTATTCGTCTTCCTCGAGAACGAGTAAGAGATAAGCTTGGGGGATTTTGATATGTTTATATTTTCCTTATTTTTATCGCATCATTTCATGCCATTTTCGTCATCCAAAGTTCACATTTACATATATTATCGTGTGTTTAACGATATATTCGAGTTTCATATAAAATTGAGGATTTTCAGGAACTTTGGAGCGAATTGGAGCAATTATAGGATATGGAAGCATCCGCGCCACCCGGAAATTCATTAGCAAGGTTCAATAGGTGTTCGGCGAGGTGAAGAAGAAGATTGGAGGAGAAAAGTAGAAGAAAAGGAGAAAAGAAGCTCCCATGAAGAGTGGTCTGTTTTTCCCAGGAAGCTCGGTCAAGTGCTGGGATGCCCAGCACTCGATCGAGCTGACACTTAGAAGACTACAGCTGAATTAGATACACCCCACTCGATCGAGCAGGGCTCTTGCTCGACCGGACTCGATCTAAGCAGAACTATGATTTTGAACACTTCTTGAACCACTGTAGCTCGACCGAGAGCAGAGCAACAATTCGACCGGACTCAGTCCATACAGAACAGTGTTTTTGAGAGAATTTCCACCCCACTGCAGCTCGACCGAGCAAAGTGACTACTCGACCGAGTAGCGTGTATCAGCCCAAAGCTAAGGAAGAGACCAAGCAGAGCCATGTATCTTACTCGATCGAGCGACTCCGCTATTCAACCGAGTAGGGCATCGCAACCTGACCTAAAGAAGGCCCCATGGCCCAATTTTCCAGATTTTTTGTGGGGTCCACCCCTTTGTATATAAGTACATTTTTTTACCCTAGATAGAGAGACAAGCTTATTTTCTTTAGTTTTAATTTCAGTTTGAGTTTTCTTAGAGTTTTTTGAGAGCCGCCGTTATTGTGGAAGACAAAGTTTGGATTTTTATTAATTGTTTTTGCTTGGAACCATGTGATCTTAATTCTCTACGCTTGATTATCGATCTTCGACATTTTGATAACGATCTCTCACCTTTCTATGCTTGTTTTGATGTTTTCTATTGCGATCATGAATTCTATTGCTATTATCGAATCTTCTATTGAACTTTCTATGAATTGTGAGTAGTCTTATCTACGGCTACTGGATTAGCCCGAGGATCTTAGGATTTAGATGTAAAGTAGGATTTTTATGTTGTTTTGATATAAAAGAGATGTGTTTTGGTTGATCCAGCCAAGTTTGTAGGAGATTCCAAATAGGATTTGTGACCACGACAGTGGCACACATCTTGGACGAATATCCTATGGACTTAATTAGGCACGTTAGTGAATTCAATTGGAGTTCGTGACCACGATAGTGACATGCACTTTGATGGTTTCCACTGGCGCCCTATATTATTAATTGATGACTACGACAATAGCGTCAATGAGAGCCACCGAATCACAGATCAAAGCTCTATCCATGACAGTGGCGTGTGTAGAGATTACGAATAGTTGTCGATCGTAATGCATGGATCACATGTGAGGCTATCCACAATTGTGGGGCTAAATACGGGATACGTTAGATGAGTAGAACAACGACAGTTGGTCATGAGTTTCACATCTTTGATGCGACAATCTCTCCCTAATAAAGCCAATTCAACATAGGAATTCTAATTTAGCATTAAAATCTGACGATCCTAGTGGTGATTCCTATTGCCTTAGTCTCTTATATTGCAGATAATCCTATTTGAGAGATAAACGTGACAACCTCTCTGAGTACACCAACTGACACTTTTCTGAGATTCTGAACAAAATCCAAGACTATATAAGCATTTGCCTCCCTGTGGGTTCGACATTTGACTATATTACAAAGCATTGACATCGTGCACTTGCGGTAGTTTTGGGGTTAAAATCCGGATCGATCAGGGGGTGGATTGTATCTCCTTGTATTTTTTCGAAGAAGCTTGGGGATTCTTTGTCCACTTTTAGTGGTGATGGCCTTGTAATTGGTTTTCCCTTGTAGCAAGGGATGCAAGAGAATTCACCCTTCTGAAGAATCTTCTGGTTCATCAAGTCATGCCCATAGGATTGGAATATGATGTAGTGCATCATAACTGATCCAGGGTGGCCAAGTCTATCATGCCAAAGTAGAAACTTGGATGATATCTGTCACTTTAGGTGCACCATCAAATTTGCTTCCTCTCTCCAAATTTTTGTATGGTATAGACCTGATGAAAGGCTCTCAAAACTCTCAAGTATGGATTTAGTTCCTTTTTCTTACGTCACATACAAATATTCTTTTTTGTTTATATTTGCAGTTTCTAAGTGAAACCCGTTTATATGGATGTCCTTGAAACTTAATAAATTTCTTTTTGAATTTGGAAAGAATAATGCATCATTTATTTTTATTTCTGTACCATTTGGGAGCAAAAGTGTTTGTTCCCTGAACCTTCAATTATGTTTGATGCCCCTGATATTGTATTTACCGGGCTATCATATGGGTATAATGCTATGAAAATAGTATTTAGATTTAAGGATCGTATGTGTTGATGTAATGTCTACTAAGCAATCATGAGAGCAGTCCATCAATTAAAAGATGAATTATGTAAGGACATTTTATTTCAGAAAAACATAACTACTTTATTCAGAGGCATACTACATAGTTATGGAAAATCATAAATGGCTCTCAATGATAATGTTTTTTCAACAAGGATAAAAACAGCTAATCAAACAAGTCGTCTTTTTCGAAATCATTTGCAGTGAACTAGACTGGAGCATGGGTGGTCACCAGATTTGTTTTAGCTTTCTTCTTATACAAATCTTTGAGGTGTCATGGAGTTCTGCACACTCTGGACCAGTGTCCTTGTATGCCACAATTATGGCAATGGTCTTCCCAATTCTTTCTAGGTAAGTGTGCTTGATTTTTGTTATTGATATTTCTGTGCCATGTGAACTTCTGCCTTCCTTCATTTCTGTGCTGGTGAACTTATCCGCTGGCCTTTTTGTTTGGTCACACCTTTTGGAATTTTCCTTTCCTTTTATTGTCTTTCTTCTTTTTGGAAGAAGATTGTGTGCTTCGAGGAGGGGGGCCGTGCCTGGAGGGCGAATGTTATGAGTGACAAGTAGAAGCTCTTTATTATGTTCAGCCACAAATAAACATGATAGAAGTTCAGAATACTTGATGAACTTTCATTCACAATATTTCTGCATTAAGATCACATATTTTGCATGAAAAGACGTGTAAGTCTTTTCCAACATGCGATCCTCTGAGACTTTTTCACCACACAACTTCAGCCATGAGGTGGATGCTGAACAGAGTTGAGTTATACTCAGATATGGACTTAAAGTCCTGAAGACTCAGGTTCTCCCACTCATAACAGGTCCTTGGGAGTATAACATATTTCCGATGTTTATTTCTATCCTTAAGGGCTGTCCACAGCTCTAGTGGATCTTCGACCGTAAGGTATTCAGCCTTTAGGGCCTTATCCACGTAGTAGCACATGTATATGATAGCTTTCGCTTTTTCAATGTCTGTCGCCTACTTGTCTTTTGTTATTATGTCTAGAAGGGATTGAGCTCGCAGTTGGACTTTAACATCCAGTTGTTAGCTTAAATAATTCTTTCAAAATTGACGCTTCCGATTTTTGCCATTTTATCTAGAAAAGCACAATTTTGCATGAATTAATAATACTGAAAACATTATTTCATGTAGATGCAGTCTTAAATGAATAAAATAATTGCATGGCTTAGCCAGTCACCACATAACAAATAACATCCCAAAGTCCATATTACAGTCCATTTTACACAAATGAAAGAGAAAATTACAACTTTGAAAACCACATGGTTCGCATAAAAATCTTCATCTTCAGGAGTGGCCTCTGCCTCCATGGAAATGGTCATCACTCTTAGGCATTATATATTTTTCATCACTACAATTTCTCTCAAAAAAGTAAAGTGCAGGAAAAGTAAAATGTGGGACTAAACGGCCGATCCAAAACCATAATTAGCCATTCATGCAAAATTTGTGCTCATAAAGCATGTTTATAATGCATCACAGACATCACAGATTCAAAATAGGAGAAATACATCATATTTAATACTTAATAATTATTTAGACCACGGGACGATGTCATATACAGTTAGGTTAGATAACTAACAGCAGAGCGGCCACAAGATCTTCATAATTATTACGCTAATGCTCACACAACAAAGCATAAAATTTATCCCAGAATATGTGGCAGAAAAATGTGATGCAAAGCATATAAATATGATCCAAACTCAGGCATCATATATGATAATATACTATGAATAAGTTGTTTGAATAAGGGTCAATTCAAATAAAGAATAGTGCCCTCGAGTAATTTGTTTTGGAAAGGAAAATAAAATTTCCTTTTATTACCCCGAAATGTCCCCATTTATCCCCTTGTTTATCCTCATACTTATCCATATTTTCCCCTTATTTAATTATTTTCAGGCCCTTCATCTCCCCTCTTTTCTTTTTTGCTTTCTCCCACATATTTCTGAAATTTTTGTGGTCTATGGGCTCTAGGCCCACATCCATACAAACACCCCCGACTACACTTTTTTTGTTGTTCTTATTATTTTTTTAATAAAATAGTCGGCATGTGGCCCTGAAGCACGCAGCCTAAGCTGTGTGCTTCAAGCCCGTAGCGATAATATTTCTTTTTTTCGGATTAATTGGCTTGCAAGCCTTTAGGTCCGCAGCCATATACCTCCTTTTTTCTCAGCATGCAGATTGGAGACCACAGGCCACAGTTGTAACGGCCGCTTTTCGACCGTTCGTATTTTGCGTGTACTTTCCTCTTTTGTATGTGTATTTTTCTTTGTCCTTTCTTCTATCTGGAATACACAATGTTATATATCGTTGTGACCGTATGGAAGAGTAGGTATTTGTGAGATTTTTAGTGAAAGTCATTTCGCGGGTCGTTCTCTCACAAATCAGCTTTGAATGATGTGGTGTTTTAGCCTCTAGACTTCAATGCTTAGTTTTTATTTTTATTATCCTTCTCGATAGGCTTAGCTCGTGACTGGACCTCGTACCCTCGAGCCTCTCATCGTCACGGTCGTCCCGATATTTTTTTCATAATTTTCGTACACCGTTAGCTTACCAATTAAACTAATTACATTCAACCCCAAATTTGCCTAATCCAATTTGAAATTCAAATATTAACCTAATCTTATAGGATTGCTTACGTATCACATGTGATTCTCTAGCTATCCTCACCTAAAATATACCCTCTCTCTCACACACCCTCTCTCCAATCACCCTAGAATCTACCCCATCTATACCTTATGTAGCAAACTCACCATGTTTTAACACACACACACGCAAAACCCCTAGGAGTATCATGTAACACAGTCGCCGCCCTTGTTACCCATGCGACATGAGCCTTGCCACCGGCAAGAGCGACCCTTCGGCCATCCTCCGACCTCCCTCCTCCTCGGTAACCTCCTTCCCCTCCTCCCGTTCTCTTTCCCCCTTGAATCAACCTCACAAAATCTTTCATTGCCGCCCAGCACACAAACTCACGACCGCCGGCTTCCGGCCACCGTCGATGACACCCTCTCGCCACCGGTGACCCCCCACTACCTCATCTACCTGCTGCCATTTCCCATGTCTTCCCCCTCAGCCGCAGCTATCTCATACGATTCCAAACAGCCCGGATCTACACAAATCTGTCCTTTTTCTTCCAAAATAGCCGCACCCATCGCTGCTGACCGTTGCTCCGACCACCCCTCAGGTGAGCATGACCCCATCGACCTCCTCCAATCCTCGGCAGGCCCTGTGCGTCTAGGAGTCCATGCACGTCATGGATCTCGCGTGTTTTCCCCGACGTCGTAGCCGTCGCCGTGCCGTTTTGTTGCGCTACCCGCAACCGAAGCAATCCCGACACCGTACCTGTTGCTGTGACAACCCACTGTGCTATCCGGAGACGAGAAGATCCCGATACGATCCCGATACGACCCTTACTGTGCTACCTACAGTCGAGGACACGAGCACCGCCACCGTTACCAGACCCAACGTCAGACTCGTGCGCGTTCGTCGCACCAGGTTAGCCCTCTCACTCGTAGCAACCCAAACCGAACGACATCAAAACCTAACTAAAATCGACCACTAAAGTAACTAAATTTACTTTCTGCTCCTTTAAATTGATGTGGAACTGTAAATCGACGATCGGACAGATTTGACTGGGCACAGAGGATAGAGTCGTCGGATAGGCTGAACTGACATCTTGACATGGAACAGTTAAGGTAGCCACGTTTAACTTAGAAATGAACCTTAATAGGATTACTGATAAGCGTGACCTGACTCCGTCAATTGACTCGTTTCAGACGACCCCTTACCGACGCTCCGCCTCGACGAGACGCTCCCGACAGACGTACAGCTCGCCACCGCAGGCAAGTGTGTTCACTTATGCAGTTTTGGCCACGTTTAGGCCATTGTCTCCTTTAAACTATAAAAAGTATAAACAAGAGAACTAGACGTGAAATGATAGCGTCTGGGACAACCCACGACAGCCTGGACTTGGCAACGAAGTCTGGGCACAACAACAACAACTGACACACTAGGTTTTATCTGTATATGCGTGTGTGGACCCCCTAGAATGAACAACTTTCATCCACTTTCATCTTGTCTTGTCATGTCATGTGTTGCATAAGCCTGCGAGCAAATAGGGCACTCTCCAAGTTAGAGAGAGTGATCCCTTGTAATGGACAAGCCTGCGGGCGAATAGGGCACTCTCCAAGTTAGAGAGTGATCCCTTGTAATGGGTAAGCCTGTGGGCAAATAGGGCACTCTCCAAGTTAGAGAGAGTGAACCCTTGTCATGATACATAATCATGCGGGCGAATAGGGCACTCACCGAGTGAGTGAGTGATCCCTTGTAATGATTGTCTTGTGCACATTGGGTGGGGTAGGGTTGAGTGTGCCCTCGGTTTGGCGGGTTTGATCCCCCTCTATCTGAAAGGCATGAACCCTTTTGGTGTCACACTGTACTTCTTTTCTTGTCTTGTCTTGTCTTGTCTTGTAGCCAGTAGCACACGCTACGGCTATTGCCTGACACGTTTACTTTTAAGTGTTGTCTTTACCTTCTTGCACATATAGATATCTGTCATGCTGTTGCATCATCATTATGTAAACAACCTTTAAAATGTCATCCTTAAATTGTTATACACTTTGCAGTGGAGTCTTCTCACGTTTACTTGCAGACTTCGCTTGATGTACAACCACTTTCTCTTGGTGTTTGTACGTCAGGTACCGAGACAGTGTTAGCAGACCAGGAACCGGTACCAGAGAACTTGGAGCAGGAGTACGATAATGATCAGGAGTACGTCCCGGGCGAGGACCAGTCTTAGAGATTCCTCAGTTGCTGACCTTGGAGTTTCTCGTTGCTTCTAGTTTGGGTGCACAGCACCTTTTTACTTTCTGTTTTAGGTTGGGTGTGTAGCACCAGTAGTTCCCTTTCTTTCAGTTGTAGCCATGCTTGGCATCCTTTGTTAGGCTTTTGTACTCGCTGGATAATATCTCTTTACATTAATGAATGCAACTTCCTTCATGTACCCTTATTTCTTTGTTCAGAACTTTTATATGCAAGAACCTGTAACTTCATGGTATCCCTACAGACGCTTATTGGGTCTGGGCTTCTCAGCCTCGGCCCATGCGGACCTTCGTCTCGTCCTCGCACCTATTTTGGGAAGCGGGACGTGACAGGTTTTAGTAGTGGCCCATACAGGTCGTGCAAAAAGTTCGGAACAATAAGAGTACCACATTCATTTAATATCTAGTCTATCATGTACAAGTCTAAATTGGGTCTTCTTGTCAATAGGATGGCAGGAGGACGCAATACCCGAGCTGAACCTTCAGCTGACGGGACCATGGATGGCCAAGGTGGTGAGTTCTGCCAATTTTTGGGCATCATGAGAGAGATGTTGGATGTTCAGCATCAGTTGGTTGAGCAGACACATCGGGCTACCCGTGCTGCCCAAGCTGCTCTGGCTGCAGCACCACCACCGCCTCCGCCTGCACCTCGAGCTGCTCCTGAAGTGAAGCAGTTCAATGAGTTACAGCTGAAGACCTTCTCTGGGAAGAATGGACCACTGGATGCCGACGAATGGATCCAGAGTACTGAAGATAAGTTGATAGCTGCCAAGATACCTGATGGGACCAGAGTGGAGATAGCGAAGATGCAGTAGTTGAGAATGCTAGGAACTAGTGGCGCATTGAGGAGAGGCGTCTGCAGAAGCCAGTTGAGTGGAGCACTTCCAAGTCAATGTTCAAGGAGAAATACTTCCCCAAGGCTGCGAAGAGGGAGCTATTGCAGCGGTTCGTGAACCTAACTCAGGGGAGTATGTCGGTTGATGAGTACGAAGCGGAGTTTGAGATGTTGAGATACTTTTCCCCACACATGGTGAAGAAGGATGAGAACCGAGCTGATCGGTTTCATCAGGGGCTGTACCCCAAGATCCAGGCTTTTATGACTTCGACGGACTTGACTACTATGAGAGCTACACTGAATGCAACCAGGACCCATGAGGCTGTAGCAAGACTTCCTAATCCTCCTACTGGTGGAGGAAAGTGACCAGTGGAGCAGTGCAGGCCAGCAGCTATGCCTGCAGTGGGACCCGTTCAATCGGTGCTTTTCAAGAGGCCAGGAGCACCTGCACAGAGCCAGGCCAGGGATCAATGTCATTTCTGTGGCAAGCCGGGACATCATTCGAGTTATTGTAGGAAGAAGCTGGGTTTGTGTCTGGCATGTGAAGCTTCCACACACGACGTTATAGACTGCCCGAGGTATCGCCATACCGAGGGTGGAGCACCAGCCCCACTGCAGAATAAAGTGCCCGCCCCTAATCAGAGAGGAGCTGTTGTTCGTGGAGCATATACCATAATGGACGTGGATGTCGTCATTGCAGGTAATTCCATAGACTTAGTCTTTCATATTATAGTATAGCCTATTTTTGGCTGCATATGATTGTATCAAAACTTTTTGTTTTTCTTTTAAATCAAATCATTAATGTTTTGAGACTAGCCCACAAAGATCACAACCCATACCTTCCCCCATCCAATACCACAACTCCACACATTTTTCCCACGTGTTTTATTAAATATGTCATTGGCCTTAAACATTCTTTTCTCTTCTTTCCCTCTTTGGAAGTGTTAATTTCATTGTTGTCATATTGTTAGAACTGATTATTATTGCTATAGGATTATGTGTGCAGGTAGGCATAGTGTGAGGTGAGACATGATGTAGCGGTGATTAGTTAATTTTGAACACAAGGAAATTAGATTAAATTTCTTTGGGATGAAAAGAATGATGTGTCCAAGACTTATTTATAATACCAATGTGTAACGGACTCAAAGGAGAATACTGGTTGAATGAAATTGTACACAGGAAGATGAGTACTTATAAGATCTGAAAATTTAGACGAGTAGTAGATATGAGTAGCTATGAAGGTATAGTATGATTTAGGGTGATCATGGAAATGAGTAGAGCATTTAAAGCATCAAGAATTGATTATAAAGTTAGGGTGACGAAGATATTGGAAATAACACGATATGTTGAGACGAATGGATAATTATGAAGACGGATTTAATATGGTTAGGAGATTAGATAATAGGGGTAAGGAAAAGATGTGGTTTAATGGTTCATTAGTTATGGCGAATAAAAATTTATGAGACTATATGATGGAGAATATGTTGGGGACGAGACGATTGATGATTTGCAAATGGTAATGTGGATTTATAGTTAAGTGCTAGGATGTGATTCTAGTTGTAGCATTATCCAGTGAAAGGACGAGTAATGATGAATTATTTGGAGAATGCTGATTAAAGTTATAGGATTAGCGATCATTATGTGGAATATGGGAGTTGCAGTCATAAGTGCTTATAGATATTATTATTATCATTATAAGGGATTCCGAGGGCGGAATCATTTCTAAGGTGGGTAGAATTTAACGGCTGCTTTCCAACCATTCGTATTTTGCGCGTACTTTCCTCTTTTGTACGTGTATTTTTCTTTGTCCTTTCTTCTATCCGGAATACGTGATGTTATATATCGTTGTGACCGTATGGAAGAGTAGTTATTCGTAGGATTTTTAGTGAACGTCATTTCGCGGGTCGTTCTCCCACAAATCAGCTTTGAATGAATGTGTGTTTTAGCCTCTAAACTTCAATGCTTAGTTTTTATTTTTATTATCGTTCTCGGTAGGCTTAGCTCATGACCGGACCCCGTACCCTCGAGCCTCTCATCGTCACGGTCGTCCCGATATTTTTTTCATAATTTTCGGACACCGTTAGCCAACCTATTACACTAATTACATTCAACCCCAAATTAGCATAATCTAATTTGAAATTCAAATATTAATCTAATCTTATAGGATTTCTAACGTATCACATGTGATTCTCTAACTATCCTCACCTAAAATATACCCTCCCTCTCTCACACACCCTCTCTCCAATCACCCTAGAATCTACCCCTTCTATACCCTATTTAGCAAACTCACCATGTTAAAACACACACATGCAAAAACCCTAGGAGTATCACGCAACACAGCTGCTGCCCTTATTACCCACGCAACCTGACCTTACTGCCAACGAGATGGACCCTCCGGCCATCCTCTGGCCTCCCTCCTCCTCGGCAACCTCCTTCCCCTCCTCCCTTTCTCTCTCCCCTTGAATCAACCTCACAAAATCTGTCATTGCCGCCCAGCACACAAACTCACAGCCGCCCTCCTACCTGCTGCCATCGCCCCTTGCTTCCCCCTGAGCCGCAGCTATCTCGCACGATCCCAAACAGCCCGGGTCTACACAAATCTGTCCTTTTTCTTCCAAAACAGCCACACCCATCACCGTCGACCGTTGCTCCGGCCACCCCTTAGGCGAGCATGACCTCGTCGACCTCCTCTAATCACTGGCAGCCCCCGTGCATCTAGGAGTCCATGCACATCGCGGATATCGTGTGTTTTCCTTGACGTCGTAGCCGTCGCCGTGTCGTTTCGTTGCGCTACCCGCAACCGAAGCGATCCAGACGCCGTACCCATTGCCGTGACAACCCGCTGCACTACCCAAAGATGAGACGATCTCGAGACGATCCAGAGACGACCCTTACTGTGCTACCCGCAGTCGAGGACACGAGCACCGTCACTATTACCAGACCCGACATCAGACTCATGCGCCTTCGTCGCACCAGGTTAGCCTTCTCACTCGTAGCAACCCAAACCGTACGACATCAAAACCTAACTAAAATTGACCACTAAAGTAACTAAATTTAATTTCTACTCCTTTAAAACGATGTGGAACCGTAGATTGACGATCGAACTGATTTGACTATGCACATAGGATAGAATCGTCGGATAAGCTAAACGGACATCTTGACATGGAACCGTTAGGGTAGCCATGTTTAACTTAGAAATGAACCCTAATAGGATTACTAATAAGCGTGACCTGACACCGTCACTTGAGTCGTTTTAGACGACCCCTTATCAACGCTCCACCTCGACAAGACACTCCCGACAGACGTACAGCTTGCCACCGCAGGCAAGTGTGTTCACTTGTGCAGTTTCGGCCACGTTTAGGCCATTGTCTCCTTTAAACTATAAAAAGTATAAACAAGAGAACCAGATGTGAAATGATAGCGTCTGGGACACCCCACGATAGCCTGGACTTGACAACGAAGTCTGGGCACAACAACAACAACAACAACTGACACCCGAGGTTTTATCTGTGTGTGCTTGTGTGTGGACCCCCTAGAATGAACAAATTTCATCCACTTTCATCATGTCATGTCATGTCATGTGTTGCATAAGCCTGCGGGCGAATAGGGCACTCTACAAGTTAGAGAGAGTGATCTCTTGTAATGGACAAGCCTGCAGACGAATAGGGCACTCTCCAAGTTAGAGAGTGATCCCTTGTAATGGGTAACCCTGCGGGCAAATAAGTCACTCTCCAAGTTAGAGAGAGTGAACCCTTGTCATGATACACAAGCCGGCGAATAGGGCACTCACCGAGTGAGTGAGTGATCCCTTGTAATTATTGTATTGTGCACATTGGCTGGGGTAGGGTTGAGCGTGCCCTCGGTTTAGCGGGTTTGATCCCCCTATCCGAAAGGCATGAACCCTCTTAGTGTCACACGATACTTCATGTCTTGTCTTGTCTTGTCTTGTCTTGTAGCCAGTAGCACATGCTACGGCTATTGCCTGTCACGTTTACCTTTCAGCGTTGTCTTTACCTTCTTGCACATATAGATATCTGTCATGTTGTTGCATCATCATCATGTAAACAACCTTTAAAATGTCATCCTTAAATTGTTATACACCTTGCAGTGGAGTCTTCTCACGTTTACTTGCAGACTTCGCCTGACGTACAACCACTTTCTCTTGGTGTTTGTACGTCAGTTATCGAGATAGAGTTAGCAGACCAGGAGCCGGTACCAGAGGACTTAGAGCAGGAGTACGCTGCTGATCAGGAGTACGACCTGGGCGAGACCATTCTTAGAGATTCCTTAGTTGCTGACCTTGGAGTTTCATGTTGCTTCTAGTTTGGGTACGTAGCACCTCTTTACTTTTTGTTTTAGGTTGGGAGCGTAGCACCAGTAGTTCCCTTTCTTTCCGTTGTAGCCATGCTTGGCATCCTTTGTTAGACTTTTGTACTCGCTGGATATTATCTCTTTACATTAATGAATGCAGTTTCCTTTATGTACCCTTATTTCTTTGTTCACAACATTTATATGCAAGAACCTGTAACTTCATGGTATCCCTATAGACGCTTATTGGGTCTGGGCTTCAAGCCCCGGCCCATGCGGACCTTCGTCTCGTCCTCGCACCCATTTTGGGAAGCAGGGCGTGACAACAGTGGGCTTCAGGCCCACAACATGTCCCCCGTTTTTTTGTTTTTTTTGTGTTGGGCCGAGCCCACAGCAGAGCTTCGGGCTTCGGCCCACGGGGAGAAAAAAATTTTAATAGCAGCGAAGCCCATTAGGGTTTTAATTGGTGGAGCGACAGGATTAGCGGCCGCCACTCCCCCCTGGTGGTTTCCGTCGACCTCATGGGGGCCGTGTGGCCATGTGGCAGCTGTGGTGCTGGCAGTGAGGGGGGCCACTAGCGCGGTAAAAAAATTTTTTGTGAAACCCCGGTGCGGTGTTGCTGCCACTCGGTGGTGGCGTGCCTTCGTCGTTGGGAAAGCAGCAGTGGTTGGTGAGGCGGCCAGTGGCGAGGGGCCGCCAGTGCTAGGGTTTCGGGAAAGTAGTTGTTTTTTGTTGAGAAATCTTGCTGCCGTGCTAGGCGGCAGTGTGACACTGTCGCCGGGTAAGCGGTGGGGAAACGGGGTCCGAAGGTGGCACAGCGGCCAATGGCGAGGGTGCCTCTGGCGGGGCCGTGGGTTTTTGTTTTGTTTTTCTTTTCTTTTTAAGAACTCTAGTTTACGGTTTTTGATGTTCTTCCCTAGGATCAACGGTGGAAAGCCATCGTCTTAGATCTAGGGAGAAAAAATCGAATTTTTTGTTCGATATTGTGGGATCTATATCAAAGGCATAATGATCATGATAAAAAATACATTGTTTTCTATATACCTCAAAGATCGAGGGAGATGAACTCGTGGAGGTGGATGAAGTCTATGCACGATGGATCAACCGTCTCCTTCCTAGCTTTCGCAACGAACGGACCTCCAATCTCAGGATGATCGTGCTGATAACTGTTGTGAAACGTGCGTCTGGGGTAGACCACATGCATTTATTTATAGGGTATGGGAGAGTTCATACATGGATAGGATATGTTAGTGCACATGTCTGGATCATGCTGGAGTAACCTCGACCTGACCCATTTGGCGCCTACAACCCGATACCCGTCGCTCAAAGCAAAGTATTACCAAGTCAAGCGAACAGCTCGTTCGACCGTTAGGCATGTGCTGATATTCTGACGGAAGTTAGTGGGGCGCAATAAATGGGTAGCCGTTATCTCGAATCCCAAGAAGATCGCGCCCAAATCAATGAAGGGATGGTTACACACAATCAATAGGGATCTGCCTATAAATACCTGAAAGGACAAAGGTAAAGGGGTTCCAATTCTCTAGGTACGAGATCTAAGACATAGACTCAACTCCTTCACTTGATATTTATTACATTATAGAGCATGTGACGTCAAACCTGAGGCGAACCTTCGTGGGTCGATCTCAGTTGCTCCAAGCTCCCTCACATCCTTAAGTTCCCACACTAACTTAAGCATCGGAGGGAATTCGGGTCTGGACCCAGATCCGACCACTCTAACGTATCTTTGTGGTGTAGATCGACGAGTCACCATACTCCGGGAGGGTCGCTTCCGAGCTTCCCAACCTCGACTGATCGACGTACAAGCCGTTTGAGGGTCGATCGAGCAGTGCATCCCAACCAACTTCCATCATTCGACCCCGGTTCTACCTGCCTAGGGTCCCATCTCACTCGCTGACAAAGCTCCGACTCAACACGAAGGGCCTACATCAGCCTAACAACTGTCTTGATCATTTTTTGCCCTAACAGTTTGGCTTCGTCTATGGAAAACCACGAGTCGACATCCTGATCGACGAAATACCTCAACTATGTCGACTCACCCATTAACTTCCTCCGAGGATGCCTCGACATCTCCCAGCGTCGGCCTCATCAACATGATCATGGGGGGTCCTCCGCACCCGGGATGTCAACCTGCTCTAAAGCTCCTACGCCAGAATGTTGATGCCAGTATCTGTGGGGCAAAAACACCCTAGAGATTATACACCTCCTATCTCCTTCTCGGATGAAGATCTAGAGGATATGGAACTACCACATGATTATGTCATCATCATCATGGCCACCATCAACGAGATCATCGTAAAGAGGTTATTGGTCGACACCGGAAGCTCGTGAGATATACTCTTCTTCACCACATTGGAGAGAATGAGGTTGTCCTCCACGGAGTTGACGCCATGTTCGGGGCCCCTAGTGGGATTCACCGGACACTCTGCCCTAATAGCAGGCATCATCACCCTACCGGTGACCCTCGACACGTATCTGCGAAAGTCACTCGACTGACCAGTTTCATGGTGGTGAAGATCAACTCGGCATACAACGGGATCATCAGAAGACCACTACTGAATGCTATAGAAGCAGTGGTCTCAACCTTCCATCAGATGATCAAATTCCAAACCCCCGAAGGAGTCGAGAAAGCAAGAGGAAATCAGAAGCAGGCGGGGTCATGATATACACTATCCACCGCTTTGATAAGGATCGGGCAGGCAGACCTAGTCGATCCCAAATGTGAAGATCAATGGCCCGCATCAGTCGAAGAAACGGAGAACATCCGAATCTCCGAAGAAGAGGGAGAAACTGTCTCTATTGGATCAATGCTCCCTTTCGACCTAAGGGAATAGTTGATCGCTCTCTTGAGAGAGCATGCAGACGTTTTCGCATGGTCCCTGAAGGATATGCCCGGCATCGACCCCGAGGTGATATCCCACAAGCTGGAGGTCGACCCGACTTCCAGGCCCATGAAGCAAAAGAAGAGAAACATGGGGGGTGAAAAGATGAAAGCTGCAATCGATGAAGTGGATCGACTTCTAGAGGCAAGCTTCATTCGGGAAGTCAAATATCCTGATTGGCTCTCGAATGTCGTAATGGTGAAGAAGGCAAACAGCAAACGGCGAATATGCGTCGACTTCACTGATCTCAATAAAGCATGACTGAAGGATACTTACCCCTACCCCGGATCGACTATCTGGTCGACAGTGCTTCGGGCTATGAACTCATTAGCTTCATGGACGCTTTCTCAGGATATAACCAGATCCAGATGGCATCGAAAGATGAAGAGAAGACTTCTTTCATCACTAATCGAGGTATTTTTGCTATACCAAAATGCCATTTGGTTTGAAGAATGCAGGGGCCACGTACCAACACATGATGAACAGAGTCTTCGAGACTCAAATCGGGCAGAACTTAAAAGCCTACGTCAGCAACATGCGGTTCAAGTCGAAGAAGCTGACAGATCACATTACAGATCTCCGAGAGATATTCGCACAGATCCGACGATACAACCTTCGGCTGAACCCTGCCAAATGTACCTTTGGGGTTCGGTCGGGGAAGTTCCTCGGTTTCATGTCGACAAATCGAGCGATCGAGACCAACCCCGACAAGATCGATATGATCATTATGATAAAGGAGCCTTCGACCATCAGAGAACTCCAAAGGCTGAACGGAAGAATAGCTGCTTTGGGCCGATTCTTGTCGAAGTCAGCCGAGAGGCCGTTGCCTTTCTTCAAAGTGTTGAGAAAGGCGATAACCTCCGCATAAAATGGCAAGAGAGTCATCGAGTATGATGCAGACTACAAGAAAGCCTTCTCCGAGTTAAAGGAGTACCTTCGCAGCCCACCACTCCTGACCAAGCCAGATAATGATGACCAACTCATCATCTATTTGGCCACTACCATGGGGCCGTAAGCTCGACGCTCGTCAAAGAAAACTCGGGAGTGCAACATCCCATCTACTACGTCGGTCAAGTTCTCTGAGGCACGAAGATAAACTACTTGAGGATAGAGAAAATGGCTCTTGTTCTAATCCAATTTGCGAGGAGGTTGCGACCCTACTTCTAAGCGCACACCATCTTGGTCCTCATCGACACTCCTTTGGAACAAATCATAAGGAGGTTGGATCGTTCAGGAAGAATGAAGAAATGGGGAACCGAGCTGAGCAAATTCAACATCCAGTTCAAATCGAGGACCTCCATCAAAGGGTAGGCTCTCACCGACTTCATTATCGAACTCACTTACGACGACGGCCCAAAAGAAGAGGTATGTATCACTAACACACTACCCGAAGCTGCCCCTCACCCTCGAAAGGTATCAAGTCACCAACTGATACAATTGAAGACGAGGGAACCTGGATCGTACAAGTTTACGGTTCGGCCACTCAAGACGGGAGCGGGGCCGGAATAATTGTCCAAACATCAGTGGGCAATATATTCGAGTACGCTCTCTGCTTAGATTTCCAAACCAAAACTAATGGTGCTGAGTACGAAGCGGCCATCAATGGACTCCGATTAGCTCGAGCCCTAGGAGTAAAAGTGGTCCAACTCTCAGTGATTACAGCCTCGTCGTCCACCAACTAAACGGAAGCTTCGAGGCCCGCGAAGACTCAATGCAGAGTTACATGCAAGTTGCAAAAGTGGAGCTCGCCAAGTTTAGACGCGTGGAAATCCATCAAGTACCAAGGTCTAAGAATCACCGAGCCGACACCCTGTCGAAGCTCGCGTCATCCTCCCCCGCGGGGCTCGGTCGAACAGTGTATGTACCACGTCTACCACACCCCAGCGAGCTAGAGCAGGAGATGCTAAGCCTCGATCGAAGAATCATATGGTGGATCCCATAATCCATTACCTGAACAGGGGGGAGAAACCGATCGACCCAGTGGATACACGAAAGCTAGAACGGAAGGCATACAAATTCGTTCTGCTAGATGGTTAATTGTACAAAAGGGGATGGACCAGGTATGACGTTTTCCCCTATCTCAAATGTTTAGCCCCGCAGGAAGCGCACCATGTGATCCAAGAAATCCATAAGGGCGATTGCGGAAACCATTGCGAGGAAAAAGCAAAAGCTTTGGAGGCCATGAGACAAGGCTATTTTTGGCCAATGATATTCAGGGATGCCTTCGAGTACGCACGAACATGCCTAACTTGCCAAAAAATCTCAAAGATCGATTTGGCCCATCCAACTAATCTGATCCCCATCATCAGCATAGTACCTTTCGTCAAGTGGGGATTGGACCTCCTCGGTCCATTCAAACAAGTGAGCGGGCAACGGAAATTCCTAATAATGGCGATTGATGCAGCCGGAATTAACCTCAAAACCCACCTAGTTTGACACGAATCACACGGAGAAAAATCCCCGCTAACGGTGTCAATGGCTAGATTTGTTCCTAAATTAACCCCTGAAATTACCGCAAATGCACGGTGTCAGGCTTTGAAGTATAGAAAGATGTCGAACTCACAGGGAGGTGATGTTAATTAGCTTGAGTATTTTCCAAATCTCAGAATAATATCAGCAGGCATATTCAAATTGGTTGTCACAGAATATCTCTTATCAAGATTATCAACAATATAAAAAGACTAGGGCATTAGGACTCACCACTAGGATCTTCGGATGTCAATGCTAGGTTTGAATTCTTAAGTTGAATTTGTTTTATTAGGGAGAGATTGTTGCTTCTAAAATGTAGAACTCATGGCCAACTATCGTTGTACCACTCGTCTAACGTATCACGTGCTTAGCCCCACCATCGTGGATGGCCACACACGCGACCCATGCATTACAATCGACAACTATACTCAATCTCTACTCACGCCACTATCGTGGATAGAGCTTCGATCTGTGAATTGGTGGCTCTCATTGACGCTACTATCGTAGTCATCAATTAGTAATATAGAATGTCGGTAGCTCCCGTCAAAGTGCGCCCACTATCGTGGTCATGAACCCTAATTGGATTCACTAATATACTAATTAAGTTCATGGGATATCCGTCCAAAGTGTGTGCCACTATCGTGGTCACGAACCCTATTTGGAATCTCCTACAAACTTGGCTAGATCAACCAAATCACATCCCTTTTTATACCAAAACAACATAAAAATCCTAATTTTACATCTAAATCCTAAAATCCTAGGGCTAATCCATTAGCCCTAGAAAAGACTACTCATGGATCATGGAGTTAACAAGAGACAATTCAATAAAGGCTAGAGAGATCAACATTGCAATTGAAGACATTAAATAAAGCATATAAAGAGAGAAGATCTTTACCAAAACGTCGTAGATCAATAAGCACACGCAGAGAATTAAGGGCACAAGATTCCAAGCAAAAGAGATTAATAAAAATATGAACATTGTCTTCTACAAAATAGCGACGGCTAAGAACTCTCTTTTCTAAAAACTAAAACTAAAGAAAGGTAGTCTCCCTCAGATATGGTAAAATTCCTACTTAAATACAAGGGGTATCGACCCCCAAAAAATCAGAAATTCTGGGCACTTGGGCCCACTAACTAATCTGGTCGCGGTGCCCTACACGGTCGAGTAGCGGCACCGCTCGGTCTAGCTGACATGCGGCTCCGCTTTGCTGCTTCGTTGGCTCTGGGCTGATCCGGGCTACTTGGTCGAGTAGCCCCTCCACTTGGTAGAGCTGAACTCCCCTCAAAACATTTTTATGTTTGGTGGTGACTCGGGTCGAGTAGATGGCCTGCTCGGTCGAGTACACTTGGTTTCTTGGTCGAACTACAGTGCTTGGAGAATGGCTCAGAATAGTCGCTCTATTTGGATGCAACTCGGTCGAGCTGGCTGTCTACTCGGTCGAGTGGGACGTGTCTGTTCTCGCTGTGATTTCTTCGTGTCAGCTTAGTCGAGCGCTGATTGTACTCGACCGAATAGCCTGGGAAACGGACTCTAGTTGCCCTTAGAGCTCTCAACTCTCACTCTCCTCTCTTCCTCTCCTCCAATCTTCTTCCTTGCCTTGCCAAACACCTATGGAACATGGCCAATGATGCTCCGGACGTCTCGGATGTGTCCGTGTCCTAAAATAGCTCCGATTCGCACCAAAGTTCCTGAAAATCCAAAAATCTATACGAAACTCGAATATAGAATTAGAAGAGAGATAATATATGAAATATGAACTTTGGATAGCGAATATGATATCAAATGATGCAGTAAATGTATGGAAAATATGGACACATCAAAATCCCACAATCATACCTCTTACTCGTCTTCGAGGAAGATGAATAGGAGGCTCGTCGGGCGATAAAAATAAGAAATAGGAAAAGGATGAAAAATGGAGGGAGGTGCTAGATTATTTGGTCATATCTCAAGCCATAAGCTACATATCACGATACTTCGAAAAATGAAACACATGCTATAGAGATTTCATATCTTATAAAAATTTCGATACTTGCAAGCTTTTAAGAGCAAAGAAAGTGACTCTCTAAATTCATACAATCAATTCATATCCACTTCATGCAATTCATAGGATCTAATATACTAATGTTGGCGATGCACTTTTCAATCAAAAGTCATAAATGAAGCATATAATAGTCACGCCAAGCATGCAATAAAGAATGGAATGGAAGTCACTGCATTCACATATTCACGTCGAATCATAAGAAATCTCCAAGCTAAGTTATTTCGCTAAGTTTAAGCATCATCAAACATTCCCATTCTAAAGGAAAAGGATAGGAGAAAAAGGAATTTTGGCCTTGGTTTTCCCAAGTAATTTTTGTAGCTTCAAGTAATGAAACTGAGAATTTTTCTTTTCTGTTTTTTTTATTTTTCCTTTTTTCTTTTTGGATTTTTGTAGGAGCTATTTGATTTGTATTTATGATTTTTTGCTCTTTTTGGCTTTTTGGACTTTTTGGAGTTAACTTTTCTTTGTAATAGATTTTTGGGAATAGATGTGATATAAGTATCTGCGAGGGGTGAACTCAAGTGACAAGTAGAGACATAAAGAGACATGTGGAGAAAGAAATAATATAACACTCGGTTCACTCTAAGATGTGCATGAACGGTTCAATAAGATAATACATCAACTAAAACTCATATGTAAGCATGGATATTCTCAATCATTTCAATGAATAGTGAAGTCAAGTAGTAAAGTTTACAATCATATCAGGCATGCAACAGAAGGTGAAATAAGACAATAATGCGGATGCTTCAGATATTTCAATGATGCGTGAATCTTGGTACATTTTCAACAAAAGCATACTAAATACTAATCCATACATTCAGCTTCAATAGATTTCATGCATTCATTTAGAGAAGTCATCAAAAGAGATATATATGCAAGCACAAGGATAGTAAGAAACTGAAATACTCTAAATAGCACGGCAAGAGATATAAGCATTGTGAAAGCCGCCAAAGCTAAAAGAGATATCAATCACTCGGAATGTATCTAGCATAAAAGGAAAAAGAAAAGCGGGATACTAAAATAAAAACAAGTATGCAAGCATATCAAAAGATGGAAAACAGGATGCTAAAATGAAAAAAATAAAACGGTGTAAAAAGGGTGGAAAGTAAAAATAAAAGGGATAAAAATGAAAGGGAAAAAATAAAAATAAAAAGCGATAGCGCTCATCCCCCAAGCTAAGCACAACAGTGTCCTCACTGCTGAGAACACGTGTGCAAGGTGGGAGAATGATGCTGGGCGGGATGGGCAAAAAAAATGAGAAATAAACGTAAAATAAGGAAACTATACAGAAGAAAGAGAAATTGCATATGCATGTCCTAATGCCTATAATATGTACAAGCACACAGATGATGCGAATGATGCAATGATGGTATATGCATGTGGAGCATATGGGGTTCTCCCCCAGGCTATGCAAGATCAAGGCCCCAAAAAGACAGATGGGCACAAATATATAGAGGGGAGAACATGAGCAGAAATAATGTAATGATCAAGCAGGGGTACCACCCTCTGGAGATGGTGATGGGTTTCGCTACTGAGGACCAGAAGATGGAACAAAAGGTGCAGGCTCTTGATCGACCCGAAATTAACTCCGAAACGATGTCGTTTTACCGCAAGTGCACGGTATAGTGGCAAGCAGGTACCGAACATGGGGAAGTGGTGCTATACTACCTATCTACTCCAAGGTGGGGTTAGACTTGCGAGTTTATTGGTGGATGCAGATAGTGGAGTGTCATAATGGTAATGGATGTGAAGGTCGTGTCACTCGATATCGCAAATTGACTCCACACAATGAAAAGAATAAAATAAAGAAAAGACTAGGGCATTAAGACTCACCACTATGATTGTCAGATGTCGATGCTAGGTTATAACTCTTACGTTACATTGGCTTTATTAGGGGTTGTTGCATCTAAAATGTAGAACAATGGCCAGCTAACATTTGCACCATTTGTCTAACGTATCACATGCTTACCGCCACTCTCATGGGTGGCCTCACATACGATTCGTGCATTAGGATCGAAAACTATTCATGCCACTCTCGTGGATAGAATGATCTACATTCATGCCACTCTCGTGGATAGAACTTCGATGTGTATTTTGGTGGCTCTCATTGATGCAATGGCAGTAGTCATCAATTAATAATATAGGATGTCGGTGGATCCCATTAAGGAGCACGTCGGGCATGGTTGCAAACCCTAATTGAATCCACTAACCTCCTAATTAATTTCATAGTATACTCCTTAAGCGCACGTGTGCCACCGACCGTGGACACGATCACAGTTCGAGATATCCTACAAACTTGGCTAGATCAACCAAAACACATCCCTTTTATACCAACGCAACCTAAAAATCCTAACTTTACATCTAAATTCTAAGATCCTAGGGCTAATCCATTAGCCCTAGAAAAAACTACTCATGGATCATAGGAATAGCAATGGAAGATTCAAGATAAGCAATAGAATTCATGATTGTAATAGATATGAGAACAATAGAAAACTTCATTGCATGCATCAAAGAGATATCCAATAAGAACTAAAATAGAATTCAAAGGAATATAATACTTAGCTTGATAAAAGAGGAGGGGCCTATGGCATGGACTAACTCCAAAAGAAAGTCTCCAAGAACTCCTAAGAAAATAAGATCCAACCCCTTTCCAATGAAGGCTACAATCCCTACATATAGTCCCCTCAAAACCCTAGCAAATAACCAAAGAAACCCTCTGAAATTCAAACCCTCTGAAATTCGTGTCCAAAATCAACTCTGGCCGCAACTTAAGTTATGGGCCCCAGCCAGCTTGGTCGAGTAGAACACATCACTCGGTCGAGTGCAGATTTCAGCACTGTATCGTCAACTTGCAGAAATTACACAGATTTCATCCGACCTCCGATTGGTGAGTTCTTGGTGGAGTTGGAACCATCTTGAAGTCTACTATCATTTAAAAATATAAGAAAAATACTTTGCCAACTATAATGATAGCAGATCTGAAAATAGTGAGAGGTTGTCTAAAAATCTGGGCGCTTGCCTTACTCGACCGAGTAGCCTTCGTGCTCGGTCGAGCTACAGTGGGTTGCTGCTTTAGCTTCAAAATACCACTCTGGAAATTGGCTTAGCTCGACCAAGTAGTTGCAGCACTCGGTCGAGTCGCTGATCTGCTCGGTCGAGCTACAGTCACAGAAGAGGCCCTAAAAATCATCGTTCTGTTTAGATTCAGCTCGATCGAGATAGCATGCTGCTCGGTCGAGTGCCTTTGCGCTCTCCTTCTTCAAATTGGATTTGGAATTGAATTAGCTGGTCAAGTTGATCAGATCAAGTAGCTTCTCCACTCAGTCGAGTGATGCGTATCCGTTCTGAAGCCTTCTCTTTTGATCTGAGTGTCAGCTCGGTCGAGTGCTGATACACTCGACCAAGTAGCCTGGGAAAACAGACATGGTTGCTTCTTGGCTTCTCCTTTCTCTTTCTCTTCTCCTCTCTTCCTCTAGTCTTCTTCTTTGGCACATCAAGCATGTCATCATGAGTCTTCTTGGTGCTCTCACGTTGCTGATCGTCTCATTGACTCCAAATTGCTCCAATATCGCTCCAAATTAGGGGTGGCAAACGGGTCGGGTGGGTTCGGGTTCGGGTCGGGTCAGATTTAACCCAACCCGGATAGGGGTAAACCCTAAACTGACCAGGATTGAATCCAGGTCAGGTTCGGGTGACCTGGAAAATTTCCGGGTCGGGTTCGGGTTAACCTGTCCGGTGAAGATTTGACTTATACCCTACTGCTCCTTTTTCGATATCCAACTATTTATTAAGAGTCACCGACAATTTATTAAGTGTTGCATAATTTCCAGTAGCTCGTCGCTTAAACCGCAATGATGACAGCAAAAAGTATAATTAACGTTACTATTTTATTAACGAAAGTAATAAAATTAACAAAAAAGTTGTATGTAAAGGGAATTGAATCCATGACCTCTTAAAGAAGAGGACAACAATTCAAATCGTATAAGCACAACTCCATTGCAACTATGTATTGAAGTTATTATATATATTTTTTATATAGAGAAAGTAAACCAGGTCGAATTCAGGTCATCCGGGTTGACATGTCAAACCCACACCCGACCCGGATTTTATCTGGGTCGGGTCGGGTCAACCCGTTTCCTACTTGACCCGGATTGGCCACTACCATACCCGGTTAAGGATGCCGGGTTCGGGTCGGGTCGGGTCGGGTCGGTCTCATTTTTCCACCCCTACTACAAA
The DNA here is from genome assembly GCA_030789695.1 of Scilla litardierei. Lineage (NCBI taxonomy): Eukaryota > Viridiplantae > Streptophyta > Magnoliopsida > Asparagales > Asparagaceae > Scilla > Scilla litardierei. Next base: position 159,246,554 of record CM061133.1, read on the forward strand.
TCTCTGAAATGTGCATAAACGCTCCGAAAGTCATATTGTTCCAAATAATAGCATAAAAGCGTATAACATAGAGATTTGGGGGGTGAAATGTGTCATGAAAATATGCGATTAATTACGCAAAATAGGAGCATATCAAAATCCCCCAAGCTTACCTCTTACTCGTCCTCGAGGAAAACAAATACGAAGTTCACTGGGAGGTAAAAAATAAGAAAAGAGAAAAAGAATGAAAGATGGAGGACAACGCTAAATTATTCGGTCAGATCTCAAGCCATAGCTACATATCAAGATACTTCGAAAATGAATCACATGCTATAGGAATTTCATATCTTAACTAAACATAATTCTTGCAAGCTTTTAAGAAAAAAGGAAGGGACTCTCTAAATTCATGCAATCAACTCATAATCACGTCATGCAATTCATAGGCTTTAATAATCAAATGTTGGCGATACACTTTTCAATCAAGAGTTATAAACGAAGCATATAAAAATCACACCAAGCATGCAATAGAGAATAGAACAAAAGACATGGCACTCACATATTCATTTCAAATCATGAAAAGTCTCCATGGCTATTATATTTCGCAAAGTCTAAGTATTATCAAATATTTCCAATTGTGCACAACTCCACTCTAATGGCATACTCACTCGTATAATCAAATGAATTCGCCACCCAAGCTTATCTTGAGGCATCGCATCTGAGGAATAACAATGGAATTTTTATGGCTTTTTCCAAATATTTTTATAGCTCCAATAATGAATATATATATATATATATATATATATATATATATATATATATATGGATTAATGTAGAGCAGGTGGAACCTGATCCAATTGATCAGGTGCAAGACACAAAAAGGTGGGACCCAGCGAGTACAAGCCCATGTGGGGGCTTGTACTTCCCACCTTTTTTGTGTTTTAGCACCTGATCCATTGGATCAGGTGCCACCTTTTCTACATTAAATCCTATATATATATATATATATATATATATATATATATATATATATATATATATATATATTTGAAAGGTAAGCTTAATTTTATTCCAATATGTACAAATACAACAAATAGCTCCAAAAAAGGAAGTGAATCCAATGGGGAGAGGAGAGGGCACAAGCGCCGTCACTCACCACCATCAAATAAAAGACCCAAATGGAGCTAAACCAAGAGGAAACAGTACTATACATAGACAACGCGACAACAAAAAGTTATCCCATGTCTCTGGAATCCCAATTCACATAAGCAATAGTCTCCTCCTCCGTAGAGGGGTCTTGGTCATGTAATGCAACCCTGATATCAGCAGCAATTGATTCAAAAAGAATGGTCTTCTCTTTGGAAACCCCCTTAAAAATTCTGTTATTCCTCTCCTTCCAGATGTGCCAAACCATAGCAGATAGAGTAGTTTTTGCGAGAAGACACAAGGCACTCTTACCACCGAAGTGCGATATGTAGTGTTTCCCGATCTCAGTGAGGGTAGGAGTGATGAGAGCGGTAATACCCAACTTAAGAAAAGCCCTGCGGAGTATATAGTTGGAAAAATTACAGGAGAAGAAAAGGTGGTCTATAGTTTCCTCCATATCTTCACCACACAGCACGCAATGTGGCTGGATATTGAGCCCCCATCTCGAAATCAAATCACGTGTGAGCAACTTACCCCGAAATGCACGGAGTAGGGTGAGCGACATTTTTGGGATATGATTACTATACCAAACAAGCTTGTGATAGGGGAAGTACACACCTCTATTCCGGATTCCATCCCAAGCTTTTTTGAAAGAGACCCCGCCTCCAGACACCCATTCCCATTCATCAGCACCCGAACCAACCTTAATTTTCTGAAGCAAATGTTTTATAGGAGCTATGGCCGGCTCCTCCTTCCAACCCGTGCCAGTCCAGTAGTCACGCACGCTGAGGTTCGCAGCTCCAGGCGGGATTTGTAGCGTGGATGAAAGCGGGCCACACTCTAACCAATGATCATTCCAGAAAGAGGTAGTGCTCCCGTCTCTAATTTTCCGTCTGATAAGGCCAAGGGACTTTGGCCTGCTCTGCAACAGACGCTTCCAGGTACCCGAGTGATGTGGCAAACAATTTGCAGTGAAGAAGCAATCGGAATTACCATATTTGCCCACCATATACTTCGCCCAAAGGGATCCAGATGACAAGTATCTCCAGAGAAGCTTTAGACCCGCCGCCTTGATCACTCCATATTTTACACCTTTTTTCTACATATTTGCATACCGTTTTGATCGCCCATATCACGCTTTTCACGATTATTCGACAATATTGCGATACTTTTCACTATTTCTTGTTTTTGTCGTATTTCAGGATATATGGAGCGATTTTGATCGATTGTGAGATCAAGAGGATTTGCGCCCACTCCAGAGAGTCAACCATGGCCCTTTTGAGGGTTATTCTGCAATGGAAGAGGAGTGGAAGAAGAAAGAACGCCGTAGGAGCGACGGGGGAGCGAAAAGATGAAGATTGGGCATTTTCAGCTTGCCACTCGGCCGAGTGAAGGAGTCACTCGGCCGAGTATTGAGACCCCGCTCGGCCGGCCAGATCGGACATGCAACAGAGATGTATCAGCGTGCACTCGGCCGAGCATCGCACGCCGACTCGGCCGAGTGCTGAGACTCCGTCCGCCCGAGTGGCACCCAGACGACGGCAAGCCAAAATGTCCAACTTACTGTAATCCGTCAGTCTGCCCCAGAAGCCCAACTCGGCCGAGTGACGAAAGCCGTCTGCCTGAGTACCAAATGCCCCTCGGCCGAGTGACATTTGCCACTCGACCGAGTGATGCCGAGGACACGCAGCGCCCAGATTTTCAAACAGCCTCTCACTCTTTTGAAATATGCTATCATTTCAGCAATCAAAGTATTTTTATCATATTTTTATGGATAGTAGACTTCATGACGGTTCCAACGCCGCCAAGAACGCGCAAATCGGAGGTCGGATGAAATCTGGGGAATTTCTGCAAGATGATGCTGCAGTGCTGGAATTTGCATGTCAGTGTCACTCGGCCGGGTCACATATTCCACTCGGCCGAGTGCGGCCTGGGCCCAGATTTTAAGTTGCGGTTTGGGCTATTTTTGGGCACGAATTTGAGGGGTTTTCTAGGGTTATTTGCTAGTGTTTTGGGAGAGTATATAAGGGTTTTGTAGCCACCATTAGAGGAAAATCCCCATTATGTTTTATTAGAGTTATTTTTAGAGGTTAGGCCATGCCCTAGGCCCCCTCTTGGATCAAAAAGCTTGTATTTGGATTGGAATTCTTCATCAAAGCTAAGTATTTCTATTCTTATTATTTGAATCTTTGATTTGCTATCTTTTTACATGCAAGCAATTGTTTTTATTGATTCCTATATCGTTGTTGCTATGCTTGAGTAGATTTGATGTTCTAGGGCATGGGGATGAACCCTATGGATCTAATTTCATATTTGTGATGAATGAATTTCTAAATTACAAGAATTGCTAGGAGGTTAGGTTGTGATTGATTTATTACGAATACCTAGGGATTTCCATCGATTTGGGGTTTGCAAGAGATTGGATTCCAAACGATGGGAAGCCCTAGAAATTCGATTTAGATTGACAATTGGATTTCTCTAGATTTGGTTTGCAAGAGATTGGGCCAAAGCTAGGATTTTTAATTGTGATTCTATACCCATATTCGTTTGCAAGAGATTGGACGAATACGAACTATCACAACCTAGATCGTAACTCGAGTTTGCACGAGAGTGGGCTCGAGGGGCGATTGAACGATGATGTCGATCCTAATGCTAGAGGTTTAGGCTAGGGTTTGCAAGAGATTGGGCCCTATCCTAGGTTCGCTATAGACCGGCAATAGCGCGAGAGCGTGAGCTTGGTTCTATATTCAGTTACGACTAGTTCACCTCAACGCAAGTTTAGTAATATTGAGATTCATTATTTACGATGATGTAAGACGATCCGTAGTGGGAATTCCCTAGCCCTAGACGTCTTTCTTTAATTTTATATCCCCATACTTTGCCCGACGATTGTGACAGGATCGCCGCAAGGCAAATTCCCTCTTTTATTATATTGTATTTGATCGATATTTGACCGATTTCTTTATCATCGACACCGACATCCACCACCATTGCCATTACATCATACCATAGCCATCTCCACTAATAAAAACATTCGTAGTCAAACCAACCTAGGATAGATTGGAACCAACACCACCTCCTCGTGTTCGATACCCGCTCGCCACTTTGCCGTGCGCTTGCGGTAAAACTACAATCGTTCTCCGGGACATGTATCCGGGGCCGACCAAGTTTTTGGTTGCGCTTTTGGGTTGCATTTTGGAGCGATCAAGTTTTTGGCGCCGTTGCCGGGGAGGTGTTTCCCGTTGGGTGCCAATTTGTCACAATTAGGTTGATTAGATTACGAAAAAAAAAATTTGAAGAAAAAAAAGAAAATTTCACCCCCGCCACCCTTACTTCCATTTCTATATTCTTTTGTGCCACTGATATTTTTCTCCAGGTATTTATCTTTGTTTATCAGGTGTTGTGGATGGTTTTATGTGGACCGCAGATTTTGAGGAGAAAGCATTTCAGAACTTATTGGAGGGCCTCTTGGAGTCAGCGAGGTTCACCGGTTCAGAGAGCACTACAGCAGGTGATGCATTTGAGCTACGATTTGCAGATTTTGTTATGAACCGTGTTTCCGCTGCAGGAACAATTGAGGAGGACATCCATGTCAGTCTTGAGGGGGATCGACTATATTTTCGGATTGCTTGCGGGCATTCCCCTCCACATGATACATCCCCACAAGTTGACATACCTGAGCAGCCGGCATCACCATTCCAGAGAGAGCCTACATTGATAGTTGATGAGAAGGTAAATGAGCACACTGTCGAGCCAGAGCATGTTTTTGAGGAGGCACTACACACGGAGCCAGAGTTTATCACCGAGGAGGTCGTGCATCGGGACAAGGACATAGCCATTCATGAGGATCCCGAGCACTACCCTCCTCCATTTGAGCTTCCGCTGCCACCTCATCCTTCCATTGACACTGAGGACTATCCCACAGAGCTTATGGCCCCCTTTCAGGGAGATCTCTTCACCCCCTCATCTCCTACATTTGATTCCCCTCCCGTATATTATGTTTTTTGTGATTCAGATTTTGACGACTCATCATGCCTTTTGCAAGATACATGTACATATGATCAAGGGGCACGATGGGACGTATACGAGGAGGAGAGCAAGGAGTTAGCACCCATGGACGCATATGAATGTGATCGAGAGGTGCGCTGGGATGAGTCTGATGATGATGAGGAGCATCTTGATGAGGTCCACACCTATGATCCAGATTTACCTGAGCAGCTGAGAGAGCACACCACGGAGATAGCCATCAAAGCACAAGAGGATGTTGAATTATTTCCAGGGAAGTATCGTCCACCACTATTTATTTCATATATTTCTATTGACGATCCTCTTTGGAATACTTTTATTATGAGGGTGAAATTTTTGCAGCGAACTGATGCATCCTATTCTCTGCAGGGTACAGGTGGAGTCCTTGTGGGAATGCTGGAGGATGCATTGCTAGAGTTCGTTGGTGTCCGTGGACATGTGCGCCTGGCAGAGCCACGGAAGGAGCAGTTGGAGCAATTGCCTGCACCAGCAAAGATACTGGATCCGCCTTTTGCTATAGGTGATATCAATCCAGTAGTGTAGAAATTTTTATGCTTTGAATAAACACGAATTCTCTCGATAGCGAGAGGACCGTATAGATTTGCTTGAATAAATATCACCTCTTATGACGGCTACAAAAATTTTTAGACCCCAAACCCATATATATATATTAATTTCACTCTTCATATTTTGATGTGCCGCACCCTTTTGCTCACCACCATCGAGCATTTCTTTCAAGTGAAACCTCACTTTCTTATTTGTTTGACTTGACCACGCTTAGCAAAATCGTGATTTTATTGATCGAGTCATTTGAATAGGATTGTTTGGTATAAGCTTGGGGGAAAGCGCTCTCATGCATCATTGTATGTGCATGTAGTTGCATTAGGATTTCATGTCATTCATTTCATCATTTTTCATTCACCCCCCTATTATTATCGTTGTTCCTCATATTCTTTCATTATGATCACATTGAGGACAATGTGAAGTTTAAGCTTGGGGGAGTGCATTTCCATGCCATTTAGATGCATTAGTTGCATTTTTACCTTATTTTTAATATTTTTTAGAATTTTTTCAAAATTTTGCATCATCTTTTTGAATTTTTCCATCTTATTTTCCTTTTATGTGTGTTCATGCATCATATTGTGTGCTTGATTTTTCTTTTCTTTCCTCTCTTTTATTTTATTTTATTTATTTTCTTTTCCTTCTTTTCCTTCTTTTGCTAGATTTGTTCCTTATGATGATATCTCTTATTGCTTAAGTAGCCATCGTGATGCCTATTATTCCTTGCCATGCTACTTAGAATATTCCATAGTCTTGCTATTCACATATGCTTGCAAATCTATTTCTTTTGATGATTCATCTACATGAATGCATGATATTAATTAAAGCTGAATGTATGGATTAGTGTTTAGTATGCTTTTGTTGGAAATGCACCAAGATTCACGCATCATTAGTATATCTGAAGCATCAGTTTTATTGTCTTATTCACCTCCTGTTGCATGCTTGATATGATTGTGCGCTTTACCGCTTGACTTCGCTTTTTATTGAGATGATTGAGAATATCCATACTTACATATGAGTTTTAGTTGAAGTATTATTTTATTGAACCGTTCGTGCACATCTTAGAGTGAACCGAGTGCTACATTGTTTCTTTCTCCACATATATCTTTTTATTCTCTATATGTCACTTGAGTTCACCTCATAAAGCTACTTATATCGCATCTATTTCCCAAAAATCCCCACAAAAGAAAAAGTTAGCTCCAAAAAGTCCAAAAAGCCAAAAAGGAGCCAAAATCCAAAAAAAAATACAAATCATATAGCTCCTACAAAAATCCAAAAAAGAAAAATGAGAAACAAAGTCCAAAAGAAAAAAAATATTTCTCTATCTCATTATTGGAGCCACAAAATACTTGGGAAAACCAAGGCAAAAATCCCATTTTCCACTATTATATTCCTTTGGATGCGACGCCTCAAGCTAAGCTTGGGGGGGGGGGGGTGAATTCATTTGACCATATGAGTGAGTATGACATTAGAGTGGAGACGTGCATGAATGGGAATATTCGATAATGCTTAGACTTAGCAAAATATATTAGATATGGAGATTTTTCATGATTTGAAATAAATATGTGAATGCCATGACTTTTATTCTATTCTCTATTGCATGCTTGGTGTGTATCTTATATGCTTCATTTATAACTTTTGATTGAAAAGTGCATCGCCAACATTTGTATATTAAATTCTATGAAATGCGTGATGTGGATATGAATTGATTGTATGAATTTAGAGAGTCCCTCTTATTGTTCTTAAAAGCTTGCAAGTACCATGTTTATGAAAGATATGAAATCCTTGTAGCATGTGATTTGTATTTTCCAAGTCATCGTGATGTGTAGCTTATGGCTTGAGATCTGAGAGTATAATCTAGCGACCCCTTCCACTTCGTATTCTTTTATTTCATCTCCCTTATTTTTCATCTCCCGAGTTCGTCTTTTTACTTATCTTCCTCGAGGACGAGTAAGAGGTAAGCTTGGGGGATTTTGATCACTCCATATTTTACACCTTTTTTCTGCATATTTGCATACCTTTTTGATCGCCCATATCACGCTTTTCACGATTATTCGACAATATTGCGATACTTTTCACTATTTCTTGTTTTTGTCGTATTTCAGGATATATGGAGCGATTTTGATCGATTGTGAGATCAAGAGGATTTGCGCCCACACCGGAGAGTCAACCATGGCCCTTTTGAGGGTTATTCTGCAATGGAAGAGGAGTGGAAGAAGAAAGAACGCCGTAGGAGCGACGGGGGAGCGAAAAGATGAAGATTGGGAATTTTCAGCATGCCACTCGACCGAGTGAAGGAGTCACTCGGCCGAGCATTGAGACCCCGCTCGGCCGGCCAGATCGGACATGCAACAGAGATGTATCAGCGTGCACTCGGCCGAGCATCGCACGCCGACTCGGCCGAGTGCTGAGACTCCGTCCGCCCGAGTGGCACCCAGACGACGGCAAGCCAAAATGTCCAACTTACTGTAATCCGTCAGTCTGCCCCAGAAGCCCGACTCGGCCGAGTGACAAAAGCCGTCCGCCCGAGTACCAAATGCCCCTCGGCCGAGTGACATTTGCCACTCGACCGAGTGATGCTGAGGACACGCAGCGCCCAGATTTTCAGACAGCCTCTCACTCTTTTGAAATCTGCTATCATTCTAGCAATCAAAGTATTTTTCTCATATTTTTTATGGATAGTAGACTTCATGACGGTTCCAACGCCGCCAAGAACGCGCAAATCGGAGGTCGGATGAAATCTGGGGAATTTTTGCAAGATGATGTTGCAGTGCTGGAATTTGCATGTCAGTGTCACTCGGCCGGGTCACATATTCCACTCGGCCGAGTGCGGCCTGGGCCCAGATTTTAAGTTGCGGTTTGGGCTGTTTTTGGGCACGAATTTGAGGGGTTTTCTAGGGTTATTTGCTAGTGTTTTGGGAGAGTATATAAGGGTTTTGTAGCCACCATTAGAGGAAAATCCCCATTATGTTTTATTAGAGTTATTTTTAGAGGTTAGGCCATGCCCTAGGCCCCCTCTTGGATCAAAAAGCTTGTATTTGGATTGGAATTCTTCATCAAAGCTAAGTATTTCTATTCTTATTATTTGAATCTTTGATTTGCTATCTTTTTACATGCAAGCAATTGTTTTTATTGATTCCTATATCGTTGTTGCTATGCTTGAGTAGATTTGATGTTCTAGGGCATGGGGATGAACCCTATGGATCTAATTTCATATTTGTGATGAATGAATTTCTAAATTACAAGAATTGCTAGGAGGTTAGGTTGTGATTGATTTATTACGAATACCTAGGGATTTCCATCGATTTGGGGTTTGCAAGAGATTGGATTCCAATCGATGGGAAGCCCTAGAAATTCGATTTAGATTGACAATTGGATTTCTCTAGATTTGGTTTGCAAGAGATTGGGCCAAAGCTAGGATTTTTAATTGTGATTCTATACCCATATTCGTTTGCAAGAGATTGGACGAATACGAACTATCACAACCTAGATCGTAACTCGAGTTTGCACGAGAGTGGGCTCGAGGGGCGATTGAACGATGATGTCGATCCTAATGCTAGAGGTTTAGGCTAGGGTTTGCAAGAGATTGGGCCCTATCCTAGGTTCGCTATAGACCGGCAATAGCGCGAGAGCGTGAGCTTGGTTCTATATTCAGTTACGACTAGTTCACCTCAACGCAAGTTTAGTAATATTGAGATTCACTATTTACGATGATGTATGACGATCCGTAGTGGGAATTCCCTAGCCCTAGACGTCTTTCTTTAATTTTATATCCCCATACTTTGCCCGACGATTGTGACAGGATCGCCGCAAGGCAAATTCCCTCTTTTATTATATTGTATTTGATCGATATTTGACCGATTTCTTTATCATCGACACCGACATCCACCACCATTGCCATTACATCATACCATAGCCATCTCCACTAATAAAAACATTCCTAGTCAAACCAACCTAGGATAGATTGGAACCAACACCACCTCCTCGTGTTCGATACCCGCTCGCCACTTTGCCGTGCGCTTGCGGTAAAACTACAATCGTTCTCCGGGACGTGTATCCGGGGCCGACCAAGTTTTTGGTTGCGCTTTTGGGTTGCATTTTGGAGCGATCACGCCTCATTCAACTCCTCTAACAATCTGAGCCCAACACCGCCTTCGGACTTGGGTTTACACAAATCCCTCCAAGACCACGCCCTAGACGAGCCCAAGATGAATCGCCTACAGGCTGAGGAGATTATCTTCAGAATATTGATAGGAACAGTGAAAGCTTGCATCCAGAATAGAACAATTCCATAAATGACAGATCTAACTCGCTCAATCCGCCCAGAGATAGATAAAAGAGAGGAACTCCAGCCCAACATCCTCTTCTTGCATTTGTCTACCAATTTCCCATAATTCGCAGTTTTGGGGTATTTCGATGAGAGAGGCAGACCCAAGTAGGTGGTAATGGTAGTAGAAATCCTTATTCCCAGCAATTCGGATAAGGTGTGCTTGTATTTTGCCCCCTTGCTAAATATCCCAGCACTCTTCTCCCAATTTACCTGGAGCCCAGTTAGAGTAGAGAACTCCTGAAGCAAATTTTTCAGTCCCATAAAAGAGTGTTTGTTGGCCCTGCAGAATAGAAGGAGATCGTCTGCAAATAAAAGATGAGAGATGGTGTTACCCGGCCGCATTGGTTGGATCTTGCCCATGTTAATATATTTGGCCATCAGGATGGAGAAAGCTTCCATAGCAATCACAAATAAATAGGGGGAGAGCGGATCCCCTTGACGAATACCTCTATTGCCCTTGAAAACCCCCACAGGAGCACCATTTATTAGTATAGAGAAAGTAGGCGAAGTAATGCACTCTCTAATCCATTCAATGAAGGCAATAGGGAAGCCAAGCTGATGCAGGAAAAACAATATAAAATCCCTGTTTACAGTATCAAAAGCCTTCCGAAGATCTAATTTCAGGCAAGCTCTACTCCCCATCTGATTGCTGAAATCTCTAATTTGTTCGTGGGCTAACAGAGTGGAATCAGAGAGTAGCCTTCCTTTAAGAAAAGCTGATTGGTTTGAGGAGATCAACTCATGAATCACAACTTTTAACCTGTTGCACATAATTTTGCTAATGATCTTGTATAGGACATTGCAGCAGGCTATGGGACGATAATCACTGAGAGAGGAGGCATTAGAATTCTTGGGTACAAGGGTTAAAAAAGTATGATTGATGCTTTTAAGAAGAGAACCAGATTGAAAGAAAGATTTAACTGCCATAGTTACCTCTTCACCAATAATACCCCAGTTATGTTGGAAGAAAAGACCGTTGTAGCCATCAGGTCCAGGGGCCTTATCGGGCCCAATATCGAAAACCGCCCGTTTGATTTCTTCATTTGAGATCCTACGACCAAGCCACGAGGTCGACTCCCTAGTTAAGATACGTTTTGGCACCAGCTTGGGGAAGTTACTCAAATAGTCATTTTGAGTATAAAGATTTTCAAAGAAAATCGGGGCCTCTCTTTTCAGAACATGCAGATCTCTGTTTTGGTGACCAGCGACATCAACTAAATGATTCAGGGAATTACAACTGATCCTTGAACTCATAGCAGTGTAGAAGAATTTGGTATTCCTGTCACCCAATTTCAGCCAGTCATGACGACTCTTCTGTCTATACATCTCTTCCTCCAGTTTCAAAGCCTCCATAAACTCCTTAAATATCTGCTGTTCTTCATGCTGCAAAGATGCATCAGAATTGATGGAAGGATTGTTTCGGATTGCCTCCAACCTCAGCCGGCACTTACTAACCAATTTCCCAGCATGATACTCGCCTGCCCAATTGCGGAGAAGCGGTTTCAGGTGTTTTAGTTTTTGAGAGAGAGTCGGAACATAGGTGTTCCCAGAAAATTTTCACTCCAACCCTTAGCAATAATATCCTGAAACCCAGGGCACTTGATCCAGTAGTTGAAAAATTTAAAAGGCTTTGGATCGTGTGAAGGAGTGGTATGAAGATTGACGACCATGGGGGAATGATCACTGGTACTAGGATCAAGATAATCCATAAAAGAATCAGACAGGGAGTTAATCCAAGTGGAATTGCAAAAGACCCGATCAAGTTGAGCATTTATACGATCCTTACCCACACGATGGTTACACCAGCTAAGCTTGTTACCTGTGCTTTTGAGCTCCTGCAGTGAACACCTTGTGATACACTGAGTGAAGTCTTCGACCATTGCCTCTTCTAACCTCCTTCCCCCAAGCTTGTCAGAAGTATAAAGAACGCTGTTAAAATCCCCACCAACCAACCATGCCGAATTGTCTATCAATCCAAGATCGCATTCCAAGCATTTCCACAACTCCTTCCTCTCAGAGACTGTGTTGCGGCCATAAACACCAGTAATAAAACACGAGAAACCGCCCGAATTAGTGCAGCGGACCGTGATGTGTTGATCAGAGCAGGACAAAGAAACAAACTTCCAGATTTTTGGATTAAACCACATTATATACATACATACTAGTCATAACCCGTGCCCAAGGGCACGGTTCATTTAAAATATCCATCCCTCAATATCTTGGACCGTTTAATTTTACATGAACATCAATAATTAAAGAGGAATAAGTATTAGGTCCCCCTTACAATTTTAGTTAACCAAAATTTAGTTTCCCCAAGAAGATTTATTTCCCCTCAAAAATTTAAAGATTTTAGTTCACCACAAAATTTAGTTCATCCAGAGAATTTAGTTCTCCCATTTTTTATTTAGTTTCCCACAAAAATTTTAGTCAACCCAATTTTTTATTCATGTGAAAACTCAAATTTTTTTGGTTTCATCTGTTCTGTAAGTTGTGAGAATTTCAAAAGTTAATTCTCATCACTTTATGTTTGGTCAAATGATGCAATCAAATAGGATAGATAGATATCTTCCTATGTTCAAGAGAAGAGATTATTACATTACTTAATTATTAAGAAATCTTAAAAATCATTTATTTAGGATATTTAAAACTTCTCTTAATAATTAAAAGACTTACCTAAGAATCACACTTGCTTTTGTCAAAATTTTACGCATTTTACATATACAAAATCAAGTTTTCAGTTTACAAAGAAGAACTAAAGACATTATTCAGAATCAAAGTACAACCTTTCATAATATAGTGTTCAAACATTTTACATATTTTACATAATTGAAGCAGTGGAAGTTACGCGTAAACAAAATAGCTAAGTTGGGAGAAATAGGCTCAAAACTGTGCTCCTTAGTCCGCTTCTTCTGGCAGCAAATCCAAGTGAATGTTCGACAAAGCCCTATCGCCTGCAATCCTCACACTAGCCAGCATCTTCCTCAAAATACCAACATAGTTCCTTATTAGCTGGAGTGTTTTTAAGAAAATTAACTCATAAATAGAGAAAATAACATCAAAAAAATTAGATCGTATGTGCAACAATAGGCAACTCAGTACTTGAATTTCATGTCACTGCAACACAAATAAGGTATGATTGCAATAAACTCTACATGCAATGAACTAAGTTTCTGGAAAGTTACATATGATTACCTATTTCTCTTGCAAGGGTTAAGCTTCCATTTACTCTCCAGCATGGATAAATCCTCATGCTTTCTTTTATTTTTGTTTTAAATATTTTTCGCTTAGAATTTTAGAAAATAGCAGTAGCATTTTTCCATACTCAAGCCTGGATAACCAAAGTCCGACCCATTTGCTTCGGCCCACTTTCAGCATTTCGCAACCTTGAGATGCATTATTTACAACCAGATGAATGTCAAATGATCCGTAAAAAATTTAAAATAAAATAAGAAAGCACTATGTCATACCATGCAAGAAAGCAAACAAATAGTAAACACAATAAATATTAAAAGTGAAATCCAAACGAAAAGAGCGAGATTAAAAGGTTACCCCTCCTTTGGAAGAGTTTGGTGAAATAAAGGGAATTAGTATCAGCAAAACGACCACTGCCAAGTCCAAGACGGGGGAAAACATAAGATTAAAATGTTATCAAAACCAAACACTAATTTTCTACAATCAGTAAGCAACAATCACCAACTCAGGTGAACAAAAACTCAATGGATCAAGTTCAGCAGACTATAGACTATGAACCACAGATCCAAATCAGAAATTGAATCTGATTTATTCTCTCTTACAATGCTACAAATACATGATAAAATTGGCAATATTGTATAAATAGTCTATAGTTCGCTTTTCTATCTAACCTCACCCTTATGAATTATGTTGTTGATACTCATACATAAGGCCTGACTGTAAATAAATCCCCGCTATGGGACATGACCCCAGGTAGCCATAGGGTTGATCTAAAGAGCATGGTAAGGACAATATCTCAAACAACAAATACAATAAATTGGATATTAAAAATAAATTGTAAAAATAAATTATAAGGTATGCACGCTAATATCTTCTTCCATTTAAAAAGATAACATGAATAATTTAAAAATGGTACTATGAACAGGGTGTATGGTAGACAGCTTATAAGGACATAGTTCACATATTCAAAGTGTGAATCACATATTTCACATCTTGTTCTAAAAATAAATTGTAAGGTAGGCACAAGAATAACTTGTTCCATTTGAAAAGATAACATAAATATTTTAATAATGGTACCATGAACATGGTGTATGATAGACATCACATAAGGACTAATAAGGATATCGGTAGCAAGATACCCAAGCACATGACTCCAAATGGATCAGTTGCATAAAAAATGCTTATATTATCGAGATAACCAAGACCATATATATCATTTTTCAACTATTGATATCCAAAAAGTAGAATAATCCATACACACTTCCTAATGCATATTGAGAAATGATTCAGAATAAACTGAAACTATAAAATTCTACAAATCTTTTCTTTCATGTAAAAACCAGGAATAAAGAGCCATAAGAATATGTGAACATGGTTAACTGTGTATCAATGACTTCCCATTATCTAGCAGTATGTAAACCAATAAGATGTCACTCTGCAAGCATAATTTGTGGGATTGAAATTGTTTTTGACATGCATTGACCCTTGTTTCCTACAAACATTTGAGATCACGACACTTGAGGATAAAAGATAACCATTAGTTTCATGTGGTTGTGAAAGATGGTAAAAAAGAGAAAAATTCAAAGCTTTCAATCCATGCACCGGATAAGAGAACAAACACAAATCGCATACTGTCACGCCCCGCTTCCCAAAAACATGGAGGCGAAGCGTGAGAAGGTCCGTTCAGACTTGAAGCTACAAAGCCACAAGTCCGATAAGCGTCAATTATTACGAAGTAGCAGGTCCCTGTAATGTGACTCAAAACAACAATAACAATAATAGAGAAAGAGGCGAATAATCAAAATTAATCAACTCAGTGTCCAGAAATAAGTTCAACAACCAGAAATGCCACCAGGCAAACAAAAGAGTCCAAAAGAAAAGGCCTAGCATGGCCAACAAAGGAAACTAACAACAACGGTGCTACTCACCGACAACAACACACCAACAATGGAAGAACGAAGGAGCACTAAGACTGGTCACCGGTGTCCTCGTACTCAATGTCAGAACGGGATCGGGCTCGTACTCCACGAACTCGTCGCCCTCGACTGCAATCTCTGGCTCAGCAACTAACATGCGACACCCAAAGAGAAGGGGCACATGTCAGCAAGTTTACAAGACTTGTGCAAGGAAACAAAAAGGAAGGTGGTAACAACCTAACCGTTCTAGAGCAAAGTATGACATGACATATTATACAAATGGAACAACCGCAGTTATGTTATGGCATGATTATAGCATGGCAAGTAGCATGGCATGGCAAATAGCATGGCATGGCAAGTAAACAATTACATGACAAGTACAAGAATTTGTAAGCACGTCGTACACAGAGATTCCGCCCTTTGGCTAGAGTGGTTGTACGGGCCAACTCTTACGCTCAAGTGACCGTTTATCCCTACCCCTCCACGTGTGTCGAGCCAGTGCATTACCCCCGAACACGTAATGCTCGCTTCTGGATCATGAGCCAGGAAGTGTTTTTAACACGTATGGCGTAGGGTTATGCCCGCATAACGGGTGCCTAGCCGGTAACACGGAAACACGGATTTGTACAAGGATTTGTAGCGTGTACTACGATGCAACATGTGACATGATAAATATAATGGATGCACATGACATTTTAATTGAAATGAAATTGTGTACCGTTTAAGAAATGTAAACATGACAGACAATTGTATGAAATGGCATGGCAAGGGTAATTCTAGTTTCGTTGTCAAGCTAGAATTGAAGTTTGCGCTTAGACCGTTATCATTTCACGGTCTAGTCTCTTTCACGCTAAAATAAGTATTGGCCTAAGAAACATGGCCTAAAGTAAGGTTGGCAAATTTCACTTGCCTGGTACCAAAGTTGTTGTTCGACGTGAGTCACGAGATCGGTGTCCTACGGTAATAGGGTTCGCTATTTTGGCAAAACGGAAAATTAGAATTACAGATCTAATCCATATTTGTATTGAAATCCTATAACGTCTAATAATCATTTTTAATTAGGTTTTCTAAATTACGGTGAGGGTTAAAAGAGATTAAGGGATAGATTCACTAACCGTAAGAGTAGCGAACGAATGACGCCAAAACAGATCTAGCTTCAGCGACGGAGAACGATCCCAGAAGCTACGGCTGAGATCGAGATCCGGCGGCCTAGGGAAGGTGGCCGGCGCAAGAAACGTCGAGAGGGAAGCTTCGAGGAGGAAGGAAATGGCTTGAGGGAAGTTGGGGATGATTTAGGAAAGATATTGGCTCAGAAAGAATGAAGGAAGAATGAAAGAATCGAAGGGATTAAATAGAAAATGAAACAGCGGCTGCGACATAACCTAGGTTTACTGGGCAGTTTAGTCGGTCAGAGAAGGGTGGTCGACCGACTAGTTTGGGATCTAGTCGGTCGGTCGTCCAACTGACACCGACTAAAAGCCAAACCGTGAACAGGGTTGGTACAGGTAAACAGATTTAGTCGGTCTGCGGAGGCCCGTCGACCGACTAGTTTGGGATCTAGTCGGTCGTTGATCGTTCATAGACCGACTAAGAGAGAAATTAGATGGATATTAAGCACTGAGAATTAATCGGTCAAGGACGGAATATTAACCGACTAGTTCAAGAACTAGTCGGTCGGTAATTGTTCTTAGACCGACTAACCATAAACAGTAACTCAGACAGTACAGTAGGACTCAGAATTAGTCGGTCTGAGCACAAGTCCTGATCGACTAGTTTGGGAACTAGTCGGTCGAAGAATGAGCTTAGACCGACTAAACGTAAACAGTAACTAAGCTGAAATTTACTGACAAGAACTAGCCGATCAGAGAAGGTTTGCCGACCGCCTGGATTGAGATCTAGTCGGTTGGCTCTCTTTCACGAACCGACTAAGGTGCACCAAAAGTGCCGAAACGAAGCACGAAACTTTGGGAAGATTTCTATGGCCTCTAGGATCACCCTAACACTAAGATTAAGACGTTATGAAGTTAATCGTAAGGATTTCTAACGGAAAAACTCACAAGGAAGGAAACATCCAATATTATTCAAATAAAATAGTCATTACAAAAACCGGTCGTTACATCCTCCCCACCTTAAGAAAAATTCCGCCCTCGGAATTTCTTAACACTCACGTGTCAGGGAACAAGAGTGGGTAGCGCTCACGCATCTCTTCTTCTCTCTCCCAAGTAGACTCTCCTGGCGAGCCGTGTCGCCACATCACCCTCACAAGATCGACGGTCTTGTTCTGAAGTGACTTCTAACGCCTGTCCAAAATCTGCACGGGCTGCTGGTCATACGTCAGATCAGGGTGAACGGTGATCTTCGAGAAATCTACAGCATGAGATGGGTCGCTGATGTACCGACGAAGCTGCGACACATGGAAAACATCGTGAACTCCTTCCAAAGATGGCGGCAAGGCTAAGCGGTAGGCTACCTCGCCAACTCTCTCCAGAATGTCAAATGGTCCAATGTATCTTGGGCTCAGCTTCCCCCGTTTCCCAAAGCGAATCACTCCTCGATTCGGGGAAATCTTCAAGAACACATGGTCACCTGGCTGAAACTCCAACGGACGCCGTTTAGCATTAGCCCAATGCTTGAAACGGTCCTGAGCAATCCTCAGCCTCTCCCGTATGTTCCTCACAACATCAACAGCCTCCACAATCATCTCGGGTCCCAACAGCTCCCGATCTCCAATGTCATCCCAGCTCAGTGGCGATCGACATTTCTTCCCGTATAGCGCGGCAAAAGGTGCCATGCCAATACTCGCCTGGTAGCTGTTATTGTAGGCAAAATCCACGAGGTGGAGATGATCCTCCCAAGAACCCTTGAAATCCAACATACATGCCCTCAGCATGTCCTCCAAGATCTGGATCGTCCTCTCGGATTGGCCATCCGTCTGCGGGTGGTACGCCATGCTGAAACTCAGACTCGTACCCAAGCTCTTCTGCAGACTCTGCCAGAACTGAGATGTGAATCTCGTGTCTCTGTCTGACATGATACTCACGGGGACTCAGTGAAGCCGTACGATCTCCTGCACGATTCACGTTACATCACTATCTAAACTAGGAAAAAGGAAATTAAAATGGAAATTAAGAGATTTACCTCCATATATCTCCTCACTAGCGCCTCAGTGGACTGTCCTACTCGGAAAGGAATAATGTGCGCGAATTTGGTTAATCGGTCTACGATCACCCAAATCGCGTCATTCTGCTTCGGACTCCGAGGTAGTCAAGTCACGAAGTCCATAGTGATGTGCTGCCACTTCCACTCCGGAATCTGAAGCGGTTGTAGCAACCCCGCCGTACGCTGATGCTCCGCCTTAACCTGCTGGCAAACCAAGCACTTGGCTACACTCCGAGCCTCACTCCTCTTCATACCATGCCACCAAAAATTCAGGCGAAGATCCTTGTACATCTTGGTTCCACCAGGATGCACAGAATATTGCAAACTGTGTGCCTCAACCAACAGCTCCTCTCTGATATCCCCAGTCGATACACACAACCTGGCTCCAAATCTCAACGAGCCATCCTCATGAAACACGAAGTCAGTCCGCAGACCGGCTTCCACCAGCTCTCGAATCTTCACCAACTTCGGGTCTCCAGCCTGACCAGCCTTGATCCTATCCACAATCGTCGACTGTATCTGCATACACATCAACGAAGAGATATCACCAGGCAGAACAATCTCAATACCGGACTCGCAAAAATCCTGCTGTAATCTCCACTGTGAAGTCAACATCATCACCGCTGGAAGCCTACTCAACGCATCAGGAACCACATTCACTTTGCCAGGGTGATACTGCAATTCAATCTCGTAATCCGCCATGAGCTCCAACCACCAACGTTGTCGCATGTTGAGCTCCTTCTGAGTGAAAATATACTTCAAGCTTTTATGATCAGTGAATATCTTCACCTTCTCACTCAGCAGGAAGTGCCTCCAAATCTTCAGCGCAAACACGACAGCGGCCAACTCCAAATCATGCGTCGGGTAATTCTTCTCATGAGCCTTAAGCTGGCGAGAAGCATACGCGACAACGTGCCCATGCTGATGCAATACGCAACCGAGACCCTTGCCAGAAGCATCACAAAAGATCTCGAATCCTCCACTTCGGTCGGGCACAGCAAGAATAGGGGCAGACGTCAACCTCTCCTTCAGAACACCAAAAGCTCCCTCGCAGTCATCAGACCAAACAAAAGATACATCCTTCCGCGTCAGTCTGGTCATCGGCTCGGCAATACGGGAGAAGTCCTTAAGGAAACGCCGATAATAACCAGCCAATCCAAGGAAACTCCGGATCTCAGACGCTGATCGCAGAACAGGCCACTCCCTGATAGCTTTAATCTTCTTAGGATCCACCGAAAAACCATCTCCAGTCACCACATGCCCGAGAAAAGCAACCCTATCCAGCCAAAACTCGCACTTGGAATACTACGCATACAACCTGTGTTTCCTCAAGATCTCCAATACAGTCCTCAAGTGCGACGCATGCTCCTCCTCGGACTTCGAGTAGATCAGAATGTCGTCAATGAAGATAACGTCAAACTTATCTAAGAGGTCATAGAAGATCAGGTTCATCAGATTCATAAATACCGCGGGTGCGTTGGTTACACCGAAAGGCATAACCACGAACTCGTAGTGTCCATAATTCGTCCTGAATGCTATCTTCGAAACATCTTCCTTCCTCACCTTAAGCTGGTGATAACCACTCCTCAGATCCAGCTTAGAGAACACCCTCGATCCTCCCAACTGATCAAAAATATCATCGATGCGAGGCAATGGATATCGATACTTGACGGTCACCACATTCAACTCCCGGTAGTCCACACACATGTGATGCGAACCGTCCTTCTTCTTCACCAGCAAGACCGGTGCTCCCCACGGTGACACACTGGATTAATGTAACCCTTCTGAAGAAGTTCATCCAGCTGCTTCCGTAATTCCTCCAATTCTGCTGGTGCCATGCGATACGGTGCCTTCGAGATAGGCTGTGCCCCCGAAATGAGGTCGATCGAAAACTCGAGAGCTCGATCAGGTGGCAATCCAGACATCTCCTCGGGAAAGACGTCACCGAAGTCACGCACCACCGCAGGCCGACACTGCTCCATCTGCATAACCACAATCTCCACTGGTCTGGCCCGAAACCTGACCGGACCAAGCGAACTGCTACCACGGCTAAACTCGAACACCGGATGTCCAGGGATCTCGAACACCACCTTCTTCCTCCGACAATCGATCGTGGCGTAGAAACTCCCTAGCCAGTCCATCCCGAGGACGTCATCATAGTTGATGATGTCGTGGACAATAAAATCTGCGTAGAGCTCATGTCCACAGACCACCAAAGGGCAAGAGTTGCAACCACGATGCACCGTGACCATGCCATTCCCTGTAACGATATCCCAACTCTTGGGGAGAGGGGAAGTCGATAAGGAATGCTTCTCCACGAAGCTCCGGGAGATAATGCACATCGATGCACCTGAGTCGAAGAGGACTCGTGCAGGGAATGTGCACACCAAAAATGTTGGATCCTGTCAAAACAAGGACGTTAGGATCAATTAATGAAGTAGAGACTTACACTTGCGTATGCGGCACCGTAATCTCGGAACTTCGCCCTCAGATTCGCCACAACGGTCGATACTTCGTCACGGAGGATCGAAGCAGAGTTTCACCGCCTAAATCTCTATTTAGAAGAGGATTTTAATGGAAGGGAGAAGAAGAACATAAGATGCCTTATGCAAACTTATGGCATGGAAAGTGTAATATGAATGCCTTACCCTTGGGTCCTATTTATATGCTTTAGGGGTGGTTATTGTAGGAAATAACCAATTATAAGCTTATTAGCCTATATTAGCACATTCATTTATCCTCTTCTTCATTCACTTATCAAGTGCCTTTATGCACTTATAAAGTGACTTTTTCCACTTATCGAGTGGCTTTTTCCACTTATCGAGTGGTCCTTTTCACACGAGAAAAGGTTCCCTCCGTGCACACTTTCGTGCACGCGACATCTGAGGTCCGTATACCCTCATACATCCCCTCATGGGTGTATTCATGTCGTCCATATCCAACATCTCCCACTCACACTTGAGGGGATTGTAAGGAAACATCTTTCCTTTAACTCTTCTGTTTATCATACCGAGAAATAGGCCGTGTGACCGTCATGTGCATAAAGTCCGCTGTTGTGCACTTGTTAGAGATACACAACACCCCTCGAGGTGCAAAGTTGAGTAGATCAACGCATGCTTTACCCTAGATTATTTCTTCACATTTCTTATACTTTATATTCAACAATTGAATCCCATCTGGATTACAATTGGCTGGCCAGCTTTGAATCTCTAAAGTCCAAATGTGAATATGAAATTAATCTTCCTCTTCTTGCGATCCTTTTGATCTTGACTTGACTCGCTTTTCTAACATGCCCCGCCGGACCGAATTAACCATAGTCCATAAGCAACATGCTAAGATAGCAATCACCTAGTCAAATCTTAAGGAACCAATTAGAGTCCATAAGGGTAACGAGTTAAGACCCATGTGGTCTTTGGGTCTCACATAATAGTAAACACAATTACTATTCTAACCCAATGGTCAAAATGCATACGTATTATGAATACGTATTACAACATCACTCCTTTCCCAGGGAGCGTATGTCTTAATGATGTTGTAAGGATGATGATCAGACACCATAATGTCTGATTTTGAGTCCCTTTTGCTACTCAAATAATCTTCTGGACCCACATCCCGCATAAGACAGATAGGATTTCAAAAAATCCTCTTAGATCTTTTGCAAGCATACATATGATGCAGATCTTTTATACGACCATTTTGTTTAAGACATGACTCTAAATCATCCGTCTGATGATTTTGACTTTAAACAGGTCTCATCTTTATTTTATCCGTCTGATATAATAAAGGCGGTTGCTCATGTGAGAGAGCCAACCTCAATCTGTCCGACATACTAGAAAATCTAGCTGAGATTTCAAAAATGTACACAAACATTTCTTAAAATTTCATATGCAATGTTGAAAAGAACTTATTCTTTTATTGAATTTGATCATTTACAGACATGGGAATTTACATTGGTACAACTCAGCTCTTACGCAATCCTTGAGATGACAAGTGTTTGTAAAACACATCTCTGAAGATCGCCTTCGTAAGCAGATCCGCTATCATCTCATGCGTAGATATGTACCTTATGTCTATCTTCTTGGTCTTATCATAGTCTTTTGCAAATTTGTAGCAGATATCTATGTGTTTGGTCTTACAATGGAACTTAGGATCTTTGACATAGGCTATAGATGCTTGACTGTTGATGTGTATAGGTACAACACCTGAGTCACTTGCATCAATTAGCCTGTCTAAGAACTTCCTAAGCCAAACAGCCTCTTGGACTGCCATGATAAATGCTACAAACTCAGCTTCCATAGTTGAAAGTGCGATGCATGATTGTTTCTTGCTACTCCAGGATATTGCACCAGATCCGAGTAGAAAAACATATCCTGAGGTCGATCATCGCTCATCGAGATCACACGCCCAATCAGCATCAGTGTAGCCTTCGAGCCTCAAGGCATCTCCTTGATAGCATAAAGCATAGTCCGCAGTTCCCTTAAGATACTGCAATATCCTCTTAACCGCTTTCCAGTGTACTTGCCCTGGATTAGATTGGTAACGACTTACCATTCCAACGGCAAAACAGATGTCCGGTCTTGTATACATCATAGCGTACATAAGACTACCAACTGCACTGGAATATGGAACTTTTTCCATAATGTCCTTTTCCTTTTGGTTCTTTGGACACGATTTCAGACATAAATTGTCGCACTTGCTTATAGGAGTATCAATGGACTTGCAGTCCTCCATATTAAAACGTTCTAAAACCTTCTTTATATAAGTCTCCTGTGAAAGAGAAAGAAGTTTCTTTGAACGATTCCTTGAAATCTTAACTCCAAGGATATATGCGGCTTCTCCCATGTCTTTCATCTCAAAAACTGATGAAAGCCAAGCCTTGATATCCATCACAAAGCCCTTGTCATTTCCGGCTATTAAAATGTCATCTACATATAGAGACATAATAACGTACTTGCTCTTAATCCTCTTGATATATACGCAGTTGTCTTCATCAAGCATGGAAAACCCATTTGATAAGACAACTTCTTGAAATCGTATATACCATTGCCTCGAGGATTGTTTAAGACCATATATGGACTTACGAAGTTTACAAACCTTATGTTCGTTTTCTTCTTTTACAACCCCTATTGGTTGTTCCATATAGATCTCCTCGTCCAATTCTCCATTGAGAAAGGCAGTCTTTACATCCATCTGATGTAATTCGAGGTCTAAGCAAGCTACCATAGCTAGAATCAGGCGAATCGAGGTAAAACGAACAACAGGCGAGAAGGTCTCTTCGTAGTCTATCCCTTCCTGTTGCGTAAAACCTTTCGCGACAAGGTGAGCTTTATATCTGTCAATAGAGCCATCATCCTTATGCTTGATCTTGAGAACCCATTTGTTCCCAATAGCTCTACGTCCTCTGGGTAAGTCAACTAAGTCCCAGACTTGGTTAACTTTCATGGATTCCAACTCTTCCTTCATCGCTTCCATCCATTTGTCTTTCGCAGGGCATGATACGGCCTGTTTGAAAGTAGCAGGCTCATCATCATCTTGTAGTAAAGTCATAAAGGTTTGTGGAAATTCATCCTCAAATCTTAGAGGAGCCAACCTTGTACGACTACTACGTCGTATTTGAGATTCTTCAAGTCCTTGTTGACTCGAATTTAGATCAATTCTAATATCACTCCCACTTGGAATGTCGTTAGAAATGCTCCCACTTGGATCATTATTCCCGTATGGAATAGGATTTGCGTCATTCGTATCATCCATTGGTGAAGTTTGAAACATATTTTCGTCTTCACCAAGAATTCTCCCACTCGAATGAGGTAATCCTTCTTGATCATTAATCTTAAATAGAGATAAGTCCTGACTTATCTTGCCCTGTCTTGGAAACTCATTTTCCAAGAAAGTGACATCCCTCGACTCAAATTCAATTAGACCTCCATTGTCTTCCTGACTAATGAAAACATAACCTTTGGAGTTTTCTGCGTATCGTATAAAGATACATTTCATTCCCCGTGGCCCAAGTTTGCCATACTTATGGGATGAAATATGTGCGTAGGATGCACATCCCCAAGGTTTTAAAATGTTTAAGTCAGGAGACCTTTGGTTCCACAACTCATAAGGAGTGGAGCTAACTGATTTCGAGGGTACGCGGTTTAAGATGAAAGCGGCCGTCAATAATGCATCACCCCAAAAGGTGATTGGCAAGTTGGCTTGCGCCATCATTGAACAGACCATTTCCATTAAAGTCCTATTTCTCCTTTCAGCAACACCATTTTGTTGAGGAGTATAAGGCATAGTTACCTGATGTACTATTCCCTTTTCATCACAAAGTTCCTTAAAACTTGTTGATTGATATTCACTGCCCCTATCGGTTCGCAAGACCTTAATCTTGCGATCTAATTGATTCTCCACTAAACTCATATAGTTTTTTTAAAGCAGGTTAATGCTTCACTTTTGTGGGATATCAAATAGATATGTCCGAATCGGGTGAAATCATCAATAAAAGTGATGAAATAGGACTTCCCGCGTCTTGTCTTGACATTCATCGGACCACATATGTCCGAATAGATGAGCTGTAATGGAACCTCAGCCCTTGTGCCGGTTCCAAACGGCTTGCGACAAGATTTTCCCACAAGGCAATGTTCGCAAGTCGACATTTCGACCTTTGAAACATTGGATAGAAGACCACTTTTAGCAAGTCTATCCATTCGTGTTGGTCCAATATGACCAAGCCTTGCGTGCCAACAAATTATATCAGACTCATAAGTCGAAGAATTTGTAACAAGGAAATTTTCATTACAAAATGAAGAGTCATACATTGTATTTAATACAATAAATCCTTTGAATACATACCAAGTGCCAATTAAGGAATTATTACAAAACAAGTCCACTTTACAATCATGAAAAAACCAGCTATACCCAAGACCCATTAACACGACCACAGATATTATATTCCTTCGAATATCAGGAGCGAAGAGAACATCATGAAGTAGGAGAGTGCGGCCGTTGTCCAAGACTAGCTTGCAAGTCCCAACGCCTTTCACTTCAACACGTGTGTTGTTTCCTACATAGATCCACTTCGTTCCTTGGGGTATCCGGTGATACTCCACGAAGGACCGTCTGTCCCTTGCTATGTGGTCGGTGGCACCTCGTCGCCTCCACTCGTACACGAACGAGCATAGTGACCGAGCTTGTTGCACTTGAAGCACGTGATCCTCTTCAAGTCTTTCTTCTTATGCCATTTCTTGTGCCCACCCTTATGTTTGGGTTTCTTGGTAGACTCAGGTTGCTTATTACGTTCATTAGTAGACTTCGAATGATCTTTCCGTTTCTTTCCCCCGTGTGAGGAACTAGCAACCATGTGCACTTCTGCACTTGGCTTGGCAGCCGCAAGCCGCTCTTCCTCTAATTCGAGGTGCTTGGAAACATTGCTGAAGGTCTTGATGCTCTCATTGTGAGTGAGATGCATCTTCATTTGGTCCCACCCATTTGGTAGGGAACGTATGACTGCTTGGATTTGTTGCTCATCAGTGAGCACATGACCTGCATCCTTTAACTCTGAGATTAGATTTGCCATATGTCGCAGATGTTTCCCCATGGAATGATCTGGACGTTTCTTGTATGAATCAAATCTTATAGTTAAGGCGCGAAGTTTGGACACCGATGTGCCACCAAACTTCTCCTCTAGCTTGGACCATATGTCCATGGCTAGGTCATGCTCTCGGAAGATGCGCATTATGTCATCGGCCATACTGCTCAATAACGTAATGCGAGCTATCTTATTCTTCCGAGACCAAGCATCAAAAGCTTCCTTGTCTCGTATGTGTTGGGCCGTAGTGTCCAACTCGGGTTCAATCATTACGTTCTTTAGAGTTTCGAGCACTTCTTGCTCCTCTAGAACGTATTGTATCTTGATGGACCATAGTTTGTAATTATCGCCGTTGAGTTTTTCACCTATGTTTAACTCAGCGACGATATTCTTTGAAGCAGAAGACATTTTACTTTTAAAATGATGCAAAAGACACAAAACCGAAGGTTTGATCAAAAACATTGCATTAAAAATTCTTTAAAATATAATTCCCACTTGAAATGATAATAGAATATCCCATTTGGATAGTTCTAATTTCAACTCCCACTTGGAATGATATTTATAATTTGATAAGTTACTTTCGAAAAATATTGAAGATGTTACCCTAGAATCGGAAAGGTCACTACGTTTCCAATCACCATCTAGAGTAACTTTCAGTATTTCCCCATCACTTTATCAAATAAAAAGTACTCTTATAGTACTTTGCAGCGAAAAAGCGTTTTTGAAAACGTATTTTTCAAAACGTATGAAAACGTATTTTTCAAAAATGTATATTTCAACCTAGTACCCTTATGATACTAGCGAAATATTTGGTATTTCCTGGCCATTTACCGGGGATAAGCCGTAGCCGTGCCGAGGCCGGATCCCCCCTATGGGGATTTTTCTGCAAGCCATCGTCACCGGCTCCCGTATGGATTCAGGCACTTCCCCCTCTATAGGAGAATTTTACCGCATGACGACTGCCGTCTGCCCCGTATGGGCTAGCCATGCATGTCACATTCATGCAAACCCCTCGCCAAATACAGGGTCAACCGGGGCTCGAAACTGGGCTCGACCGGGGCTCGGCATTGGCCGTGGCCGGGACCGGCAGTGGTCTGGCTGGCCTTGGCCTGGCCCCGGCCACTGCCAGGGCCGGCCGTGGCCCTGGCAGAGGCCAGGGCCGGCCAGGGCGCCGGCCCTGGCCCCCGGCCAGGGCCGGCCTGGCCCCTGGCCTGGCCGTGGCCCCCGGCCAGGGCCGGCCTGGCCTGGCCGAGGCCGGCCAGGGCCCTCTGGCCCTGGCCTGGCCTCGGCCAGAGGCTCTGGCCTCTGGCTCTGGCCTAGCCGAGGCCGGCCAGGGCCCTGGCCCTGGCCGGCCTTGGCCAGACGTCGGCCAGGCCCTGGCCGAGGCCAGGGCGGCTAGGCCCTGGCCTGGCCGCGGCCCCGTCCAGGGCCCCCTGGCCTGGCCGCGGCTGGCCTTGGCCCCTTTGGCCATGGCCAGCCTCCCCCTTTCATGGGGTTGGCCGCATGCACTCCTCCCCCTCGACAGGGTGGTTTTCGTTGTCATTTGACCGTAGCCAACCCCCTCCGCATGGGTAGGGGGATGCATTGCCTCCATAGCCTATTTGGCCATGTGGTCATGCACCAAAGTTCATCTTCTCCGATGGGGATAACTACCATCGTCTTCCTCGATGAAGCACCCGTTCGTCGATGAAGCACCCGTTCGTCGAGAAAGTAGTTATTCTCTAATGGTCGTGTGCCAAAATGAAAAAATAACATACTTTAAAGTTCGTAAACTACACGCTCCACATGAAGAGAGTTCACATTCCCTATGAATGGAGACTCAGCATCCATGAAGAGTGCAAGCTTGACGATATGAACGATCGGTTCTTCCCGTCACGGAGAGTTCCTGCCATATCCGTAATGACAGAAGACCCTAACGTGAAAAGAACAACCGCTGTGTTCTCTCCGTCACGAAGCGTTCCTACCATATCCATAATGGTAGGATACCCATTCGTGAAAAAGACAACGCCTCGTTCATCGGTTCGACGGGGCGGCGGTTTGACCGGGGCGAACCCGTATGGCTCTGATACCAATGTTGGATCCTGTCAAAATAAGGACGTTAGGATCGATTAATGAAGTAGAGACTTACGCTTGCATATGCGGCACCGTAATCTCGAAACTTCGCCCTCGGATTCGCCACAACGGTCGATACTTCGTCACAGAGGATCGAAGCAGAGTTTCACCGCCTAAATCTCTATTTAGAATAGGATTTTAATGGAAGGGAGAAGAAGAACATAAGATGCCTTATGCAAACTTATGGCATGGAAAGTGTAGTATGAATGCCTTATCCTTGGGTCCTATTTATAGGCTTTAGGGGTGGTTATTGTAGGAAATAACCAATTATAAGCTTATTAGTCTATATTAGCACATTCATTTATCCTCTTCTTCATTCACTTATCAAGTGCCTTTATGCACTTATAAAGTGACTTTTTCCACTTATCGAGTGGCTTTTTCCACTTATCGAGTGGTCCTTTTCACACGAGAAAAGGTTCCCTCCACGCACTCTTTCTTGCACGCGACATCTGAGGTCCGTATACCCTCATACATCCCCTCATGGGTGTATTCATGTCGTCCATATCCAACAAAAATCACACCTAACAGACAGTCTAACAATCAAATTCTATTCAAGCAGACAAACATATGCAAACAACCCAAACATAATCTAATAGCTAAAACCAACTAAGGAAAGAAACGGCTAGATCGAGAGTTACCTGCTATAAACTCATCCACCGCCTCGGTCTCAACAGTAGTCATCAGGAACGCCTGCCGCCTCGGCTGAACGGCCAGCTGAAAAGCATGCCTCTGCGGAACGAGAGGCGCTCCACGTCCAGCAGGAACAGGTGCCTTCTGCTGCAACGGCTGAGCTGCAACAGGTCCCTTCCACGGCTGCTTGGACTTCGGGCAGTCCCTCATGGTATGCGCAGGATCACCACAAACCAAACACTGCCCCAGCATCTTCCGGCATTGATCCCTGACATGCCCAGTCTTGCCACAGAAATGGCAAGTCTTCAGAGTAGGAGGTCCTCCGGGCCTCTTGAACTGCACCGGCTGAATGGGCCCGAGCCCAGGTCTCATCACTGCCCTGGCCTGCTCCATAGGCCTCTTCCCAGCTCCAGAAATCTGTCCCCTCCTCTGGCTCACGATCCGCTCCTGCCTCTTGATCGCGCCCCGGATACACGTCCCGGAGCGACGATTGTAATTTTACCGCAAGCGCACGGTCAAGTGGCGAGCGGGTATCGAACACGAGGAGGTGGTGTTGAGTTCCAATCTATCCTAGGTTGGTTTGACTACGAATGTTTTATTGGTGGAGATGGCTATGGTATGATATAATGGAAATGGTGGTGGATGTCGGTGTCGGTGATAAAGAAATCGGTCAAATATCGATTCAAATACAATATAATAAAAGAGGGAATTTGCCTTGCGGCGATCCTGTCACAATCGTCGGGCAAAGTATGGGGATATAAAATCAAATAAAGACGTCTAGGGCTAGGGAATCCCCACTACGGACCGTCATGCATCATTGTTAATAGTGAATCTCAATATTACTAGACTTGCGTTGAGGTGAACTAGTCACAACTTAATGTAGAACCAAGCTCACGTTCTCGCGCTATTGCCGGTCTATAGCAAACCTAGGTTAGGGCCCAATCTCTTGCAAACCCTAACCTAAGCCACTAGCATGAGGATCGACATCATCGTTCAATCGCCCCTCGAGCCCACTCTCGTGCAAACTCGAGTTACGATCTAGGTTGTGATAGTTCGTATTCGTCCAATCTCTTGCAAACGAATATGTGTATAGATTTACAATTAAAAATCCTAGCTTTGGTCCAATCTCTTGCAAACCAAATCTAGAGAAACCCAATTGTAAACCTAAATCGAATATCTAGGCCTTCCCATCGATTAGAATCCAATCTCTTGCAAATCCCAAATCGATGGAAATCCCTAGCTATCCGTAGGAAATCAATCACAACCTAACCTCCTAGCAATTCTAGCAATTTAGAATTCATTCTTCACAAATATGAAATTAGATCCATAGGGTTCATCCCCAAACCCTAGAACAACAAATCTACTCTAGCATAGCAATAAGGATATGAGAATCAATAGAAATCATTGCTTGCATACAAAAAGATAGAAAAACAAAGATTCAAATAAAAAGAAGAAAATACTTAGCTTGATGAAGATCTTCAATCCAAAATACAAGCTTTTTGATCCAAGAGGGGGCCTAGGGCATGGCCTAACCTCTAAAATAAATCCCTCCTAAAACATCTTGGGAACTAAGAAAATATAATGGGGATCCCCTCTAATGGTGGCTACAAAACACTTAAATACTCCCCCAAAACCCTAGCAAGAAACCCTAGAAAACCCCTCAAATTCGTGCCCAAAAACAGCCCAAACCGCAACTTAAAATCTGGGCCCAGGCCGCACTCGGCCGAGTGGAACATGTGACCCGGCCGAGTGGAAATTCCAGAACTGCAGCATCAACTTGCAGAAATTCTCCAGATTTCATCCGACCTCCGATTTACGCGTTCTTGGCGGCGTTGGAACCGTCATGAAGTCTACTATCCATAAAAAATATGAGAAAAATAATTTGATGGCTGGAATGATAGAAGTTTGAAAAGAGTAGGAGGATGTCTGAAAATCTGGGCGTCGTGTGTCCTCGGCATCACTCGGTCGAGTGGCAAATGTCACTCGGCCGAGGGGCATTTGGTACTCGGGCGAACGGCTTTCGTCACTCGGCCGAGTCGGGCTTCTGGGGCAGACTGACGGATTACAGTAAGTTGGACATTTTGGCTTACCGTCGTCTGGGTGCCACTCGGACGGACGGAGTCTCCTCACTCGGCCGAGTCGGCGTGCGATGCTAGGCCGAGTGCACGCCGATACATCTCTGTTGCGTGTCCGATCTGGCCGGCCGAGCGGGGTCTCAATGCTCGGCCGAGTGACTCCTTCACTCGGCCGAGTGGCATGCTGAAAATGCCCAATCTTCATCTTTTCGCTCCCCCGTCGCTCCTACGACGTTCTTTCTTCTTCAACTCCTCTTCCATTGCAGAATAACCCTCAAAAGGGCCATGGTTGACACTCCGGAGTGGGTGCAAATCCTCTTGATCTCACAATCGATCCAAATCGCTCCATATTTCCTGAAATACGACAAAAACAAGAAATAGTGAAAAGTATCGCAATATTGTCGAATAATCGTGAAAAGCGTGATATGGGCGATCAAAACGGTATGCAAATATGCAGAAAAAAGGTGTAAAATATGGAGTGATCAAAATCCCCCAAGCTTACCTCTTACTCGTCCTCGAGGAAGATAAGTAGAGAGACGAACTCGGGAGATGAAAATAAAGAAAATGAAATGAAAAAAAAAAAGAAAGAACACGAGTTGGAAGGGGTCGCTAGATTCTTCTCTCAGATCTCAAGCCATAAGCTACACATCACGATAACTTGGAAAATACAAATCACATGCTATAAGGATTTCATATCTTACATAAACATGGTACTTGCAAGTTTTTAAGAACAACAAAAGGGATTCTCTAAATTCATACAATCAATTCATATCCACGTCACGCATTTCATAGGATTTAATATTCAAATGTTGGCAATGCACTTTTCAATCAAAAGTTATAAATGAAGCATATAAGATGCACACCAAGCATGCAATAGAGAATAGAATAAGAGTCATGGCATTCACATATTTGTTTCAAATCATGAAAAATCTCCATATCTCATATATTTTGCAAAGTCTAAGCATTATCGAATATTCCCATTCATGCACGTCTCCACTCCAATGTCATACTCACTCATATGGTCAAATGAATTCACCCCCCAAGCTTAGCTTGAGGCATCACATCTAAAGGAATATGATAGTGGAAAATGGGATTTTTGCCTTGGTTTTCCCAAGTATTTTGTGGCTCCAATAATGAGATAGAGAAATGTATTTTTCTTTTTTTTTTTCTTTTTGAACTTTTTGTTTCTCATTTTTCTTTTTGGATTTTTGTAGGAGCTATTTGATTTGTATTTTTGTTTTTTGGCTCCTTTTTGGCTTTTTGGACTTTTTGGAGCTAACTTTTCTTTTGTAGGGATTTTTTTTGGGAAATAGATGCGATATAAGTAGCTTTAGGAGGTGAACTCAAGTGACATGTAGAGAATACAAAGATATATGTGGAGAAGGAAATAATGTAACACTCGGTTCACTCTAAGATGTGCACGAACGGTTCAATAAGATAATACATCAACTAAAAGTCATATGTAAGCATGGATATTCTCAATCATCTCAATAAAAAGTGAAGTCAAGCGGTAAAGAGTACTTTCATATCAAGCATGCAACAGAAGGTGAATAAGACAATAAAACTGATGCTTCAGATATACTAATGATGCGTGAATCTTGGTGCATTTCCAACAAAAGCATACTAAACACTAATCCATACATTCAGTTTCAATGAATATCATGCATTCATGTAGATGAATCATCAAAAGAAATAGATCTGCAAGAACATGTGAATAGCAAGACTATGGAATACTCTAAGTAGCATGGCAATGAATAATAAGCATCGTGATGGTTGCTAAAGCAATAAGAGATATCATCATAAGGAACGCATCTAGCAAAAGAAGAGAAAGGAAAATAAAGAAATAAGAAAAAATAAAAGAGAGGAAAGAAATGAAAAACAAGCACACAACATGATGCATGAACACACATAAAAGGAAAATAAGATGGAAAAATCAAAAAGATGATGCAAAAATTTTGAAAAATTTTTTAAAACCCTAAAATAAAGTAAAAATGCAACTAATGCATCTAAATGGCATGTGAATGCACTCCCCCAAGCTTAAACTTCACATTGTCCTCAATGTGATCATAATGAAAGAATATGAGGAACAACGATAATAATAAGGGAGGTGAATGAAAAATGATGAAATGAATGACATGAAATCCTAATGCAACTACATGCACATGCAATGATGCATGAGAGCGCTTTCCCCCAAGCTTATACCAAACAATCCTATTCAAGTGACTCGATCAAAAATATCACGGCTTCACTAAGCGATATCAAGTCAAACAAATAAGAAAGTAAGGTTTCACTTGAAAGAAATGCTCGGTGGGTGGTGAGCAAAAAGGATGTGACACATCAAAATATGGAGAGGGAAATCAATATATATAATGGGTTTGGGGTCTAAAAATTTTTGTAGCCGTCATAAGAGGTGATATTTATTCAAGCAAATCTATACGGTCCTCTCGCTATCGAGAGAATTCGTGTTTATTCAAAGCATAAAAATTTCTACACTACTGGATTGATATCACCTATAGCAAAAGGCGGATCCAGTATCTTTGCCGGTGCAGGCAACTGCTCCAACTGCTCCTTCCGTGGCTCTGCCAGGCGCACATGTCCATGGACACCAATGAACTCTAGCAATGCATCCTCCAGCATTCCCACAAGGACTCCACCTGTACCCTGTAGAGAATAGGATGCATCAGTTCGCTGCAAAAATTTCACCCTCATAATAAAAGTATTCCAAAGAGGATCGTCAATAGAAATATATGAAATAAATAGTGGTGGACGATACTTCCCTGGAAATAATTCAACATCCTCTCGTGCTTTGATAGCTATCTCCGTGGTGTGCTCTCTCAGCTGCTCAGGTAAATCTGGATCATAGGTGTGGACCTCATCAAGATGCTCCTCATCATCATCAGACTCATCCCAGCGCACCTCTCGATCATATTCATATGTGTCCATGGGTTCTAACTCCTCGCTCTCCTCCTCATATACGTCCCATCGTACCTCTTGATCGTATGTACATGAATCCTGCAAAAGGTACGATGAATCATAAAAAACATCATACACTGGAGGGAAATCAAAGATAAAGGGCGAGGGAGTAAAGAGATCTCCCTGAATGGGGGCCAAAAGCTCTGTGGGATAGTCCTCGACGTTAGTGGAAGGATGAGGTGGCTGCAGGAGCTCTAATGGAGGAGAGTAGTGCTCGGGATCCTCATGAATGGCTATGTCCTCGTCCCGATGCACGACCTCCTCGGTGATAAACTCTGGCTCCATGTGTGATGCCTCTTCAAAAGCATGCTCTGGCTCGACAGTGTGCTCATTTGCCTTCTCATCAACTATCAATGTAGGCTCTCTCTGGAATGGTGATGCTGGCTGCTCAGGTGTGTCAACTTGTGGGGATGTGTCATGTGGAGGGGAATGCCCGCAAGCAATCCGAAAATATAGTCGATCCCCCTCAAGACTGACATGGATGTCCTCCTCAATTGTTCCTACAGCTGAAACACGGTTCATAACAAAATCTGCAAATCGTAGCTCAAATGCATCACCTGCTGTAGTGCTCTCTGAACCGGTGAACCTCGCTGACTCCAAGAGGCCCTCCAATAAGTTCTGAAATGCTTTCTCCTCAAAATCTGCGGTCCACATAAAACCATCCATAACACCTGATAAACAAAGATAAATACCTGGAGAAAAATATCAGTGGCACAAAAGAATATAGAAATGGTAGTAAGGGTGGCGAGGGTGAAATTTTCTTTTTTTTTGAATATTTTTTTTTTCGTAGTCTAATCAACCTAATTGTGACAAATTGGCACCCAACGGAAAACACCTCCCCGGCAACGGCGCCAAATACTTGATCGCGCCCCGGATACACGTCCCGGAGCGACGATTGTAGTTTTACCGCAAGCGCACGGTCAAGTGGCGAGCGGGTATCGAACACGAGGAGGTGGTGTTGAGTTCCAATCTATCCTAGGTTGGTTTGACTACGAATGTTTTATTGGTGGAGATGGCTATGGTATGATATAATGGAAATGGTGGTGGATGTCGGTGTCGGTGATAAAGAAATCAGTCAAATATCGATTCAAATACAATATAATAAAAGAGGGAATTTGCCTTACGGCGATCCTGTCACAATCGTCGGGCAAAGTATGGGGATATAAAATCAAATAAAGACGTCTAGGGCTAGGGAATCCCCACTACGGACCGTCATGCATCATTGTTAATAGTGAATCTCAATATTACTAGACTTGCGTTGAGGTGAACTAGTCGCAACTTAATGTAGAACCAAGCTCACGCTCTCGCGCTATTGCAGGTCTATAGCAAACCTAGGTTAGGGCCCAATCTCTTGCAAACCCTAACCTAAGCCACTAGCATGAGGATCGACATCATCGTTCAATCGCCCCTCAAGCCCACTCTCGTGCAAACTCGAGTTACGATCTAGGTTGTGATAGTTCGTATTCGTCCAATCTCTTGCAAACGAATATGTGTATAGATTTACAATTAAAAATCCTAGCTTTGGTCCAATCTCTTGCAAACCAAATCTAGAGAAACCCAATTGTAAACCTAAATCGAATATCTAGGCCTTCCCATCGATTAGAATCCAATCTCTTGCAAATCCCAAATCGATGGAAATCCCTAGCTATCCGTAGGAAATCAATCACAACCTAACCTCCTAGCAATTCTAGCAATTTAGAATTCATTCTTCACAAATATGAAATTAGATCCATAGGGTTCATCCCCAAACCCTAGAACAACAAATCTACTCTAGCATAGCAATAAGGATATGAGAATCAATAGAAATCATTGCTTGCATACAAAAAGATAGAAAAACAAAGATTCAAATAAAAAGAAGAAAATACTTAGCTTGATGAAGATCTTCAATCCAAAATACAAGCTTTTTGATCCAAGAGGGGGCCTAGGGCATGGCCTAACCTCTAAAATAAATCCCTCCTAAAACATCTTGGGAACTAAGAAAATATAATGGGGATCCCCTCTAATGGTGGGTACAAAACACTTAAATACTCCCCCAAAACCCTAGCAAGAAACCCTAGAAAACCCCTCAAATTCGTGCCCAAAAACAGCCCAAACCGCAACTTAAAATCTGGGCCCAGGCCGCACTCGGCCGAGTGGAACATGTGACCCGGCCGAGTGGAAATTCCAGAACTGCAGCATCAACTTGCAGAAATTCTCCAGATTTCATCCGACCTTCGATTTGCGCGTTCTTGGCGGCGTTGGAACCTTCATGAAGTCTACTATCCATAAAAAATATGAGAAAAATAATTTGATGGCTGGAATGATAGCAGATTTGAAAAGAGTAGGAGGATGTCTGAAAATCTGGGCGTCGTGTGTCCTCGGCATCACTCGGTCGAGTGGCAAATGTCACTCGGCCGAGGGGCATTTGGTACTCGGGCGAACGGCTTTCGTCACTCGGCCGAGTCGGGCTTCTGGGGCAGACTGACGGATTACAGTAAGTTGGACATTTTGGCTTGCCGTCGTCTGGGTGCCACTCGGACGTACGGAGTCTCCTCACTCGGCCGAGTCGGCGTGCGATGCTCGGCCGAGTGCACGCCGATACATCTCTGTTGTGTGTCCGATCTGGCCGGCCGAGCGGGGTCTCAATGCTCGGCCGAGTGACTCCTTCACTCGGCCGAGTGGCATGCTGAAAATGCCCAATCTTCATCTTTTCGCTCCCCCGTCGCTCCTACGACGTTCTTTCTTCTTCAACTCCTCTTCCATTGCAGAATAACCCTCAAAAGGGCCATGGTTGACACTCCGGAGTGGGTGCAAATCCTCTTGATCTCACAATCGATCCAAATCGCTCCATATTTCCTGAAATACGACAAAAACAAGAAATAGTGAAAAGTATCGCAATATTGTCGAATAATCGTGAAAAGCGTGATATGGGCGATCAAAACGGTATGCAAATATGCAGAAAAAAGGTGTAAAATATGGAGTGATCACCTCTTAGCCGCAATCAAAACCTTCTGATAAGACTCATCATCAGAAGAAGTCACATAGCTCTAAAGATCCAAAGAAAGCCCATGCAAAAACCTCTAAGCTCTCTCGTCAGCATCTTGCACCATCTTCGGTGCGAAACGGCTCAGCCGGGTGAACTCCTGGTGGTACTGGTCCACCGTCAAGCTTCCCTTCTTCAAGTAAATGAAGCACTGTGCCATCTCCCTCCTGGCAGCCTTCGGAAAATACTCCTCGTCAAATCTGGACTTGAAGGTAGCCCAAGATATCGGCTCCTCCAGCAACTCCTCCTCGGCATCCCACAGTTCCGAGCGTTATCCTTAAGCTGCCTCTTCGCCAAGTCAACCCATCCAGTCGGGTCAACCTTTGACATCTTCAAGTTGTCCTCTATGTTCCTGGTCCATTCATCCGCAGCCAGAGGTCCTTCGGTCCCATTAAAGTAAGCGGGTCCCAGCTCCCGAAACTGCTTCGCTCCAGGCTCAAAGCGAGGGACATTCTGAACAGGCTGCGCTGCTCGAGCAGGTGGAACATTCTGGGCATTCTGCAGCATCCCCTACTGCACCTGCATCATCTGATGCATCATCCGCATGATCTCCCCATTGGTGGGCTCCTGATCCGGCTCTCCGTCACGAGGGGGCACACCACCACCAGCACGGGTATTCCGTCTCCCAGCCATCTATTGATACAGGAAAACGAAACAAATTAGACTCTTAACCTTATGACTCGGAGTTGAAATTATTTATCGGACATTCTACCATTCTTATCGTTGTTCCAATTAAGTCACATTTACAGAAAATAGACCTGCATGGGCCACCAAAGAAACCTGTCATGCCCCGCTTCCCAAAAACATGGAGGCGAAGCGTGAGAAGGTCCGCTCAGACTTGAAGCTACAAAGCCACAAGTCCGATAAGCGTCAATTATTACGAAGTAGCAGGTCCCTGTAATGTGACTCGAAACAACAATAACAATAATAGAGAAAGAGGCAAATAATCAAAATTAATCAACTCAGTGTCAAGAAATAAGTTCAACAACCAGAAATGCCACCAGGCAAACAAAAGAGTCCAAAAGAAAAGGCCTAGCATGGCCAACAAAGGAAACTAACAACAACGGTGCTACTCACCGACAACAACACACCAACAATAGAAGAACAAAGGAGCACTAAGACTGGTCACCGGTGTCCTCGTACTCAACGTCAGCAACGGGATCAGGCTCGTACTCCACGAACTCGTCGCCCTCGACTGCAATCTCTGGCTCAGCAACTAACATGCGACACCCAAAGAGAAGGGGCACATGTCAGCAAGTCTACAAGACTTGTGCAAGGAAACAAAAAGGAAGGTGGTAACAACCTAACCGTTCTAGAGCAAAGTATGACATGACATATTATGCAAATGGAACAACAGCAATTATGTTATGGCATGATTATAGCATGGCAAGTAGCATGGCATGGCAAGTAAACAATTACATGACAAGTACAAGAATTTGTAAGCACGTCGTGCACAGAGATTCCGCCCTTTGGCTAGAGTGGCTGTACGGGTCAACTCTTACGCTCAAGTGACCGTTTATTCCTACCCCTCCACGTGTGTCGAGCCAGGGCATTACCCCCGAACACATAATGCTCGCTTCTGGATCATGAGCCAGGAAGTGTTTTTAACACGTATGGCGTAGGGTTATGCCCGTATAACGGGTGCCTAGCCGGTAACACGGAAACACGGATTTGTACAAGGATTTGTAGCGTGTACTACGATGCAACATGTGACATGATAAATATAATGGATGCACATGACATTTTAATTGAAATGAAATTACGTACCCTTTAAGAAATGTAAACATGACAGACAATTGTATGAAATGGCATGGCAAGGGTAATTCTAGTTTCGTTGTCAAGCTAGAATTGAAGTTTGCGCCTAGACCGTTATCATTTCACGGTCTAGTCTCTTTCACGCTAAAATAAGTATTGGCCTAAGAAACATGGCCTAAAGTAATGTTGGCAAGTTTCACTTGCCTGGTACCGAAGTTGTTGTTCGACGTGAGTCACGAGATCGGTGTCCTACGGTAATAGGGTTAGCTGTTTTGGCAAAACGGAAAATTAGAATTACAGATCTAATCCATATTTGTATTGAAATCCTATAACGTCTAATAATCGTTTTTAATTAGGTTTTCTAAATTACGGTGAGGGTTAAAAGAGATTAAGGGATAGATCCACTAACCGTAAGATTAGCGAACGAATGACGCCAAAACAGATCTAGCTTCAGCGACGGAGAACGATCCCAGAAGCTACGGCTGAGATCGAGATCCGGCGGCCTAGGGAAGGTGGCCGGCGCAAGAAACGTCGAGAGGGAAGCTTTGAGGAGGAAGGAAATGGCTTGAGGGAAGTTGGGGATGATTTGGGGAAGATATTGGCTCAGAAAGAATGAAGGAAGAATGAAAGAATCGAAGGGATTAAATAGAAAATGAAACAGAGGCTACGACTTAACCTAGGTTTACTGGGCAGTTTAGTCGGTCAGAGAAGGGTGGTCGACCGACTAGTTTGGGATCTAGTCGGTCGGTCGTCCAACTGACACCGACTAAAAGCCAAACCGTGAACAGGGTTGGTACAGGTAGACAGCTTTAGTCGGTTTGTGAAGGCCCGTCGATCGACTAGTTTGGGATCTAGTCGGTCGTTGATCATTCATAGACCGACTAAGAGAGAAATTAGATGGATATTAAGCACTGAGAATTAGTCGGTCAAGGAAGGAATATTAACAGACTAGTTCAAGAACTAGTCGGTCGGTAATTGTTCTTAGACCGACTAACCATAAACAGTAACTCAGACAGTACAGTAGGACTCAGAATTAGTCGGTCTGAGCACAAGTCCTGACCGACTAGTTTGGGAACTAGTCGGTCGAATAATGAGCTTAGACCGACTAAACGTAAACAGTAACTAAGCTGAAATTTACTGACAAGAACTAGCCGGTCAGAGAAGGTTTGCCGACCGACTGGATTGAGATCTAGTCGGTTGGCTCTCCTTCACGAACCGACTAAGGTGCACCAAAAGTGCCGAAACGAAGCGCGAAGCTTCGGGAAGATTTCTATGGCCTCTAGGATCACCCTAACACTAAGATTAAGACGTTATGAAGTTAATCGTAAGGATTTCTAACGGAAAAACTCACAAGGAAGGAAACATCCAATATTATTCAAATAAAATAGTCATTACAAAAACCGGTCGTTACACATACATTTGTCTAACTTATGGAACATTGTAATAAGAGAATACAAAATCAGAGCATGTGACAAACTGGTTCATTTTTATCTTTTATCGTCTTGAAATGCTTAGTAACCAAAAGGCTTTCAATTTATAGGCAATGATTGTATATTAATTGGGCAATTTGGGCTGGTTTGAAGAATGTCAAAGTACAAAAGATTGATTGTGGTCCTGGTTATGGCTGGTTTAAATTATGCAATGTATTGATGTTTGCCTGCTAATTGGTTGGTTCATCTGTCAAAATCATCGGAAGTTTGGGAAAATATAACAAACGGACGACCACGTCAAGAATGTGAATGAAGACACAACAACCTTGAATGGCACGACGAATGGGGTTCAGATCAAGACTTGGCAAGTGGACTTGATACCACAATAAATCCATCGCACTTTGCCAACATTTAACTTGGATTTGCATTGCTTGTGTAAATAGTAACATGGAGGTTGCGGATATGTTGAGCACATAATGTTTCAGAACATTAAAATGCATGGTGTTAAAAATCCGATAATCATAGATCATTCTACTGCGATTCCAAGACCCCATGCCATAAACATGTAAAATGAGAATGCTTAAAACTTAATAAAAATGGCATTTTCACGATATGACTATCGAGTGCTTAGCGTTCTTATGTGCGATACCTCCAATTCTAGGCAACTCGGCCACCCATGCCTGAATACCTGATCTAAGGATGATCCATACCTGGGTGTAGGTAAGTGGGTCTGACTTGCATATAAAGTAGGTGATGACATGATTGCCTAAACATGGTATCTCTGATCTGGTTTACAAATTGTATGGATTGCCTTCACTATGATCAGTGATAGCGATCCTATTTTCATAAGTTCATATTGGACTGAGTATGTTTAAGGGATAGCTTAGATGCTTCTACAGCCGTAAGCCTAAGGAATGAGCTAGATGGGTGACCCCAGCTGAGTTTTGGTACATTACTAAATGGAAGAGCCACGCCGACACGATTCCAGAAAACCTCCTACTGTATTATCTTACCCTCCAAAGACATCCATGCTACCTTCAGTTACTGAAGCATTGTTTTCAATGGAAGTTATAATCTACAGCTTTTGAAAGGATACTCAAATTTAGAGCCAGAAATAGGATGAAAAAACTTACTGATGCTAACATATCGAAGTCTGAGAGACTTTCAGATTGAATTCTGGGTATATCTTCCACTTTAGCCATGTCGGCAGATTAGTGTAACAACACGCATTTCTCGCAAACTTTCTCCAAGTTTTATGAATTATACCATGACAGGAAGCTAGACTGAAATGCAAGTGAAAAGGCCAGATACATGAAGGAACTAAGGTCGTTAGGGGCTTTGTTGCATAAAATGTGTAAAGCTTGTAATGTTGCAATCGTCGGCAAGGCTGTTCTCTAAAAGAGTAAGAAGCAGAGCTAATTAAATGAGGCCACACACAAAAAACTGAAGTTTGAAGTTTATGATATATATATCCAACACGCAATACTCTGAAAATACAAAACTAACACTAATAATTGAAAAAAGATACACTGGTTGGAAATAATAACTGGAATTGGTGCACGGCTTATTGTCATGGTATAATTCATATTTACATTTTATCGCTTTCGAGCGTGTTGAAAAATTATCTGATGCAAGGGTACCTCAACTTCTCTCTACTTGGGTTAATAATCTATTACCTGCACGACAGAAAAACTAAAGCACGTCAGATCATAAAGTTTATAGTAGCGTAGATATCAAATGAGACACATAACAATTGTATTCTGCATCGCAAATGGGAGGAGATTATGACGCATACTGTAATGTGGCTTTCTTGAATTTTTTTCATCGCTCTAAACTGTTTCACAATTTGGATTTATCTAAACCATTTCTTGAATTCCTTGAATTTTTAGAGGAACCCAGTTTTTTAAGAGTATCCAATTGAAAATTTTGAAGAAATCTGCATCGAGAGACAAATTTTTTTGAAGAAATCTGAATCGAGAGACGACAGTTTCTTTATTAAATTGCTGATTAAAACCAAGATTCAGATCGCTCAAACACCGAGCATTCAATTACCGATAATTCAAACACGAATTAAAACAAAATAAAACCACAAAAAGATAAGATATTCTAAGTGATTAAAGAGCAGATACCGAGTATTCAAATAGGGAACCCAAGCGCGAGGAACGCCGGCCGACCCAAAGCGAGAGAAGATACGGAGCAGCCCGACTACTTGCCAAGTCCAGTAGACCCAAAGGAACATCGGTGTACTCCAGATGGCGATCAGGGACACTGACCCCACCCAAAGTGGGAACCCACGCGAGAGTGCTTTTCCCAATCGCACGATGATCTCCGCCTATTCAAGCTTTTACCTTCGCTCACTACGTGAGCTATTTAATCTAAATGAAGAGGTTGATCGATTTGAGGGGCTTGCACAGAACTATGCCCATGACCCAAAATGCACATGCACTGAGATGAAAATCAACGAAGGCCAGATGAAATCAACGAAGGCCGCCGAGAGAGAGAGAGAGAGAGAGAGAGAGAGAGAGAGAGAGAGAGAGGAGAGAGAGAGAGAGAGCCGGGAGAACACCAGAGGCCGCCGTTATTTGTGAACGGCTCGCAGAGAGCCGAAAAATTTGAGGGTTAGTGAATTGAGGGAATTCAGGGAATGTTGAAGGGAGTAGTTTAAAATTGAGGGCACTGTAATTTCGGAAGGTTAGTGAACAGGAAAACTAATTGCACTGGAAAAGTAGGTGTTAAAACCGGTTTTTTCCCACCTTAGTTTTTTAAAATTGTGTTTGTCCTAGTCATATTTTTTTGAGCCACATAGGATAAACTGTGACACGTAGGACAAAAACTGCCACATAGGACAAATGTTTCAAAAAATTCCTGAATTGTATTATATATATATATATATATATATATATATATATATATATGTATATGTATGTATGTATGTATGTATGTATGTATGTATGTATGTATGTATGTATGTATGTATGTATAAACAAAAATTGAATTTTCTTTATTCTTGCGATGAGCTCTGGCGACAAGGGTTTCCCTGGCGATCAGGGTAACCTACACGGCGGTTCATCATCATCTGCTAACGGAGTTGACAAATCAGTGCCCCCTCCATTGAACAGCACAGCAGATAGAGGTATAGCTACGGAGGCTCGAGATGGGAACGGCGGGTGGCACCAAGTCACTAGAAGGAAAAACGTGAGATTTGGTGGCAACGGGAATCAACAGGGAGGAGGTAAGACCAATTTTCATTGGGGTGATGCCCGAGGTAACCACCTTCAAAAGGGAAGAGGTCATAACACTGGACTAATTAGGCATACAAATCAAAGTGCTCGACAGGTGTTTGATAAATTGCCCATTAGGCCAAAAGCTGAAATTTTGATTGATACTAAAGGTCCACAGCAATCTTGGTCTGATGTATGTGTAAATCGAAGAACTTACGCCACTGACATGACCATGTCTTTTGTTCCCCCTCTTGTTTATCCTGATGGCTTGGAAATTGCAAGAGTTTCCGACTCTCAAAGGGCAAGGGGAGCGGAGCAGTGGAAGCATATATTGGTGGGGTATGTACTTGGAGATATACCATATTATGGGCAAATCAGATCGTGGGTAGAAAGACTATGGAAGGTTAAGAAGGGGTTTCAACTATATAGTCGAGAAAATGGATTCTTCTATTTCAAATTTGAAGATTCTAAGGACTGTGACAGGATTCTTCATGGGGGCCCCTGGATGTTTGATGGCAGATTGGTTGTTCTTTAGAGATGGAGCTCAAATTTACGTCACAA
The DNA here is from genome assembly GCA_030789695.1 of Scilla litardierei. NCBI lineage: Eukaryota > Viridiplantae > Streptophyta > Magnoliopsida > Asparagales > Asparagaceae > Scilla > Scilla litardierei. The sequence continues at coordinate 159,290,215 of CM061133.1, forward strand.
ACGGGACATCCTATCTTCTGTCCCTGTATGGGTGCAACTCCATGGGGTTCCCATGGACATGTGGACCTTAGAGATCTTTAACTCCATTGCCTCATCATTGGTTCCCCTTTGTGTTTGGACAGGTTGACAGCAAAAAAGGAGCGCATCTCTTACGCCAGATGTCTCATTGATATTGAAGCAAAAAAACCTCTTCCAGAATCTGTTTTGGTTGAGTTAGATGATGGCTCCTTTGTTACAATAGGGGTCAAGGCTGAAGGCGAGCCACCAGATGCAAAAACTGAATCTGTTTTGGTCATAGTGATTTACAATGCCCAGATGCAAAGAGTCTCCCTTCAATCCAAAATGTGCAAGCAAGCTTCCCACCTTTATCATCTGGCAGTGGGAATGGGCATGAACATGTTGTTGTTGAAGTAGCCTTGAATCATGAGGGGATTAAAGAGCATGCTACGCCTGCACCCTCAGTTTTGGTTGTACATACTCCTAGTAACACAGTTCCAGATGTGCATTGCGAAAAGGTTAAAGCTTCAAAAGATGATGGGAGCTGTAGTCCTATACCAGATTCAGGAGATCTGTCTAGTATGGCCGGCAATGTTGCTACTTCCTCAGGTGATACGAATTTGCATGTTCCACAAATGAATATGGCCGCTAATTCCTTACATGACACGGCAGCAGCTACTACTCCTGAAGTATCTCTTACCATTGATCGAGTGCATCAGCTGGATGAATCTGTAAATGATGACATACCACAAATCCTCACTTGAAAATGCCGAATGGGAGGAGGAGCTTGCTCTTCAGGAAATGAGTGTGAGAACAAACATCAGCAAGAAGGATAAAGTTGCACCTGATGTAGGTGTTCGGAAAAGTGCTCGGCTGGGGCATCAAACTCAACCAGCTACCTCCCTATAGTAAGTCATGTCTCTCCTAATCTGGAATATTAGAGGAATCAACAATTGTGTTCGAAGACGGGATGTGAGAGATTGTATAAAGAAGCTAAAACCATCTATGGTGGCTTTGTTAGAAACTAAACTAAAGAGGACTGCAGGGAATAATTTCTCTATTTTCCCAAGGGGCTGGGACAATATTGACAACTTCAATTCATGCAAGGGTGGGCGTATCATCCTTGGATTTGACCCTACCGTCTGGAAGTGTGATGTAGTATCCATCTCTGCTCAGCACATTTCTTGTTGTTGCAAAAATTCTGGGGGTCTTGCTTTTTATTTCACTGCAATCTACGGCTCCAATTCCAGTTTGGATAGACAGGATTTGTGGTCAAATTTGAAGTTAGATGCAATAAATTTCACAGGTGAAGCTTGGCTTGTGGGTGGTGACTTCAACTGTGTACGCTATTCGAAGGACAAGTTGGGGGGTAGGAAACTTAATGATGCGGCTACTTTTGAGTTCAACACCTGCATGAATGTATGTAAGTTGCTTGAAATTAAAAGTATTGGTAACCGTTTGAGCTGGTGCAATAATAGGCTGGGGATTGGTCGAATTTCTGCCCAGTTGGATCGGGTATTGGGCAGTCCTAGCTGGTTGGCTCAACTTCCACATTCTTACATTGAGTATCTTGATCCCTCAACTAGCGACCATGCGTCGATCTTGATTCGATTTCATTCCAAGGTAAACAATGATCCTAAACCATTTAAATTTTTCAACAACTGGCAACGTGTTCTAGAATGCAAAGATATCATTGACAACAGCTGGGATCGGTATGCTTATGGAGGCCCTATGCACCGGGCAGTGTTCAAGTTGAAGCGTTTAAAAGCTGATCTTAAAGCTTGGGCTTCTGAACACATGAATGACCTCCCTTCATGCCGCAGCTCCCTGGAAGAAATCAAAAAGCACCCGGACTTACATTCTGAGCCGGCCATTCAGCAGCAAGAGAGGCTTTTGGCCCATCAATTTTCTGAACTTTTGGAGCTAGATGAAGAGCGATTGAGGCAAAAGAGTCGTCAGGATTGGTTGAACCTGGGTGACCGCAACACTAGCTTCTTTTATACCGCGATGAAGGCTCGCTAGGGCCATAATAATCTGGACCATTTAATATATGTGGATGGGAGTAGGCATACTTCGGTGGTTGATATTAAGACTTTGGCACCAACCTACTACAAATCACTTTATAATCAGGACAGTTACTGGACTATTTTTCCAAAAATGGTTACTAAGAGAAAGCTCACTTCTGACGTTGTTGCGTGGTTGGATAGGAGAATCTCTTCGGAGGAGATTAAGGAGGCAATCTTTGAAATGAATCCTAATAAAGCCCCAGGTCCAGATGGGTATAATGGTTTTTTCTACCAGCAGAATTAGGGGTCCATTGGAGGAGATATTACAGAAGCAGTCAAATCATTCTTCCGTTCAGGTACTATGCTTAGACAGATTAACCATACATTCCTGACTCTTATCCCCAAAAACTCAAATGCTAGTGGGCTTGCGGACTACAGGCCTATTGCCTGCTGTAATGTGATCTATAAAGCTATTAGCAAGGTGCTCTGCAACAGAATAAAAGCCATAATTCATGAGCTTATATCACCAAATCAAGCAGCTTTCCTTAGAGGCAGACTACTATCTGACAGTGCTCTTCTAGCTCATGAATATATTAGAGATTTCAGTAAACCAATTGGCTCTCGGGCTTGCATTAAATTGGATCTGAAAAAAGCATTTGACAGCGTAAATAGGGAGTTCATCTACTTTATTCTACACCAATTTGGATTCAGCCGGAAATTTATCCAGTGGGTCAAGGAATGCATCTCTACACCTACATTTTCTGTTTTGGTCAATGGTTCGCCATATGGCTACTTTGGTGGTAATAGGGGGCTCTGCCAAGGTGACCCGCTTTCTCCTTATCTTTTTGTTATGGTCATGGAGGCTTTTTCAGTTCTAGTGGCTAAGGCTATGGCTAGGCGAAGCATCCTCCCTATGCGGCGTTCAGGTTCTATCTCCCACCTACTTTTTGCTGACGACCTTCTGGTTTTTTGCCGTGCCAACAATAAATCTTTACAGGATTTAAGAGATATATTGGAAGAGTTCTCTAACTTCACAGGGTTGCTTATAAACTGGGATAAGAGTATAGCCATTTTCAGTAAAGGTACCAAAGATCCTGCAAATCTGGCAAGTTCTATGGGTATTAAATTAGCTACCTCCATTACAACCTACTTGGGATTGCCTCTTTCGTACAATTATCCTAAACCTAATATGTACAGCAGGCTTGTTGATAAGTGCCAAAAACGTCTTATAGGATGGACTTCCAGCCTGCTATCGATTGCGGGGCGAATTGAATTGGTGAAAACAGTTATCTATGGTATGGTTAGTTTTTGGATGCAAGCCTTTCGCATCCCAAAAACTATTCTCTGTAAAATAAGCTCAATGTGCAGACGATTTATTTTGGGTGATTCAAGAATCTGGTCATGGAAAGATATCTGTAGACCCAAGAAGGAAGGTGGAGTAGGGATTCGTCTATTAAGTGATCTTAATCTTGCCTCGGGTGTCAGGATGTCATGGAGACTACTCACTAGTAAAGGCTTATGGGCTCGTCAGATGAAAGTATATTACGAAGATTCTGGAAAATTATTTGCTGCTAAGAGCAACGTTACCCAATCGGGCACGTGGAAATTTATCCTCCATTGCAGGAACATCACATCCAAACTTATTAGGAGGAAAGTCCGTAATGGCGACTCCACGCTCTTCTGGCATGACAACTGGCTTCCCTGCGGTGTTTTAAAAGATTTACATGAGATACCTTCTGGTTCTGAAAATAAAAAAGTCAGTGATTACTGGGATGAATCTGGGTGGATTTCTGATCCGACCATTGCACATTTACTCCCAATTCTCCAGCAATACCCCATTCGGCCAGGGCATGATACCTGGGAGTGGCTTCCCAGAAGCACTTTTAAATTCTCTGACGCTTGGAATGGTGCCAGGAGCCCTGGAAACTTGTTCCCCTTCCACCGCATTGTTTGGCATAAACAACACTCCCCCAAGCACTCTCTGACTTTGCTGAGAGCTTTTCAAAATAAGCTGCTGACACGGGAGCTTCTCAGAATTTGGAACCTAGAAGCACCAACTGAACGTGCCTTGTGCGATACTGGGATTAATGAAACGGCCGGCCATTTGTTTTTTGCTTGTGAATACACCAAGTATTTGCTTCATAGATGTTTACTTAAACTCTGTGTCTCCTAGAAAATTGAACCTTCCCTTCAGGCTGTTGGCAATTATTTTCTAACTTTTGCTGAGAAGAAGAAAGCCATTAGTACACTCGCTAATTCCACCCTTGCAACCTTAGTCTGGCATATCTGGAGGGAGCATAACAGGCGTATATTTGAGAATTCAGGCAAGCCGAAGACAGCTCTATTTGAAGACATTGCGGATGATATAAAGCTGTTGGTCCGTAAGCTTGACACAGAAGATGCACAGGCATGCACAGCTATGCGGAACTGGGACATTATTGACAATGGTTGAGAGGCTTTGCTCTCTTTGTGCCTTTAATTCTGTAGTTGGGTTTTGCTTGATAATCTTTGTATTGGATGTACACAAGGATTGTGTGGGAGTGTGGGTGGGAGTTAAAGCAATTAGTGGTGGGTGACGGCGCATGTGCCCTATCCCCACCCTATTGTAGCAACTCCCTTCCCACCCTCCCTTGTACATTATGTTTATTATAATAGAATACATTAACTTTTTAAAAATATGTGTGTGTGTGTGTGTGTGTGTGTATTCTTTTTGGTTTTGAACTTTTCTTTTTCTCTTTTCTTTTTCCGTAGGATATATATATATATATATATATATATATATATATATATATATATATATATATATATATATATATACATATACATATATACATATATACATATATATACATACATACATACATACAAGTTTAAAATTGAGAGCCCTGTAATTTCTGAAGGTTAGTGAACAGGAAAAGTAATTGCACGGGAAAAGTAGGTGTTAAAACCGTTTTTTTTTCAACCTTAGTTTTTTAAAATTGTGTTTGTCTTAGTCATATTTTTTTGAGCCACATAGGATAAACTATGACACGTAGGACAAAAACTGTCACATAGGACAAAGGTTTGAAAAAAAAGTCCTGAATTGTATAAGGTATATATGTATGTATGTATGTATGTATGTATGTATGTATGTATTCTTTTTGGTTTTGAACTTTTCTGTTTCTCTCGTCTTTTTTCTAGGAGCTATGTATGTATGCATATATTCTTTTTGGTTTTGAACTTTTCTTTTTCTCTTTTCTTTTTCTGTAGGAGCTATAATATATATATATATATATATATATATATATATATATATATATATATATATATATATATATATATATATACATACATACATACATACATACATACATACTAGCAAATAACCCGTGCACACGTGCATGTGGACTGGGAAAACGGTCGGAAAGGGGGGGAAGAATAAAAAGTGTGGGTGTGTGGGGGGAGGGTCCAAGGGCAAAATGTAAAAACTAGGGTTGTATGTGCAAAATTCCCCACCTCCTCTCTTATCTCTCAAAATCTCATCTCTTATCCAATTTTTAATGTCCAAATTCTCTTATTCAATTTCTCTTGATAACATCCCTATTTTATAGAATAGATATCCAAATTCTCTTATCGAATTTCTCATGTCCCCTCAGGACGGCTGTGTACTATGCAATGATGGAAGCTCGGAAAGTACTGGGCACATCTTTTTCAGCTGTGATTTCTCCTCTTATGTTTTGCACAGGGCTCTACTCAAGCTAGGCATACTCACGCCTGTGGGGAATGAGCTGAATGATGTAGGGAATTATTCCCTGCTACATTTTGGGGAAAAGGGGGTCTTCGGTCTCCTTGCAAGGACAGTCCTCTCTTCATTAGTGTGGCACCTTTGGAGGGAAAGAAACAGGTGAATTTTCAATGATGTTAAAAGAAGCAGAACATTTATTTTTGAAGATATTATGGCAGATATTCGAATTGCATTACGGAACCAAGTTGGGACTGATGATGATGCGGCTGAGGCTGAAGCTCTAGCAAACTGGGAAATAAGGGACAATGGCTAATATGAAAATTTATGAAGTTTTGTCTGTAGATTGTCTAAGGAAATATTAGGAAAGTTTTGGGTTCGCTCCGATTTACTTACTCGGGTTATGCGGATTTGGAGATCGTGGTGTATAGGGGCTATATTTCTGTACATAGGTGTTGGATTTGACTGTAGTAAGTGACGACGCTTGTGTCCTCTCCTCACTCTATCGGAACCAATACCCATTTGATACCTCGATGTATTGTTTTGTACATTCATCAATAAAGATTCGTTTACCTTTCAAAAAAATGTATGTATGTATGTATGTATGTATATGTATATACTCTTGTCCAAATTCTCTTAGCCAAATTCTCTTGTCCAATTTCTCTTATCCAATTTCTCTTGATAACATCCCTATTTTATAGAATAGATATCGAAATTCTCTTATCCAATTTCTCATATTCAAATTCTCTTATCCAATTTCTCTTGATAGCATCCCTCTTTTATATAATAGATGTATATATATGTATGTATGTATGTATGTATATGTTTTTTTGACGAGTAAGTGCGATTCTATATATACTAAAAAAATAATATTGTACAAAACTTCACCCCTAGTTAAATCCAGAAGGATTGTAGGCGAGAGGGGAGATGGCACAAGCGCCGTCACCGTCTACATTCTACAGCCAACCAGACCCAACTAGAGAGGTAATGAAAATCTATAGATAATTCACGAATCCAGGAAACCCCAATTGGAAAAAGGAACAGCCGCTGAGGGATGATCTCGATCAATGTCTCTAAGTGTAATAATAACGTCCGCTGCAATATCTTCAAATAGAATAGTTTTCTCCTTCTTTTTATCCTCAAAAATCCTCATGTTACGCTCTTTCCAGATATGCCATACTATTGAAGCCAGCGTCGACTTAGCCAAAATGACAACACAATTATTCTTGACATATTGTGCTAGAATGAGATCACCCACACCCTGAAGGGAAGTAGGAGCAGCACTAGAAATACCAAGCTTCAACAGGAACCTGCATAGAAGATAACGGGTATATGGGCAGTCAAAGAATAAATGACTGATACTCTCCATCGAAGCCTCGTCGCAAAGAACACAAGAATGGGAGGGGGCAATACCCCACTTATGGAGAATATCTCTGGTCAAGAGCTTTCCATGAAAGGCTCTAAGTAAAGTGATTGCCATTTTGGGGACATGCCCGCTGAACCAAACAACATTGTAATAAGTGAAGAGCGCTCTCCTGGTCCTAGTACCCTCCCATGCCTCTCTATATGAGCCAGCCGAACCCATAACCCACTCCCAAGAATCTTCCCCTTGGCCCACTCTTACAGATTGAAGAGTCGGTTGCAACGATGCCAAGGCCGGTTCTTGCTTCCAACATGTACCCGTCCAGTACTCACTAATAACTTTGTTTTCCTCTCCAGGAGGAATTACATGATGCTGAGCTAAAGGGCCACATGTTAACCAGTTGTCGTACCAGAAGGAGGTTGTGGTGCCGTCGCCAACAATCCGTTTAATGAGTTTCTGGGAGGTGTTTCGACAACGTAGGAGAAATTTCCAAGTTCCAGAGTCCATAGGTCTAATCTTGGATAGATAGAAACCTTTTGTTGCTTTATAAGAGTTTCTCATGAATTTTGCCCAATGACTTTCTGAAGAAAGAAACCTCCAAGTTAAGCGAACGCCTTAGGCCACATTAAGATCCGAGAGAAGCCTAAGACCCACCCCTCCTTCATCCTTGGGGGTGCATAAATCTTTCCAAGCCCAAGTAAGGGTATTACCCCAGATAAACTTCCGGCATGCTGAATTAATAGACCGAATAATAGTAGGAGGGATGCAATAAGCTTGCATCCAGAATGCCACCATCCCATAGATAACTGTACGGACAAGCTCAATCCTCCCTGATATAGAAAGAAGCGATGACGACCATCCAAGAAGCCTTTTTCTTGCATTTATCTATCAATCTGCTAAACATGGATGCTTTTGGATATTTGGAAGATAGGGGCAGACCAAGATAAATAGAAAATGAAGAGACAAGATTAATCCTCAGAATCCCAGCTAGGGAATTAGGACTACGAGTCCCTTTACTGAAAATGGCTGAACTTTTGTCCCAATTAACTTGTAACCCTGTAAATAATTTGAACTCACTCAGGAGTTCCTTCAACCCATGGATTGAATGGGGGTTACCACGGCAAAAAACAAGAAGATCGTCTGCAAATAATAAATGAGATATAGCACCCGACCTCCTTAGAGGATCGTTTGCAAATAAACAAGTATATGTATGTATGTTTGTATGTGTGTGTGTGTGTGTGTGTGTGTGTGTGTGTGTGTGAATATACTCTTGTCCAATTTCTCTTGTCCAATTTCTCTTGATAACATCCCTATTTTATAGAATAAATGTATATGTATGTATGTATATGTATGTATGTATATGTTTATATGTATGTATATACTCTTGTCCAAATTCTCTTATCCAATCCAATTTCTCTTGATAACATCCCTCTTTTATATAATAGATATCCAAATTCTCTTATCCAAATTCTCTTGTCCAATTTCTCTTGATAACATCTCTCTTTTATATAATAGATATCCTAATTCTCTTAGCCAATATCTCGTGTCCAAATTCTCTTATCCAATTTCTCTTGATATCATCCCTCTTTTATATAATAGATATCCAAATTCTCTTATCCAATTTCTCGTGTCCAAATTCTCTTATCCAATTCCTGGGGTTGTATGTGCAAAATTTCCCACCTCCTCTCTTATCCCGCAAAATCTCATCTCTTATCCAATTTCTCTTGTCCAAATTCTCGTATTCAATTTCTCTTGATAACCTCACTATTTTATAGTATATATATATATAGGAAACGAGAAATAGGGTGTCACAGGAGAGAATCCTCTCCTATGTCGGTCAAAAACTCCAAACTCCACAAGTTTTTTGGAAGATCCGATCCGTTCATCTCGATCGCCACCCTCTAAAACCCCTATCCACCAATTTTCAGCCCGATCCGAGGTGTTTTTCCCGTTCATCCATCCGACCCAAATTTAACGGTTTCGCATGAATAGAACTTTTGTGAATGGTGGATGAACGGGAAAAACACCTCGGATCGGGCTGAAAATTAGTGGATAGGGGTTTTAGAGGGTGGAGATCGAGATGAACGGATCGGATCTTCCAAAAAACTTGTGGAGTTTGGATTTTTTGACCGACATATGAGAGGATTCTCTCCTGTGACACCCTATTTCCCGTTTCCTCATATATATATATATATATATATATATATATATATATATATATATATATATATATATATATATATATATATATATATATATATATATATATATATATATATATATATATATGGCATTTTGGCTCCTTTTTTGGCTTTTTGGAAGCTAGCTTTTTTGGGATTTTTGGTAAGTGAATGCTGTATAAGTAGATGCAAGGGGGTGAACCCAAGTGACATGTAGAGAATAAAAAGATATATGGAGAAAGAATTAATATAACACTCGATTCACTCATAAGATGTGCACAATGGTTCAATAAGATAATACTTCAACTAAACTCATAAGCAAGCATGGGTATTTTCATTCATTTCAATGAATAATGAAGTCAAGCGGTAAGGCATACACTCATAGCAGGCATGCAATAGAAAGCGAATAAGATAACAAGGCAGATGCTTCAGATATTCTAATGATGCGTGAATCTTAGTGTATTTCCAACAAAAGCATACTAAATACTATTGCATACATTCCGTTTCAATTCATTTCATGCATTCACTTAGAGGGGTCATCAAAAGAAATACATATGCAATCACATGGATAGCAAGATACGGAAATACTGTAAGTAGCATGGTAAGGAATATAAGCATCGTGATGGCAACTAAAGCAATAAGAGATATCATCATAAGGAACATATCTAGCAAAAGAAGAGAAAAGAAAATAAAGAAATAAAAATAAAAGGAAAGAAGAAAAGCAAAACAAGCACACAAATGATGCATGAACACACATACAAAGAAAATAATCCCTGAAAATTTAAAAAGATGAATCAAATTTTTTGAAGAATTCTAAAAATCCTAAAAATAAAGTGAAAATATAACTAATGCCACTAAATGGCATGGAAATGCACTCCCCCAAGCTTAAACTTCACATTGTCCTCAATGTGATCATAAAAGGTAATTATGAGGAACAACGATAAATATGAGGGGGGTGAATAAAAAATGATGAAATGAATGATATGAAATCCTAATGCAACTACATGCACATGCAATGATGCATTAGAGCGCCTTCCCCCAAGCTTATACCAAACAATCCTATTCAAATGACTCGATCAAAAATGTCATGTCGCTAAGCAAGATCAAGTCAAACGAATAAGTAAGTCTTCATTTGAAAGAAATGCTCAATGGGTGGTGTGCAAAATGGCGGGACATATCAAAATGTGAAGAGGGTAATATATATATATAATGGGTATGGTGTAAAAGATTATTGTTGCCGTCATATGAGGTGATATTTATTCTAAACTAACAAATCAAGAAAATCTATCCGGTCCTCTCGCTGTCAAGAGGATTCGTGTTTATTGAAAGCATAAAATACTACACTACTGGGATTAGCATACACCTGGTTCAAACGGCGGATCCAGTATCTGCATCGGTGCATCTAGCTGCCCTATCAGCACCTTCTATGGCTCTACCAACTGCATGTAGCCACTAACACTAATGAACTCCAGTGATGCATCCCCTAGCATTACTCATAGGCGTCCACCTGTATCCTGCGAAGAACATAATGCTTCAGTCTGTTGTGAAAGATTTTTCTCCTGAACAAATGTTTCCCAAAGAGGGTCATCAATATAAATATTTAAAATTACGGATGGTTGACAACACTTCCCAGGAAATAAATATCTACTCTCAAGTTCCATGTCCGCTCTCTCCTTGGTGTCCTCTCCAAGCTCCTCAGGTATATCCTGATCAGATGCATATGTCACCTCATCAGGCGACTCCTCGTCATGCTCGTCAGGTTCTTCAAGCAAGGACACATCCAAGCATACCTCTGGTCCATAATTGTAAGTGTCCTGCAATAGGTATGACGTGTCAAAAAGATCTGAATCAAAATAAATATCAAAATGGGATACATGATTCAGAAATGGAATGGGTAAAGAGGTCTCCCTCAGTGGAAGCTGTAAGCTCTTGTAGGTGGTCCTCTGAGGGATGCTCAGCCTCTGTAGAAGGTGGGGATGTCTGCGGTAGCTCAAAAGGATGGGGGCACAATCCAGGCTCCATCTGTATGCAGATGTCATCGTTCCAAGTCACATCGTCCTCGATGGTCTGCTCCGCTGCTGTAGGAACGACCTCCTCAATAATATCCTCTGATGGTATGGGCTGCTCTAACTCATATGGGTAGCAAGGAGAGGTGACGACGGCATGATCTGGCTCTGCATTGCTAGGTGCCGATATCACGTCAATAGTGGAAATATCAAAGCGCATAATACCTCCCCCAAGCTGAATGTGAATATCCTCATCGATGGTACCTGCAGCAGACACACGATTCATAATAAAATTGATGAACTCACAATCTTTTGTATCACCTGCCCCAACGGCTAATGAGCCCGAAGATCGATCTGTGTCCAATAAGCTTTCTAAGGCTACTGCATATCTCAGATCCTCGAAGGTGGGTGACAGACGCATCCTCTTCAAGAACTCTAATGAGGGTCCCCGCAATCTTCTAGTGAAGAGAGGAAATAGCTTGGAACCATCTCACACGTAGTCTGACTCCGTCCTGAACATTCTTAACATTCCTTCGAACCTGTAAAAGGATTCCCTGAAGGACTCTCCATCAGACTGATTAAATGTAGCAGCGAGATATATGAAGGATTGTATAGAACCCGGTCGCATCATCTTTGGAAGCATCATCGCTGCATCAATTGTATCTGATCAAGCAAAGTAAATAACCTGGAGAAGAATGTCAGTGGCACAAGAGAGATAAAGAAAAAAAATAACGTGGTGGGGGGAAAATCACTCTATTTTTTAACGCAATCTAATCAACCTAATTGTGATAAATAGATAATATGGCGGAGCGCCTCCCCGGCAACGGCACCAAAAACTTGATCGGCCCGGATTAACTCTGAAACGATGTCGTTTTACCGCAATCGCATGGTATAGTGGCAAGCAAGTTTCGAACACGGGGAAGCGGTGCTATACTACCTATCTACTCCTTGGTGGGGTTAGACTTGCGAGTTTATTGGTGGATACGAATTGTAGAATGTCGTAATGGTGATGGATGGGAAGGTCGTATCACTCGATATCGTAAATTGACTCCACACAAAGAAAAGAATAAAATAAAGAAAAGACTAGGGCATTATAACTCACCAATAAGATTGTCGGATGTTGATGCTAGGTTAGAACTCTTACGTTGCATTGGCTTTATTAGGGGTTGTCGCATCTAAGATGTAGAACAATGGCCAGCTAACATTATCACCATTTGTCTAACGTATCGCACGCTTACCCCCATTCTCATGGGTGGCCTCACATACAATCCATGCATTAGGATCGACAACTATTCATGCCACACTCGTGGATAGAATGATATCCATTCATGCCGCTCTCGTGGATAGAACTTCAAAGTGTATTTTAATGGCTCTCATTGGTGCAATGGCTGTAGTCATCAATTAGTAATATAGGATGTCGGTGGATCTCAACAAGGAGCATGACGGGCATGGTCGTAAACCCTAATTGAATCCACTAACCTCCTAATTAAGTTCATAGAATACTCCTTAAGCGTGCATGTGCCACCAACCATGGACATGATCCCAGTTTGATATATCCTACAAACTTGGCTGGATCAACCAAAACATGTCCTTTTTATACCAACACAACCTAAAAATCCTAACTTTACAACTAAATCCTAAGATTCTAGGGCTAATCCATTAGCCCTAGAAAAGAATACTCATGGATCATAGAAATAGCAATGGACGATTCAAGATAAGTAATAGAATTCATGATCGCAATAGATATGAGAACAATAGAAAACTTCATTGCATGCATCAAAGAGATATTCAATAAGTTATTAAACTAAAATAGAATTAAAAGGAATAGAATACTTATCTTGATACAAGAAGAGGGGCCTATGGCGTGGCATAACTCAAAAAGAACGTCTCTAAAAACTCCTAAGAAAATAAGATCCAATCCCTTTCTAATGAAGGCTACAATCCCTATATATAGTCCCCTCAAAACCCTAGCAAATAACCTAAGAAACCCTCTGAAATTCGTGCCCAAAACCAACTTTAGCCGCAACTTAAGTTCTGGCCCCAGCCAGCTCGGACGAGTAGGACACAGCACTCGGTCGAGTGCAGATTTCAGCACTGCATCGTCAACTTGCAGAAATTCCCCAGATTTCATCTAACCTACGATTGGTGAGTTCTTGGTGGCATTGGAACTGTCTTGAAGTCTACTATCCTTAAAAATATAAGAAAAATACTTTGCCAACTGGAATGATAGAAGATCTCAAAATAGTGAGAGGCTGTCTGAAAATCTGGATTCTTGCGTTACTCGACCGAGTAGCCTTCGTGCTCGGTCGAGCTATAGTGGGTTGTTGCTTTAGCTTCAAAATGCCGCTCTGGAAATTGGCTCAGCTCGATCGAGTAGTTGCAGTACTCGTTCGAGTCGCTGATCTGCTTGGTCGAGCTACAGTCGCAGGAGAGGCCCTCAAAATCATCGTTCTGTTTGGATTCAGCTCGATCGAGCTAGCATGCTGCTCGGTCGAGTGCCTTTGCGCTCTCCTTCTTCGAATTGGATTCGGAATTGAATTAGCTGGTCGAGTTGATCTGACCAAGTTGCTTATCCACTCGGTCGAGTGATGCGTATCCATTCTGAAGCCTTCTCTTTTGATCTAAGTGTCAACTCGGTCGAGTGCTGATACACTCGACCAAGTAGCCTAGGAAAACAGACATGGTTACTTCTTGGCTTCTCCTTTCTCTTTCTCTTCTCCTCTCTTCCTCTAGTCTTATTTGTTGGCACCTCAAGCATGTCGTCATGAGTCTTCTTGGTGCTCTTAGGTCGCCAATCGTCTCATTGACTTTAAATTACTCCAATATTATCTAAATCCCTGAAATGAGCATAAACGCTCTGAAAGTCATACCGTTCCAAATAATAGCATAAAAGCGTATAAAATGGGGATTTAGGGTGTGAATGTGTCATGAAAATATGCCATTAATCATGCAAAATAGAAGCATATCAGCTCGACGGGTGTGTCGGTAGGTAGGTCAATAATAGACGCATCCGGCTGAACGGAAAGAGTGACAGGCCCTGCAGAAGCCTGAGAAAGAGGTAAAGTAAGCGGTGCGGGTGTGACAGGAGGGACAGGGTCGGGTCTGGCTGTAGGTGCAGGTGCGAGTATAATAGGTGGTGCACACTACGTCCTTAGAATATCGATAACGGTAGCGAGGTCCCGCTCTACTGAATGCTGGTGGGTGGCAATCGTGCGCACGAGGGTGTCAAAGGAATGCCTCAAGGCAATGACCTTGGACACCACCGCAGTAAGACATGCATCAATATGGCAGGAGCCAGGAGGTGGACGTGTATCCCTAGGTGCACCTCTCTCAGAATGAGCTTGGGCGTGTGTGCCACGAGGCCTAAAACCAAAATTGGGAGAGGGTGGCCTAGGGGGGATCTCGGTAGAAGATGTCACGCCCCGCTTCCCAAAGCAACGGAGGCGAAGCGTGACTGAGGCCCGCTTAGGCCGGAGCTGTGAAGCTCGGACCCAATAAGCGTCTGTGTGGTACTCCAAGACGAAGGAACAGGTCCCTGCAGGTTAGTACGGAACAATAAAAGTACTGAAAAGTAAAGCATTCATTTTATTCCAAAATAGCAATCCAAAAGTACTGAGAGTCTAACAAAGCCTGACTCGGCTACAACAACTGAAAGTAAACTACTGGTGCAAGCACCCAACCTAGGAAGAAAATAAGCGGTGCTACGCACCCAACTAAACTGCAGTGAGACCCCTGGATCAGCAACGTGAAGACCTCTAGCTTTGGTCCTCCTCGGGCACGTACTCTGGATTGACGTACTCCGGCTCTACGTACTCTGGCAGGTCCGTCTCGTCAACATACTCTGGCTCGGTACCTGACATACATCACCCAAAAGAAAGGAACTGTACGTCAGGTAAAGTCTACAAAAGAGGGTTATACTCTACTGCAAGTGTACTGAAATTTTAAGCAACGATTTACTGGTTGATTAGCATGCTGGGGTTATCACATAGTAACAGAGCAGGTAACAGAGCAGGTAAACAGAGCAGGAAAAAGTAAAACACATCAAGCAGTAGTCGTAGCGTGTGCTACCGACTACGGGACTAACCTAAGAGGGACGTGACAAGACGGGACAAGACAGGTGTGACACGAAGGGTTCACGCCTTACGGTTCGAGGGGGATCAAACCCTCTCCCAGTGCACACGCTCAACCCTACCCCAACTCAGGAACTCAGGACGAGAATGTACAGGGATCACTCCCGCTAGGGAAGCATCCGAAACGCCCGAAAGCTTTTGTGTAACAGGGATCACTCTCGCGTGGACAGCATCCGAAATGCCCGCAGGCTTTTTGTGTAACAGGGATCACTCTCGCATGGAGAGCATCCGAAACGCCCGCAGGCTTTTTGGGTAACAGGAATCACTCTTGCATGGAGAGCATCCGAAACGCCCGCAGGTTTTTTGTGTAACAGGGATCACTCTCGCGTGGAGAGCATTCGAAACGCACGTAGGCTTTTTGTGTAACAGGATACGACACGCAAGGAATTTGTTATTCTAGGGGGTCCACACGCACGCATGCACAGGAAAAACCCTAAGGTGTCATATGATGTTGTTGTTGCACTTAGACTTCGTCGTCAAGTCAAAGCCGTCAGGGCGTCCCGGACGCTATCATTTCACGTCCGGTTCTCTTTGTTCACAGTTTTTAACAGTTCTACAGTCTAAGGCCTAAACACGGCCGAAGGTGCAAGTGAGTACACTTGCCTGCGGTGGCGAGTGTGTCATCCGTCCGGAGCGTCTCGTCTAGGTGTCGCGTCCGCGGTAGTCCATCTGAAACAGGATTACGGCGACGGTGTCAGGTCGCGTTTTTTAATAAGTCCTATTAGGGTTTGTTTCTAGATTGGCGGGACTACCTTATACATCAAAAGTCACATTTTGGCGTTTTGTTCAACCTAGATCGACTTCTACCCTATGTGCACAGAAAAGTTGTCCGATTGTCGATCTTCCTACGGTGGAAATCATTTTACAGAAGCTGAAAGTAAATTTAGTTTGAGTTGTCAAATTTTAGTTTAGGGTTTGATTTTGCTACGGTGTGGGTTTGCTACGAGTTAGGAGGACCAACCTCTCCGGTGTTTGTCGTAGAACGGAAGTCGAGTCTGAACGGTGGGATCTCCTCGTCGTCTACGGCGTCTTGGCTACGGGTAGTGTAGCTAGATACGTCCTGTCAGCGAACTGAAAGTACGGGTAGCGAGTAAGATCAGTTCGTCGGCAAGACAGTGTGCACAGCCGACACAACGATAAAAACGGCGTCGTTGGAGCATCGGAAAGAAATCGTAATGGCGGTCTCGGCTTGCGTGTGGCTGTGGAGCGAAGGCTGCTGCTCGAGGGTTCTTGGCGGCAGGACAGATCCGTAGGGGGGTCCTCCGGCGGTCGAGGCGGCCGTACAGGCGTCGGGCGGCACCGGAAAACGTGCAGCAGCATGTCGGGCTACTGTTATCGCGACTACCGCGAGAAAAAACAGCCCGATAGGGGCTGTCAGTGGTGAGGACGGTGCGGGGAGCGGCCGTAGCGGTGGCGGGGTCCCTCAGGCGGTCGGAAACGCTAACGGCGCTTGGAGGAGGCTGCAGCGGCGGTCAGAAACGCAGCAGCACGGCCGCTTGTGCTGCTGCTTGCTGCTGCTGCGCTAGCGGCCACCGGCGGCGGTTCTCTGGCGTCGTGGGCAGTCGAGGAGGGGGCGAGAGTGGTCGGGCGGCCTGTCTCGACGCGTTGGCCGCCGGCGAGGTTGAGAGCGAGGGAGAGAGAGCGAGAGGGGGATAGAAGAAAACTCGGGCTCGTTTGTTAGGTGGTGGCTGCGAAAGAAAAACACTGCCCTAGGTTTAGTTTTACACGTGAATAGGTTTGGTAGGTTTAGTATTTAAAAATATTTCTTAATTGCTATTTGGCTAAAGAATATTGGGTATTTGGGGAAGAGAGATAGAGATAGGATGGGTGTACTTAGGGAAAAGAGAAGTGTAGATAGAGGCTGAAATCATATCCCTTGATACGTATGAAGATACTTCGGGGTTTGCTAAGATCTGATTACAAATCGAAATTTGAATTTGATTAGGGCTAATCAACGGTCGAGATTTAATCGGGAGATAACTCTCGCTACGGGCGTCGGAAAATTAATCCGAAAATACCGGGACGATTGTGGAGGCGAGACGCACGGGGCTACGGAGTCTGATCGTGCGTAATGCCTACCAAGAATTTACGTAAAATCGGGAACTGTGATTTGAGATAAAAGACTAAAATGCCCATATCATTCCAAGTCGTTTTACGAGAAAACGAGCCGTGAAATGATGTTCTCAAAAATTACTATAAAATTCTACACTCCCATACGGTCACAACGGCATATCACAACGCATACACCGGAATCCATAAATAGCCAAATAAAATACGTGCACGCAGAAAATCCATAAGGTCGAAAAGCGACCGTTACATTCTACCCCACTAAAATAAATATTCCGTCCTCGGAATATACAACACTAATCAGCAAACAATGATGGGAAACACTCTCTCATCTCCTCCTCACGCTCCCAAGTGGACTCTCCAGGTGATCCGTGACGCCACATCACTCTCACCAGGTCGACTACCTTATTCCTCAATTGCTTCTGTCGACGGTCCAAAATCTGCACAGGCTGCTGGTCATATGTCAGGTCCGGACGGACCGTAATCTCAGAGAAATCAACCGTGTGCGATGGATCACTGACGTACCGACGTAACTGAGATACGTGGAATACGTCGTGAACCCCTTACAAATAAGGTGGTAAAGCAAGGCGGTAGGCCACTGCTCCCACACGCTCCAGCACGTCGAATGGTCCAATATACCTCGGACTCAGCTTTCCCTTCTTCTCGAAACGAATAACTCTGCGGTTTGGAGAAATCTTAAGGAAGACGTGATCTCCTGGCTGAAACTCCAAAGGTCTCCTCTTGGCATCTGCCCAATGCTTGAAACGATCCTGCGCAACTCTGAGCTTCTCCCTGATATCTCTCACGACATCCACAGCTTCCACTATCATCTCTGGACCCAACAGCTCCCGATCTCCGATGTCATCCCAGCTCAGTGGCGATCGACATTTCCTCCCATATAAGGCAGCAAACAGCGCCATGCCAATGCTCGCCTGGTAGCTGTTGTTATACGAAAACTCCACCAAGTGAAGATGGTACTCCCAAAATCCCTTCAAATCGAGCGTACAAGCTTGCAGCATATCCTCTAGAATCTTAATAGTCCTCTCAGACTGACCATCGGTCTGCGGGTGGTACGCCGTGCTGAAACTCAGACTCGTACCCAAATTCTCCTGCAGACTTCTCCAGAACTGAGATGTGAACCTCGAGTCTCTGTCAGATACGATGCTCACGGAGACTCCGTGTAAGCGTACGATCTCCTGCACGTACACGGTCTACGTCACAACCATCACAAAGAGGAAAATTTAAAGAGAAGTAAAATGAACTTTTACCTCTAGATATTTCCTCGCTAAGACTTCCGTATACTGGCCCACTCAGAACGGAATGAAACGTGCAGTCTTAGTTAACCGATCAACGATCATCCAGACTGCGTCGTTCTGCTTCGGGGTCAGAGGTAAACCGGTCACGAAATCCATCGTGATATGTTGTCACTTCCACTCTGGAATAGGAAGTGGTTGTAGCAATCCAGCCGTACGATGGTGCTCAGCCTTCACCTGTTGGCATATCAAACACTTGGCAACGCTCTGTGCCACACTCCTCTTCATGCCAATCCACCAGTAATTCAGACGGAGGTCCTTATACATCTTGGTGCCACCAGGATGTATAGAATATGGCGAGCTATGAGCCTCGCTCAAAAGCTCCTCACGAACATCACCCGCAGGTACGCAGAGCCTACTGTCGTACCGCAGCGAACCATCCCCATGAATCACGAACTCCGTCAGTAGTCCAGCTTCAACCTGCCTCCTGATCCTCTGCAGCTTCGGATCTCCTGCCTGTGTTACCTTGATCCGATCCACGATCGTGGACTGAATCTGCAAATTCATGAATGAAAGAACCACACCAGGTAGGACGATCTCTAAATCCATCTCTCTCAGCTCCTGCTGTATCCTCCAGTCGGCAGTATGCATCATCACAGTAGGAAGTCTACTCAAAGCATCGGGCACTACGTTCACCTTCCCTGGGTGATACTGCAAGTCTATCTCATAGTCAGCCATGAGCTCTAACCATCGTATCTGACGCATGTTGAGCTCCTTCTACGTAAAGATGTACTTCAAGCTCTTGTGATCGGTGAAAATATTCACGCTCTCACTTAGCAAGAAGTGCCTCCAGATCTTCAGTGCAAATATCACCGCTGCCAACTCCAGATCGTGCGTCGGGTAATTCTTCTCATGAGTCCTCAACTGACGAGAAGCGTACGTGACCACGTGGCCATGCTGATGCAAGACGCATCCTAGGTCCTTCCCTGATGCATCACAAAATACTTCGAAGCCTCCGCTCCGATCCGGTACTGCCAAAACCGGTGCTGTGGTCAATCTCGCCTTCAAGATACTGAAGGCCTCCTCACAAGCATCTGACCAATGGAACTCCACATCCTTCCTCGTCAGCTTCGTCATCGGCTCTACAATCTTCGAGAAATCCTTGATGAACCACCGATAATAGCCTGCTAAACCAAGGAAGCTCCTAATATCCGCCGCTGACTGCGGAGTCGGCCAATCTCTGGCTACTCTGACCTTCTCCGGATCTACAGATATGCCATCACCGGAAACCACGTGTCCCAGAAACGCGACTTTGTCCAGCCAGAACTCGCACTTACTATACTTGGCATATAGCTTATGTCGCCTCAGCGTCTCCAGCACTGTCCTCAAATGACAGCTATGCTCCTCCTCAGTCTTCGAGTAAATAAGGATGTCATCTATAAAGATAACGACAAACTTATCCAAGAAGTCGTAGAAAATCAAGTTCATCAAATTCATGAACACAGCTAGAGCGTTGGTTACGCCAAAAGGCATAACCACGAAATCCTAATGTCCGTACTTCGTCCGGAAGGTTGTCTTCGGAATATCGTCCTTCTTCACCTTCAGCTAATGATATCCGCTCCTCAAGTCCAACTTCAAGAAGACTCTCCAACCTCTCAGCTGATCAAAGATGTCATCGATGCGCGGCAGTTGATACTTATTCTTCACTGTGACCGCATTCAGCCCTCGATAGTCCACGCATATCTTACGGGACCCATCCTTCTTCTTCACAAGCAAGACTGGTGCACCCCACGGTGACACACTAGGGTGGATGAAACCCTTCTGCAGCAACTCATCTAATTGCTTCCGCAGCTCCTCAAGCTCAGCAGGTGACATCTGGTACGACGCCTTCGATATCGGCTGTGCTCCCGGCATAAGATCAATACCAAATTCTAGAGCTCGGTCGGGTGGCAAGCCTGAGATATCCTCCGAGAAGACGTCGTCGAAGTCTCTGACGACTGCTGGTCGGTCGATCACCATCTGCATAGCTGCGACAATCGGCACCTCCGGCTTGGCCCGAAATCTGATGGGCCCAAGCGACTCATCTCTGCTAAGGAACTCGAACTCCGGATGGCTTGGAATCCTGAATACCACCCTCTTGCTGTGGCATTCGATCGACGCATGGAAGTCTCCCAGCCAATCGATGCCAAGAACGACATCGAAATACGGTAGATCGTGGACGATGAAATCTGCAAATAATTCGTGTCCACTGACCACCAAATGGATCAATCGACAACCCAAATTCACAGTCACCACTCCGTTCCCTGTGGTGATGTCCCAACACTTAGGTAGTGTATGGGTGGGAATGGAGTGCCTTGTTACAAATCTCTGGGATAAGATACACATGGATGCACCGAAGTCGAACAAGGCCAAGGCCGGGTGAGAGAACACTAGGATGGTGCCTAAGATATAAAGGGACTAAGGTCAAACAACTCTATTCAAGCAAACAAGGCAAACAACCCAATGCTAACAATAAGATCTAAACCATGGAAATGAAAGACTAGATCTGAAGTATACCTGCAATGACTCCATCCAGGTCCTCAGTCTCAACAGTGGTCATGGTGTAAGCCGGCCTCTGGGGTTGCGCTGCCCGCTGAAACATCTGCCTCTGTGGTGCCAAGGGTGGTCCACGAACAGCAGCTCCTCTCTGAACCGGGGCAGGCGATCTACTATATAGCAGGGCTGGTGCTCCGACTATGGCATGACGCGCTCTCGGACAATCCTTAGCAGCGTGTGAGGCATCTCCGCAAACCAAGCACAATCCCAGCTTCTTCCTGCAATCATTCTGAACGTGCCCTGGCTTCCTGCAGTAATGACATGGTCCCTTGCTCTGACTCTGCGCAGGTGCTCCTGGCCTCTTGAAAGGCACTGTCTGAACTAGTCTCATCGCCGGCCTAGCAGGTGGCCGGTACTACTCCATGGGATGCTTCCCTCTATCAGCTGGAGGGTCAGGTAGACGCGATATGGTCTCATGGTTCCTCGCAGCATTCAGCACCGCTCCCATTGTCGAGAAATCTGCCGAAGACATAGAAGCCTGAATCTTCGGACGCAGTCCCTGACGAAATCGATCAGCTCGTTTCTCCTCCTTCCTCACCATATGTGGGGCAAACCGACTCATCATCTCAAACTCCACCTCATACTCGTCGACGGTCATATCCCCCTGCTTCAGATCTACAAATCTGCTCAACAGCTCCCTCTTTACAGCCTTGGGAAAATATTTCTCCTTGAACATCGACCTGAAAGTCCTCCACTCCACTGGCTTCTGCAGGCGCCTCTCCTCAATGCGCCACCAGTTCCTAGCATTCTCAGTCAGCTGCATCTTTGCTATCCCAACTCGAGTGTCATCGGGGATCTTTGCAGCTACCAGCTTCTCCTCAGTACTCAGAATCCACTCATCAGCACCCAACGGTCCTTCCTTCCCAGAAAATGTCTTCGGCTGAAGGTCATTGAACTGCTTCACTCCCGGAGCAGCTCGAGGGGCAGGCGGAGGTGGTGGTGGTGCAACTGGAGGGGCCTGGGCAGCACGGTGGGACTGCTGAACCAACTGATGCTGCACGTCCAGCATCTCTATCATCACGCCCAGAAACTGGCGGAACTCTCCGCCCTGGTCTTTCGGAACTCCATCGCCAGAGTTCTCGGATCGGGTGACGCGTCGTCCTGTCATCCTATTGACAAGAAGGACACAGATTAGACTCGTACAAATTACTGGATAACAATAAAATGAATGTCAATACTTCTATTGTTCCGAACTTGCAGAATGGATGGGACCTGCATGGGCCACCACTAAAACCTGTCACGCCTCGCTTCCCAAAACAACAGAGGCGAAGCGTGACTGAGGCCCGCTTAGGCTGGAGCTGTGAAGCTCGGACCCAATAAGCGTCTGTGTGGTACTCCAAGATGAAGGAACAGGTCCCTGCAGGTTAGTACGGAACAACAAAAGTACTGAAAAGAAAACCATTCATTTTATTCCAAAATAGCAATCCAGAAGTACTGAGAGTCTAACAAAGCCTGACTCGGCTACAACAACTGAAAGTAAACTACTGGTGAAAGCATCCAACCTAGACAGAAAATAAACGGTGCTACGCACCCAACTAAACTGCAGTGAGACCCCTGGATCAGCAACGTGAAGACCTCTAGCTCTTGTCCACCTCGGGCACATACTCTGGATCGACGTCCTCCGGCTCTACGTACTCTGGCAGGTCCGTCTCATCAACGTACTCTGGCTCGGCACCTGACGTACAGCACCAAAAAAAGGAACTGTACATCAGGTAAAGTCTACAAAAGAGGGTTAGACTCTACTGTAAGTGTACTGAAATTTTAAGCAACGATTTACTGGTTGATTAGCATACTGTGGTTATCACATAGTAACAGAGCAGGTAAACGGAGCAGGAAAAAGTAAACCGCATCAAGCAGTAGTTGTAGCGTGTGCTGTCGACTACGGGACTAACCTAAGAGGGACGGGACAAGACGGGACAAGACACGTGTGACACGAAGGGTTCACGCCTTACGGTTCGAGGGGGATCAAACCCTCTCCCCGTGCGCACGCTCAACCCTACCCCAACCCAGGAACTCAGGACAAGAAGGTACAAGGATCACTCCTGCTAGGGAAGCATCCGAAACGCCCGAAAGCTTTTGTGTAACAGGGATCACTCTCGCGTGGAGAGCATCCGAAACGCCTGCAGGCTTTTTGTGTAACAGGGATCACTCTCGCATGGAGAGCATCCGAAACGCCCGCAGGCTTTTTGGGTAACAGGGATCACTCTCGCGTGGTGAGCATCAGAAACACCCGCAGGCTTTTTGTGTAACAGGGATCACTCTCGCGTGGAGAGCATCCGAAACGCCCGCAGGCTTTTTGTGTAACAGGACACGACACGCAAGGAATTTGTTATTCTAGGGGGTCCACATGCACGCACACACAGGAATAACCCTAAGGTGTCATATGATGTTGTTGTTGCACTTAGACTTCGTCGTCAAGTCTAAGTCGTCAGGGCGTCCCGGACGCTATCATTTCACGTCTGGTTATCTTTGTTCATAGTTTTTAACAGTTCTACAGTCTAAGGCCTAAACACGGCCGAAGGTGCAAGTGAGTAGACTTGCCTGCGGTGGCGAGTGTGTCGTCCGTCCAGAGCGTCTCGTCTAGGCGTCGCGTCTGCGGTGGTCTATCTGAAACAGGGTTACGGCGACGGTGTCAGGTCGCGTTTTTCAATAAGTCCTATTAGGGTTTGTTTCTAGATTGGCGGGACTACCCTATACGTCAAAAGTCACATTTTTCCGTTTTGTTCAACCTAGATCGACTTCTACCCTATGTGCACAGAAAAGTTGTCCGATTGTCGATCTTCCTACGGTGGAAATCATTTTACAGAAGATGAAAGTAAATTTAGTTTGAGTTGTCAAATTTTAGTTTAGGGTTTGATTTTGCTACGGTGTGGGCTAGCTACGAGTTAGGAGGACCAACCTCTCCGGTGTTTGTCGTAGAACGGAAGTCGAGTCTGAACGGTGGGATCTCCTCGTCGTCTGCGACGTCTCGGCTACGGGTAGCGTAGCCAGATACATCCTGTCAGTGAACTGGATGTACAGGCAGCGAGTAAGATCAGTTCATCGGCAAGACAGCGTGCACGGCCAACACAACGACAAAAATGGCGTCGTTGGAGCGTCGGAAAGAAATCATAATGGTGGTCTCGGCTTACACGTGGCTGTGGAGCGAAGACCGCTACTCGAGGGTTCTTGGCGGCGGGACAGATCCGTAGGGGGGTCCTCCGGTGGTCGAGGCGGCCGTACAGGCGTCGGACGGCGCCGGAAAACGTGCAGCAGCACAGCGGGCTGCTGTTATCGCGGCTGTCGCAAGAAAAACAGCCCGACAGGGGCTGTCGGTGGTGAGGACGGTGCGGGGAGCGGCCGTAACGGCGGCGGGGTCCCTCAGGTGGTCAGAAACGCGAACGGCGCTTGGAGGAGGCTGCAGCGGCTGTCGAAAACACAGCAGCGCGGCTGCTGCGTGCTTCTGCTTGCTACTACGATGCTAGCGGCCACCGACGGCGGTTCTCTGACGTCGTGGGCGGCCGAGGAGGGGGTGTGGGTGGTCGGTCGGCCTGTCTCGACGCGTTGGCCGCCGGCGAGGTTGAGAGCGAGGGAGAGAGAGCGAGAGGGGGAGGGGAGAAAACTCGGGCTCGTTTGTTAGGTGGCGGCTGCGAAAGAAAAACACAGCCCTAGGTTTAGTTTTACACGTGAATAGGTTTGGTAGGTTTAGTATTTAAAAATATTTCTTAATTGCTATTTGGCTAAAGAATATTGGGTATTTGGGGAAGAGAGATAGAGATAGGATGGGTGTACTTAGGGAAAAGAGAAAGTGCAGATAGAGGCTAAAATCATATCCATTGATACGTCTGAAGATACTTAGGGATTTGCTAAGATCTAATTACAAATCGAAATTTGAATTTGATTAGGGCTAATCAACGGTCGAGATTTAATCGGGAGATAACTCTCGCTACGGGCGTCGGAAAATTAATCTGAAAATACCGGGACGATCGTGTAGGTGAGACGCATGGGGCTACAGAGTCTGATCATGCATAACGCCTACCAAGAATTTACGTAAAATCGGGAACTGTGTTTTGAGATAAAAGACTAAAACGCCCCTATCATTCCAAGTCGTTTTACGAGAAAACGAGCCGTGAAATGACGTTCTCAAAAATTACTATAAAACTCTACACTCCCATACGATCACAACGGCATATCACAACGCATATACCAGAATCCAGAAATAGCCAAATAAAATACGCGCACGATAAAGCACGTGCACGCAGAAAATCCATAAGGTCAGAAAGCGACCATTACAGAAGATATGAATGGAATGGATCCGAGATCTAGTGTAGGGTGTGAAGCAGCAGCAGCATCAAAAATGAGAGTCGTCGTGGCAACAAAAGTGGTGACAGACACCACGATGCTCTAAGTGAAGACAGCTGATGCGTGGACAGAAGTAGTGCCAGGAAGTGTAGCTATGGATGCCGAAGTGATAGGATTGAAAGTGATGGGGTCCACAGGGACAGATAGGGTTCTGGCAGAGTCAAAAGTGGTGGAGACAGTAGTGGTGGGGACATGCTTCGAAATGGTGGAAATAGAAGGCTCGGGAGCATCAGAAACCGACGTGCCCTCGGGTCTGGGCACAGAAGAAAGTGAGGTAGTGACCTCGGGGATAGAGGTGTGGACAACCCCTGAAGTCCCTACGGTGAAGGTGAACGTGGAAGTGGTGGTGATGGGAGCACTGACAGCTGTGCAGGAGATGGTGGAGGAGCGGTAGTGGGAATTGGAGCGCTGGAAGTGTGTGGGGCCTCTATTGCTAGAGGCATGAGGGATGGGGATCGTGTGGGTGTGGGTGAGGACGTGGAGGCATCCGAGTGCTCCTCGGGTAATGGTGAACGGTGTCGATGGCACGACAACCGAGAAGAGGATGAGCCAGGGTCGTCAGCCTTTCTCTTCTTGGCTGGGGGCTTCCTAGGTTGCAACCTAGGCTGCATCGTGTGAGTGGGGTCCGGCTAAGCTATGATAACACGACATATGGTAATATAAAATAAAAGTGTAAGGAGTGTATCGATATCGAGAGTCGCGACGCAAGCGCGTGTGAGAGTACGCGGGCGATGCCTCGAAGCCAAAGTCCCCCAAGCTATCCAAAACCCTAGCTTCTCCTTGAAGAGCTCAAATATTACCTGCAATGAATAATGAAGATGATATTAGTAGGTAATTAAGAAATTAAACGGGGTTTAGGGTTCTAAAATAGGAAATATTTGGAATAGGGTTTGAATAGAGGAGAAATGGGGGGAGAGAGATTTGGAGAGGGGGGAAGATGAGGGGTGGAAAGGAGAGATGGGGTCGGACCGAGCTGGGTGGGAGGCGGCGCTCGGGTGGCGGGTGCGACGGCGCTCCGGTCGGGGTGATCGGAATGAGCGGGGTAGGTTTTGTCGAAGGGGAGCTCGGGCTCTTGGGTGAGTGGGGTTAGGGTTTGGGTCGAGCAGATTTAGGTTCAAATAAGCTGAGTTCGGTTCGGTTTAGGACGTGGGCCCATATCCCTTACGTCGCTGCTCGATCGAGCAGCGATAGCTATCGCTGCTCAATCGAGCTCAAAAGTTATGAAAAAGAGTTGAAATTTGAACCCTAGGTCATGCCCAGTTACTCGACCGAGCTACTTACTCAGCTCGGTCGAGTTGAATTAAAATAGAGCAGTGATTTTTAGCTCTTCTTACTCCCACTGTAGCTCGACCGAGTAGGGTAGCTACTCGGGCGATTCCATTAAGCTTCCAGAGCCCCCTTTTAGCACTTTTGGACTTCTACTGTAGCTCAACCGAGTAGGGTAGCTACTCGGCCGAGTCCATTAAACTTCCATAGAGACGTTTTAGCACTTTTGGACTTCTACTGTAGCTCGACTGAGTAGGGTAGCTACTCGGTCGAGTCTAATTGATTACAGAGTGCTATTTTACCCCTTTCCTCCCGCTTACTGTAGCTCGACCGAGTAGGGCAGCTGTCAGTCGAGTGACATTGTGTTGTCTCCCAATCTAGATTTGGCTCTCCTCGGCGTTTCTCCTAGGCTCCTTTTCCAAATTTTCATCGTTTCGCGTGCTCTCTCTGTTCTTCACATGTACAAGTCAGAACACTTCAGAAATTTTTATATTTTTATATTTTATGATTTTTCTAATGAATTAAAAACATTTTTATTTTGGTTTTTTGAATGAAAAGAAAAGCAAAAAGAAAGAAATAAAACTAAAAGATAAAAAATTTGGGTTGCCTCCCGATAAGCGCTTGTTTAAAGTAGTAAGCTCTAATCCCTCAAGATTTTCAATGATGCTTGTCGATGTTGGGCGCATACGAAATACGCCTGTCATGCTTCCCAATGAGGCCTTGTGGTGAAAGTTGGCATGCCTCTCCTCGTTGGTCGTCAGCGGCCGAATAGATTGTAGCATCCGGTTGTTGATCAAGCAATTGTATATCTGGTGGCTCCTCATCGAGTACTCGCAAGTAAGCGGCCAATGCCTTGTTATGCACGACATCACCGTTGTCGTCTAAGCTCGTCCTCATGGAGTCTTTAGAGATCTCCTCTATGGTGTATTCGTCAGTAGCCTCGTCATCTAGGAGTTTTAAGTAGCTTGCATCCTCGCGTGGGAAGCGCTCCTTTATCGGCCTTTGGAGATGGAACTCGACCTCAATGTTGTCGACATTCATAGATAGCGTCCCCTCATGGACGTCGATCAAAACTACAGGCGTCGCCATGAATGGACGTCCCAAAATAATCTGAGAACTCCCCTTCTCCGTTATGTCTATAATCACGAAGTCTACCGGGCATAGTCTTCCCGGTATTTGTAGAATGATGTCGCGTGCAATAACAACTGAGTAGGTAATTGATTGGTCCGCCAATTGGATGCTCATGTCGGTAGCCTCGAGTTCTGTTTCCGTACTCAACCTCTTGAAGATGGAGAGTGGCATCAAGCTAATGCTTGCCCCCAAATTGACCAAAGCTCTGTCAATAGGGATGCTGCCTATGGAGCATGGTACCGTGAAGCTTCCGGGATTCGGAAATTTCTTAGGTAGGGAATTCTTAACGATGGATGTGTAATTATCCGCTAGCTTCACCGCTTCTTGCTTGCGCTTTCCTGCTATTAGATCTTTCAAGAATTTGGCATAAGTGGGGTCTCCGTAAGCGCATCCAAAATGGGGATATTCAATTGTATACCCTTGAGTAGCTCTTTAAACTTGGCATACTTTTTCTCTAAAGTCGCCATGGCGAGTCTCTGAGGATAGGGAGGTGGAGGTCGGCTCTCCTTGTCCTTAGCGGCATCCTTTGGAACATGTTTTTCTGAAGTAGTAGCATCTGCCAGTGCCGTAGTGGTAGTAGGCAAGGTGGAAGGTAAAGCTTCCATCTCTCCAATAGCATGTGGCTCCTCTATAGCTCTCTCCTCATCCTCGGCCGTAATAGGTGCTGAAATAGTACTGATATCTTCCTCTTGAGTTGGAATAGCTGATTTTTTGCTCACATTCTTAGAGACCGGTGCCACTACAGTGTTGGTACTCTTTCCTCCCATCATGGTTATCGCGACCACCGTGTTAGCTTGCCCCCTAGGATTTGGCTCAGGCTGAGAGGGCAATCTCCCTTGAGTCTTCCTGAGTTGGGACATTTGGGCCTTCAGTTCATCCATGGTGGTGTTTAGATTCCTAAGATGCGCTGAATTTTTGGCGTTGATTTTTGCTTGCCCGCTCATAAAGGTGTCCAAGGTCGCCTCTAAATTGGATTTTGGAGTCACCGGTGGGTATTGTTTCTGTGGTGGGTGATTGTAGCACCCGATGGTCTATAGGGCCCAGATGGCCTAAACCCATACTGTTGTTGCTGTGTAGGTGGCCCTTGTTGCTGAGGAGGTTGTTGTGGCCTTTGTTGGGTTGGAGGTTGCAATACAACATTTGGGTTGCTATAAGAAAAACCAGGATGATTTCTCACCGCCGGATTTTGCCACTGATTTATCCCCTTTCCTCCCATATAAAGGACTTGCTCTGTCGGTACGTCCGTTCCTTCCCAGGACACTTCTATTAGGGCGTACCCTTGCTCGGTGTAGTCTTCATGAGTAGCATATACCAGAGCTCAAGGAGCAAGGGGAATAGCATCCAACCTCTGTTCTATCCTTGCTACCTGCTTGCAGAGGGTCTCGAGTTGCCCATCTAGGTGTGTAGCTATCTTCACCTCGGAACCCTTAAGTGTTGAGCGTTCATTGCTCCATTGTTGGTTGTTAGAGGCCATTTGTTCCAACAAAGATATGGCCTCCTCAGGTAGCTTGTCCAAAAGAGCACCTTGAGTGGAGGCGTCGATGATCATCTTGGTATATGGCTTGAGCCCGTTATAAAAATTCCGAATAAGGTCCCACTCTGGGACTCCATAGTGGGGGGCACTGGCATTGCAAATCCTTGAATCTCTCCCATGCCTCATATAACGAGTTGACGAGGTCCACGAATGGGCTTTAGCGACCCTCATTGAGCAAAAAGGACGCATGGCTCAATATTTCAACTCAAAGGTTCGCAGACGTAGCTTTCGTGTAGGCGACTTGGTGCTGCGTAAGGCTGCTTTCACTCCCGAGATTCTTAAGCAAGGAAAGCTCGCAGCAAAGTGGGAAGGACCTTACACAGTAATCGAGGTACTCGATCCTGCCACCTACTGGCTCGCTACATTGGATGAGACAGAACTACCTCATCCTTAGAATGTCGAGCACTTGCGGAAGTATTATCAATGATTGTACCATCGAGGGTAATTACACTAAATGATTGAAACTTATCTTTGTCTTTTATCTTATGCCGATTCATGATAAATGCAAAGTCAATTGTTTTCTTCCAATATCCACATGATAATCTCTAACTCTAGTCGTCAGCCGTAAGCCGAGGGATCACCCATCGCCACTGAATGACCCACGATAGTTATCGGTCGTAAGTCAAATGGGCCTCGCCCCTCTCCACCGTACGCCCCTAGTCGTAAGTCGTAAGTCGAGGGATCATCCCTTGCCACTGAATGACCCACGATAGTCATCGGTCGTAAGTCAAAGGAGCCTCATCCCTTGCCACCGAACGACCCTAGTCGTAAGCCGTAAGCCGTAAGCCGTAAGCCGTAAGCTGAGGGATCACCCCTCGCCATTGAACGATCCATGACAGTCGTCGGCCGTAAGTCGTAGGGGCCTCATCCCTTGTCACCGAACAACGCTGGTCCTCAACCGTAAGCCGAGGGATCATCCCTCTCCACTAAACGACCCATGACAGTCGTTGACTGTAAGCCGATGGGGCCTCGCCCCTTTGCCACCAAACAACTCTCGAATTTCGTTGGCTCTAAGTCGAAGGGGCTTTGTCCCTCGCTACCAAACGAAGCGTGGTTTATGGTTTAAAAGATCGTATTCATCAATTGAGTGCGCCTAACCTATCAACGACCAAACTTATCGTCGACTACTACGAAGTTGGAAGTTAAGTCGTCAAGGGGCCAAACACACGCATTTGTTCAAACCAATAAAAGCGCAAAAATTGCAACAGTTTTCATTTATTTTTTCAAAGGAAAAAGGTGTGAAACCAGAAAAATTGCAACAAGCTTAAGCTAAGGACTGCAGGCCTAAGCATGAGGAGGAGCACCTATGGGTACAAAGATGCTGTGGAAAGCTTTCATCGCCTTTGTGAACCTTGCTGTAAGCTCTGCCTTCTCTCTCGCAGCGGCCTCCTCGAGCTCGACGACTTTGGCTCGAAACTCAGTGGCCTCCGCCTTGCAAGCCTTCACCCATCTCTCAGAGTCAGAAGCTTTGGCTCGAAGCTCGGTCGCTTCATTCTTAAAAGCGTCGAGGTCTGCCTCGAGCTGAGCCTTCTCCATCCTTCACTGAAGCTCGGCGGAATTTCAGAGGTCCGACATGGACGAGAGGCTATTCTTAGCATCTAAAGCTTCTCACTCGGCCTCCGCCTTGGCTACGAGGGCTTTCTCCAAGTCCTCCTCTGACTTTCTCGTCTGAGCCTCAAGCTCGAACGCCTTGCGCTCAGCGTCGGCCACCCACTGACCTCCTTCAATCAAGTCGACGACCTAACGACACAACACGGTGCCATGAACAGACATCTGCAGAAAAGATTAGTCAGGGAAGGATAAATCACGCGTCAATAGACAGAAGGTGGACGCCGTACCTAATATCCGCTCTCCACAAAGAAGTTGGCCATCTGTTCAAGGTTCAACCTCTGAAAAAACTCCATATCCCTAGGGAGGATCGAATTCTTCACTAATCGAGCAATCATCCCAAAGTCCAACATGGCCAAATCCTCCCTTCCAACGGCGAAGGGAGGTTAGTAAGGGTCACCCCAAATAGGCCCTGAGGAGCGAGACGAGAGTCGATTGAGTAGTAAAGCTCAATCAAACTCTGTAGGGATCCGGTCGACCAGAGGGATGGGTGACACAATACCACCCCAGGGTTATTGATCCAGAAGGGGCATCATGGGAGTCTGAGACGCCAAAGAAATCTCGATCGCCCCCTGAGACTCGAGAGGGACAACCCCGATACCTTTCACCATGGGTGAAGGACGAGTATTCTCCTCCTCTACTCGCCTCATTTTTCCTGGATCCTCCTCCTCTTGGGAGGACATCTTCTGTTTCTGGCCAACAGCTTCGGTCGGCTCAGCGACGTCGGGAGCGTCGACGTCAACCACCACCAGTGGCTCCGAGACCATGACGGAGGCAATGGGCACAGCAGTTTGAACGAGGGCCTGACTCAAAGCCTCCCTTTAGGGGGCACGAGAAGAAGGCCTCGAGGTCTGCCTCACCTCACCCCCCTTAGAAGAAGAGCTTTGGCTGATTGGGAGGGGAGATCGAGAGCTCAACCCTTTAATATGAGCACTCAACCCTTCAACACGAGCACTCGACCTTTCGACGCTCCTCTTCTTCTTTCATTGCTCCCTCTAGACCCGATCCATTCCAGAGTCACCACTCAGGTAGCTTCCATTCGTCATATCCGCAAACAACGGGTGTAAGTGGCTGTAATAAAGATACAGAGTCGATATGCATTACCTGGGCTCCACAAAAGGGTCTTCAGTCGATGACCATCCAACAGATATGTAGTCAACCTCTCTCGCCTTGGTCGACCCAGAAGGAGCTTTGCTGCCTCAACCTCGCCTGGCCATAGCCTCTTCCGACGAAAACCGGTATTCTTCAGCGAGCCTGGAACTCAGAGAACTCCAACCAGTGAGCATCGGTCCCAGAGCAGGAAGGACGACAAACACGAAGGTATCTTTCCATCTGGGATTAGAATACGGGAGGTCGTGTATGAGTCTCACTGCCTGACGAGCGGTGATATGGTACCACACTTGACGGGGATCGAGTACTATCCAAAAGAAGTACTTGAACAGCTCGATGGATGGACGGACCCCACAGAGCTCACAAAGCACAATGAATCCAACTAAGGGAGAAAAAACTTGGGGTGCGAGTTGACACAGGGAAAGCTCAGAAGAGCATAAGACTTCTACAATGAAGAGGTGAAGAGGAAATCGAAGTCCTAGGTGAAAATCTTTAAGATACACCCCAACCTCGTTCTTCCGTGGAAAACACTCTCTCTCATCCGAATTGGGCACACTAGCCCTAAAAGGATAGCAGAGACAACCTTGCCAGACCTCTGAGGTCAGATCGAGGGAGAACCCAGGGGCCATCTCTAAGATAACTTCGGGAACCTTCAAGCTCAGATCCCTCCGATGAATGGGACGGTCTGGTTTGATCCGAGCCACTTTCCCCCTTCCAGGAACTTCCTCGTATTGAGGGGGTCGAAGTCGTGCCATGATCTCCTCATAGGACGGGTCCTTCATCCTACCTGGAGCAAACATACCTAAGGGGTCTAAAGAAGAGTCAGGGTCAATCAGGAGAAAGTAACTTAGGAAGAACAAGTAATCTCTGAAGTAGGCAACGGCGGATTCAAGCTTTCAAAACAAGGAAGAAGGTCGGAGCAGAAAAACCTTTCTCCTCCCTCACTTCTCTTTTATACGAAAGAGTTCAACCGACTAAAGATCGATGAATTACACTTGTCCAAAGACGGCCTCAAGAAGCAGTGGAGATTGGTTCAAAGATGGAAGGGTTTTTGCGGCACAAATCAAATCGAACTTTTTGAAAACTGTGCACATTTAAGGAGATTACACATCATGTGGTCTCAATCAACACAGTTTCTGAGGCATGAATGATAGGGGCCATTGTTAATGCACAAATCTGGATCATGCTGGAGAATCAGCGACCCAACCCATTTGGTGCCCACAACCCGATACTCGTCGCTCAAAGCGGAGTATTACCAAGTCAAGTGAACGGGTTGTTTGATCGTTAGGCTTGTGCTGATATTTAGGGGGGTTAGTGGGGCCGAATAAATGGGCAGTCATTATCTCGAATCCGGAGAAGATCGTGCCCAAATCAATGAAGGGATGGTTACACACGATCAATAGGGAGCTGCATATAAATACCTAAAAGACAAAGGAAAAGGGGTTCCAATTCTCAAGGTACGAGATCTAAGACATAGACTCAACTACTTCATTTGATATTTCTTACATTATAGAGCTTGTGACGTCAAACTTGAGACGAACCTCTGTGGGTCAATCTCAGCTGCTCCAAGCTCCCTCTCATCCTTAAGTTTCCACACTAACGTAAGCATCGGAGGGGATTTGGGTCGGGACCCAGATCCGACCCCCCATCGTATCTTTGTGGTGTAGATCGACGAGTCACCATCCTCTGCGAGGGTTGCTTCCGAGCTTTCCAACCTCGAACGATCAACGTACAAGTCGTCCGAGGGTCGATCGAGCACTGCATCCCAACCAACTTCCATCATTCGACCCTGGTTCTACCTGCCTAGTGTCCCACCTCACTCGTCGACGAGGCGCCGACTTAGCACGAAGGGCCCACGTCAGCCTGACAACTGTCTCGGTCATTTTTGGTCTTAACGTGATACAATCTTTCAAATAGATACAATCTTATCGTCCCACTAAGTAGTCTATTTACAACATGGTATTTTTTTCATCTATGTTTGCATTTTTTTCATTTAACACATGATGGTTAACACAAACATGCTCATGCCTCTAGCATTTATGGGCTTAAACCAGCTATTATCAGACATCACAGTGTACTTCAAACTACAATCTCTCATATCCCTTCTTACTACATCCATTGCTGCTTTCTTCAGTATTATCTATTTCTATTGATCTCAAGATTCATATATTTTCTCTTTCTAACAAACGTATCAATAGGTCTTCAATGTATATGGTCAAACTATCTCAAGTGATGTTCTCTCATCTTATCCTCTATAGAAACCACGTATACTTTTGTTTGAATATCCCTATTTATTAACTTATCTTTTCTCGTGGTTCCATGCATCTACTACAACATTCATATCTTTGCTACACACACACACACACACACACACACACACACAGAGAGAGAGTTCATATTCTTAGTGAATAATGATATTACCATTTAGCAAATTTAGTCTAATCATTGTGATATAAAATTTACCTTTTAGTCGCAATAGTACATTTTGATCGTATAACACTCCAGTTGTGGCTTCATCTTCAACCATCCTTTTTTAAATCTATGTTCACCATCTTTCTTAATCATTGCATTCTCTTGAATAATAAAACTGAAATGCCTAAAATACTTACTTATCGATATACTTTTCCGTCCAACTTCACCACACTATGATCTTTATGTCTCACTCTACCAACCTTATCTTCCATATACTTGGGTTTATTCTTGCTAAATCTGAAATTTCATGTCGTTAAGGGTTTCTTCTAAAGTTTACCACTGTTGGTATAATCAATCAAAACTGGTTCTATTATTGAAAAAAAAAGAATTGACCGTCGTAGTACGCTCGCGTATTGTAAAGCTTCCCTGTAACGGTCATAAACCGTAGTATTATTTTTCTTTAGTAGATTTTGATGTATGTTATTTTTCCTATGTTTTCAATAAAATTCTTAGCATTTATTTCATGATTGTAATGAATCATTTAAATTAAATTAATAATTAAACTTCATTTTTTATAAGAAGAAACAATAGATGCATTAATTAAAAATTTAAAATATAAAAGTTATGTAAATGCAAATAAAAATTTATAAATGATAAAGAAATTTATTAATAATAAAATAAAGAAAATTAAAGTACAATATCACATTACCTAGGAATTAGACATCCTAATGGAATTCCTATAACTAAAAATCATAATTTAAAATTCTAATTATTCCCAATCCAAACCCTAACCCTAACCCTAACCATAAACCATGTATATACTCATAACCCTGCCCTAGTTGTACTTCCATATAGCTAGTTGCACCCTTGCCTTGATCCCTTGGAATTTCGTTGTAGGAGAATAAGGAGTGCATATCTCATACCGTTCAACTGATTTCAGTAAAATCAAGTAGGTTCCATATGAGTTTTTCCTTCTAAAAATTCAAAATTTAATTGTTTTGATTTAAAAAAGATTTATGAGATCATGCTATAGTTTTCATATGTTTTGTTCGTTAAAAATATTCATTTGTAGTTGTTGTAATCATGAAAATCCATAACATATGTTCCCATGTTTATGACCCTTAAATTTCAGATTTTTGTTGTCAAAATAATTGTTTAAAATTTAATCTTGATGAGATCTATTTATATTTATGATGCAAGATATGATTTTTATTATAGATCTCCTTGTTGGACATGTTTTTAATTCATGAATCTTGGCTATAGACCAAATCCTGACATGATTAGGATTGATCAACACAGAACCCAATGAAAAGACTTGATTTTGTTTAAAACCCTAGTATTAAACTCGGGCCAAACCATTTGGTAGTGACACATCGTGGTCGTGATCCATCTCATGATCATAAAACCCATAGTCGTGCTTGCCCATGGCCGTGGGTGGCTAATAGCCGTAAGGCCAACAGCCGAGTAGCACTACTCTGCTGCTTGCTTGCATCTAAATAATGAAACTCTCAAGCACAGGAGGTCAATCAAGTAATATAATCCGTTGAGTCTGGAGTCAAATCCACATGGACAAGTCTTTCTACACTATCGCCAATTCATTGGATCATGTAAAAATAATGGTGGGCAACATCTAAACTTGCTAGCATTATAATGATGGAAAATAGTGGTAAAGTGGGTGAAACTATCAACCTAATCCAAACAACTAGGGTTAGAGGATCGAACGAGCAATTTACAAGGCGGAGTGTTTAGGTTATGGTTTTGCTAGGGATGGTAGCAATCACGGATCTAGTGGCTCAGATATAACTCAATGGTGAATCCCTTTTGGTACTTGCACCACCGAAAGATACTCTCTCGGCGTTGAGCTTACAGTATAACTTAATTGAGAATCCTTTTTGAGGCTTACGCAATTGGAAAGTATCCTTTTAGGGTTTGACACTAACGCTCGATAAGGTCGATGAATCGACGCTAACTAGTATCCTATCGCATCATTGCTATCATAGGACAAGTGCTAACCCCTCTCTTGAGGTATATTACACTTAACATACACCCTCTCGGGTTGCGATTGAATGGAAATATAAGTAGAACCAAACAAAGCAATAGATTTAATCAATCAAGCATGCTAGAGACAATTAAAGGTAGTTGCTAAAACCTAGGTTTCATGTCCTAAAATATTGGTTACCCCCTTGTAAGTGTGACAATCCCCTAAAACATGGTCTGTTGGAATACTGCAATAGAGGGTTTATGTAGAAACGCTAAATACAAGCAACATAGACATTAATCTAACAAGAGACAATAAATTTGCAATTAGCATCATCCAAAACTACATCACAACCCAACACATCATAATATTAGCCAAGCATGATGAAAAAGGAGCAATGTTTCATTAAAATAGTATCATCTCATAAATACAAAGCTAATACAAGAAAATACACAAGAGGGAAGAAGAGATTTACATCTAAATCACTCAGAGGTGGTGCCTTTGGCCCTCCAAATGTGCATCTCCAAGCTCATTACCCCTTGTATGGCCTCCAAAACCCTAGAAATTTG
Source organism: Scilla litardierei (assembly GCA_030789695.1). Lineage (NCBI taxonomy): Eukaryota > Viridiplantae > Streptophyta > Magnoliopsida > Asparagales > Asparagaceae > Scilla > Scilla litardierei. The sequence goes on from CM061133.1 coordinate 159,327,482, forward strand.
AATGAGGAAGAAGAATGATAGAATGTGGGCTAGGTTTCAAAAACCATCAAAATAGCCTTCTAATCATGAAACGGGTCTGAAATCTGCACCCAAAACATGCTACCAGAAACAAACCCACCGTAACGGGTCAGGTTTCATCCACTACTGCCCGACCTGCTTTGTTGCCTCACATGCAGCGCCCACGCATGATACTACGATTGGCTTAGGGTCGGGTTACACTTGGCACGTCTAACCTGCATGAATCGCGCCACTCCGCTCAATTGGCTTACTGATGCACGCTTACGTCAGTGCATGTTAATTTTGAATTTTTTCTTAACTGATTCCTGGCCTGTAAAACTCTCAGAAAATTGCCCTGACATCTGAATAATCTGGAAAAAAGCGGTTGGACTCGAAAAATTACAATCTTCACCTGAGAAATAAAATGAGCCAAGATTAAGCTATAAAAATGATATTTTGTGCACAAATAAATGATTTGCTCTCATATTAGATGATATTATCAAAACACACGCATCGGAGTCAAAATGAACACAATATATGCACAAAATGCCCATAAATAGGGGATAAATATGTAACATTATCCTTGAATCACATCCTCTACTAGATGTTTGCTAGTTCCTAGCCAAATAAGCGACAAATTCAGATGTCCATACAAAGCACATCAAACTCTCTCCATTGGCCATGACACAACACAAAGCATCATTTTCCAACAATTACTAACACATAATATACACAGCTATGAAAAAGCACAAGCTAGAAGACATTTTCTCTATTCAGCTTTCAATTAGTAGAATATAAATCAATGTTATGTACGAATCAAAAGTAAGTGATAATGGCTTAGCATGTTTATGTGAATCTTTCAAGGAAATGGCAATCACAACATGTCCATCATTCCTTGACTTGTCGAAATTTGCTATCCTCATTCATGTTATTTTATTCTTTTTTCTTTCACTTTTTTGAATAAAAGCTTAGAATGGTCCATGTAGTGAGTGTTGGGTCCATGGCTCCAACATCGGGAGATTTTAGGGCATTATGCCAAGAAGGACCCCTCGAACCTATTAACTCAAACCATTTAAGTTTTTGTTATTATTTTGTGCACTCCTCCATACTCCATCTTTCGACGCAAATCCCCAATGCTTCTTGAGGTGCAAGGACCTAGCTACTCAATAAGAGTTGGAAGAACGATGCATTTTATTCATTCTTTGCTCATTATTTTCTCTTTTTTCAAACATGAATTAGCAAGTCAAATGACCACTCTTCAGCACTAAATTGAACATGTTGTTATCCAATTTCCTTTTAGATTACTAACCATTCCATTCAATTCAGACTACCATGATCCATGCATCACGTGGGTTTATAAGGCAATAAACCAATTTAAGCTATTTCGAGAACACATATCATGGACATTATGAACATGTTCTATAAAAGGCACATTATCATATCATTTCATGTGAAAAACACACTCCAAGTCATGCCATAGCCAATTTCAAGATTTGGAACAAAAAGAAATAATCCGAAAGAGGCTATATCACTATACTTAAGGGATTAAGTAAACAAGGAAAGAGGTTTGGTTGGAGGCAAAAATAATATGTAAAGTGATTGGATAATGCAAAATGTATGTCTTCTTTCTAAAAAAATTTTAGGCAAAATCCTAAAAGCCTAAAGCTTCTAACACCACCCCCCAACTTAAAGACAAACATTGACCTAAATGTTGAAAGAGTATTAGATTCATTCAAAAGCAAATATCCTAGAAAGCATATAAAAGTACACGGAAATAAAAATATATACTACTGGAAAGAACACAACATGGTCAAATAACGGATCATGGATGTATTTTGGTGGAGGCAACTGCTCAAATAGCATTTTGCACTCTTCAACGAGTATTCTTTCTCTACTTGCACCCTCATGGACAAGCGTTGACACAACCCAGCATATCTTCTTAATTTTTGCATATTTATCATGTATGAGATACGTTATGTTAAGAACAGGTAGACACACTTGCTTATCCACAAAAGCTTACCATAATGGGTCATTGTTATGCCCTAAAAGCCGGCCTAGTTGATAAATGCCCACTCAAATAACCCATCAACAATCCTCATCAATAAGGACCAGTTCGCCAAGACTAAGAAGAGCTCAACGAGGCTCGGAGCAGTGCACCCTTGCGAATCGCCAAGCTTGTCAACCAAGCCCAAGTCATGGCCTGCCGAATCTGAGACCTAGCTCACCGAGTCTTTGAGTAGCTCACCCGAACAGAGCAAAAAGATCACCATCCGAATCAAAGAAAAGAGCCCTTCGGCTGAACACATACGTTCTGTGCTAGCTCGTCCCAGAGTAGCTCGCTCGAAAGCAGCTCACCTACCTCTCTGCCCCGGAAGCAATCTGCCCAAGGAGGAAGACGACATGCCACATGTATCACTGTAAGTTTCACTACAGACAAATCTGACAAAAAAGCACACATGGTCGCTTCGTCGCCTGACGATCTGACAAAAGCGCGCCTGTCCGCTTCGCCGCCTGACGGCCTGACAAAAGCACGCCTAGCATTTTACCGCCAGATAGCCTGACAAAAGCACACCTGATATTTACGGCTCTGACAACCTGACAAAAGCGCGCCTGACACGTTCGGCCCAAACGCCAACGGTCGAATCCCTGACATCCTAACACCACCAGCTCAGCAAAAGTAATCGACTCCAGCAGCATATAAATACCCCTCTCCTCCAACGAGAGAGGGGTTGGTTTTTGGCTAATCTGTAAGAAACTCCTAACACATCCAGTTACATCCAAGGTCGAATATCCTCCATTTATTCGTACCTTCCACACTAGTTTGCCACGTAAGCACCGATCTGCCCTCAAGATCGCCCTTCGTGTCTAACATTCTCTCACAAGTCATCAACTGACTTAAGCATCATAGGGGCTACGGGCTGACAGCCGGCCCAGCCTTTCTGACGAGTTGCTCTTCTTGTAGGAAGTTCTGAAGGGTTTTATCGGACCCGTATGGCTCAGATCTATGCCCATCCTAAGTCGGACGGACTACAGAAGCATAATAAGCACAGTGAAAAAATCAAATGATAAACATTTTGGCGAAGCCTTAAGGAAAGCCAGAACCTTATCCAAGATCTATATCGATTTAAGGTGGATCTGACCACCCCAAGAGGGATCTATACTACTGCGACATAATTAAAACTAGGCTAGAAAGCTACTAAATGACATATTTGGAATCTTGCCTTAGAGCAGGCAAGATGTATCGCACCACCTTCTTTCGCTCTTCGAAGCTGAGTCACCTTGCGCCCTCAATCTGATCCACCCGAGGCGAGCCGATACCCGCCTCCGAGCCAACCACTTGCCAAAGAAGATTTCACTTGAGGAGATCCATGTCAGAGACTTCTAGATCAGATCCAAACCTCCTCGCTGTCTTTCTAGGACTCGATTGGAGGATAGGAAAAGAGAGGAGGAATAATTAAGTCGTCGATCGAGCGTGCTCAAAAATTAGGAGCTTCTCGAATCGGAGACTTGGTGCATACTTTTCCAAGGGGTGCACACCCCTATTTATATAGGGAGCTGTACCCCATGCTCATTGCACGAGCAATGTGGGACTAATTAGTGAAAGAGGGATTTAATTAAGCTATTAAGCCTTTCTCAAAAGCCTAACTTCAACCAATTAAATCTCCCTCACCATTGAGCTTTTGAGACGATACAACCTATCATTTTGAAGAGCTTCAAATGGTGAACGCGTAGGAACAAATGGCGATGAATTCCGACTTCGTTTGACCCCTCAAACAATTGCTCAAAGTTGAGCAAAAAGTCGTAGCTCGTAGCCGTCGTCAAGGGTTTCCAAAAACCTAGAAAACAGCCAATCGGGGGCCCCTAACCCGCGGGCACGACCGCTAGGCCCAGCAGGTGCACCCGCCTTCATTGCGAGCAGGCACTCGAAACTAGGCACAGCGGGCGCCTGGCCCGCTTAGCGGGCTGCACCCGCTGGGCCAGGCGGAGCGGGCGGGCTCCCCGCTGGGCCACAACAGGCGCCAGGCCTGCTAAGCGGGCCGGCCCCGCTTGGCTCAGCAGGCACGCACGCCCGCTTAGCGGGTGTCCCCCACTCTTTGCAGGTGGGCCCACCCGCTTAGCGATCGTTCCCCGCTTCGCCTTGAGGGTTTGGCCTCCCCAAAGTGGGTCTGACCCACTTTAGCGTTTTTCTGCTATTTTCGTGTTTCTGTGCTCTTTTGAGCTCCAATTCCAATGCGGTTTCTTCATGTGGATTCCTCAGGAAGTTCTCTTCAATCTCAAATGCTAAACTCCTTTAGCTTTATTCTCACAATTCATTTGTGAGCTTAATTATTCCATTGCATCAAATGCATTCCTCTTAACGTTCTTACTAATACTAAGACGTGAATACTACTCGGTGTGAGACCCTACATCCTGACCCTACTACAGATTAGGACTCGAAGTCCCTAGACGACAGTAACCACGAGCAACAGGTTTCGTCCCTATTTTAGAATCATACTTACGTGATTGACCCAATGACTAAAGTATCATCGGGATCACACCCGCTTTATCAGGTGCCTTAACCTTCTAATGCTCCCTTTTAGTCCTTGTTTTAGTCCCTTCGTCATTCGGCACAAACCAAGATGGGCCACTTGAGACTTTAAGCAAGCAAGTAGCAGGGATTAAACAGAGGTTGAATGCAATTTTCCCCACTCCTAGAGCTCCATTTTATGTCACATACAAGGACTACGCTGAGCAAAGGTACGACCCATTAGAAGGTTCCTATGAGGGAACGGATGTGCCAACAGAGTAATTCCAATACATGCAAGGAGATGGGAGAAATTAATGGCAACATCCGGCGGCGAGAAATCACCCCGGATTATCAAATGGGAATCCAAATGGAGCATTGCAACCTCTACAACAACAAAGGCCACCACCACCTCCTCCTCAACAACAAGGGCCGCCTCCTCAGCAACAACAGTATGGGTTTGGGCCATCTGGGCCTTATAGACTGTCGAGATACACCAATCGCCTGCCACATCAACAATACCAATCGATAGCCCATAGACCCAATTTAGAGGCAACCTTGGATGCCTTCATTAGTGGGCAAACGAAGATCAATAGTGAGAACGTGGCACAATTTAGGAATCGTAATGCCTCCATTGACGAGCTAACGCTCAAATGTCACAACTCATGAAGACTCAAGGAAGATTACCTTCTCAGCTTGAGCCTAATCCTAGAGCCCAAGTCAACACGGTGGTTGTAGTCACCACGAGGGAAGGAAAGATTACCGACAATGTCATGGTGCCGGTTTCTACCAAGGTGAGCCAAAAATCAACCACTCATGTGCAAGATGGAGACACTACAATTTCAGCCCCAATTGTGGCAAAGGACGTGGAGAAAGCTACAATTGAGCCCAATGTTATAGGAGAGAGGGAGGCTTCGCCTTCTAAATTGCCTACTACCACTACGGCAACAGAGGATACTATTACTTCCAACAAGTCCATTCCAAAGGATGCCGCTAGAGACAAGGCAAGCCGACCTCCACCACCATATCCTCAAAGGTTATCCATGGCAAAATTAGAGAAGAAGTATGCCAAGTTCTTCGAGCTTCTCAAGGGAATCCAATTGAACATCCCCTTTATGGACGCTATCACGGAAATCCCCACCTATGCTAAGTTCTTGAAGGATCTTATTACGGTGAAGCGTAAGCAAGAGGAGGTGAAGCTCTTGGACAATTGCACCTCCGTCATCAAAAATCACCTACCGAAGAAGATGCTGGACAGTGAAAGTTTTACGGTGACATGCTTCGTTGGCGGCACCCCCATTAGTGGAGCTTTGATCGACTTGGGAGCGAGCATTAGTTTGATGCCGCTCACCATCTTTAAGAGGCTAAATATTGGGACGGAACTTGAGCCGACCGACATGAGCATGCAATTGGTGGACCATTCTATCACCTATCTGGTGGGCATAGCATGCGACATCATATTGCAAATACCGCCTTGGTTATGCGTGCCGGTAGACTTCGTGGTCATAGACATGCCGGAAAAGGTTAGTTCATAAATCATATTGGGACGTCCATTCATGGTGACGGCCGGAGTATTAATTGATGTCCGTGAGGGGATGCTATCTTTGAATGTGGGCAACATTGAGGTTGAATTCTACTTGCAAAAGCTGATGAGGGACCGCGCCCCACAAGAGGATGCGAGTTATCGTGAGCTCTTGGAAGACGAGGCTACTGATGAATACAACATGGAGGAGATCTCCAAAGATCCCATGAGAATGAGCCTAGACGACGATGGTGATGTCGTATAAAACAGTGGTGGCCGCCTACTTAAACGCATACTTGACGTGGAGTCCCCGGATATACCATCGCATCATCAAGAACCAGAGGCTACGATCTTTTTAACTGAGGAAGGCCAACGAGGAGAGGCGCTCCAAATACTACCGCACGGAATCATTGGTAAACATGATGCACGTATTTCATACGCTTCCAACATCCCCACCACACATTTAATACCTCGAGGGAGTCGAGCTTATGACTTAAAACAAGCGCTTATCGGGAGGCAACCTGATTTTCTTCCCCTTAGTTTTGTTTTTTTTCTCTTTTTTTCTTCTTCTTTCTTCTATTCAAAAACCAAATAAATACGTTTTTAATTCTAGATAAATACAAAAACATAAAAATTTGATGAGTTCTTCCTTCTACTGGTTGAACAATGAGGAGAGCGTGCTAAACGATGAAAAGAAGGAGAAGGAACCGAGAGGAGAGTACCAAAGAACAATACCTAGCATGGAGGGCCTGGAGAGGCCACTCGACCGAGTAGCTACCTTACTCGGTTGAGCTACAGAAAGCTGGAGAAAGATGCCAAAAGTGGCTCTGGAAATCAATTGTGACTCGACCGAGTAGTTGCATACTCGGTCGAGCTACAGTCAGAGTCCCATGAGGTTGAAAAGGGCACTCTGTTTCTAATTCGACTCAACCGAATATCTTTCCTACTCGGTCGAGCTACAGAAGGAGTCCAAAAGTGCTAAAAAGGGGCTCTGGAAATCTTAATGGACTCGACCGAGTAGCTACCCCACTCGGTCGAGCTATAGTGGGAGCAAAAGAGAGCTGAATCAACACTCTGTTTCAATTCAGCTCGACCGAAATGAGTAAGCAGCTCGGTCGAGTACTAGAGCATAAATTCTAGATTCAAATTTCAAGTTTTTTTATATCTTTTTAGCTCGACCGAGCAGCTATCAGTTGGGGGCACACAACTTAAAACCGAGTTCGATTCACTTAAAACCCAACTCGGGTTATACCCTAATCCTAATCTAATTCGAAAATCCCCAGTCAGCAACCCGAGCTCCCCCACTTTGCCCTAATCTCCAGCTTGTTCTGATCGAGTTTGCCGAAGCTCCGTCGCCTCCGGCCGAGCGCTACCACCCTCCGCTACTCGGTCTGCATCCTTCGAATCTCTTTCCACCCTCTCTCTCTCCCCCCCTCCCTCCCTCCCTCCCCCCCAACCTGTGCCCCAACACCTACAGCCCATACTCGTTCTGATCGGAGCGACGGAGTGGCGGAGCACCGCCGCGCTTAGCCCGAGCGCCACCGGTGACTCGGGCTCGATCGAACTGGCTCCACCCCCCTTTCTTCTTCCCCATTCTCTCCCTATCTCTCTTATTCTCCCGATTTTCCCCAAATCCGAACCCCAACCCTAATTCTTTCCAATTTCGAACCCAATTCTTAATTTTTTCTAATGACGAACCCCAAACCCAATTAAATTCCTCAATTGCCTACTGATATTATCTTCATATCTTATGCAGGTATATTTGGAACTCTACAGGATGAGCTTGGTTTGGACTAGCTTGGGGGGGGGTCATTTGGATTCGAGGTTACACACGTGCACATACTACTTTTGCTTTCGCAGCGACTCACGATATCGATATACTCCTTCCACTTATTATTTTCATTACCGTATATTGTTCTCACTTCGTTAGCCCTACACTTGCACGATGCCTCCTAGCCTTAGGCCTAGGAACCCTCCGCCGAAGAAGAGAAAGGCCGATGTCGGTCCCTCCTCTTCTAGGCTGGCATGACGCCCCCGTCGGGCACGGTCACCCATACCCGAGGAGTACTTGAGTGATTCTTCGTCCTCATCTGACTCATCCCGATCCACATCCCACATGCCTCTAGCGATAGAGGCCTCACTCACCCCCATGCACTACCGCTCCAACCATACCCACTACCACACCTCCACCCCGTCTAGTTCCTCCACTACCCACCCTGCGGATGTAAGATATCGTCTTCAGGGACGACACTCATCGCGAGCATTTCGTCGCCATCTCCCACCGCACCATTGTCCCCACCCGATTCATAAACGTTCCCACCCTCCAGAGCCTTGGCATCCTTCAGGGTGTCTATAGACTGTACCAGGTCATAGGTTTTGATCGCCTTCTCCCAGCCACGCATGCACCTACACACGTCTCACCCTCGAGGCACTGAGCTCCATCACCCTAGAGGGTGATGGCATCCGCTTCAAGCTGCTTGACCATGACATGGTCATCACGCATGCCATGATCTGCACCCACTTCCGCTTTCTCGCCATCCCCGATCCGACCCTCGCCTACTCCCCAGACTACGAGCTCACCACATTCGATGTCGAGCAGTTCTGGCATCGCATTACTGGTCTGCGAGGATATCGCCCTAGTAGGGATAAGTCCTCTTGTACCATGTCTCTGCTACGCCCAGCGCTACCTCGTCACCACCCTTTTCTCCGTGTCAGAGGTCGGGACACTCTCCCTTCCTGAGCTTTCCCATCTTATGGGGATGACTCGACCTCCACGCCGCCACCCTGACGGTTCTCCACACTCATTCCTTCTCTCTGACGCAGCACCCTGGCTTGTCACTGCCTCATCCAGGCGTTTGCGTCACCACCGATATCTACTGTAGCTACCCTACTCGGCTGAGCTATAGAACTACTGGATGCAGTCCGGTTTATTGGAGCAGGAACCTACGCGACAAGTAATGAGAATCAACAAATGGTTATGGATAATTTAATGAACAATGTTTCTGATGCAGGTACCATTGAGGATGACGTCCTTATAAGCTTTGGCAGATGTGATGCATCTATGCGCTATTGAGACTCCACCAGTTGAGGCAAACTATCGAGCGATTCCAAAAATTGAACTACTAAGTGACTTCAAATTTTGGAGTATATTGGAGAGCGTGGTGGCTGATGTATGGACCAACGGGATAGTACGGTTCCATGCGGAGGACCCAATTGTACGAGGGCTCTCAATCTTCATTGCACGTGCCTTCAAAGATGCAGAGTCCTTGGATGGCATCCTCATCTCCTACGGAGTCTATGTACGGTTCGAAGGGGATGCTCTACACTTCTATGGTGACAATATGCCCCAACCCGATACATACGAGGACTACGCCCATGGAGAGTGTGCAGATCTTGAACAATCTCAAGCCAAACTCATTCAGGGAAGCTTTCTTGACTATATACCTGATAATGTGTGCGCAACTGAATGCCTTGTTCCTATTGACAGGTGCATTACGGAGCCCATTCATATGGAGGTGGACCATGCAGACGTTTATCACGATGCACCATCATCACCTTGCTCATCCTATGAATCCTATAAATCTACCGAAGAAGAGGTCCCAATAGTCAAACCCACAGTTGAGGATGCATCCTTATCACAGGCGAAAGATGACGGGATTATAGCGACCCCTCAAGTAGAACTAAAACCTCTTCCTACTAATTTAAAATAGGCATTCCTAGGGGAGAACTCCACTTACCCCGTCATCGTCAATGCCTCCCTAACTGAGCCACAATTAGAGAGCCTCCTGAAAACCCTCAGAACACATAGGAATGTGATAGGGTATAGCATTGCCGACCTGAAAGGCATTAGCGAAACCGTATGCACCCATAGAATCCACCTCGAGGATAATGCAGCTACCTCTATTGAGCATCAAAGGCGATTGAATCCCAATATGCAAGATGTAAGGAGATGTATGCCCATGAGGCATTTATCCTGAGTTAAACATCTTGTTCTAATGATGATACGGTACAAATTGTCCTAGTATAAATTCTATGAATTATATACTTAGATAATTTCCTAAGACTTAAAGTGAGGTCATTACGTATCTAGATGTAGATCTAGATTATGGGAAGTAAATGATCGATATAGAACTTAAGTCTTAAACGGTTCATGGTCATAGATGTGTCGAGAATAGGATATCAGCATATCGGATAGACCATTGTGTCTTTGTCGTATCTTAAGGGTAATGATGATCTCATAGTCATTCGGCCTGGCAAAGTCGGAGACAAGGCACAGGTGCTCATTGGAGAATAAGTTCACTGAACGACCAAATTAGAGTTATTATATGGTTAATCTTTAACTAAACTGTCAATAATAACTCTAGAGTGATGATAGGCTAGCGGGTCCTTAAGACCTGAAGTCATTTGTACAAACATGTTCGTGAATAGTGTCACTTAGACCTATGACCTAGCTTCGAGGCTAGGCCTGCTGAAAGGTCTTAGGTTGGGTGACACCAGAAGCATACGTGGTAAGTAGATGACAAGGATGGGATTCGTCTCTTCCGTTAAAGGAAAGTTAGTGTCACAGGCTTAGTACGGTCTTTGTGATAATCCTCGGTCGAGGTACGTTGTAGGAAGTACAACGTGTATATAACAAAGATCGATGTATAATGACCGATGCTGGCTAATGGGGCTAATGGTTTACCATATCCTAGGCCATGCAACGACACAGTCATGACGAAGGAACTAAAACTGTGGTATTCATCGCTGAGACAGTTAAAGTGATCCCGACGACACCTTAGTCAATGGGTCAATCACATAAGTATGATTCTGAAACAGGGACGACACCTGCTGCTCGTAGTTACTGTCATCTAGGGATTTCGGGTCCCAGCCTGTAGAAGGGTGAGGTTGTAGGGTCTCCCACCGAGTAGTATTTGTGCCTTAGTAATAGGAAGAACATTAAGAGGAATGTATTTGATACAATGGAATAATTAAGCTCACAAATGGTTTGTGAAAATAAAGCTAAACGAGTTTAGCACTTTGGGATTAAAGAGGACTTCCTGAGGAATCCACAGGAAGAAACCGCGTTGGAATCAGATCTCAAACGAGCCCAGAAAGTGGAAAACAGTGGAAAGGGGAAAAGTGGGTCAGATCCACTTTGGGTAAAGAGGGCCCAACCCGTAAGGCAAGTGGAGCCCGCCCGCTAAGCAGGCGGGTGCGCCCACTGAGTCAAGCAGGCGCGACCCGCTGCACCCAGCAAGGCAAGCCCGCTTAGCGGGCCTGCCCACTGAGCGGGCAGGCGCACCCGCTTGGCCCAGCGGGTGCGGCTCAATGAGCGGGCCGGGGTGCCCGCTCTTGATTGCGTGTGCCCACCCGCAAAGGAGGCAGGCGCACCCGCTGGCCTAGAGGGCATGCTCGTGGGTTAGGCCCCCTCGCTTGTTTTCTTAGGGATTTTTGAAACCCAAGATGGCAGCTACGAAAAGTGAGTTTTTGCCCATCTTTGGGCAATTTTTTGAGGGGTCAAACGAAGTCGGAATTCGTCGCCATTTGTTCCTACGTGTTCACCATTCGAAGCTCTTTGAAATGATAACTTGTATCGTACCTGAGGCTCAATGGTGAGGGATATTTAATTGGTTGAAGTTAGGCCTTTAAGAAAGGCTTACTAACTTAATTAAATTCCTCTTTGATTATTTAGTCCCTTATTGCTCGTGCGACGAGCAAGGGGTTTAGCTCCCTGTATAAATAAAGGTGGACACTCAAGAGAAACTTTGCACCAAGTCTCCGATTCGAGAAGCTCCTAATTTTTGAGCATGCTCAATCGACGACTTAATTATTCCTCCTCTCTCTTCTTATCCTCCAATCGAGTCCTAGCAAGACGGCGAGGAGGTTTAGATCTGATCCAGAAGTCTCTGACATGGATCTTCTTAAGTGAAACTTTCTTCGACAAGTGGTTGGCTCGGAGTCATGTGTCGGCTCGCTTCGGGTGGATCGGTTCGAGGGCTCAAGGCGGCTCAGCTTCGAGGAGCGTAAGAAGGTGGTGCGGTACATCTTGCCTGCTCCAAGGTCAAGATTCTGGGTATGTCATTTAGTAGCTTTCTAGTGTAATTTTAATACTGCCGTAGTAGTATAAATCCCTCTTCGGGTGGTCAGATCCACCCAGATTCGGCATAGATCTTGGCTACGGTTCTGGCCTTCCTTAGGGCTTAGCTAAAATGATTAGCTATTCATTTTTCAGCTGTATTTTATGCCTCTGTTGTCTGTCCGACTTAGGACGGGCACAGATCTGAACCCTAAGGGTCCGCCAAAACCCTTCAGTGGTATCGGAGCTCTAGGTTTGCAAGTTGATCTTAGACTGCGATATTTTAAAATTATTGATTGCTTACTAAATGTTTATACAAAAGTTTTAACTTTATGTGATACAGTTAGAAACAAACCCTTCTTATAAAATGTTTTTTAAAATTGTTTTAAAAGCATGGAATTTTTTTAAGAAATATTTTTAATTCATGTGATGATGCTAAAATTAGGTTTTTTATGATTAGATGTTTTTATGATTATTTTATATGATAAAATCTTTTTAGAATCATTCTAATGTGTTGTAATGATTTTAAATAAAATGGCTTGTGATAAATTAATAATTCATATTTTTATGAAACCATCATTTTATTAGATAAAATTTTTTTATTTTAAAATCATATATTTTTAATTTAAATTTTAAATTTTAAAGATAGCATGTTATTTATTTATTTTATAAATGTTTTAACATGATGTGCTATTTAAATGTTAAATAGTTGAACCCTTATTTTATGCGATAAAATTAGTGTTGGTTGACATTAATGAACATGATGAATAATTTAATTATTCATGAACCCTTTTAGGTTAGCCATTAATTCTTTAAAAATTTATAAGATGAATTTTTAAAAACTGAGACATGCTATGTTTTAATGAACATTTACAACATTTAAACCTAACTCCTGATTAGGGTAGTCCTCTTTAACGATGATTATTATTTTAATCGTTTCAATAATAATTCTCATTAAATGACTACACTTTAAAAGTGTTGAAATGATTTATTAAAAATCCTAATGTTGATTAGGGTAGCACGTTGAACAACGAGAACATTATAGTTGATAAAGACTTAATAAAAGTTATTAACAAATCCTAATAAATTTTGAATTTTAAGGATTCCACTAGTTGATAGGATTAATTAGTATTAAGAAAATCCTTTTAGTTTATGACACTCATATATAAATGATAATTGCCATTCAATGGATCATGATATCAATCAATGTGCTTGGCTAAGTTTGTTGGGTCACCCTAGCTAGACTGGGGGTTAGTGATCTTGGCTTAGTCAATTCCATGGCCGTGTCTACTGGACCGCAAGACCCAAATCATGATTATATGACACCCTGAACTATACCTAAGTCTAATGCGTTAATAATCTTTTTCAAGATAAAACGTAGCCATCCTTATTTTAGGGGTTGGCAACTATAAGACCAGTGTTCCAGTTGTTGAGCTACACTCAAGCTGTGACATGGCAACCTTGTAGAAACCAACTTCTTATATACATATGATGTAATCTTGATTTAACCCAAACCGTCGTGTCGTGAATTCACCGAGCGCCGGCGTAAGTTAATCTAATGATGTAGTCTAGTCTTGACCCAAACCGTCATGTCGTGAATACACCGAGCGTCGGCGTAAGTTAAGCTAGACTCGAAAACAAGGGTCCGACTAGGCTGGACATTATGATTTGGATGAGCGACACTCTTGATCATAAATGGCTAGGGGTAAAATTGATAGGGAGTCAGATGTGATATGATTCATAAAGAGTTCAAGTGCCGACTACAGAGTCTAACAACTTGTTGAGCTATGCTCAAGGTTGACAGACTCAGGGTAGTCGGATCTCTCTCCCACAAATATTTTATTATAATAAATTGTTTATTATTGTTGCTTTAATTCTTAACATCAGTGGGAGAATATAGCTTTAATAAAAATTGCTTAAACTATACAAAGAACATATGCTAATTTGATATATATTAAAATACCGTATGGAGTCGGGACTCAAGTTCATTATTGAAAAGAACATGCTAGATGGAGCTAACTACAAAGATTGGCAGAGGAACATTAAGTTGGTCCTCTCGCTGACCGGGATTAGCTACGTACTGACCGAGGATGCTCCTGAGAAGCCTAACGCAGATGTCACCAACGAGGAGAAAGAGGCTTATAGGCAGCACCAGAGGGATGCAGAGAAGGCCAGGTGCCTTACTCTGGCTTCTATGACCAACAACCTGCAAAGGAAGCACGAACATATGGATGTTCGTAGCATGCTTCTGAATGCTAAAGAATTGTATGACAAGCGTTCAAGAGCTGCCAGGTTTGAAGCCACTTGCAACCTCTGTAGAACTAAGATGGAGACGGGCCTTGTGCAAGATCATGCTATAAAGATGATCGGGTACATAGAAGATGCTGCTCAATTAGGTTTTGTCCTCAAAAATGAAATGAGCGTGGACATTATCCTAAAGTCTTTAACCCCCGACTTCAAACAATTCATTATTGGTTTCATCATGAACAGTACTGAAACGAATCTTCCTGGTCTCCTGAACATGTTTAGGCAGTTCGAGGAGATCGAGAAGAAGCTGACTGTGTTGGTTATTGGCTCTGCTTCTTCTGACCAGCCGAAAGGCAAAGGTAAGAAGAGGCAGGTCCCACAACCAACCAAGGTGAATAAGGGAAAGAAGAAGAAAGGGGCTCCATTAAAATCTGATTGCTTCCACTGCCATAAGCCAGGGCATTAGAAGAGAAACTGCAAGGTTTACCTTGCAAAGAAAAAGGGGCAGGCTGATGCCTCTATCTTAGGTACAAAATTTAATTAAGAGCAAAAAATTTCCATTAAGCTTTGATATATGGTATGAGATACCAATATAATAAGACATCTGTATAATGTATATAGGTGCTTAAGGCGAAGCAAGGAATGGAAGAAGTTCAGTGCACGGTCGGCATCAGAGTAATCGTTGCTGCTGGGGCCGCATGTGAACTTCAGGAGATAACAAGAAGAAGAAGAAGAAGAAGAAGAAGAAGAAGAAGAAGAAGAAGAAGTCGACACTCTTTTATTATTTGAATAAATATGTCGATTATTTTGTTTCAAAACAATGATTGAGTGATTATCACTCAATGTTTATTTGATGTTGAACAAGTTTGATTCATTTCGAATGAATTAGTTGTTGGTTAATTTCCTTGGAATATATGCTCTGTTTAAAATGTGATTTGTTGAAAATGGTTGATTGCTGAGGATATGGCTATCAAAGTTGGTGTGCAAAATTTCTTGAGCCGTCGTGAAAACTTCTATATTAATGTGATTATTTGGACGTTGTCGGTATATATATATATATATATATATATATATATATATATATATATATATATATATATATATATATATATATATACTAGTCATAACCCGTGCCCATGGGCACGGTTCATTTTAGATTTTTTTCCCCGTGAAACCGTTATTTCCCAAAAAATTATTTCCATAGCCAAAATTGCAAAGAACAACAAATTAGCGCATAAATGTTTAGCGACACGGGTGCATTCGACATGGGTGTCTTCAGCGCGGAAAAAAAATTTTGGCATAGGTGCATTCGACACGGAACAACAAATTCGACGCGGGTGCCTTCAGGATGGAACAACAAATTTGGGTGAGGTGCCTTCGGTGTAGAACAACAAATTCAATACGGAACAACAAATTAGCATAAAAAATTTACCGGGCACCTTCAGCGCGGGCGGCACCTTCGGCTCGGGCTCCTTCAGAATATTGTTCCAATTTTGAACTGCATGCATATTTTTGGAGCAAAACTATGACCACAGTTTTGTCTGAAGTTGTGACTTGAAAATATGAGAACAACATCTTGTTGCTAATCAACAATACCAAGAGACAATATTTGAAAAGAGCATCTTGTTGCTAATCAACAATACCAAGAGACAATATTTGAAAAGCAATCTCAATCGTAATCTGCTGTTAAATTTATGTTTTATTGAGAAGAATAATATATAGGTAGAAATTTAAATAAACATACAAAACATGCCAATTACATATGCACATTCAAATCCACAAACCATCTCTTGATACATTTATGTCTTCATGGAATTAAAAGCAAGGTATGTTCATCTGAAACTAATGACATTGCAATGAATCAAACAATAACCCGAGGACGACAACACAGAAAGAATTTAAGAAAAAATAGTGATGATACCAATGACACCATCAAATTGGTGTAAAATTGAAGACCTGCCTAGCATTGGATTGATAATAGATATCTTTATTCATTTCAATTGCAATATTTTTGTTACATCTCTTTTATTGTATCAACATGGACTAATAGTCCACAACACAAATATTTACAAGCAGCAAATTTTCTATCTGAATATAAATCACAAATGCATGTAATTGATTCAAGGGCATTTGAGGCAGCCTCCACGTGATGTTAAAACTCATGAACTCACATCATCACCTGCACCAACCTTCCCGGCTACTTCTTTTGCTGCAGCATCTGGATGAGTAGAATACAAATAAAAGGTTGCATTATATCCTCACAGAATGAATATAGTACAGTTCACATGTGGAATACCATAGAATTGTGGAATGATTGAGTTATTTAACCGATGATTGAGTATAAGTGAGCTTCTGTAATTTATGACATGAGTTGAATTTTGAGTTTAAGTAGAAGTGAAAATTGAAAATGGGAGGCACATACTTTCCAGTCATTTTTAGATATATATTTGTTTAACGGCAATGATATATAAATCTAATTCATGTACTCGATATCCAATTCAATATTTCTTGTATAACAATTGCTTTTTCTCTGCTTTTTTTATGAACTAAGTTTAACCATTATATACATAGTTATAATAAGCTTAACTTCAGGTCTGTAGTTCAGATTTTATTAGTGAAGTTGTGGGGAGCTGCATGATGAATGCACTGTAAGATTTCAAAAAATATATACCTCACAATTTCAGAAAAAATATAGCTATCATTTCCAAGTATAGTTATAATAAGCCTTTTAGTTTTGTAACAATTTAGATCACCTTGCTCATATGGTAGCTGGCAAATAAGAATTTGAGGTTGGTTCATAGTAGTTCCTTCATTGTCCATTGCATCCAATCTGTCCAGTCTATTACTTTAGTACAACAACTTTCCAAAAAAATAATTACCAATTAAAGCATATGTTAGCTTTAGATAGAATAAAAGGAATGCATTAAACAAAAACACATTACCCAACTACGGCTGTGCGTGAACATGAACCAGTGCTGAGAGGAGATATGCCAATGTTTTCCAGAACCATTCTAAGCAATACCAATTAAATCTCTTCCCTTTAACGCCTAGGCCATCCCTGAGATTGGATAGGTGTTAGTTCAACAAAACCACATCTTTCAATTACCTGGAGACAAAACTCTGCCAAAAAAGAACACATAATTCAGTATGACAAACATTACAATTGTAAGTTGGATGTATTTAAATAGTCGAGTTCTAATCAAATAAGAACAAATAAAAAACACCACATTTAATCAAACACAAAAAAGAGAACAATCTGGGATATAGGCTTGCACATTTAAAGAGAGATATCAATGCGAAAGCAAGTTTTACCTTGGAAATTGGCCTCACAGAAAAACCTAATGTGTCTCGGGACATCCCGGCCCTCAACAGTGATATCACGCAACCTCTGGTAAGCAGATACACCCGCTTCCTTCATCACCTGCATAGCCGGAAGATTGAAATTGACATTGACATCAACATTGACCCCTCGAACCTTAATAAAATTCTGGCTTGCAGTAGCATGAGCAGTGTCGAATCCTCCTAAAGATCACAACCCAAAAAGGAACTTTGACAGATGAATAGTGTGGAGATTTAGAGAGTGCACAATCTGATAGATGAACTTTGACAGTGTATAGTTTCTTATTGTAGACAAATATTTATAAAGACTTACAAATCACACTTCCTTCTGCTCCTTCTACATCTTGAGAATAAACCAAACAAAAATACCCCAGCAGGCCATGTTTCTGAGCCTAATTCCCATTGTGTAAATTTGTGTATTGGGCATATTTGTAACTCTCTTTTACAAACTGTAAATATCATCTCCAATGGTAACTGTAAAAACACCGCTGAACAATAACAATGAATGTTACAAAGCATTTATTCAAAAAAATTGGGCTTAGCTTATAGTAGTAAATTTTTATTAACTGAAGACCTATATCTACATGTAAGTTCCTCTGCATTTTCTACTTACTACACTAAATAAGTACAGTAGAAGCTTGATTTAGATCAATCATAAGAAGTATGCTAACTCGTGACTCATACGATAGCTGAAAAGGGAAAGCGAACAACTTGGCATCAACAAATCCACACAAACATGAGGGAATAATGATAATAGAATATCAAAGATGACAATGAATCCGATAGCTGAAAAGGGAAAGCGAACAACTTGGTATCAACAAATCCACACCAACACAATATGTGTCGCGTCCTTGGTGAAGATGCATATTTTTTCATAAGTATACCTGAGTCATGTTCGGGGTAAATACCATAGAAATGTTTCTAGCATTCATCTTATTTGTTTCCTCTTCTTCGACCACATGGGCCATGAGATCAACGGCCCAGTCGAGGAGTGAAAGTTGCGTCGGAGAAAGCAGCTTCATTAGATCGATGCAATCCTCCTCGGTTTCGCACTGGAGAACTTGTCCTGGTGATAGGCTATCAAATATTCACTTTGGAAGCTCTCTAAATCATGCCTGTATTTTTCTTGAAGCCATTACAATCTCCAAAAATTTCAACAATTCAAGATAATTTGAGGCTAATATTTGTACCTTTATTAGGGCAGCCAAACAATGGACATCAATGTCATCTGGTATAATGCCCTTGTTCACCTGACTCCTTAAATCCTTCTCTTCACTATTTTCGGGGTTATCCGAAATATCCCATCAGCCTGTGTTGATCACACAGTGGTCATAAGGAAAGCATTTTAATGCAATTCTTTTGAGAGTTGAAAAGAAAAAAAACAAAAAACAAAATATATGAGGTGAGATCAGTAGAATACCTTGAGACCCCCTTGTGAGTATAGCCTTTCCTGCATCAGCAATAGGATTGTCGGCACACTGTTGCCTTTAGAATCAAAGCCACATTGCATTGAGTCAGCAGATACACCAAACACACTTACACTGCAAGACAAATAAAATATATTGCAATTTAATGACAACCCCAGCTGACAACAGAGAAGGATTAGAGGGAGGGGATTTAAAAAAACAACCTTGCACTTGGGGCTCGACATAATTCTTGGATGTATTATTCACCAAACATAATTCTTGGCGAAGCTACAGCATATGACTCTAATTAATATGGATGCCTGGAAACTATTTGTTGGTGCTCTTTTAAACTTTTTTAGATTTGATAAATTGTGCACCACTCCGTCATAACCTTCTTCAAACTCCTGCAAGTAAATAATCAACCAATAGAGAGATGTCAATCAACTGAAGATTATGAGATGGAGAAATTAAAAACATATTAGGGGGCATATCATTAAGCACAGCCAATCTAGTATTGATGAATATTGCGAAGTCAAGAAGTAAAAGGATAATATTACCTTGTTAATCACACACCATGTATTGTCTTTCCATAAGTATCAAATACTAAAGCACTACAACAACATAAGTATCAAAACATGAAAATATAAGTATCAAAACACAATAAACTTGAAGTAACAGGGCTGAAGCATGATCTTGATTGAGCAATAAACTTGCAGTGGGCTTAATGTATCATGCACAACACAATAAACTTGCAGTAAGCGTATTATGACAATCGGACTACAGTCCACTGGCTATAGGGAGGTTTAAAAACATTTTTTAATGGACTGATTAACACAATAAATGCACGTATAATTCATCCAGCTAGTGACCATTCATTTCGACCATTCGATCAATCTTTCTCACCTGAACCAGCAAGGATCACCGTTCCAATATACAGAACCCAGTGCTACTTTCTCAAGAAATTCTGGTAATGTGTCAGATAAATGTAGCAAGAAAGATTAAATGACTTTATGCTCATTAGGTTCGGTTTATAGCCGTAAATGCTATCACTTGAAATAGAAACACAAACTCTTTTCCTTTTCAGATGATCTAAATGACCAAATTTAAGAATTAAAGAATAGTAGAAATGGGGAGTCATTAATACCAGATTTTTGGCACATGCAAGGCTTGCGTGCAACAAAATTTATGGAATTATATATTTTGGTGATGTTCCTTGATAATAGTTTGCATCAAAATGTCCATTATATTTAACCATTTGTATTACAATAGTGGCCATTTACCTCTTTAGTATGTCAAATGGTGTGGGTCTTGAAGTCAATGTTGAGAAAGACTGCATAGTTACCAAATGACCATAACAGAGAAGTAAATATATTAGTGAAGACAGTCGTGATGCATCAATATGCTTTTCTTATAAGGAACCAAATTAGAAGCTGAAGGGTCATTGAAGAATCTTAAAATTTTAAAAAAATTAGAATATGAGGATTATGCACCCTCATCTATTTTAAATGGCTCTACACAATTAGATATAAGCAGATGGAAGAATGAGTTCTGAGAAAGTTATAACATACATAAATTGAATATAAACAACCAAAAATTAGAATTCATCCAAAGAGTCATGGCTATAATATCCAATATAATTAATAATCATTATAAAGAATGAATTATGAGCTAAGATTGACAATGCATACCCATCTTTAAAGAGCCCAATTTAACAATGCTACTTTATGCCTAGCCTAGCAAGTTACATCAAAGTCTACAAAAAATAACAATAGTGAGAAGAAATTGACATTGACATTGTTTCCTTTATATGTTCAGTAAGAATGTGTAAGCATGTGTATGTTCAGTAACTCTGCCATTGCAATCCGTATGCATCAGGGTCATGCTTGCATAGAAATTTCAGCAACATTTACAGCTAAGCCTGGATTCCAACAAAAATCATGTACACCATCTATGCGCATTTCACAGATGAATAACTAATAATCTTACCGTGATTTCAGACATCTGACTCAAGGATGTTGTCTTTACACCATCGATGCAAGCAGAGACAATAATGGAGATTACCAAGCAATAACATAACAAAATGAAGCATCCAGCTAATAAACCAATGAGATATAAAAAGATGTTTATCTGCATCTCAAATCTATCAAACTACATGCCTCAGAAATAATTTGGATATCACCTTCACCTAAAGACATCATCAGCAGAGGGATTGACCGAGTCTAGATTCTGTAAACATAAATATGCCAAGTCATGTTTCCATGTTTCTTCACAATAAACTCGCAAACACAAATGTGCATATTTGTGAGGGATTACAATTCTGCGTGCTGCCCGAAGAGTTTCTGCAAACACAAAAACCAAAAAGGATCAAATAAAAACCTATACAATATAATTCAACAAAATATGAGGAAATAATAATTGGAGCAAAACCTTTCCCCATATACAATATAATTCGGCTGTTTATTTTCAACCAAAAAATCTATTTAACATTCTGAATCTCGGCCTTTTGCATTCTCTGCTGGTGTGTTGCTTCACAAATATGCAGCTATTTTCCTCTCAGTGGGAACACACCATGATAATCTCTATCTAGTTCTGAGACTCCTGTCACCTATGTAAATGCAAAAAGATTATATTATGACATATAATGCAGAAACAATAATAATAGGTGAAGACATAATTAAATTAAAAGCACTCATTGTGAGAACCTTACCTTTCCGTTGGAATCACTGTGCACTTTTCTGAGTTTTTCAACCAGCATCATTAGCATCATCAAGTTTAGGAATGCCATTAATATTTGCTTCTTGGTTCCATCGGTATTCTTAAGTCCTTGCTCTATTTAAAATCAGCCCATGTGAGAAGTATTTCACTGATTCCCGATTTACACACTGCAACATGCACAAAATTTCATCTCATGTATCTCACCATTCAAGAATTACTTTTATGATATCATCATAGTCATCTTCTAAATTGTATGTTAATGGAACTGGTTGGTCACCAGCTCTTATAGGATGAATGTAAAAGAGGATTCAACAAATTATGAGCCAAAACATTTAAAAGAATTTAAAATTACAAAAAAAAATCAAAAGTAGTGGTATCATGAGATCCCAGCAATTCATCTCCCTTCACAGTAAATAGAGGTATCATGAGATCCTAGTTATATTATTATATGCTAATGCTAACCAGGCCCAAAATGGAAATTCAGAAACATAATAAAAGAAGCATGCTTTTTTCAAATACAAATAAACATAAATTCTACTTCTATTTAATTTGTTTCAACTATATAGCTTAGTTTCATTCTAGAGTTGATCTAACAGCTTGTCTAGTTATATTCAGATTAACATTTTTTTCCATAAAAGCTAATCCAATCAGCAGCACAAATGTAATTGAAGATCAAATAAATAAATTTCAAAGCTCCTGCTTATCTATAAGCTATATCAAGCAGAAACAAAGAAGAATGTCTAAATTTAAGGCACCAGAGATGCTCTTTAATTTTAAGTAGATGAAAATGCAAATATTACAGTACTTCCCCGAGATGATTTGAAGGGTTCGGACCCATAGCCGCAACATGTGAATGACAAACAACCCAGTTTGAATTTCAGGTAAATCTGTGCAACTTTGATTTTTTTTGCTAGATTTTATTGCTTCAAAATTAATGCCGCATAAAAGACTCCAAAATCTGAAAAATTTTCACCAGTCTTGATGAAGCAAACATGGGTTATTCTCAGATTCTTATTTCAAAGCAGCAAGCCTAGTTGAAACCAATGCATCAGCTATCAAAAAATCAAAGCGACAATCAATAGAAAAAGAACACATCACTTTACAATGCATGTAATCAAAATAAGGTTGGAATTTTTAGCTGCATTTAATTTTCTAAGTTTACATCAAGCTTTGATAAGTTAGCCAGCATATAGAATGATGTTAACCAAGATTACTGCCTGTGACTATCGCTATTATGACATTATCAAGTGGTTTAAAAAATTTGCCTAGTGTTTATAAACTACATAAAAACAATTTATCACATTACATCATTTGGTATTATAAATATGTTTGAGGAAAAGTAGGAAGTTTGCTATATATAAATTAGGTGGATTAAAGGCCCGAAATTTTTTCTTGCAATGCTGTTGAAATTAAATTTCACTCTATTAATATAAAAACTCCCAACTTAAATTTCACTCTATCAAGTCCTAAACCAATAATTCTTTTGCACCATTTCAGCAGATCCCTACTTATCAACCAGAGATGTTAATAATACTAAATGACATGTATTCTTATAAGTCAAGAAATAACTGGACATTAATACCTTATGTATAGCCTGTTGATAGTACTGTGTAATAACATTCCAACCTCTTTGATAACTCCAGCTTGGCCAGAAGCCAAGAAGTTGAATCTTTTAAAGGTGTCTGGATAAATAAACTAAATGCATTAGTGAAGAATTAAAAAATATAAACAGAAAAACATGCAACAACATAAATATATGAAGAAAGAAAGAGGGAAAATCAAACTATGGAACATAACATGTTTAATGATTTTTACATATAATGCATAAAACATGGTATCAATAGCGATAGCATGTTTCAGTGATTATGCTAAATTAATTAAGAAATAATCTCAAAGGGAGGTAATGCAATGTGAGCACACGAATTATTAGCATCAATTAGAGTACTGAGTAATGTCAATATACACAGCTCCTGAGCGTCCGACCAGTGGACAACAATTTATATTCAATCATTTTCTATTGACACCAATGTATCCAAGTATACAAATCTTAATTGAATTCGCAACTCCAGCAATCCCAGAACATCAACATAGATAGGTTTTCTTTTTTTTTGGTTAAAGCGAGAACTATTTGATTATGACAAAAGTAATGTCAGCATTTAGTGGAATATGAAAGAGATCAAGTATGAACGTCATAATTTATGACAAAATTAACCACATTCAAAATTCATGTATTAATCATTAAAATTCAAAATTCAAATGATGCGTAATATTTACAGTTTCCCAAACACATTCATTCATAAATATTCAGATGGCTTACATACCCTGCAACTCTCCATTTGGGAATTTCTTGATCTCTTCCTTAATAGAACTGAAAGCCATTGTTAGAGAGCTGCATACTTGCAACCAAAAACAAAAAAAATAACTTTCTCCTTTGAGGAATTACTACAAACACTTGGAGGACATCGTGGTGACCAACCTTGCGATCTCGAGGCCTATGCAGCTGGTGGCACCGGTGACGATGAAGGTAGCACTGTCAAGCGGCGGTAGAGGCCACATGTTCTCTTTTCTTCCTATTATTTCTTCAATCTGGTGCCAAGATCATTTTTCTCTCAATATGATGCCTAGAATGAGAGCAAGTCAAACAAATCAAAAATCATACCTTCTTCTTCGTTACTTCATTTGTTGTAGAAGAGATCTTCAAAGTGGATACAATCCCTTGCAGGACATCAGCATCATCAAAAGCAGAACTCCCATCATCAAGAAGCAGAACTCCACAGCAAGCTTCAACTTTATATCATTCTTGACCTCCATTTGATGTAGAAGAGCTCTTTGGCCCATGACGACATTTGTTGATCATATTGAGAGACCTCCTTTTCTTTCGATCAGGCAGCGGGTTTTGGGGGGGAAGGGGCTGAAAGACTGAGAGAGAGAGAGAAAGGTCCCCCAAAAGTCTAGGTCAAGTTGATCTAGGGTTGAGGCGTAGATAATGATTTTCCCCCCAAAATTTTTGAGTTCCCCCCAGGTTTTTGAGTTCCCCCCCAAAAATCTGTCAGCCTGCGGGACCAACGCATGTACGTGGCTTCATCTTGGCCTTTCCCAGAGTGAATCTAAACCATTCATGGTGACTGGGACAAAGCAATATGACTGGACATATGACTGGGACAAAATTCAAAAAAGGTCCTGTTTTATAGAATATATATATATATATATATATATATATATATATATATATATATATATATATATATATATATATATATATATATAAGCTAATAATAGTAACATAAAGGTTCCTAGTGCATATAATAGATATGATCTAACTTCAATGCACAATAAGAATGGTTCTTATTGGGCTACATTTAATACTTCAAGTTAGAAGATTGAATGCAGTTAAGGAAAGAACAGTGTAGGAAATTTTGATTGAGTTAGTTAGCATCAAGATTCATATAAACAGATCTTGATATGACGTATTCATCAAATCAACCTGACACTGGTAGATTCCTATTTAATAATTCAGCACTTAATAAGCTGGTTATACTTAATAAATATTCTAAATGAGATTTAGATATTTAAGTCAAAGTATTTAACTAGATGGTTCTCAAAGTCAGTGGGAGTTGGCATGTAGACTTAGTTCCGTTTTCGGACTAAGTTATAAGTCCCACTTATTAAACTCTATATGTGACATCAAATCAAAAGTTTGTGATTATGTCAAAGATATAGAAATTTTGGTGTCATTTATGTACTTAACATAATTGAACAGAAATAACTGAAACATGCTATGACTGACTAGTAGATATGATAAACACTACATCAAGTTGTATGTGCTAATCGTTAGCTATACAAGAAAGAAAATCATTGGATGAGATCCAAAGACATTTTGGACGATCAACCTGGTGCGATCAACTGATGTATAAATAAGACTCCATTAAAATGCATAATAGATACACGTTAGCAGATCCACTTTTAAGTTTGGCATGTGATGTCCAGTGTGACTGATATGCTGTAGCGATATGAGATACCGAGATAAATAGCATAAGTGCAAGTGTGAGATGTAGGGAGATGTATGGCCTTGAGGCATTTATCCTGAGTTAACCATCTTGTTCTACTGATGATACGGTACAAATTGTCCTAGTATAAATTCTATGAATTATATACTTAGATAATTTCCTTAGACTTAAAGTGAGGTCATTACGTATCTAGATGTAGATCTAGATTGTGGGAAGTAAACAACCGATATAGAACTTAAGTCTTAAACGGTTCATGGTCATAGATGTGTCGAGAATAGGATATCAGCATATCGGATAGACCATTGTGTCTTTGTCGTATCTTTAGGGTAATGATGATCTCATAGTCATTCGGCATGGCGAAGTCGGAGATAAGGCACAGGTGCTCATTGGAGAATGAGTTCACTGAACGACCAACTTAAAGTTATTATATGGTTAATATTTAACTAAACTGGCAATAATACTCTAGAGTGATGATAGGCTAGCTGGTCCTTAAGACCTGAAGTCATTTGTACAAACCTGTTCGTGATTAGTGTCACTTAGACATATGACCTAGCTTTGAGGCTAAGCCTGCTGAAAAGTCTTAGGTTGGGTGACACCAGAAGCATATGAGGTAAGTAGATGACTAAGATGGGATTCGTCTCTTTCGTTAAAGGGAAGTTAGTGTCACAGGCTCAGTACAGTCTTTGTGATAATCCTCGGCCGAGGTGCATTGTAGGAAGTACAACGTGTATATAACAAAGACTGATGTATACTGACCGATGCTGGCTAGTGGGGCTGACGGTTTACCATACCCTAGGCCATGCAACGACACAGTCATGACGAAGGGACTAAAACTGTGGTATTCATCGCTGACACGGTCAGAGTGATCCCGACAACACTTTAGTCAATGGGTCAATCACGTAAGTATGATTCTGAAACAGGACGACACCTACTGCTCGTGGTTACCATCGTCTATGGATTTCGAGTCCCAATGTGTGCAGGGTCAGGTTATAGGGCCTCACACCGAGTAGTATTCAAGTCTTGGTAATAGGAAGAACGTTAAGAGGAATGCATTGATGCAATGGAATAATTAAGCTCACAAATGGTTTGTGAATATAAAGCTAAAGGAGTTTAGCACTTTGGGATTGAAGAGGACTTCCTGAGGAATCCACAGGAAGGACCCACGTTAGAATCAGAGCTCAAATGAGCCCAGAAAGTGGAAAACTGTAGAAAGGGGCAAAGTGGGTCAGACCCACTTTGGGTAAGAGGGCCCAACCCGCAAGGCAAGTGGAGCCCGCCTGCTAAGTGGGTGGGCACGCCTGCTGAGTCAAGCAGGCATGACCCACTGCGCCCAGTAGCACAGACCTGCTTAGCAGGCCTGGCGCCCGCTGCGCTGCTCGCCGAGCGGGCGGCCTGCCCACCGACCGGGCGGGGGCCCCTGCTTGGCCCAGCGGGTGCAGCCCGCTGAGTAGGCGGGGCGCCCGCTCTTGATTACGGGTGCCCATCCGCAAAGGAGGTAGGCGCGCCCGCTGGCCTAGCGGGCGTGCCAGCGGGTTAGGGCCCCCCTCGCTGGTTTTCTTAGGGTTTTTTGAAACCCAAGACGGCGACTACGAAAAGTGACTTTTTGCCCTTCTTTGGGCAATTGTTTGAGAGGTCAAACGAATTCGAAATTCATCGCCATTTGTTCCTACGCGTTCACCATTCGAAGCTCTTCAAAATGGTAACTTGTATCGTATCTGAGGCTCAATGATGAGGGAGATTTAATTGGTTGAAATTAGGCCTTTAAGAAAGGTTTACTAACTTAATTAAATTCCGCTTTGATTATTTAGTCCCACATTGCTCGTGCAATGAGCAAGGGGTCTAGCTCTCTATATAAATAAAGGTGGACACCCAAGAGAAACGTTGCACCAAGTATCCGATTCGAGAAGCTCCTAATTTTTTTGGCATGCTCGATCGACAACTTAATTATTCCTCCTCTCTCTTCATATCCTCCAATCGAGTCCTAGCAATACGCCGAGGAGGTTTGGATCTGATCCAGAAGTCTCTGACGTAGATCTTCTCAAGTGAAACTTTCTTCGGCAAGTGGTTGGCTCGGAGGCGGGTGTCGGCTCACTTTGGGTGGATCGATTTGAGGGCTCAAGGTGGCTCAGCTTCGAGGAGCGTAAAAAGGTGGTGCAGTACATCTTGCCTGCTCCAAGGTCAAGATTCCGTGTATGTCATTTAGTAGCTTTCTAGTGTAATTTTAATAATGTCACAGTAGTATAGATCCCTCTTAGGGTGGTCAGATCCACCCCAAGTCGGCATAGATCTTGGCTACGGTTCCGGCCTTCCTTAGAGCTTTACTAAAATGATTAGCTATTCGTTTTTCAGCTGTGTTTTTATGCCTCTATTGTCCATCCGACTTAGGACGGGCACAGATCTGAGCTCTAAGGGTCTGCCAAAACCCTTCAAAAGAGGTAGTCAAAAAGGATGTGTTGAAATTACTAGAAGCCGATATTATCTATCCCATTTCCGACAGTAGATGGGTTAGCCCGGTTCAAGACGTCCCCAAGAAGGGGGTATGACGGTTGTAAGGAACAATAAAAGTGAATTGATACCCACTAGGAATTTCACTGGCTGGCGCATGTGCATTGATTATAGGAAACTTAATAATGCCACAGAAAAGACCATTTTCCACTCACATTCATCGACCAAACGCTTGAGCGGCTTACCAAGCACAAATATTTTTGTTACCTTGATGGGTATTCCAGATTCTTCCAAATCCCATTGCATCGTGAAGACCAAGAAAAAATGATGTTTACATGTCCTTATGGCACCTTTGCATACCAAAGAATGCCATTTGGATTATGTAATGCACCCGCGACATTCCAAAGGTACATGACGTCCATTTTCTTGGACTCCATTGATAATGGAAGTTTTCATGGATGACTGTTCTGACTATGGCACCGACTTTGATGCTTGCTTAGCTAACTTGTCTAAAGTCTTAGAATGATGCCAAGATAATAACTTGACTTTAAATTGGGAAAAGTGCCATTTCATGGTAACAGAGGGAGTTGTCCTTGGCCATGTCATCTCCTCTAAAGCGATCGAAGTTGATAAAGCCACGGTAGAAGTCATTAAAGATTTGCCCCCCCCAATCTCAAGGGCATCCATGCTTTTCTAGGCCAAGCGGGATTTTACCGTCGCTTCATAAAAGATTTTTCTAGCATTGCTCGCCCTCTTACGGAGCTCCTTGCGAATGATGCTCCTTTTTTGTTTTCTAACGCCTGCCTGCTAGCTTTTAACATGTTAAAAGAAGCTCTCATTTCAGATCCTATTTTACAACCGTCAGATTGGAACCTACCTTTTGAGTTAATGTGTGATGCTAGTGACCAAGCAGTTGGAGTTGTTCTAGGACAAAGGAAAGAGGGAAAGCTTCATGTAATATATTATGCTAGTAAGACCTTGGATGATGCTCAGAAGAATTACACCACTATGGAGAAGAAACAACTAGCCGTGGTGTACTCCACTAAAAAGTTCAGATCTTATCTTCTAGGATCCAAGGTAATAGTGCACACGGACCATGCTATCCTGAAGTATTTGCTAATCAACAAGGATGCCAAGCCACGCCTGATACGATGGATCCTCCTCCTCCAAGAATTTGATATAGAAATCAAGGACAAGAAGGGGGCCGAAAATGTAGTGGCAGACCATCTATCAAGGTTGATTCATAAGCACGGAGATGACATCTTACCGATTGATGATTCTTTTACCGGGGAATAGTTATTTGCGGCATCCCCTTCTGATACACCTTGGTATGTCGATTTAGTGAACTATCTGGTGAGTGGCATACTCCACCATGAGATGGGAACACATCAAAGAGGAAATTCCTACATGACGCCAGATTTGGGACGATCCATACTTGTTCAGGACATGCGCCAATGGGATTATCAAACGTTGCATCCCAGAAGGGGAGATCGACTCCATTATCTCACATTGCCACGATCAACCTTGCAGGGGCATGCATCGGTTAACCAAACCACAGCAAAAATTCTCCAATCTGGTTTCTATTGGCATACCATCTTCAAGGATGCAAATGATTACATTAGAGCATGCCACAGGTGCCAAAGAATTGGGAACAACACGAAGAAGAATGAAATGCCCCTACGAGGTATCCTGGAGATAGAGTTATTCGACTGTTGGGGTATTGATTTCATGGGACCCTTCCGGCCAAGCAACGGCAACAAGTTTATCTTAATTGCAGTTGACTATGTCTCAAAGTAGGTGGAGGCCATAGCCACCCCAACGAATGACGCGAAGGTAGTGGCCAAGTTTTTCAAGCATCCAATCTTTCCCTGCTTTGGAGTTCCGAGAACGATTATAAGCGTTGGGTGGAGTCACTTCATTAAAAAAGAAGTTCGAGACGATGCTTAAGAAGTATGGAGTACATCACAAGTTTGGTCTTGCCTATCATCCCCAAACGAGTGGCCAAGTTGAGATCTCCAATAGAGAGATCAAGAGCATCCTAGAAAAGATGGTGAGTGGATCAAGGAAGGATTGGTCCCAAAAATTAAGCGATGCTTTTTGGGCATACCGCAACGTGATGTGTCCTATTTTTCATGTTTTTATCGCATCATTTCATGTCATATTCGCGTCCAAACTCCATATTTTTATATATTATCGTGCTTCTAACGTCATATTCGAGTTTTGTGTAGCTTTATGGATTTTCAGGAGTTTTGGAGAGAATTGGAGCTATTTTGGGACATAGACACATCCAGCACGTCCGAGACGTCATAGGCAAGGACCCATGGGAGTTCACCGAGGTATGGAAGAAGATCGAAGCAAAGGAGGAGAGGAGAGCAAGAGAATAGAGCCATGGCTCAGCCCAGTTCAGTTTCCCAGGTGACTCGACCGAGCAGCATCAGCTGCTCGGCCGAGCTTACACGCAGAAATCAACCTATTCGACCGAGCAAACAGCGAACTCGACCCGAGTTGCATCAAATAGAGCGACGATTTTGAGCTTTTCTCCAAGGCACTATAGCTCGTCTGAGCAACAAAGCAACTCGACCGAGTAGTCCACCTACTCGACCGGAGTCGTCATCCAACAGAGCAGCATTTTAGAGGAAGTTCTGATCTACTATAGCTCGATCGAGTAGCCCGTATCAGCCAGAAGCAGAGCACTAGCAAGCGAAGCCTGAAGTCGACTCGACCAAGCAGGCGCCGCTACTCGATCAAGTAGCGCGACGTGCCCAGCAAGTTGTGAGCCCAAGTGCCCAGATTTTCTGATATTTTTGTAAGGTCTCTACCCCTTGTATAAAAGCAGGTTTTTTACCCTATTTTGGAAGACATCTAGAGTTTTAGCCTATCTTTAGAATTTAATTAGAATTTTTGGATCTAGAGAGTTTTGTGCCGTCGAAGACAAAGCTTGGATTTTTTGTTCTTTTGCACAAGGAAACTATATTCTCTTAATCTCTTTGGTTTACGATTGCTCCACAATGCGTTGGTAACAATTATCTAAACTTTCTATTGATTTTGATGTCTTCTATTGCTATGATGAATTCCTTTGCATCTATTGAATCTTTCTTTGTTATTGCTATGAAGCATGAGTAGTTTCATCTAGGGCTAATTGATTATCCCATGGATCTTAGGATTTAGATGTAAAGTTAGGATTTTTAGGTTGCGTTGGTATAAAAGGGACGTATTTTGGTCGATCTTGCAAAGTTTGTAGGAGATCTTGTACTGAGATCGTGCCCATGGTCGGTGGAATCGATTGGCTTAAGGAGTATCATATAAACTTAATTAGGAAGTTAGTGGATTCAATTATGGCTCGTGACCATGTCCACCTTGATGTGTGTGTATATTTTATATATTCACGCACGTCTTCTTTGTGTTTTTCCGTTATTTTCCGTTGTCACGTATCCATTTTCTTGTGTTTTCTAGTTTTCTTTCCCTTTTGGTGTTTTTGTGTATTTGCAGGAGATCGCCAACATAGGGAACACAAAACGAAGATATCACAAGTCTCCGGAGCAACGGGAGGTGTCACGCGTGATCCAGGGGGTCAAACAATGAAGATTGCCATCTTTCAGCCCCCACCCGATCGGTTGGACAAAGCCAACCGACCGGGTGATGCACGCGTGTCCGACCCGAACTGAAGCTAAAGAAAAGTGCAAGATCAACCGACCGGTTCATCCCAATAAAGTTCTCGGGAAATTGGAGCTGAATTCCAACCGATCAGGTGACCTTCAGCCAATCGGTTCATCTGTAGCGAATTTTACAAACGACGACCCGGAGAGCTCACCCGACGGCCCGCTGATCGTGCCAAGTCGACTGAAGTCTCTGTTCTTTTGGGCGATAATTCCAACCGATCTGTTGATAACCCAACCGATCGGTTCAGTTGATGGCCGCATCCCTTCAAACGACGACCCGCTTGCGCTAACCGGTCGGGTCAAGCGAGCGGGTGAAATTTCTGAAGCTCGCAGCTGAAGCACGTTGCAGCTCACCTGATCTGTTGATTCTTCAACCGATCGGGTGAATTCGATTTCTATATATATCTGCCTAGGTTTTTAGAAAACGAGAGTTGTATTTTTCTTGTTTTTCTCTACTTTTGACGGCTGGAATTTTATTGTTATTTGTAAGTGTTCTGATCTTTATGAAACTTTGATATTATCTTAATAGCATTGCTACTACTTCATTTCAATTGACTGATTATGATTTCTACGGTCGATTTTCATTTAGATTGCTTTTTAGCTATAATGTGTGAGTAGTTCCCAAATCTGGGATTTTGGTGGAAACCCCACCGTGGGTTCTCCCTAATGCATCCATAGGACTAGGATTCCGATAGGGAATAGGTATTTATTGGTTACGTGGGGTGTTTCATTGTCATCGGCGGGAAAAAGACCGCCTTTGACCGTTGGGCCAAGGGGGAATAAACTTGGCGGTTGACTCCCTAGCCATAGCTCACGCCCTTAGCGTAGACATCGAATCCTAGCGCGCGGGAGCGGCAGGACGAGATGTCGGGAGTTATCGTTGCGAGCTTAGTGCTCCCGGTGTTGGTCAGTGTTAATGGACATGGGAATATGTAACGACCGGTTTTTGTAATGGCTATTTTATATGAATAATATTGGATGTTTTCCCTCCTTGTGTGTTTTTCCGTTAGAAATCCTTACGATTAACTTCATAGCGTCTTAATCTTAGTACTAGAGTGATCCTAGAGGCAATAGGATTCTTCCCGAAGCTTCGCGCTTCGTTTCGGCACATTCGGTGCATCTTAGTCGGTTCATGAAGGAGAGCCAACCGACTAGATTGCAATCTAGTCGGTCGGCAATCCTTCTCTGACCGGCTAGTTCTTGTCAGTAAATTTCAGCTTAGTTACTGTTTACGTTTAGTCGGTCTAAGCTCATTCTTTGACCGACTAGTTCCCAAACTAGTCGGTCAGGACTTGTACTCGGACCGACTAATTCCGAGTCCTACTGTACTGTCTAAGTTACTGTTTATGGTTAGTCTGTCTAAGAACAATTACCGACCGACTAGTTCCGAAACTAGTCGGTTAATATTCCTTCTTCGACCGACTAATTCTCAGTGCTTAATATCCATCTAATTTTACTCATAGTCGGTCTATGAACGATCAACGACCGACTAGATCCTAGACTAGTCGGTCGACGGGCCTTCGCAGACCGACTAAACCTGTCTACCTGTACCAACCCTGTTCACGGTTTGGCTTTTAGTCGGTGTCAGTTGGACGACCGACCGACTAGATCCCAAACTAGTCGGTCGACCACCCTTCTCTGACCGACTAAATGCCCAGTAAACCTAGGTTAAGTCGCATCCGCCGTTTCATTTTCTATTTAATCCCTTCGATTCTTTCATTCTTCCTTCATTCTTTCTGAGCCAATTTCTTCCCCAAATCATCCCCAACATTCCTCAAGCCATTTCCTTCCTCCTGGTAGCTTCCCTCTCGCCATTTCTTGCGCCGGCCACCTTCTCTAGGCCGCCGGGATCTCGATTTCAGCCGTAACTTTCCAGGATCGTTCTTCCGTCGCCGAAGCTAGATCTGTTTGGCGTTATTCATTCGCTACTCTTACGGTAAGTAGATCTACCTTTAATCCCCCTAACCCTCACCGTAATTTAGGAAACCTAATAAAAATGGATTATTAGACGTTATAGTATTTCAATACAAATGTGGATTAGATCTGTACTGCTAATTTTCCGTTTTGCCAAAACAGCGAACCCAATTACCGTATGATACCGATCTCGTGACTCACGTCGAACAACAACTTCGGTACCAGGCAAGTGAAACTTGCCAACCTTGCTTTAGGCCATGTCTTTAGGCCAATCCTTGTTTAGCGTGAAAGAGACTAGACCGTGAAATGATAGCGGTCTAGGCGCAATTTCAATTCTAGCTTGACAACGAAGCTAGAATTTCCCTTGTCATGCCATTTCATACAATTGTCTGTCATGTTTACTTTTCTTTAACGATACGCAAATTTTATTTCAATTAAAATGTCATGTGCATCCATTATACTTATCATGTTGCATGATGCATCGTAGCACACGCTACAAATCCTTGTACAAATCCGTGTTTCCGTGTTACCGGCTAGGCACCCGTTATGCGGGCATAACCCTACGCCATACGTGTTAAAAACACTTCCTGGCTCGTGATCCAGAAGCGAGAATTACGTGTTCGGGGGTAGTGCCCTAGCTTGACACACATGGAGGGGTAGGGATAAACGTCACTTGAGCGTAAGAGTTGGCCCGTACAACCACTCTAGCCAAAGGGCGGAATCTCTGTGCACGACGTGCTTATTTTACCAGTACTTGTCCTTGTGAACATTACATGTACCATGCCATGTTTACCTGTCATGTTATAACCCATGCCATGTCCTAATCTGCTGTTACTTTACTTGCTGTTCACTTTACATAACATGTCATGTCATACCATACTCTAAAACTGCTAGGTTGTTTTTATTTCCCTTAGTTTCCTTGCACAAGTCTTGTAGACTTGCTGACATGTGCCGCATCTCTTTGGGTGACGCATGTTAGTTGCTGAGCCAGAGGTTGCAGTTGAGGGCGACGAGTTCGTGGAGTTCGTGCCCGTTTCAGTTGCTGACGAGGAGTACGAGGACATCGGTGACCAGTCTTAGTTTCCTTCACAGTTTACTTTAGCTGTTGTTGTGGTTATTGGTGAGTAGCACCGTTTGTTGTTAGTTCTCGTTGGCCATGCTAGGCCTTTTCTTTTGCACTCTTTTGTTAGCCTGGTGGCATTTCTGGTTGTTGAACTTATATCTGGACTCTGAGTTGAAAATTTTTTAATTATTTGTCTCTTTCTCTATTATTGTTATTGTTGTTTCGAGTCACATTACATGGACCTGCTACTTCGTAATATTTGACGCTTATCGGACTTGCGGCTTTGTAGCGGCAAGTCTGAGCGGACCTTCTCACGCTTCGCCTCCACGTTTTTGGGAAGCGGAGCGTGACAGAATGCCCACTGACCGAACCCGGGTAGTCCGGCGTATCATCCTGGGCACCGACCGGAATATCGGGCCCGTGGGACGCTGGTATCACTTTTAGAGGCAACGTCTCACTACTAAACCCTAATTCCGATCGTATTCATATCCACCGGTCATAATAGTGAGAACACATGATAGGATGGAAACCAAAGTCCCGGGTTTCCCTTTATATTGTTTATCCTCCGTATTTACATTCCGTGACAAACCAACGATCGATCGGGCTAGCTCACCCGTAAAGTGAATTGGTTCCTCTTAGAAACAAGCACAACCACGCCTCCCTGTGTTCGACCCCCAAGGCACACTTCAACATCGTGCGCTTGCGGTAAAAATATTTTAAATCTGGTATCCCCTATCCAACTGCACTCTTATGAGTTAAAAGCCGGGGGACGTCAAGCTTTATGACGCCGTTGTCGGGGAGGCAACGTGTTTATTTATTTTAGGACCTTCAAACCCTTGAGTCTAGTTCATATCCATATCTCGCGATAGTTTTTGCATTCTACTTTTTCGTTTTCTATTTTCTATTTTTATTTTTCTGTCTTTATCTGTTCCTATCCCGCACTTGCTTCACGGGTATTTCTTGTTTTTCATGCGCAGGAATACAAGGAGTCTAGACGACTTGATTCCTATCGACCCAGAAATTAACGCCACCCTGAGGCGTCTAGCTGTAGAGAAGAGAAGAAGAGAAGAGTCTGAAGCCATGGGTTAGAATACCCCCACCGCATAAGTCCCTGCTGGAGTACTCGATGCCATCCATCAGGTCCACCTCCTCCATTCGATCTCCGGCTATTTTAGCCCAGAGCTTCGAGCTTAAGCCGTCACTAATGACGTGGATCCAGCAGGATCAATTCTCTGGGGCACCCATGGAGAGCCCTATTGAACATCTGGACTCCTTCCTCGAGAAGTGTGACACATTCAGGATTAATGGTGTCACCACTGAAGCAATCCGACTGAAGCTATTCCCCTTCTCTCTGCGGGATAAGGCCAAGCAATGGCTTAGGGGAAAGGACCCGAACACCTTCAACACCTAGGAGAAGCTCTCAAATGCATTCTTGACTAAGTTCTTTCCTCCTGGGAAAGACCATGAAGTTGAGGAGTGAGATCTCCTCTTTCTCCCAGGCCAGCCACGAGTCCCTGCATGAAGCTTGGACGAGATACAAAGAGATGCAGTGGAGATACCCTCATCACGAGCTTCCAAAGTGCAGATTATTAATCTGTTCTATAACGGGCTGAGGGATGACTTGAAATCTTCGATGGACGCCGCGGCTGGGGGATCCTTCATGTCTAGAAGTGAAGAAGATGCCGGTAATATCTTGGAAAACATGGCATCAAACAATGAGCGGTGGTGCAACGAGCATGCAACACCTAGATCTGGAGGCATTCATAGAGTCAAGGACGTCAACAAGTTGTCTAGCAAATTTGATTTGCTATCGACCCAGATCTCAGCGCTCATGGTAGGAGCTGGTGGTGCCGGCACCCAATAAGTATCAGTGGTGGAAGCGGAAGTCCTGGGAGACTTCGAGGGTGGTGACATTTCACCGTCGGTGGATCAAGCTAGTGCACTTTTCTTCAACCCTACGGGTAATGCGCTGTATCCACCCCGGACTAGATCTAACCCGGTTTATTCTTCGAATAACCGAAACCACCCAAATCTTAGCCATCGAGCGCCGTACCAGCAACTTCAGCAGCCGCAGCAACAAGTATATCAGTCGCCTAGGCAACAGCAGCATCAGCAGTATCAGCAACAGCAGCAACCCCCGCAAATGTACCAACAGTATCCCCCGGGAATCAGTAGCCCATACAGCAGCAGTAGCAGCCATATGGCCAGCAGCGTGTTATCTCCCCGGTTGAGTCCCTCTTGACTCAATATATCACAAACCAAGAGAAGATCAATTTGAAGCTGGAGATGGGGCTGGGGGCCCTCACTGACCAAGTAACCCAGCTAGGGTTGCAGGTGGAGAACCTTCAAAGGTCGCAAAATCAATTGCTGCCACAACCGGAAGTTAACCCGAGGGGGCAAATCAGACTTTGGCATTAACGCATGAACACGTGAATGTGTCCGCTATCGTCCTGCAAAGCGGGACACAAATTCCTACGAGAGTGTCCGCTA
Organism: Scilla litardierei; assembly: GCA_030789695.1. Classification (NCBI taxonomy): domain Eukaryota; kingdom Viridiplantae; phylum Streptophyta; class Magnoliopsida; order Asparagales; family Asparagaceae; genus Scilla; species Scilla litardierei. The sequence goes on from CM061133.1 coordinate 159,364,848, forward strand.
AGGAACCGGAAGCTCCATTGGTCGTTGGACGACCAATTGAAAAATCGAATGATGACGGAGCTCCGTCACCAAAGAATACGACTCCGGAGGGAGTCCCTGAAGAAGAGAAGAAGAAGGAAGAGGAGGAGAACCTTAGAGTATTCAAGCTCGTTGTGCCTTTTCCACAATCGCTTGCCAAGGCTAAATTTGATGAAAAATACGGCGAGTTCTTCGCTATGGTCAAGGATTTGAGTTTGCAGATCCCATTCCTCGAAGCCATAGAGATAATTTCCTCACATGCAAAATTTTTAAAGGACTTGGTGACGAGGGGTTCGAGAAAGGAAAAGGTCGTTCTCACGGCGGAATGTAGTGCTCTCATCCAGCGAGCGAATCCGCCCAAGCTAAAAGACCTGGGAAGCTTCTCCATTCCTTGTTCGATTGGGGAAGTAAAATTCCATCGGGCGCTCGTGGACTTAGGAACGAGCGTCAGTCTAATGCCTCTGTCACTATACAGGAGGATAGGGATGGGAGACCTGGAGCCCACGGGTATGACACTTCAATTAGCCGATAGATCGATCAAATACCCGATGGGAATTGTAGACGACCTGCCCGTTAACGTCAGTGGAGTACATATGTCGGTAGACTTCGTGGTGATGGATATGCCCGAAGACACCCATACGCCCATCATCCTTGGACGGCCCTTCATGGGCACCGCTTGCGTGCTGATAGATGTGAAGAAAGGGAAGTTATCCCTTAATGTTGGCAACGAAAAGGTCAAGTTCGACTTGGGGTTATCTATGAAGCACCCCCGGATGAACCAGGTTGCAATATGCTGGACAATGAGGAAGAAAGAGCTGTGGAAGCTGGGGCCTGGGAAATTCTCTCAAGGAATCCCCCAGACAGCTTGGGGAACCTTGAAGAACATGTCGGTCTGAAGAAAGAAGATGTTGCTGGGGAAGCGGTTGTCACACATACGACCCCTCCCGGATTCCAAAAAGCACCTCCGACACGAAAAAAGGGGAAAGAGCCCATGGGGCTTACTGGTGATGAGATCCGGATCTTAAAAAGAGTGGCTGTAGATGCCAATATAAGAGAGAAGCCCCTGGATACCATCAACGGAGGGAGGATCGTCGAGCAAGTCTACTTGTCACCACCGACGACATCAAAGGCCACCAATTCAGAATCTGAAGGGATGCCAAACTTAGGGCATCACCCCCGTCCACCTTGAAAATCATCTAAGAGCGTTGAGCAAACGACGTTAAACAAAAGCGCTTCATGGGAGGCAACCCATGTTCTAAACTCTCATCTTTGTTTTTTAGGATTATTTTTTTAGCTTTATTTTTCCTATTTTGATAAATAAATCTAGCCACTGGAACTTTCGTCGAGAGACTTAGGCCATTTGTGAAATTTTGCAGGAAACAAGCCCCCAACCGATCGGTTGATCCCTCAACCGATCGGGTGGGACGTATCAGAAAGTGGCCTATATCTGTTCATGTACGAACCGGTCGGGTGAAGAAAAATGAGACCGGGTGGCAGACCGTGTGAAAAGAGCAGAAGTCTCAGAAAATTTGGGATTTAATCAACCGATCGGTTGATATGAAGCATGGTCGTGTGACTGACGGGGTGAGCTGCACAGAAGTCTCGGGAAAAATTGTGAAGCGGCCAACCGATCGATTGAAAACTCAACTGATCGGTTCTCATGTAGCCTCTTTTCGGCAAGAATTTTTGTCACGCCCCGCTTTCCAAAAATATGGAGGCGAGGCGTGAGTAGGTCCGCTCAGACTTGAAGCTGTGAAGCTGTAAGTCTGATAAGCGTCAATAAACTTCAAATGGCAGGTCCTTGCAAATGCGATACGAAACAAAGGTAATAATAAAGGAAATGAGACAAAAAGAAAACTCAGAATATCCATAAAACAAGTTCCAACATCGCAGAAAAAGCCACCAGGCTGAAAAGAAAAAGAGTCTAAAGGCCCAAACATGGCCAACAAAAGTACGACGTACAAAGTAAAGGTGTCACGCACCGACAACTAACAGCAATCCTAAAACAAAAAGAAAGCTCAGCAAGGTCACTAAGAATGGTCACCGGTGTCCACAACTCCTCCTTGACAAACATGGGCTCAGGCTCAGTGTCAGCAAATACCACGTCCTCAGCAACGGTCTCTGGCTCAGGGTCTAACATGTGACACCCAAAAGAGTAAGGAGCACATGTCAGCAAGTCTACAAGAGACTTGTGCAAGGAAACTGGAAGTAAAAGTGAGCAACCTAGCAGTTCTAGCATGATGCAATGACATGGCAGATATAGCATGAGTGCAACAAGTAACGTAAAGTACGAGTATGGCATGGCAATTTGCATTTAAAGCATGGCATGGATATCAAGTTTTGCAAGAACAAACACAAGGACAAGGACAAGTCTAGTAAGCACGTCGTGCACAGAGATTACGCCTTTTGGCTAGAGTGGCTGATCGGGCCAACTCCTAAGCTCAAGTGATCGCTTATCCCTACCCCTCCACGTGTATCGAGCCAGGGCCTTACCCCCGAACACGGAATGCTCGCTTCTGGATCACGAGCCAGGAGTGTTTCTCAATATGGCATAGTGGTGCACTTAGCCTGAACAAGAAAGTACAAGTATTGTAGCGTGTGCTACGAATGCAACATTCAACTTGGATGACATGTAAGATGCAATGCATGTCATTTAAACGTGGCAGGCAACAATGCATGAATGACATGGCAGGGTGACAGATCTAGCTTCGTTGTCAAGCTAGATCTTAAAGTGTGCCTAGACAGCTATCATTTCACTGTCTAGTGTATTTTACGCTAAAAACAAGGAAGTGGCCTAAAACATGGCCCTAAGCAAAAGTTGGCAAGTTTCACTTGCCTGCAAATCTGACGTCTGAAAAACACCGTCCAAAAATTCCACAAGTCACAAACAACCTATGTGCACAAGTCCACCAGCCTACAGTCCCATATTATTAATCTTGATTAGTGAATTTAAAACAATTTAAAAACATCAATTTTAGTCTTGATTAACAGGCAATGGGTTGGGGGTCCTAAGGGTGCAAAACGTTACCTCAATACGACGCGAGAGCTACACTGGCGTCGGGTAGCGATGCCAATGGTTGGATTCTTGTAGTGCGTATGGTATGGGAAGACGGATACTCTGTGATAAAATCACGAGCACGAATGAGTTCGTTACGACGGAACAAGAATTTATTAGGCAACCTGGGACGTCTAATAAATCAATTTTAATTAGGTTCTCCAATTTGATACGGTTTCACATCAACATTAATGATCATTAAAATATTAACATGCTGATTACGTCGTGTAACTAGTACCAAAATATACAACAATATTATTAGGTAACCTAGGCCATATGTTAACCAGGGTTGTGTAAGCGAGTTATCAACCCTAAAGATTATCAGTTAACAATGTCACAGAACGCTACTAGCATGCAAGCATCATTTCATTAAGTTAATAATCCGTTAACTAAGGTTAACTAACAAGTTTTATAATAGCATTTGTTATAAGATTACCCTAGCAACCAAGACTAGCGGTTGCCAGGTTATCAACCCTACGCTAACATACCAACATCAATAACTTACCAGGATTTAATAACACAAGGTTAAAGTCTTTATATCTAACCTAAAACAACTATGTAAGGCTAACATAATCTTCCCATTTCATTAAAACTTCACAGGAAAAACCCTAGCGGCATACACTTGACATCATAAGCCCTAACATCATAATAAACTAACATCTTAATAAACTAACATCACAATAAACTAACCCTAACAAATAATACTAACCAACCTTAAACAAGCTTTAACCCGTTGATGTGGTTGCAGGTGGACGCGAGGATGGCTGCGAGGGCTACTCACGGCGACAATGGGGCACGGCGGCGGCGGCGGCGACGGTCGTCGCTAGCTGCTGCTGCTGCTGCTTGAGAGTTCTGCAGGCGTTCCGACGGTTTGCGACGGAGCAGCGGGGACCCATGGCGCCGACGAGGGAGGAGGAAGGTCGGGGGATGATCGGAGATTGGTTGATGGCCGGTCGACGCTCGGAGATGGTTGTTTGCATGAAATAGGTGAGAGGCGGCGGTTTCTTGCGAGATGCTGCGAAAACTTGTTGCCTAGGTTTGTTAAATTATATAGGGTAAGGCTGTGAACATGGGTAGGGCCAGGGCTAAATGAGTAGGGTAGTAGTTTGGGCTTAAAAACTGATATGCTAAATATTAAAAGCCCAAGTTTCACACTCTCCCTCTCTCTCCTGCGTGAAACAAGTGGGTGCGGCCAACAAGGGAGAAAAATGAGCTAAGTCAAGTATGCTGATGTAAATTATTATTATAGGAATATTAGGGGATAAAACCAACTGAAACTTAGGGTTTAAAACAATAATAAGTTGGGCAAAAAGTGAAGGTATGTCAAAAGAAGCCCAATAATTGTGAAATAAATACTGAGGTGACCAGGACGACGAGAGAAAGAAGACAGAGAAGGCAGATCACAATTTCGACGACGAGAAACGAAATTAAAAATAAAAAGGCCTTGCGACAAAAGTGAAAATCGCGACGTATCTTCAAATAAAGTCAAATCGTGGAGAACAACCCGTGAAATGACGTTCCCAATCAACACCACAATTTTAATACTCTTAGAGAGGGTCACAACGGCATATCATACCAAAGTGTTCACAAACAATCAGAGTCTAAAATAAGTACGTGCATGGTCAAAAGTACATGCACGAACAATGTACGATCGAAAAGCGACCGTTACATCCTCCCGACCTTAGAATAGAGTCCGTCCTCGGACTTTCTAACTATAAATATAACTCTAGCCAGACTAGCAGCTATCCCGATCACATCACACTATAATTCAATCAGGTATAGTCATTACCGATGCTTATACATACATTAGGTAGTCAAACAATAACTCTGCTAACATGTATATATATATATATATATATATATATATATATATATATATATATATGCTAGTCATTACCCGTGCCCATAGGGCACGGTTTATTTAATGGCTGAGTTTTTTCCCCCACAAATTTCAAGTTCTCCCCAAATTTCAAGTTTTCCCACAAAATTTCAAGTTTACCCCTAAAATTGTCATTGCCACCCAGGACAAAATTGCCACGTAGGACAAAGCTTTGTCCGAGTATGATAAGATTCAAAATCTTCAAAGGACTGGAAAAAATGGTCGGGAAGGGGGTGGGAAGAATAAAAGGTGTGGGTGTGTGTGGGAAGGGTCCAGGGCAAAATATGCAAAACCCGGGGTTGTAGTGCAAAATTCCCCACCTCTTCTCTTATCTCTAAAAATCTCATCACAAAATTTCCCACCTCTTCTCTTATCTCTCAAAATCTCATCACTTATCCAATTTCTCTTGTCCAATTTCTCTTGTCCAATTTCTCTTATCCAATTTCTCTTGATAACATCCCTAGTTTATAGAATAGATATCTCTTATCTAATTTCTCTTTTCCAATATCTCTTATCCAATTTCTCTTGATAACATCCCTCTTTTATAATATAGATATCGCTTATCCAATTTCTCATGTCCAATATCTCTTATCCAATTTCTCTTGATAACATCCCTCTTTTATAATATAGATATCTCTTATCCAATTTCTCTTTTCCAATATCTCTTATCCAATTTCTCTTGATAACATCCCTCTTTTATAATATAGATATCTCTTATCCAATTTCTCTTTTCCAATATCTCTTATCCAATTTCTCTTGATAACATCCCTCTTTTATAATATAGATATCTCTTATCCAATTTCTCTTGTCCAATATCTCTTATCCAATTTCTCTTGATAACATCCCTCTTTTATAATATAGATATATATTTTTTTTGGAAAGTTAGCTTTATATACCATGTTGAACAATATATTACAAATGGGTTTTGACTTGGGTGGTGGTCTTACTAGAAGGAGGATATGGCACAAGCGCCGTCACTCCCTACTAGTAGAACCCCCCATCCAAGTAGCTCCCATAAACAAACAGCAAAAGGGACTACAAGATGACACTAGACAAAAGTTAGCCGGCCTCCTTTTTGTCCCATCTTCCAAAAGCTTCAGTTTCCTCTATCGTTGATGGTTCATGGTTGGACATTGCCACTCTAATATCGGACGCAAACTCTTCAAATAGAGTGGTATGAGTTTTCTTCCCACCTTCAAAAATACGCCGATTTCTTTCCCTCCATATGTGCCAGACTAGGCCCGACAGGCAGGTTCTTGCAAGCAAACTCAGCATTCCCTTATTATTGTAATTCAACAGGATGTAGTGCCCAATATTAGATAAGCAAGAGGGTGTTAGCACGGGGATCTTAAGCTTCAGCATCGTCCTATGCAATAAGTATTTGGCATAGTGGCATTCGAAGAATAGGTGCCCAACACTTTCATCCATATCATCATCACATAACACGCAGGCCGAAGAGGGGGATAAATTTGTTCCCCATAAGGCAATCTTGTCCCTTGTCAATAGTTTCCCATGGAGAGCTCTAAGGAGCGTAAGGGAGAATTTAGGTACATGATAGGGAAACCACACCAACCGGTAAAAGGGAAATGGAGGGCTACGGATCCGGATCCCATCCCACGCTTGTTTGAAACTGAAATTTTCCCCCGGGACCCATTTCCAACTATCAATTCCAGGTTTTAACATAATAGTGCGGAGCAAGTGCCGTACCGGATCAATAGATGTATTATTGCTCCAAGCCGAGTTTACCCAGTAGTCCGAAACCAACCAATTAGCCTCAGCCGATGGTACCTGAAACCGATCACAGAGGCGCCCCCCCTCAAGCCAAGGGTCATCCCAAAATCTGGTGGAAGACCCATCACGAACCTCTCGCTTGATCAAGTTGGTAGAAATTGACCTGCACCTAAGTAGTCGTTTCCATGAACCGGAGTTAGCCGCAACTTCCTTAGCAGAGAAGAAGCCGCAAGGTTGGCCGTATTTAAGTCTCAAGTGGCCGGCCCATATACCATCAGACGAGAGATATCGCCAGAGCTGACGGATACCAGCAGCCTTGTTCAGATCATCAAGAAGTCTGAGCCCCACACCTCCTTCAGATTTTGGTTTGCACAAGTCGGTCCAAGCCCACGACTTTGTATTTCCGAAGATAAATTTCCTGCATAACATAGTGATTGATCTCAAAACAGTACCTGGGATGTGGAAGACTTGCATCCAGAAAGAGACCATGCCGTGAATTACTGATCTGACGAGTTCAATTCTCCCAGAAATGGAGAGCAAAGTGGAAGACCAGCCGGACATCCTCCTTTTGCATTTATCCACCAATCTATTGTAGTTTGTCGATGTAGGGTACTTCAGAGAGAGGGGCAGTCCCAGGTAAGTTGTGATAGAAGATACAGATTTAATTCCCAGATAGTCTGCCAGCATGTCTTTTGATTTTGCCCCTTTGCTGAACAATCCCGCACTCTTGTCAAAATTAACCTCAAGGCCCGTGAAGTTGCGGAATTCCTGTAATAAATTTTTAATCCCTACGAAGGTAGGTTTATTTGCCCGGCAGATTACAAGCAAATCATCTGCAAATAGCAGGTGGGAAATCGAGGCAGTCCGTCGAAGAGGAAGAATTTTCCGGGAAAAGATTGCTCTGTCTACAAGGATAGAGAAAGTCTCCATAACAATAACAAAAAGATAGGGTGAAAGTGGGTCACCTTGTCGTAGACCTCTGGTGCTACTAAAATGCCCGCATGGAGACCCATTTACCATAACAGAGAAGGTGGGGGTGGTGATGCAGTCTCTGATCCAGGAGATGAAGGTGTCAGGAAACTTCAGTAGGCTCATAAATGAAGAATGAAATCCCGGTTCACGCTATCGAAGGCCTTACGTAAGTCCAACTTCAAACAAGCTCGACCTCCCATAGGATTGTTGAAGTCTCTAACCTGTTCATGTGCCAATAGTGCACTATCAGAAAGAAGTCGCCCCTTAAGGAAGGTCGCCTGATTTGGAGATATCAGCTCGTGAACCACGGCCTTCAGCCTGTTGCATATAATTTTGCTAATGAACTTGTATAGTACATTGCAACAAGCAATTGGCCTATAGTCACCCAGGCCAGATGCGTTGGAGCTCTTAGGCACCAAGGTAAGAAAGGTGTGATTAACCTGCCGTAGTAAGGAACCAGACCTGAAAAAACCTTTAATTGCCTCAATGACATCATCACCAACTAATTCCCAGTTTCTCTGAAAGAAGAACCCATTGTAGCCGTCTGGGCCTGGAGCCTTATCTGGCCCAATTTGGAATACTGCCAATTTTATTTCCTCACTAGAAACTTGCCTGATAAGCCAAGAAGCAGCATCAGCAGTCAAGATACGCTTAGGAACTAGCCTGTCAAATTCGGTGGCATCAGAGGGCTGATTGTATAGATTTTTGTAGAAAGCAGGAGCATCCACCCTTAAATCTAAATTCCCCGAGTGTTGCTTCCCATTGATGTCCACTAGATGATCCAACCTGTTGCGGCTTCTTCTCATTTTCATAGCATTATAAAAGAATTTGGTGTTCATGTCTCCAAGTGTTAACCAGTCTTGCCTGCTTTTTTGCCTTATCATATCCTCCTCAAGTTTCAATGCATTGTATAGCTCCTTAACAAGCCGAGATTCATGCGCTTGTAGTTGCGGATCAGTTAGGATATTAGGGTTGTTGCGCACTTCAGCAAGCAAAGCACGGCATTTGACTACGACCTTATCAGCAAGAATTTCCTTAGACCAATCTCTGAGGATTCCCTTCAGTTTAAACAATTTTTGCACAACGCGGAACATCGGGGTTCCCTCCACCCGGCCAGACCAACAAGAGGAGATGATATCCTGTATCCTGGGCAGGTTAGCCAGTAGTTGAAAGTTTTGAAAGGCTTGGGGAAGTTATGTATCTGATGATGTAGATGGACCGCCATGGGCTCGTGGTCACTTGTTGAAGATTCCATATAAGAGTATGGGAGCTTATCAATCCACGCCACATTGCCAAAGACTCGATCAAGCTGGGCCGAAATCCTCTTATCACCCACCCGATTATTGCACCAACTCAATCTATTGCCAGTGCTTTTCAGTTCAAGAAGAGAACATCTACAGACACAGTCATGAAAATCCCGGACAATTTTATCTTCCAACTTCCTTCCCCCCACTTTATCCCGACAATATAATACACTGTTAAAATCCCCCCCAACAAGCCAAGGGGTAGAACACAACACCCTACTATCTGTGTCAAGGCTTTTCCACAACTCTTCCCTCTCCCCCATGGTGTTTCGGCCATACACACCTGTAACCACGCAATGGAATCCACCAACGTTGTCACAAGTTACGGATATATGTTGTTCCGACCTGGAGAGAATAGTCACATTCTAGACCGCGGGGTCAAATCCCATAATAATACGGCCACCAGAAACCAAATCGAAGTTATTGAAGGAAATCCAATCCTTTGGGAAGACAAATTTTTCAATCTTTAAAGTGGAGCTAAGCTTCGTTTCAACAAGGACGATAGCCGTAGAGCTTAGTTTTTGGATAAAATACCTCAAATCCCTCCTTCGACCTAAGCTGTTAAGGCCCCTGGTATTCCAAAAAAGAACTGTCATTAATCAACTAATGGTTTGCGCCCCAGGCCATTCTCCTGGAGTCGAGAGCTTTTCCTGGATGCAGTGGTGGTCTGATCCGATTTCTTTTTTGAGGCCTTTGTACTCTCGGCAATGTGTATCTCTGCCATTTCAGCATCCCACTCCGGATTGTCCACTGCCAGATGCTCCGGCAGTTTGTCTAAATCAGCCTCGGAACCATCCTCCAAGAGAGATGGTAGTGCCTTAATTGATTTCCCAGTATTCTCTTGCATATTCGAGCAGCTCCCAGGCTTAGGACAGAAGTTAGATAACTCTCCCAGTTTGTTACGTTGTAGAACCAATGCCTCAGTTATTGCACAGGCCTCCGCATTCAACCCCTCCACGGGTCTTCCCTCCATACTAATAGCTGGGCTTGCAAGTTCTGGGGCAACACAGGCAGCCGATGAGAATCCCACTCCACTTTCCCCAGTATCAACCAGATTAGAACTATTGATATTCTCCTTGACCACCGGATCAAGCTCCCCTGATGACTTCATACAAGATGGGATAATAGTGTCAGCAGGTATTGGACCCTCCTCAATTAGTCCACTTGCAATTTCATCCCCAGAAGTATCATGTGGCAAGGGAACAACTGTCTCAGGTTGGATTGAAGGGGGCTCGGCCGCACCTGGACATTGAGTATTGGAGTGACCAAAGCATATGCAATTGGAACACCTTGGCGGTTCCCCTTCAATTTTCACTGCAATAGATATAGTAGGCCCATCTTCAGTGCCGACTAAGACATTCGACGGGATAGCATTCTTAGCATGTATTTCAACTAGGCATCGCGCATAGGATAGTCGCTCTTTCTTTGCAGTTAATTTATCTAAGCAGATCGGTTTCCCGAGCACAGAGGCTATTGAGTTGAAAATTTCCAGAGTCCACATACCTAGAGGGACGCCATGGAGTTGGATCCAGACTGGGACAGAAGAAAGCATGTCCCGTTCATGCTTGAGTGCTGAACTCCAGTGCTGCAGTACCACAAGTCTCCCATCAAACATCCAGGGGCCACCATGTAGTATCCTCTCACAGTCGCCTTCATCCTCAAATTTGAAACAAAAGAATCAATTTTCACGACTGTAGATTCGCAGGCCTTTCTTTATTTTCCAAAGACGTTCCACCCAAGAACATATTTGTCCATAGAATGGAATCTCTCCCAGTACATATCCAACAAGAGTGAACTTCCACTGGTCTGCACCTCTAGCAAGGGCTGATTTCCCTACCATTGCCATAACCGTGCCATCCTCCTGAGAATGCGGTGGTACAAAGGTCATACCCGTGTCTGGATCATATTTTCTGATATTCGAACAAATATCAGCCTAAGATTGTTTAGTTGCATTGGGATCAACTTTAAAGTCCAATTTTCTCTGCGGCTTTTTGTCGAACACCCGATCTGCAGTAGGCCGTTGCACCCTCTGATGGTGAGGACCAACACCTCGATTCTGCGATTGCCAAGAGTTCATCTGCAACGAAGCCTTTCCTGTGCCACCCACTCGATTGCTAGAAGGGAATTTCTTTTTGCGCCGATCGACCACCACCCAATTCCCATCAGATCCATGGCCATCCCCTAGACCCGCCTTCACACTAGGGTGAAGTACAGCGCTAGGAGGGCGCCTATCTCCGACGCCAATTTCCTCCCTGCTCGCCCTTATGCCCTCCTGATCGCCTGGGACATCCGCCGCCATCTCTCCATGACCTTTCACCCCAGGTTCACAGCCCGACACATTAGATCCCAACCATGTTTCCTTATTACCAAAGTCCTTAGCGTTGATTGAAGGAGAGCCGCCGCCGCCAGTTGAGGTCCCTCCTGGGTCGCCAATCGCCCCTCCGAGAAAACGGGAAACCCTCATTATATATATATATATATATATTAATATATATATATATATATATTAATATATATATATATATGCATACATCCCTTGTATAACTACTACTTACCTAGCACAAACAATAGTTCAGATTCTCACATAAGATTAGTCTCACACTAGCAAATACAATCATTTCTTTGCGTATAAATAGCTACCTATGCACAAAACAAACATGGGTATACTACTCCCTAATATTTCCTAGTATACATCCAATACCAAACACATCAACACATGTAGTCACACCATACCATTATTAAATCAAGTTTTACTATATCTATTATACATTCGCCACTACTATAATTTCACAATATATAGTCATTCAAATGCATGGAAATATTTCACCATAACTTCACATCACATACGGCCCTATAACTATACTCACGACACGCCACACATATCATAGTCACCAATACTTATAACTAGGCACATACTTACCCGTGCATGGTGCACACCCACACACGCTAACATTTCATTCATATATACCAATCATACCACTATATACTTAGCACATCTACACACCTAGTTTAGCTAGCACACATACGTTCACACAGGCAAGTCCTTAGTAAATAACTATACCACAAGACCAAGACCTATAACTATATACCGGTATAGCGACCCACAATCATGTGCGTAACACAACCAGGCACAAACACTCCTATCACTATACATACATCAAACATCGCTATATGCATGGTACTACATGCAAACTACAGACATACATAACAATATACTTAGAGTATACCCACTCAAGCTTGAGTGAGACTCAAAACACATATCAGAATACTCTATATACGTAACACTGTATTTATACCTATACCAATACCACTCCAATGTATACACATCTACCAATATAACCATATACTTACCATATGTCAATCACACTTAATATTTAGTCAGGTAACACCCACATAGTTCAATTACTTTATATACCATAATAATATTACAGACATCAGCACACGTATAATTATAATACCCTTCCTAATACATGCATTCACCGTATAGTCACACACACGTAGAACATATATTCACACCATATCCTACTACCTTTAATTAGTATACCAACACATCTACTTCATATATAGTTAAGATATGCAATAGTCATGTATACCTCATGGTATACAGGCATACGACATCCCGTAAAAGCAAGCAATACCAATCAAAATTTTAATCCTACTACCATATGTATATCACCTGTATGCTTATTCAGCAAATACATAACTACTTGCGTCTAGGCACAATACGTATCTACGTACGAGCACATACTCACACGTACTAACATATAGGTCATATAATAGGCCTACTCACTTAACTATACATACACCTATTATTATCACACCTATCATACACATAACTTTACCAACATATTATTTCAACCATTATAAGTATCTCCAACTTCATACACCCCATTAGATATTCCAACACTGATCCTTATATACACAGACGTCCCTAGAGTGGTATAGCTATCCTCACACATATCTATAAATACTAACACACATACAACTTCATACATCATGAATAACTCTGAGTATGTATATATCACAAATAGGCAAACATTAATATACTACAGGGGAGTACACTCATTCAAGCCCACATACTCAACTTAGGTACATGCACCGCGACAACATCACAAGGGTCCAAGGGCCTACTAACAAATTAGAGTTGACACAGTCATTGACGAGCACTAAAGCCTAAGCAATAGAGGGAGATCGAGGTCGAAAGCGTGACGAGGGAAGGATCGATAAGCACGAGTTCAGATAGGACGAATACAAGGAGACAGCTTGGTTAGGTGAAAAAGTGACTCACTTGCGAATGTTTAGGTAGAGGAAAGGGAGATGTATTGATACTCTTATAGGATACAAAAAGAAAATAGTGTAAATAACATAAGCTAAAATACGTGAAATTTGAAAACTGTTGTACTTTTTAAAGTTGGAGTCCTCGTCTGTATAAAAATATTTGAAGGTCGATAAAACAAGTTGTTCGAAACAAGTTTGAGTCGAAAAGATATAATAAGAGAAAATGGTTTATTGGCTTATATGAAATTATCAGGAGGAAAGTGAATCATTTACACGAACATTAAGGACATAGGTTAGAAAATGCTATGCGGCAGTAATTTAATAATGTTGTCAAAAGTTTTGAAATTCAAAGAATGAAATTAAATTAACTGAAGAATTTAAGCTCTTATTAAATGCTTTCAAAGTCTTTAAGCTAGGGAAAATTTTAAAATAATCAATATTGAAACTACTTTTAGAGGAACCAGGATTTGCCAAAAAGAAACTGATTTACACAGAGTTCTTAACATACGAGCACAACGAGCCTGGTACGGATATATAAAAATAATTGAAATTCTATTCAGTTTAGAAATTAGTCTAAAGGTATGTATGTTGAACGGAAAGATAATAATAACTTAGTAGTAGAATCATAAAAATTGGTAATAAAGCTTTAAAACCAAATTATGGAGGGTCTGGATCAGGAAATGGTTATGAAATAGTAATTTTACAAAAAAAAATCTGAAATAGGGAAAACGATGAGCATAAAATCGACTTGCTGAAAACTGAAGTCCCATGTGACTTGAAAAGTATATTAAAAGTAAATGCGATGTGTCATTCGAATGGCATAAATAAGAAAAGAAAATAATAAATCGAATTGGGCAAAATAAAAGTACGGTTCAGAATAAAATTAGTATATGAAGGGACAAGGTATTTACATAGGTACGAAAAGTATAGGCTGGAAAAATATCATAAGCTAGTATTCAAAAATCTCGACAAAAGTTTTAAAAATTTAAGTCAACGAAAGAGTATGAAGTCTAGATATATATATAATAAAATTTTCGAACAAATTTAAACTTAGGGAAAGATGAAATCGAAAAATACTTTCAGAAGATTCACGATTTGTAACGGAGAGGTTCGAAAATTGACGACGATCGTCATGAGGCGATCTCGTGAATCGAGGCAAGGAAAATAGTCGGATGATCAAAACATATATACGCCTAGGATATGACCCAGGAAAATCTACAGGAAAACTCCTACGGTCGACCAACTAAAGATTAAGAAACTTGGCGCTTCGACTTCCTAAAGAACAAGACTGTGATGAAATGCGTTCAGCCTGGTGCGAAATCGATGAACCCAAGCGAACAACTAAAGAAATTCTAGAAGTCTAATATGGTCAGAGTTAGGCAAGAACCACTAAGGTAACTCCTAAGACGATTAAATCAATTCCTAGCAGGGAGTCTAACTAACAATCAGGGACCTCTAACTAGCAAGCACAGACGTCTAACTAAGTCTTCTTACCACCTGGTGGCATAGAAAAACGATTAGAATTAAGCTCAAGGCTTATGACTCGGATGTTGCAATTTATTTAATGGACATTCCATAGTTATTATCGTTGTTCCGATAATTCAAAGTTGCAAGATGGATCTGCATGGGCCACCAACAAAACCTGTCACGCCCCACTTCCCAAAAATATGGAGGCGAGGCGTGAGTAGGTCCGCTCAGACTTGAAGCTGTGAAGCGGCAAGTCTGATAAGCGTCAATAAACTTCAAATGGCAGGTCCTTGCAAATGCGATACGAAACAAAGGTAATAATAAAGGAAATGAGACAAAAAGCAATTTCAGAATATCCATAAAACAAGTTCCAACATCGCAGAAAAAGCCACCAGGCTGAAAAGAAAAAGAGTCTAAAGGCCCAAACATGGCCAACAAAAGTACGACGTACAAAGTAAAGGTGTCACGCACCGACAACTTAACAGCAATCCTAAAACAAAAAAGAAAGCTCAGCAAGGTCACTAAGAATGGTCACCGGTGTCCACAACTCCTTCTTGACAAACATGGGCTCAGGCTCAGTGTCAGCAAATACCACGTCCTCAACAACGGTCTCTGGCTCAGGGTCTAACAGGTGACACCCAAAAGAGCAAGGGGCACATGTCAGCAAGTCTACAAGAGACTTATGCAAGGAAACTGGAAGTAAAAGTGAGCAGCCTAGCAGTTCTAGCATGATGCAATGACATGGCAGATATAGCATGAGTGCAACAAGTAACGTAAAGTACGAGTATGGCATGGAAATTTGCATTTAAATCATGGCATGGATATCAAGTTTTGCAAGAACAAACACAAGGACAAGGACAAGTCTAGTAAGCACGTCGTGCACAGAGATTACGCCTTTTGGCTAGAGTGGCTGATCGGGCCAACTCCTAAGCTCAAGTGATCGCTTATCCCTATCCCTCCACGTGTATCGAGCCAGGGCCTTACCCCCAAACACGGAATGCTCGCTTCTGGATCACGAGCCAGGAAGTGTTTTTCAATATGGCATAGGGGTGCACCTAGCCTGAACAAGGAAGTACAAGTATTGTAGTGTGTGCTACGAATGCAACATTCAACTTTGATGACATGTAAGATGCAATGCATGGAAGATAATAGTTTTAGTGCGTACAGATAAAGAATTTAAACGTGGCAGGCAACAATGCATGAATGACATGGCAGGGTGACAGATCTAGCTTCGTTGTCAAGCTAGACTTAAAGTTGCGCCTAGATAGCTATCATTTCACTGTCTAGTCTATTTTACGCTAAAAACAAGGAAGTGGCCTAAAACATGGCCCTAAACAAAAGTTGGCAAGTTTCACTTGCCTGCAAATCTGACGTCTGAAAAACACCGTCCAAAAAGGTCCACAAGTCACAAACAACCTATGTGCACAAGTCCACTAGCCTACAGTCCCATATTATAAATCTTGATTAGTGAATTTAAAACAATTTAAAAACAACAATTTTACTCTTGATTGACAGGCAATGGGTTGGGGGTCCTAAGGGTGCAAAACGTTATGTAACGACTACTTTTCATATATCTGGATTTAATATAATATAATATATGTTTTGGTGGATTTTCTCCCCATGCTTGGTTTTCGTCTCCGTAGTTTTCATTTTCGATCGATTCGTCGTATTTTCTCATTTCTTCCTTAGGATCGTCGATTTCGAAGTATGTCACTCGTGACGGACTTCATAGCGGTCATATCTAACTATTAGATCAAGCCTAGGAGTCTTAGGAATCGATCCCGGGGCCCCGCGCTCCATATCGAAACTTTTTGTGCTCATTAACCGGTATAAGAAGGGGCACCGACCGACTAGATGACGATCCAGTCGGTCGGCAATCCTTCTTGGACCGACTAGTGGGCTATCTAAATTTCTTAAGGAGCTACTGTTTATCGTTAGTCGGTCTAAGAAGATTGGTTGACCGACTAGGTTGCAAACTAGTCGGTCGGCAATGCTTCTTGAACCGACTAACTCATCATTTTATTTTTGGTATCATACTGTTCACTCTTAGTCGGTCTAAGAACGTTCATCGACCGACTAGATGCTAAACTAGTCGGTCAGTATTTGTTCATGGACCGACTAACTCTAAAATCCTATTTTCGTTCAGGAGTTACGGTTTACACTTAGTCGGTCTGCGTTGGTCGACTGACCGACTAGTTGCCAAACTAGTCGGTCAGTGGTTGCTCTTTGACCGACTAACCAGTGTTAAAACCCTAATTTCTGGGCAGCCGCCAGCCTAGCCTATTTAAACCCAACCCAAACGTTATCTTCTTCCTCAACACGACCCAAAACCCTAAAATCTTCCCCCTTGAGCCCCCATCTTCCTCCAAGCTTCAATCCTTCATTCCAAGCCCTAAATCCATCATCCAATCCATCCATTCACTCTATCTACCTCTCATCTTCCCCAAAATCTCACCAAAATCCATCAAAATCCCTAGATCCCCCAAAACCCTAGTTTCCCCAAACTTCTCCATTTGCTTCCAGATCTGATCCTAGGGTTCCCCGGAGTGTTTCTTCCGCCTCCTCTCGGTAAGAAATCGATCTACCGTTGTTTTTATAACTTATTTATACTTTTATGAAACCGTAATAATATTTCATGTTGTTTGTTGATTGTTCCCCAAAACAGCGATTTCCCCCGTAGATTAGCATCTGTGTGACGAAGTGGTCGTCATCCTTGGTGCTAGGCAAATGAAACTTGCCACTTAGGGTTTAGGCCATGTTTTAGGCCATTTGCTTGTTGTAGGCGTAAAAGAGGCTAGGCGACGAAATGATACTCGCCTAGGCGCAAATTGGGGAACTAGCTTGACAACGAAGCTAGTTCTGACATTTAGCATTGTAACGACCGGTGTTTGTAATAAATATACTTTATCTGACTAATGTTGAATTTCTCCTCCTTGTATGTTTTTCTCGATTAAATCCTCATATTTTAGCTTAATAACGCCGTAATTATAGGGTTTGGACGATCCTAGAAGCCATAGAATCTTTCCCGAAGCTTCGCGCTTCGTTTCGGCACTTCTGGTGCATCTTAGCTGATTCACGAAGGAGAACCAACCGACTAGAATGAGATCTAGTCGGTCGGCAATCCTTCATGGACCGACTAGTTCAACATATTAAAAATAGCTGAGTTACTGTCTGTCGTTAGTCGGTCTAAGTTCAACCTTCGACCGACTAGTTCTCAAACTAGTCGGTCAAGCATTGTACTCAGACCGACTAATTCTGAGTTTCACTGAATAGTAGAGTTACTGTTTGTCGTTAGTCGGTCTAAGAACAATTTCCGACCGACTAGGTTGCAAACTAGTCGGTCAGCTGTTGTTCTTCAACCGACTAGTTCTTGTACAGTCCTTTCTACAGTAGTTACTGTAAAATTTTAGTCGGTTAAGAGTTGCTCTTCAACCGACTAGTTCTAATTCTTATCTTTTAGCTTTTGGTTGCCTTTTAGTCGGTCAACGTTGTTCGACCGACCGACTAGTTCTTAAACTAGTCGGTCACCAGTTGAGCTCTGACCGACTAAAGTAGTCGACCTGTACCAGACCCTATTCTCGGTCTGTCATTTAGTCGGTCTACGTTAGGTGACCGACCGACTAGTTCTTAAACTAGTCAGTCAACCCTCTTCTTTGACCGACTAGTTGTCCCCGAAACCCTAGATCTGTTTTTAGCCGCCGTTCTTATTTCTATTTAATCCGTCGTTCCTTCATTTTTCATTCATTTCTTTCTGAGCTAAGATCATTCACAAATCATCCCTAATCTTCCCCAAAACATTTCTTTCACCCTCGGAGGTTATTTCTCACCGTATCTTGCGCCGGACACCGATCTAGGTCACCGAGATCCCGTTTTCGGCCATAGTTTCCCGGGATCGTTCTTCGTCACCAAATCAAGATTCGTTTTGGTGTCTTCCATCTGCTGCTCTACGGTTAGTAATCTTAATCTTGTAATCTCTATTAACCCACACCGTAAACTAGAAACCCTAATTAAAAATGGATTATTAGATATAGGATTTCAATGCAAATGATTTAGAATTTCCGTCTAATCCTTATTCTTACCATAAACAGCGAATTCATCTACCGTAGGACATCATTCTCGTTACTCACGTCGATCAACAATTCGGTACCAGGCAAGTGAAACTTGCCAACATTTCTTAGGGCCATGTTTTAGGCCAATTCTTTGTACTAGCGTGAAAGAGACTAGATCGTGAAATGATAGCGATCTAGGCGCAACTTTGAGATCTAGCTTGACAACGAAGCTAGATCCGACACCTTGACATATCATTCATGCATTGATAATTGCCATGTTTAAATTCCTTTAACTGTACGCACTTGAATTGTTAACTGCCATGCATTGCATCTTACATGTCATCCTAGTTAAACTTGCATCGTAGCACACGCTACACTACATGTACAAAATCCATGTTTCCGTGTTACCGGCTAGGCACCCGTTATGCGGGCATAACCCTACGCCAACCGTGTTAAAAACACTTCCTGGCTCGTGATCCAGAAGCGAGCATTCCGTGTTCGGGGGTAAGGCCCTGGCTCGACACACGTGGAGGGGTAGGGATAAACGATCACTTGAGCGTAAGAGTTGGCCCGTACAGCCACTCTAGCCAAAGGGCGGAATCTCTGTGCACGACGTGATTACAATTCCAGTACTTATCTTTTACTTGTTACTTGCCATGCCATGTTACTTGCCATGCCATGCTATTTGCCATGCTATACCATGTCATACTTTACTTTAGAACTGTTAGGTCGCTTCCTTTTTATAGTTTCCTTGCACAAGTCTCTTTAGACTTGCTGACATGTGCCCCTTCTCTTTGGGTGACGCATGTTAGTTACTGAGCCAGAGACAGTTGCGGAGGGTGTCGAGTTCGTGGAGTTTGTGCCCGAACCTGTTGGTGACGTGGAGTACGAAGATACCGGTGATCAATCTTAGAGATCTTCCGTACCATTCTTTGTTAGCTGTGGTTGTCGGTGAGTAGCACCGTCTTGTTAGTTTCTTTTGGCCATGCTGGGCCTTGTACTTTTCACTCTGTTGTTGCCTGGTGGCATTTCTGGTTGTGGATTTTTGTTGGACTATGAGTTGGAATAATGTTATATTATTGTCACTCTCTTCTTCCTATTATGGTTATTGTTGTTCTGAGTCACATTACAGGGACCTGCTACTTCGTTTTATTGACGCTTATCGGACTTGCGGCTTGCAGCTTCAAGTCCGTGCGGACCTTCTCACGCTTCGCCTCCATGTTTTTGGGAAGCGGGGCGTGACAAGCATGTTGCACAATTACCATGTCATGTTTACTTTCCATTACCGGTACGCAAATAAATTGTCATGACATTGCATCCTTCTTGTAATTCAGTGATTGCGTAGCTTTGCTACACTACTTGTGTTCCTGGCTCGTGACCAGAAGCGAGCATAATGAGTTGCTAACCCCAACGCTCGATATATTGAATTGTGAACTAAGAAACAAGCTCCCGTACGGGGCAACCCTGGCTCACTTGCTGGGCTCATGTTCAGGGACCCTGGCTTGTTTAGTGCGGGATGGGGTAAGGGTTAAGCGGCCAGGCAACTGGGGGTCTGTTTGATCAACAACTGCAGTTGTAAGACGTAAACTCTTTGGGGTGGGGTAGTGTTTAGTGCCGATCGGTCTGAATGTTGTACCATTCAGCGAAGGGCGTAAACATCTACAAAACAACCGTGAAATGTGAATTGTGTTTAGTGCCGATCGGTCTGAATGTTGTACCATTCAGTGAAGGGCGTAAACACTTGCAAAACAATGCGAATTGATTGGAATTGATAGTAGCTTGGCTACTCTTGTCTTGTCTTGTCCCGATGATTGCTCTCATGTACAAATTGCCTCGTCATGTCTTAATTGTGCACTCATGTTATAACTGCCATGTCATGCATACTAAACTGCTATGTTGCTAGTTGCCTTACTTTCAGTTTCCTTGCCCAAGTCTTTTAGACTTGCTGACATGTGCCCCTTTACTCTTTTGGGTGACACATGTTAGATCCCGAGCCTGAGTACCTTGTTGAGGACGAGGTGTTTGCTGACGCCGAGCCCGAGCCCGTGTTTGACGGGGAGTACGTGGACACTGGGGACCAGTCCTAGTGTCTTCGTGTGTTTTGCTTTTGTTAGACAGTTGTTTTGTTATCGGTGCGTAGCAACTATACTTGTTATGTCGTTGTACTTTTGTTGGCCTTGTTCTGGGCCTTTAGACTCTTTCTCTTTTAGCCTGGTGGCTTTTCTGGATGTTGGACTTATTTTCTTGTTGGACAACTTTTGAGATGTGAGATTTTATTTCAGTCTCTCCTTGTGTTATTATTGTTATTCTGTTGTGGTTACAGGGACCTGCTTATGTATTATTGACGCTTATCGGGTCTGGGGCTTCACAGCTCCACTCCCGTGCGGACCTTCTCACGTCTCGCCTCCATTTCAGGGAAGCGGGTCGTGACAGGTTTTAGTGGTGGCCCATGCAGGTCCCTTCTGTAACTGCGATTTTTGGAATAGCGATAATAATATTAGAATGTCCTAAACTAAGTTCGACGTCCGAGGTCATAAGCTATGAGTCTAATTGGATTCGTTCTCTGTGTCATTAGATGGCAGGAAGGCGTTTCACCCGTGGTCGGGGCAGTGGTGCGCTCCCTCATGATGAGGAGCCTGAACGGGAACCCACCAGCGGTGAGATGATGCGGATGATGCTGCAGATGATGCAAGTGCAGCAGGGCGTGCTTCTGCAAGTCCAGAATGCCCCACTTGCTCATGCTGCCCGGGCACTTCCAGATGTTCCTCGCTCCGAGCCTGGAGCGAAGCAATTTCGGGAGCTGGGTCCCGCGTATTTTGATGGTTCTGAGGTTCCTCTGGCTGCCGATGAGTGGATTTGGAACATCGAGGACAATCTGAAGATGGCCAAGATCACCCTGGCTGGATGGGTTGATTTGGCGAAGAGGCAGCTGAAGGATAACGCCAGGAATTGGTGGGATGCGGAGGAGAAGTTGTTGGTGGAGCCGATAGCTTGGGCTACCTTCAAGGCCAGATTTGAGGGTGAGTTCTTCCCGAAGGCTGCCAGGGAAGAGATGCTGTAGCGTTTTATCGACTTGAAGCAGGGGAGCTCGTCGGTGGACTTGTACCACCAGGAGTTCATGAGGCTGAGTCGGTTTGCACCAAAGATGGTGTAGGACGCTGAGGAGAGAGCTCAGAGGTTCCTGCAGGGGCTTGCTTCGGAGCTCCAGAGTTTTGTGGCCTCCTCTGACCGGGAATCTTATCAGAAGGTTTTGGTCGCTGCAAAGAGGCAGGAGCTGCTCGTGAACCAGAGGAGAGGGTCTGTGGTTGGTGCTGGGAAGAGGCCTGTGGAACAGGCGAGAGCTGTGGTTAGACCTGGATTCAGGCCTAATCAGTCCGCTCAGTTTAAGAGGCCAGGAGGGCCTATTCTGAAGTCTTGCCATTTCTGCGGCAAGCCTGGCCATATCAAGGATCAGTGTCGGAAGTTTCTGGGCCAGTGTCTGGTTTACGGTGATGCCTCTCATGTCGCGAGAGATTGTCGGCATGCGGGTCTACTGCGGAGGGCTCCTGTTGCAGCACAGCCGTTGCAGCAGCGAGCGTCTGTTCCTGCTGGTCGTGGGGCGGCTCTTGTTCCGCAGGGGCAGGCTTTTCGGCAGGCTGTTCCGCCAAGGAGGCAGGCTTTTCTGATGACCGCTGTGGAGAGCGAGGCTGTGGATGAGGTTATCGTAGGTAATCCTCAATCTAGCTGTTACTTTCCTAGTTGGTTGATTGATAGATTGTATTGTTTGCTTGAACATGGTTGTTTGCTAGACTAGGGTTTGATTGTTAATTGATTGTTAGGTGTGGTTTTGGTGTGCACATTTCCTGCACGGGTCCTCTTTGACTCCGGTGCATCGATGTGCATTATTTCTCAGAGCTTCGTGGAGAGGCATTCCTTGTCGACGTCCCCTCTTCCCCAGAGTTGGAATATCGTTACAGGGAATGGCATGGTCTCGGTGCAACGTGGTTGCAATTCTTGCTCGTTGGTGGTCTGTGGACATGAGCTTTTCGCTGATTTCATTGTCCACGACATCATCAACTATGATGCAGTTCTTGGGATGGACTGGCTTGCGAGCTTCTATGCTACGATCGACTGTCGGAGGAAGAAGGTGGTGTTCGAGATTCCCGGACATCCAGTGTTCGAGTTCAGTCGTGGTAGCAGTTCACTTGGTCCTGTCAGATTTCGGGCCAGGCCGGTGGAGGCTGTGGCTATGCAGATGGAGCTGGAGTGGCCAGCTGTGGTGCGTGATTTTGGCGACGTCTTCCCCGAGGAGATGTCTGGTTTACCACTTGATCGAGCTCTGGAATTTTCTATCGATCTCGTTCCAGGTGCGCAGCCGATTTCGAAGGCGCCGTATCGTATGGCACTTGCTGAATTGGAGGAGTTGCGAAAGCAGTTGGATGAGCTTTTGCGGAAGGGTTATATTAATCCTAGTGTGTCTCCGTGGGGAGCACCAGTGCTGTTGGTGAAGAAGAAGGATGGTTCACGTCGCATGTGCGTGGACTATCGGGGGTTGAATGCGGTGACCATTAAGAATAAATACCCGTTGCCTCACATCGATGATATTTTTGATCAGCTTGGAGGTTCGAGGGTGTTTTCTAAATTGGATTTGAGGAGTGGTTACCATCAGTTGAAGGTGAGGAGGGATGATGTTCCGAAGACAGCGTTCAGGACGAAGTATGGACACTATGAGTTTGTGGTTATGCCTTTCGGCGTAACTAACGCGCCCGCAGTTTTCATGAATCTGATGAACCTGATTTTCTACGACTTTTTGGATAAGTTTGTCGTTATCTTTATTGACGACATTCTGATCTATTCGAAGTCGGAGGAAGAGCATGCCTCGCACTTAAGGACGGTGTTGGAGATCTTGAGGAAGCATCGTTTGTATGCTAAGTTTTTGAAGTGCGAGTTTTGGCTGGATCGAGTTGCTTTTCTCGGGCATGTGGTGACTGGGGATGGTATTTCAGTGGATCCCGAGAAGGTTCGGGCCATCAGGGAGTGGCCTGTTCCGTCGTCTGCGCCTGAGATTCGGAGTTTCCTTGGACTTGCTGGTTATTATCGGCGATTCATTAAGGACTTTTCTCGTATTGCTGAGCCGATGACCAGGTTGACGCGGAAGGATGTTGCTTTTGTTTGGTCGGGTGATTGTGAGAGTGCTTTTGGTATTCTGAAGGAGAGGTTGACGACTGCCCCTATTCTTGTTGTGCCTGATCGCAGCGGTGGATTTGAGATCTTTTGCGATGCTTCTGGCAAGGGCCTCAGTTGCGTGTTGCATCAGCACGGACATGTGGTGGCGTATGCGTCTCGTCAGCTTAAGGTTCATGAGAAGAATTACCCGACGCATGATTTGGAGTTGGCTGCCGTTGTGTTTGCTCTTAAGATTTGGAGGCACTTCCTGCTGAGTGAGAAAGTGAAGATTTTCACCGATCACAAAAGCTTGAAGTATATTTTCACTCAGAAGGAGCTCAACATGTGACAGCGTCGATGGTTGGAGCTTATGGCGGATTATGAGATTGATTTGCAGTTTCACCCTGGCAAGGTGAATGTGGTTCCTGATGCGCTGAGTAGGCTTCCCGCGGTGATGATGTTGACTGCGCAGTGGAGATTGCAGCAGGATTTTTGCGAGTCTGGTGTGGAGATTGTTCTTACTGGGGAGGCTTCGTCGTTGATGTACATGCAGGTACAGTCGACGATCGTGGATCGGATTAAGGCTGGACAGGCTGAGGATCCGAGGCTGATGAAGATTCGGGAGCAGGTGGAAGCCGGTCTGCGGACTGACTTTTTGATTCATGAGGATGGCTCGCTGAGGTTTGGAGCCAGGTTGTGTATGCCAGCTGGGGATATCAGAGAGGAGCTGATGGTGGAGGCACACAGTTCGCCGTATTCTGTGCATCCTGGTGGCACCAAGATGTTCCAGGATCTTCGTCTGAATTATTGGTGGCATGGTATGAAGAGGAGCGTGGCTCGGAGTGTAGCCAAGTGCTTGGTTTGCCAGCAAGTGAAGGCGGAGCATCAGCGTACGGCCGGGTTGCTACAACCTCTTCCAATTCCGGAGTGGAAGTGGCAGCACATCACTATGGACTTCGTGACGGGACTACCTCGGAGTCCGAAGCAGAATGACGCGATTTGGGTGATCATAGATCGATTGACCAAATCTGCGCACTTTATTCCGTTCCGAGTGGGACAGTCCACTGAGGCGCTAGCGAGGAGATATATGGAGGTAAAATTCTTTTACTCTCCGTTTTGTTTCCTTTTCCTAGTTTGGATAGTGATGTAACGTGAATCGTGCAGGAGGTTGTGCGACTTCATGGAGTCCCCGTGAGTATCGTGTCTGACAGAGACACGAGGTTCACATCTCAGTTCTGGCAGAGTTTGCAGAAGAGCTTGGGTACGCGTCTGAGTTTCAGCACGGCGTACCATCCGCAGACAGATGGCCAGTCCGAGAGGACGATTCAGATTTTGGAAGACATGCTGAGGGCGTGCATGTTGGATTTCAAGGGTTCGTGGGAGGACCATCTACATCTGGTAGAGTTTTCCTACAACAACAGCTTCCAGGCGAGTATTGGCATGGCGCCTTTCGCCGCTCTTTATGGGAGGAAATGTCGATCGCCATTGAGTTGGGATGACGTTGGTGATCGGGAGTTGTTGGGACCTGAGATGATCGTGGAGGCTGTGGAAATCGTCAGGAATATTCGGGAGAGGTTGAGAATTGCTCAGGACCGTTTTAAGCATTGGGCGGATGCTAAACGTCGTCCTTTGGAGTTTCAGCCGGGCGACCATGTGTTCTTGAAGATTTCCCCGAATCGTGGTGTGATTCGTTTCGGGAAGCGTGGGAAGTTGAGCCTGCGATACATTGGACCATTTGACGTTTTGGAGAGGGTTGGCGAGGTAGCTTATCGCTTGGCCTTGCCGCCATCTTTGGAAGGAGTTCACAATGTTTTTCATGTGTCGCAGCTTCGTCGATACATTAGCGATCCGTCTCATGCGGTGGATTTTTCGGAGATTACCGTTCGCCCCGATTTGACGTATGACCAGCATCCAGTGCAGATTCTGGACAGGCGTCAGAAATCGCTTCGGAACAAGATTGTCAATCTTGTGAGGGTGATGTGGCGACACGGCTCACCTGGAGAGTCTACTTAGGAGAATGAGGATGAGATGCGAGAGCGTTTCCCACTTTTGTTTCCGGACTCGTGAGTATTTGGAAATTCCGAGGACGGAATTTTTCTTAAGTTGGGGAGGATGTAACGACTGCTTTTCATGTATCTGGATTTAATATAATATAATATATGTTTTGGTGGATTTTCTCCCCATGCGTGGTTTTCGTCTCCGTAGTTTTCATTTTCGATCGATTCGTCGTATTTTCTCATTTCTTCCTTAGGATCGTCGATTTCGAAGTATGTCACTCGTGACGGACTTCATAGCGGTCATATCTAACTATTAGATCAAGCCTAGGAGTCTTAGGAATCGATCCCGGGGCCCCGCGCTCCATATCGGAACTTTTTGTGCTCATTAGCCGGTATAAGAAGGGGCACCGACCGACTAGATGACGATCCAGTCGGTCGACAATCCTTCTTGGACCGACTAGTGGGCTATCTAAATTTCTTAGGGAGCTACTGTTTATCGTTAGTCGGTCTAAGAAGATTGGTTGACCGACTAGGTTGCAAACTAGTCGGTCGGCAATGCTTCTTGAACCGACTAACTCATCATTTTATTTTTGGTATCATACTGTTCACTCTTAGTCGGTCTAAGAACGTTCATCGACCGACTAGATGCTAAACTAGTCGGTCAGTATTTGTTCATGGACCGACTAACTCTAAAATCCTATTTTCGTTCAGGAGTTACTGTTTACACTTAGTCGGTCTGCGTTGGTCGACCGACCGACTAGTTGCCAAACTAGTCGGTCAGTGGTTGCTCTTTGACCGACTAACCAGTGTTAAAACCCTAATTTCTGGGCAGCCGCCAGCCTAGCCTATTTAAACCCAACCCAAACGTTTTCTTCTTCCTCAACACGACCCAAAACCCTAAAATCTTCCCCCTTGAGCCCCCATCTTCCTCCAAGCTTCAATCCTTCATTCCAAGCCCTAAATCCATCATCCAATCCATCCATTCACTCTATCTACCTCTCATCTTCCCCAAAATCTCACCAAAATCCATCAAAATCCCTAAATCCCCCAAAACCCTAGTTTCCCCAAACTTCTCCATTTGCTTCCAGATCTGATCCTAGGGTTCCCCGGAGTGTTTCTTTCGCCTCCTCTCGGTAAGAAATCGATCTACCGTTGTTTTTATAACTTATTTATAATTTTATGAAACCGTAATAATATTTCATGTTGTTTGTTGATTGTTCCCCAAAACAGCGATTTCCCCCGTAGATTAGCATCCGTGTGACGAAGTTGTCGTCATCCTCGGTGCTAGGCAAGTGAAACTTGCCACTTAGGGTTTAGGCCATGTTTTAGGCCATTTGCTTGTTGTAGGCGTAAAAGAGGCTAGGCGACGAAATGATACTTGCCTAGGCGCAAATTGGGGAACTTGCTTGACAACGAAGCTAGTTCCGACATTTAGCATGTTGCACAATTACCATGTCATGTTTACTTTCCATTACCGGTACGCAAATAAATTGTCATGACATTGCATCCTTCATGTAATTCAGTGATTGCGTAGCTTTGCTACACTACTTGTGTTCCTGGCTCGTGACCAGAAGCGAGCATAATGAGTTGCTAACCCCAACGCTCGATATATTGAATTGTGAACTAAGAAACAAGCTCCCGTGCGGGGCAACCCTGGCTCACTTGATGGGCTCATGTTCAGGGACCCTGGCTTGTTTAGTGCGGGATGGGGTAAGGGTTAAGCGGCCAGGCAACTGGGGGTCTGTTTGATCAACAACTGCAGTTGTAAGACGTAAACTCTTTGGGGTGGGGTAGTGTTTAGTGCCGATCGGTCTGAATGTTGTACCATTCAGCGAAGGGCGTAAACATCTACAAAACAACCGTGAAATGTGAATTGTGTTTAGTGCCGATCGGTCTGAATGTTGTACCATTCAGCGAAGGGCGTAAACACTTGCAAAACAATGCGAATTGATTGGAATTGATAGTAGCTTGGCTACTCTTGTCTTGTCTTGTCCCGATGATTGCTCTCATGTACAAATTGCCTCGTCATGTCTTAATTGTGCACTCATGTTATAACTGCCATGTCATGCATACTAAACTGCTATGTTGCTAGTTGCCTTACTTTCAGTTTCCTTGCCCAAGTCTTTTAGACTTGCTGACATGTGCCCCTTTACTCTTTTGGGTGACACATGTTAGATCCTGAGCCTGAGTACCTTGTTGAGGACGAGGTGTTTGCTGACGCCGAGCCCGAGCCCGTATTTGACGGGGAGTACGTGGACACTGGGGACCAGTCCTAGTGTCTTTGTGTGTTTTACTTTTGTTAGACAGTTGTTTTGTTATCGGTGCGTAGCACCTATACTTGTTATGTCGTTGTACTTTTGTTGGCCTTGTTCTGGGCCTTTAGACTCTTTCTCTTTTAGCCTGGTGGCTTTTCTGGATGTTGGACTTATTTTCTTGTTGGACAACTTTTGAGATGTGAGATTTTATTTCAGTCTCTCCTTGTGTTATTATTGTTATTCTGTTGTGGTTACAGGGACCTGCTTATGTATTATTGACGCTTATCGGGTCTGGGGCTTCACAGCTCCACTCCCGTGCGGACCTTCTCACGTCTCGCCTCCATTTCAGGGAAGCGGGTCGTGACACGTTACCTCAACATGACGCGAGAGCTACACTGGCGTCGGGTAGCGACGCCAGGGGTTGGATTCCTGTAGTGCGTACGGTATGGGAAGATAGATACTCTGTGATAAAATGACGAGCACGAATGAGTTCGTTACGACGGAACAAGTATTTATTAGGCAGCCTGGGACGTCTAATAAATCAATTTTAATTAGGTTCTCCAATTTGATACGGTTTCACATCAACATTAATGATCATTAAAATATTAACATGATGATTACGTCGCGTAACTAGTACCAAAATATACAACAATATTATTAGGTAACGTAGGCCATATGTTAACCGGGGTTGTGTAAGCGAGTTATCAACCCTAAAGATTATCAGTTAACAACGTCACAGAACGCTACTAGCATGCAAGCATCATTTCATTAAGTTACTAATCCGTTAACTAAGGTTAACTAACAATTTTTATAATAGCATTTGTTATAAGATTACCCTAGCAACCAAGACTAGCGGTTGCCAGGTTATCAACCCTACGCTAACATATCAACATCAATAACTTACCAGGATTTAATAACACAAGGTTAAAGTCTTAATATCTAACCTGAAACAACTATGTAATGCTAACATAATCTTCCCATTTCATTAAAACTTCACAGGAAAACCCCTAGCAGCATACACTTGACATCATAAGGCCTAACATCATAATAAACTAACATCTTAATAAACTAACATCACAATAAACCAACCGTAACAAATAATACTAACCAACCTTAAACAAGCTTTAACCCGTTGCTGTGGTTGCAGGTGGACGCGAGGATGGCTGCGGTGGCTACTCACGGCGACAGGGGGTACAGCTGCGGCGGCTGCGGCAGCCGTCGCTAGCTGCTGCTGCTGCTTGCGAGTTCTGCAGGCGTTCCAGCAGTTTGCGACAGAGCAGCGGGGACCCACGGCCCCGACGAGGGAGGAGGAAGGTCGGGGGATGATCGGAGATGGGTTGATGGCCGGTCGACGCTCGGAGATGGTTGTTTGTGTGAAATAGGTGGGAGACGGCGGTTTCTTGCGAGATGCTGCAAAAACTTGTTGCCTAGGGTTGTTAAATTATATATGGTAAGGCTGTGAACGTGGGTAGGGCCAGGGCTAAATGAGTAGGGTAATAGTTTGGGCTTAAAAACTGATATGATAAATATTAAAAGCCCAAGTTTCACACCCTCCCTCTCTCTCCTGTGTGAAACAAGTGGGTGCGGCCAACATGGGAGAAAAATGAGCTATGTCAAGTATGCTGATGTAAATTATTATTATAGGAATATTAGGGGATAAAACCAACTGAAACTTAGGGTTTAAAACAATAATAAGTTGGGCAAAAAGTGAAGGTAGGTCAAACGAAGCCCAACAATTGTGAAATAAATACTGGGGTGACCGGGACGACGAGAGAAAGAAGACAGAGAAGACAGATCACAATTTCGACGAAGAGAAACGAAATTAAAAATAAAAAGGCCTCGCGACAAAAGTGAAAATCGCGACGTCTCTTCAAATAAAGTCAAATCGTGGGAGAACGACCCGTGAAATGACGTTCTCAATCAACACCACAATTTTAATACTCTTAGAGAGGGTCACAACGGCATATCACACCAAAGTGTTCACAAACAATCAGAGTCTAAAATAAGTACGTGCACGGTCAAAAGTACGTGCACGAACAAAGTACAATCGGAAAGAGACCGTTACAATTTTCGGCATAATAACCAACCGATCAGGTGAAAACTCACCCGATCGGTTCGACTTAAACCCTATAAATATCCCCTGCCCTCACCTGTTCATTTCCCCTCACCCGATTTCGTCTCCTTCGCCATTTCGACTTCTCCAAGCTCCAACCGGCCTGATTCTTCCCCCAACCGACCTCCAACCTCCCTCAATCGATCTCTCCACTTCCTATCTCCTTCTCTCCATCGATCTCTCTCTCTCCCTCTTCCATTTAACCCCATCCAAGCCCTAATTTCCGCCCGACCCCCCCCCCCCCCCCCAATTTCGAAAATTTGTTGAGAAGAAGTGGCGCGGCTTCACACTCCCACTCATTGCACGGCGTTGGGTGATCTACGAGCAAGGATCGTCATCTCTACTGGGTAACTTCGCTCCTTAGCTCCATTTTCAATTTTGCCCTAGTATTACTATTTTGCTCGATTGCCAGTGTTTGTGTGCATTCATCATATCTTGCATACATTAGCATCACACACTCACATGGCCCGGGATCAAGATAAGGGTAAGGGTATCATGCGAGAGGAGGAGCCGTCTCGCAAGAGACGGAAAACCACACGTCCACCACACTCACGCCCTCCTCCTACACAACCTACACAGCCCCAACCCCTATCTATCATCCCTCCTGAGGACCTAATGTTGGGCCCGCGTGGCCACCGTTTTTTAAGTCAAGAACAAAAAGATTTTTATCATAGACTCGATGCACGGGGACACCTCTCCACCAAGTTTGCACATGCATAAACGCTTCTCGATCTCGGAGTTTTCTCCAAAGTCGAGACCCTCTTTGCCAACAAAGGATGGTTAGCTTTCCTGAATGCCCACGCACCCTTCTACCCCGCACTCACACTAGAATCCTTATCTTCCCTTAAGTGTGAGTCGGCATCAATCGTCGTTTTTCGGGTCCGAAACAGAACCATCCGCACCCGCCTAGATACTATCAATCACATTTTCGGATTCCCCATTCCTGGAAACGACGCGATCCGTCACTCCAGATCACACCCTGATTTCGACGTCGATCAATTTTGGTTTCGCCTCACCCTACATGCTCACTATCCTCGAGGCAAGGCCAATGCCTCCTCCATCATTCACCCGGTATTTCGTCTGGCCCACCGAATCATATCTTGCACATTCTTCCCTAGGGATGAGTCCGGGATGGTGACTATCCCTGATCTTTTCATTTTGTGGGCCATGACGTTTGATTTCATTCGTGGTGACGACGGGATCGCCTTCGAGGCCCCTCGCATTCCCATTCATGCTGGCGATTGGCTTATTCACAAATTGCTTGACATTAGCCGTGTCGGCAAAGGCAAGTTTTGTTGCGGGGGGCTCATTACTATCATAGCCTCATATCCCCAATATAGTGTCGTCATCCCCCGTGATTTCCCTTCTGCCCCAGGACCCTCACATATAGATATTGATGTCCTTTGGCATATTCACATGATCAAGCACCGCCCCGATGGTCGATTCACTTTCTACTACGGTCACCCCCCTGCTCCATATACCATTCTACCCAACACAGCTCGTATGACTATCACTATAGTGGCAGACTGGACATTCCCACCTGACCCTGAGTATCTAGGGGGTTACGTCCCCCATTCCTTCCCCAGGGTGCACCCAGACCACCTTCCCCTGCCGCCCACTTAGGCGAGCAGGATATCCCTGCGTCCCTGGGAGAATCCGGGGCTGGCCCTAGTCATACCATCCCGGCTCCTGGCCCTATCACTTCCAAGGATCTGAGTGAGGCCCTTTTAGGCCTAGCCTCTGGTGCTGGCATGACCACTGCCGCTGGCACCACTTCCACCTCATGTCCAGCCTCTACTTCTTCTGTCCGCCACGTCGCCTCTGCTCGCCTCGCTCTCGAGGATAAACTAGCTTCACTGTGCGCTCGCGCTTCGTCCTCTGCCCCCTCAGACCCATCCTCTTCGATCTTCTCTCACCCACGTTTCCTCGCACTTGAGTGGAATGTGGCCGCCATCCTCCGCATTCTCACTCACATTCACAGACCACCTCCACCTACACCACCACCCTCACCTCCACCATCACACTCTTCACCTCCCCCATCACCCCCTAGGCGACCATCCCCTCCCACCACCACTGTTTCCGTTCTTACCACTTCACCTCCACTCATGACCACCACCGTCGATCCCACAGATCCGCCACCCTCCACTTCCATCACCCCATACGTGCGCTGCAAGAAATTGCAGGTACGTTCGCGATCACTTCCCCCACCATCCTCTTCCGTCGCCGTATCTACCCCATCTACCGTCATATCTACCCCATTTTACCACCGCTTTGGTCGCCATTTCCCTTCCACCTGTAGGATCCCATCGCGCGATGATGGAGGATCGAAAGAGAACTTACATTAGCGTACGCTGCGCTGTAGTCTCTGAACTTTGCCCTTGTATTCGCCACAACGGTCGGTACTTTGTCACAGAGGATCGAAGCAGCGTTTCCACCGTCTAAATCTCTATTTGGAAGAAGAACTAAATTGAAGGGAGAAGAAGAAAAGGTTTTCCTTATGCAAACTTATGGCATGAAGGATTAGCCTTAAATGCTTAACCCTTGGGTCCTATTTATAGGCTTTAGGGGTAGTTATTGTAGGAAATAACCATATATACGCTTATTAGCTTATATTAACACCCTTGCTTATCATCTTCTTCATGCACTTATCAAGTGCCTTTATGCACTTATAATGTGACATTTTCCACTTATCGAGTGGTCCTTTTCACACATGAAAAGGTTCCCTTCGTACATGCTTTCATGTACGCGACATCCGAGGTCCGTATACCCTCATACATCCCCTCATGGGTGTATACATGTCGTCCATATCCAACATCTCCCACTCACACTTGAGGGGATTGTAAGGAAACATCTTTTCCTTTAGTTCTTCTATTTATCCTACCAAGAAATAGACCGTGTGACCGTCATGCGTATAGAGTCCGTTTTTGTGCACTTGCTAGAGATACACAACACTCCTTGGGGTGCAAAGTTGAGTAGATCAACGCATGTTTTACCCTAGATTATTTCTTCACATTTCTTATACTTTATATTCAACAATTGAATCCCATCTGGATTACAATTGGCTGGCCAGCTTTGAATCTCTAAAGTCCAAATGTGAATATGAAATTAATCTTCCTCTTTTTGTGATCCTTTCAATCTTGACTTGACTCGCTTTTCTAACATGCCCCGCCGGAACGAATTTACCATAGTCTATAAGCAACATGCTAAGATAACGATCACCCAGTCAAATCTAAAGAAACCAATTAGAGTTCATAAGGGTAAGAAGTTAAGACCCATGTGGTCTTTGGGTCTCACATAATAGTAAACACAATTACTATTCTAACCCAATGGTCAAAATGCATACGTAGTATGAATACGTATTACAACATCACTCCTTTTCCAGGAAGCGTATGTCTTAATGATGTTGTAAGGATGATGGTCAGACACCACAATGTCTGACTTTGGGTCCCTTTTACTACTCATTGATCTCCTGGACCCACATCCCGCATA
This sequence comes from Scilla litardierei, assembly GCA_030789695.1. NCBI lineage: Eukaryota > Viridiplantae > Streptophyta > Magnoliopsida > Asparagales > Asparagaceae > Scilla > Scilla litardierei. The sequence goes on from CM061133.1 coordinate 159,398,600, forward strand.
AGACAGATAAGATTTCAAAAATCTTCTTAGATCTTTTGTAAGCATCCATATGATGCAGATCTTTCATACGACCATTTTGTTTAAGTCATGACTCTAAATCATCCGTCTGATGATTTTGACTTTAAACAGATCTCATCTTTATCTTATCCATCTGATAGAATAAAGGCGGTTGCTCATGTGAGAGAGCCAACCTTAATCTGTCCGACATACTAGAAAAACATAGCTGAGATTTAAAAGAAATGTACACAAACATTTTCAAGAAACTCATATGCAATGTCGAAAAGAACTTATTCTTTTATCAAATTTGATCTTTCATAGACATGGGAATATATTGATACAACTCAGCTCTTACGCAATCCTTGAGATGATAAGTGTTTGTAAAACACATCTCTGGGGATCTCCTTCGTAAGCGGATCCGCTATCATCTCATGCGTAGATATGTATCTTATGTCTATCTTCTTATTCTTGTCATAGTCTTTTGCAAAATTATCCTCTTAACCGCTTTCCAGTGTGCTTGCCCTGGATTGGATTGGTAACGAATTACCATTCCAACGGCAAAACAGATGTCCGGCCTTGTACATATCATAGCGTACATAAGACTACCAACTGCACTGGAATATGGATCTTTTTCCATAATTTCCTTTTCCTTTTGGTTCTTAGGACACATCTTCAGACATAAATTATCGCATTTGCTTATTGGAGTATCAATGGACATACAGTCCTGCATATTAAAACGTTCTAGAACCTTCTTTATATAAGTCTCTTGTGAAAGAGAAAGAAGTTTCTTCGAACGATTCCTTGAAATCTTAACTCCAAGGATATATGCGGCTTCTTCCATATCTTTCATCTCAAATACTGATGAAAGCCAAGCCTTGATATCCATCACAAAGCCCTTGTCATTTCCGGTTATTAAAATGTCATCTACATATAGAGACATAATAACATACTTGCTTTTGATCCTCTTGATATATACACAGTTATCCTCATCAAGCATGGTAAAACCATTTGATAAGGCAACTTCTTGAAATCGTATATAACATTGCCTCGAGGATTATTTAAGACCATATATGGACTTACGAAGTTTACAAACCTTATGTTCATTTCCTACTTTTACAAACCCTGTTGGTTGTTCCATATAGATCTCCTCGTCCAATTCTCCATTGAGAAAGGCAGTCTTTACATCCATTTGATGTAATTCGAGGTCTAAGCAAGCTACCAAAGCCAGAATCGAATGAATCGAGGTAAAACAAACAACAGGTGAGAAGGTCTCTTCGTATTCTCTCCCTTCCTGTTGCATAAAACCTTTCGCGACAAGGCGAGCTTTATATCTGTCTATAGAACCAGCAGCCTTATGCTTGATCTTGAGAACCCATTTGTTCCCAATAGCTCTACGTCCTCTGGGTAGGTCAACCAAGTCCCAAATTCAGTTAATTTTCATGGATTCTAATTCCTCCTTCATCGCTTCCATCCATTTGTCTTTTGCAGGGCATGATACGGCCTGTTTGAAAGTAGCAGGCTCGTCATCATCTTGTAGTAAAGTCATAAAGGTTTGTGGGAATTCATCCTCAAATCTTAGGGAGCTAACCTTGTACGACTACTACGTCGTATTTGAGATTCTTCGAGTCCTTGTTGAATCGAATTTGGATCAATTCTAATATTACTCCCACTTGGAATGTGATTAGAATTGCTCCCACTTGGATCATTATTCCTATATGGGATAGAATTCGCATCATTCGTATCATCCATTGGTGAAGGTTGAAACGTATGTTCGTCTTCACCAAGAATTCTCCCACTCGAATGAGGTAATCCTTCTTGATCATAAATCTCAAATAGAGATAAGTCCTGACTTATCTCGCCCTGTCTTGGAAACTCATTTTCCAAGAAAGTAACATCCCTCGACTCAAATTCAATTAGTCCTCCATTGTCTTCCTGACCAATGAAAACATAACCTTTGGAGTTTTCTACGTATCGTATAAAGATACATTTCCTCCCCCTTGGCCCAAGTTTGTCATACTTATAGGAGGAAATATGTGCATAGGATGCACACCGTCAAGGTTTTAATATGCTTAAGTCAGGAGACCTTTGGTTCCACAACTCATAAGGAGTGGAGCTAACTAATTTCGAGGGTACGCGATTCAAGATGAAAGTAGCCGTCAATAATGCATCACCCCAAAAGGTGATTGGCAAGTTAGCTTGCGCCATCATTGAACGGACCATTTCCATCAAAGTCATATTCCTCCTTTCAGCTACACCATTTTGTTGAGGAGTATAAGGCATAGTTATTTGATGAACAATGCCTTTTTCATCACAAAGTTCCTTAAAACTTGCTGATTGATATTCACCGCCTCTATCGGTTCGTAAGACCTTAATCTTGCAATCTAATTTATTTTCCACTAAACTCATATAGTTTTTAAAGCAGGTTAATGCTTCACTTATGTGGGATATCAAATAAATATGTCCGAATCGGGTGAAATCATCAATAAAAGTGATGAAGTAGGACTTCCCGCGTCTTGTCTTGACATTCATCGGACCACATATGTCCGAATGGATTAGCTGTAATGGAACCTCGGCCTTTTTGCCGGTTCCAAATGGCTTGCGACAATATTTCCCTACAAGGCAATGTTCGCAAGTCGACATTTCGACCTTTGAAACATTAGATAGAAGGCCACGTTTGGCAAGTCTATCCATACGTGTTGGTCTAATGTGACCAAGCCTTGCGTGCCAACAAATTACATCAGATTCATAAATCGAAGAATTTGTAGCAAGGAAATTTTCATTAAAATTCAAGGAATCGTACATCGTATTTAATACAATGAATCCTTTGAAAACATACACAGAACCAATTAAAGAATTATTACAAGATAGGTCCACATTACAATTATGAAAGAACCAACTATAACCAAGACCCATTAATACAACCACAGATATAATATTCCTTCGAATATCTGGAGCGAAGAGGACATCATGAAGTAAGATAGTGTGGCCGTTGTCCAAGACGAGCTTGCACGTCCCAACGCCTTTCACTTCAACACGTGTGTTGTTTCCTACATATATCCACTTCGTTCCTTGGGGTATCCGATGATACTCCACGAAGGACCGTATGTTCCTTGCTGTGTGGTCGGTGGCACCTGAATCAATTATCCAAAATGGATTAGATTTCACAAGAAATATTGAACTAGAAACACATATGTAACTAGCGCTATTACAAGTTATCTTATCACCTCCATCCGTACAAGAACGGGCATAGTGATCTAACTTATTGCACTTGAAGCACTTGATCCTCTTCAAGTCTTTCTTCTTGTGCCATTTCTTGTTCCCACCTTTCTGTTTGGGTTTCTTGGTAGACACTGGTTGCTTTTACTGGTCATTAACAAACTTCGAGTGATGTTTACGTTTCTTTCTCCCTTGTGAGGAACTAGCAACCATGTGCACTTCTGCACTTGACTTGGCGGCCGCAAGCCGCTCTTCCTCTAACTCGAGGTGCTTAGAAACATCACTGAAATTCTTGATGCTCTCATTATGAGTGAGATGCATCTTCATTTGTTCCCATTCGATTGGTAGGGAACGTATGACTGCTTGGATTTGTTGCTCATCAGTGAGCACATGACTTGCATCCTTTAACTCTGAAATAAGATTCGCCATGTGTCGAAGATGCATTCCCATGGAATGATCTCAACTCTTTTTGTACGAATCGAATCTTATAGTTAAAGAGCGAAGTTTGGTCACCGAGGTGCCACCAAACTTCTCCTCTAGCTTGGACCATATGTCCATAGCTAGGTCATATTCTCGAAATATCCGCATTATGTCGTCTGCCATACTTGACAGCAATGTAATGAGAGCAATCTTGTTCTTCCGAGACCAAGCATCAAAAGCTTCCTTGTCTCTTCTGTGTTGGGCCATAGTGCCTAACTCAGTTTCAGTCATTATGTTCTTCAGAGTTTCGAGCACGTCTTGCTCCTCTAGAACATATTGTATCTTCATGGACCATAGCTTGTAATTATCGCCGTTGAGTTTTTCACCTTTGTTTAACTCAGCGACGATGTTCTTAGCAGCAGAAGACATTTCAGTTTTAAAATGATGCAAAAGACATAAAACAAGTTTGATCAAAAACATTGCATAAAGTTTTCATTTGATAAGTTACTTTTGAAAAATATTGAAGATGTTGCTCTAGAATCGGAAAGGTCTCTATGATTCCAATCACCAACTAGAACAACTTTCAATATTTCCCCATCACTTTATCAAACAATAGTACTCTTATAGTACTTGCAGCGGAAAAAGCGTTTTTTGAAAACGTATTTTGACAACGTATTTTGCAAACGTATTTTGCAGCGGGAGGCAGTGTCCTGCCCCGGCCATTGCCGGGGTCGAGCCGTGGCCGTGCTAAGGCCGGATTCCCCCAAGTAGGGGTTTTTGCCGTATGCAACTGCCGCCGATCCCGCATGGGCCAGCCATGCAGACCTCCCCCATCCCTTTGGGGTTGTGGCCGAGCCCAGGGCACCTTTTCCCTGGCTCGCCGACCGGCCGGCCGACCAGGCCCTGGCCGATGCCAGGGCCGGCCTCTGCCCCCTGGCAGGGGCCCCTGGCCAGCCAGGGCGCCTCTGCCCTGGTCGGCCGGCCGGCCCTGGCCAATGCCAGTGCCGGCCTTGGCCCTGGCAGAGGCCAGGGCCGGCCAGGCCCTGGCCGATGCCAGGCTCGGTGCCATGGCAGGCCCTGGCCGATGCCAGGGCCGGTGCCCTGGCCGATGCCAGGCTCGATGCCCTGGCAGGCCCTGGCCGATGCCAGGGCCGGTGCCCTGGCCGATGCCAGGGACGCCCTGGCCCTGGCTGATGCCAGGGCCGGTGCCCTGGCCGATGCCAGAGCACCCTGGCCCTGGCCTCTGCCAAGGCCGGCCAAGGCCCTGGCCGAGGCCCTGGCCTCTGCCAGGTCTGGCCAGGGCCGACCAGGCCCTGGCCGATGCCAGGGTGCCTTGGCCCTGGCCGGGCCAGCCGGCCAGGCCCTGGCCGATGCCAGGGCCGGCCAGGCCCTGGCCGATGCCAGGGCGCCCTAGCCCTGGCCTCTGCCAGGGCCGGCCACGGCCCTGGCCGATGCCAGGGCCGGCCAGGCCCTGGCCGATGCCAGGGCGCCCTAGCCCTGGCCTCTGCCAGGGCCGGCCACGGCCCTGGCCGAAGCCAGGGCCGGCCAGGCCCTGGCCGATGCCAGGGCCGGCGCCCTGGCCGATGCCAGGGCCGGCGCCCTGGCCGATGCCAGGGCCGGCGCCCTGGCCGATGCCAGGGCCGGCCTGGCCAGGGCTGGCCATGGCCTTGGCCGGCTGGTCTTCCCTTGGCCGGACGGCCTTCCCTTTTTGGAGTCCCCCCCTTTCGGGGGGGGTGCTCGGTTGTCATTGGCCAAAGTCAACCCCCTCCCCAATGCGGAGGGGGGGTGCATTGCCACCATTACCCGCATGGCCATGGTGATCATGCATCAAAGATCTTCTTCTCCGATGAGAAGTTTGCAACTTCCATCTTCTCCGATGAGACACCCGTTCATCGAGAAAGTAGTTATGTTTCAATGGCCATGTGCCAAAAAAATAACATACCTTCACGACCGCAAACTTCACGCTCAACATGAAGAGAGTTCACATTCCCTATTGAATGGAGACTCAGCATCCATGAAGAGTGCGAGTTTGGCGAGATGAACGGTCAGTTCTTCCCGTCACGAAGAGTTCTTGCCATATCCGTAATGACAAAAGACCCTAACGTGAAAAGAACAACTTTTGGCGTTCTCTCCGTCACGATGCGCTCCTACCATATCCATAATGGAAGGAAACTCTGTAACGACCACTTTTCGTTGTACGTTATTCGTGCACGTGCTTTTGGCCGTGCACGTGTTTATTTTAGACTTTATTTGATTGTGAACTCTTTTGTGTGATATGCCGTTGTGAACGTCTGTGAGAGTATTAAATAGTGGCACTATCTTGGAACGACACTTCTCGAGTCGTTTTCCCACAATTTAATCTTACTCGATGAGACGGGACGATTCTCACTCTTGACAGGAGACGTTTCTATTTTTAGTTTCGTCGTCCGACGTCGAATTTGAGATCTGTCTTCTTAGTTAGCTCACATTCGTCATCACGATCACCCCGATATTTATTTTATAATTTTTGGAGTTTATTTGACCACTTTTATATTTTTAACAAGTTTTATATTATTTTTTAATAATTAATTTATAAATTATTTTCGGCCAAATAAAATTTATTTGAGTTTTAAACGTATTAAAGAATTTTTGAGCAAATTTCCAGCTCATTTGGACCAAGTCAAACCCTTGGGTGAGTTGGAGAAATTGAATTTCAAATTTTAAATTATTTTAAACTTCTAATCCTATTAGATTTAGCCCTAGACCAAGTCAACCCATCTACACTATATAAGCAACCCCTAGGAAGACCTATTTTCGCAAGAAATTAGCCCTAGCCTCTTCCAAAACCCAAATTGGACGTTGCGACGAATCGTCGCAACGTTGCGACGTTCAGCCCCCGCACCGACCGAAGAAATCTCGCCCGTTCCCCCGCTCCGACCGGTAGCCGCCCCCGCATCCAAGCTGCTCGCATCGCAGCTGCCCCGTTCGCCCGCTTCGACCGAGAGAAGCCCTCGGACTGACCGAGGGCTTGGCTCGCATCCGCTCCGCATCCCCGCTCCGCACCGACCCGCCTTGTCGCCCCGCTCCGCACAGCGCCTGACCGATCGCCCCGCCCGCAGCGACCGACGATTGCAACGTTGCAACGTTGCAATGTCGCAGCCGCTCGCATCCAAGCGCACGACCGACCCTCCCGACCGGTCTGACCGAAGGATCTCCCCGCACCCGCGGCTGCGACCGACCCAAAGCGCTGCACAGCCCCGTTCCCCCGCAGCGACCAATAGGATCTCCCGCATTGGCTGGGTACGACCGAGAGTCATTCGTCGCAACCCCGCATCCGTCGCATCACTTGCCTCCGTGGGCCCCCCAAGTTCTCCAGAGGTATTGTGGGTCCCCCAAAGGTCCCTAGGACTACTGTGGGCCCCACCTAGGTGTGTTCTCTTCGACGACTTGCCGCGTACGACGTCGTCGCACGTCGTAGCCCGTCGTCGCACGTGCTAGCTTTGGAATCTGGAATCGTCGCCCGGGTTGATTGCTCTGAAATTTCCAGCGAGGAATCTAATTGGAATCTGGACTTGGAGCGCGATCTTATTATTCTAACCCCCGGTGTCGCTACCCGACGCCGGTGTAGCTTTCGCGTCGTGTTGAGGTAACGTTTTGCACCCCTAGGACCCCCAACCCAATTGCATGCTAACCAAGACTAAAACTCAGTATTTTAAAGTATTCTAAATGTTTTAGCAATCACTAATCAAGATTAATAAAACGGATGTAGGCCGGTGGACTTGTGCACGTAGGAATCGTGAATTTGGACTCGTTGGACGGTGTTTTCTTGACGTGATAGTTGCAGGCAAGTGAAACTTGCCAACTCTTGTGTAGGGCCATGTTTTTAGGCCACTTACTTATTTCTAGCGTAAAAGAGACTAGTCAGTGAAATGATAGCTGACTAGACGCCTACTTGATCTAGTTTGACTACGAAACTAGATCCGTCACCTAATTGATCTAGTTTGACAACAAAGCTAGATCCAACCTTTAAACTTGTTGTTCATGCATACTAAACTGTCACGTTTACTTTCTTTACCTGTACGCTTTACTACTTTACCATGTCATGTCATCCATGCATTGAATGTCGCATTCGTAGCACACACTACACTACTTGTACTTCCTTGTCCGGCTAGGTGCACCCCTATGCCATACTTGTTAAAAACACTTCCTGGCTCGTGATCCAGAAGCGAGCATTCCAAGTTCGGGGGTAAGGCCCTGGCTCGATACACGTGGAGGGGTAGGGATAAACGGTTGCTTGAGCTTAGGAGTTGGCCCGCACAGCCACTCTAGCCAAAAGACGGAATCTCTGTGCACGAGGTGCTTACTTTACTTGTCATGAACTTGTCTTGTGAATGCCATGCCATGCTCGTACTTTACTTTACTTTACTTTACCTGTTGCACTCATTACTTTAACTGCCATGTCATTGCATCATGCTAGAACTGCTAGGTTGCTTTACTTTTACCTACTTTCAGTTTCCTTGCACAAGTCTTCCAGACTTGCTGACATGTGCCCCTTGCTCTTTTGGGTGTCACATGTTAGACCCTGAGCCAGAGACAGTTGTTGAGGATGAGGTGGTTGCTGACACTGAGCCTACGTTCGTCGAGGAGTTCGTGGACACCGGAGACCAGTTTTAGAGACTGTTGGCGTTGCTTTTGCTTTAGGTTGCTGTTAGATGTCGGTGCTTGCACCATTACTTTGTTTCTGTACTTTGTACTTTTGTTGGCCATGCTGGGGCCTCTTTCAGACTCTTTTCTTTTAGCCTGGTGGCTTTTTCTGTGATGTTGAGATTTATTATTGTGGATATTCTGAGATGTTTCTTTTGTCTCTTTCGTTATTATTATCTTTGTTTCGTTTCGCGTTGCAAGGACCTGCAGTTTAAATTTGATTGACGCTTATCGGACTTGCAGCTTTGTAGCTTCAAGTCTGAGCGGACCTTCTCACGCTTCGCCTCCACGTTTTTGGGAAGCGGGGCGTGACAAACTCATTCGTGAAAGAGACAATGCGTCATTCATCGGTGAGACCGGAGCGAACCCGTATGGCTCCGATACCAATGTAGGATCCCATCGCGCGATGATGGAGGGTCAAAAGAGAACTTACATTAGCGTACGCTGCGCTGTAGTCTCTGAACTTTGCCCTTGGATTCGCCACAACGGTCGGTACTTCGTCACAGAGGATCGAAGCAGTGTTTCCACCGTCTAAATCTCTATTTGGAAGAAGAACTAAATGGAAGGGAGAAGAGGAAAAGTTTTGCCTTATGCAAACTTATGGCATGAAGGATTAGCCTTAAATGCTTAACCCTTGGGTCCTATTTATAGGCTTTAGGGGTAGTTATTGTAGGAAATAACTATATATAAGCTTATTAGCTTATATTAACACCCTTGCTTATCCTCTTCTTCATGCACTTATCAAGTGCCTTTATGCACTTATAATGTGACATTTTCCACTTATCGAGTGGTCCTTTTCACACATGAAAAGGTTCCCTTCATACATGTTTTCATGTACGCGACATCCGAGGTCTGTATACCCTCATACATCCCCTCATGGGTGTATACATGTCGTCCATATCCAACACCACCCACCATCATCACTACCACACCACCCATCGTCCACACTTCCACACCCATCCATACACATCCTGCACCCCTCTCCCCACTTCTTCGCACACCCCCCACCTCTCCCCTTCGCACCCCTCCATTTTCTGCCGAGGAGGACGAGGACGATTCCTCTCCTGCTTTTTGATTTCTTTCGCTCTTCTGATCTTTCCCTTGCATATTTCTGCACCTTCATAAGCACATCATATTGCTAGCTTTATCATGTCCAGCTTGGGGGAAGTCGACATTTTGTGTGTTTTGTCATGTTTTTTCTGTGTGTTGTGTTTGTCTATATACGTCGTGTGGTGTGTTTTTCTATCGTTCTTTTTCTGTATTTCTTTTTCCTCTTTCTTTATTTTTCAGTTTCGTATGTGTGCTTTCCTCGTTTTTCATTTCTCTTTGTGTCGGTGCGTATTCCCCCCCCCCAAATTTTTCATTGCCCTCCCGTATTTACTTTTATTGCATTGAGGGCAATGCAAGTTTCAGCTTGGGGGAGTTGCACTTCGTGCGTCGTTTTGTGTCTTTTTCTTCGTTTTTGAGTCGTTTTCACCGTGTTTTTCTTTTTCTTTCTTTCCTTTTTCTCCTCTCTCTCCTAGAGATGACCCCAAATGATGAATCGCCATAGAATCACACACACACCTAGCATGACTTCGATAATCACATTCACTAACCCTAGGGAGCTGAGTCCTCTTGCATTTCATGCATCGTGGGTCCATTTTGCTTTTGTGTGAGTCGTGTGTCGTGTCTAGCTTATGGTGTGCTTCTACTTTGTGATTTTGATTTATATACATGTCCTGGAATGACCCCTAGATTATCATGTTTCGATTTGAATATGCGGTATTTGCTTCTCCTGTCTGCCTCTTTATGCATGCTATATTTATATCGTATATTTCATTTCGCATGTGTCGGGATTCCACAGTTAGGACTAGGATAACCCATGCTCTGATTAGCGAAGAAAATCTCCCTTGCCCAAGTGTCTATAATCCAATTTCTTTTTTATTTTACTTGGTGCAAATCCCCTCGTCGTGTACCGTTCTCCCACTTGGGAGAGTACGCGCATGTATATACCCAAAAATCCAGAAAAAGGAGAGAAAAGAAAAACCCAAAAAGAGAAGAAAAGAGAAAAGAAAAGAAAAAAATATATATGTATACCCAAAAACCCAAAAAAAATACAAATCCAAAACCCAAAAAAAAAATTCATGTGTGAATATTTTCCTACCTACCGAGAATAAAGGGAAGGCGAGAATTTGCACCGAGTGTTCTTCTCCACATCATCTCAACCCCCATCGTTTTCGAAAACACTTGGAATATGGACCTTCTAGCTATTATCTAGGCGATAGTGAGGTGATTTCCTAGTCCCTAGTTGTGGAGTCCCTGACGCATGATACGATTCGATTCTTACTCTGTTCTATTGCGTGCTTGAGCAATCTATTCACCGCTTATTTCAAATCGAATCTATATTTGGGTCTTTTCTTGGATTTGTGTATATGGAGCTCTATTGCACATTGTAGATAGTAACATCGTCTGCTTGCACACGACCACACTCACTTGTGCTTCACTACGTGGGCCCACGACACTTGTTTGGACTAGTTTTCCTTGGTTTAGTGGTGTGATTTTTCTCTTGCTTGCTAGGTGTGGCGTTTTTGATTTTGTTGGCCCTGACAGGCGATTTGGGATTTTGACTTCTCTTTCTCTCTTTCTCTCTATTTTCTCCCTCCGAGCTCCTACTCTCACTCGTCTTCCTCGAGGACAAGGAAGGGTTCAGCTTGGGTGATTTTGATGTGTGTATATTTTATATATTCACGCACGTCTTCTTTGTGTTTTTCCGTTATTTTCTACCGTCCCGTATCCATTTTCTCGTGTTTTCTAGTTTTCTTTCACTTTTTGGTGCTTTTGTGTATTTGCAGGAGATCGCCTATATAGGGGACACATAACGAAGATATCACAAGTCCCCGAAGCAACGGGAGGAGTCACGCGCGATCCAGGGGGTCAAACGACGAAGATTGCCATCTTTCAGCCCCCACCCGATCGGTTGGACACAGCCAACCGACCGGGTGATGCACGTGTGTCCGACCCAGACTGAAGCTAAAGCGAAGTGCAAGGTCAACCGACCGGTTCGCCGACTGGTTCATCCCAACAGATTTCTCGGGAAATTGGAGCTGAATTCCAACCGATCGAGTGACCTTCACCCGATCGGTTCATCTGTAGCGAATTTTATGAACGACGACCCGGAGAGATCACCTGACGGCCTGCTGACCGTGCCAAGTCGACTGAAGTCTCTGTTCTTTTGGGCAATAATTCCAACCGATCGGTTGATAACCCAACCGACCGGTTCACTTGATGGCCGCATCCCTTCAAACGACGACCCGCTTGCGCCAACCGGTCGGGTCAAGCGAGCGGTTGAAATTTCTGAAGCTCGCAGCCGAAGCACGTAGCAGCTCACCCGATCGGTTGATTCTTCAACAGATCAGGTGAAGTCGATTTCTATATATATCTGCCTAGGTTTTCAGAAAACGAGAGTTGTATTTTTTTCCTGTTTTTCTCTACTTGTGACGGCTGGAATTTTATTGTTATTTGTAAGTGTTCTGATTTTTATGAAACTTTGATATTATCTTAATAGCATTTTTACTACTTCATTTCAATTACCTGATTATGATTTCTATGGTCGATTTTCATTTAGATTTCTTTTTAGCTATAATGTGTGAGTAGTTCCCAAATCTGGGATTTTGGTGGAAACCCCACCGTGGGTTCTCCCTAATGCGTCCGTAGGACTAGGATTCCGATAGGGAATATGGATTTATTGGTTACGCGGGGTGTTTCATTGTCATCGGCGGGAAAAATACCGCCTTTGACCATTGGGCCAAGGGGGAATAAACTTGGCGGTTGACTCCCTAGCCATAGCTCACGCCCTTAGCGTAGATATCGAATACTAGCGCACGGGAGCGACAGGACGAGATGTCGGGAGTTATCGTTGCGAGCTTAGTGATCCCGGAGTCGGTCAGTATTAATGGACATGGGAATGCCCACTGACCGAACTCGGTTAGTCCGGCGTATCATCCTGGGCACCGATCGGAATATCGGGCCCGTGGGACGCTGAAATCACTTTTAAAGGCAACGTCTCACCACTAAACCCTAATTCCGATCGTATTCCTATCCACCGGTCGTAATAGTGAGAACACATGATAGGGTGGAAACCGAAGTCCCGGGTTTCACTTCATATTGTTTATCCTCCGTATTTACATTCCGTGACAAACCAACGATCGATCGGGCTAGCTCAGCCATAGGGTGAATTGGTTCTTCTTAGAAACAAGCACAACCACGCCTCCCTGTGTTCGACCCCCAAGCCACACTACAACACCGTGCGCTTGCGGTAAAAATATTTTAAATCTGGTATCCCCTATCCAACTGCACTCTTATAAGTTAAAAGCCGGGGGACGTCACACCTCGTGTCTTGATGGGATCTACCGACGAACTATATTACTAATTGACGGCTACTGCCATTGCGTCAATGAGAGCCACCAAAATACATCGAAACTCTAACCCATGAGAGTGGCGTGAGTTGAGATCATTCTGACCACGAAAGTGGCATGAATATTGTCGATTCTTAATGCACGGATCATGTGCGCCTATCGTAAGATTGGGGTTAATGTGATATGTTAGATTCATGGCGCCTAGAGCCATGAATTCCACATCTTAGATACGACAATCCCTAATAAAGCCAATGCAACGAAAAAGTCTTAACCTAGCATCGACATCCGACGATCCTAGTGGTGAGTCCTAAAGCCCTAGTCCTTATTAATTGATCACAATCCCAAACAAACAATCTATTGAAACCGACTGCTACTAAATTCTGAGATTTGGAAGTAGCCCAAGAAAATAACATCACTATCTTCCCTGTAGGATCGATAATCTTTTACACTATTATTTGACACTGTACACTTGCGTAAAGTGCTGGGAATTTGCATTTGGTATGCATCTAGCCCTTGGCATTCATGCCATTGCTAAGTGGCTTCTAGGTGTCTGTTTCGAGAACATCAAGTTTTTGGCGCCGTTGCCGTGGAAGGTAACAGTGTTACTTGGGTTATTTTTCTATTGACGAATTTGTTAGCGATTCTTACCATTTCTTTCCTTTCTGCCTTTCTATTCTTTTATTACTTTGCTACTGACGATATTTTTCTGACTTCTTGTTATGCATGAACACTCGTCTTGGGGGTCTTGACAAAGAATTATTATTTGACCCCGAGATTGAAAAGATCGCAAGAAGGCTCAGAGCAGAGAAGAGGAGTCAGACTGTTATAGATCCAATGGCAGAGGGTAATACTAGTCCTCCATGCAGAGGGTCCATTTTGGACCATATAAAGCCAAACTTTACTGGTGCTTCTTCTATCTTGAGGCTGCAGCTAGCGGCAGGAAGCTTTGAGCTAAAGACTGGGTTGATAAATCTAATGCAGCAGGACCCCTTTCATGGGCACCCACATGAAAACCCAACCACCATATAGACACATTCTTGGTGAAGTGCGACATATTCCATGCCAAAGACGTGAGTGAAGATGCTATCAAGCTCAGACTATTCACATTCACTCTGAGGGACAGGCCTCTTATTGGTTGCGAGCGCATCCTTCTAATACCTTCACGACTTGGGATCAGTTGGCTACAGCCTTTGTGAACAAGTTCTATCCACCGTCCAAAACGGTGAGGATTCAAGGAGCGATCTCAAATTTTAAGCAACTTCTCCAGGAGTCGTTGTATGAGGCTTGGAAAAGATTTAAAGACATGTAGCATCAATGCCCGCACCATGGAGTCCTGGAGTGGGATCTTGTTCAGAGCTTCTATAATGGGCTCCAACCAAGAACAAAGATGATTATCGATGCCTCCGCTCAAGGCGCTCTCTTGTACAAGCCATCCGATGAAGCTCTATCTTTGCTGAAGAAAATGGCTGCAAATACTCAGCAGTGGGGCGACGAACGCTCATTTACTATAGGCTCCGAGGTAAAAATCGCTACCCATCTTGATAGTCATATTGAGACTCTTTGTAAACAGGTAGCGAGGATTGAACAGAGGTTGGACGCTATTCCAACCACGTCTAGAGCTCCAGCTTATCCCACACATGAAGACTATGCGGGGTAAGGCTCTGCTCCTAATGAAGGAACCTATGATGGAGCAGACATGTAAGCTGAGCAGATACACTTTGTAGCTGGAGAGGGGAGGAATCAATGGGAACATCCGGCGGCGAGAAATCACACCGGATTATCTTATGGTAACCCCAACGGAGGATTGCAATCTCCACAACAACAAAGGCCACCACCACCTCCTAATCAACAATAATGGCTGCCTCTACAACAATATGGATTTTGGCCATCTGGGCCTTACAGACCGCCGGGGTACAATTACCGCCAACAACAACAATATGCACCGGCAGACCCAAAACCCAATCTCGAGGCAACATTGGATGCTTTCATGAGTGGACAAGCCAAGATAAATGCAGTGAGTTCCACTCGTTTCAAGTCTATCAACGACTGAATTGATGAGCTCAAAGGCCAAATGTCCCAACTTATGAAGATGCAAGGAAGATTGCATTCTCAGCCGGAGCCCAATCCTAGGGCCCAAGTAAATGCAGTGGTCGTAGTTACCACAAGAGGAGGAAAGATTATTGACACTGTCATGGTGCCGGTCTCTAGCAAGTTGAGCTAAAAGTCACCTATTCATGATCAAGATGAAGATGCTACTACCACTGAAAAGGACAAGGAAAAGGCTATAGAGGAGTCCCATGCTATTGAAGAGAAGGAGGCTTCACCTTCTAATTTGCCTACCACCACTACGGCACTGGCGGATGCTACTACTACTTCCAACAAATATATTCCAAAGGATGCCGCCAGAGACAAAGAAAGTCAATGTCCTCCCCCCATATCCTCAAAGATTGGCACTAGTAAAGATGGAGAAGAAATACACCAAGTTCTCCGAGCTCCGCAAAGGTATCCAATTGAACATCCCCTTTATGGACGCTATCACAAAAATCCCCACATATGCTAGTTCTTGAAGGATCTTATTACGGGGAAGCGCAAGCAAGAGGAGGTGAAGCTCTTGGAAAACTCCACCTCCATCATCAAGAGATACCTATTGAAGAAGATGTAGTATCCCGAAAGTTTCACGGTGACATGCTCCGTTGGCGACACCCCTATTAGTAGAGCATTGATTGACTTGGGAGCAAGCATTAGTTTGATGCTACTATCTATCTTCAAGAGGCTAAACACGGGAACGGAACTTGAACCAACTGATATGAAAATCCAATTGGAAGATCACTCTATTACCTATCCAGTAGGCATCGTCCGCGACATCATCCTGCAAATACCGCCCGAGTTATGCGTGCTTGTAGACTTTGTAATCATGGATATGTCGGAGGAAGGTAGCTTCCAACTTATATTGGGTCGTCCATTCATGGAGACGGCTGAAGTATTGCTTGACGTCCATGATGGAACATTATCCTTGAATGTGGGCAACATCAAGGTCGAATTCCGCTTGCAAAAGCTTATGAAGGAATGCCCACCGTCGGAAGATGCTAATTACCTTGATCTCTTGGAGGACGAAGCTACTTATGAACATACCATGAAGGAGATTTCCAAAGATCCAATGAAGATGAGCTTAGAAGAAGACGGCACAATAAGGCGTTGGCTGCCTACATACGAGTTCTTGACGAAGAGCCCCGGACATACCCTTGCACCATCAAGAACCGGAGGCTACGATCTTCTTGGCTGCTGAGGGCCGACATGGAGAGGCACACCAAATTCTGCCACATGGGATCATTGGGAAGCATGACGGGCGTATTTTATACGTGCCCAACATCATTCATTGAATAACTTGAGGGAGTCGAGCTTACGACTTAAAACAAGCGCTTATCAGGAGGCAACCCGATTTTCTTTCTATTAGTTTTTGTTTTTCTTTTTGTTTTTCCTTTCCGATTCAAAAACCAAATAAATACGTTTTTAATTCTAGAAAAATACAAAAACACAAAAATTTGATGATTTCTTCCTTCTACATGTTGAACAATGAGGAGAGCGAACCAAACGATGAAAAGAAGGAGAAGGAACCAAGGGAAGAGCACGATAGAGCAATACAAGCTTGGGGGAAGAGTTCCAGGTGACTCGACCGAGTAGGTGATGTGTCCATATTTTACATCTTTACATAGCATCATGCAATTGCATTTCATGCCATATTCGCATCCAAATCCTGCATTTTCCTACGATATTGCAATTCTAACGCTATATTCGAGTTTCGTAGAGTTTTATGGATTTTCTGGGATTTTGGAGCGACTCGGGACACATTTTGGATATGGACACATCCGGCATGCCTTGGAGCCCGTTGGCAAAGCTCTACAGGAGTTTGCTGAGTTTTGGAAGCCTATAGGAGGAGTAGAGGAGATTGCCAGGAATAGACGAGAAGCTGCAAGAAGAAGCTCAGAATTTCCCTGGCGACTCGACCGAGCAGAGCACTTGCTCGATCGAGCAGATGCACGAAGAATAATGAGAGCTGATACGCATACTGCTCAGACCGAGCAATATGGTGACTCGGTCGAGCAGCTCCTATTTTCCAAGCTTAATCAACCTCCTACTCGAGCCAAGCAAGACTCGTGGCAACTAAGTTAGCTGGCTGCTCAACCGAGCAAGGCTTACTCGGGCCGAGCAGACAGAATGGCATTTTTCAGAGAAGATCGACTCACTGACGTACTCGACCGAGCAGGAGGGCTGCTCGACCGAGCAGCCCGACCGAGCAAGCCTCTGCTCGACCGAGCCACTTACTCGATCGGCGACAATGAAGGCTATTTTCAGAAACTCGCGTGCATGTTTGATGCACAGAATGGAGTGAAGTGTGGATCTGAGGATTGCAAAAAGGGAGTGGATTCTTTTTGGGGTATTTTTGAATCACGTTTAGAGAGGAGAGGAGATTAAAAACGTTTGTTAGATCTAAACCTATTTCTTAGAGATTATTGAATTGTTTTTGGAGATCTATTGCTCTTTGCGCTCTGGAATTTGTGAGATCTTTTTGGATTATCATTGGTTATAGTTTTTCTTCGCCCTCGGTATGTAAGTTGCTCAATTCTTATTCAATTAATTTTCCATAATGTTTTCCTCGATAAAAATCATGTTTTTGCTCGTTAAAATCATTATGTGTGAGTAGTTTCCTATAGGGTTGATGGGTTTGACCTAAGACTTTAGGGGGGAGATGTAGATCTGGATCTCTAAGTTGAATTGGGAACAACGGGGAGTATTTTGGTCGATCCTTTCGAATCCATAGGATAACTCGTACTGAGATCATGCCCACGGTCTGTGGAATTAATGAGCTTAAGGAGTATCCTTGGGATTTGAATAGGGAAATCGGCGAATCCAACCAAGGCTCGTGACCATGCCTGGCTTGTGCCTTGAGGGGATCCACCGACGAACTATATCGCTACATTGATGGCTACTGCCATTGCGTCAATGAGAGCCATCGAAATACCTCGAAATTCTAACCCACGAGAGTGGTATGAATTGAGAGATTAATCCCCTAAACCTAATGCAACGTAAGGATCCTATTCCAACATCGATCTCCGATAGTGGTGATCCTTAAAACCTTAGTTCTCTTTATTATCAAGTCAACAACAACATCCAAACCAAACTTTCTCAACTGACAGCTATCTCAATTCGAAATATAAAGATAATCTGAGACCTCAAATACACTGTCACCGTCCATGTGGGATCCGACATCTTTTATACTATAATTTGACACCGTCCGCTTGCGGATAGAGCCCGGAATTGACACCTAGGAGCCATACTACGCCTAGCGATCGTGACACCACTAAGTGGAATTTAGGTGTAGGTACCGGGTGCGTCAAGTCCTCTTTCAGCTTTTTAGTTTACTTTTCCACCCATTTTCCACCTTTTTATCTTTTTTCTCATTCAGCATCACGTTTTTCATTTTTTACCATGCATGTATGTCTGTTTTTCATTCTCTTATTTTCTCCACCCTTTTTCTTTTTGCTGAGGTTGTTCTGCATGATGATACTTCTTGTTGCCCTCAGTAGCTACTCACGGTGCTTATTATTTGCTGACATGCTAGTTAGGGAAGTTTCAGTTTTACTTTCTATATGCGTGCACATTCTTTTGCTGATCTATCTAATTTAATCCCTGTTATGAATTGAAAATCAAATGCATGAAATAGTATCTAGTATGTGCTTTGTTGGGTAATGCACCTAGGTTCACGCATCATTAGAACACTTGGAGCATCTGCTTGCTACCTCATTCACTTCTGTTTGCATGCTTGATGTTATTGTGCTTATTGCTGTGTGCTTTTCAGTATTCATCAAGATGAATAAAAATATCCATGCTAGTTATGATGTTTAGTTAGAGTATTATCCTATTGAATCGTTGTGCATCTCTGATGAGTGAACGAAGTGATTCATTATTTTCCTTCTCCATATATCTTTATGATTCTTTACATATCAGCTGGTTTCACCCCTATAGCTACCCTTACCGCATCCTACTTCCCAAAAGTCCCAAAAGAAAAAAATATAGCTTCTAAATAAAATGAAAAAAATAGAGAAAAAGAAAAGAAAAAGAAAGAAAAGAAAGAAATAAAATTGATTTATATCCTTTATTAGAAGCTATCACAAATACTTGGGAAAAGACAAAAACTTTCATATCCTATTCCTAGATGCGACGCCTCAAGCTAAGCTTGGGGGGTGAACCAATTGATCATATGAATGAGTATAACATTAGAGTGGAGATGGTGCACAACGGGAAGATTAGATAATGCTTGAAATTTACGAAATACTTTAGTTTTGGAGATTTTTCATAATTCGAAATGAACATTTGAATAGCATGATTCCCTTCCATTCTTTATTTCATGCTGGTGTGATTTCTACATGCTCCACTTGTATATATTGATTGAAAAGTGCATTGCTAACTCTTTTTATACTAGACTCTATAGATTGCATGAGATTGATATGAGTTGATGGCATTATTTTAGAAGATCCCTATTTTTTGTCTTTATTGCCTGCTAGCCATATGATTAGTAAAACTTGAAAATACCATTAGCATGTGTTTTTACCATTTGAAGCATTGTGTTATACTGCTGAGGCTTGAGATCTGATTGAACAATCTTAACACCCTCCATCCATCTCTATTCTCTTTTATTTTTATTTCCTTTTGTTTATCTCCCGGCGTACCCAGTATTCGTCTTCTTCGAGGACGAGTAAGAGGTAAGCTTGGGTGATTTTGATATTGCCATATTTTACATCTTTACATAGCATCATGTCATTGCATTTCATGCCATATTCGCATCCAAATCCTGCATTTTCCTACGATATTGCAATTCTAACGCTATATTCGAGTTTCGTAGAGTTTTATGGATTTTCAGGGATTTTGGAGAGACTCGGGACACATTTTGGATATGTACACATCCGACATGCCTTGGAGCCCGTTGGCAAAGCTCTACAGGAGTTTGTCGAGTTTTGGAAGCCTATGGGAGGAGTAGAGGAGATTGCCAGGAGTGGAGGACAAGCTGCAAGAAGAAGCTCAGAATTTCCCAGGCGACTCGACCGAGCAGAGCACCTGCTCGATCGAGCAAATGCACGAAGAAGAATGAGAGCTGATACGCATACTGCTAAGACCGAGCAGTATGGTGACTCAGTCGAGCAGCTCCTATTTTCAAAGCTCAATCAACCTCCTGCTCGAGCCAAGTAGGACTCATGGCAACCGAGTCAACTGGCTGCTCGACCGAGCAATTGACTCGGGCCGAGCAGACAGAATGGCATATTTTGGAGAAGACTGACTCACTGACGTACTCGACCGAGCAGGAGGGCTGCTCGACCGAGCAGCTCGACCGAGCAAGCCTCTGCTCGACCGAGTCAATGACTCGGTCGGTGACAATGAAGGCTATTTTCGGAAACTCTCGTGGCCGTCTGATGCGCGGAATGGAGTGAAGTGTGGATCTGAGGATTGCGAAAGGGGAGTGGATTCTTTTTGGGGTATTTTTGAATCATGTTTAGAGAGGAGAGGAGATTTAAAACGTTTGTTAGATCTAAACCTATTTCTTAGATATTATTGAATTGTTTTTGGAGATCTATTGCTCTTTGCGCTCTGGAATTTGTGAGATCTTTTTGGATTATCATTAGTTATAGTTTTTCTTCGCCCTCGGTACGTAAGTTGCTCAATTCTTATTCAATTAATTTTCCATAATGTTTTCCTCGATAAAAATCATGTTTTTGCTCGTTAAAATCACTATGTGTGAGTAGTTTCCTCTAGGGTTGATGGGTTTGCCCTAAGACTTTAGGGGGGAGATGTAGATCTGGATCTCTAAGTTGAATTGGGAATAACAGGGAGTATTTTGGTCGATCCTTTCGAATCCATAGGATAACTCGTACTGAGATCATGCCCACGGTCTGTGGAATTGATGAGCTTAAGGAGTATCCTTGGGATTTGAATAGGGAAATCGGTGAATCCAACCAAGGCTCGTGACCATGCCCGGCTCGTGCCTTGAGGGGATCCACCGACGAACTATATCGCTACATGGACGGCTACTGCCATTGCGTCAATGAGAGCCTCCGAAATACCTCGAAATTCTAACCCACGAGAGTGGTATGAATTGAGAGATTAATCCCCAAAACCTAATGCAACGTAAGGATCTTATTCCAACATCGATCTCCGATGGTCTTAGCGGTGATCCAAAACCCTAGTTCTCTTTATTATCAAGTCAACAACAACATCCAAACCAAACTTTCTCAACCGACGGCTATCTCACTTCAAGATATAAAAATAATCTGAGACCTCAAATACACTGTCACCATCCTTGTGGGATCCGACATCTTTTATACTATAATTTGACACCGTCCGCTTGCGGATTCAGCCCGAAATTGACACGTAGGAGCCATACTACGCCTAGCGACCGTGACACCGGTAGGTGGAATTTAGGTGTAGGTACCGGGTGCATCAATAGGTACCCTACTCGGTCGAGCTGCAGAGAGCTGAAGGAGATAGGCAAAAATGCGCTCTGGAAATCAAACGCGACTCGACTGAGTAGATGCCTACTCGGTTGAGCTACAGTCAGAGCTGCAGAGAACTGGAGGAGGCAGCCAAAAAAGTTGCTCTAGAAATCAACTACGACTCGACCGAGTAGTACCCTACTCGATTGAGCTACATACAGAGCCCAAATAAGTCGAAAAACAGTACTCTGTTTCTAATTCGACTCGACCCAGTAGCTTCACTACTCGGTTGAGCTACAGGAGGAGTCCAAAAGTGCTAAAAAGGACGCTCTGGACAGCTTAATGGACTCGACCAAGTAGCTAGCCTACTCGGCTGAGCTGCAGGGAGAGCAAAAGAGAGATGAAAACAATTCTCTGTTTCAATTAAGCTCGACCGAGATGAGTAAGCAGCTCGATCGAGTATTGGGGCACAACCTCTGAGTTTAATTTCAAAACTTTAAACCTTTTATACTCGACCGAGTAGCTATCGCTACTCGGACTGAGCAGTAACTTACTGATTGGGGCCCACAACTTAACCGAGCTCGACTCGGCTTATATAATTCGAAAACTACTCGGGGCCAACCCTAATCCTAATCGAATTCTCCCCAAATTATCCCGAGCTCCCCTAACCCTAGCCCTAACCCGACTCGATCCGACTCCGGCCGTCGTCGCCGCTGCGCTCTGCTCGAGCACCGCCACCTGCCACCGCTCGGTCCATCTCTCTCTCTCTCTCTCTCTCTCTCTCTCTCTCTCTCTCTCTCTCTCTCTCTCTCTCTCTCTCTCTCTCTCTCTCTCTCTCTCTCTCTCTCATTCTTCTTCCCCCGCCGCCCTAGCACCGGCATCTAGTCGGAGCAGTGCCACCGGCGTCAACCAGCGCCGGCGACACATCCCCCTCCCCTCCCTCCTCCCTCCCTCCCTCCCTCCCTCCCTCCCTCCCTCTCTCTCTCTCTCTCCCCCCCCAAACCCCGCAGCCCACATGGCTCCGGCATCTCATCGAAGCTGTGCCATGCGCGCCGCCCGAGCACAACCTGTGCTCGGGCCGAGCAGCCCACACCACCCCCTTCACCCCCTACTTCATCCCCTCCATATCCCCAGCATCATCCCATCTCTCTTCATCATCCCCAAATCCGAACCCCCCTATTCTAAATTTTTCCCGTTTTTGAAACCCAAACCCATTTAATTTTCTACATTGCCTCCTAATAGTATCTTATTATCTTATTGCAGGTACGTTTAAAGCTCTTCAAGGAGGAGCTTGGTTTGGATCAGCTTGGGGGGATTGTCTGAATTCGAGGCTTCGCACGTGCACATTCCACTTTTGCTTTTGCAGCGACGATCGGTGTTGGTATACTCTTTCCACACTTTATTTTTTATTACCATATCATCATCTCTAGCACTTTCACACAATGCCTCCTCGCCTTAGGCTGAGGGAGACCCCTCCAGCCAAGAAGAGGAAGGCCGACACTGGTGCCTCCTCTTCTCAGCCGGTACAACACCCATGTCGTCGTTCACTCACACCTGAGGAGGAGTACTTGGGTGATTCATTGTCCTTGTCCGACTCGTCACGATCCCTTTCCCACGTGCCTCTAGCCATAGAGGCCCCATACACCACCCACACTACAGCTCCACTGATCCCTACTACCGCTCCTCCATCCCGTCCAGTTCCCCCACCACCTACCCTGAGGACGTATGCTATCGTCTTCAGGGACGACGCTCACCGCGAGCATTTCATCGACATGTCCCATCGCGCCATCGTCTCCACTTGCTTCACTCACGTCCCCATCCTCCAGCACCTTGGACTCCTACAGGGTGTCCACAGGCTATACCACACCATAGGCTTTGACCGCCTTCTTGCCACCCACGCCCGCACGTACACATGCCTTACCCTCGAGGCATTGAGCTCCATTGTCGTCACCCCAGCAGGTATGGCATCAGCTTCGGGCTGCTTGACCGCGACATAGTGGTCACGCACGCCATGATTTATACCCACTTTTGATTCCCTGCCATCCTCGACCGCACCTTCACCTTCTCCCTAGACTATAAGCTTACCACGTTCGATGCCGAGTAGTTTTGGCATCGCATTACTGGTCTGATAGGATATCGCCCCAGTAGGGCGAAATCCTCATGTATAGTCCACCCTTGCCTCTGTTATGCCCAGTGACACCTCGCTACCATACTCTTCTCTAGGCCAGAGGTCGGGACACTCTTGTTGGACGCAACGATCTAGGATCTTTGGTTTGATGATGACAAACGTGTGCGAATTATTTAACGTGTACGCTAAGTGTGTTTCAGGAATGGCAAAGTCGTAGTTCTAAGCGTAGGAGGAATTGCTATCCACATAGCTAATGGACTTGGTCAAAGAGCTATACACAAAGAAATTTGACTTGGTCAATATTGGAGAGAGATGGAATCAATTTGGGATTTGTTCAAATCAATTAGGAAGATGTGCACAAAAATCTCCAAGAAAGAAAGGCCACAATATTTGTGCGGCAACAAAAAATAGAGGGGCTACAAAACGTGTGTGCTGAAAGGTTCAAAAAAATAATAAAAACCTAGTTCAAATATTAAACCCTCCTCTTTGCCACATCCGATTGCTTCAAGCCGCATCCCCGAGCTACCCGAGCCTTCCCTATATAAGGGAACATATTAGAGAGATCTAGGGTTGCGGAAAATCCCAAGAAGGCCGCTCATCTCTCTTCTCCAAGTCACAACTACGCAACATCAGAGAGAAATAGAGAGATCTAGGGAGAGAAAGAGAGATCCAGGGAGAAAGTTCAAAAAGGAGAGCTTCACGCAAATATCATTCTAAGCTCCTCCTACATCTCCCAAGGCCAGAGGAACTCGTGCTCTCGATGATGCCATCGACTGTCACACCCCGCTTCCCAAAAACGTCGGAAGCGAAACGTGACAAAGGCCCGCTTAGGCCGGAGCTGAGAAGCTCGGACCCAATAAACGTCTGTAGGGGTACCATTTTAAAAACTTCAGGTTCTTGCATTAATAAAATTCGGAACAATAGGAAGTACAGAAAGGAAATGGCATTCATTAAATTAGAGATATAATATCCAACGAGTACAAGTCTAAGAAGAAGCCTAAGCATGGTAACAAACTATCTAAAAGCAAACTAAAAACAGTGACCTCTGACAGTGACGACTAAAAATACCTCAAGGTCTGGTCCTCGTCAGGCACGTACTCTGGGTCGATGTCCTCGGCTCCTCGTACTCCAGTGAGTCTGCCCTGTCCACGAACTCTGGCTGAACACCTGACGTACAGTACCCAAGAGAAAAGGAACTGTTGATTAGCCTTTACTGCAACCAGTAAACTGTACGTACAGTACCCAACACCTGACGTACAGTACCCAAGAGAAAAGGAACCTCAGCATGCCCTGTCTACAAGAAGGGTTAGACTTTACTGCAAGTGCACCGAACTTTAAACAACGGTTTACTGGTTGATTAGCATGCTGAGGTTCTTTTACACAATAGTTTACTGGTTGATTAGCATGCTGTGGTTATAACTGAGTAACACAAAAGGAAGTAACGTAGCAGGAAAGTAAAACGGGACAGGTAGTAGTAGTCGTAGCGTGTGCTACCAACTACGGGACTAACCTACAGGTGTCAAGACGAGTCGGGACGTGACGGGACAAGACGAGACAAGACAAGTGAGACATGAAAGGGTTCACGCCTTACGGTTCGAGGGGGATCAGACCCTCTTGCCATGCGCACGCTCAACCCAACCCCAAACCCCAAGGAAGACAAGACAAGACAAACAGTACAAGGGATCACTCGCTCTAGCTTGGCGAGTGCCCTATTGCCCGCAGGCTGTGTATCAGTTCAAGGGATCACTCTCTCTAGCTTGGAGAGTGCCCTATTGCCCGCAGGCTGTGAATCAGTACAAGGGATCACTCGGAGAGTGCCCTATTGCCCGCAGGCTGTGCAAGACGGGACGGGACGTGACAAGACGGGAAGGGTTATTCTAGGGTGTCCACACACACGCACACACATGATAATCCTACGATGTCAAAAGTTGTTGTTGTCAGGCTCAGACTTCATCGTCAAGTCTGAGCCGTCAGGGGTCGTCTCGGACACTATCATTTCACGTCCGGTTCTTTTTGTTCACAATTAATAATTCTAACCAACTAAGGCCTAAGCACGGCCAAAAGTGCAAGTGGGATACACTTGCCTGCGATGGCGAGTGTGTCGTCCTCTCGAAGCATCTCATCCAAGCGTCTCGTCCGTGGAAGTCCGTCTGAAATAGGGTCACGTCGACAGTGTCAGGCCTCGTTTTCAATAAATCATGTTTAGGTTCGTTTCTAGGTTGTCGGGACTACCCTATTTGTCAAAGTCACGATTTTTGGTGTTTTATCAACCTAAATCGACCACTACCCTATGTGCACAGAAAATTTGTCTGATGGTCGATTTCTACGGTGAGCAGCGTTTTACTGGTGCGGAAAAGTAAATTTAATTATTGTTGTCCAGTTTTAGTTAAGGTTCAATTTGCTACATTGTGGGTTTCGCTACGAGTTAGGGGGACCAACCTGGTGTGAGGAACGCGCATTTAATCTGGCGTCGGGTCTGGAGACGGTGGCAGTGCTCGTGTCCCCGACTGTGGGTAGCGCAGTGGAGGTCGTCTCGGGATCGCCTCAGGATTGTGACGGCTGCGGGTAGCGCAGTTGAGATGCTTCGGTTGCGGGTAGCACAACGAAACGTCTCAGGCAACGGTAACGGCAATGGATCACGATGCCGGAAGATCGTGAGCCCTGCAGCGTCAACGACGTCTCGACTACGGGTAGCGTAGTGAGACTCGTCCGGGCAGTGAGCACGGTCAGTCTGACGGCAAGAACAGCAAGCTACGGGGCATAACGACGACAATAACCCGTTGGAACGCCAGTCCAAGGGCCGATCGGCCTAGCGGTCATTGCAGGGTGTCTCGTGCAGCGGCTTGCGGTGTCGGGAAACAGGCGGCAGCGGCAACAGCGGGGAGCGCTACGTGCGGCAGCGGAGAGCAGCGCAGGGATCGTTGCGTGGCCGAGAGTGAGGGGAGGTGCGGCGCGGTGATCGCGGATGAGAGAGGATGACGGCCGGAGAGACGAGCACGGGGATCTGCGGTGATCGGAAGTCGAGCGCGGCAGCACGGGGTTCGTGCGACGGTGCTGGGAGCTGAGAAGCTATGGGGAGGCGACGCGAGGGCGTGAGGGCGACACAGCGGCGGGAGGCGGCTGAGCTAGGGCCTCCGGCGGTGGACTTTGCGGATGGCGCGTGCTCAGGTCACGACGACGGTGGCCTCGCCGTGGGTGCGAGGGACCTACGTCGGGGAGCTCTATGCAGGTGAGTCACGGCGGCAGTGGGCGGCACAGTGGCGGTAGGCGGCGATTGGGATCAGCGGCGGAGGGCGATCGGGCTCTGCGCTGGAGGAGGCCCGAGTCCTAAGAGGAGGAGGAGCACGGGGCTCCGGTGATCGAGAGGGGGCCGCGAGGAGAGAGGAATGGCGGGTTGAGAGGGGAGTCACGGCGGCCGTGGATCGCGGTCTGCGGCGGCGAGTGGCGCTGAGGGGGTGTCAGACGGAGGTCGGGGAGGAAGAGCGGAGGAGAGGGACCGGAGGCTGGGAAGGCGGTTGCGGGCGGCGGCAGTCGGAGTCCTGCAGGGTGCCGTGGCTGGTAGGGAGAGGCGGCGGAGATCAGGATGCTGCAGCGGTGGAGAGGGCGTCGCGGTTGCCGAAGGATCATGGCGGGGTCGTGAGGGGCCGGCGGTGGCGCGATGACCGCCGGCGGCTGCGCGATTGGGGGGAGACGCGGGGGAAGAGAAAAAGGGGATCGGGGTTTTGGGTGTTAGGGCGGCGGCCGGGAACATTTGGGGTTAGGTTTAAGTTAGGGTTTATTAATAAGATATATAATGCTATAATACCCTAGGGTTATAGTTAAAAGAAGGAATTAAAGGGGGGTAGAGGGTGTAGAAAGAGGGGAATTCTCGAGGAGAATAGAAAGAGCAGTTTAGGAAAAATACTTATAAGAATAAATAGGGAAATAGCCAGATTTGGCTATCAAATTCGAAATTTGAACCTGATGGGGAGATCAACGGTCGAGATTTCTCCGAGTGATATCTCTCAATCCGGACGTCAGAAAAATAATCCGAAAATACCGGGGCGATCGTAGAGACGAGACACACAGATCTACGGAGCCCGATCGTGCGTAACACCTATCAAAAATTTACGTAAAATTGGGAACGGTGTTTTGAGTCAAGTGACTAAAACGCCCCTATCATTCAAGGTCGTTTTGCGAGAAAACGAGCCGTGAAAAGACGTTCCCAAAAATTACTATAAAATTCAGTACCCCAAAACGATCGCAACGGCATATCGCATCGCATATGCCGGAGCTCAGAAATAGCCAAATAAAATACGTGCACGATAAAGCACGTGCACGCAGAAAATATGAACGGTCGGAAAGCGGCCGTTACATCGACCGAAGCTGTCTCCGGCATTCTTGTCGTCGTCGCCATCCCCATCACCATCGAGAGGATCTCGGTGAGAGATTCGCAGGCGAAGTATCACGCCGACACCAAGACGAAGGGCTGAAGAAGAGATCGCTGCTGCCACGTCACCAGAGGCTGCCACTGCCGTCGAACATCTGAGATCTTGCCATCGCTCGGAGAAGCATCACTTCGTAGGAGACCGCCGCCGCTGCTGTCGCTTCCTCGCCGCCGTACTCATCGCCATACGCCATCATCACTGACGTAGGAGTCGAGTCGAAGTCGACGCTGCAAAAGAATCCGCCTCCGTCGAAATCACTGAGAGCTCGACGTCCAAATTGCTGAGAGCTCGCCATAGTCGCCGCTGAAGCTCACGCCACTGGAGAGAAGCTCGTCACCTGCCGTCGCCGAGGAGGTACCACCGGTCGAAGTTGTCGCTGATGCTGCTCGCGTAGAGATCGCCACTGCACGGAAGTCGCGCTACCGGAGAGCCGTCGCCGCCATCACCCTCGGAGTCGTCCTCGAAGTCGGAGATCGTTGCATGAAAATGCCGCTGCCATGGATACGTGAATTCGAAACAACGGCGGGGATCAACTCAAGGAAACGAAATCAACGGCGGAGATCAACCGTGGCTGCCGCGTGATCTCGTGAGCCAACGCGAGAATTTTCGCTGACGTGGCGTGAACTTTTAAAGGAGTTGCTCTGCGCACAGGCCTCTTAATTATCTGATTTGAACTAAGCTGCTCTGTGCACCGACCGTTGATTTATTAAGGAGTTGCTGAGCGCATAGACCGTTGTTATATGAGTTTTGAACTGAACTTTCTTTACACACAGACCAGTGCACAACTTGACATCCAGGAGTCAGATTGAGACACAGTTTGCGTCAGATTGGAGCTGAAGACGTGCTGATTGACAGAGACGCCTACACAGACACGAACTGAGCATTTCTAAACCCTTTACTCTTTATTTTCGTGTCTTAGTGTAACGTTCTCTGTAGGGGAAACTTTACCATCTTTGTGATTATTTTGGGACTTGTCTGGTTGGGGCTAGACAAGTGGGACCCAGCTAGTTTGGGGCTAGATGGTAGAAAGCTTTACTAGGATTGATAGTGAAAGGAAACACTGTGTGTGGGGTACTGAGAGCCTGGCGAGTGTAGAGACGTAGAGGGTGCTCTGAGCGTGCTCTAACTTGTAGTTTTGTACCTATTGCACTATTCAATACTAGTATCTGCTTTGGGGGCTGGAGTACGTTGTTGGGACGATCGAACCATGGTAAATCTGCTGTGTACTCTGTGTCTGCATTTTATTTACTCTGCTGCTGCTATAACTGCATGAGTTTGTTCGTGAGTTGCACGAATTACTTTATAAGCCTATTCACCCCCCCCCCCCCCCCCCCCCCCCCCCCCCCCCCTCTCTAGGCTAGGATCCAGATACAACAAGTGGTATCAAAGCAGGTTTTAGGATCTAGCCTAGGATTGACCATGGATTACATTGATAGTGCTTTTGCTGAGGGTCAGTCTGTTTCCTGTCCCCCTAGATTTAATGGAGGTGATTATGCATATTGGAAACATCGAATGAAAATTTACCTCATTTCTATAGATTACAAGGCTTGGCAAATAATTGAAAAAGGGTATAAACTGCCTGTAATTAAAGTAGATAATGTTGAGATTGAAAAACCAAATGAAAAATGGGATGATAATGATTGGAAATATTATTCTTTAATGCTAAAGCTATGAATGCTCTCATTTGTGCACTTGATAAATCTGAATATAATAGAATCTCACATTTTTTAACTGCGTAGGAAATATGGCATACATTGGAGGTGACGCATGAGGGAACGTCACAGGTGAAGGAGTCTAGACTTGCACTTATGAGCACAGAGTACGAGGGATTTCACATGCTACCATCAGAGACCATATCAGAGATGTTTGCGAGGTTCACCAACATTGTCTACAAGTCTAGCTCGCTCGGTAAGCCATATTCTAGCCTTGAGCAGGTGAGAAAGATATTAAGAGCACTACCAAGTTCTTTCAGACCTAAAGTCACTGCCATCCAAGAAGCGAAGGATCTATCACAAATGAGGGTGGAGGACTTGATAGGTAATCTAATGTCCCACGAGCTTGAATTGCAAAATATTGAGTAAAGGGAGAAACCTAAGGAAAAAAGAAAAAGCTACAATGCCACTTGCTCTGAAAGCTGGCGAAAGTGAGGATGATGATGAGGAAATAGCGCTAATGGTCAGAAATTTCAGAAAGTATGTCCAGACCAAGCAAGGAAGAACAGAAATGGCACCCAGGTTTAATCGCTCTAACTTTTTTCAGTCTTCTAAGCAAACTTATGATCAGAATGCTACTAATAGAATGACTTGTTTTAAATGCTAGAAAAGAGGACATCGAATGAGGGATTGCCCACATGAGATAGCTCAGGTAGCTGAAGAAAAAGGAAAATCCAAGGTGCTAACTTGGGATATGGACAGCGAAGCTGAGAGTGAGGAGGATGATCATGTTGCCATCTCATGCATGGCATTGATGGGAATACACGATGAGGTAATTTCTGGTAGTAAAACTAAACTCCTTACTCTTTGTAAAGAAATGCAAGATAAAATAGTAGAGCTTGAGTCCACTATAGATGATTATCAAAATGAGAACTTTGAAATGCAACAATCTGAATATGATATGTCTAAGGATATTGAAAAATTGAAAATTGAAATTGTTGCTCATGACTTTACTATTGACATATTGAAAAAGTAAAAGTCCAGTTTTAATAATGAAGCACCTTGTCTCTCTTGCCCTTCCTTGATGAATAATATTAGCATGCTTAAACTTGATTTGATTAAGCTCGAAACTGAAAAAGACTATGTGATTAGAGAGCATAATGATAAATTCTGCATGGTGGATAATGACTTTAAAAGAAAAATGATTGAATTTGAAAAGAAGGAAGAGGAAAACAAGAGAGCTTTTATAAGTAAATGTACATTGCTTGTGGAAGAAAATAAATTGTTAAAATCTAAAGTTTCTAATCTTGAATTGGCCATTAAGAAATTCTCTATGGGAAAACAATCGTTAGATACTATTTTAGATAATCAATTATATTGCAATAATAGAAGAGGACTTGGTTTTGGTCTGAAAAACGTTGAAAAACAAAAATTCAAGAAATTCCACAATGTACCCTCTATTGCAAAGAACAAATATTCAAAGTGCTTTACTTGTGATAGTGTAGGCCACACTTCATATTATTGTAAATTTAGGAACACAAATATCAAGTTTAAACAAGTGTGGGTTCCTAAAACAATAATGGCTAACACTAGTGGACCTTGTTGGATTCCAAGGTCACACTTAACACCTTTCATGTAGGTAAGGTGGAGATTTGGCGAGGAGCAAATTTTTCAATGTCTCATTCTTTTAGCTCCTTCGTCAAATAGCGACGAGAAGGTATAATTTTTATCCCTCTTTGCATTTCATTGCATACCTTCATAGATTGTTGTTGTGTGCTTGATTTATTTTTTTGTTTGTGTGCTTGTTTGCATGATTTTTTAGTGTTTTTATTTCTGAAAAAATATTTTAAAAAAATTTTGAGCTTAAAAGAATACCCTTTATGATTATCTTAAGTGATATTGTATGAATGTTCAAATCTATCCCTTGTAGAAGTCAATTCATTATTGTTGTAGTTACATGAACATGTTGTTCTCTTTTTAGTAGTCATGACATGTCTCATAAATTTCAAATTTGACTTCTACACCTACCTTTGCACTTTCACGATAATTGACTTCTTAGTGCTTTTGGAGATTTTTTTGAAGAATAATGGAAAGTGAATGTAGGAATGATTAATTTTTGAATTTTCTAAGCGATATGAAGTGTTTAGCCATGAATTAAAATTGAGCACAAAAGAATTGAAAAAAATATATATAATATATATATTTGCTCCGTATGAAAAATGGATACACTTCATGGCTAATACACAACCCACGAGTATCAAACTTATGCTACATAGGTAATCATTAGCGTTGGTGTATATAACTCGTCAAGCAATGCCACCCCACATTTAAAAGTCCTTCTAGGCTATGTTTTGAGGCTTGGTAACTTGAACTCATCTTTGAAGAGGTGGGAAAAATCAATCCTAGTGATATTCGTGAAAATTGGAAAATGTGGATTGATTTGGTTGTTTTTCTGAAATTGAATATCCTCTTGCACTTTATTGTCTATATCACTACACGTACAAAAAGGCGAAGAAGTCTTGTTATGAAATTCTATGAGCTTGAATGGTCTATTCTTTGGAAAACTCATGCAAATTGCACACTACATTTAATAAAGGTTTAATTTTGCATGGAATATTTTTGGACTTCATTAGCCCACTATTGATGATAACAAAGGGGGAGAAAGAAAAAGAAAGATTTGGTGTGTCTGTATTATATGTTGAAGGGGGAGCTTGAAAAATTCATATAGAGGGGGAGCTTGAGAGAAGGGGGAGCATGCTTATATTTGCCATACTTATTGTGCATGCTTGGTGTGTTTCACTCCATATCATCCATACATCATATAGTATTACACCCTTCAACACACTTCACACATTCATATTCAATGTACAAATCTTTCATTGGTTTGTCATCATCAAAAGGGGGAGATTGTTGGACGCAACGATCTAGGATCTTTGGTTTGATGATGACAAACGTGTGCGAATTATTTAACGTGTATGCTAAGTGTGTTTCAGGAATGGCAAAGTCGTAGTTCTAAGCGTTGGAGGAATTGCTATCCACATAGCTAATGGACTTGGTCAAAGAGCTATACACAAAGCAATTTGACTTGGTCAATATTGGAGAGAGATGGAATCAATTTGGGATTTGTTCAAATCAATTAGGAAGATGTGTGCAAAAATCTCCAAGAAAGAAAGGCCACAATATTTGTGCGTCAACAAAGAAATAGAGGGGCTACAAAACGTGTGTGCTGAAAGGTTCAAAAATAATAATAATAACCTAGTTCAAATATTAAACCCTCCTCTTTACCGCATCCGATTGCTTCAAGCCGCATCCCCGAGCTGCCCAAGCCTTCCCTATATAAGGGAACATATTAGAGAGATCTAGGGTTGCAGAAAATCCCAAGAAGGCCGCTCATCTCTCTTCTCCAAGTCACAACTACGCAACATCAGAGAGAAATAGAGAGATCTAGGGTGAGAAAGAGATATCCAGAGAGAAAGTTAAAAAAGGAGAGCTTCATGCAAATATCATTCCGAGCTCCTCCTACATCTCCCAAGGCCAGAGGAACTTGTGCTCTCGACGCTGCCATCGACCGAAGCTGTCTCCGGTGTTCTTGTCGTCGTCGCCATCCCCATCATCATCGAGAAGAGCTCGGTGAGAGATTCACAGGCGAAGTATCACGCCGACACCAAGACGAAGGGTTGAAGAAGAGATCGCTGCTGCCACATCACCGGAGGCTGCCGCTGCCGTCGAACATCTAAGATCTCGCAGTCGCTCGGAGAAGCATCACTTCGTAGGAGACCGCCGCCGCTGCTATCGCTTCCTCGTCGCCGTACTCATCGCCACACGCCATCATCACTGACGTAAGAGTCGAGTCGAAGTCGACGCTACAAAAGAATCCGCCTCCGTCGAAATCACTGAGAGCTCGCCGTCCAAATCGCTGAGATCTCACCATTGTCGCCGCTGAAGCTCACGCCACCGGAGAGAAGCTCGTCGCCTGACGTCGCCGAGGAGGTACTGTTGGAAGCAACGATCTTGGATCTCTAGTTTGATGATGACAAATGTTGTGTTATATTTAACATGTGTGCTAAGTGTTTCAGGAAAGGCGAAACGAAAATTCTCTTAATACTTAGAGTAATTGCTAATCATATAGCAAGTTGAATGGAGGTGCACAAAGCTAATTGGACTTGGTCCAATATGTGTTGAGATGGAGGCCAATTTGAGTTCAAAATGGGTTTGATAAAATCACTTATCTAGATTTGGAAATATTTGATTCTACCAAATTCCTATTCAAATCTAGTCAAATCTCATATTGATTGCGTCAAATCCCTAAACGGTTGGCACAACCATATTACCCTTGTCCTATAAATACCCATCTTCTAGGGTTGAAGGCACGCGCGGAATCAAGACCAAAAAAAATAAAATAAACGAGGAGCACCAAATCAAGTGGCCGAAATAATTCCAGCCGTGAACATCAAAAAAATCCCAAGAGCCGCCAGAATTGAAGAGAGGAAGTGGCCGGCTGTAATTGGTTTAAGGGCAAGCTAGTTTTTAATCTCAAGCAGACAGAGCATCCTTTTAATTCCCCAAGGCAACATCTTCAGAAAATCAAAGGGAGTACCTTTTTTTGTGCATGTCATTCAAAAGAGGCCTTCATTGTTTTTAATTCTATTCTTTTTTGAAGCAACGGCACTCCACATTCATGCATGATCAAAAGCTAAAGATCAAGGTAAGTGCTCTCATTATTTCTTTAGGTTTAAAGAGTAATCCTTTTTCTTGGGTGTGTGCAGGCAAAAAAAAAAGCGCAGTTGTCCTTTTTAAATGTCCCGGAGCCACATCATTTTTTCCCCTCAATTATTAACGCAAGCTTCAAAAAATACCAAGGGGCCGGTTTCTTCGGCGCATGAATTGAAGAGGGGTGGTGTCACATTCTTTTTGCCAGCCGCACAAAAATGTTCCAGAACCGAAAAAATTGTTCCAGAGCTGTGCGCATCAATTTTTAGACGAGAGACACAAATTTACAAGAGCCGCACTCAAATTTCTTAAAGGGGGTACTCTGTTCTCTTTACAAAACTTTTTCACTGCAAACCTCTTAATAATTTGTGTTAATTTTTGCAGGCCATTAAAAACAAAGTCACGCAAGGGAACAATCAAATAAGTGCCGCCCTCTCTGTTTTGCATCATCCGCACCAAGCATTGCTGATCAAGGGGAGATACGCATAAGTCCATTACTTGCTGCAAGCATCAAAGCATCATTCAAAAGCGGCTGTGGTTGAGGCGAGACGACTACTACTTGGCAGACGACATCTGGCCCGTGCTGATTGACGAAGACAACACCGCTACACGATCTGAGCATTCTAAACTCTCTTGGTTATTATATTGTGTAGTATTTGTGTTAGTTCTTCGTAGGGGAAACTTTACCTTTTGTGTTACTTTTGGGGACCTGACGACTGTGGGAGTCGTCACGGAGGGAGAGCATCTGACTAGATTGATAGTGTAGAGCACGTGGTGTGCGTATGAGCTAGGTGAGAGTAGATTTGGGATCTTGACTCAGTGTAGCTGTACAGGTTTACATATCTATCTAGTATTTGCTTTCGGGGGCTGGAGTAGGTCGTGGGGACGACCGAACCAGGGTATATCTGTGCGTAATTTGTGATTGCCTTCTTTTTACCCTGTCTGTGCTTATAACTGTGTGTGGTTGTTCGTGGGTTGCACGAATATTTTTTATTAGCCTATTCACCCCCCATCTAGGCTACGATCCAGATCCAACAAGTGGTATCAGAGCCAGTTTAGAGGATCTAGTCTAGATTTTTAGATGACCATGAATATATCTGATTGTGCTTTTGCTGAAGGTCAGTCTATAGCCCGTCCCCCTAAGTTTAACGGTGTAGACTTTGCTTATTGGAAGGCTAGGATGAAAATATATCTATTGACTGTAGATTATGATGTGTGGAATATTGTTGAAAATGGTTATAGTCTGCCCACTATTAAAATTGAAGACACTGTTATAATTAAGCCTAAAGACAAGTGGGATTTAGCTGATAAGAAACTTTATACTCTTAATGGTAAAGCTATGAATGCGCTTATATGCTCTCTTGATAAATCTGAATTTAATCGTATCTCACCTTGTCTAACTGCGCAGGAAATCTGGCATACTCTGGAGGTGACACACGAGGGAACATCGCAAGTAAAGGAATCCAGACTTGCGTTGCTGAGCACTGAATATGAGAGCTTCCGCATGCTACCAACAGAATCAGTTAGAGACATGTTTGCGAGGTTCACAGACATCGTCTACAAATCCAGTTCCCTCGGTAAGCCATACTCTAGCCATGAACAGGTACGAAAGATCTTAAGGGCGCTACCTAGCTCGTTCAGGCCTAAAGTCACCGCTATTCAAGAAGCTAAGGACTTGTCAATAATGAAAGTGGAGGACTTGATAGGCAACTTAATGTCACACGAGCTTGAGCTGTAGAGTATAGAAGCCAGAGAGAAACCTGAAGAGAAGACCAAAGCTTCCACACCATTAGCTCTTCAAGCTAACGACGACGATCTTGATGAAGAACAAGCCCTAATGGTCAGAAACTTCAGGAGATACATTCAGACTGATCAAGGAAGAGCTGAGATGGGAAAAAGGTTCATTCGTTCTAATAATTCTAATTTTGATAGAAATTCCTATGATCAGAAAGCTATTAATAGAAGTGAATGTTTTAAATGCAGGAAGAAAGGGCACCACATAAAAGATTGCCCACAACAACACACAGCTCAAGTTGTAAAAGGAAAAACGAAAGTGCTGACGTGGGACATGGATAGCGAAGCTGAGGAGGAGGATGAGGAACATGAAGCCCACTCCTGCATGGCATTAATGGCCAAACACAATGAGGTAGGATCTTCCACTAAAGTTGAATTGTTAGAAATCTTGAAAGGAATGCAAAATACTATTAATGAGCTAGAAGCTGATGTGGATAGTTATAGGAATGGTAACTTTGATATGCAACAATCTGAGTATGACATGACTAAGGAAATTGAAAAACTGAAAACTGAAATTGTTGCATGTAACGCTACAATTGACATGTTAAATAAGGAGAAAGCTAGCTTGCCTGAAAAAATTGATTGTCTTTCATGTTCCTCTTTACTAAAAGATATTAGCATGCATAAGCAAGAATTGATAAAGCTTGGAACTGAGAATGAATTGCTTTCTGAAAAGATTAACATGCTAAATCTTGAACTTAAAGGAAAAATGAGGGATTTTGAAAAGAAAGAAGAGGAAAACAAGCAAGCTTTCATTAGTAAATGCACTTTGCTTGTGAATGAAAATGATATCTTGAAATCCAAAGTCACCACCCTAGAATTGTCATTAAAAAGATTTTCCATAGGAAAACAAAATTTGGATATCATTCTTGGAAATCAATTGTATGGCAATAATAGACGTGGCCTTGGATTTAGTGCTAAAAATGTTGAAAAGACTA
Source organism: Scilla litardierei (assembly GCA_030789695.1). Taxonomy (NCBI): domain Eukaryota; kingdom Viridiplantae; phylum Streptophyta; class Magnoliopsida; order Asparagales; family Asparagaceae; genus Scilla; species Scilla litardierei. The sequence goes on from CM061133.1 coordinate 159,435,445, forward strand.
AGTATAAAAAATTTCACAATGTGCCTTCCATTGCTAAAAATGTTTATGCAAAGTGTTTTATGTGTGATAGTGTTGGTCACACATCGTACTATTGCAAATATAAGAACTCCAATATTAAATTCAAACAAGTATGGGTTCCAAAATCTTTGTTGACTAACACTAGTGGACCTTGTTGGATTCCAAGGTCACACACGACACCTCTTTTGTAGGTGGATGGAAATTTAACGAGGAGCATTAAATTGAATGTCTCATTATTTTTTAGCTCCTTAGTCAAACGGCGACGTGAAGGTATATCTCATTCTTTGAACTTAATGCATACCTTTATAGCATTTTTTTTCTTCTTAACATGTTTGTGTGCTTGGATTTTCTTTGTTTTTTGTTTTTGTCTGCTTGATTGTTTTTTGGCATGTTTTTTAGTTCATTATAAAGACAAAAGCAAAAAAAATGAGCTTATTGCATACCTTCCTCTTTGCATTATTCTAGTGATATAAATGAATGATGATCATATCCATGTAGAAAGTATTGTATTATTATCATGGCTACATGCGTATGTTTTATTTCTTAATAGCCATGCCAATTTCAATGAATTGATAATATGATTTCTACACCTACTTTCACTTCCACGAATGTTAACCTATGTCGTACTTTTGGAGATAGTATTTATGAATATTGGAAAGTGAATGTAGGCTGATTATTAACTGAAAAATCTAAGCGATATGATGTGATTTGCCATGAATAAAAATTGAGCACAAAACAAATGAAATGAATATGAAAAAAAAATTGAAAATTGCTCCGTATGAAAAATGGATACAATTCATGGCAAATACACTACCCACGAGTATCCAACATAAGCTTTACGGGTAATCTTTAGCGTTGGTGTTTTTACTCGTCAAGCAATGTCACCCCCACATCTAAGAGTCCTTTAGGCTATGTTTTGGGGTGTGATACCTTGAACTCATTTTTAAATGTGGTGGGGAAAATCAATCCTAGGTGATATGAAGTTATTTGGAAAATGATGGATTGATTTGGTTGGATTTGTAAAAGTATCTCCCTTTGTACTTCTATGTTTAATAATTGCACTTACACGATGGTGTTGAACTCTAATTATTATTATCGTTGGATTTGCAGTGCTACTTATAGAATGACGACATGCAAATGCTAGTTGTAGTTAATAATGCTCTCTTTTTTGCATGTGGTATGTTTTAATCTTCAAGAATACACTGTTGATGATGACAAAGGGGGAGAAAGGTGTTGAAAAGATTTGTTTATTAGGGCTCAAAATACGGTATTATTGATTGAAGGGGGAGCATTGAAAATACATGAAATTGGGGGGCTTGGAAATAGGGGGAGCACGCTAATTTATATTGTTATACTGTGCATGCTAGTAATGTTTGATCTCATCTCATTGAATATATCATATTGCATTACATCCTTCATCACACGTCACACACGCACACTTATTTGTACAAATCCTTTATGGGTTTGTCATCATCAAAAGGGGGAGATTGTTGGAAGCAACGATCTTGGATCTCTAGTTTGATGATGACAAACGTTGTGTTAAATTTAACATGTGTGCTAAGTGTTTCAGGAAAGGCGAAACGAAAATTCTCTTAATACTTAGAGTAATTGCTAATCATATAGCAAGTTGAATGGAGGTGCACAAAGCTAATTGGACTTGGTCCAATATGTGTTGAGATGGAGGCCAATTTGAGTTCAAAATGGGTTTGATAAAATCACTTATCTAGATTTGGAAATATTTGATTCTACCCAATTCCTATTCAAATCTAGTCAAATCTCATATTGATTGCGTCAAATCCCTAAACGGTTGGCACAACCATATTACCCTTGTCCTATAAATATACATCTTCTAGGGTTGAAGGCACGCGCGGAATCAAGACCAAAAAAAATAAAATAAACGAGGAGCACCAAATCAAGTGGCCGAAATAATTCCAGCCGTGAACATCAAAAAAATCCCAAGAGCCGCCAGAATTGAAGAGAGGAAGTGGCCGGCTGTAATTGGTTTAAGGGCAAGCTAGTTTTTAATCTCAAGCAGACAGAGCATCCTTTTAATTCCCCAAGGCAACATCTTCAGAAAATCAAAGGGAGCACCTTTTTTTGTGCATGTCATTCAAAAGAGGCATTCATTGTTTTTAATTCTGTTCTTTTTTGAAGCAACGGCACTCCACTTTCATGCATGATCAAAAGCTAAAGATCAAGGTAAGTGTTCTCATTATTTATTTAGGTTTAAAGAGTAATCCTTTTTCTTGGGTGTGTGCAGGCAAAAAGAAAAGCGCAGTTGTCCTTTTTAAATGTCCCGGAGCCACATCATTTTTTCCCCTCAATTATTAACGCAAGCTTCAAAAAATACCAAGGGGCCGGTTTCTTCGGCGCATGAATTGAAGAGGGGTGGTGTCACATTCTTTTTGCCAGCCGCACAAAATTGTTCCAGAACCGAAAAAATTGTTCCAGAGCTGTGCGCATCAATTTTTAGAGGAGAGACACAAATTTACAAGAGCCGCACTCAAATTTCTTAAAGGGGGTACTCTGTTCTCTTTGCAAAACATTTTCACTGCAAACCTCTTAATAATTTGTGTTAATTTTTGCAGGCCATTAAAAACAAAGTCACGCAAGTGAACAATCAAATAAGTGACGCCCTCTCTGTTTTGCATCATCCGCACCAAGCATTGCTGATCAAGGGGAGATACGCACAAGTCCATTACTTACCGCAAGCTTCAAAGCATCATTCAAAAGCGGCTGTGGTTGAGGCGAGACGACTACTACTTGGCAGACGACATCTGGCCCGTGCTGATTGACGAAGACAACACCGCTACACGATCTGAGCATTCTAAACTCTCTTGGTTATTATATTGTGTAGTATTTGTGTTAGTTCTTCGTAGGGGAAACTTTACCTTTTGTGTTACGTTTGGGGACCTGACGACTGTGGGAGTCGTCACGGAGGGAGAGCATCTGACTAGATTGATAGTGTAGAGCACATGGTGTACGTACGAGCTAGGTGAGAGTAGATTTGAGATCTTGACTCAGTGTAGCTGTACAGGTTTACATATCTATCTAGTATTTGCTTTCGGGGGCTGGAGTAGGTCGTGGGGACGACCGAACCAGGGTATATCTGTGCGTACTTTGTGATTGCCTTCTTTTTACCCTATCTGTGCTTATAACTGTCTGTGGTTGTTCGTGGGTTGCACGAATATTTTTTATTAGCATATTCACCCCCCCTCTAGGCTACGATCCAGATCCAACAAGTGGTATCAGAGCCAGTTTAGAGGATCTAGTCTAGATTTTTAGATGACCATGAATATATCTGATTGTGCTTTTGCTGAAGGTCAGTCTATAGCCCGTCCCCCTAAGTTTAACGGTGTAGACTTTGCTTATTGGAAGTCTAGGATGAAAATATATCTAGTGACTGTAGATTATGATGTGTGGGATATTGTTGAAAATGGTTATAGTCTGCCCACTATTAAAATTGAAGAAACTGTTATAATTAAGCCTAAAGACAAGTGGGATTTAGCTGATAAGAAACTTTATACTCTTAATGGTAAAGCTATGAATGCGCTTATATGCTCTCTTGATAAATCTGAATTTAATCGTATCTCACCTTGTCTAACTGCGCAGGAAATCTGGCATACTCTGGAGGTGACACACGAGGGAACATCGCAAGTAAAGGAATCCAGACTTGCGTTGCTGAGCACTGAATATGAGAGCTTCCGCATGCTACCAACAGAATCAGTTAGAGACATGTTTGCGAGGTTCACAGACATCGTCTACAAATCCAGTTCCCTCGGTAAGCCATACTCTAGCCATGAACAGGTACGAAAGATCTTAAGGGCGCTACCTAGCTCGTTCAGGCTTAAAGTCACCGCTATTCAAGAAGCTAAGGACTTGTCAATAATGAAAGTGGAGGACTTGATAGGCAACTTAATGTCACACGAGCTTGAGCTGCAGAGTATAGAAGCCAGAGAGAAACCTGAAGAGAAGACCAAAGCTTCCACACCATTAGCTCTTCAAGCTAACGACGACGATCTTGATAAAGAACAAGCCCTAATGGTCAGAGACCATATCAGAGATGTTTGCGAGGTTCACCAACATTGTCTACAAGTCTAGCTCACTCGGTAAGCCATATTCTAGCCTTGAGCAGGTGAGAAAGATATTAAGAGCACTGCCAAGCTCTTTCAGACCTAAAGTCACTGCCATCCAAGAAGCGAAGGATCTATCACAAATGAGGGTGGAGGACTTGATAGGTAATCTAATATCCCATGAGCTTGAATTGCAAAATATTGATGAAAGGGAGAAACCTACGGAAAAAGAAAAAGCTACAATGCCACTTGCTCTGAAAGCTGGCGAAAGTGAGGATGATGATGAGGACATAGCGCTAATGGTCAAAAATTTCAGAAAGTATGTCCAGACCAAGCAAGGAAGAACAGAAATGGCACCCAGGTTTAATCGCTCTAACTTTTTTCAGTCTTCTAGGCAAACTTATGATCAGAATGCTACTAATAGAATGACTTGTTTTATATGCTAGAAAAGAGGACATCGAATGAGGGATTGCCCACATGAGATAGCACAGGTCGCTGAAGAAAAAGGAAAATCCAAGGTGCTAACTTGGGATATGGACAGCGAAGCTGAGAGTGAGGAGGATGATCATGTTGCCATCTCATGCATGGCATTGATGGGAATACACTATGAGGTAATTTCTGGTAGTAAAACTAAACTCCTTACTCTTTGTAAAGAAATGCAAGATAAAATAGTAGAGCTTGAGTCCACTATAGATGATTATCAAAATGAGAACTTTGAAATGCAACAATTTGAATATGATATGTCTAAGGAGATTGAAAAAATGAAAATTGAAATTGTTGCTCGTGACTTTACTATTGACATATTGAAAAAGTAAAAGTCCAGTTTTAATAATGAAGCACCTTGTCTCTCTTGCCCTTCCTTGATGAATAATATTAGCATGCTTAAACTTGATTTGATTAAGCTCGAAACTGAAAAAGAATATGTGATTAGAGAGCATAATGATAAATTCTGCATGGTGGATAATGATTTTAAAAGAAAAATGATTGAATTTGAAAAGAAGGAAGAGGAAAACAAGAGAGCTTTTATAAGTAAATGTATATTGCTTGTGGAAGAAAATAAATTGTTAAAATCTAAAGTTTCTAATCTTGAATTGGCCATTAAGAAATTCTCTATGGGAAAACAATCGTTAGATACTATTTTAGAGAATCAATTATATGGCAATAATAGAAGAGGACTTGGTTTTGGTCTGAAAAACGTTGAAAAACAAAAATTCAAGAAATTCCACAATGTACCCTCTATTGCAAAGAACAAATTTGCAAAGTGCTTTACTTGTGATAGTGTAGGCCACACTTCATATTATTGTAAATTTAGGAACACAAATATCAAGTTTAAACAAGTGTGGGTTCCTAAAACAATAATGGCTAACACTAGTGGACCTTGTTGGATTCCAAGGTCACACTTAACACCTTTCATGTAGGTAAGGTGGAGATTTGGCGAGGAGCAAATTTTTCAATGTCTCATTCTTTTAGCTCCTTCGTCAAATAGCGACGAGAAGGTATAATTTTTATCCCTCTTTGCATTTCATTGCATACCTTCATAGATTGTTGTTGTGTGCTTGATTTATTTTTTTGTTTGTGTACTTGTTTGCATGATTTTTTAGTGTTTTTATTTCTGAAAAAATATTTTAAAAAAATTTTGAGCTTAAAAGAATACCCTTTATGATTATCTTAAGTGGTATTGTATGAATGTTCAAATCTATCCCTTGTAGAAGTCAATTCATTATTGTTGTAGTTACATGAACATGTTGTTCTCTTTTTAGTAGCCATGACATGTCTCATAAATTTCGAATTTGACTTCTACACCTACATTTGCACTTTCACGATAATTGACTTCTTAGTGCTTTTGGAGATTCTTTTGAAGAATAATGAAAAGTGAATGTAGGAATGATTAATTTTTGAATTTTCTAAGCGATATGAAGTGTTTAGCCATGAATTAAAATTGAGCACAAAAGAATTGAAAATATATATATAATATATATATTTGCTCCGTATGAAAAATGGATGCACTTCATGGCTAATACACAACCCACGAGTATCCAACTTATGCTACATAGGTAATCATTAGCGTTGGTGTATATAACTCGTCAAGCAATGCCACCCCACATTTAAAAGTCCTTCTAGGCTATGTTTTGAGGCTTGGTAACTTGAACTCATCTTTGAAGAGGTGGGAAAAATCAATCCTAGTGATATTCGTGAAAATTGGAAGATGTGGATTGATTTGGTTGTTTTTCTGAAATTGAATCTCCTCTTGCACTTTATTGTCTATATCACTACACGTACAAAAAGGTGAAGAAGTCTTGTTATGAAATTCTATGAGCTTGAATGGTCTATTCTTTGGAAAACTCATGCAAATTGCACGCTACATTTAATAATGGTTTAATTTTGCATGGAATATTTTTGGACTTCATTAGCCCACTATTGATGATAACAAAGGGGGAGAAAGAAAAAGAAAGATTTGGTGTGTCGGTATTATATGTTGAAGGGGGATCTTGAAAAATTCATATAGAGGGGGAGCTTGAGAGAAGGGGGAGCATGCTTATATTTGCCATACTTATTGTGCATGCTTGGTGTGTTTCACTCCATATCATCCATACATCATATAGTATTACACCCTTCAACACACTTCACACATTCATATTCAATGTACAAATCTTTCATTGGTTTGTCATCATCAAAAGGGGGAGATTGTTGGACGCAACGATCTAGGATCTTTGGTTTGATGATGACAAACGTGTGCGAATTATTTAACGTGTATGCTAAGTGTGTTTCAGGAATGGCAAAGTCGTAGTTCTAAGTGTTGGAGGAATTGCTATCCACATAGCTAATGGACTTGGTAAAAGAGCTATACACAAAGCAATTTGACTTGGTCAATATTGGAGAGAGATGGAATCAATTTGGGATTTGTACAAATCAATTAGGAAGATGTGCGCAAAAATCTCCAAGAAAGAAAGGCCATAATATTTGTGCGGCAACAAAAGAATAGAGGGGCAACAAAACGTGTGTGCTGAAAGGTTCAAAAATAATAATAATAACCTAGTTCAAATATTAAACCCTCCTCTTTGCCGCATCCAATTGCTTCAAGCCGCATCCCCGAGCTGACCAAGCCTTCCCTATATAAGGGAACATATTAGATAGATCTAGGGTTGCGGAAAATCCCAAGAAGGCCGCTCATCTCTCTTCTCCAAGACACAACTACGCAACATCAGAGAGAAATAGAGAGATCTAGGGAGAGAAAGAGAGATCCAGAGAGAGTTCAAAAAGGAGAGCTTCATGCAAATATCATTCCGAGCTCCTCCTACATCTCCCAAGGCTAGAGGAACTCGTGCTCTCGACGCTACCATCGACCGAAGCTGTCTCTGGTGTTCTTGTCGTCGTCGCCATCCCCATCATCATCGAGAAGAGCTCGGTGAGAGATTCACAGGCGAAGTATCACGTCGACACCAAGACGAAGGGTTGAAGAAGAGATCGCTGCTGCCACATCATCGGAGGCTACCGCTGCCGTCGAACATCTGAGATCTCACCGTCGCTCGGAGAAGCATCACTTCGTAGGAGACCGCCGCCGCTGCTATCGCTTCCTCGTCGCCGTACTCATCGCCACACGCCATCATCACTGACGTAAGAGTCAAAGTCGACGCTACAAAAGAATCTGCCTCCGTCGAAATCACTGAGAGCTCGTCGTCCAAATCGCTGAGAGCTCGCCATTGTCGCCGCTGAAGCTCATGCAACCGGAGAGAAGCTCGTCGCCTGCCGTCGCCGAGGAGGTACCACCGGTCGAAGTTGTCGCTGATGCTGCTCGTGTAGAGATTGCCACTGCATGGAAGTCGTGCCACCGGTGAGCCGTCACCGCCATCACCCTCGGAGTCATCCTCGCCGTGTCGAAGTCGGAGATCGTTGCATGAAAACGCTGCTGCCGTGGATACGTGAATTCGAAACAACGGTGGGGATCAACTCAAGGAAACGAAATCAACGGCGGGGATCAACTTAAGGAAACGAAATCAACGACGGAGATCAACCGTGGCTGCTGCGTGATCTCGTGAGCCAACGCGAGAATTTTCGCTGACGTGGCGTGAACTTTTAAAGGAGTTGCTCTGTGCACAGGCCTCTTAATTATCTGATTTGAACTAAGCTGCTCTGTGCACCGACCGTTGATTTATTAAGGAGTTGCTGAGTGCACAGACCGCTGTTATATGAGTTTTGAACTGAACTTTCTTTACACACAGACCAGTGCACAACTTGACATACAGGAGTCGAATTGAGACACAGTTTGCGTCAGATTGGAGCTGACGACGTGCTGATTGACAGAGACGCCTACACAGACACGAACTGAGCATTTCTAAATCCTTTACTCTTTATTTTCGTGTCTTAGTGTAATGTTCTCTGTAGGGGAAACTTTACCATCTTTGTGATTATTTTGGGACTTGTCTAGTTGGGGCTAGACAAGTGGGACCCAGCTAGTTTGGGACTAGCTAATAGAAAGCTTTACTAGGATTGATAGTGAGAGGAAACACTGTGTGTGTGGTACTGAGAGCCTGGCGAGTGTAGAGACGTAGAGGGTGCTCTGAGCGTGCTCTAACTTGTGGTTTTGTACCTATTGCACTATTCAATACTAGTATCTGCTTTTGGGGCTGGAGTAGGTCATTGGGACGATCGAACCATGGTAAATCTGATGTGTACTCTGTGTCTGCATTTTATTTACTCTGCTGCTACTATAACTGCGTGAGTTTGTTCGTAGGTTGCACGAATTGTTTTATAAGCCTATTCACCCCCCTCTAGGCTAGGATCCAGATCCAACAAGTGGTATCAAAGCAGGTTTTAGGATCTAGCATAGGATTGACCATGGATTACATTGATAGTGCTTTTGTTGAGGGTCAGTCTGTTTCCCGTCCCCCTAGATTTAATGGAGGTGATTATGCATATTGGAAAAATCGAATGAAAATTTACCTCATTTCTATAGATTACAAGGCTTGGCAAATAATTGAAAGGGTATAAACTGCCTGTAATTAAAGTAGATAATGTTGAGATTGAAAAACCAAATGACAAATGGGATGATAATGATTGGAAATCTTATTCTTTAAATGCTAAAGCTATGAATGCTCTCATTTGTGCACTTGATAAATCTGAATATAATAGAATCTCACATTTTTTAACTGCGCAGGAAATATGGCATACATTGGAGGTGACGCATGAGGGAACGTCACAGGTGAAGGAGTCTAGACTTGCACTTCTGAGCACAGAGTACGAGGGATTTCGCATGCTACCATCAGAGACCATATCAGAGATGTTTGCGAGGTTCACCAACATTGTCTACAAGTCTAGCTCGCTCGGTAAGCCATATTCTAGCCTTGAGCAGGTGAGAAAGTTATTAAAAGCACTGCCAAGCTCTTTCAGACCTAAAGTCACTGCCATCCAAGAAGCGAAGGATCTATCACAAATGAGGGTGGAGGACTTGATAGGTAATCTAATGTCCCACGAGCTTGAATTGCAAAATATTGATGAAAGGGATAAACCTAAGGAAAAAGAAAAAGCTACAATGCCACTTGCTCTGAAAGCTGTCGAAAGTGAGGATGATGATGAGGACATAGCGCTAATGGTCAGAAATTTCAGAAAGTATGTCCAGACCAAGCAAGGAAGAACAGAAATGGCACCCAGGTTTAATCGTTCTAACTTTTTTCAGTCTTCTAAGCAAACTTATGATCAGAATGCTACTAATAGAATGACTTGTTTAAAATGCAAGAAAAAAGGACATCGAATGAGGGATTGCCCACATGAGACAGCTCAGGTCGCTGAAGAAAAAGGAAAATCCAAGGTGCTAACTTGGGATATGGACAGCGAAGCTGAGAGTGAGGAGGATGATCATGTTGCCATCTTATGCATGGCATTGATGGGAATACACGATGAGGTAATTTCTCGTAGTAAAACTGAACTCCTTACTCTTTGTAAAGAAATGCAAGATAAAATAGTAGAGCTTGAGTCCACTATAGATGATTATCAAAATGGGAACTTTGAAATGCAACAATCTGAATATGATATGTCTAAGGAGATTGAAAAATTGAAAATTGAAATTGTTGCTCGTGACTCTACTATTGACATATTGAAAAAGGAAAAGTCCAGTTTTAATAATGAAGCACCTTGTCTCTCTTGCCCTTCCTTGATGAATAATATTAGCATGCTTAAACTTGATTTGATTAAGCTCGAAACTAAAAAAGAATATGTGATTAGAGAGCTTAATGATAAATTCTGCATGTTGGATAATGACTTTAAAAGAAAAATGATTGAATTTGAAAAGAAGGAAGAGGAAAACAAGAGTGCTTTTATAAGTAAATGCACATTGCTTGTGGAAGAAAATAAATTGTTAAAATCTAAAGTTTTTAATCTTGAATTGGCCATTAAGAAATTCTCTATGGGAAAACAATCGTTAGATACTATTTTAGAGAATCAATTATATGGCAATAATAGAAGAGGACTTGGTTTTGGTCTGAAAAACGTTGAAAAACAAAAATTCAAGAAATTCCACAATGTACCCTCTATTGCAAAGAACAAATTTGCAAAGTGCTTTACTTGTGATAGTGGGCCACACTTCATATTATTGTAAATTTAGGAACACAAATATTCAAGTTTAAACAAGTGTGGGTTCCTAAAACAATAATGGCTAACACTAGTGGACCTTGTTGGATTCCAAGGTCACACTTAACACCTTTCATGTAGGTAAGGTGGAGATTTTGCGAGGAGCAAATTTTTCAATGTCTCATTCTTTTAGCTCCTTCGTCAAATAGAGACGAGAAGGTATAATTTTTATCCCTCTTTGCATTCCATTGCATACCTTCATAGATTGTTGTTGTGTGCTTGATTTATTTTTTTTGTTTGGGTGCTTGTTTGCATGATTTTTTAGTGTGTTTATGTCTGAAAAAATATTTTAAAAAAAATTTTGAGCTTAAAAGAATACCCTTTATGATTATCTTAAAAGTATTGTTTGAATGTTCAAATCTATCCCTTGTAGAAGTCAATTCATTATTGTTGTAGTTACATGAACATGTTGTTCTCTTTTTAGTAGCCATGACATGTCTCATAAATTTCGAATTTGACTTCTACACCTACATTTGCACTTTCACGATAATTGACTTCTTAGTGCTTTTGGAGATTCTTTTGAAGAATAATGGAAAGTGAATGTAGGAATGATTAATTTTTGAATTTTCTAAGCGATATGAAGTTTTTAGCCATGAATTAAAATTGAGCACAAAAGAATTGAAAAAAATATATAATATATATATTTGCTCCGTATGAAAAATGGATACACTTCATGGCTAATACACAACCCACGAGTATCCAACTTATGCTACATGGGTAATCATTAGCGTTGGTGTATATAACTCGTCAAGCAATGCCACCCCACATTTAAAAGTCCTTCTAGGCTATGTTTTGGGGCTTGGTAACTTGAACTCATCTTTGAAGAGGTGGGAAAATCAATCCTAGTGATATTCGTGAAAATTGGAAAATGTGAATTGATTTGGTTGTTTTTCTGAAATTGAATCTCCTCTTGCACTTTATTGTCTATATCAGTACACGTACAGAAAGGTGAAGAAGTCTTGTTATGAAATTCTATGAGCTTGAATGGTCTATTCTTTGGAAAACTCATGCAAATTGCACGCTACATTTAATAATGGTTTAATTTTGCATGGAATATTTTTGGGACTTCATTAGCCCACTTTTGATGATAACAAATAGGGAGAAAGAAAAAGAAAGATTTGGTGTGTCGGTATTATATGTTGAAGGGGGAGCTTGAAAAATTCATATAGATGGGGAGCTTGAGAGAAGGGGGAGCATGCTTATATTTGCCATACTTATTGTGCATGCTTGGTGTGTTTCACTCCATATCATCCATACATCATATTGCATTACACCCTTCAACACACTTCACACACTCATATTCAATGTACAAATCTTTCATTGGTTTGTCATCATCAAAAGGGGGAGATTGTTGGACGCAACGATCTAGGATCTTTGGTTTGATGATGACAAACGTGTGCGAATTATTTAACGTGTTTGCTAAGTGTGTTTCAGGAATGAAAAAGTCGTAGTTCTAAGCGTTAGAGGAATTGCTATCCACATAGCTAATGGACTTGGTCAAAGAGCTATACACAAAGCAATTTTACTTGGTCAATATTAGAGAGAGATGGAATCAATTTGGGATTTGTTCAAATCAATTAGGAAGATGTGCGCAAAAATCTCCAAGAAAGAAAGGCCACAATATTTGTGCGGCAACAAAAAAATAGAGGGGTTACAAAACGTGTGTGCTGAAAGGTTCAAAAAAATAATAAAAACCTAGTTCAAATATTAAACCCTCCTCTTTGCCGCATCCGATTGCTTCAAGCCGCATCCCCGAGCTACCCTAGCCTTCCCTATATAAGGGAACATATTAGAGAGATCTAGGGTTGCGGAAAATCCCAAGAATGCCGCTCATCTCTCTTCTCCAAGTCACAACTACGCAACATCAGAGAGAAAGATAGAGATCTAGGGAGAGAAAGAGAGATCCAGAGAGAAAGTTCAAAAAGGAGAGCTTCATTCAAATATCATTCCGAGCTCCTCCTACATCTTCTAAGGCCAGAGGAACTCGTGCTCTCGACGCTGCCATCGACCGAAGCTGTCTCCGGCGTTCTTGTCGTCGTCGCCATCCCCATCACCATCGAGAGGAGCTCGGTGAGAGATTCACAGGCGAAGTATCACGTCGACACCAAGACGAAGGGCTGAAGAAGAGATCGATGCTGCCACGTCACCGGAGGCTGTCGCTGTCGTCGAACATCTGAGATCTCGTCGTCGCTCGGGGTCACGCCCCGCTTCCCAAAAATATGGAGGCGAAGCGTGAGAAGGTCCGCTCAGACTTGAAGCTACGAAGCTGCAAGTCCGATAAGCGTCAATCAACATTAAATAGCAGGTCCTTGCAACGTGAAACGAAACAAAGGTAATAATAAGGAAATGATACGAAAGAGAAATCTCAGAATATCCATATTAATAAACTCCAACATCGCAGAAAAGCCACCAGGCTAAAAGAAAAGAATCTAAAGGGCCTCAGCATGGCCAACAAAAGTACAAGGTACAAAAACAAGGTGAAGGTGCCACTGGTCGATCCTGAGTGTACACCCAAAGAACGGTTGTAGTTTTACCGCAAGCGCACGGTATAGCGGCGAGCGGGTATCGAACACAGGGAGGACGAATGACCGTGCTTGCTCCTAATCCACCTGGCTATTTAAGAATAGAGAGAAATTGCCTTGGGCGATCCTGTCACAATCGTCAGACAAATGTGCGAAATATCAAATCAAATAAAGAACGTCTAGGGAATGGGGAATTCCCGCTACTCACCGTATTTCATAAATGTGGTTCGTCGGTATCAAAATTGCTAGAATGAGAATTTGGATGAACTAGTTGCAACTAAATGTGGAACCAAGCTCACGCTCTCGCGCTGTTGCCGGTCTATAGCTATCCTAGGGTCGAGTCCAATCTCTTGCAAACCCTAGCCTAGGAAAGCTAGCATTAGGATCAACATCATCGTTCAATCATGCACCGAGTCCAATCTCTTGCAAACTCGGTCCACAATCTTAAATTAGGATAGTTCCTACCCGTCCAATCTCTTGCAAACGGGTATCGGCACGGAATTGCAACCGGAGATCCTAGTATCGGTCCAATCTCTTGCAAACCGATACTTCGAAGGTCCGACTCCAACCCAATTCGGATTTCTAGGGCTTCCTATCAAATTGGGAGCCAATCTATTGCAAATCCTAATTAATATGAATACCTAGCTATCCGTAGTAATTCGATCCCAACCTAATCTCTAATTATCGATTCGAGCACAATTTCTACCAATTTATCACAAATACGAAATTGGGCTTGTAGGGTTCATCCCCACGCCCCAAGACGTGGAGACTACTCACAAATCATAGCAATAGCACAAAAATAATCAATAAAATAGGCAATGGAATTCATCACAACAATGATATAAACAATAAAAATAGAGTTTTTTTGGGGAAGAGAGATGCAAACCAATGTAGTTCTTCAATTAATCCAACAAAAATCCAAGTTTTTCCTCTTCTCCAATCACAAATAATAAAGCAAAAAGTAGTCTCAAAAAGCTGCAAAAAATCTAAGAGATGGCTCCCTAAACTAGGGTAAAAACAGGGCTTAAATAGCCCCAAAAATCGTCCAAAAATCCTGACCAAAACGCCCATGCACAGCCTGTTTTCCGCAAATTTCGCTACAGGCAGCGCATCGCACTCGGCCGAGTGACAAAAGTCGCTCGGCCGAGTGAGAACCCTGTCATTTTCCAGTAAGTCGGGGGCTTCAGGGGTCTTCAGTTCGGGGGCGGCTCGGCCGAGTGAGTTGTCGTCACTCGGCCGATGGCTTCACTGCACTCGGGCGGACGTGGTTTACCACTCGGCCGAGTGGGTCTTCTGAAGCTCAGATGGCCGAAAAACAGTAACTTCGATATTTTGGATGGGCTTCGTCTGGGCGCCACTCGGGCGGACGTGGTATCGTCACTCGGCCGATGTGGTCTCCGTAGCTCGGCCGAGTACACATGGAAATCGTGTCTGAACGGGTCGGCCGAGCAGTGTCTCGCTGGTCGGCCGAGTGGCTCCTCCACTCGGCCGAGTGGGACACAAAAAATGCCCATTCTGCTTATTTTGGCCTCCTCGTCGCTCCTGCGACGTCCATTCTTCTTCCGCTCCTCTCCAACAGCAAAATACCCCTCGGGGAGGTCGTCGGTGGCCGTCTAGAGTGAGCGCATCTCATGATCACTCCAAATCGTGCCAAATCACCTGAAATGCGACAAAAACAACAAATCGTGAAAAGCATCGCAATATCGTCGATATATCGTGAAAAAACATGATTTGGGCGGTCTAAATGGCATGCAAGTATGCGGAAAAAAGGTGTAAAATATGGAGTGATCAAAATCCCCCAAGCTTGCCTCTTACTCGTCCTCGAGGAAGATAAGTAAAAGGCGAACCCGGTGGATTCGGAAAACGAAAACGGCGAAAGACGAAAAAAAAATGAAAAACGAAGAAGAATGAAAACCAAATGAAAATAAAGAAAGAAAGAAAGAAAGAAACAAAGAGGTAGGATGCTAGATCATTTTCTCAGGACGTGGGTTTCACTTACTCTTATAGCATGCACCGAGTGAGAAATACATGTCAAAGAATCTCATTTTGATATCATAGTATAATAGTGCAAGTAGAAAATAGAAAACCCACGAACAACGGTATAATCATGAAAAACGGAATAATTTTAAAATTAACATCGCCTGAATCATCTAAAGCGGTATACAAATCTCAGATCACACACCTTTCAATTGAACGCTTTCTATCTGGAGTATAAGAGTATCACACCATAGAATAGTGAGAATAGAAAAGTATGGATTTCATGAAATGAACGCTAGGCTTAGATTTCTGGATTTCGTAAAGCTAGAAACAATCTCACCGAGTATAGAATATTACTTAGCCTAGGTTGTCGTGCAACGTCAAGTAGTCACTCTCTCACACATCAATGGATCCCCTCCCCCAAGCTTATCTATAAGCGTGGTGGCACAAAAATGTTTACATCCCCATTTTTATATAGCTCCAAAGGCAAAGAAGAGAAGGAAGAAAGAAAGAAAGTGAGATGGGATCTTTTATTGAGGATTTTTCCTCTTTTCTTTTTCTTTTTCTCTTTTTTTTTCTCTTTTTTTTGGTCATATATACAATGATCCCAACTCAGAGAGAGATAATGATATACAAGAATGTTCTTCTCTCTTTTATTATATATTTTTTTTAGAATAAGAGATTTGGAGCTAGGAATTAATAGAGGGGGAAATGCCATAAAATAGAATCACTAAGGGGAGATTCACCAATGATTTTTAAAAGTAGAGAAATGATGTTCAAGATTTGTGGAGAAAGAAATAAATATAACTCTCGGCTCACTCTATAAGACATGCACGACAACTTCAGCAGGGTAATCTAATCTACTCAGTTTCGATCAAAAAAAAGCTAACTAATCCAGATATATCATAGCTAATCATCATTCAATCATCCTGAAGTGAAGTGTACAATTCATGCATATAGAAGTGATAAAGGAAAAGAAATCAGTACTCCAGACATAGGCATTCAATGCGTGAATCTTGGTGTGGTTTCTGTGATAGCATACATATGAATATTCAGGCTTAGCTAATAATAAAATTTCATCCATTTTCATGAGGAAAAAGTGTGGGTTACTACTCCTAAATGCAAAGCAAGTCATAGCATATGATATCAGAAATGAAATCTAAGACATGACAAATATAGCATGCATATAGAATAAGCTAACTCCACGTAGACATCATCACAGAAAATTCATCTCTAGCATGAGATGAAAAAGAAAGAAGTAAAGATAAAAGGAAAATAGAACTATGCAATGCGGCACACAGGAAAATAAGAAAAACGTGATGCATGGAAAAATAAAAGAAAAATAATGAAAAATGAGTGCAAAAGTGAAAAACGGTGCGAAAAACTGAAAATAAAGGTGGCAAATCGAAAAAGAACGTGAGAACTCACTCCCCCAAGCTAAACGGCACAGTGTCCTCAATGTGCAAAGTGTGGCACACAGGGAGACAAGTAATGTGAGGGGCAAGTGAGGATGCATGCATGATGGGAAGAAAAAAGATAATGAAAGGAAAAATAAAGAAATGAAAATATGATGCGGAAATGATGCATGCACAGATAGGAGTGATATGAAAATAAATGCGGCACCAAAAACTATCCCTCTCTCCCAAAAAAGATATATATAGATGTGATCAAAATGAGAATCCCAAGTAGATATGATATGATATGCACAAAAAGATATGATCAAAATTATAATACCAAAATAAGTGAGGGGAGGGGGGGTGGACAAAAGTGCATCAGGACCCAGCAGAGACGGGCAGCACAACGGCAGGAATGGATCAAGGCATCAAGAGTGCCTAAGAAGGCGGTGCCGCGCCGTCTCCGTCCTGAGGCGGAGGTCGTGAGGGTGGTGCTAGCTGCTGAGCTGGGGTGGGCGTGGAAGTGGAAGCAGGTCTAGTGTGTGTGGAAGTGTGTGTGGGAACCTGCTGGGTGGGTGGGGGTACGCGCGGAAGACGCTCTAAGATCTGTGTCAGGCAGTAGTGGATCTGAGGGATCAGGTCAAAGCGTCCAGCCATCGCAGAGACGGTGGAGGACAGGGTCCTAAGGTCTCCTCTAAGACCACTCACCGCCAACTCAAGAGCACGTATGCTCTGCAGTACAGTGTCGGGCGGGAGTGGTGCAGAGGGACGCGCCTGTCGGGGCTGCGCAGGGCGAGGCTGGCGTACGCGAGTGGAGTATGTAACGGGCTCAGCAGGGAAGGGGACGAAAGGTGCCGCGCCTGGAAATGTGGGCCGGGCCTCAGTGTGAGGCCGGGACGGGCGGTGAGAAGTGGAGGCAGCGGTAGCGAAAGAAGAGTACAAAAGCGGCTGCGAGGCGGCTAGAGAGGTCAGTGGCACAGAAGTGTGGACAGACGCCACGACGCTCTCAGAGAATACGGCAGCTGTGGAGACAGAGGAATCTACCGCTGGGGTGGAAGTGTGTGGACCGAAAGGCGCAATCCCAGCGGAGATCATGCTAGCCATGGTCTCCACGACCGCGGCGAACGAGGGCTCTCCACTCTCGACAAAGGTCTGCGGGCGCTCGGGGAGAGCGGAGCAAAGAGGCTCCACGGACAGAGGGCCAGAGGTGGCAGCGGGAGTGGTGGGGACAGCCTCGGAAGTGGTGACAGTGGTGGAAGTGGGCTCAGCAATGGTACTCTCGACACCGGCAGAGGTGGGGACAGAAGTGTCAAGAGCAGCGGAAACGTCAGGAACAGGCTGAGGGGCCAAAGGGTCGACGGGGTCGGCAGCAGGCTCGGCAGGGTGTGCAGCAGGGTCTGCGGGAGCAGCCTGGGCAGCGTGGGCCTGCTCGGCCTCCTCGGCCTCGAGCACGTACGCAGCGGGGATGAGGACATCCATCGCTGGGAGCCAGTCAACGTGGGCTGGTGCAATCTGGGTCCGAGCTGGGCTCGGGAGAATCATGTAGTCGGCACCGAAAGGGCCGTGCAACCAGACCCAGTGACGCTCACCATGCGGACGAAGCATCTTCATCCGGGCCATAACATCTATCGAAAAAGAGGTGGGGCCCGGGACGCGCCGCAAGTCGTCGGGGAAGTCCTCGCCGGTCATAAGAGCCAGCAGGGTAATCAGGCCGCCGCAGCATATCGGTGAGCGAGCGCCCACCGATACAATGATGCGGTCTAAGTACCATGCCGCGATATCGATCACGACGGCGGGGACAAGCTCATCTCCATCCCTAGATAGAGCTCTGGGACGGGTCATCGCGTAGAGCATGTAAAGCTCTGGCGTAGACATCGTGCCCGGCTCATATCTGGCCAAAAATGTCGTCGCCATAAGGCGCTGAGCAATGCGAAGGCAGGGATGTACGATGGCCGAGGCCTTGGCCCTACTAGGGTCAAAGGCGGCGTGGAGACCCATGATACGTGCCCAGAAGGCACCGGCGTCGAAAGAGGGTGGGGGGATATGTGTGGGGCCATAACCGCGATCGGCTCCGGGGACGGCGGGCCAAGAGAAAAATGCTCTCATCATATCGAGAGTGACCTGGCACTCTCGATCCATAAACCGGAATGAGCATCCCTCATCGGTCCGGGCAATCGAACTCAAAACCTCAAGTGTCGGACGGGTAAAAGTATCCGCCGACACCTGGAAAAAATCTCACCAGCCCACGTTGTCGTACAACGTGAGCATCCCCTCAAGTACCCCCAGGCGTCCTAGGTCAGCGAGGTGTGCAAACGTGGAGGGTACGATCGAGCGCTGGGAGATACGCTCGAAGACGGCGCGGTGTGCGTCGTCTCGGAACGTAATCCCGAGCGGCCCGACCAGTGGAGCTGGTGGTGGTGGCTGTGGATCGGCGGGGAGAGGCTGTGCGGGCTGTGGGTGCACTGCAGGCTGTGCGGGGTGTGCGGGGCCTGCAGGCTGTGCTAGGTGGACAGCGTGTGTGGGGGAAGGAGGAGGAGACTCTTCCGCCTCGTGGGCGGGGCCGGCATCATCCGACCTCTTCCGCTTAGCGGAAGGTCTCCTCGTCCGAGGCCGTGTCCGGGGCGGCATATCGGCCCCGAGCGCGCCGAAAAGTGAAAAAGTGTGGCGTGTGCAAAAAGAGTGGAAAGAGTGTACCAAAACACGCCGCGAGTGCTAAGCGGTGGAAGCGTGCGAAGTCCGCGCCTCCACGAAGTCCGAAACAGCCCGTAGGAGCTCCCCTAGGCTCCAAAAAGCAACCTGCACGTGAAAAAGCGATATCAGTGAGTAATAATCAAAATGTATGGAGCAATAGGGGTATAACAGATAGATATGGGAATTGATTCGGGTTAGGGGTTCGATTAATATACGGATCCTCGAAAAATACACAAAGAGAGGAGAAAACGGGCAAATCAAGATATACCGGAGGTGATCGGAGACGAGGCCGCCGGCGGCGACTCGGGCGGGGTGCGGCGACGGTCGGCCGGCGGTGGCTGGCCGAGCGGTGGCGCGCGCGGGCTTGGTCGGGCGAGTGGGGGTGAGAACGAATGGTATCGGGCGAGGGGAATCCGAGGGGTCGGGCGATTTGGGAATTTTGCGGTTTCGAAAAACGCGCCCCCCCCTCCCCCCTCGGTCCTTATATAATAGAAGTTACGACTCGGCCGAGTGACGTGGTCACTCGGCCGAGCGAGGCAATAGAAATTTTCTCCCCGATATCGCTTCAGCCGAGTGGCTTTGCCAGCCTCGGCCGAGTGGAGTAAGTCCATTCGGCCGAGTGACTCAAGCTACTCGGCATGACTCGCCCTAGGAGGGTATCCGTTTTACTCGGCCGAGTGAATATTTATACTCGGCCGAGTAGCAGTTATATCGAAATCAAGAAAATAAACAGAGAGTTGGGTTCAGCAGACTTCCCTCGTTCGTGAGTGGCTCGGCCGGACGAACTTGTGCAATCGGCCGAGTGACTAGTATACTCGGCCGAGTGAGCCTAAATTTCTGCTGTTTGTCTTCGTTTTGGCTCTAAACTCCGTCTTTCTTCCTCTAGTCAATTTCATCCTCCTCCTAAGCGCCGAGCGCCTTCTTGAGGCGCTCCTCGTCGTCTCGTTCATCCCCCTCATGATGGATCTACCTATCTCCTCTCCTGTCAAGAAAAATAGGACCCATTATCACAAAATTTTTGGTCGAATGACTCAAAACACTAAAAATTTCTAAAACGAAAATAAAGAAAAAGTAAAAATAAAGCAAAAACCGTCGGGTTGCCTCCCGACAAGCGCTCGTTTTAGGTCGTGAGCTCGACCCCCTATAATTTTCAATCAATGCGGGATGTTTGGTGCATATGAGATGCACCCGTCAAACTTCCCGGGGAGCGCGCTTGGATTTGGACGTGGCGGCGTAGCGTTCTCCCTCGGAGGTCTCTTGTCTCGAATGGTGTTGGGGGGAGGCTCCCCCAAGCTAGCATTTGCCCCGGTCAACGGCTTAACCGGCGATGCCGATTTCCGCACCGGCGGGGCTTTCCTTTGAGACTTTAATTTCGAGAGCTTGCAGAGCTCTCGAATCCTTGCGACATCAGCGTCGCCTTCATCTTCATCAGCGAAGAAGTCGGGGGAATCGTCTTTGTTCTCTTCATCTTGGCTTAAATCCGGGCCTTCTTCAAATTCTTCATCAAAAAGAGCGCCGATTGAGTGAGGAATCGCCTCCTCTATCACCTCATCAAGGAGGTCCATGTAATCAAGCTCCTCGTGGTAAGGCATGTGCTTCATTGCCTTAGGAATGTGGAGCTCCACCTCGATGTTTCCAACGTTTAAGGTTAAGGTACCTTCGCGCACGTCGACGATGACTCCGGTGGTGGCGAGGAATGGGCGTCCAAGTATCAATGAGGTGTCTCCCTCCTCCTTAACGTCCATGATGACGAAGTCACATGGCAAGCATATTCCACCCGGGACTTGAAGTGGGATGTCCTCGGCGATCCCCACCGGCCTTGTTATCCGGCCATCGGCTAATTGAATGCGCATGTCGGTGGGTTTCAACTTTGTCCCGGTGTTGAGCTTTAAGAACATGGAGAGGGGCATGAGACTCACACTAGCCCCAAGATCGACCAACGCCTTTTGAAGAGGCACGCCACCCAAAGTGCAAGGAATCCGAAAACTCCCCGGATCTTTAAATTTTGCCGGCTCCTTCTCTCTCTTGGTGAACCAAGAGCCCTACTCGGCTAGCATTATCTTCTCCTTCCTTTTCCTCCCCGAAATCAAGTCCTTCAAGAATTTAGCATACGTGGGGATCTCGACGATGGCGTCGAGGAAGGGGATGTTAAGGCTAACTCCTCTTAGGTACTCGAGAAATTTGGCTAGCCTCTTCTCCATTTTCGCTCTAGCGAGCCTTTGGGGGAATGGGACCGGTGGCATGAAGCGCCTCTCCTCAATTAATCGCTCCGCCCTAGATTTCTCCTTGTCTTGTGGCTCCTTCTCCTTATCATCCTCAACTACCGGCTCAACCGGCTCCAAGCTTTCCTCCACGGTCTCCTCGGTAGGTATCATAGCGGGGGTGGTGTCCTTCCCGCCTCTAGTAGTGACGGCAACTACGGCGTTGATGTGGCCCGTGTTGCCCCGTGGGTTTTGCTTCGGTTGCGCCGGCAATCTTTGAGTGTTCCGATTGAGCAACGCCAATTGCTCCGATATTTGAGCCACTACGGTATTAAGAGATTCTTGCCCCGCCTTCAAAGTAGCATTCACCTTATTTTGCTCGACCATGAAAGCCTCCACTCTAGATTCGAAGTCGGTTCGTTGTGGAGCTTGTGGAGGGTTTTGATTTTGATTCCTCCACCCTTGGTTGTATCGGGGAGGCCTATATGGTGGAACTTGTTGCTTCGGTTGAAAGTTTTGTTGCGGAGGCCCCCTCGGTGGATAGTTTTGTTGTTGGGGTGGTGGTGGTCGAGCTTGTTGAGGCGGTGGTTGTGGCGGGTTCAAGGCTCCTTCGTTGTTGGCGTAGGAGAATCCCGGATGATTTCTTTCGGCCGGATTGGACCAATACCCTTGGTTCCCCGCAACATATTGTATTTGCTCCAAGGATCCTTCTCCTTGCTCTCCTCCCGAGTACATGACTTGAGATTGGTCTTGCCAATCACACATTTGGTTGGTCGGTGCGGAGGTGGATGGGCTTCCTTGGGGCTCCGTGATAAATTTCTCCAATCTCTCCACCACCTTGTGGAGAGAATCAAATTTGCTCGTGAGCTCCGATACGGCCTTCGCCTCGTAGATGCTAGTTGGCTTTAAGGAGGATGTGGAGTGTCCTCGCTCATCGCCCCATTGTTGGTTATTTGAGGCCATCTCCTCAATTAGGGCCGTAGCTTCCTCGGGAGTCTTTGACAAGATTGCACCATTCGCCGCGGCATCAATAATTTGCTTGGTCCCCGGTTGGAGACCGTTGTAGAAGCTATGAACTAGCTCCCAATCCTCTATACTGTGGTGCGGGCATTGATGTTGCAAATCCTTAAAACGCTCCCATGCTTCATAGAGCGTCTCCTGTGGTCCTTGCTTGAAGGACATGAGAGCGCTCCGGATCTTCACCGTCTTGGATGGCGGATAAAATTTGTCAATAAATGCACTCGCCAACTCGTCCCAAGTGGTGAAGACACCCTCAGCTTGCGTCCTCAACCAATAGAGTGCCTTGTCCTTTAGCGTAAAGGGGAAGAGGCGCAGTCTGATAGCGTCGTTGGAGACCCCCGGCATCTGGAATGTGGCGCACTTTGACAAGAATAGTTGGATGTGGTAGTGGAGGTTCTCATGTGCGTTCCCATGAAACGGGTCTTGTTGCATCAAAACCACCAATCCAGTCTTTAGCTCGAAGTTCTTGTCAGCCGCCAACCCCGGCATGGCAATGGACGAAGTGGTAGAAGAAGTCTTAGGCCGAAGCCTATCTCGAATAGAGATTATCCTTGCCATCCTTGCCGCCAATTCTTCAGGAGTTTCCGGGTTGGTCATATACCTCCCTTCCGGATCTTGTCTCTTTTCCGCTCTAAGTCTCCGCGCGGTACGTTCGATCTCGGGATCAAATAATAAGTCTTCTGGGTCCGCCGTAGATCTCGTGTTCATGCACAGGGGAAACAGAGTTTCAAAGAAATGATTAATATCGTGGAAGGGTTAGGCAAGAAATAAGAAATAAAAATAATGATAATAATAAAAAGAAAAAGAATAGCTAGGGTGAAAAAGAATCAAACGCAATCGCCTCCCCGGCAACGGCGCCAAAAACTTGGTCGATCCTGAGTGTACACCCAAAGAACGATTGTAGTTTTACCGCAAGCGCACGGTATAGCGGCGAGCGGGTATCGAACACAGGGAGGACGAATGACCGTGCTTGCTCCTAATCCACCTGGCTATTTAAGAATAGAGAGAAATTGCCTTGGGCGATCCTGTCACAATCGTCAGACAAATGTGCGAAATATCAAATCAAATAAAGAACGTCTAGGGAATGGGGAATTCCCGCTAATCACCGTATTTCATAAATGTGGTTCGTCGGTATCAAAATTGCTAGAATGAGAATTTGGATGAACTAGTTGCAACTAAATGTGGAACCAAGCTCACGCTCTCGCGCTGTTGTCTGTCTATAGCTATCCTAGGGTCGGGTCCAATCTCTTGCAAACCCTAGCCTAGGAAAGCTAGCATTAGGATCAACATCATCGTTCAATCATGCACCGAGTCCAATCTCTTGCAAACTCGGTCCACAATCTTAAATTAGGATAGTTCCTACCCGTCCAATCTCTTGCAAACGGGTATCGGCACGGAATTGCAACCAGAGATCCTAGTATCGGTCCAATCTCTTGCAAACCGATACTTCGAAGGTCCGACTCCAACCCAATTCGGATTTCTAGTGCTTCCTATCAAATTGGGATCCAATCTCTTGCAAATCCCAATTAATATGAATACCTAGCTATCCGTAGTAATTCGATCCCAACCTAATCTCTAATTATCGATTCGAGCACAATTTCTACCAATTTATCACAAATACGAAATTGGGCTTGTAGGGTTCATCCCCACGCCCCAAGACGTGGAGACTACTCACAAATCATAGCAATAGCACAAAAATAATCAATAAAATAGGCAATGGAATTCATCACAACAATGATATAAACAATAAAAATAGAGTTTTTTGGGGAAGAGAGATGCAAACCAATGTAGTTCTTCAATTAATCCAACAAAAATCCAAGTTTTTCCTCTTCTCCAATCACAAATAATAAAGCAAAAAGTAGTCTCAAAAAGCTGCAAAAAATCTAAGAGATGGCTCCCTAAACTAGGGTAAAAACAGGGCTTAAATAGCCCCAAAAATCGTCCAAAAATCCTGACCAAAACGCCCATGCACAGCCTGTTTTCCGCAAATTTCGCTACAGGCAGCGCATCGCACTCGGCCGAGTGACAAAAGTCGCTCGGCCGAGTGAGAACCCTGTCATTTTCCAGTAAGTCGGGGGCTTCAGGGGTCTTCAGTTCGGGGGCGGCTCGGCCGAGTGAGTTGTCGTCACTCGGCCGATGGCTTCACTGCACTCGGGCGGACGTGGTTTACCACTCGGCCGAGTGGGTCTTCTGAAGCTCAGATGGCCGAAAAACAGTAACTTCGATATTTTGGATGGGCTTCGTCTGGGCGCCACTCGGGCGGACGTGGTATCGTCACTCGGCCGATGTGGTCTCCGTAGCTCGGCCGAGTACACATGGAAATCGTGTCTGAACGGGTCGGCCGAGCAGTGTCTCGCTGGTCGGCCGAGTGGCTCCTCCACTCGGCCGAGTGGGACACAAAAAATGCCCATTCTGCTTATTTTGGCCTCCTCGTCGCTCCTGCGACGTCCATTCTTCTTCCGCTCCTCTCCAACAGCAAAATACCCCTCGGGGAGGTCGTCGGTGGCCGTCTAGAGTGAGCGCATCTCATGATCACTCCAAATCGTGCCAAATCACCTGAAATGCGACAAAAACAACAAATCGTGAAAAGCATCGCAATATCGTCGATATATCGTGAAAAAACATGATTTGGGCGGTCTAAATGGCATGCAAGTATGCGGAAAAAAGGTGTAAAATATGGAGTGATCAAAATCCCCCAAGCTTGCCTCTTACTCGTCCTCGAGGAAGATAAGTAAAAGGCGAACCCGGTGGATTCGGAAAACGAAAACGGCGAAAGACGAAAAAAAAATGAAAAACGAAGAAGAATGAAAACCAAATGAAAATAAAGAAAGAAAGAAAGAAAGAAACAAAGAGGTAGGATGCTAGATCATTTTCTCAGGACGTGGGTTTCACTTACTCTTATAGCATGCACCGAGTGAGAAATACATGTCAAAGAATCTCATTTTGATATCATAGTATAATAGTGCAAGTAGAAAATAGAAAACCCACGAACAACGGTATAATCATGAAAAACGGAATAATTTTAAAATTAACATCGCCTGAATCATCTAAAGCGGTATACAAATCTCAGATCACACACCTTTCAATTGAACGCTTTCTATCTGGAGTATAAGAGTATCACACCATAGAATAGTGAGAATAGAAAAGTATGGATTTCATGAAATGAACGCTAGGCTTAGATTTCTGGATTTCGTAAAGCTAGAAACAATCTCACCGAGTATAGAATATTACTTAGCCTAGGTTGTCGTGCAACGTCAAGTAGTCACTCTCTCACACATCAATGGATCCCCTCCCCCAAGCTTATCTATAAGCGTGGTGGCACAAAAATGTTTACATCCCCATTTTTATATAGCTCCAAAGGCAAAGAAGAGAAGGAAGAAAGAAAGAAAGTGAGATGGGATCTTTTATTGAGGATTTTTCCTCTTTTCTTTTTCTTTTTCTCTTTTTTTTCTCTTTTTTTTGGTCATATATACAATGATCCCAACTCAGAGAGAGATAATGATATACAAGAATGTTCTTCTCTCTTTTATTATATATTTTTTTTAGAATAAGAGATTTGGAGCTAGGAATTAATAGAGGGGGAAATGCCATAAAATAGAATCACTAAGGGGAGATTCACCAATGATTTTTAAAAGTAGAGAAATGATGTTCAAGATTTGTGGAGAAAGAAATAAATATAACTCTCGGCTCACTCTATAAGACATGCACGACAACTTCAGCAGGGTAATCTAATCTACTCAGTTTCGATCAAAAAAAAGCTAACTAATCCAGATATATCATAGCTAATCATCATTCAATCATCCTGAAGTGAAGTGTACAATTCATGCATATAGAAGTGATAAAGGAAAAGAAATCAGTACTCCAGACATAGGCATTCAATGCGTGAATCTTGGTGTGGTTTCTGTGATAGCATACATATGAATATTCAGGCTTAGCTAATAATAAAATTTCATCCATTTTCATGAGGAAAAAGTGTGGGTTACTACTCCTAAATGCAAAGCAAGTCATAGCATATGATATCAGAAATGAAATCTAAGACATGACAAATATAGCATGCATATAGAATAAGCTAACTCCACGTAGACATCATCACAGAAAATTCATCTCTAGCATGAGATGAAAAAGAAAGAAGTAAAGATAAAAGGAAAATAGAACTATGCAATGCGGCACACAGGAAAATAAGAAAAACGTGATGCATGGAAAAATAAAAGAAAAATAATGAAAAATGAGTGCAAAAGTGAAAAACGGTGCGAAAAACTGAAAATAAAGGTGGCAAATCGAAAAAGAACGTGAGAACTCACTCCCCCAAGCTAAACGGCACAGTGTCCTCAATGTGCAAAGTGTGGCACACAGGGAGACAAGTAATGTGAGGGGCAAGTGAGGATGCATGCATGATGGGAAGAAAAAAGATAATGAAAGGAAAAATAAAGAAATGAAAATATGATGCGGAAATGATGCATGCACAGATAGGAGTGATATGAAAATAAATGCGGCACCAAAAACTATCCCTCTCTCCCAAAAAAGATATATATAGATGTGATCAAAATGAGAATCCCAAGTAGATATGATATGATATGCACAAAAAGATATGATCAAAATTATAATACCAAAATAAGTGAGGGGAGGGGGGTGGACAAAAGTGCATCAGGACCCAGCAGAGACGGGCAGCACAACGGCAGGAATGGATCAAGGCATCAAGAGTGCCTAAGAAGGCGGTGCCGCGCCGTCTCCGTCCTGAGGCGGAGGTCGTGAGGGTGGTGCTAGCTGCTGAGCTGGGGTGGGCGTGGAAGTGGAAGCAGGTCTAGTGTGTGTGGAAGTGTGTGTGGGAACCTGCTGGGTGGGTGGGGGTACGCGCGGAAGACGCTCTAAGATCTGTGTCAGGCAGTAGTGGATCTGAGGGATCAGGTCAAAGCGTCCAGCCATCGCAGAGACGGTGGAGGACAGGGTCCTAAGGTCTCCTCTAAGACCACTCACCGCCAACTCAAGAGCACGTATGCTCTGCAGTACAGTGTCGGGCGGGAGTGGTGCAGAGGGACGCGCCTGTCGGGGCTGCGCAGGGCGAGGCTGGCGTACGCGAGTGGAGTATGTAACGGGCTCAGCAGGGAAGGGGACGAAAGGTGCCGCGCCTGGAAATGTGGGCCGGGCCTCAGTGTGAGGCCGGGACGGGCGGTGAGAAGTGGAGGCAGCGGTAGCGAAAGAAGAGTACAAAAGCGGCTGCGAGGCGGCTAGAGAGGTCAGTGGCACAGAAGTGTGGACAGACGCCACGACGCTCTCAGAGAATACGGCAGCTGTGGAGACAGAGGAATCTACCGCTGGGGTGGAAGTGTGTGGACCGAAAGGCGCAATCCCAGCGGAGATCATGCTAGCCATGGTCTCCACGACCGCGGCGAACGAGGGCTCTTCACTCTCGACAAAGGTCTGCGGGCGCTCGGGGAGAGCGGAGCAAAGAGGCTCCACGGACAGAGGGCCAGAGGTGGCAGCGGGAGTGGTGGGGACAGCCTCGGAAGTGGTGACAGTGGTGGAAGTGGGCTCAGCAATGGTACTCTCGACACCGGCAGAGGTGGGGACAGAAGTGTCAAGAGCAGCGGAAACGTCAGGAACAGGCTGAGGGGCCAAAGGGTCGACGGGGTCGGCAGCAGGCTCGGCAGGGTGTGCAGCAGGGTCTGCGGGAGCAGCCTGGGCAGCGTGGGCCTGCTCGGCCTCCTCGGCCTCGAGCACGTACGCAGCGGGGATGAGGACATCCATCGCTGGGAGCCAGTCAACGTGGGCTGGTGCAATCTGGGTCCGAGCTGGGCTCGGGAGAATCATGTAGTCGGCACCGAAAGGGCCGTGCAACCAGACCCAGTGACGCTCACCATGCGGACGAAGCATCTTCATCCGGGCCATAACATCTATCGAAAAAGAGGTGGGGCCCGGGACGCGCCGCAAGTCGTCGGGGAAGTCCTCGCCGGTCATAAGAGCCAGCAGGGTAATCAGGCCGCCGCAGCATATCGGTGAGCGAGCGCCCACCGATACAATGATGCGGTCTAAGTACCATGCCGCGATATCGATCACGACGGCGGGGACAAGCTCATCTCCATCCCTAGATAGAGCTCTGGGACGGGTCATCGCGTAGAGCATGTAAAGCTCTGGCGTAGACATCGTGCCCGGCTCATATCTGGCCAAAAATGTCGTCGCCATAAGGCGCTGAGCAATGCGAAGGCAGGGATGTACGATGGCCGAGGCCTTGGCCCTACTAGGGTCAAAGGCGGCGTGGAGACCCATGATACGTGCCCAGAAGGCACCGGCGTCGAAAGAGGGTGGGGGGATATGTGTGGGGCCATAACCGCGATCGGCTCCGGGGACGGCGGGCCAAGAGAAAAATGCTCTCATCATATCGAGAGTGACCTGGCACTCTCGATCCATAAACCGGAATGAGCATCCCTCATCGGTCCGGGCAATCGAACTCAAAACCTCAAGTGTCGGACGGGTAAAAGTATCCGCCGACACCTGGAAAAAATCTCACCAGCCCACGTTGTCGTACAACGTGAGCATCCCCTCAAGTACCCCCAGGCGTCCTAGGTCAGCGAGGTGTGCAAACGTGGAGGGTACGATCGAGCGCTGGGAGATACGCTCGAAGACGGCGCGGTGTGCGTCGTCTCGGAACGTAATCCCGAGCGGCCCGACCAGTGGAGCTGGTGGTGGTGGCTGTGGATCGGCGGGGAGAGGCTGTGCGGGCTGTGGGTGCACTGCAGGCTGTGCGGGGTGTGCGGGGCCTGCAGGCTGTGCTAGGTGGACAGCGTGTGTGGGGGAAGGAGGAGGAGACTCTTCCGCCTCGTGGGCGGGGCCGGCATCATCCGACCTCTTCCGCTTAGCGGAAGGTCTCCTCGTCCGAGGCCGTGTCCGGGGCGGCATATCGGCCCCGAGCGCGCCGAAAAGTGAAAAAGTGTGGCGTGTGCAAAAAGAGTGGAAAGAGTGTACCAAAACACGCCGTGAGTGCTAAGCGGTGGAAGCGTGCGAAGTCCGCGCCTCCACGAAGTCCGAAACAGCCCGTAGGAGCTCCCCTAGGCTCCAAAAAGCAACCTGCACGTGAAAAAGCGATATCAGTGAGTAATAATCAAAATGTATGGAGCAATAGGGGTATAACAGATAGATATGGGAATTGATTCGGGTTAGGGGTTCGATTAATATACGGATCCTCGAAAAATACACAAAGAGAGGAGAAAACGGGCAAATCAAGATATACCGGAGGTGATCGGAGACGAGGCCGCCGGCGGCGACTCGGGCGGGGTGCGGCGACGGTCGGCCGGCGGTGGCTGGCCGAGCGGTGGCGCGCGCGGGCTTGGTCGGGCGAGTGGGGGTGAGAACGAATGGTATCGGGCGAGGGGAATCCGAGGGGTCGGGCGATTTGGGAATTTTGCGGTTTCGAAAAACGCGCCCCCCCTCCCCCCTCGGTCCTTATATAATAGAAGTTACGACTCGGCCGAGTGACGTGGTCACTCGGCCGAGCGAGGCAATAGAAATTTTCTCCCCGATATCGCTTCAGCCGAGTGGCTTTGCCAGCCTCGGCCGAGTGGAGTAAGTCCATTCGGCCGAGTGACTCAAGCTACTCGGCATGACTCGCCCTAGGAGGGTATCCGTTTTACTCGGCCGAGTGAATATTTATACTCGGCCGAGTAGCAGTTATATCGAAATCAAGAAAATAAACAGAGAGTTGGGTTCAGCAGACTTCCCTCGTTCGTGAGTGGCTCGGCCGGACGAACTTGTGCAATCGGCCGAGTGACTAGTATACTCGGCCGAGTGAGCCTAAATTTCTGCTGTTTGTCTTCGTTTTGGCTCTAAACTCCGTCTTTCTTCCTCTAGTCAATTTCATCCTCCTCCTAAGCGCCGAGCGCCTTCTTGAGGCGCTCCTCGTCGTCTCGTTCATCCCCCTCATGATGGATCTACCTATCTCCTCTCCTGTCAAGAAAAATAGGACCCATTATCACAAAATTTTTGGTCGAATGACTCAAAACACTAAAAATTTCTAAAACGAAAATAAAGAAAAAGTAAAAATAAAGCAAAAACCGTCGGGTTGCCTCCCGACAAGCGCTCGTTTTAGGTCGTGAGCTCGACCCCCTATAATTTTCAATCAATGCGGGATGTTTGGTGCATATGAGATGCACCCGTCAAACTTCCCGGGGAGCGCGCTTGGATTTGGACGTGGCGGCGTAGCGTTCTCCCTCGGAGGTCTCTTGTCTCGAATGGTGTTGGGGGGAGGCTCCCCCAAGCTAGCATTTGCCCCGGTCAACGGCTTAACCGGCGATGCCGATTTCCGCACCGGCGGGGCTTTCCTTTGAGACTTTAATTTCGAGAGCTTGCAGAGCTCTCGAATCCTTGCGACATCAGCGTCGCCTTCATCTTCATCAGCGGAGAAGTCGGGGGAATCGTCTTTGTTCTCTTCATCTTGGCTTAAATCCGGGCCTTCTTCAAATTCTTCATCAAAAAGAGCGCCGATTGAGTGAGGAATCGCCTCCTCTATCACCTCATCAAGGAGGTCCATGTAATCAAGCTCCTCGTGGTAAGGCATGTGCTTCATTGCCTTAGGAATGTGGAGCTCCACCTCGATGTTTCCAACGTTTAAGGTTAAGGTACCTTCGCGCACGTCGACGATGACTCCGGTGGTGGCGAGGAATGGGCGTCCAAGTATCAATGAGGTGTCTCCCTCCTCCTTAACGTCCATGATGACGAAGTCACATGGCAAGCATATTCCACCCGGGACTTGAAGTGGGATGTCCTCGGCGATCCCCACCGGCCTTGTTATCCGGCCATCGGCTAATTGAATGCGCATGTCGGTGGGTTTCAACTTTGTCCCGGTGTTGAGCTTTAAGAACATGGAGAGGGGCATGAGACTCACACTAGCCCCAAGATCGACCAACGCCTTTTGAAGAGGCACGCCACCCAAAGTGCAAGGAATCCGAAAACTCCCCGGATCTTTAAATTTTGCCGGCTCCTTCTCTCTCTTGGTGAACCAAGAGCCCTACTCGGCTAGCATTATCTTCTCCTTCCTTTTCCTCCCCGAAATCAAGTCCTTCAAGAATTTAGCATACGTGGGGATCTCGACGATGGCGTCGAGGAAGGGGATGTTAAGGCTAACTCCTCTTAGGTACTCGAGAAATTTGGCTAGCCTCTTCTCCATTTTCGCTCTAGCGAGCCTTTGGGGGAATGGGACCGGTGGCATGAAGCGCCTCTCCTCAATTAATCGCTCCGCCCTAGATTTCTCCTTGTCTTGTGGCTCCTTCTCCTTATCATCCTCAACTACCGGCTCAACCGGCTCCAAGCTTTCCTCCACGGTCTCCTCGGTAGGTATCATAGCGGGGGTGGTGTCCTTCCCGCCTCTAGTAGTGACGGCAACTACGGCGTTGATGTGGCCCGTGTTGCCCCGTGGGTTTTGCTTCGGTTGCGCCGGCAATCTTTGAGTGTTCCGATTGAGCAACGCCAATTGCTCCGATATTTGAGCCACTACGGTATTAAGAGATTCTTGCCCCGCCTTCAAAGTAGCATTCACCTTATTTTGCTCGACCATGAAAGCCTCCACTCTAGATTCGAAGTCGGTTCGTTGTGGAGCTTGTGGAGGGTTTTGATTTTGATTCCTCCACCCTTGGTTGTATCGGGGAGGCCTATATGGTGGAACTTGTTGCTTCGGTTGAAAGTTTTGTTGCGGAGGCCCCCTCGGTGGATAGTTTTGTTGTTGGGGTGGTGGTGGTCGAGCTTGTTGAGGCGGTGGTTGTGGCGGGTTCAAGGCTCCTTCGTTGTTGGCGTAGGAGAATCCCGGATGATTTCTTTCGGCCGGATTGGACCAATACCCTTGGTTCCCCGCAACATATTGTATTTGCTCCAAGGATCCTTCTCCTTGCTCTCCTCCCGAGTACATGACTTGAGATTGGTCTTGCCAATCACACATTTGGTTGGTCGGTGCGGAGGTGGATGGGCTTCCTTGGGGCTCCGTGATAAATTTCTCCAATCTCTCCACCACCTTGTGGAGAGAATCAAATTTGCTCGTGAGCTCCGATACGGCCTTCGCCTCGTAGATGCTAGTTGGCTTTAAGGAGGATGTGGAGTGTCCTCGCTCATCGCCCCATTGTTGGTTATTTGAGGCCATCTCCTCAATTAGGGCCGTAGCTTCCTCGGGAGTCTTTGACAAGATTGCACCATTCGCCGCGGCATCAATAATTTGCTTGGTCCCCGGTTGGAGACCGTTGTAGAAGCTATGAACTAGCTCCCAATCCTCTATACTGTGGTGCGGGCATTGATGTTGCAAATCCTTAAAACGCTCCCATGCTTCATAGAGCGTCTCCTGTGGTCCTTGCTTGAAGGACATGAGAGCGCTCCGGATCTTCACCGTCTTGGATGGCGGATAAAATTTGTCAATAAATGCACTCGCCAACTCGTCCCAAGTGGTGAAGACACCCTCAGCTTGCGTCCTCAACCAATAGAGTGCCTTGTCCTTTAGCGTAAAGGGGAAGAGGCGCAGTCTGATAGCGTCGTTGGAGACCCCCGGCATCTGGAATGTGGCGCACTTTGACAAGAATAGTTGGATGTGGTAGTGGAGGTTCTCATGTGCGTTCCCATGAAACGGGTCTTGTTGCATCAAAACCACCAATCCAGTCTTTAGCTCGAAGTTCTTGTCAGCCGCCAACCCCGGCATGGCAATGGACGAAGTGGTAGAAGAAGTCTTAGGCCGAAGCCTATCTCGAATAGAGATTATCCTTGCCATCCTTGCCGCCAATTCTTCAGGAGTTTCCGGGTTGGTCATATACCTCCCTTCCGGATCTTGTCTCTTTTCCGCTCTAAGTCTCCGCGCGGTACGTTCGATCTCGGGATCAAATAATAAGTCTTCTGGGTCCGCCGTAGATCTCGTGTTCATGCACAGGGGAAACAGAGTTTCAAAGAAATGATTAATATCGTGGAAGGGTTAGGCAAGAAATAAGAAATAAAAATAATGATAATAATAAAAAGAAAAAGAATAGCTAGGGTGAAAAAGAATCAAACGCAATCGCCTCCCCGGCAACGGCGCCAAAAACTTGGTCGATCCTGAGTGTACACCCAAAGAACGATTGTAGTTTTACCGCAAGCGCACGGTATAGCGGCGAGCGGGTATCGAACACAGGGAGGACGAATGACCGTGCTTGCTCCTAATCCACCTGGCTATTTAAGAATAGAGAGAAATTGCCTTGGGCGATCCTGTCACAATCGTCAGACAAATGTGCGAAATATCAAATCAAATAAAGAACGTCTAGGGAATGGGGAATTCCCGCTAATCACCGTATTTCATAAATGTGGTTCGTCGGTATCAAAATTGCTAGAATGAGAATTTGGATGAACTAGTTGCAACTAAATGTGGAACCAAGCTCACGCTCTCGCGCTGTTGTCTGTCTATAGCTATCCTAGGGTCGGGTCCAATCTCTTGCAAACCCTAGCCTAGGAAAGCTAGCATTAGGATCAACATCATCGTTCAATCATGCACCGAGTCCAATCTCTTGCAAACTCGGTCCACAATCTTAAATTAGGATAGTTCCTACCCGTCCAATCTCTTGCAAACGGGTATCGGCACGGAATTGCAACCAGAGATCCTAGTATCGGTCCAATCTCTTGCAAACCGATACTTCGAAGGTCCGACTCCAACCCAATTCGGATTTCTAGTGCTTCCTATCAAATTGGGATCCAATCTCTTGCAAATCCCAATTAATATGAATACCTAGCTATCCGTAGTAATTCGATCCCAACCTAATCTCTAATTATCGATTCGAGCACAATTTCTACCAATTTATCACAAATACGAAATTGGGCTTGTAGGGTTCATCCCCACGCCCCAAGACGTGGAGACTACTCACAAATCATAGCAATAGCACAAAAATAATCAATAAAATAGGCAATGGAATTCATCACAACAATGATATAAACAATAAAAATAGAGTTTTTTGGGGAAGAGAGATGCAAACCAATGTAGTTCTTCAATTAATCCAACAAAAATCCAAGTTTTTCCTCTTCTCCAATCACAAATAATAAAGCAAAAAGTAGTCTCAAAAAGCTGCAAAAAATCTAAGAGATGGCTCCCTAAACTAGGGTAAAAACAGGGCTTAAATAGCCCCAAAAATCGTCCAAAAATCCTGACCAAAACGCCCATGCACAGCCTGTTTTCCGCAAATTTCGCTACAGGCAGCGCATCGCACTCGGCCGAGTGACAAAAGTCGCTCGGCCGAGTGAGAACCCTGTCATTTTCCAGTAAGTCGGGGGCTTCAGGGGTCTTCAGTTCGGGGGCGGCTCGGCCGAGTGAGTTGTCGTCACTCGGCCGATGGCTTCACTGCACTCGGGCGGACGTGGTTTACCACTCGGCCGAGTGGGTCTTCTGAAGCTCAGATGGCCGAAAAACAGTAACTTCGATATTTTGGATGGGCTTCGTCTGGGCGCCACTCGGGCGGACGTGGTATCGTCACTCGGCCGATGTGGTCTCCGTAGCTCGGCCGAGTACACATGGAAATCGTGTCTGAACGGGTCGGCCGAGCAGTGTCTCGCTGGTCGGCCGAGTGGCTCCTCCACTCGGCCGAGTGGGACACAAAAAATGCCCATTCTGCTTATTTTGGCCTCCTCGTCGCTCCTGCGACGTCCATTCTTCTTCCGCTCCTCTCCAACAGCAAAATACCCCTCGGGGAGGTCGTCGGTGGCCGTCTAGAGTGAGCGCATCTCATGATCACTCCAAATCGCGCCAAATCACCTGAAATGCGACAAAAACAACAAATCGTGAAAAGCATCGCAATATCGTCGATATATCGTGAAAAAACATGATTTGGGCGGTCTAAATGGCATGCAAGTATGCGGAAAAAAGGTGTAAAATATGGAGTGATCAGCCACGCACCGACAACTAACAGAAAACCTAAAACAAAAGGAAGCTCAGCAGGGGTCACTAAGAATGGTCACCGGTGTCCGCAAAACTCCTCCTGGGCAGACATGGACTCAGACTCAGCGTCAGCAAACACCACGTACACGGCTACGGTCTCTGGCTCAGGGTCTAACATGTGACACC
The DNA here is from genome assembly GCA_030789695.1 of Scilla litardierei. NCBI lineage: Eukaryota > Viridiplantae > Streptophyta > Magnoliopsida > Asparagales > Asparagaceae > Scilla > Scilla litardierei. The sequence goes on from CM061133.1 coordinate 159,471,007, forward strand.
CAAAAGAGCAAGGGGCACATGTCAGCAAGTCTACAAGAGACTTGTGCAAGGAAACTGAAAGTACAGGTAAACAACCTAGCAATTCTAGCATGATGCAATGACATGGCAGTTATATCATGAGTGCGACAAGTAAGGTAAGGTAAAGTAAAGTACGAGCATGGCATTTGAAACATGGCATGGATGTCAAGTTTTTATATGAACAAATACAAGTACAAAGACAAGTCTAGTAAGCACGTTGTGCACAGAGATTCCATCCTTTGGCTAGAGTGGCTGATCGGGCCAACTCTTACGCTCAAGTGACCGTTTATCCCTACCCCTCCACGTGTATCGAGCCAGGGCATTACCCCCGAACACGGAATGCTCGCTTCTGGATCACGAGCCAGGAAGTGTTTTTAACACGGATGGCGTAGGGTTATGCCCGCATAACGGGTGCCTAGCCGGTAACACGGAAACATGGATTGTACAAGTAGTGTAGCGTGTGCTACGATGCAAGTTTAACTAGGATGACATGTATGATGCAATGCATGGCAGTTAACAATTCAAATGCGTACAGTTAAGGAATTTAAACATGACAGATATCAATGCATAAATGATATGGCAAGGTGTCAGATCTAGCTTCGTTGTCAAGCTAGATCACAAAGTTGCGCCTAGATCGCTATCATTTCACGATCTAGTCTCTTTCACGCTAGCACGAGGAATTGGCCTAAAGACATGGCCTAAAGAAAAGTTGGCAAGTTTCACTTGCCTGAAATACGTGCTGAAATCACAAATCTCAAAGTCCAATCACAGATTCACAAAGTCCAGAGCTCCCACGCTCGGTCCAACAATCAGCCTACAGTCCCGTATTATTAAGTTGGATTGGTGAGTTACAAAGCAGTAAAAACACAGTTATTATCTTGTTAACATGTGGATGTGGGTTCCTACGGAGAGAGACTTACCTCAACACGACGCGAGAGCTACTCTGACGTCGGGTAGCGACGTCAGGGGTTGGATTCCGGTTTCGCGAGAATACGGTCCGGTTCTCTGTTAATGAAATACGCGCATGAATAAGTTTGTGACGACGGGTAGGATAATTAGACAAGTCCTAAAACATCTAGTGACCCAATTTTAATTAAGTTCTCTATCCTGATACGGGGTTCACATCAACATTAATGTTACAGTATGCCAACATCATCGTACTAAGTTACTGATGTTCGTTAACACATTAATAATGATTCTAACTTGTTAACTAAGTCAATTTACCGATCACATCACAATATTAATGACCATAGAAATTATAAACATGATAATTACTACACATTGCTAGTACGGCAATACACACAATTTAATTAAACAACCTAGGTTACAAGTTAACTAAAATTCATCAAACGAGTTACCGATCCCAAAGATTATCAAGTTAACGACGTCATAAAACGCTACTAGCTTGCAAGAATCTTTCCATTAAGTTACTAACATGCTAGTTGGGTTAAGTTGCCAACATTATCATCATCAAAGGAACATAGACTAATGTTAAGTTAACTAAAAGTCGCCAAAACTAGTTATTAATCCTCAAGACATCATTGACAACGTTATAACAAGTTTACTAACAAATCTAGGTCGGAATGATAGTCCACAAAGTAATTGGAAAATTAAATCTTAGAGCACAAGAACGTTTACGAACCGGATCGAAGAGGCGCTCTCCCACGAAGTTATGGGGGCTGCGCGTCGCTGTGACCAAGGAGGCCTCTGCCGTGAAGAGCCGCAGCCTGCGGCTGCGTCAGCGTCGCGGCGCACAGAGGAAAACACAGCTGCGGGCGTCGGGATAGTGCCTGAAGGCGCTGCCGTGCTTGGAGGAGCAGCATGTGCGCCAGGGAGATCCGGCCGTCGTTGCCGGCTGTCAGCGGCGTTGCAACACCGCCGAGCGCCGGCGACCACGTTGCGAGGAGCAGCACCTGCTGCTGCCGCGCTGCTGGCTTCCAGGAGCACCGCCGAGCCTGGGCGGAGAAGATGGCGGCGGGGTCCGGTCAGTCGGAGAGAGGAAGAAGACGACGTCGCATGTGGGGTCGAAGGTCGGAACTTGGAAGGGGTCGAAAGTCATGGCGCTGAGAAAGCTTCGTGCGAAAATATTGAGTGGCGGCGGTTCATGTGCGTAAAAATAGAGCGGCTCGTTTTCCTTTGGTTGCTGTGAGATGATAGAAACCCTAGGCGTTATTGATAATGTACGGGCTCACGTGAAGGCTGAAATGGGCTATAGGGTAAAAGGGTTTTAAAATATTATAAGAGTAGAGTGCTTGGCAGCCCGTGAGTGGTTGTCCTTATGCTTACGTGCGCATAAAAAGAGGGCCTGGGTTGTAGGATTTAGTGGGGAAAATAAGGAGTGGTTATTATTAAGGATTAATTTAATTAATAGTTTTCTTTTTTTTATTCATTTGATTTCCTTTAGAAATAAACATGTAGTGATAGGTCATTAGAAGGAGGTTAGTCAAAGTTTGTTTTTTTAAAAGAAATCGTACAGGCCTTTAAGTATTCAAATTTATAATAAAACTATTATAATATATAATGTGTTATAGCAGATTGGTCCATAGACATCCGAAAATTACAAAGAAAATACCGGGGTGCTCGCGCCTCCGAGAGGGTTATGAATGCGGAGTTCGGTCGCGCGTTAGAGCTATGGAAAGCATTAACAAAAATCAAATATACAAGAAGCACACGAAACACAGCTACTCGCTAAACTACGTACGGTCGGAAAGCGGCTGTTACATCCTCCCCACCTTAAAATAAAGTCCGTCCTCGGACTTTCTAACTATACATATATCTCTAGCTAGTCTAGTAGCTATCTTGATCACATCACATTATAATTCAACCAGGTATAGTCATTACAATGTTCATACATACACTAGGTAGTCAAACAATAATTCTGCTAACATGTATACATATTCATTCATGCACATATTTCAATCATACATATAGGCATACATCCCTTATATAACTACTACTAACCTAGCACAAACAATAGTTCAGATACTCACATAAGATTAGTCTCACACTATCAAATACAATCATCGCTCTACGTATAGATAGCTACCTAGGCACACAAACAAACATGGATATACGACTCCCTAATATTTCTTAGTATACATCCAATACCAAACACATCAACATATGTAGTCACACCATACCCTTATTAAGTCATGTTTTACTATATCTAATATGCATTCACCACTACTATAAATTCATAATGTATAGTTATTCAAATGCATGCAAATATTTCACCGTATATTCACATCACATATGGTCCTATAACTATATTCACGCCACGCCACACATATCATAGTCACCAAAACTTATAACTAGGCACATACTTACCCGTGCATGGTGCACACCCACACACGCTAATATAACATTCATATATATCATTCATACCATTATATAATCAGCACATCTACACACCTAGTTTAGCTAGCACGCATACGTTCACACAGCCAAGTCCTTAGTAAATATCTATACCACCAGACCAGCACCTTTAACTATAGACTGGTATAGCGACCCACAATCATGTGCGTAGCACAACCAGGCACAACAATCCTATCACTATACATACATCGAACATCACTATATGCAAACTACAACATACATAACAATATACTTAGAGTATACCCACTTAAGCTTGAGTGAGACTCGAAACTCATATCTGAATACTCTATGTACGTAACACAGTATTTATACCTATACCAATTTCACTCCAATGTATACACAACTACCAACACAACCATATACATACCATATGTCAGTCAAACCTAATATTTAGTCAGGTAACACTCACATAGTTCAATTACATTATATACCATAATAATAATACAAACATCAGCACACGTATAATTATAATACCCTCCCTAATATATGCATTCATCGTATAGTCACACACAGGAAACTTATATATTCACACCATATCCATCTACCTATAATTAGTATACTAACACATCTACTTCATACATAGAAAAGACATGCAATAGTCGTGTATATCTCATGGTATACACGCACACGCACGACACCTCGTAAAGGCAAGCAATACCGAACAAAATTACATTCTTATTACCACACGTATATCACCCATATACTCATGCAGCAAATACATAACTACTTACATTTAAGCACAATACATATCTACGTACGAGCACACACTCACACATACTAACATATAGGTCAAATAATAGGCATGCACATTTACTACAAGTACCCTAGTATCATTATACCTATTATACACACAACTTTACCAACATATCATTTCAACCATTATTAAGTATCTCCAACTACATACACGCCCAGTAGATATTCCCAACTCTAATTCTTATATACACAGACATCCCTAGAGTGGTATAGCTATCCTCACACATATCTATAAATGCTAACACACATACAACTTCATAACATCATGAATAACTCAGAGTATGTATATATCACACAATAGGCAAACATCAATATACTACAGGGAGTATACTCATTCAAGCCCACATACTCAACTTAGGTACATGTACCACGACAACATCACAAAGGTCCAAGGGCCTACTAACAAATTTGGGTTGACACAGTCATTGACGAGCACTAGAGCCTAAGCAATAGAGGGAGACCGAGGTCGATAGCGTGGCGAGGAAATATCGATAAGCACGAGTTCAGATAGGACGACTATAAGGAGACAGCTTGGTTAGGTGTAATATTGACTCGCTTGTGAATGTCTAGGTAGAGGAAAGGGAGATGTAGAGTTACTCTTATAGGATACAGAAAGAAAATAGTGTAAATAACATAGGCTAAAATACGTGAAATTTGAAAACTGTGGTACTTCAAAAGTTGGAGTCTTTGTCTGTATAAAAATATTTGAAGGTCGATAAAACAAGTTGTTCGAAACAAGTTTGAGTCGAAAATACATAATAAGAGAAAATGGTTTATTGGCTTATATAAAACTATCAGGAGAAAAGTGAATCATTCACACGAACATGGAAGACGTAGTTTAGGAACTATTATACGGCAGTAATTTAATAATGTTGGCAAAAGTTTTGAAATTCAAAGAATGAAATTAACTGAAGAATTTAAGCTCATGTTAAAATTTTTCCAAGTCATAAACCGGAGAGAAATTTCAAATAAAAAATATTGAAAATATTGTTAGAGAAACCCGGATTTGCCAAAAGAAACTGACTTATTCAAAGATCTTAAAGTACGAGTTCAACGAACCTAAAGCTGATATATATAAAAATAATTGAAATCATATTCATCTTGGAAGATATTCTAAAGTTTATATGGTAAATGGCTAAAATGAATTTCGTAGTTTAGAAAAAAGAGGGTATATCGAATTTTCAAAATAGTAATAGTCTTTAAACCGAAATGCGAAAAGTGTAGATTAGAAAATGGTTACGAGATAGTAATTATAACCAATTGACTCCAAAATTTACGAAAGGGTTTTCACTCAATCGAATAGTGAATAATTTAAATATATACATAGAGGGTTTAAACTATAATTTAAACTTAGCGAAAACTTTCAATGAGGGAAATCGAAAAGTAACTTAAACTGGAAAAGAAATTCAAAATAGATATCATTGAAAATATTTATCGAATGATCAGGATAGTAATGGAGAAATTCAACGATTGACGATGGTGACATGTAGATTCACGTGATTCGAAGGAAGGAAGTGATTCAAATAAAACGTAAATTTGAAGGAAAATAATTTAGTGAAACTACTACGATAGAGTTCTACGGTCGATAACACGAAAGTGTAATGGTCAGGGAAAAAGATGGAAGCAGGGTTCTAATTACCGGGTCGACCTAAGATCAAGAGAAACTTTACATTAAGACTCTAAAGGGTCCTAATAGGAGCAAGATCATGTTTTGTTGGGCCCAAAATCGATGAACCCAAGAGAACGACTAGAGGAATTCCAGAAGTCTACTATGGTCAGAGTTTAGACAAGAAAAACTAAGGTAACTCCTAAGATGATTAAAATCAACTCCTAGCAGTGAGTCTAACTAGCACTCAGGGACCTCTAACTAGCAAGCTCAGAAGTCTAACTAAGTCTTTCTACCACCTAGTGACATAGAAAACGATTAGAACTAGACTTGTGATTTGGATGTTGTAATTTATTTAATGGACATTCCATAGTTATTATCTTTGTTCCGATAATTCGCAGTTGCAAGACGAGACCTGCATGGGCCACCAACAAAACCTGTCACGCCCCGCTTCCCAAAAATATGGAGGCGAAGCGTGAGAAGGTCCGCTCAGACTTGAAGCTACGAAGCTGCAAGTCCGATAAGCGTCAATCAACATTAAATAGCAGGTCCTTACAACGCGAAACGAAACAAAGGTAATAATAAGGAAATGATACGAAAGAGAAATCTCAGAATATCCATATTAATAAACTCCAACATCGCAGAAAAGCCACCAGGCTAAAAGAAAAGAATCTAAAGGGCCCCAACATGGCCACCAAAAGTACAAGGTACAAAAACAAGGTGAAGGTGCCACGCACCGACAACTAACAGAAAACCTAAAACAAAAGGAAGCTCAGCAGGGGTCACTAAGAATGGTCACCGGTGTCCGCAAAACTCCTCCTGGGCAGACATGGACTCAGACTCAGCGTCAGCAAACACCACGTACACGGCTACGGTCTCTGGCTCAGGGTCTAACATGTGACACCCAAAAGAGCAAGGGGCACATGTCAGCAAGTCTACAAGAGACTTGTGCAAGGAAACTGAAAGTACAGGTAAACAACCTAGCAATTCTAGCATGATGCAATGACATGGCAGTTATATCATGAGTGCGACAAGTAAGGTAAGGTAAAGTAAAGTACGAGCATGGCATTTGAAACATGGCATGGATGTCAAGTTTTTATATGAACAAGTACAAGTACAAAGACAAGTCTAGTAAGCACGTCGTGCACAGAGATTCCGTCCTTTGGCTAGAGTGGCTGATCGGGCCAACTCTTACGCTCAAGTGACCGTTTATCCCTACCCCTCCACGTGTATCGAGCCAGGGCATTACCCCCGAACACGGAATGCTCGCTTCTGGATCACGAGCCAGGAAGTGTTTTTAACACGGATGGCGTAGGGTTATGCCCGCATAACGGGTGCCTAGCCGGTAACACGGAAACATGGATTGTACAAGTAGTGTAGCGTGTGCTACGATGCAAGTTTAACTAGGATGACATGTATGATGCAATGCATGGCAGTTAACAATTCAAATGCGTACAGTTAAGGAATTTAAACATGACAGATATCAATGCATAAATGATATGGCAAGGTGTCGGATCTAGCTTCGTTGTCAAGCTAGATCACAAAGTTGCGCCTAGATCGCTATCATTTCACGATCTAGTCTCTTTCACGCTAGACGAGGAATTGGCCTAAAGACATGGCCTAAAGAAAAGTTGGCAAGTTTCACTTGCCTGAAATACGTGCTGAAATCACAAATCTCAAAGTCCAATCACAGATTCACAAAGTCCAGAGCTCCCACGCTCGGTCCAACAATCAGCCTACAGTCCCGTATTATTAAGTTGGATTGGTGAGTTACAAAGCAGTAAAAACACAGTTATTATCTTGTTAACATGTGGATGTGGGTTCCTACGGAGAGAGACTTACCTCAACACGACGCGAGAGCTACTCTGACGTCGGGTAGCGACGTCAGGGGTTGGATTCCGGTTTCGCGAGAATACGGTCCGGTTCTCTGTTAATGAAATACGCGCATGAATAAGTTTGTGACGACGGGTAGGATAATTAGACAAGTCCTAAAACATCTAGTGACCCAATTTTAATTAAGTTCTCTATCCTGATACGGGGTTCACATCAACATTAATGTTACAGTATGCCAACATCATCGTACTAAGTTACTGATGTTCGTTAACACATTAATAATGATTCTAACTTGTTAACTAAGTCAATTTACCGATCACATCACAATATTAATGACCATAGAAATTATAAACATGATAATTACTACACATTGCTAGTACGGCAATACACACAATTTAATTAAACAACCTAGGTTACAAGTTAACTAAAATTCATCAAACGAGTTACCGATCCCAAAGATTATCAAGTTAACGACGTCATAAAACGCTACTAGCTTGCAAGAATCTTTCCATTAAGTTACTAACATGCTAGTTGGGTTAAGTTTCCAACATTATCATCATCAAAGAAACCTAGACTAATGTTAAGTTAACTAAAAGTCGCCAAAACTAGTTATTAATCCTCAAGACATCATTGACAACGTTATAACAAGTTTACTAATAAATCTAGGTCGGAATGATAGTCCACAAAGTAATTGGCAAATTAAATCTTAGAGCACAAGAACGTTTACGAACCGGATCGAAGAGGCGCTCTCCCACGAAGTTATGGGGGCTGCGCGTCGCTGTGACCAAGGAGGCCTCTGCCGTGAAGAGCCGCAGCCTGCGGCTGCGTCAGCGTCGCGGTGCACAGAGGAAAACACAGCTGCGGGCGTCGGGATAGTGCCTGAAGGCGCTGCCGCGCTTGGAGGAGCAGCATGTGCGCCAGGGAGATCCGGCCGTCGTTGCCGGCTGTCAGCGGCGTTGCAACACCGCCGAGCGCCGACGACCACGTTGCGAGGAGCAGCACCTGCTGCTGCCGCGCTGCTGGCTTCCAGGAGCACCGCCGAGCTTGGGCGGAGAAGATGGCGGCGGGGTCCGGTCAGTCGGAGAGAGGAAGAAGACGACGTCGCATGTGGGGTCGAAGGTCGGAACTTGGAAGGGGTCGAAAGTCATGGCGCTGAGAAAGCTTCGTGCGAAAATATTGAGTGGCGGCGGTTCATGTGCGTAAAAATAGAGCGGCTCGTTTTCCTTTGGTTGCTGTGAGATGATAGAAACCCTAGGCGTTATTGATAATGTACGGGCTCACGTGAAGGCTGAAATGGGCTATAGGGTAAAAGGGTTTTAAAATATTATAAGAGTAGAGTGCTTGGCAGCCCGTGAGTGGTTGTCCTTATGCTTACGTGCGCATAAAAAGAGGGCATGGGTTGTAGGATTTAGTGGGGAAAATAAGGAGTGGTTATTATTAAGGATTAATTTAATTAATAGTTTTCCTTTTTTATTCATTTGATTTCCTTTAGAAATAAACATGTAGTGATAGGTCATTAGAAGGAGGTTAGTCAAAGTTTGTTTTTTTAAAAGAAATCGTACAGGCCTTTAAGTATTCAAATTTATAATAAAACTATTATAATATATAATGTGTTATAGCAGATTGGTCCATAGACATCCGAAAATTACAAAGAAAATACCGGGGTGCTCGCGCCTCCGAGAGGGTTATGAATGCGGAGTTCGGTCGCGCGTTAGAGCTATGGAAAGCATTAACAAAAATCAAATATACAAGAAGCACACGAAACACAGCTACTCGCTAAACTACGTACGGTCGGAAAGCGGCCGTTACACTCGGAGAAGCATCACTTCATAGGAGACCGCCGCCGCTGTTGTCGCTTCCTCGTCGACGTACTCATCGTCACACGCCATCATCACTGACGTAGGAGTCGAGTCGAAGTCGTCGCTGCAAAAGGATCTGCCTCCGTCGAAATCACTGAGAGCTCGCCGTCCAAATCGCTGAGAGCTCGCCATTGTCGCCGCTGAAGCTCACGCCACCGGAGAGAAGCTCGCCGCCTGCCGTCGTCAAGGAGGTACCACCGGTCGAAGTAGTCGCTGATGCTGCTCGTGTATAGATCGCCACTGCATGGAAGTCGCGCCACCGGAGAGCCGTCGCCGCCATCACCCTCGGAGTCATCCTCGCCGTGTCGAAGTCGGAGATCGTTACATGAAAACGCCACTGCCGTGGATACGTGAATTTGAAACAACGGCGGGGATCAACTCAAGGAAACGAAATCAACGGCGGAGATCAACCGTGGCTTCCGCGTGATCTCGTGAGCCAACGCGAGAATTTTCGCTGACGTGGCGTGAAATTTTAAAGGAGTTGCTCTGCGCACATGCCTCTTAATTATCTTATTTGAACTAAGCTGCTCTGTGCACTGACTGTTGATTTATTAAGGAGTTGCTGAGCGCACAGACCGCTGTTATATGAGTTTTGAACTGAAATTTCTTTACACACAGACCAGTGCACAACTTGACATCCAGGAGTCGGATTGAGACACCGTTTGCGTCAGATTGGAGCTGACGAAGTGCTGATTGATAGAGATGCCTACACAGACACGAACTGAGCATTTTTAAACCCTTTACTCTTTATTTTCGTGTCTTAGTGTAATGTTCTCTGTAGGGAAAACTTTACCATCTTTGTGATTATTTTGGGACTTGTCTAGTTGGGGCTAGACAAGTGGGACCCAGCTAGTTTGGGACTAGCTGGTGGAAAGCTTTACTAGAATTGATAGTGAGAGGAAACACTGTGTGTGGGGTACTGAGAGCCTGGCGAGTGTAGAGACGTAGAGGGTGCTCTGAGCATGCTCTAACTTGTGGTTTTGTACCTATTGCACTATTCAATACTAGTATCTGCTTTGGGGGCTGGAGTAGGTCGTTGGGACGACCGAACAAGGGTAAATCTGCTGTGTACTCTGTGTCTGCATTTTATTTACTATGCTGCTGCTATAACTGCGTGAGTTTGTTCGTGGGTTGCACGAATTATTTTATAAGCCTATTCACCCCCCCCCCTCTAGGGTAGGATCCAGATCCAAAAACTCTCCCTACCTGAGCTTTCCCATCTTATAGAGATGACTCGACTTGATGGTACCCTCCACCCCTTCCCCCTCTCTGACGCAGCGCATTGGCTGTGTCATCGCCTCCTCCAAACTGTCCACGCCGCCACCAATTTCTGTTACGGTGGATTTTTCACTTTTTTGTGCAGATGCTCGGCCTTGCACTTCCTGCACGTCTGGCAATACCCACCGGGCCTACACGCCTGACATTGGACGTGCTTACCCGCATGTCCATCATCAGGCTGCACGGTGAGCGTCACTGGATCTACCTTTTAGGCACCCACCGCGAGCAATATCCTGCCCTGATCTCACCTATATTGAGCCAGTCATGCTTGACTGGCTCATTCCACGCATTTATCCAATCCCTCCCATTCATGCCCTTAAGCCCCCTGGAGCACTGGTCGCCGACAACGTCGACGACTGGGTGCTCGGCTCTGATGTGGAGGAGCCCGACATTGCTATCATCGTGCCAGCCCAGCCCACACATCCACCCCCACCAGGGAGCATTTCTGCCCACACTTCTGTCAGTGCTCCCACCACCACCACCACCATTTCCACATCCACCTACACCGTAGAGACCTCCGGGACTATCCACACCTTTTTCCCGAGGTCACTACCTTTGTCTCTGCCATGCCCAAACCTAAGGGCACGGTTGTCTCTGCTACTCCTGATTTTACTTCTTCCACCTCTTTGGAGCCAGCCAATTCTGTCGCTCCGGAGCCTACCGATTTACCTATTTCGGAGCCCTTTGCTGCCAGATCACTTCTCGCACCTGTGGACCTCCTCGCTTCCCTTCCTACAACTCTAGGGTCCATAGTCATACTGCCTGGCACCACTTCTACACCAGCATCAGCGGTATTCTCTGAGAGCCTTCTGGTGTCTGTCACCACTTCTGTTGCCACGACGTCTCCCATTTCTGATGCTACAACTGCTTCTATCTCTGCACCGGATCTCGGATCCATTCCACTCCCATCTTCTTCAGCCGAGATCCCCACTAGACCACCCTCCCCTGGTTCAGACCCCGTGTATCACTTTCTCGTGGGCACCCTATGAGGGTGGTTTCTAGCAGTTCACGCACACCCTTAGCTCCTGCACCACAGACGCACGTCTAACTGTGATGGAGACCGAGGTCATCACCCTGAGGCGTGCCTTTGACACCCTCGCGACCTCGCTCTCCTCTTTTAAGTAGTCTATGGAGCGGGACCTCACCGCCATTCTCGATATCCTTAGGCATCAGAGTGCACCTCCTGTCATACTAGCACATGCCCCTCCTCCCAGGCTAGACCATGTCCCTTCAGCCCCTCCCGCACCACTCACTGTGCCCCACTCTCAGGCTTCTGCAGGGCCTGTCACTTCTACCGTTGAGTCGGTTGCACTGAGTTGGAGACTTCTGTTGTTGACACACACGTTCTCACACCTATCGGCACTCCAGTTGGTACACCTTGTTCTGAGCCTGTTGTCTCTTCTGTTGCCTTACCAGCTGACACACCTGTCGAGCCTACACCTTCTATGCCTGATGTTCCACTCTCAGTCCCCATCAGTCGGACACATCATCATCCACTCAGGGTGATGTCGCTGCTTGATCTTCATGTTATTTTTGCTCTTGTCACCCCTTATTTATTTTTGTGCACATCTCTCTTCGAGGCCATGTCCTTGCATAGCTTGGGGGATGACCTTTTGGCACCACCCGTGTATATTCCATAATTTTGCATTTGCGTATATTCCACCTTTATCATGTCATCATTTGCATCATATACATGCTTGTTCATATTTTTGCATCTTAGGCATTAGGTCATGCATCTGCATCTGTATTTCTTCTTTTATTTGCATAGCTTCACTTTTATTTTATTATTTTCCTTTTATTTACCACCCGTCCATCCTCGCCTCATTTTCCCTTCTTGCCAGTGTGTTATCAGCATTGAGGACACTGTTGTGTTTAGCTTGGGGGATGAGCGCTATCGTTTTTATTTTCATTTTTTTTTCATTTTCTTTCATTTTACACCTTTTTATTTTTATTTTCCACCACTTTTTCACCGCTTCATTTTTTTAGCATCATATTTTCCATGTTTGGTATGCTTGCATGCTTGCTTTTATTTTATTTCCTCCACCTTTCTCTTCCATCCCTGCTATATATATTCCATATGATGATATCTCCCTTAGCTTTAGTAGCTATAACGATGCTTATTACTTTTGCCATGCTATTTAGAGTATTTCAGTGGCGTCCTATTCATATGCTTGCATATATATTCTGTTGACGATCTCTCTATATGAATGCATGAAATGAATTGAAACTGAACATATGCAATAGTATTTATATGCATATGTTGGATATGCACCATGATTCACGCATCATTAGAATATCTAAAGCATCTGCCTTGTTATCTTTTTCACTTCTTATTGCATGCCTGCTATTATTGTGTGCCTTACCGCATGACTTCATTATTTGTTGAAATGAATGAAAATTATCATGTTTGCTTATGAGTTTAGTCAGAGTATTATCTTATTGAACCATTGTGCACATCTTATGAGTGAACCGAGTGATTATATCATTTCTTTCTCCACATATCTTATTATTCTTTACATGTCACTTGGGTTCACCCCCTTTCAGCTACTTATACCGCATCTATTCCCAAAAATCCCAAAAGAAAAAGTTAGCTTCAAAAAGCCAAAAAGGAGCCAAAAATATATGTATATCCTATTGCTCCTACAAAAAGAAAAAAAGGAGAGTTCAAGAGAAACAAAAAGAACCAAAAAGTTCAAAAACCAAAAAAAAGAAAAGAAAATTATTTCTTCACTTTCATTATTTGGAGATACACAAATATACTTGGGAAAAAGCCACAAAAATTCCTTTATTATTCCTTAGATGTGATGCCTCAAGCTAAGCTTGGGGGTGAATTCATTTGATTTTAAGAGTGAGTACGCCATTAGAGTGGAGTTGTGCACATTTGGGGATATTTGATAATGCTTAGACTTTGTGAAATATGTTCGTTATGGAGATTTTTCATGATTCGAGATATGCCATGATGCTTATTCTATTCTCTATTACATACGTGGTATGACTCTTATATGCTTCGTCTATTTCTATTGATTGAAAAGTGCATCGCCAACATGTTTATACTAAACTCTATGAATTACATGATGTGGATATGAATTGATTGCGTGATTTTAGAGGATCCCTTCCTTGGTTCTTAAATGCTTGCAAGTAATATGTTTAGCTAAGATATGAAATTATTTTTAGCATGCGATCCATCTTCGAAGTAATGTGATATGTCGCTATGGCTTGAGATCTGACCGAATACTCTAGCACTCCCCGCAATCTTCCGTTCTTTTTCTATCTTTTATTATGTTTATCGCCCCGGTAAGCCTTGTACTCGTCTTCCTCGAGGACGAGTAAGAGGTAAGCTTGGGGGATTTTGATGTGTCCATATTTTCCATGTTTTTATCGCATCATTTCATGCCATATTCACGTCCAAACTCCATATTTTCATATATTATCGCGCTTCTAACGTCATATTCGAGTTTTATATAGCTTTATGGATTTTTAGGAGTTTTGGAGCGAATTGGAGCTATTTTGGGACATAGACACATCCGACACGTCCGAGACATCATTAACAAGGACCCATGGAGTTTGTCGAGGTATGGAAGAAGATCAGAGGAGAGGAGGAGAAGAGAGCGAGAGAAAGGAGCCATGGCTCAGCCCAGTTCAGTTTCCCAGGTGACTCGACCGAGTAGCATCAGCTACTCGGCCGAGCTGACACGCAGAAATTACACGAAAACGGCCTCAACCTACTCGACCATGCAGACAGCTAACTCAACCCGAGTTGCATTAAACAAAGCGACGATTTTGAGCTTTTCTCCAAGGCACTGTAGCTCGTCCGAGTAGCAAAGCAACTCGACCGAGCAGTTTACTTACTCGACCCGGATCGTCATCCAACAGAGCAGCGTTTTGGAGGAAGTTCTGATCTACTGTCGCTCGACCGAGTAGAGGGGCAACTCGACCGAGTAGCCCGTATCAGCCAGAAGCAGAGCAGCAGCAAGCGGATCCTGAAGTCGACTCGACCGAGCAGGCGCCGCTACTCGGTCGAGTAGCACGACGCGCCTAGCAAGTTGCTGGCCCAAGTGTCCAGATTTTCTGATATTTTTGTGGGGTCTATACCCCTTGTATATAAGCACGTTTTTTAACCCTATTTGGGAGACATCTAGAGTTTTAGCCTATCTTTAGAATTTAATTAGATTTTTTAGATCTAGAGAGTTTTGTGCCGTCGAAGACAAAGCATGGATTTTTATTGTTCTTTTGCAAAAGGAAACTCTATTCTCTTAAATCTCTTTGGTTTGTTATTGCTCCATGACGCGTTGGTAACAATTCTCTAAACTTTCTATTGATTTTGATGTCTTCTATTGCTATGATGAATTCATTTGCATCTATTGAATCTTTCTTTGTTATTGCTATGAAGCGTGAGTAGTTTCATCTAGGGCTAATGGATTAGCCCATAGATCTTAGGATTTAGATGTAAAGTTAGGATTTTTATGTTATGTTGGTATAAAAGGGACGTATTTTGGTCGATCTTGCAAAGTTTGTAGGAGATCTCGTACTGAGATCATGCCCACGGTAAGTGGAATCGATTGGCTTAAGGAGTATCATATAAACTTAATTAGGGAGTTAGTGGATTCAATTAGGACTCGTGAAGTGGATTCAATTAGGGATCGTGACCATGTCCGCCTCGTGTCTTGATGGGATCTACCGACGAACAATATTACTAATTGACGGCTAAAGCCATTGCATCAATAAGAGCCACCAAAATACATCGAAACTCTAACCCACGAGAGTGACGTGAGTTGAGATCATTCTGACCACGAGAGTGGCATGAATATTGTCGATTCTTAATGCACAGATCGTGTGCGCCTGTCGTGAGAGCGGGGTTAATGTGATATGTTAGATTCACGGCGCCTAGAGCCATGAATTCCACATCTTAGATGAGACAATCCCTAATAAAGCCAATGCAACGTAAGAGTCTTAACCTAGCATCGACATCCAACGATCCTAGTGGTGAGTCCTAAAGCCCTAGTCCTTATTAATTGATCACAATCCCAAACAAACAATCTGTTGAAACCGACTGCTACCTAAATTCTGAGATTTGAAAGTAGCTCAAGACAATAACATCACTACCTTCTATGTGGGATCGATAATCTTTTATATTATTACTTGACACCGTACGCTTGCGTAAAGTGCCAGAAATTCACATTTGGGATACATCTAGCCCTTGACATTCGTGCCATTGGTAGGTGGCTTCTAGGTGTAAGTTTCGGGAGCATCACACTGCATTCAAGACTCCTATCGGAACAATACCCTACAAGTTAGTATACGGAAAAGCATGCCATTTACTGATGGATTTGGAACATAGAGCATATTAGGCAATAACAAAATTGAAATATGACTACAAGAGCATCACCACATGATGGTTTTTGAGCACCAACGAGCTTGAAGAAATCCGGCAACATGCTTATGAAAATGCAAGGATCTACAAGGAGAGGACCAAAGTCTACCACGATAAGCAAATCACGATGAGGCATTATGACGTAAGTGACCTAGTGCTTCTCTACAACTCAAGGCTACGACTCTTCTGGGAAAGCTAAAGTCAAGGTGGTCCAGCCCTTATAAGATAACAAGTATGCCATCGGGAGGTGTCATAGAACTTGAGGGGAAGCATGGAAAATTCAAGGTGAACTACCAAAGTATTAAGCCATACACAGCAAGCGAGCCGATTGAACGAGGAGAAACCTACCTTCTCCAAACATCCCCCACAATTGATTGAATTCCTTGAGGGAGTCGAGCTTACGACTTAAAACAAGCGCTTATCAGGAGGCAACCCAATTTTCTTTCCCTTAGTTTTATTTTTGTTCTTCTTTCTTCTATTCAAAAACCAAATAAAATACGTTTTTAATTCTAGAAAAATACAGAAACATAAAAATTTGATGAGTTCTTCCTTCTACAGGTTGAAAATGAGGAGAGAGTGCTAAATGATGAAAAGCAGGAGAAGGAACCAAGAGGAGAGTACCAAAGAACAATACGTAGCATGGAGGGCCTGTAGAGGACACTCGACCGAGTAGCTACCCTACTCGGTCGAGCTATAGAGAGCAGGAGAAAGATGCCAAAAAGTGGCCCTGAAATCAATTTCGACTCGACCGAGTAGCTGCCTACTCGGTCGAGCTACAATCAGAGTCCCATAAGGTCGAAAAGAGCACTCTGTTTCTAATTCGACTTGACCGAGTAACTTCCCTGCTCGGTCGAGCTACATGAGGTGTCTAAAAGTGCTAAAAAGGGCGCTCTGGAAAGCTTAATGGACTCGACCGAGTAGCTACCCTACTGGGTCAAGCTACAGTGGGAGCATTCAATTCAGCTCAACCGAGCTGAGCAAGCAGCTCGGTCGAGTGCTAGGGCGTAACTTCTGATTTTAATTTCAAATTTTTCTATCTTTTATACTCGACCGAGTAGCTATCGCTACTCGACCGAGCGGTGACTATTATCGTTGGGGCCCACAACTTAAATCTGAGCCGAGCTCGATTTATGTAAACCCAGCCCGACTTGGGCTTAAGCCCTAATCTAATTCGAATCAGCCTCCCCCAAACAGCCCGAGCTCATCCCCTAACCCTCGCCCTAATCGTGCTTGGTCCGACCGTCGCCGTCGTCGTCGCTGCGCTCTGCTCGAGCTCCGCCAGTTCCGCCTGCTCGGTTTGTCCAAATGCCACCTCTCTCCCCTATTCCTCTCTCCATCCCTCTATCCCTCTCTATCTCTCATCTACCCGGTCCGACACTTCATCGGACCACCGCCGCCGCCTGTGCCACCCGAGTGTCGACGACGATGCTGCTCGGTTAGCCCCTGGTGGGACCGAAAAGGTGCTCTCTCTCAAGTGCAAGAGTCCGTACAAGTAGTAAAACCTGGGAGTCCAGGTGTCGAATCCACGGGAAGAAATCTGTTGCAACCACAGCTCAAATCAAATAGAAATCCTACGGAAAGAAACTAACCACTTTAGGTGATGATGTGAATGGTGTTGAACGAGGAAATACGTGTAAGAAAATATATATAAAAAGTTTGCACATGGTATGGGTTCGTTAGGGTCAACGATTCGTATTAATTTGGTTGATAGGTATAACGCAATGAATTCTCCTTTTGGGAGCAATTCACCGGAAAATACCTAATATAACTCAATGAATTCTCCTTTTGGGAGCAATTCACCGGAAGATGCCCTTTTGGGGGTTCAAACACAATATTCAAAAAGATCGTCGCTAAGATTATAATACGATATGAAACTCTCTTTTGGAGAGATCAAAACTACGATATGAAACTCCCTTTTGGGGAGATCAAAACTCACCCTTTTGGGGCGATCATCAACTTAATTAATTCTTTTGGAATCTAAAAAAGTCGATTTACGAACAACGATTACAATTTTAGCGACGTTTAACGATTAAGCACAAGGAATTTCAACCAAATAAACACGAATCATATCACCTAACTACTCCATACCATGCACAATAACAATTTTTAGCTACTCATGGTGCAGAAATACACAATTTTCAGATTCAAATTCATAAGTTTCATAGCAAAATACGGAAGTTTAGAGGCAAAATACAAGCTAATACACCCAAATACAAGCTAAAGTTGAAGAGAATATCACCAAATCTCTCTGAAAAGTCTTCAAAACTCTCTGGAAATTAGAAACAAGGCTCTGGAATTTTACAGAATTTTTTCAGAAGAAATTACGGCTTCTAAGTGCTCCAATACGCCAATTCTACGCCCAAAAACCCTAGAAATACGCTTAAATAATAGCATTGCGGGTTTATTGGGCTTAACGGATTTAAACCCGCACAGTAATCAAACCCGAACAGATCTCGACCGCTGATCTAAAGCGGGGCAAATGAGAGCCGTTGGATCAAGGCGGGATCGCCTGAGGGAGCGACGCGTGTTCGCCAAAAATCGTGCGCAGACCCGCTTCGCATCCGCCTCATTGTAGCCGTCGGATCCACATCGGAGCGTCCACGTTCAGCCACGTCGCCGCCCCGCTGATTCGATTCGGATTTGAGAGTGGCCGTTGGATTTCCATCGAACGGGCATCGCTCGTCCACGTCGCTCGTTCTGAGTTCGAATGCGGGGTTGACGCGGACCGTTGGATCATAGATCGACGCTTCAGCGGCAGCCACATCGTATCGATCGGGGATTCGAGCGGGAGAGAATATGGACCGTTTGATCGGAATCGAACGCTCCGCAGAATGCCGCGTGTCCTCCAAGAAGCGCGCCCGCTGAATCGTTTCCTGTCGCTGCCAACCGTTCGATCGAGATCGAACGGTCTACATCAAGGCCACGTCGCCCCAGTCTCATCGCCGTCTGATGCGGGCGGGAGTCGCTGCGATGCTGCCGCGTGGCGCTCCAAAATTCGTGCGGCGACAGTATATTTGTATTTTCAATGTATTTCTTCCGTATTTCTTCAATTAAATGGTATTCTGCATTCAAAAATTCATAGTAATTAGCACAGATCTCAGAAAAATACAAATAAATAGTCGTTGGAATCGTGAGATCGAGACGATGCTAATAAAAATATAAAATGTGCAGAATTGCATCGTTAAATGCTGTTTTGTGCTCAAATAGTGTGTTTTCTCTAATAAATAAAAGTGTAGAAAATACGTATGTACTAGAGACCAATATAGCATCACATGAGCACAAAATAGGGCTAAATGGGGGGTTAAATAAGCAATATTGAACCCAAATCACACCCCCCAACTAGCGTTTTGCTAGTCTCTAGCAAAAAGAGCGATTAAAAATACGCCTAGATCACCTTATCAGATCTCAAAGCATTCACCACCATACTACAATGACAAAAGAGATAACCAAACACTAATATCAATATTTCAAACTCATCAAGTAATGGTACTTGTGGGTTTTCAAAAATGAAAGTCAAGCATCTCAAATGGTTATAAAATAGACTCAAATTCACTATCAATTACTTCATAGCTCATAGTACACAAAATCAATGGCCCACACCGTTCAATCAAATATTTTAACTTGGAGCGTAGATGGTTCATGCAAAGCAAGCATCAAAAGTAGGATGGTATCAAGACATACACACGTCAATCTCTATTCATAGGAACTCACACCACATCTTGTGTTTCCTTTAAGCTTTGGAAGTTTTCTTGCCTCGCTAATCATGCACACTTATTCTCTATGTTCTTTCACTTTTCTCCATAGTTCAGCGTAACGCGCATCAAGCAACATTCGCAGAAAAGTATATAACTTGGATCGCTCCATCAAATAATTGAGGTTCCGGTCAATGGCTCCCATTTCAGACGATAATAGGGCATTAGGCCAAGAAGGACCCCTCGGACTGTACTACTCAAGCCAACCAAGTTATTTCTTTAATAGCACATTTATTCATCATTTTTTTTTCATTCATCTCATTTTTTTTCTTCTTTTGTGTGTGCATAAACAACTTGGCAAGATAACTTCCTATTCTTTAATTGTTCACAAGAATGGGTATCCTAATCATTTCAAATAACGTGGTACGTTTTTCTACCCAAAGTCACACCAAGCATGCAGATGGCAATGAATACGAGATAAAGAACAATGCTCCAGTTAATTTATGAATTATTGGCACATGAATTTTGGTGTGTTCCAATGAAAGCATACCACTTGCTAATCCATAATTTCTAGATTCATTAAGTCGTCAATTAATCTTGCCATTGAGATGTGTAAAAAGAAATTCACCACAAGCACTCACATTCATGTAAAATGAGATTGAAATGTTGAATAATAGTGGTGGAGAAAATAAATCACGAGTGTACGGAGGTGAATAAATATCGAGAAATTTCATCACATGAGGGTCATTTCTAGGTAGAGATAGATTTTGGTGATATTTCTTAACTCAAAAATTTTTTTTTTTTTCAATGCAAAAAGGGAACTAAAAAAATAAAATCCTAGAAGAAAAAGAAAAAGAAAATAAAAATCCAAAGAAAATAAAAAGAAAATAAAAATCCTAAAAGTTATTTCCCTCCCCCCAACTTAAAATAGACATTGTCCTCAATGTTAGGAAGAGGGAATCATGGAAAGAACACACCTGATTAGTTCCCACCCGAAGGTGGGTCTGTGAGATCCATGGTGCTCGCTTCCTTGGTCCAAGGCTCGTGAAAATGTTTCAATCTCTGGCCATTCACCTTGAACTCGCTTCCATCTTTTTCATTTAGTAAGAGCACAGCGCCATATGGGAAAACTTCTTTGACGACGAAAGGTCCATACCACCTAGAGCGAAGCTTCCCAGGAAAGATGTGCAGCCTGGAATTGTATAGGAGTACTTTTTGGCCTGGGGTGAACTCCCTCCTCAAGATCATCATGTCGTGGACGGATTTCATCCTCTCTTTTGATATTTTAGCGTTGTCGTACGCATTTCTCCTCAATTCCTCCAGCTCCAACAATTGCAACCTGCGAGAAGAAAAAGAGACATCAGTATCAAAATTCATTTTCTTTATAGCCCAATAAGATCTATGCTCTATCTCAACAGGTAAATGACAAGACTTCCCAAAAACTAGACGGTACGGTGACATCCCCAAAATTGTTTTGTAGGCCGTCCTGTAGGCCCACAACGCTTCAGGTAAGCGCAAGCTCCAATCTTTCTTTGATGGATTCACCGTTTTCTGTAGAATTCCTTTGATCTCTCTATTTGCCAACTCTGCTTGGCCATTGGTTTGGGGGTGATACGGAGTAGAAACTTTATGTGTGACCCCAAACCTCTTCATTAAAGTAGCGAACATGCGGTTGCAAAAATGAGACCCTCCATCACTGATCAAGGCCTTTGGCACTCCAAACCTAGAGAAAATGTTCTCTTTAAGGAACTTAAGCACAACGGAAGTGTCGTTCGACCTGCAAGGAATAGCTTCCACCCATTTAGAAACATAATCAATACAAACCAAAATATAAGCATATCCAAATGAAGGTGGGAAAGGTCCCATGAAGTCTATGCCCCAACAATCAAATATTTCAATCTCTAAAATGGGGTTCAGAGGCATCATGTTACGTTTAGTAATTCCCCCTAATTGTTGGCATGCAGCACAAGTCTTGCAATAATGAAATGTGTCTTTAAACATAGATGGCCAATAAAAGCCACATTGCGAGATTTTTGCCACAGTTTTGTTCGCTGAAAAGTGTCCACCACATACTCCATCATGGCAAAATTGTATCACACTGGTTATTTCATGATCAGGAATGCATCTCCTAACAATTTGGTCACTACAATATTTATATAAGTACGGATCATCAAAGAAGAAATATTTTACCTCGTACTTGAACCGTTTAAAGTCTTGAAGAGACCAAGTGTCAGGGGTCTTACCAGTTACCAGATAATTAACGATATCAGCATACCATGGAGAGGTGGAGACGCTATAAAGATGCTCGTCGGGAAAGGAGTCCTTCAAAGGCACATCTGCTGAATCAAGGCCTACTGTCAATCGTGATAAATGGTCAGCTACTAGATTCTCCACGCCTTTCTTGTCCTTGATTGTGACATTGAACTCCTGCAACAATAAAATCCATCGTATCAATCGAGGCTTAGCATCTTTTTTAGACAACAAATATTTTAAAGCAGAGTGATCAGTATATATCAAAATTGGTGATCCTAAAATATAGCTCCTGAATTTTTCCAACGCAAAGACTACTGCCAGCAACTCCTTCTCTGTGGTCGTATAATTCCTCTGAGCGTCATTTAGTGTCTTGCTAGCGTAGTAAATCACCACTGGAACTTTGTCTTTTCTTTGGCCTAGGACTGCACCAACTGCGTAATTGCTTGCGTCACACATTATCTCGAATGGTAGGGACCAGTCTGGTACCTGTAAAATAGGAGCAGAAATCAGCAACTTCTTTAAAGTCTCAAAAGAAAGTTGACACTCAGGTGTCCAAATAAAGTCCACATTTAAAGTAAGTAAGTTGCAAAGAGGGCGAGATATTGCGCTAAAATCTTTGATGAACCGCCTATAAAATCCTGCATGTCCCAAAAATGATCTGATGTCCTTCACGCATTTAGGACTTGGTAGCTTCTCAATTACCGCTACCTTGGCTCTGTCTACCTGTATACCATCTTTAGAAACCAGGTGACCTAGGACAAGTCCCTCTGTGGTCATAAAATGACACTTTTCCCAATTCAATAGGAGGTTCTTTTCAATGCACCTGTCAAGAACAAGAGCCAAGTTAGCCAAACAATCATGAAAAGAGCTACCATATACTGAAAAATCATCCATAAATACCTCAACGATTTTCTCAACCATATCATCAAAAATACTGAGCATGCATCGCTGAAAAGTAGCTGGGGCATTACATAAACCAAACGGCATTCTTTTAAATGCAAAAGTACCAAAGGGACAGGTAAAAGTGGTCTTTTCCTGGTCCTCGGGTGCAATCTCAATCTGGTAATAACCTGAATAACCGTCTAGAAAGCAATAATATTCATGTCCAGCTACCCTCTCTAAAATTTGGTCAAGAAATGGAAGAGGGAAATGATCTTTTCTAGTTCTAGAATTCAACTTCCTATAGTCTATGCACATCCTCCAACCTGTGGTGGCTCTAACTGGGATAAGCTCATTATTCTCATTTTTAACCACGGTGAGGCCAGACTTTTTAGGAACAACCTGTGTAGGGCTAACCCACTTGCTGTCAGAAATAGGATATATAATGCCTGCATCCAATAATTTTAGTACCTCGCCTTTAACCACTTCTTTTAATGTTGGATTTAACCTACGTTGCATTTCTCTAGTGGGTTTGGCGTCATCCTCTAAATAAATGTGATGCATGCATACAATAGGGCTTATACCTTTAATGTCAGCAATGGACCAACCAATAGCACCTCTATGTTTCCTTAGCACATCAAGTAATGAGCTTTCCTGCTCTAAAGAAAGTTTAGAAGATATTACCACAGGGAAGCTGTTTTCATCGCCAAGAAAAGCATACTTAAGATAGTCAGGAAGTGGCTTCAACTCTGGCTTTGGATCCTCCACCTCAGATGAAATTTGAATTGATGCATTAGGTGGCAAAGCCTCGAACCTAGGCTCCCATACCGCATTGAGTTCCTTCACGTTCTCCTGCACAAAAGTCATGTCATCAGAATCACCAATAAAAGTCTCAACAATAGAAGCATCATCACAAAATTCAGAACAAATATAATCATCCACCAACGAATCAATCATATGCACCCTCTCAATCTCATCATCCACATGTGGCAACTTGCAAGTATTAAAAATATTCAAGTCCAAAGTCATGTTGCCAAAAGTTAATTTCAGTTGACCATCTCTACAATTTATTAAAGCATTGCATGTCGCTAGGAATGGTCTACCTAAGATGATAGGAGTAGCATTGGCAGTTTGGGGTCCCTGGATGTCTAGAACTATAAAGTCCGCGGGGTAGTAAAATTTGTCCACCTGAACGAGGACATCCTCAATGCATCCCTTAGGAACTTTAATAGATCTATCAGCTAGTTGTAATATAACAGATGTAGGCTTTAGCTGTCCTAACCCAAGCTGCACAAAAATAGGATATGGCAAAATATTGACACTAGATCCTAAATCCAATAAAGCATTTCCAATTTTCTTAGTGCCAATGGTGCAAGTGATGGTGGGTGATCCAGGGTCTCTAAATTTAGGTGGTGTATTTTGTTGCACAATAGAGCTAACCTGTTCAGTCAAGAATGCTTTCTTTTTCACGTTTAACTTTCTTTTAACAGTGCACAAATCTTTCAGAAATTTAGCATAAGCAGGTATTTGATTAATAGCATCAAGCAATGGAATATTGATCTGGCACTTCTGAAAAATTTCACGAATCTCAGTTTGATACTTATCTTTGCTTTTCTGAAGTAGCCGATGAGGGTAGGGTGCTGCAGGTACATATGCTGCGGGCTCCTTCTCTTTAATGACGCTTTTGCTCACACCCACATCCGTGCTTTCTTCCTGCACCTCTTCTTG
Organism: Scilla litardierei; assembly: GCA_030789695.1. Taxonomy (NCBI): domain Eukaryota; kingdom Viridiplantae; phylum Streptophyta; class Magnoliopsida; order Asparagales; family Asparagaceae; genus Scilla; species Scilla litardierei. Next base: position 159,495,652 of record CM061133.1, read on the forward strand.
TTCTTTGATTCCCTCTTCTTGGATCTGAATTTCCTCTTCCTGCTCAGCTTGTCTGCTCGGTGGATCAGGCTTCTGAATCTCTTTTCCACTCCTCAAAGTGGACACCGCTTGGCAAGGCTTCATATTATTTCCTGCAGAAGAAGAAGAGCCCATATTAGGATTTGGAATTGACTGAGATGGGAGCTTACCTTTTTCTAATGTCGCTGTAAGCCTCGCCAAGCTCTCGCTCATCTGCTGATTCTGAGTCTGCTGAGCCTGAAATTGAGCCTGCTGCTGCTGCATCTGGGCTTGTTGCAATTGGATAAGCTGCTGAAGCGCATCGCCAAATGGTTGCATCTGCTGTTGTTGCACTGGCTCAGGGTCCCTCCTCTGGTTCCCACCTTGATAGTTGTTGTTGTTGTATTGAGGTTGTCGGAACGGAGGGGGAGCCTGCTGCTGCTGAGTCTGCTGATTGGGGCCCCAGTTCAAGTTTGGATTGTTGCGCCACCCCTTGTTGGAATTGAAGTTCTGGTAGTTCGAAGAAACTTGATTCACCCCAGTAGGATTTCCTAACATGCTCTTTAAGGCTGGAAGTGTAGGACAAGCACTAGTGTCGTGGCCACCAACGTCGCAAAGTGCGCAAATCTGCTCTATCTCGACTGCCTTGGCCTCTTTCAGATTCATGGCGTGAAGCTTGTTTGAGATCATGGCCTCCATCTTTGCCTCCAACGCATCCTCTTGCTTCAAATTATAAACTAGTCCTCGCGTAGGCTGGGATGGTGTAGAATGGCATCCTCTCTCATAGTCTGAAGTGGTGTCCCATGTCTGCGCATTTTCTGCTATATCCTCCAGGTACGTCCAAGCTTCGTCTGGCTCTTTATCAAAGAATCCTCCATTGCACATCATCTCTACAAATTGCTTCATTTGCGGCTGCAGTCCATCGTAGAAGAAGCCAATAATCCTGCTTTTGTCGAAGCCATTGTGCGGACATGCGAGCAGCAACTCATTGAACCTTTCAAATGCCTGGTAGAATGTTTCTTCGCTTTTCTGGGCAAAGTTCATAATCTGCCGCTTCAGTCCCTGTGTCCTGTGAATAGGAAAAAACTTCTTTAGAAATTCAGCCTGCAAATCAATCCATGTAGTAATAGAGCGTGATGGCAATGCATTCAACCAATTCTTAGCTTTGTCTTTCAATGAAAATGGGAACAGTTTAAGATATATCGTATCCTCGCTAGTTTTCCCATCAAAGCATGTCAAGCAAACCTCCTCAAATCCTTTAATATGAAGATATGGATTTTCCTTGTCTAACCCATGAAAGGTGGGTAAGAGTTGGATCACCCCAGGTTTAAAATTGAAAGAATTTGCATCGGCAGGTAAAACAAAGCATGAAGCAGTGCTAGTCCTAGTGGGTCGAAGTAAATCTTTTAAAGTCCTAGGTACTCCAGGTTGCACATTATTCTCGTTATTGTTGCTAAAATTTTCATCCATATTATTATTAGCCATATCAAAACGTCGAGTCAACCTATGTGTCCTAGGAGTCCTATGCCACATACACTAGCAAAAATTTTTTTTTTTTCTTTTTTTTATATGAAAGCAAACAAAAAAATATATATACAATAAAGTGGAAGGATCTCACCGAAGGTCCTCTGAATGAAATAAACCGTAGTAACAAACCGTTCTCCCCGGCAACGGCGCCAAAAACTTGGTGGGACCGAAAAGGTGCTCTCTCTCAAGTGCAAGAGTCCGTACAAGTAGTAAAACCTGGGAGTCCAGGTGTCGAATCCACGGGAAGAAATCTGTTGCAACCACAGCTCAAATCAAATAGAAATCCTACGGAAAGAAACTAACCACTTTAGGTGATGATGTGAATGGTGTTGAACGAGGAAATACGTGTAAGAAAATATATATAAAAAGTTTGCACATGGTATGGGTTCGTTAGGGTCAACGATTCGTATTAATTTGGTTGATAGGTATAACGCAATGAATTCTCCTTTTGGGAGCAATTCACCGGAAAATACCTAATATAACTCAATGAATTCTCCTTTTGGGAGCAATTCACCGGAAGATGCCCTTTTGGGGGTTCAAACACAATATTCAAAAAGATCGTCGCTAAGATTATAATACGATATGAAACTCTCTTTTGGAGAGATCAAAACTACGATATGAAACTCCCTTTTGGGGAGATCAAAACTCACCCTTTTGGGGCGATCATCAACTTAATTAATTCTTTTGGAATCTAAAAAAGTCGATTTACGAACAACGATTACAATTTTAGCGACGTTTAACGATTAAGCACAAGGAATTTCAACCAAATAAACACGAATCATATCACCTAACTACTCCATACCATGCACAATAACAATTTTTAGCTACTCATGGTGCAGAAATACACAATTTTCAGATTCAAATTCATAAGTTTCATAGCAAAATACGGAAGTTTAGAGGCAAAATACAAGCTAATACACCCAAATACAAGCTAAAGTTGAAGAGAATATCACCAAATCTCTCTGAAAAGTCTTCAAAACTCTCTGGAAATTAGAAACAAGGCTCTGGAATTTTACAGAATTTTTTCAGAAGAAATTACGGCTTCTAAGTGCTCCAATACGCCAATTCTACGCCCAAAAACCCTAGAAATACGCTTAAATAATAGCATTGCGGGTTTATTGGGCTTAACGGGTTTAAACCCGCACAGTAATCAAACCCGAACAGATCTCGACCGCTGATCTAAAGCGGGGCAAATGAGAGCCGTTGGATCAAGGCGGGATCGCCTGAGGGAGCGACGCGTGTTCGCCAAAAATCGTGCGCAGACCCGCTTCGCATCCGCCTCATTGTAGCCGTCGGATCCACATCGGAGCGTCCACGTTCAGCCACGTCGCCGCCCCGCTGATTCGATTCGGATTTGAGAGTGGCCGTTGGATTTCCATCGAACGGGCATCGCTCGTCCACGTCGCTCGTTCTGAGTTCGAATGCGGGGTTGACGCGGACCGTTGGATCATAGATCGACGCTTCAGCGGCAGCCACGTCGTATCGATCGGGGATTCGAGCGGGAGAGAATATGGACCGTTTGATCGGAATCGAACGCTCCGCAGAATGCCGCGTGTCCTCCAAGAAGCGCGCCCGCTGAATCGTTTCCTGTCGCTGCCAACCGTTCGATCGAGATCGAACGGTCTACATCAAGGCCACGTCGCCCCAGTCTCATCGCCGTCTGATGCGGGCGGGAGTCGCTGCGATGCTGCCGCGTGGCGCTCCAAAATTCGTGCGGCGACAGTATATTTGTATTTTCAATGTATTTCTTCCGTATTTCTTCAATTAAATGGTATTCTGCATTCAAAAATTCATAGTAATTAGCACAGATCTCAGAAAAATACAAATAAATAGTCGTTGGAATCGTGAGATCGAGACGATGCTAATAAAAATATAAAATGTGCAGAATTGCATCGTTAAATGCTGTTTTGTGCTCAAATAGTGTGTTTTCTCTAATAAATAAAAGTGTAGAAAATACGTATGTACTAGAGACCAATATAGCATCACATGAGCACAAAATAGGGCTAAATGGGGGGTTAAATAAGCAATATTGAACCCAAATCAGCCCCCTTTACACATATCTCCACCTCTCCTCCCTCCCTCTCTCTATTTCCCACCCCCTCTCTCCACCTGTGCCCTAGCATTGCCCATCCTGACAACCGACGCCGGAATGCCGCCGCGCTCGAACCGAGCACTGCCGCACCTAGCTACTCGGTCTGACCAACCACCACCCATCTCTCCACCCTTCTTCTTCCCCATTCTCTCACTATCTCTCTCATTCTCCCCATTTTCCCCAAATTCGAACCCCATTCTCAAACTCTTTCTAATTAAGAACCCCAAACCTATTTAATTTCTTAATTGTCTACTAAAATCATCTTCTTATCTTATTGCAGGTACATTTGGAGCTCTTCCAAGATGAGCTTGGTTTGGACTAGCTTGGGGGATCGCTTTGGTCCAAGGCTTTGCACGTGCACACTCCGCATTGGCTTTCGCAGCGACTTGCGATATCGGTAGACTCCTTCCCCTTACTATTTTCATTACCGTATATTGTTCTCACGTCGCTAGCCCCACTATTGCATGAGGCCTCCTAGCCTTAGGCCTAGGAAGCCTCCGTCGAAGAAGAGGAAGGCCGACGCTAGTCCCTCCTCTTCTAGGCCGACACGACACTCCCGTCGCGCACGCTCGCCCACACCTGCGGAGTACTTGGGCGCTTCGTCGTCCTCGTTCGACTCATCCCGATCCACATCACCCACACCTCTAGCGATAGAGGCCCTACCTACCCCACACACTGCCACTCCTCCCATCCCCACTATCGCACCTTGATTCGGGGTAAATATTGCATATCTAACCCTCTAATTAGTGTTATTTTGTGCATAGATGAAGCATAATTGGCCTCTAATGCAAGCGTATTTAGAATAATCTTATTTATTAGAGCATACTCTTATTTTATGCATAAAACAGTGATATATTGAGTATTTCTGCCCTTTTAGTATTTTTCATATGAAGATCTCGATCTCACGATTCCAACGACTATTTATTTATATTTTTCTGAGATCTGTGCTAATTTCTATAAATTTTTGAATGCAGAATACCAATTTAATGAAGAAATACGGCCGAAATTCGCTTAAAATACGGTGTATATATGCCGCCCTCTCATTGTGTCGCCACGTGGAGAAATCTGGAGAAATCCCGCTTGAATACGATGATTCAAAGGAGCGGGTGATGCAGCGATCTGATGACCGTCCGATCTCGATCCAACGGTCAGACACGAAGAGGGTGCGAAGCAGAGCTGGCGAATTTAGCTGGACACGTGGCGTGATCGTGGCCTTTTCCCCCTTCATCAAACGACAGTCGAGAGAAGCGGATGCAGGCTCGAGTAAGGGGCGATGTGGAGCGCTATAAGTGGTTGGATATAACTCCAACGGTGTGGATCATCTTCGACGCGGAGTCGGATTCGTGAAGAAAGCGAGCGCACGCGAGTGAAGATTCGAAGCCCGCAAGGGACATGTGTCAGCCTCTGATCGAATTCCGCTATAATCTGACGGCTAGGATTTTGAGCGGCAATTGGGTTCGGATTTAGACACAATTGGAGCGGGTTTGGATCCACTAAGAAGCTTAAACCCGCAATGTATCTATTTAAGCGTTTTCTAGGGTTTTTGTGCTGTATTCTGGCGTATTTGGGGCTCTAGGAGCCGTATTTGGCTGTGAAATTTGGAGGCCCTAGAGACAGAGTCTATGAGCAATTGTTGAAGGAGTTTGGGGTTCAATTGTAGAGATTTGGTGATAGAATTCTAAACTTTACTCTTGTATTTCACGTTTTTAGCACGTATTTTGAGTATTGATGATGTATTTGTCTATGAATCTTGATACTCTTCTCTCCATGTGCATGTGCTGGTTGCTTTGTAATCTTTGATTTTTAAATATCTTTTTACTTTAATTTGCATGTTATATCACGTATTTTGCTAGTTTCTACACGTATTATTCAAGTATTATCGTTGTTGGTGTACTTGGATCGAATATGATCTTTGCAGACTTATTCGTGGCGTGATCCTTGCAGACATTGATGTGACCCTTGCGGGCACATAAGCTTATTTCCTCATGAAACTAGTACTTTATTTAATAATTAAGGCACTTTTCAATGGTCTCTTATTGTTATATTTTCCGACGTTCTCATACCTTTGCGGGGTGAAACGTTGAGTTATAGAAAAGATACTAATATTCATTTGATTGCATAGACCCTAACGAAACCACTACCAACACATAATCTCCATATTGATATCCCAATATCGACTTCCCCGCAGTTATCGTGGGATTTCCTTTTCATATAAAAAACCCTTACACGATTATGTTGCCTTCGAAAGGTGGTTGTTTCTCGTCATATTAGTACTCTTTATAAACTGAAATTTGTAGTTTTACAGGTCAGTTGTCCCGTGGCTACGATACCTGGACTCACCAGGATTATTACTTGTTCGATCTCCTACACTTGGGAGTAGCGCTCACATCTTTTGAGAAGAGTCAAGTTTTTGGCGTCGTTGCCGGGGATAACGGTACTTGTGATCTTCGATTTCAGTTTGTATGGAGGAATATTCGGTGAGATCTTTCCATCTTGTAGCTTAGGACTTTTATTTATTAGTTTTATTTTTTTCCTTAAAATCGAAAAAATGGAATATATGAATTTCTATGGCACATATTATCAGTGTGATGTAGAGTACGATGTTGCACACAAGCATAGAATGGAGAAGCTCAAGAACGTTAATTTCAATCAGAGAGACTGTGAAACATTCTATCAGGCCTGGAGAAGGTTTGTAGACATAGTATTGAGCTATATGCGGCATGGGTACACAAAGAAAGAGCTTATGGAGTCCTTCTTATTTGGACTATGACCACAGCTGCAGGAATGTTGAGGAGTCATCACGTCGACAGAGGCGTGGAAGAACATGGCGTCCTTACAAGAGAATGATCAGACCATTAATGAGACTTCAGAGCGTGATTCAACGGAGCATTCATGCCTTGATCAAGGGGAGCAAAGCGTAGACGTACCATAGCAACCCTTGAAAGAGGAAGTTCAATTGCTTATTCAGACACATGAGGCTAAATCCCATCAATTCCAAGAAAATTTCCTTGCTCGAAGTCGGAAAATTCAACAATCCATTGAAAATCTTATTCTAATTACCACTTGCTGTCACACCCCATCTCCCAAAGTACCGAACACAGGGGTGATGGGCCGCGGTACGGGGTACCAAGTGTGAATGTGCTACCATGAAAAGAAATACTCAGGTCACTACAACAGCTAGAACAACACAGACTAAAAGTATAACGTACAGCAAAGAAGTAAAAAAAGTAAATGCTCCAACACGACAGAATAAGTACAGCTAAGTAGCGGCAGACAAAAAGTGGGAGCGTCTAGAGTCACACACAGAAATATCTACTAATCTCATCATCATGGCATCATCACAGGAACTGTACAACCCAGAAAGTACAATAGTAGTCATTCAGGGGGTACAAAAAACTGAGGGGGTGCACAAAAGTAACTACAGGTCCTCTCACTCACCTCGTGACCCAAAACCCACAACAACCACTCACAGCCTAGCTACCCTGTGACACAGACTGGGAAGTGCCGCCCTCCTGGCATCTCTGCTGAGGCTGAGGACCCTCCGTCTCTGGACTTGTGCCTATGGAGTAAGGGGGACACGTCATAGCGTGCCCAGTAGGAAACTCGACCACTCCAAGGCTCTATCTAAGGGTTTAAAGTGTCAACGCTATAGTCAATAAACAGGCAAGGGAACAACACTGAAGGTGAAAATTATTTAAATTTATTTATTAGCTTTTATTGTTGAAAACCTAGACACTGAGTACGGCATAAGGGACTGGGATCTCACCCAGTAAGGCGGGTGGTAGGAACTAGGACTCCCCGCTGTGCTAGCCCGTCAGGAGCCAATGGTAACACCTCTGCCTACTCCCCGCCCCGATAGCCCGACAGGAGTGCGAGTGTGCCCAACACAAACCAACACAGACCAACACAAACCAACACAGCCAGTCCCATCCTTTATGCCAACCGAATGCTTTGGTTTTCCCCCACCCCTCCCTAGGGTGCTCACCCACCTCAAAGGTGGAAGTAGACACCTGGGATTTAATTTAATAAATTTTTGATTTTACGAGAAGTAGTGGCATGCGGATCATAACTACGCGTAGGCCAAAACACTCACATTCACATTCATTTTTCCATGCACTATTTGAAACATAAACCAAGTCTCACACTTCCTACATCATTAGCCAAATGCTCATCCTTTGTGTGTAGTTCTTCCGCATGCCACTCCTTTTCATTCAAACATCACCATTTTACCAAGGCACCATATTTAAAAGACTTTTAAATTGCCATATGCAAGTTAGGGACCCAAACATCCACAAGTTGCCTAAACATGCAAGTAAAGGAACTAAATATCCACAATTGGCTTGATCATGCAAGTAAAAGAGACTAAATCCCCATTGTTATTCAACATGCAAGCATAAGAACAAAATTTCACATATTAAGAGATGAAGGCAAGTAATGTGAATGGAACCATTTCCTTTTAGCATTAACATCAACATACTTCTTAAGGAAAGGAAAATGCAACACAAATAATTAAGTTAATTAAACAAGGGACTAACCTAAGCATTTCAAAGAAGGGATTCCTAAAACTAGTTAAGTATTTATTGTACAATGTTATTAAGGAACCCTATTGTAGTAATGGTCTTTTACATGACAAATTCAAGTAGACATTTATAAATAAATAAAAAATGGGATTATTGAAGAGGAAAACTTATAAATGTTTGTAGGACTACCCACTTTAGCTTTAATATTATGTACATTCAAAGAAAAATTTTATTTTTGAAGGAAAAGAGGAGTGGGTAATAAGTGAGTTAATTTTTGAAAAGTGAAACATGATGAATTATTATTGGAATGCATAGTTAGAGTTTTTACCAGAGTTCCTTGAAGAAAAACATAAATTTTTTCAAAAACATTTTAACTTGAACAAAACCCTCTTACTAATTTTAGGGAAAATTACATTTTTAATGAAAGGAGATGAGGAAAAAGTGTGGGATTACATGATTTGAGGTCCTTTCTAGAAACTCCTTAAGTAAATACCTGATCTTTTTGAGAAATTCATCAACTTCCTTAAAGCTACTTAAGAAAAATCAAAGTTTTTTTGCCTACCTTCTACAAGTTCATAAAAATTTTGGTCAAAACCTCCCCTTAATTATTGATGATCTAAGTTTTACAACATTACAAGAGCAAGGAGAATTTACTACACCACAAATTTTTAAGAAGAATTATCAATCCATGGAAATTACAAAAAGGCAACTTCAATTACAGCAATGAAACAACTTAAATAGATCTAAGTGGGTTGATATTTCCTACCCAAAACCTTGATTACGATTGATTAGAGATCCTCCTTAAGCTTTATCTTCTTCCCTTTCTATCTCCTTCCATTTTCTCTTCCCTTTTCTTTCCTTTTTTTCTCTCCTTTTTTCTTTCCCTTTTCCTTTTTTTCCTTTGCTTTTTGCCTCTTGCTGGTTTGGCCTTCTTTGGGGGATAAGAAAAAAACAAATTGAAGTGGGGTTGGGAATTAAAGAATGAGGTATGGGTAGAGTAAGGGGGAAAGTGTAGAAGCTTCAAGATTCTCCTACCATTTACAAGTTTGCCATTACCCTTATCTTTTTTTTGGAAATCCTCTTACTATCCATCTTTAAAGAAATGCCCTTTAAGATGTTATCATAATTACCACTAATGCCATTTAGGAAAACTTTGCTCCAAAACCCCCCCTTTAATGCAAATTTGCAAATATGCCCTCTTTTGGGTACAAATGCAAAACTTGTTGGGCATGAATGCAAATGTTGTCAAAACTTGGGCTAATGCATGAATTACTTCTAAATATAAAAAGAAATATTGGTATTAGCACTTATAGGTGTTACATCCTACCCTCCTTAAAACAAATTCCGTCCCCGAAATTCAAAAGAAAAGGAGGGCATATCTACACACAAGTGCAAACAAACAACTAGGAATTTCAAAGATACAAGGGTCTTCATACACACAGATGAGGATATTTCTCCCGCATCTCATCCTCTCGCTCCCAAGTCGATTCTCCGAGAGACTCTTGTTGCCACATGACCCGCACCAAACTGATGGCCCTTTTCCTTAGCATTTTCTGTCTTCGATCGATAATGGCCACCGGCCGCTGCTCATAAGTCAGATCTAGATGCCGCCCTCCTGGCATCTCTGCTAAGGCTGAGGACCTGCCGTCTCTGGACCTGTACCTGTGGAGTAAGGGGGACACGTCACAGCGTGCCCAGTAGGAAACTCAACCACACCAAGACTCTATCTAAGGGTTTAAAGTGTCAACGCTACAGTCAGTAAACACGGCAAGGGAACAATACTGAAGGTGACAATTATTTAAATTTATTTATTAGTTTTTATTACTGAAAACCTAGGCACTGAGTACGGCATAAGGGACTGGGACCTCACCAAGTAAGGTGGATGGTAGGAACTATGACTCCCGCCGCGCAAGCCCGTCAGGAGCCTATGGTAACACCTCTGCCCACTCCCCACCCCGGTAGCCCGACAGGAGTGCGAGTGTACCCAACGCAAACCAACACAGCCAGTCACATCCTTTATGCCAACCCAATGCTTTGGTATGCAATAGTATTTAGTATGCTTTTGTTGGAAATGCACCAAGATTCACGCATCATTAGAATATCTGAAGCATCTGTCGTGTTACCTTATTCGCTTTCTATTGCATGTCTGCTATGATTGTATGTCTTACCGCTTGACTTCATTATTCGTTGAAATGAATAAAAATACACGTGATTGCTTATGAGTTTAGTTGAAATATTATTTTATTGAACCGTTGTGAACATCTTATGAGTGAACTGAGTGTTATATTAATTCTTTTTCCACTTATCTTATTATTTTCTACATGTCACTTGGGTTCACTCCCTTGCAACTATCTATACCGCATCCACTTCCCAAAAATCCCAAAAATCCCAAAAGAAAAGGCTAACTCCCAAAAAGCCAAAAAAAATGATCCAAAAGCAAAAATACATATTCAATAGCTACTGCAAAAAATAAAAAAAAGAAATAAAGGGAAGAAGAAAAGAAAAATATTTTCTATTTCACTACTTGGAGCTACAAAAATACTTGGGAAAAGCCACAAAAACTCCATTATTATTCCTTAGATGTGATGCCTCAAGCTAAGCTTGGGGGGAATTCATTTGATTATATGAGTGAGTATGCCATTAGAGTGGAGTTGTGCATAATTGGGAATATTTGATAATGCTTAGACTTTGCAAAATATATTAGCTCTGTAGATTTTTCATGATTTGATATGAATATATGAAAGCCATGATCCTTATTCTATTCTCTATTGCATGCTTGATTTGACTCTTGTATGCTTCACTTATGCCTTTTGATTGAAAAGTGCATCGCCGACATTTGTATATTAAACTCTACGAATTACACAAGGTGGATATGAATTGATTGCATGTTAGGAAATCCCTTTGTTTGCTCTTAAATGCTTGCAAGTAATATGTTTAGTTAAGATATGAAATTCTTATTAGCATGTGATCCATCTTCGAAGTATCATGATATGTAGCTATGGCTTGAGATCTGATCGAATGCTCTAACATCCCCCTCCATCTTCCATTCTTTTTCCCTTTTTTTATTTTCATCACCTGGTGAGCCTCGTATTCGTCTTCCTCGAGGACGAGTAAGAGGTAAGCTTTGGGGATTTTGATATGTCCATATTTTACATATATTATTGCATCATTGCATGTCATATTCACCTCCAAAATCCACATTTTCATACATTATCATGCTTCTAATGCCATATTCGAGTTTTTGTATAGATTTATGGATTTTCAGGAGTTTAATTGGAGCTATTTTGAGACATGAACACATCAGGTGCGTCCGGGACGTCATTGGCAAGGCTCCATGAGAGTTCGCCAAGGTAAGGAAGAAGATTGGAGCAGAGGAGGAAGAGAGTGAGAGATGGACACTTCAGAATCTGTTTTCCAGGAGACTCGACCAAGTAGCAATAACTACTCGACTGAGCTGACACGCAGAATTTGCAAGGAAATGGCCATGCCCCACTCGACCGAGCAGACAGCCAGCTCGACCCGAGCTGTATCAATCTGAGCGACTATTTTAAGCTATTCTCTAAGGCACTGTAGCTCGACCGAGCAGCAAAGCCACTCGACCGAGTAGCTTACCTACTCGACCCGAGTCATCATCAGACAGAGCAGCGTTTTGGAGAAGCTTCTGACCTACTGTAGCTCGACCGAGTAGGGGGGGCTACTCGATCGAGTAGCCCGTACCAGCCAGAGCAGAAGCAGCATCAAGCGGCAGCCTTATATCAGCTCGACCGAGCAGGCAACGTTATTCGACCGAGTAGGGTGACGCGACTAGTCAAGTTGATGGGCCCACGTGCCCATTTTTTTGAGATTTTGTGTGGTCCATACCCCTTGTATATAAGTACAATTTTTACTCTATTTGCAAGGAGACTAGACTTTTAGTATTTTCCTTAGTTTTAATTAGAGTTTTTAGATCTAGAGAATTTGTGTGCCGTCACTAATTTGTAGATATTAAAGCTTGGATTTTTATTGATCTTTATTGTGTGGAATCTTTATATTCTTAATTCTCTTTGGTTGGATATTGCTCTACAACGCATTGGTATGATTCTCTAAACTTTCTATTGCTTCTTGATATTTTATATTGCCAAGATGAATTCTTTTGCATCTATTGAATCTTTTATTGCTATTTCTATGATCCATGAGTAGTTTTATCTAGGGCTAATGGATTAGCCCTAGGATCTTAGGGTTTAGATGTAATGTTGGGATTTTTAGGTTGCGTTGGTATAAAAGGGATGTGTTTTGGTCGATCTAGCCAAATTTGTAGGATATCTCATACTGAGATCATGACCACGGTCGGTGGAAGCGATTAGCTTAAGGAGTATCCTATGGATTTAATTAGGGAGTTAGTGAGTTCAATTAGGGCATGTACCGCCTATCGCGAGAGCGGGGAAATCACACGTGCCTTGACAGGATCCACCGACGTCGTATATTTCTAATTGACTGCTACAGTAATTGCGTCAATAATAGCCACCAAAACACAGTAACGCTCTAATCTACGAGAGTGGTGTGAGTTGAGATCATTCTATCCACGAGAGTGGCATGAACATTATTGATTCTTAATGTACGGATCGTGTGCGCCTATCACGAAAGTGGGATATAGTATGCGATACGTTAGATTCATGGTGCTTAAAGTGATGAATTCTACATCTTAGCTGCGACAATCCCTAATAAAGCCAATGCATCATTAGAGTCTTAGCCTAGCATCGACATCTGACGAACCTAGTGGTGAATCCTAATGCCCTAGTCTTTTATTATTGATCACAATCTCACAACAAAAAATCTCTTGAAACCCACTGCTACCTCTGTTCTAAGATCTAGAAATCACCCAAGACAATAACGTCACTTACTTCCCTGTGGGATCGATATCTTTTATACTATTACTTGACACCGTACGCTTATGTTAGGTATAGGGACTTCGCACTTGGGATACATCTAGCCCTCTGCATTCGTGCCTTTGCTAGGTAAGTTTTAAGTGTTAGTTTCGGGAGCATCAGTATCACCATGTTGTCATAATAACCTTAATATTGTTTGGCGACAAGTGCCGTCAACATAAGTTACATGGCAGGGGGTGTGACCCCTACGACCTATGACTGATAACGTAGTCAGGTCGTTCAGTGGATAGGGGTGGTGGCCCCTTCATCTTACGACTGACGATGCAAGACGGGTCGTTCAGTGGTGAGGGGTCGTGGCCCCTTCATATTACAGCTGACAACGCAGTTGGATCATTCAGTGGCAAGGGGTGTGGCCCCTTCGTCTTAAGGCTGACGACACAAGACGGGTCGTTCAGTGGCGAGGGGTCATGGCCCCTTCGTCTTAACGACCCCTTCATCTTGCGGATGACGACGCAAGGTGGGTCATTCAGTTGCGAGTGGTCGTGGCCCCTTCGTCTTACGGCTGACGACGCAAGGTGGATCGTTCAGTGGCGAGGGGCGTGGCCCCTTCGTCTTACAGCTGATGACACAAGGTGCTGTTTAGATAAAAGATAGCCAACCTCGTATTTGTGACGCATTCATTAGCTCAGAAAATACAAAGGCAAATGATGACCAATATAACTTTCCATCTTTGCTGGTACGATCATTGATAGTACTTTCGCAAATGCTCGGCATTCCCGTGATAAGGAAGCTCCCTATCATCAATTGTGGAGAGCCGATAGATGGCTGGGCCAAGGATGTCAATCACTTTGTAGGGACCCTACCATTTCACAACGAGCTTTCCCTAATTAATGATCTCGGGGGAGAAATAGCCATTCGTAACACGAGACCGTCTACGTGAAAGTTGCATCCTCAAGAGTTGAAGTAGCGAGGCAGTCGTCATTTCTGCTCTAGAAGGGTTGTAAGAGCTCGTTCCTAAACCTCGTCGAGTAATTGTAAGTTGAGCTCGAGTCCTTCTGAGTTTCTTTCTTCATCGAAGTATCGGAGGAGGAGAGGTTGCTCATTTGCCTCAACTGGGACGACCACTTCACACCAATAGGCTAGCACGAAAGGGGTCTCTCCTATCGAGGCTTTGTGAGTCGTTCTGTACGACCACAATATGCCAAGGATCTCCTTTGGCTACGCTCCTTTATCCTCTCCAACCCTCTTTCATAGGGGCTCGAGTATGCACTTATTTGTTGATTCTGCCAGACCATTTGATTGAGGATCGGCCACGGAAGCGAAGTGCAACTTGATCATCAAGTCAGAACAGAATTCTTTGAAGCCAGCACTGTCAAATTGTGTCACATTGTCTGTTACTATGGAACGAGTGATGCCAAACTGATAGAAGATTAACTTCCACATGAAGCTTTTGACTTTCTTCTACGTGATGCAAGCCAAGGGCTCTGCTTCGATCCACTTGATGAAGTAGTCGACATCCACGATCAGAAATTTTCGTTGCCCACTTGCTGGCATAAATGGACCAAGGATGTCTAATCCCCACTTTGAAAAGAGAATGAGACTGACGATGGGAATTAGATCTTTCGAAGGAGCTGAGCTGTGCTTCGCAAACTTTTGGCAAGTTGAGCACTTTCACACATACGCGATTGACTATTTGAACATAGTTGGCTAGAAGTAGTCTTTCCTCATGGCTGTCGAGGCTAAGGCCTTACCTCCGCAATGATTTTTGCAGTCTCCCTCGTAAGTTTCTTGAATCACGTAGTATGCTTCCTGTGGAGTTAAGCATTTGAGGTAAGGAGACCTAGTCCACCGCTGCTTGTACAACGATCCTTCGAATATAACAAATTGGTAGGCCCTACGTTCCAACGTTCGTGCCTCTACTGAATCGGTTAGTTTCTCCCCATTAATGAGATACTTGATTATGGGATCCATCCAACTGACCCCTTGGTCGATACTCAACAGCTCCTCTTCAGGCGCACTTGGGTATTGGAGATGCTATACATCTACAGTTCGACCCAAACCTGCTGGTGACGATGAGCCAAGCTTTGATAGGGCATCAACTCGATGGTTCTTTGATTGAGGGACATGATGGATTTCCACACGATTGAATTTGGTTAGCTCGGATTTGGCGATCTGCATGTAGTTCTGCATCGTCTCCTCTCGAGCCACGTAACCTCCATTCAGCTGGTGGATGATCAAGTTGGAGTCCTTGTGGAGGTGGACCACCTTTGCCTCCAATGCTCGAGTCAACCTGAGCCCGTTGATGGCAACTTCATACTCTGCCCCATTGTTTATGGTTTGGAAGTCGAACCGAAGAGCGTACTCGAGTATATGGCCTTCTGGTGTTTGGACGATTAAACCGGCTCCGCTTCCAGTTTGAGTTGATGAGCGACTTGCACGATCCAGGTCCCTTTCTCTCCATATGTAGCTATTAATGAGCCGTTACCTGTTGAGGAAGATGAAGGAAGGTTGAGGTGTAAATTAGCGGCTTGTACCTTTGCCGGCGGGTCGTCGTCAAAGGTAAGTTCGACGATGAAGTCTGCTAGGGCTTGCCCTTTGATGGCAGTCCTTGGCTTGTGATGGATGACGAATTCAGTCAATTCGACCACCCACTTGGTCATCCTCCCTGATCGATCAAGCCTTTTTAGAGTTTTCTCCAAGGGAGTGTCAGTGAGTACCAGAATGGTGTGCGCTTGGAAATAGGGTCGAAGCCTTCTTGATGACTGGACCAAAGCAAACACTAGCTTCTCTATTTTGGAATAGATGATCTTAGCCCCTCGGAGGACCTGACTCACATAGTAGATTGGTCGATGCACTCCGGAATCCTCTGTCGGCTCGGGTTTCCTACAGACGATGCTAACTGGTAATGCCAAAATTGACGTCAATAGTGATTGGGCTGACGTGGATTCCCTTGCTGAAGTGGATCCTCGTCAGCGGTTGAAATGGGACCCTCGGTTGGTAGAACCAGTGTCGATGGTGGTTCGTGTAAGGTTTTCTAGGTCCTTAGGGCTATAAATTCGACATCCGGCCTAAGTCGGTTGGACGAGAAAAACAAATTAGCAGCGGAAAAACAGACTTAAAACAATTTTAAATCAAAAGCCCAAAAGATTAACAACCCTAGCAAGATCTCTACTATCCGACCAACTGTAACGGTCTGTTTTCGTTGTACCTTGTTCGTGCATGTGCTTTTGTCCGTGCACGTGTTTATTTTAGACTTTATTTGTTTGTGAACACTTTTGTGTGATATGCCGTTGTGAACATCTCTGAGATTATTAAATAGTGGCACTAATTTGGAATGACATTTCTCGAGTCGTTTTTCCACAATTTAATCTATTCGATGAGACGTTGCGATTATCACTTTTGACGGGAGACGTTTCTATTTTTAGTTTCGTCGTCCGACGTCGAAATTGAGATCCGTCTTCTTAGTTAGCTTTCTTTCGTCGCCACAATCACCCAAATATTTATTTTATAATTTTTGGAGTTCATTTGACTACTTTTATATTTTTAGTAAGGTTTAAAATATTTTTAAAAGCTAGGTTTTATATTAATTTCGACCAAAGAAAATTTATTTGAGTATAAAACGTTTTAAATAATTTTTGAGCCAATTTCCAGCTCATTTGGGCCGCACCCAAGTCTTGGATGAGTTGGAGAGGGTGAGATTCAAATTTTAAATTATTTTAAACTCCTAATCCCATTAGGATTAGCCCTAGACCTAGTCAACCCATCTACACTATATAAACAACCTCTAGGAAGACCTATTTTCGCAAGAAAATAACCCTAGCCGCTTCCAAAACCAAAATTTGACGTTGCGACGAATCGTCGCAACGTTGCGACAGCCATCTCCCCACACGATCGAAGAAACAAGGCCCGTTGCCCCGCTCAGACCGCTAGCCGCCCCCGCACCGTAGCCGATGCACCGCTCCGCTCTGTTCTTCCGCACCGACCGAGAGGAGCCCTCGGTCTGACCGAGAGCTTGGCCCGCTCACGCCCGCATCCCTGCACCGCACCGACCCCCGCTCCTGTCGCCCGCTCAGGCCCGTGTCTGACCGAGCCGATCGCCCGCACCGACCGAAGCCCGCAACGTTGCAACCGTTGCAACGTTGCAGCGCCCCGCTGCAGCGCCCGAACTCCCGCATCCAAGGCACCCGACCGAGACACTGCCCCACACCGACCGAGAGCCCCAACCCCGCACCGACCCGCTGCGCTGTGCTAGCCCGTTCCCCTGTGTCTGACCGAGCCCAACCCCCGCACCGAGGCGTCTGACCGAGAGCCAAACGTCGCAACCCCGCACCTGTCGCACCACTTGCCACCGTGGGCCCCCCAAGTTCTCCAGAGGTATTGTGGGTCCCCTATTGGTCCCTAGGACTACTGTGGGCTCCACCTAGGTGCTTTCTCTCCGACGATTTGCCGCGTACGACGTTGCGACACGTCGTAGCCCGTCGTTGCACGTGCTAGCTTTGGAATCTGGATTCGTTGCTCCGGTTGCTGCTCTGAACTTTCCAGCGAGGAATCTATATTGGAATCAGGACTTGGAGCGCGTTCTTTTATTCCAACCCCTGGCGTCGCTACCCGACGCCAGTGTAGCTTTCGCGTCGTGTTGAGGTAACGCTTTGCACCCCTAGGACCCCCAACCCATTGCATGCTAATCAAGACTAAAATTGATGTTTTTAAAGTATTTTAAATGTTTTAGAATTCACTAATCAAGATTAATAAAACGGATGTAGGCCGGTTGTCATGCCCCACTTCCCAAAACAGCGGAGTCGAAGCGTGACTAGGCCCGCTTAGGCCAGAGCTAAGGAGCCCTGACCCAATAAGCATCTGTGTGGTACCAAGACGAAGGTACAGGTCCCTGCATGTTAGTACAGAACAATAAGAGTACAAGAAAAGAAAGAACATTTCATTTTATTCCAACATATCAAGAGTACCAAGTCTCAACGCCCGAAGGGCTACATCATCAGGAAAGTAAATCTAATGGTGCAAGCACCCAACCTAGACAAGGAAACAAAAGGTGCTACGCACCCAGCTAAAAGTGATGAGCGTCTCTGGAAACTGCAACGAGGAGTCTCTAGCTCTGGTCCTCCTCAGGATCATACTCGGGGTCAACGCTCTCTGGCTCCACGTCAGCTGGCAAGTCAGTCTCCTCCACGTACTCTGGCTCGATCCCTGACGTACAGCACCAAAAGAAGGAACTGTACATCAGGTCGGGTCTACAAGAAAAGGTTAGACCAAACTGCAAGTGCACCAATTACTTAACAATGTTTTACTGGTTGATTAACATGCTAAGGTTTTAGCAACAGAATTACACACAACAGGAAAATAAACACGACAGGTAGTGGTCGTAGAGAGTGCTACCGACCACGGGACTAGCCTACAGGTGTCAAGACTAGACAGAACACGGAAAGCCAGACACGACAGGACAAGACACGAAAACGGTTCACGCCTGTTCTGTTCGAGGGGGATCAGACCCTCTTTCCGCTTGCACGCTCAACCCTACCCCAAAACCCCAAGAATCGTGACAGGATAAGGGATCACTTGCTCTAGCTTGACAAGTGCCCTATTGCTCTCTGAGCTGTGTATCAATACATGGGATCACCTGCTCTAGCTTGACAGGTGCCCAATTGCCCATCGGGCTGTGAACTAGTACAAGGGATCACTCGCTCTGGCAAGGCGAGTGCCCTATTGCCCAGCGGGCTGTGCAGACGGAACTGGACGAGACACGACAAAACAGGAGGGTTGTACTAGGGTGTCCACAACTCACGCACACGCATGTCAATCCTATGATGTCAAAATTGTTGTTGTTGGACTCAGATTTCGTTGTCAAATCTGAGCCATCAAGGGCGTCCAGGACGCTATCATTTCATGTCTGGTCCTCATCATTCAAAGATAACTATTCTAGCAAGACTAAGGCCTAAACATGGCCAAGAACGCAAGTGGTACACTTGCCTGTGGTGGCGAGTGCGTCGTCTCCCTGGTACGCCTCGTCCAAACGTCTCGTCGGCGGAAAAGCGTCTGAAAATCGTGACACGGCGACGGTGTCAGTTCACGATTCAGAATTCCCATTAGGGTTGTGTCTAGATTATTGGGACTAACCTAATCGTCCAAAAAATCACATTTTTAATGTAATTAACCTAATCGACGATCTATCCTATGTGCACATGCGAGAAGTCCATTCGTCGATTTCACGGTTTGCACAACGTTTTAAAGAGGAGCGGAAAGTAAATTTAATTTGATTAGGTTGCTGATTTTAATTAGGGTTTGATTATCTATTGTGTGGGTTACTACGAATTTAGGGGACCAACCTGAAAATGACGGTTGCATGAAGATCCGGCGTCGGATCTGGAAAAAGTGGAAGCTTTGCGTCGTCCGGAAATTCCTGGGCCGCGGGTAGCGCAGCGAGGAATGTTGATCACCGGTGATGGTAAAGATCCCGGTGTCTCCCGGTGTCGTTGCTGCTGGATCTGAGATGGGAACACCGTACTAGGACAAGAGGGAGAAATGAACGTGGCCGGAGCTTGGCCGTGGATCCCAGATCTGGGAGGAGGAAGGTGGTCGACTGTGGAAGATATGAGGAAGGAGATGGAGAAACGGGAGAAAGAAAAAGAAAGAGAGAGGGGAATGGAAAGGAGAAAGACCTTGAAGAAGGTGGAGGGCGCAAGGATGGAGGAAGAAGAGCAAAGGGAAGGACGTGGGAGGAAGGGGGATAGGTTGGGGAAGAGGGAGACTGGAAACAATCAGGAGAAAAGAAGGAGAAAGCCACGTTTAAATAAGAAAATGAAACGGCGGATAGCTCAAAAATTAGGGTTTCGGGGTCAACTAGTCGGTCTGAGAAGGGTGGTTGACCGACTAGTTTACCAACTAGTCGGTCGGTCGTATAACTGTGACCGACTAGAAGGCAAACAGAGAACAGTGTCGGTACAGGGTTGATAAATCTAGTCGGTCTGTGAAGGCTCATCGACCGACTAGTTTGCAACCTAGTCGGTCGGCCAGTGTTCATAGACCGACTAAAGGATAAAAGTAGTCGACAAGAAGTTTTGAAAGTTAGTCGGTCTGAGAAGAAAGCCTAACCGACTAGTTCGTCAACTAGTCGGTCGGTATTCGTTCTTAAACGGACTAAAGGTAAACAGTAACCTGGGTGCGAAAAATGATCTCTGTACAATTCGGTCTGTGAAGAAGTGTTGACTGACTAGTTTGATAACTAGTCGGTCGGGGAATGAACTTAGACCGACTAAGCGTAAACAGTAGCTTAGGGAAAATGAAAGGGAGAACTAGTCGGTCCATGAAGAGTTGTTGACCGACTAGATTGACATCTAGTCGGTCGGTTCCTCAATGTGAACCGGCTAATGAGCACAGGAAGTCGCAAATTGAAGCGTGAAGCTTCGGAATGATTTCTATGAGTTCCAAAGGTGAACCTATTCTAAGATATGAGCGTCACGAAGCACGCTCAGCTCCAGGTATGGGTAAAAGGAATAAGGAAAAGAAAAAAAGAGAGCAGACGAACAATCATATATATATATATAACATCAGCATACAAAACCAGCCGTTACACCGGTGGACTTGTGCACGTAGGATATTGTGACTTTGGACTCATTGGTCAGTGTGCTCAGACGTTGTAATTGCAGGCAAGTGAAACTTGCCAACTCTTGTGTAGGGCCACGTTTTTAGGCCACTTCCTTGTTTTCAGCGTAAAAGAGACTAGACAGTGAAATGATAGCTGTCTAGACGCAATTTTAGGGTCTAGCTTGACAACGAAGCTAGATCCGTCACCCTGCCATGTCATGCATGCATTGATATCTGTCATGTTTAAATTCCTTAACTGTACGTACTTTTAACTGCCATGCATTGCATTCTACATGGCATCCAAGTTGATTGTTTTATTCGTAGCACACGCTATAATACTTGTACTTCCTTGACCGGCTAGGTGCACCCCTAGGCCATCATGTTAAAACACTTCCTGGCTCGTGATCCAGAAGCGGGCCTCATGTGTTGGTCAAAAGCCAATGCCCGATACACGTGGAGGGGTAGGGATAAACGATCACTTAAGCTTAGGAGTTGGCCCGCGCAGCCACTCTAGCCAAAAGGCGGAATCTCTGTGCACGAGGTGCTTACTTGACTTGTACTTGTCTTTGTGAATGATTCATGTGAAACTTGTCATCCATGCCATGTTTAAATGCCATGCTCGTACTTTACTTTACTTGTTGCACTCATTACTTTAACTGCCATGTCATTACATCATGCTAGAACTGCTAGGTTGCTTTACTTCACCTACTTTCAGTTTCCTTGCACAAGTCTCTTGTAGACTTGCTGACATGTGCCCCTTGCTCTTTTAGGTGTCACATGTTAGACCCTGAGCCAGAGTTCGTAGCTGAGGACGTGGTGTTTGCTGACGCTGAGCCAGAGCCTACTTTTGACGAGGAGTTGGTGGACACCGGTGACCAGTCTTAGAGGCTGTTTGAGTTGCTTTTGCTTTAGGTTGCTGTTAGTTGTCGGTGCGTAGCACCATTGCTTTGTTTTTGTACTTTGTACTTTTGTTGGCCATGCTGGGGCCTCTTTTAGACTCTTTTATTTTAGCCTGGTGGCTTTTCTGCGATGTTGAAACTTATTATGGATATTCTGAGATTTATCTTTTGTCTCATTTCTTTATTATTATCTTTATTTCGTTTCGCGTTGCAAGGACCTGCGATATAATGTTGATTGACGCTTATCGGACTTACAGCTTTGTAGCTTCAAGTCTGAGCGGACCTTCTCACGCTTCGCCTCCACGTTTTTAGGAAGCGGGGCGTGACAGGTTTTGTTGGTGGCCCATGCAGGTCCTATCTTGCAATTGCGAACTAACGGAACAACGATAATAACGGAATAACCATTAAATAAATTGCAACATCAAGTCATTAATCTTTGAGTCTAATTTGTTTGTTCGTTTTCTATGTCCTTAGATGGCTGGACGACGACAGACCCGATCTGGTAGTGGGCCCAATCGTGCTGAGGTACCGGATAGAGAGCCCACCAATGCTGAGATCATGAGGATGATGCACCAGATGATGCAGGTGCAGCAGGGCATGCTCCAGAATACCCAGGGTACCTCTCGCTTCGAGCCAGGAGCGAAGCAGTTTCGGGAGCTGGGCCCGACTTACTTTGATGAATCTGAAGGACCGTTGGCTGCAGAGGAGTGGATCAGGAACACTGAGAATAATCTAAAGATGTCGAAGGTCAACCCGGCTGGATGGGTTGATCTGGTGAAGAAGCAGCTTAAGGATAATGCCCGCAACTGGTGGGATGCAGAGGAGGAGCTGTTGGTGAGCCCTATACCTTAGGCTACTTTCAAGTCCAGGTTCGATGAGGAGTACTTTTCGAAGGCCGCTAGGAGGGAGATGTTGCAGCGCTTCATTGAGCTGAAGCAGGGGAATCTGACGGTGGACCAGTACCACCAGGAGTTTACTAGGCTGAGTCGCTTCGCGCCGAAGATGGTGGAGGATGCTGAGGAGAAGGCTCAGAGGTTTCTGCAGGGTCTTTCCCTAGACTTGCAGATCCTGATGTCTACGACGAATATGGAGTCATATCAGAAGTTGCTGGTAGCTGCTCGGAGACAGGAGCTGATTGCGAGGCAGAAGAGAGGACTGATTTCTGGAGCTGGGAAGAGGCCTATGGAGCAGGTCAGAGGAGTGGTTAGGCATGGGACCAGGCCTAATCAGCCAGTGCAGTTCAAGAGGCCAGGTGTGCCTCCTCAGAAGACTTGTTATTTCTGTGGCAAGGCCGGGCATGTTAAGGAACAGTGTAGGAAGATGTTGGGACAGTGCCTGATTTGTGGAGATCCTACTCATGCTATGAAGGAGTGCCCGAAGTTTAAGCTACCTTGGAAGGAACCAGCTACAGCACAGCCGTTGCAGTAGAGAGCACCTGTACCTGCAGGTCGTGGAGCACCCCTCGCCCCACAGAGGCAAGCTTTTCAGCAGGCTATGCAGTCGAGGAGGCATTCTTGTCTGATGTCGGCAGTGGAGAGCGAGGCTGTGGATGAGGTTATCGCAGGTAACTCTCAAACTAGTTGTTTCCTTCTTTAGATAGTTTTGATTATTAGCTTATGTTTGTTTGATTGCATATGATTGATTGCTAGAATAGGGTTTGATTGCTAGACTGTTTGTTAGGTGTGATTTTGGTTTGCACGTTTCCTGCACGAGTCCTCTTTGACTCTGGTGCATCGATGTGCATTATTGCTCGGAGCTTCATGGAGAAACATTCCTTGAAGACTTCCCCTCTTCCCAAGAGTTGGAACATCGTTACAGGAAATGGCATGATCTCGGTGCATCTCGGGTGCAAATCTTGCCCTTTGGTGGTCTGTGGACATGAGCTTTACGCTAATTTTATTGTCCACAACATCATCAACTACGATGCCGTGCTCGGGATGGATTGGCTTGCGAGCTTATATGCTACGATCGATTGTCAGAGGAAGAAGGTGGTGTTCGAGATCCCCGGACATACAGTGTTTGAGTTCAGTCGAGGTAGCAGTTCGCTTGGCCCTGTCAGGTTTCGGGCCAAGGCAGTAGAGATTGTTGCTATGTAGATGGAGCAGGATAGACCAGCTGTGGTACGTGAATTCGACGACGTCTTCCCCGAGGAGATGTCTGGACTGCCGCCCGATCGAGCTCTCGAGTTTTCGATCGATCTTATTCCTGGAGCGCAGCCTATTTCGAAGGCACCGTATCGGATGGCACTAGCAGAGTTGGAGGAGTTGCGTAGGTAGCTTGATGAGCTCCTACAGAAGGGTTACATCAATCCTAGAGTGTCTCCGTGGGGAGCACCGGTGTTGCTGGTGAAGAAGAAGGATGGTTCGTGTCACATGTGTGTGGATTACCGGGAGCTGAATGCTGTGACTATCAAGAATAAATATCACTTGCCTCGTATAGATGACATCTTTGATCAGCTCGGAGGATCGAGGGTGTTTTCTAAGTTGGATTTGAGGAGTGGTTACCATCAGCTTAAGGTGAAGAAAGAGGACATCCCGAAGACAGCGTTCAGGACGAAGTGTGGTCACTACGAGTTCGTGGTTATGCCTTTCGGTGTAACCAATGCGCCCGCAGTTTTTATGAACCTGATGAATCTGATCTTCTTCGACTTCCTAGACAAGTTTGTCGTTATCTTCATTGACGACATTCTGATCTATTCAAAGTCGGAGGAAGAGCATGCATCGCACTTGAGGACAGTGTGGAGATTTTGAGGAAGCATCGTTTGTATGCTAAGTATTCCAAGTGCGAGTTTTGGCTGGATAGAGTTGCTTTTCTCGGGCATGTGGTGTCAGGCGATGGAATTTCAGTAGATCCCGAGAAGATCATGGCTATCAGAGAGTGGCCTGTTCCACAGTCAGCGTCCGAGATCCGGAGTTTCCTTGGGCTTGCAGGTTATTATCGACGTTTCATACAGGACTTTTCCCGGATTGCTGAGCCGATGACCAGACTGACGCGAAAGGATGTACCATATGTTTGGTCTGATGATTGCGAGAAGGCTTTTGATGTTTTGAAGGAGAGATTGACAACTGCCCCTGTACTTGCTGTGCCTGATCGGAGTGGAGAATTCGAGATCTTTTGCGATGCTTCTGACAAGGGTCTTGGATTTGTGTTGCATCAGCATGGGCATGTGGTTACGTATGCTTCTCGTCAGCTTAAGGCTCATGAGAAGAATTACCCGACACATGATTTGGAGTTGGCTGCAGTCGTGTTTGTACTGAAGATTTGGAGGCACTTCCTGCCGAGTGAGAAGGTGAAGATCTTCACTGATCACAAAAGCTTGAAGTATATTTTTACTCAGAAGGAGCTCAACATGTGACAGCGTCGATGGTTGGAGCTCATGGCAGACTACGAGATTGATTTGCAGTATCACCCTGGCGAGGTGAATGTGGTTCCGGATGCGCTGAGCAGACTTCCAGCGGTGATGATGTTGATCTCGCAGTGGAGATTGCAGCAGGATTTTTGCGAGACTGGTATCGAGATCGTTCTTCCTGGAGAGACTTCTTCGTTGATGATTATGCAGATACAGTCGACAATCGTGGATAGGATCAAGGCTGGTCAGGCTGGAGATGCTAAGCTAGTGAAGATTCGGGAGCAGGTGGAAGCCGGTCTGCGGACTGACTTTTTGATTCACGAGGATGGTTCGTTGAGATTTGGAGCCAGGTTGTGTGTGCCAGCTGGAGATATCAGAGAGGAATTATTGGTGGAGGCACACAGTTCGCTGTATTCTGTGCATCCTGGTGGGACCAAGATGTACAAGGATCTTCGCTTGAACTTTTGGTGGCATGGTATGAAGAGGAGTGTGGCTCGGAGTGTAGCCAAGTGTTTGGTTTGCCAACAAGTAAAGGCGGAGCATCAGTGTATGGCAGGGTTGCTACAACCGCTTCTGATTCCGAAGTGGAAGTGGCAGCACATCACTATGGTTTTCGTGACTGGACTACCTCAGAGTCCGAAGCAGAATGACGCGATTTGGGTGATCGTAGACCGATTGACCAAATCCACGCACTTTATTCCCTTCCAGGTAGGACAGTCTACTGAGACGCTAGCGAGGAGATATATGGAGGTAAATTCTTTTACTCTCCGTTTTTATTTCCTTTTCCTAGTTTAGATAGTGATGTAACGTGAATCGTGCGGGAGATCGTACGACTTCATGGAGTCCCTGTGAGTATCGTGTCGGATAGAGACACGAGATTCACATCTCAGTTTTGGCAGAGTCTGCAGAAGAGCTTGGGTACGAGTCTGAGTTTCAGCACGGCGTACCACCCGCAGACGGATGGCCAGTCCGAGAGGACGATTCAGATTTTGGAGGACATGCTGAGAGCGTGCATGTTGGACTTCAAGGGATCTTGGGAGGATCATCTCCATCACGTTGAGTTTGCTTACAATAACAGCTACCAGGCGAGTATTGGAATGGCGCCTTTCGTCGCGCTATATGGAAAGAAATGTCGATTGCCACTGAGCTGGGATGACATTGGAGATCGGGAGCTGTTAGGACCGGAGATGATCGTGGAGGCCATGGATGTTGTGAGAAACATCCGGGAGAAGCTGAGGATTGCGCAGGACCGTTTCAAGCATTGGGCTGATGCTAAACGGAGACCTTTGGAGTTTCAGCCTGGAGATCATGTCTTTCTGAAGATTTCTCCAAACCGCGGAGTTATTCGATTTGGGAAGAGAGGCAAGCTGAGTCCGAGGTTCATTGGGCTGTTTGATGTCCTGGAGAGAGTGGGAGCTGTGGCTTATCGCTTGGCGTTGCCGCCGTTACTGGAGGGAGTTCACGATGTATTTCACGTATCCCAGTTACGTCGATACGTTAGTGATCCGTCCTATGCTGTGGATTTCTCGGATATTACGGTTCGTCCGGATCTGTCTTATGATCAACAGCCAGTTGAGATTCTGGATCGTCGACAGAAGCAGCAGAGGAATAAGACCGTCGACTTGGTTCGAGTGCAGTGACGTCACGGTTCCCCGGGTGAGTCCACCTGGGAGCGTGAGGATGAGTTGAGAGAGAGCTTCCCGCACCTTTTCCCAAGCAGTGCTTGATGTTGATTCTGAGGACGGAATCATTTCTAAGGTGGGGAGGATGTAACGGTCTGTTTTCGTTGTACCTTGTTCGTGCACGTGCTTTTGTCCGTGCACGTGTTTATTTTAGACTTTATTTGTTTGTGAACACTTTTGTGTGATATGCCATTATGAACGTCTCTAAGAGTATTAAATAGTGGCACTAATTTGGAACGACATTTCTCGAGTCGTTTTTCCACAATTTAATCTATTCGATGAGACGTTGTGATTCTCACTTTTGACGGGAGACGTTTCTATTTTTAGTTTCGTCGTCCGACGTTGAAATTGAGATCCATCTTCTTAGTTAGCTTCCTTTCGTCGTCACGATCACCACAATATTTATTTTATAATTTTTGGAGTTCATTTGACCACTTTTATATTTTTATTAAGGTTTAAAATATTTTTAAAAGCTAGGTTTTATATTAATTTCGACCAAAGAAAATTTATTTGAGTTTAAAATGTTTTAAATAATTTTTGAGCCAATTTCCAGCTCATTTGGGCCGCACCTAAGCCTTGGTTGAGTTGGAGAGGGTGAGATTCAAATTTTAAATTATTTTAAACTCATAATCCCATTAGGATTAGCCCTAGACCTAGTCAACCCATCTACACTATATAAACAACCTCTAGGAAGACCTATTTTCGCAAGAAAATAACCCTAGCCGCTTCCAAAACCCAAATTTGACGTTGCGACGAATCGTCGCAACATTGCGACAGCCATCTCCCCGCACGACCGAAGAAACAAGGCCCGTTCCCCCGCTCAGACCGCTAGCCGCCCCCGCACCGCAGCCGCTGCACCGCTCCGCTCCGTTCTTCCGCACCGACCGAGAGGAGCCCTCGGTCTGACCGAGAGCTTGGCCCGCTCACGCCCCCATCCCCGCACCGCACCGACCCCCGCTCCTGTCGCCCGCTCAGGCCCGTGTCTGACCGAGCCGATCGCCCGCACCGACCGAATCCCGCAACGTTGCAACGTTGCAGCGCCCCGCTGCAGCGCCTGAACTCCCGCATCCAAGGCGCCCGACTGAGACACTGCCCCGCACCGACCGAGAGCCCCGACCCCGCACCGACCCGTTGCGCTGTGCTAGCCCGTTCCCCTGTGTCTGACCGAGCCCAACCCCCACACCGAGGCTGTCTGACCGAGAGCCAAACGTCGCAACCCCGCACCCGTCGCACCACTTACCGCCGTGGGCCCCCCAAGTTCTCCAGAGGTATTGTGGGTCTCCTATTGGTCCCTAGGACTACTGTGGGCCCCACCTAGGTGCTTTCTCTCCGACGATTTGCCGCGTACAACGTTGCGACACATCGTAGCCCGTCGTCGCACGTGCTAGCTTTGGAATCTGGATTCGTTGCTCCGGTTGCTGCTCTGAACTTTCCAGCGAGGAATCTATATTGGAATCAGGACTTGGAGCGCGTTCTTTTATTCGAACCCATGGCGTCGCTACCCGACACCAGTGTAGCTTTCGCGTCGTGTTGAGGTAACGCTTTGCACCCCTAGGACCCCCAACCCATTGCATGCTAATCAAGACTAAAATTGATGTTTTTAAAGTATTTTATATGTTTTAGAATTCACTAATCAAGATTAATAAAACGGATGTAGGCCGGTGGACTTGTGCACGTAGGATATTTGACTTTGGACTCATTGGTCGGTGTGCTTAGACATTATACTTGCAGGCAAGTGAAACTTGCCAACTCTTGTGTAGGGCCACGTTTTTAGGCCACTTCCTTGTTTTTAGCATAAAAGAGACTAGTCAGTTAAATGATAGTTGTCTAGATGTAATTTTAGGGTCTAGCTTGACAACGAAGCTAGATCCGTCACCCTGCCATGTCATGCATGCATTGATATCTGTCACGTTTAAATTCCTTAACTGTACGTACGTTTAACTGCCATGCATTGCATTCTACATGTCATCCAAGTTGATTGTTGCATTCGTAGCACACGCTACAATACTTGTACTTCCTTGACCGGCTAGGTGCACCCCTAGGCCATCATGTTAAAACACTTCCTGGCTCGTGATCCAGAAGCGGGCCTCATGTGTTGGTCAAAAACCAATGCCCGATACACGTGGAGGGGTAGGGATAAACGATCACTTGAACTTAGGAGTTGGCACGCGCAGCCACTCTAGCCAAAAGGCGGAATCTCTGTGCACGAGGTGCTTACTTGACTTGTACTTGTCTTTGTGAATGATTCATGTGAAACTTGTCATCCATGCCATGTTTAAATGCCATGCTCGTACTTTACTTTACTTGTTGCACTCATTACTTTAACTGCCATGTCATTACATCATGCTAGAACTGCTAGGTTGCTTTACTTCACCTACTTTCAGTTTCCTTGCACAAGTCTCTTGTAGACTTGCTGACATGTGCCCCTTGCTCTTTTGGGTGTCACATGTTAGACCCTGAGCCAGAGTTCGTAGCTGAGGACGTGGTGTTTGCTGACGCTGAGCCAGAGCCTACTTTTGATGAGGAGTTGGTGGACACCGGTGACCAGTCTTAGAGGCTGTTTGAGTTGCTTTTGCTTTAGGTTGTTGTTAGTTGTCGGTGCGTAGCACCATTACTTTATTTTTGTACTTTGTACTTTTGTTGGCCATGCTGGGGCCTCTTTTAGACTCTTTTATTTTAGACTGGTGGCTTTTCTGCGATGTTGAAATTTATTATGGATATTCTAAGATTTATCTTTTGTCTCATTTCTTTATTATTATCTTTGTTTCGTTTCGCGTTGCAAGGACCTGCGATATAATGTTGATTGACGCTTATCGGACTTGCAGCTTTGTAGCTTCAAGTCTGAGCGGACCTTCTCACGCTTCGCCTCCACGTTTTTGGGAAGCAGGGCGTGACACCAACCCCTAATGATAAATCTATCTAACATTTACAATTTATAAACACATGTTTAATTTAAACTACATACCTTTCACTTCGTTTCTGCAGAAAACGAAGCTCATTTTCAACAACATTTCTTTAGCCCATGTCGCTTCTCCCAAGCTGAACCACGTCCCGAGCTGCTCCTCGTACCGAGCCGAATCGCTTCCCGAACCGCACCGCGTCTCGAGGCGAGCAACACCCTTATTGCTGAGCCAACTATGCACCAAAGAAGATTTCGCCTTGAGTGGATCCTTCGTCAAGACTTCGGATCCGATCCGAGCTCCTTCGTAGCTTTTCTAGAGCCCGAACAGGAGCAAGGACAAAATTTTGGGAGAAAGAGAATATTTAATTTAAGCTCAGATCTGGGCTTGCTCAAATTTAATGGAGCTACTTAAATCCGGAGCTTGGGACGAGTTTAAAGGAGGGGAGTATGCCTCTATTTATATAGGCAGCTGACCCCTCCCCTTCACTCCATATCCTATGTGGGACTATTAATTTTGGAGGATAAATTAATTAAAGTTTTCCTTTCACAAAGGCCAAACTTTGACGAATTTTTCCTCCCTCACTGTTGAGCTTCGCAAGTAATACAACTTATCAAATCGAAGAGGGTTGAACGGTGAACGCATAGGAAAAACAACACTCCATTCCGAGTCTGTTTGACCCCTCAAACGAGTGTCAAGAGTTGATTAAAAACTCAGATTTTCGCAAAAACGAGCCGGCAGGAAAAAGGAGCCGGATTAGGGTCCAAACCCTAAGTTGTGGGGCCCACAAAGTGGGACCCATCGACAAGTGCGCGACCAGCCTGCGCGACCAGCATGCGCCCCCGCTGGTGCGGGCAAGTGGGCCTCGCCCGCACAAAGCGGGCGGACCCGTGCCCTGCTAAGTGGGCACGAGCGCCCGCGTGCCTTGCGGGCACGGGCACCCGCTTAGCGGGCGCCCGACCCGCAATGCCCAAGAAAGGGCTTTTAACACCTTTTTGGCTCTATTTTCCTCATACGGAGTCAGTTGTGGATGTCGTTCGAACCTGGGTTTAGACCGGGATGTTTTCATCATCCAGGCAACCTTTTCCTCGCGTTTATTGTCAAATATATTTGTAAATGGTTTACAATATATTTCATATATCTATTGCATCAAATGCAATATCCCACATCCTAAATATTAAAACTTATATCACAAACTCTTTGCGACTTATAAAAACCATTTGCATCAAATACAAATGAACTGAGGGCATACATCCCCCAATATATCTAGGGCTGTTGACGAACGAGCTTGAACGAGCTTGAACAGTGAGCTTGGTTTTGTTCATGAACAAAACCCTTATTCAAGCTCTGTTCGTTTACTAATCGAGCTCTAAAAACATGTTCAAGCTTGTTCGTTAAGCTTACCGAACGAACGTAAACGAACATTTACCGAGCTTGTTCACGAGTAGTTAATCGAACGTTCTGTTCGTTAACAAGTCTTATCGAGCTTGTTCGTGAACATGTTCAGGAACATGTTCGTGAACACAAATCAATCTTGTTCATGAACATATTTTCAAACAAACGAATGAACGTTAATTTTTTAATCAGGAATAATAATATTTAAACATTATTGTCAATAACTAAATCAATTAAATAAAAGGATTAAATATTTGCTGGACAAAAACAAACAAATCCAGCATAATAGCTCCATATATCCCGTTACAAGCATCCATTCCAAGCATAATAAAAATATAGTATTTGTCTAAATTTACTATTTTCGTTACATGTTTGTTCATGAACACTTAACGAGATTGTTCATGAACATCACTTAACGAGCTTGTTCACGAACACTTAACGAGCTTGTTCATGAACATAAATGAACGAACACGGTTATGTTCAAGCTCTGTTCGTTTACTAGCCGAGCTCTAAAAATCTGTTCAAGCTTGTTTATTAAGCTTCCTAAACGAACGTAAACGAACATGTACCGAGCTTATTCATGAGTAGTTCGTCGAACGTTCTGTTCGTCAACAGCCCTAAATATATCCCACTTGCACTCAGGATCATTTATCCCGAATGCTGAAGCTAACTGCAAACTCCTTGCAGTATTCTATCCCTTGCATCAAATGCATATTCTCCCTAATTTCTACATATTACTTGACGAAGGTCTCACTCTGTGTGAGACCCTACAACCTGACCCTACTACAGATGGGGATCGAAATCTCAGAAGACAGAGACCACGAGCAGCGGGTGTCGTCCCTATTTCGGTATCATACTTACGTCTTTAACTCATTGACATGAGTATTGTCAGGACCACCCTGACTATGTCCATGATGAATATCGCAGTTATAATCTTTTCATCAAAACTATACCGCTTAGTCAAGCCTAAGGTATGGTCAACTGTCAACCCTACTAGCTTGAACTCGGTTAGTCTCCATAGATATTTAGTCAAATAATGTTGGACTTCTTCCAACATACTCTGGCCAGAGTTTTTACTAAAGATTGAACTAACACATGCGACACTAACTCCCCTTGACTGGGAGAGACGAATCATATCTTGGTCATTACTATCCCCGCACACTTCAAATGTCACCCAACCAAAAACCTTTCAACGGGGCTTTTCCAAGGCTAGATCATTGATCTAAGTGACACTGTTCATGCACAGGTTCGTACAATGACCTTAAGTCAAAAGACCAACTTACCTATCATCACTAAGAGTTATCATTAACAGATTGGTCAATCATAACCATATGATAACTCTTGTTGGGTCGTTGAGTGAACTCATTCTCCAATGAGCACATGTGTCTCGTCTCCGCCTTCGCCAAGTCGAACGAACATGAGATCATCATCACCATTACATGGTGAAGACTTAGACACAATGGCCATCCGATTTATAGATATCATATTCTCGAAACATCTACGACCACGAATGTTTTTAGACCTATGCTACTATCGGTCAAACACTTCTTCATGATCGAGATCTCCATCTTGATACATGTTTGACCTCGCATTAAGTCTCAGGACTATACCTAAGTTCTAATGAAGACTACATTATTATTAACTTAAGTAAATTCTTACCAAACAGCTTACTGTTATTTTGAACAAGATGTTTGTACACTTACATAGAGATAAATTGTCTCGAGTTCGAAGGCATACCTATCTCCCAACATCTTTCACGTACACTCAGGCCCATTTATCCTGGTATCCCATACTGCATTTACACATAAGTCTCTACAGACTTTATGTAGCGGAGCCTTCGTGAGTAAATCTGTTAAACCGTCTTTAGTTTTAGACTTAAGGAGTTTCTATGTTCATGTTAGACCACATATTTGAATCTCATCCAAATAATTCACTTGGTCTCTTGGAATCCATAATTAATGTCTTGCCTGGATCTTATCCAGCTCATCGTACCTTACGAGAATAATCCAAATAAGTTACTGGTCATTTAAACGGTTCATAATTATTTCTGAGAAAGTGTCAAACTATTTAACCACTTTATCAAAACATATGTTCCGGCTTCTTGATGCCTCGCATGTTTTTATTCGCTCCCACTGACCTTGAAAACTCTCTGGCCGATTCATATAAGTTCGTTCTTCTAAATCATATTTAGAAAATAGACTATACATGAATGCTCTAGTTTTCATTGTCATCATGAGTATTTACATCGAGTTCGGTCCGAGTAGATCTGTACACATCTGCTGGCAAGACAATTTCATCATAATCCATTTATAGGAGCTAGGATGATTACCGTTCTCAACCAACATAAGTTCTACTTCACTATTTCTTTCTGCACCAATCTTCTAGACTCGAAGATTCACTTGCAGCCAAAGGAAACAATTTCCTTGGGCATGTAAACTAAAGTCCATACTTTATTTTCATGCACGGACCTTTTCGGATTGCATCAAGTCATTTCTTAAGAGTCACTACTCCGAATGGCATCTTGGAAGTTGACTAAGTCATCATCAACTATGATGTTTTACTCGACTTTGTAAGGATCGCCCTACCCTTGCAATACTAACAACACACACTAGAGGGGGGGTGAATAGTGTAATGGCAATAAAATTGTCCAATTAAAATTTAACTTACAAATGCGGAATTATAAATGCAAGAGGAATTAAAAGGCACAATCAATCCAAACGCAAACACAAAGTTTTACCCTGGTTCACCAAACTTGGGTACATCCAGCCACACCAATATTCACTATATTCCTACACAGAGAAGTGAATACAAATCTCACAAGGAGATACCCCCACAAAGAGGATTTATGCCCTACACAAGGACCCAACCAATCCTATACGAGGATCAAAACTCCCACACAGAGAATCACTAACTCCCACTCAGAGAATTAGGGTTAGCCTACACTAGGACACTAAACTCCCATAAAAAGAGTTACTCCCACAAAGAGAGTTTCCTAAGTCCCACAAAGAGGCAACCTCCTACAAAGAGAGAACCTCCCACAAAGAGAGAAAGTTCTAATTCCCACAAAGAGAATTAGAGACACAAATTACACCAAGTAAAATAAATACTCTTACCTATGCCTTGAGATGGTTACTCATGAATGGATGCAACGCATGGAAGAGGATCTCCAAGTGTTGAGATATGCTTGAGATCACTTGGATGATTTCCCTTGAGCTGGACTTCAATGCGTGAAGAGGAATGAATGCTCAATAGAGGGAAATGAGGGAGCTTGAGAGTTGCTTATAGATCTCTTGAGATTTTCAAATGTATCAAGAAGAATCAAGAGGGATCAAAAGGAATCAAGAGATGGCAGCACACTCATATATATAGGAACCCCATATCAAGCCCCAAAACCCAAGGAAACAGCCAAAGAAACAATTCTGCAACTGCTAGAAACTGGGCGAAAACGATAGGAACAGTCGACTGATGATCAAAAGATTGTCGATTGATCAACGGCTAGAAAAATATCCAACGGCTATATTCTGAGCCAGGACAGTTGACTGATGAAGACAATACAGTCGACTGACAAACAGGACAGGCGCCTGTAAATCCTTCAGCGGGCGACTGCTGCATGGGATGGATCGAAACAGAGAGCTGCACTCTTTCTCTGTTAAGCACACAGATGACTGATGTCAATAATACAGTCGACTGTCTCTTAGCCAGGCGACTGTAAAACCATAATCAGTCGTCTGCTGTATAAGATGGAGAAACAACAGAGAGATGCAGAGAATGCACTTACGCTATACAGGCGACTGATGACCAATCTCCAGGCGACTGTAGTAATACAGGCGACTGTAAACTGATCGACAGATGACTATGCATAAAGCTCAAGTTTGAGTCAATTGAAATGTTGACTTGAGCTTTGCATGTCAGGCGACTGTAGAAGGATCTACAGGCGACTGGAAATCACCCAGTCGACTGTGTTTCCTTCAGCAGGCGACTGACGGAAAGAGAGAGACTCCAAATGAGTCTTTGGACAGAGTGAACCTATTGGGTTGGATTTTATGATAATCCTAATGCTCGCTAAGATGGTTATATGCAAATGCATGAATGAGTAAACCATCTAACAAGGCATTACATTAACCCTAGACTCAAAAGAGAGAGAGAAAGCAATAAAGTAAATTACATGGATTACATTGCTTTCCTTAGAGTCTAAGTGTTCAATCTTGATGCCTTGATTGCTCTCCATCATCTCCAAGCTTTGGCACTCCTTGAGTCCAAGCTTTGGCTCTTCTCCACTTGATGTCCATCTTTGCACCAAGTGATTAGTCTCCAAGAAAGATATTCTTGAGATAAAACTGAGAGACTAAAACATGAGAGGCATTCGCAACAACATAATGTTATGATCATCATCAAAATAAGATTGGTATGAAACACCAATACTCAAAAGACTTGTCGTCTCACGAGACTCGAGTAATCTTTGTGACGTCCCAATGATTAATTTGAGGAATATTATATTTATAAGGTTCTAACTTAACCTTACCAAATGCCTAGGCATTATTATCTGGGTTTTAACCCAGAATGAGGATTGTCAGAGTCACTAGCCATGTATCGCACTAAGTCTACCAAATTACGATTCATGTTCTCTAATACATTGATGTGTTAAAAGACTTGACCTGAGAGAAAATCTCATTTTCTTTTATTTATGCAAGAATTACATAGCTAAGTATTCGAATCTTTAATCCGATTGAATCAGTTCAAATACTTCAGTCATTGTGTTCTCTATTTTATCAGACTTGTGTTTCATCAAGAACACGTGTCGTAATAAAACAAGAATACCTTATTCTGACATATTTAGACTTGGGTCAGGGTACATCTGTATGTATGAGACTATGAGTTCACCAACTTATTCTCCCACGGTCTTGCAGATGGAATTTCGGCCACCATACCTTTGAGACAAGATTCACAAGTGTCTTTCGACTCATAATACGAGAGTTCAGACCCCTCTTTATGTGACTTATGAAGCTTAGTCTCTTCAGTACGGCCTAGTCTTATGTTCCCGTATAAGATTTGATACTAACTTGCATATTTTTGTATTAACATTTAATACATCATCGTTTATACAAAACTATCACATCAAAATATTTCTTCTGAAGCAATGTGACGACATTCGCCAAGTGTGATATATGTCCCATATGGCCTAAAGAAAACTTTTGTTCATTAGCCAATATGTGAGACTCTCTCTGTATAACAGTTATTCTAAAATTTTAGACATCAAACATGTCCTATTTTCAGTTCCTCCTACTATGTCTTTTTCCATGCTAGACCAAACATTCTTTCTCAATGAATTTTCCTTAGTGCATTCTCCTTTCTAAATCATATTTAGACATTTCATATCCTAATATCAATATTATCTATGCAAGCATCACATGCATCCAAACACTTGAGCTTTACAACCTTGAGGAGACTCAACAAATTGCTCGTCTCAAGATCTAATTTGGATACATTGTCTTGTAATGCTCTTACACTCATCTTCGAGTCAAACAGTTTGATCGAAGTTTCAAGCCTTGCGGATTGAAACTGTTTTCCAGACAACCTTGAGGAGACTCAACAAGTCATATGGAGAAACTGCTTTGAACATCAGTATGTTTAAGATGCCCATGTTCATATGGGCGAGTGTTAAGTAGTCGGGGTGGAAAACGGGTCGGGTGGGTTCGGGTTCGGGTCGGGTCAGATTTGACCCGACCCGGATAGGGGTAAACCCTAACCCGACCCAGATTCAATTCAGGTCGGGTTCGAGTGACCCAGAAAATTTCCAGGTCGGGTTCGGGTTAACCCGTCGGGTTAAGATTTGACGTGTACACTATTGCTTCTTTTTCGATATCCAGCTATTTATTAAGAGCCACCGGTAATTTATTAAGTGTTGCATAATTTCTAGTAGCTCGTCGTTTAAATCGCACTGATGACAGCAAGGAAGTATACTTAACATTACCATTTTATTAACAAAAGTAGTAAAATTAACTAAAAAGTCGTATGTAAAGTGAATTGAATCCAAGACCTCTTAAAGAAGTGGACAACAATTCAAATCGTATAAGCACAACTCCTCTTGCAATTGTGTATTAAAGTTATTATATAAATTTATATATATATATATAGAAAGTAAACCGGGTCGAATTCGGGTCATCTGGGTTGACATGCTAAACCCTAAAATCCGGGTCGGGTCGGGTCAACCCGTTTCCTACTTGACCCGGATTGGTCCCTACCCATACCCGGTTAAGGATGCTGGGTTCGGGTCGGGTCGGGTCGGGTCGGGCTCATTTTGCCACCCCTATTAAGTAGCATGCTTTTATTGTGTTAGATTTTAGAGTTTAAGGAAATCTTTGTCCTTAACTCAGTACTAGGAAGGACATTTTAATATCAATGAGAATATATTTTGGTTTATCAAATATTCCTTAACTAATCATTTTGTCCAATTAACTTATTTCTTTTAAGGATATTATAATTTTAGATTACACTCGGTAAAACATAGAATATCCCTAGTTTAGCATTTGTTCATGATTTTTAAATATAGTTAAAATAGTTTTTATTCAACTATATCCGCCCACTATTTCTGCGATCCTTTTAGCCATATAGATGAACGAATATAGTTATTAAATGGGATAGGGACCCAACCACCCTGAGCTACAAAATTTTGAGGGGACTCAACAAGTTGATCGACTCTGCAGTTGGTAGATAATCTCATTATCAATCACATCACATATGACTCCCTCTTGATTTTTACCCCTAGTCACATATGATCTTGAGAAGACTCAACAAACCATAATGACTAGTCTAGTCGAACCCCTGTTTTCATGTCTAATATTAAATTATACCAATACTCGAGGAGACCTGACGCAGCGGTTTGGGTTAATACCAGACTACTTCTCATGTATGATGGAGTCAGTTTCTAAAAGAGACAATGTCATAGCTTGAGGAGACTCAACAACTATGACAGACGTCTTTTAGTCCCCTAATCCAAAAACAAGGACGGTTACGGCTAACCTTGAAGAAGATTTTTAACGTAATTGACTAGATATAATCGACGATGTCGCATAATCATAATTCGCATCCTTGCGGTCTAGTGGAACACGGCCAGGGATTTGGCTAGGCCAGGATCACTATCCCGAGTCGAGCTAGGGTGATCCACAACACTAGTCAAAAAACACTAGACCGGATCATGGTCAATTGAAGGAAACTTATTATTCATGTGTCCCATCGATTAGAATTGGCTTCATTAAAACTAGTTAATCATATCAACTAGTTGAATCCTAAAATTCAAAATCATTAGGATTTGTTAATAACTTTTATTAATGTCCTTATCAGCTATACGGATTATTATGGGGTTATCCTAATCATTTATTAGGCATTTAAAGTTCAAGTTGCAACAATTTTGATCTTAGCCTTTTGTTCAAAATTATTATTAGAACAATTAAAATAATAATTTGGAGAGGGCTACCATACACATGAATTTAATATGTTGCAACAATTTTTAAATCATAGCATGTCCATGACGCCCCCCGCCAATGCGTGCAATGATAAGATCGGGGGCGTGAGATTTAAATATTTGTAACCGCAAGCGCACGGTGTTGTAGTGTGGCTTGAAGGTCGAACTCAGGGAGGCGTGGATGTGCTTGTGTCAAATAGGACCAAAATCACCCCATGGGCGAGCTAGCCCGGATCAGATGATGGGTTGTCACGGTAAATGAAATGCAAGATTTAGACAATATAAAGGAAAAACCCGGGACTTTGGTTTCCACCCTATCGAGCGACTCTCACCGATACGGCCTACGGGTAGGATAGCGATCGGAATTAGGGTCTAATGGTGAGACGTTGCCTCTGAAAGTGGTACCGGCGTCCCATGGGCCCGATATTCCGGTCAGTGCCCAGGATGATACACCGGACTTCCCGGGTTCGATCAGTGGGCACTCCCGTGTCCATTAACACTGATCGACTCCGGGAGCACTAAGCTCGCAACGATAACTCCCAACGTCTCGTCTTGTCTCTCCCGCGCGCTAGGATTCGACGCCTACGCTAAGGGCGTGAGCTATGGCTAGGGAGTCAACCGCCAAGTTTATTCCCCCTTGGCCCGACGGTCAAAGGCGGTCTTTTTCCCGTCGATGACAATAAAACACCCCGCGTAACCATTAGATTCCTAATCCCTATCAATTTCCTAGCCATATGGACGCATCGGGAAGAGCCCACGAAGGGGTTTCCGCCAAAATCCCAGATTTGGGAACTACTCACACATATTTAGTAAAAAGCGATCTAAACAGAAATCGACCGTAAAAATCATGATCAGACAATAGAAATGCAATGGTAGTAAAGCAATTAAGATAATACTAAAGTTTAACAAAGATCTGAAAACTTACAAAAACTGGGAAATTACAGCCGTCACAAAATGAAGAAAACAGCAAAAAATAACCAACTCTCGTTTCTGGAAAACCTAGGGTTCTATATATAGGAAAAGATATCACCCGATCGGTTGACAAGTCAACCGATCGGGTGACCTTCTTCAAACTTTGGCAGCGAGATGCGGGACTTCACCCGGTCAGGATGAACCGGTCGGTTGACATATGAAAGTGACCGGTTGGATCTTGGTGCCGTCGGGTGAGAAGGCCGGTTGAGCTGACTGTGGCTTGGCTTTTGAGATTCAGCTACAGGTGAACCGATCGGGTGAAGGTCACCCGATCGGTTGGCAATCAGCTTCGAATTCCAGAGAGTTTGGGCTTTTGACCCGGTCACTGAACCGACCGGGTGACTTCTTGTGAGCTCCAAGCTACGTCTGGGTGGTGCACGCGTGCATCACCCGATCGGTTGAAGATGACCAACCGATCGGGTGAGGGGCTGAAAGATGATACCATCGTCGTTTGACCCCCTGGATGACGCGTGACTCCTCCTGTTGCTCTGGGGACTTGTGATATCGTCGTTTTATGTCCCATATGCCAGTAAACTCCTGCAAAATACGGAAAACACGGAAAAGTGAAAGAAAACAAGAAAACACGAGAAAACGAATATAAGACGACGGTAAAATACGGAAAAACACAAAAGAAAACATGCGCAAATATATGAAATATAAATGCACGTCAAAATCCCCCAAGCGAAACTCTTCCTCGTCCTCGAGGAAGACGAGTGAGAGTAGGAGCTCGGAGAGAGAAAATATAGAGAAAGAGAGAAAAAGAAAACGCTATATCCTAGATCACCTGTCAGGGCCACCAAGCAAGCAAACGCCAAATCACATCACTAAACCAAGGAATACGAGTCCAGACAAGTGCCGTGGGCCCACGCGGTGAAGCACGAGTGAGTGTGGTCGTGCGCTAGCAGTCCGTGTCACTATCTACGATGTGCGATAAAGCTCGATATACACAAATCTAGGAAATGACCCAAATATCGATTCGAATTGAATAAAGCGGTGAAAATATAGTTCAAGCATGCATGAGAATAGAGAGAGAATCGAAACATATCATGCGTCAGGGACTCCACAACTAGGGTTAAGGAAATCACTCCACTATAGCCTAGATAATAGCTAAAAAGTTCCTAAGCCAAGTGTTTTCGAAACCGATGGGGGTTGAGATGATGTGGAGAAGAACACTCGGTGCAAATTCTCGCCTTCCCTTTATTCTCGGTAAGTAGGAAAAGATATTCACACTGGAATTTTTTTGGGTTTTGGGTATTTGTATATTTTTTTGGATTTTTGGCTATACGATTTTTTTTTCTTTCTTTTCTTTTTTTTTCTTTTTGGGTTTTTCTTTTCTTTTCTCTTTTTTTTGGATTTTTGGGTTTTTGGCTATACACATGTGCACTCTCCCAAGTGGGAGAACGGTACACGACGAGGGGATTTGCACCAAGTAAAACAAAAAAGAAATCAGAATCTAAACACTTAGGCAAAGAAAACTATTCTCGCTAATTAGAGCATGGGCTAAATGGGTTATCCTAGTCCTTAATTGTGGAATCCCGACACATGCGAAAAGAAGCATACGATACATATAATCATGCATACAGAATACAGACAAGAGAAGCAAATACCGCATTATTCATATCGAAGCGTGATAATCTAGGGGTCATTCCTGGACAGGTATATAAAGTAAAATCACAAAGTAGAAGCACACCAAACAGCTAGGCACGACACACGACTCACAAAAAGCTAAGCGGACCCACGATGCGTGAAATGCAGGGGGACTCGATATCCTAGGGCTAGTGAGTGTAATTATCGTTGCCATGCTAGGTGTGTGTGATTTTGAGGCAATTCATCATAGGATTCATCTCTAGGAGAAAGAGATAAAAAGAAGAAAAAGAAAAATATAAAACACGATGAAAACAACATAAAAACGAAAAAGAAAGACTCAAATGACGCACAAAGTGCTACTCCCCCAAGCTGAAGCTTGCATTGCCCTCAATGCAATAAGAGTGAGTACGGGAGGGCAATGAAAATGGGGGGGATACGCACCGACACAAAAAGAAATGAAAAACATGGAAAACACAGATACGAAACTGAAAATAAAGAAAAATCAA
Organism: Scilla litardierei; assembly: GCA_030789695.1. Classification (NCBI taxonomy): domain Eukaryota; kingdom Viridiplantae; phylum Streptophyta; class Magnoliopsida; order Asparagales; family Asparagaceae; genus Scilla; species Scilla litardierei. The sequence goes on from CM061133.1 coordinate 159,537,001, forward strand.
AATCAAACCACACGACACGAAAATAGAAACAGAAAGAAAGAAAATGATACGACACGACAAAAAATAAAACAAGCACACACACAAAGAAAACAAAACACGACAACACAGCAAAATAGACTTTCCCCAAGCTAGACATGACAATGCTAGCAATGAGATGTGATCGTGAAAGTGCAGAAATATGCAAGTGGGAGGTCAAAAAACAAAGTGAAAGGAAATAGAAATAAAAAGGAAGCGATTCGACACGTGAATGGGTCCTCCCCCTAGCAGTGGTAAAGCAGGGCCCCACAAAGACAGATGGGCACTAAAAATAGGGGGGCAAAAGCTGGATGGGAAAATATCAAGCAGAGGCACCACCCTCTGGGGATGGTGGTGGGGGCCTGTGCTGGGGACCAGGAGTGGTGGGGGGCGGAATGTGAAGCTCGGAGACATCGGGTGGGTCAGTGCGAATGTGGCGAATGAAGCTTTGAAGAAAGGGCAGGTCTCGGTCGATGGACTCCTGAGTTGCCCGTTCACCATGTCCAGCTAGGAGGATCATGGCCACGAATCGGTCGGATTGGTCGTCGTCTTGGAATGACACCCTGAATTCGGCATCGCCAATGTAAGCGGGGGAAGTGGTGCGTGGGGTGGTAGATGAATTGGTGGTGGTGGATTGAGCAGGGGGTTGTGTGCGACGAGCGCGACGGGTGGGCCTAGGGTTGGAAGAGCTGGCGTCGGTGGGCTTAGCACGGCGAGGAGGCATTGTGCAAGAGTCGTGTGTGTGTGTGTGTGTATGCAAAAGACTATGAATACACACTAACACGGCCAACGAGCAAAATGAAATATTTAGGGCAAAATAAAAATTGAGCTAAGGAGCGAGTTTACCCAAATGAGATCTCGTAGACGTCCCAATGCTGCTCGACAGGAGCACGTGTGGAGCCGCGGCAATCCCTTCAGCAAGTTTCGAAATTGGAGGAGAATGGGTGAAAGTTAGGGTTTTGTGTGCGGGTGAAATCAAGGAGGATGGAGAGAAATCGATGGAGAGATGGATAGGGAGAGGGGGAAGATCGATTGGGGTTGATTTAGGGGAAGAACGAGGTCAGGCGCAAGAGGGGGAGTCGAAGCGTCGATCTAGAATTCGAAATCGGGCGAGGGCGGATCGAACGGGCGGGGGGCGGCCATTTATCGGGATTTAAGTCGAACCGGTCGGGTGAGTTGTCACCCGATCGGTTGACTTAGTGGTCGAAAATTTTGGCTGAGGAGTTGCTACAGGTGAACCGGTCGGGTGAGTTGTCACCCGATCGGTTGACCGATCCACACATTTTCCCGAGAATTCAGAGTGTCTCACCCGGTCCCTCAACCGGTCTCGCTTCTTGTCACCCGATCGGTTGACGAATTCTGAAATTTTCCCGAGAGTTTCCCCCAGGTCACCCGGTCTCCCAACCGGTCACTTCTTTCCTCACCCGATCGGTTCATTTAGTGGCAGACACGGCTGTTAGCTGATGCATCCCAACCGATCGTTTGAGTTATCAACCGATCGGTCGGTGCCTTGTTTTCTGCAAAAACCCACAAATCGCCTAAGTTCCACAACGGAAGTTCTTGCGGCTGGATTTATTTATAAAAATAGATAAAATAAAGTTAAAAAATAATCCTAAAAATTGAAACAAAAGTTTAGAGCATGGGTTGCCTCCCATGAAGCGCTTTTGTTTAACGTCGTTTAGCTCGACGCCCGTTGATGATGTTCATGGTGGGCGATACGGGTGATGCCCAAAATCCGGCATCTCTTCAACTCTAGAGCTTGTGGCTTTTGGTGTAGTCGGCGGCTGTAAGAAAATTCGCTCAACTACCCTCCCTTTGTCGACAGGATCCAGGGGCTACTCCCTCAAATTGGCGTCTACCGCCATCTTTTTCAGGATCCGGACCTCATCACCGGTGAGGTCCATGGGTTCTTTCCCTTTTCTCCTCGTAGGAGGAGCGTTAGGGAATCCGGGAGGGGTCACTCGTCGCGCGACCGCCTCATTAGCAACTTCATTCTTTGGGGAGCCAACTTGCTCTCCAAGGTCCCCCAAGCTATCGGGGGGATTCCTCGAGAGTACTTCCCATGCACTTGTTTCAATAGCTCTATCTTCTTCGTTCTCCAGCATACTGATACTAGGATCATCCGGGGGATTTGGATGCTTCATCGACAACCCCAAGTCAAATTCGACTCTTTCTTGGCCCACATTAAGGGAAAGCTTCCCATTCTTCACGTCTATCAAAACTCCGACGGTTGCCATAAAGGGCCGTCCCAGGATAATAGGGGTATGCTTGTCTTCCGGCATGTCCATCACCACAAAATCAACCGGTACTTGCACTCCTCTCACATCGACGGGGAGGTCGTCCACTACTCCCACCGGGTACTTGACCGAACGGTCAGCAAGTTGTAATGTCATGCCTGTGGGCTCTAAGTCTCCCATCCCTATTCTCTTGTACAGCGATAGGGGCATTAAGCTGACGCTCGCTCTAGATCGACAAGCGCCCTCTGGATTTGCACTTCCCCAATAGAGCAAGGGATGGAGAAACTTCCTGGGTCCTTGAGCTTGGGCGGATTTGCGCGCTAAATGAGGGTGCTGCACTCCACCGTTAACACGACCTTCTCTTTTCTAGATCCCTGTGTCACCAAGTCCTTCAGAAATTTGGCATATGAGGGAGTTGTCTAGATGGCCTCGAGGAAGGGGATTTGTAAGCTCAGATCTTTCACCATGGCAAAGAATTTGCCATACTTCTCATCGATTTTGGCTTGGGCAAGCCGTTGTGGGAAAGGCACAACGGGCTTGAATACTCTTAGGTTCCCTTCCTCATCCTTCTTCTTCTCCTCTCTATGAACTCCCTCCGGAGTAGTTGGCTTTGGCGACGAAGCACCGTCGTCATTTAATTTCTCAATTGGTCGTTCCACGACCAACGGTGCTTCCGGTCCTTTGGGGGGCTCTCGTGGGTATTTGCGTTCCGCTCCTCAAGACGATGGCGGACACGTTCTCATGCTCATGCGTGAATGCCAAGGTCCGATTTACCCCCATCGGGTTCACCTCAGGCTGTGGCGGTAAAAGATTCTGTGGTCTCTGAAGGTTCGCCACTTGCGACCCCAGCTGGGTCACCTGATCAGTGAGGACTCTTTGTCCCATCTCCAGCTTCAGATTTATCTTCTCCTGGCTGGCGATGTATTGAGTCAAGAGGGACTCAATCAGAGAGATGGCCCTCTACTGGCCGTATTGCTGCTGGGTGGGCTGCTGATTCCTAGGAGCATATTGTTGATACTGTTGTGGAGGTTGCTGCTGCTGAAACTGCTGCTGAGGCCTAGCCGGCTGATATATCTGCTGTTGTTGCTGAGCCGGCTGTTGATAAGGCGCTCGGTAGCTAAGGTTGGGATGATTCCGGTTGTTGGGAGAGCAGGCCGGGTTGGAGTTGGTTCGTGGTGGAAAAGGCGCATTCCCTGTAGGATTGTAAAATAATGCGCTCGCCTGATCCAACGGTGGTGAGATGTCACCACCGTCGAACTATCCAAAAACTTCGGACTCCACCGCAACAATCTGTTATGAACCGACGCCACCGGCGCCTACCATCAATGCGGAGATCTGGGTCGACAGCAAGTCAAACTTGCTTGACAATTTGTCGACGTCCTCGACTCTATGGATGCCCCCAGATCTAGGTGTGGCTCTCTCGTCACACCACCGTTCATTGTTGGATGCCATATTTTCAAGAATCTATCCGGCATCTTCTTCTCTTCTCGACATAAAGGACCCTCCAGCCGCGGCGTCCATGGAAGATTTTAAATCGTCCCTCAACCCATTATAAAACAGATTTATGATCTGCCACTTGGGGAGCTCATGGTGGGGACATCTTCTCTGCATCTCCTTGTATCTGGTCCAGGCTTCGTGCAGAGACTCGTGGCTGGCCTGGGAGAAGGAGGAGATCTCACTCCTCAGCTTCATGGTCTTCCCCGGAGGAAAGAACTTCGTCAGGAAAGCATTTGAGAGCTTCTCCCAGGTGTTAAATGTATTCGGGTCCTTCCCCCTAAGCCACGGCTTGGCCTTGTCTCGCAAGGAGAAGGGGAACAGCTTCAGTCGGATCGCCTCAGTTGTGACACCGTTTATCCGGAAGGTGTCACATTTCTCCAAGGAGTCTAAATGCTCAATCGGGCTCGCCATGGGTGCACCCGAGAATTGATCCTGCTGGATCCACGTCACCAAAGATGGCTTAAGCTCGAAGCTTTGGGCCGTAATAGCTGGAGGATGGATGGCGGAGGTGGACTCGATGGAAGGCATCGAGTACTCCAACAGGGACTTGTGAGACGGGGTGTTCTCCCCCATGGCTTCAGGATCCACTCTTCTTCGCTTCTCGGCGGCCAAACGCCTTAGGGTGGCGTTTATCTCTGGATCAACGGGGATCAAGTCGTCGAGACTTCTTGAACTCCTGTGCATGAAAAACAACAAACACCCGTGAAGCGAAAAGTGGGAAAGAAACAGATAAGATAAGAAATAAAAATAAAAATTAAGAAGGTAAAAAGGAAAAAGAAGAATGCAAAAATTATCACGAGGTAGGGATAAGAGCTAGACACTAGGGTTCATGAAATCCAAAAATAACAAGCACGTTGCCTCCCCGGCAACGGCGCCATAAAGCTTGACGCCCCCCGCCAATGCGTGCAATGATAAGATCGGGGGCGTGAGATTTAAATATTTGTAACCGTGAGCGCACGGTGTTGTAGTGTGGCTTGGGGGTCGAACTCAGGGAGGCGTGGATGTGCTTGTGTCAAAGAGGATCAAAATCACCCCATGGTCGAGCTAGCCCAGATCAGATGATGAGTTGTGTCACGCCCCGCTTCCCTAAAATGGAGGCGAGACGTGAAAAGGTCCTCACGAGAGTGGAGCTGTGAAGCCCCAAACCCGATAAGTGTCAATAAAATATAAGCAGGTCCCTGTAACCACAAACGGAACAACAATAATAACACAAGGAGAGACAGAAATAAAATCTCAAATCTCATAAATTGTCCAACATCAAAAATTAAGTTCAACATCCAGAAAAGCCACCAGGCTAAAAGAAAGAGTCTAAAGGCCCAGAACAAGGCCAACAAAAGGGACAACATAACAAAGTATAGGTGCCACGCACCGACAACTACAGCAGTCTAAAACAAAAGAGAAAGCTCAACGAAGACACTAGGACTGGTCCCCAGTGTCCACGTACTCCTCGCCAAACACAGGCTCGGGCTCGGCGTCAGCAAACACCTCATCCTCTACAATGTACTCAGGCTCAGGATCTAACATGTGTCATCCAAAAGAGTAAAGGGGCACATGTCAGCAAGTCTAAAAGACTTGGGCAAGGAAACTGAAAGTAAGGCAAACTAACAACCTAGCAGTTATAGTATGCATGACATGGCAGTTATGGTATAATTGCACAAGTAAGACATGGTGAAACAATAAGTACAAGAGAACAATTATCGGGACAAGTCAAGAGTAGCCAAGCTACTAACAATCTCAATCTTTTCACTAGTCACGTTTCAAGTTGTTTGTAGATGTTTACGCCTTACAGCTGAACGGTTTGGCATTCACGCTGATTGGCCGCTTAACACTACCCCAGAACCCAGAGTTTACGCCTTACCACTGAAGTTGCTGATCGGGCAGACTCCTAGTTGATTGGCCGCTTAACCCTTACCCCTCCCACATGTAAACGAGCCAGGGTCCCTGTACACGAGCTCAGTAAATGAGCCAGGGTTGCCCCACACAAGATCTCGTTTCCTGGATCACAAACCAGGAGCGTATTTCATTTGGCATAGGGGTGCACCTGGCCTCAATCATTACACAAGGTGTAGCGGAGCTACGCAATCACGGGAACACTTAAAGGATGCAATGACATGACAATTAATTTGCGTACCGTTAATAGAAATTAAACATGACATGGTATTTGTGCAACATGGTAAATGTCGGATCTAGCTTCGTTGTCAAGCTGGTTCCTGAAATTGCGCCTAGGCGAGTATCATTTCGTCGCCTAGTCTCTTTTACGCCTACAACAAGCAAATGGCCTAAGACATGGCCCAAAGCCCTAAGAGGCAAGTTTCACTTGCCTAGCACCGAGGATGACGATCAACGAGGGTTCGTCCCACGGACGCTAATCTACGGGGAAGCCGCTGTTATGGAGAAACAATCATCAAAACAACATTCATTTCATTAGGGTTTCACAAAACACAAATGGGTTATGAGGATATTAAGAGATCGAGTTATTACCGTATCAGAAGCGGAAGAACGATGCCGAGCAAGCACGGCAACGGAAGAAACGCTCCGGGAAACCTAGGGTTCAGATCTGGAAGGGATGGGGAAAATCTGGAGAAATGGGGTTTTGGGGATTTTTGGGGGTTGGAGATGGCCTAGGGCATGGTGGTTGGTCAAAATGGAGAGGGGGAGAAGCTCTTGGTGAAGGAGGAAGGCCAGAGGAAGGTTGGGGAAGATCAGAGGTCAAGGGGGAAGGAAAGAAGCCAGGGGAAGAGAAAGAAAGAAAAGAAACAAAGTGGGGTATTTATAGAAAACGACTTGGCGGCTGCCCAGAAATTAGGGTTTCGACACTGATTAATCGGTCAAAGAAGGTTGGCTGACCGACTAGTTTAGCAACTAGTCGGTCGATCGATTAACTGTGACCGACTAACACCAAGCAGCGAAAGTAGGGAAAAATCTGGGTAATGAATTAGTCGGTCTGTGAAGGCCCGTCGACCGACTAGTTTGCAACCTAGTCGGTCGGTGAGTGTTCATGGACCGACTAACGATAAACAGTAACTTAGGTGAAATCTATTGACAGAAACTAGTCGGTCTGAGAGCAAGTTCTGACCGACTAGTTGAGCATCTAGTCAGTCGGTGATTGTTCTTAGACCGACTAAAAGTGAACAGTAACTCCTGAGAAATTAACAAAGCCAACTAGTCGGTCCATGTAGGTTTGCCGACCGACTAAATCGTCATCTAGTCGGTCGGTTCCCCTTCATGTACCGGTTAACGTGCACAAAAAGTTTCGAAATGGAGCGCGAAGCTCCGGGATCGATTCCTAAAACTTCTAGGCTTGATCTAGCAATAAGATATGACCGATATGAAGCCCGTCACGAATGACTTACTCCGAAATCGACGATTCTAAGGAAGAAGCTAGAAAATCACGACGAAACGATCGAAAACGAAAGCTACGGAGACGAAAACCACACATGAGGAGAAAATCCACCAAAACATATATATATAATATAATTAATCCAGATACAAGAAAACCAGTCGTTACAAGTTGTCACGGTAAATGGAATGCAAGGTATAGACAATATAAAGGAAAAACCCGGGACTTTGGTTTCCACTCTATCAAGCGACTCTCACCGATACGGCCTACGGGTAGGATAGCGATCGGAATTAGGGTCTAATGGTGAGACGTTGCCTCTGAAAATGGTACCGGCGTACCATGTGCCTGATATTCTGGTCGGTGCCCAGGATGATACACCGGACTTCCCGGGTTCGATCAGTAGGCACTCCCGTGTCCATTAACACTGATCGACTCCGGGAGCACTAAGCTCGCAACGATAACTCCCAACGTCTCGTCCTGCCGCTCCCGCGCGCTAGGATTCGACGCCTACGCTAAGGGCGTGAGCTATGGCTAGGGAGTCAACCGCCAAGTTTATTCCCCCTTGGCCCGACGGTCAAAGGCGGTCTTTTTCCCGCCGATGACAATAAAACATCCCGTGTAACCATTAGATTCCTAATCCCTATCGATTTCCTAGCCCTATGGACGCATCGGGAAGAGCCCACGAAGGGGTTTCCGCCAAAATCCCAGATTTGGGAACTACTCACACATATTTAGTAAAAAGCGATCTAAACAGAAATTGACCGTAAAAATCATGATCAGACAATAGAAATGCAATGGTTGTAAAGCAATTAAGATAATACTAAAGTTTAACAAAGATCTAAAAACTTACAAAAACTGGGAAATTACAACCGTCACAAAATGAAGAAAACAGCAAAAAATAACCAACTCTCGTTTCTGGAAAACCTAGGGTTCTATATATAGGAAAAGATATCACCCGATCGGTTGACAAGTCAACGGATCGGGTGACCTGCTTCAAACTTTGGCAGCGAGATGCGGGACTTCACCCGGTCAGGATGAACCGGTCGGTTGACATATGAAAGTGACCGGTTGGATCTTGGTGCCGTCGGGTGAGAAGGCCGGTTGAGCTGACCGTGTTTTGGCTTTTGAGATTCAGTTACAGGTGAACCAATCGGGTGAAGGTCACCCGATCGGTTGGCAATCAGCTTCGAATTCCAGAGAGTTTAGGCTTTTGACCCGGTCACTGAACCGACCGGGTGACTTCTTGTGAGCTCCAAGCTGCGTCCGGGTGGTGCACGCGTGCATCACCCGATCGGTTGAAGATGACCAACCGATCGGGTGAGGGGCTGAAAGATGATATCATCGTCGTTTGACCCCCTGGATCACGCGTGACTTCTCCCGTTGCTCCGGAGACTTGCGATATCGTCGTTTTATGTCCCATATGCCAGTAAACTCCTGCAAAATACGGAAAACACGAAAAAGTGAAAGAAAACAAGAAAACACGAGAAAACGAATATAAGACGGCGGTAAAATACGGAAAAACACGGAAGAAAATGTGCGCAAATATATGAAATATAAACGCACGTCGGTCCATTAAAAATTATATTATAATTTTCTGATAGATTTTAATGGCTATCATAATAGTTTTTCTTGAATTATCACCTAATCAATAAAACCAATATAACCATTATCAACTAAACAATTTAGCCAAGCATAACAAAGCAATTAAAATTTATCTCAATAATTTTCTTGCTAAACATGCAACTTAAATTTTATCTCATAATTTTAAGTTACATCAAAAATTATCGCATAATTTGAAAGATTTAATTTTAAAATAAAATAATATCTAATTTTCGAAAACAATTTTCGAAAATAAAAAACGTTGCTTTAAAACAACAATTTTAAAGTTTAAATAAAACCTCCATCTCAAGGAGAAACATGTTGTATCACATACATTTTATAAATTCAAATCTATAGATCAATGTAGACATGGCTCTGATACCACTGTAGGTATCGCTCTGATTTCATTGCAACGATGTTAAGGCACATCATCCATGGCACCTTAGACCCGTCACATGATCCCTCAGGAACTTGTTTTACGGCATGCTTCTCGACAACGCCCAACCCATTATAAGATCCCCATCTTATCGATACTTGGTACGGTAAGAGCGATTACTTCGGGTCAGCTCATAACCCGAGAACACGTACTCAAGCTCAACAAGCTCTGATACCACTGTAGAGTTTTCTAAGTCCTTAGGCCTATAAATTTGACGTCCGGCCTAAGTAGGTCAGACGACGAATACAAAGTAGCAGCGAAAAATAGACTTAAAAACAATTTTAAATCAAAAGCCATAAAGATTAACAACCCTAGCCAAGATCTCTACTATTCCGGGGTTGGGTCCGACAAACACCTAAGAATAGATTTATCTAACATTTGCAATTTATAAACACATGTTTAATTTAAACTACATACCTTTCACTTGTTTTCGCAGAATAAGAAGCATCGTTTTCAGCAACATTTCTTTGGCCCGCGCCGCTTCTCCCATGCTGCACCACGTCCCGAGCCACTCCTTGTCCCGAGCTGAACCGCTTCCCGAATCGTACTGCGTCCCGAGGCGAGCAACACCCTTGTCGACGAGCCAACTACCCATCGAAGAAGATTTCACCTTGAGTGGATCCTTTGTCAAGACATCGGATCCAATCCGAGCTCCTTCATAGCTTTGCTAGAGCCCAAACAGGAGTAAGGAAGAAATTTAGGGAGAAAGAGAATATTTAATTTAAGCTCAGATCCGGGCTTACTCACGTTTAATGGAGCTACTCAGATCTGGTGCTTGGGACGAGTTTCAAGGAGGGCACTCTGCCTCTATTTAGATAGGCGGCCGACCCGTCCCCTTCACTCCACATCCGATGTGGGACTATTAATTTTGAGGGATAAACTAATTTATGTTTGGCTTTCACAAAGGCCAAACTTTGGCGAATTTTTCCTCTCTCACCATGAGCTTCGCAAGTGATACAACCTATCAAATCGAAGAGGGTTGAATGGTGAACACGTAGCAAGAAACAACACTCCATTCCGAGTCTGTTTGACCCCTCAAACGAGTGTCAAAAGTTGACCAAAAACTTAGATTTTCGCAAAAACGAGCTGCCAGGAATAAGGAGCCAGATTAGGGTCCAAACCCTAAGTTGTGGGCCCATGGAGTGGGTCCCACTGAGAAGCACGCGCCCAGCCTGGGCGCGTGTTGGGCACGCGCCCCCACTGGTGCGGGCAGGCGGGCCCCGCCTGCATGAAGCGGGCCGGCCTGCACCAGTTGCCAGCAGGCACAGGCACCCACCCTGCTAAGCGGGCGTGGGTGCCCGCTCATCTAATTTTAAACCTTAATCAACCCATTTGGGATTTCATACGTATGTTGAATTGTTCCTAGCTATCCAGCATCCCTTATTAAACTGATTGCACTCCCCCCTCTCACATTCTCTCTCCCCAACCATCTAATTCTATCCCATTCCTAGATCTATTTAGCAATACCCTAGCTTTCTATTTCCTCCCACGCAAGAGGCCATCACCCAGCCGCCATCAACATGAAACCCACGGCTTCCCCACCTCATCGACTACCCATGATCGCCGGCCTCTCCGGCCAACCCCACACCGTCGGCAAGGCCCCCAACTTCGGCCTCCTCTTCCACAACGCAGCCGCAACCACCACTCTCCTCCACGGCACCCTCCTCAGCCCACAAAACCGCCGTTAAACACCATGATCACCGGCCACCCCGGCCAAGCTTCGCCCCTGACCTCCTTGCTCCGACGAACCCCGACCCAGGCCATCAGTGCATCTCCTCTACTCCCTGGCACATCAGCAGGCCGCAGCAACCCCCTTAACCGCCCAGAAATCCGCCCAGTTTCGCCCTCCGGTCAACTTTACTTCGCCCTCCGGCCACCCGAGTCCCCTCCGACCATGCTCTGCCCGCCCGAACTCCCCATGGCCGTCGTGAACATCTCTCCCCTCCACAAACCCACGGCAGCACTTGCTCCGGTCTCTCCCCCTCCACGAACCACCAAACGACCTCCTCTCCCATTCAAAATAGCACGGCACTTCCATTGGCTGCCGACCGTAGCTGCCGGTGACTTGCTCCGGCCAAGCCCCGCCTTGCACAGCCCGACTTCTCCCCTAGCTGCCGCACAAAACCACTTGGAATCCTCCTTCATCCTCTAAGCATTCGACCACCTCTCTTACCGGCCATCTCCTCCACGCAAACAGGCCGCATCCTCCACTTTTCACCCACGGCAGCCCCTCTCCCCATAAAACTGCCATCATCTACCCAAACAAGCCCGTGCACCCACAAATCTACCGTTAATTCACCTGACAGCCCCTTCATCCACTTGCCGTGTTCCCTGTTGTGCCGTGGCCGTGCACAACTCGACAGCGGGCCATAGAACGGCGTACAGCTGTCCTCCCTCTCCGCGTCGCTGTTCGGTAATGGTGCCGCTACCCGGCTGGTCGTCGTTCGTTGTCGCTGTCGTCTGCCGTTGACGTTGTTCGCTGCTGTGCAGTGGACCGTCACACGCTTCTGTTAATTCAACCCCTGACGTCGCGATCCGACGTTAGTGTAGCTCTCGCGTCGTGTGAGGGTATATTTCTAACTGTAGGAACCCCAACCATCGCATGTTAATTCAAGATTAAAAATGATTATTTTTACTGCTTTGTAACTCACTAATCCAACTTAATAATACGGGACTGTAGGCTGTTTGTTGGACTGAGCGTGGGAGCTCTGAACGTTGTGAATCTGTGATTGGACTTTGAGAATTGTGATATCAGCATGTATTTCAGGCAAGTGAAACTTGCCAACCTGTGTTTAGGACATGTTTTAGGCTATCCCTCGTTTTTAGCGTAAAAGAGACTAGGCGATGAAATTATAGTCGCCTAGACGCAACTTCAAGATCTAGCTTGACGACGAAGCTAGATCTGACACCCTGCCATGCCATTCATACATTTTGCCTGTCACGTTTAATTTCTATATCTGTACGCACTTTATTTGTCCTCTTTCCATGCCATGCATCCTAACATGTCATTCCATGCTTGAATGTTTACCTTCGTAGCACACGCTACTTGTACTTCATTGTTGAGGCTAGGCACTTGCATTGCAGGGACAATCCTATGCCAAATACACTTCCTGGCTCGTGAACCAGAAGCGGGTTAGATGTGTTGGTCAAAAGCCAATGCCCAATTACACATGGAGGGGTATGGTTAAGCGATCACTTGAGCTTAGGAGTTGGCCCGTACAGCCGCCCCAGCCAAAGGGCGTAAACTCTGTGCACGACGTGCTTACTTGTCTTGTAAATCCATGTGAATATTTTAGTAGCCTTACTACCCTCGCCTTGTCATACTTGTTGCACTTCTTACTTGTTGCATCCATGCCTTAAACTGCCATGTCATCGCATATTTTAGAACTGCTAGGTTGTTTCCCTTTCTTTTAGTTTCCTTGCACAAGTCTTTTGTAGACTTGCTGACATGCGCCCTCGTCTCTTTGGGTGTCGCATGTTAGTTGCTGAGCCAGAGCCCATTGCTGAGGAAGAATAGATTGCAGGTGTTGAGTTCGAGGACACTGGAGACCAGTCCTAGAGCTCTTTCTAGTTGATGTTGCTTTCTTCTTAGTCGTTGTTAGGCTGTCAGTGCATAGTACCTCTCTTTTCATGTAGATTTTATGTATTAAGTCGGCCATGCTTTAGGCCTCTTTTCAGACTCTTTTACTTTTCTTTACGACTTGTCTCTGAATGTTTGGAAAAATCTGGGATGTTATTGGTGGAGTTTTATTTCTGCTTTAAATTATTATTATCTTTGTTTCGCTTCGTGGTTGCAAGGACCTGGTTATTGGAAGTGTCTTTTTTTCAGACGCTTATGAGACTTGTAGCCTCACAGCTCCAAGTCTGAGCGGACCTCATCACGCCTCGCCTCCCGTTAATGGGAAGCGGGTCGTGACAGGTTTTGTTGGTGGCCCATGCAGGTCCTTTTGCAACTGCGAATTATCGGGACAACGATAATAATAAAAACATTCATTAATTATTTGAAACATTCGAGTCGTAAAATCTGAGTCTAATAAGAGTGTTTTTCGTGTCCTAGGTGGCTGGAAGACGTGTTGCCCGAGCATCTATCTCAGCTTAGTAGGGAAATCCGCAGATCAGGACTATAGTAAGACTTAGTTAGACGTCTGTGCTGGCTAGTTAGAGGCCCCGGATTGTTAGCTAGACTCCATGCTAGAAAGTGATATAATCGTCATAGGAGTTACCTTAGTGGTTATTGCCTAGCTCTGACCATATTAGACTTCTAGAATTTCCTTAGTCGTTCGCTTGGGTCCATCAATTTCGGGCCAAGCCGAACGCAGTTCATTACAGTCTAGTTCTTTAGAAAGGCTTAGCGCTAAGTTTCCTAATATTTAGTTGCTCGACCATAGGAGATTCCCGTAGATTTTCCTGAGTCATATCATAGGCGTGTTTATGTTTCGATCATGCGACCATATTCCTTGCCCTCGATTCACGAGATCGCCTCATGACGATCGTCGTTAATTTTCGAATCTCTTCATTACAAATCTTGAATCTTCTGAAAGTATTTTTGATATTCCTCATTCGCTAAGTTTAAACTCGTTTGAAAACTTTTAATATATATATATATATATATATATATATATATATATATATATATATATTAAAACACATATTTAGACTTCATGCTCTTCCGTTGACTTAAATTCATTTTTTTTTCTTTTTTTGAATTTCGAAACTTTTGTCGAGATTTTTGATTACTATTTTATAATATTTTTTCCAGTCTATACTTTTCATACCTATATAAATATCTTGTCCCTTTTCATATACTAATTTTATTATAAACCGTACTTCTATTTTTCCCTAATTCAATTTATACTTTTCTTTTCTTACTTATGCCATTAAAACTTATTCGAATAACTCATCGAGCTTACCTTTAATATACTTTTCTAAGTTACATGGGACTTCAGCATTCAGCGTGTCGATTTTATACTAATCATTTTTCTACTTCAAAATTTTGTAAAATACTTTCTCCATTTAAATTTATCTACAATTGTAAAATAATTCATTCATCTCCATACTCATTATTCTGCGTCTAATTCTTATGTCGTGATTTAACTTTCATGTTACCCTTCTACGTTTTATAAGGATATTATTATATTTTTATTTTATAACTTACATTTTAGTATATCCTTACCTCGTATTTTTATATCTTTCTTCCCTACTTGATTATTCTGAATTATATTTTGCTCCACCCAACCAAGCTATTCCCTTGTATGTCGCCTCATCTGAACCCGTTCATCCCGATCTAGTTTCATTTCAATTCCGATTTCGGTTTCCTCACTATTGTTTAGTTATCACATTAGTGCTTATTGTTGCCTACGTTAACCTTAATATAGTATGGTGGGCCCATTAGTATAGATTGTGATGTCGTTGTAGTGCATATAGTTACATGGTAAATATAAAATTGTATGTGTATTAGTATTTATAAATAGGTGTGTGGATAGCTACTCCACTCTAGGGATGCTTGTGTATATAAGAATTAGAGTTGGAATGTCTACTGGAGGTGTATGTAGTTGGAGATACTTAATAATGGTTGAAATAATATGTTGGTAAAGTTATGTGTATATTAGGTAAAATGATACTAGGGTACTTATAATTAAATGTGCATGACCTATTATTCGATCTATATGTTAGTACGTGTGGGCACGTGCTCGTATGTATGTATGTTCTTACTATATGAATATGTGTGGTATACGTACGGTAATAGGGTAATAAATTTTGTTTGGTATTGCTTGCCTTTACTGGATGTTGTGTGTGTGCGTGTATACCTCGAGGTAGACACGATTATTGAATGTAGTAACTATGTATGGATAGGTATATGCAGTGGTATATTAATATATGTATATTGATATGGTGTTATATATTATATATATGTGACTATACGATGAATGCATGTGTAGAGGGGTGTATCATGATTATGTACGTGTACTGATAATGTAATATTATTATGGTTTGTAAAGTAATTGCATTTTATGGTGTTATTTGATTAAATATAAAGTTATGATTGATATTGTGATATGTATGTGTAGTACGTTGGTAGGTGTGTGTGTGTGTATATGTATATATTAGAGTGTTGTGTTGGTGTAGGTATAAGTATCGTGTTATGTATATAGAGTATTCTGATATGGGTTTTGAGTCTCACTCAAGTTTGAGTGGGTATACTCTAAGTACATTGTTACATATGTCTGTGGTTGCGTGTAGTACCATGAATATTACGATGGATGATGTATGTATAGTGATAGGATTGTTTGTGCCTGGTTGTGTTACGCACATGATTGTGGGTGGCTATACTAGTATGTAGTTATAGGTGTTGGTCTTGTGGTATAGTTATTTACTAAGGACTTGCCTGTGTGAATATATATGTGCTAGCTAAACTAAGTGTGTAGATGTGCTGAGTATATAGTGGTGTGAAGGAATGTTATATTAGCGTGCGTGGGTGTGCACCATGCACGGGTAAGTATGTGCTTAGTTATAGGTATTTGTAATTATGGTATGTGTGATGAGTCTTGAATATAGTTATAGGACCGTATGTGATGTGAATATATGGTGAAGTATCTGCGTGCATTTAAATGACAATATATATTTGTGAAATTCTAGTAATGGTGAATGTATATTAGATATAGTAAACTTGATTTAATGATGGTATGGTGTGATTACATGTGTTGATGTGCTTGGTGTTGGATGTATACTAGGAAATATTAGGGAGTAGTATACCCATGTTTGTTTTGTGCATAGGTAGTTATCTATACGTGAAGTACTACGATTGTATTTGCTGGTGTGAACTATTTATTTGTTTGTGAGTATGTGTACCATGGTATGTAATAAGTGTTTAATATCTATATAAGGATGTACGTGACTATATGAATGATTGAAATACGTGTATGAATTTGACTGACTATGATAGGTATAAGTGTATAATGTGCGTGAATATATACATGATAGTAGTGTTAATGTTTGACTACCTAGTGCATATGTTAGCACTTGTAATGACTATACCTGGCTTGAATTATAATGTGATATGATTGGGGTGGTTACTAGAGCGACTAGATATGTTAGAAAGTCCGAGGACGGACTTTGTCCTAAGGTGTGTAGGATGTCACGGCCGGTACTCACTATTCGTAATACGGCTGTGCGTATAGCAATTTCGGTACCTGATTGGTTTTGTTGCTTTGTAAGAGAGTCGTGTCGTTGATGTCGATAGGGCCGTAGCACCTTCGTTGCATCCTTAGCAAGCCAACCCCCGATGTGTGCCCAACTTAGATTTCTGTCGCCTTTGGACACCGTATCCTTTGTACGCGTATTTTCCTTGAAGTTCGCGTATTCTTCTTAGCCTTATCTCTCATTCGAAACGCATGATGTGATATGCCGTTGTAACCCTTTGGAAGAGTATTTTTTTGTGGAATTATTTTGGAACGTCATTTCACGGGCCGTTCTCCCACAAAATAACTTTGTTTGAAGAGGTGTCATAGCTGCCCCCTTCGTCGCTAGACCTTTCTATTTTTAGTTCCTTCTCCATTGCCCTTGCCCGCGACCAATCTTCTTAGTCTCGTTTCTCTCGTCGACACGGTCGACCCAGTATTTTTATTATATTTTTCGGACGCCGTTTAGTTGGCCAATCACTCTAATCACATCCAACTTGTAATTAGCCTAGCTAATCTCTAATTTCAAACCTTAATCAACCCATTTGGGATTTCATACGTATGTTGAATTGTTCCTAGCTATCCACCATCCCCTATTAAACTGATTGCACTCCCCCCTCTCACATTCTCTCTCCCCAACCATCTATTTCTACCCCATTCCTAGATCTATTTAGCAATACCCTAGCTTTCTATTTCCTCCCACGCAAGAGGCCATCACCCAGCCGCCATCAACATGAAACCCATGGCTTCCCCACCTCATCGACTACCCATGATCGCCGGCCTCTCCGGCCAACCACACACCGTCGGCAAGGCCCCTAACTTCGGCCTCCTCTTCCACAACGTAGCTACACCCACCACTCTCCTCCGCGGCACCCTTCTCAGCCCACAAAACCGCCGTTAAACACCATGATCGCCGGCCACCCAGGCCAAGCTTCGTCCTTGACCTCCTTGCTCCGACGAACCCCGACCCAGGCCATCAGCGCATCTCCTCTACTACCTGGCGCATCAGCAGGCCACAGCAATCCCCTTAACCGCCCAGAAATCCGCCCAGTTTCGCCCTCCAGCCATCTTTACTTCGCCCTCCGGCCACCCGAGTCCCCTCCGCCCATTCTTTGCCCTCCCGGACTCCCCATGGCTGCCGTGAACATCTCTCCCCTCCAGAAACCCATGACAGCACTTGCTCTAGTCTCTCCCACTCCAGGAACCACCAAACAACCTCCTCTCCCCTTCAAAATAGCACGGCACTTCCATTGGCTGCCGGTCGTAGCTACCGGTGACTTGTTTCGGCCAAGCCCCGCCTTGCACAGCCCGACTTCTCCCCTAGCTGCCGCACAAAACCACTTGGAATCCTCCTTCATCCTCTAAGCATTCGACCACCTCTCTTACTAGCCATCTCTTCCACGCAAACAGGACGCATCCTCCACTTTTCACCCACGACAGCCCCTCTCCCCATAAAACTACCATCATCTACCCAAAACAGCCCGTGCACCCACAAATCTGCCGTTAACTCACCCGACAACCCCTTCATCCACTTGCCGTGTTCCCTGCTGTGCCGTTGCCGTGCACAACTCGACAGCGGGCCGTAGAACGGCGTACAGCTATCCTCCCTCTCCGCATCGCTGTTTGGTGATCGTGCCGCTACCCTGCTGGTGGTCGTTCGTTGTCGCTATCGTCCGTCGTTGACGTTGTTCGCTGCCGTGCAGTGGATCGTCGCACGCTTCTGTTAATTCAACCCCTGACGTCACGATCCGACGTCAGTTTAGCTCTCGCGTCGTGTGAGGGTATATTTCTGACTGTAGGAACCCCAACCATCGCATATTAATTCAAGATTAAAAACGATTATTTTTACTGCTTTGTAACTCACTAATCCAACTTAATAATACGGGACTGTAGGCTGATTGTTAGACTGAGCGTGGGAGCTCTGGACATTATGAATCTGTGATTGGACTTTGAGAATTGTGATATCAGCACGTATTTCAGGCAAGTGAAACTTGCCAACTTGTGTTTAGGCCATGTTTTAGGCTATCCCTACGAAGCTAGATCTGACATCCTGCCATGCCATTCATACATTTTGCCTGTCACGTTTAATTTCTATATCTGTGCGCACTTTATTTGTCCTCTTTCCATGCCATGCATCCGAACATGTCATTCCATGCTTGAATGTTTACCTTCGTAGCACACGCTACTTGTACTTCCTTGTTGAGGCTAGGCACCTGTGTTGCAGGGACAATCCTAAGCCAAATACACTTCCAGGCTCGTGAACCAGAAGCAGGCTACATGTGTTGGTCAAAAGCCAATGCCCAATTACACGTGGAGGGGTATGGTTAAGAGATCACTTGAGCTTAGGAGTTGGCCCGTACAGCCGCCCCAGCCAAAGGGCGTAAACTATGTGCACGACGTGCTTACTTGTCTTGTAAATCCATGTGAATATTTTAGTAGCCTTGCTACCCTCGCCTTGTCATACTTGTTGCACTTCTTACTTATTGCATCCATACCTTAAACTGCCATGTCATCGCATATTTTAGAACTGCTAGGTTGTTTCCCTTTCTTTTAGTTTCCTTGCACAAGTCTCTTGTAGACTTGCTGACATGCGCCCTCGTCTCTTTGGGTGGCGCATGTTAGTTGCTGAGCCAGAGCCCGTTGCTGAGGACGAACAGGTTGCAGGTGTTGAGTTCGAGAACACTGGAGACCAGTCCTAGAGCTCTTTCTAGTTGATGTTGCTTTCTGCTTAGTCGTTGTTAGGCTGTCGGTGCGTAGTACCTCTCTTTTCATGTAGATGTTATGTATTAAGTTGGCCATGCTTTAGGCCTCTTTTCAGACTCTTTTACTTTTCTTTACGACTTGTCTCTGAATGTTTGGAAAAATCCGGGATGTTATTGGTGGAGTTTTATTTCTGCTTTAAATTATTATTATCTTTGTTTCGCTTCGTGGTTGCAAGGACCTGGTTATTGGAAGTGTCTTTTTTAAGACGCTTATCAGACTTGTAGCCTCATAGCTCCAAGTCTGAGCGGACCTCATCACGCCTTGCCTCCCGTTTATGGGAAGCGGGTCGTGACAGGTTTTGTTGGTGGCCCATGCAGGTCCTTTTGCAACTGCGAATTATTGGGACAACGATAATAATAAAAACATTCATTAATTATTTGAAACATTCGAGTCGTAAAATCTGAGTCTAATAAGAGCGTTTTTCGTGTCCTAGGTGGCTGGAAGACGTGTTGCCCGAGCATCTATCTCAGCTTAGTAGGGAAATCCACAGATCAGGACTATAGTAAGACTTAGTTAGACGTCTGTGCTGGCTAGTTAGAGGCCCCTGATTGTTAGCTAGACTCCATGCTAAAAATTGATATAATCGCCATAGGAGTTACATTAGTGGTTATTGCCTAGCTCTGACCATATTAGACTTCTAGAATTTCCTTAGTCGTTCGCTTGGGTCCATCGATTTCGGGCCAAGCCGAACGCAGTTCATTACAGTCTAGCTCTTTAGAAAGTCTTAGCGCTAAGTTTCCTAATCTTTAGTTGGTCGACCGTATGAGATTTCCGTAGATTTACTGAGTCATATCCTAGGTGTGTTTACGTTTCGATCGTGCGACCATGTTCCTTGCCCTCGATTCACGAGATCGCCTCATGGCGATCGTCGTTAATTTTCGAATCTCTTCATTACAAATCTTGAATCTTCTGAAAGTATTTTCGATATTCCTCCTTCGCTAAGTTTAAACTCGTTTGAAAATTTTTAATATATATATATACACACATATTTAGACTTCTTGCTCTTCCGTTGACTTAAATTCATTTTTTTTCTTTTTTTTGAATTTCGAAACTTTTGTCGAGATTTTTGATTACTATTTTATAATATTTTTTCCAGTCTATACTTTTCATACCTATATAAATATCTTGTCCCTTTTCATATACTAATTTTATTCTAAACCGCACTTCTATTTTTCCCTAATTCAATTTATAATCTTCTTTTCTTACTTATGCCATTAAAACTTATGCGAATAACTCATCGCGCTTACCTTTAATATACTTTTCTAAGTTACATGGGACTTCAGCATTCAGCGTGTCGATTTTATACTAATCATTTTTCTACTTCAAAATTTTGTAAAATACTTTCTCCATTTAAATTTATCTACAATTGTAAAATAATTCATTCATCTCCATACTCATTATTCTGCGTCTAATTCTTATGTCGTGATTTAACTTTCATGTTACCCTTCTACGTTTTATAAGGATATTATTATATTTTTATTTTATAACTTACATTTTAGTATATCCTTACCTCGTATTTTATATCTTTCTTCCCTACTTGAGTATTCTGAATTATATTTTGCTCAACCCAACCAAGCTATTCCCTTGTATGTCGCCTCATCTGAACCTGTTCATCCCGATCTAGTTTCATTTCAATTCCGATTTCGGTTTCCTCACTATTGTTTAGTTATCACAAGAGTGCTTATTGTTGCCTACGTTAACCTTAATATAGTATGGTGGGCCCATTAGTATAGATTGTGATGTCGTTGTAGTGCATATAGTTACATGGTATATATAAAATTGTATGTGTGTTTGTCACGCCCCGCTTCCCTAAAATGGAGGCGAGACGTGAAAAGGTCCGCACGAGAGTGGAGCTGTGAAGCCCCAAACCCGATAAGCGTCAATAGAACGTAAGCAGGTCCCTGTAACCACAAACGGAACAACGATAATAACACAAGGAGAGACAGAAATAAAATCTCAAATCTCAGAATTTGTTCAACATTAAAATTTAGTTCAACATCCAGAAAAGCCACCAGGCTAAAAGAAAAAGTCTAAGGGCCCAAACATGGCCAACAAAAGTACAAACAAAGGTGTCACACACCGACAACTAACGGGAAACCTAAAACAAAAGGAAACAGCAAGATCATAAGAAGGATCACCGGTATTCTCAAACTCCTCGCCAAACAACAGAATCAGGCACGAACTCCACGAACTCGTCGCCCTTAACAACAATCTCAGGCTCGGTGACTAACATGCGACACCCAAAGAGAAAGGGGCACATGTCAGCAAGTCTATAAATACTTAGGCAAGGAAACTGAAAGGAAAGTAAACTAGCAGTTCTAAAAACATGCATGACATGGCAGGTTTAGTATGAGTGCACAAGTAAGACGTGGTGTAACAATAAGTGCGAGAGAACATTTATCACGGCATGTCAAGAGTAGCCAAGCTACTAACAATCTCAATCTTTTCACTAGTCACGTTTTCAAGTTGTTTGTAAATGTTTACGCCTTACAGCTAAATGGTTTGTCATTCACGCTGAGTGGCCGCTTAACAACTACCCCAGAACCCAGAGTTTACGCCTTACAACTACAGTTGCTGATCGGACAGACTCCCAGTTGAATGACCGCTTAACTCTTATCCCATCCCACACGTAAACAAGCCAGGGTCCCTGTACATGAGCCAAGTAAATGAGCCAGGGTTGCCCCGCACGGGAGCTTGTTTTCTATATCACGAATCAGGAAGTATTTGGCGTAGAGGACACCTAGCCTCAATATCGAGCGTTGGGGTTAGCAACTCATTATGCTCGCTTCTGGTCACGAGCCAGGAAGTACAAGTATTGTAGCGTGTGCTACGCGATCACGGGAACATTTAAAGAATGCAATGGCATGACAATTAATTCGCGTACCGGTAATTGAAATTAAACATGGCATGGTAGTTTTATGCAACATGATAAATGACGGATCTAGCTTCGTTGTCAAGCTAGTTCCTAAATTTGCGCCTAGGCGAGTATCATTTCGTCGCCTAGTCTCTTTTACGCCTACAACAAGCAAATGTCCTAAGACATGGCCTAAAACCCTAAGTGGCAAGTTTCACTTGCCTAGCACCGAGGATGACGATCAACGAGGGTTCGTCTCACGGACGCTAATCTACGGGGAAGTCGCTGTTATGGAGAAACAATCATCAAAACAACATTCATTTCATTAGGGTTTCACAAAAACACAACGGGTCATGAAAACATTAAGAGATCGATTATTACCGTATCGGAAGCGGAAGAATGATGCCGAGCAAGCACTGCAACGGAAGAAACGCTCCAGGGAACCTAGGGTTCAGATCTGGAAATGGATGGAGAAGTTTGGAGAAATGGGGGTTTTTGGGGAATTTTGGGGGTTTGATGAAAGTTTGAGGAAGATGAGAGGTAGAATGTGTTAAGTGAGGGTTTGGATGATGGATTTTGGGCTTGGGATGAAGGAATAATGGTTTGAGGTAGTAGGGGGCTCAATGGGGGAGAAATTAGGTTTAGAGTTGAAGAAGAAGAAGAAGAAAATGTTTGGGAGGGGTTTAAATAGGAAGTGATGGCGGCTGCCCAGAAATTAGGGTTTCGACACTGATTAGTCGGTCAAAGAAGGTTGGCTGACCGACTAGTTTGGGAACTAGTCGGTCGGTCGAATAACTGTGACCGATTAAGAGCAAACAGTAACTCCTGAAGGAAAAATGAGCTTTGAATTAGTCCGTCTGTGAAGGCTTGTCAACCGACTAGTTTGAGAACTAGTCGGTCGGTGAGTGTTCATAGACCGACTAAGAGTAAACAGTAACTCGGCTGGGAAGATGATCAGTGAACTAGTCGGTTGAAGAACAATGGCTGACCGACTAGATTACAATCTAGTCGGTCGAAAGATGTTCTCAGACCGACTAAAGATAAACAGTAACTCCTGAATTATAATCAAAGACCACTAGTCGGTCCATGAAGGATTACCGACCGACTAGATCTCAATCTAGTCGGTTGGTTCTCCTTCTTGAACCAACTAACGTGCACGAAAAGTGTCGAATCGGAGCGCGAAGCCCCAGGAAGATTTCTACGGCTTCTAGGATCGATTTATACTCTAAGATATGAGCGATAAGAAGCTCGTCATGAGTGACTTACTCCAAGATCAACGATATAAGGAAGAGACTAGAAAATCACAACGAAACGATCGAAAACGAAAGCGACGGAGATGGGAAATCACGCATACGGGAAAATCCACCAAACATATATATATATATATATATATATATATATATATATATATATCATCGATAACACTAACATAGAAAAACCAGTCGTTACATCCTCCCCAACTTAAAATAAAGTCCGTCCTCGGACTTTCTAACATATCTAGTCGCTTTCGTAACTACCCTCAATCAATATCACATTAATATTCAACCACGTATAGTCATTTCAAGTGCTTAAATACGCACTAGGTAATCAAATGTTAACACCACTATCACGCACATCATACACTTATACTTATTACAATCAGTCAATTTCATACACGTATTTCATTCATTCATATAGTCACAACATCCTTATATAACTATTAAATACTTATTACACACCATGGTGCACCTACTCAAAAACGACCAAATAGTTCACGCCACATGTAGATAACTGCATATGAACCACAATAATAAGGATACACTACTCCATATATCTCCAAGTGTACATCCAATACCAAACAATCAACATGTGTAGTCGCACCACGCCGTTATTCAAACAAGTCTTACTATATCTAATACACATTCACCATTACTATAACTTCACAAATATAGTCATTCAAAGTGCATGTAAATATTTCACCATATCTTCACATCACATACGGCCCTATAACTATACTCACGACACGCCCAACATATCATAGTCACCAAAACTTATAACTAGGCACATACTTACCCGTGCATGGTGCACACCCATACATGCTAACATTTCATCCATGTATACCAATCATACAATTTCAAACTCAGTACATTGACACGCTTAGTTTAGCTAGCACACATACGTTCACACGGACAAGTCCTTAGTAAATATCTATACCACAAGACCAACACCTATAGCTATATACTGGTTAGTGACCCACAATCATGTGCGTATCACAACCAGAAACAAACAATCCACACATTATACATACATCATCCATCACTATACACCAACCACATACATATACACCAACGTACATAGGGTATACCCACTCAAGCTTGAGTGAGACTCAAAATCATAGCAGAGTATTCTATATACGTAACACAGCATCCATACATATACCAATGCTATCTAATGCATACATGTCTACCAACACAACCACATACATATCTAAATGTCAACACCCTTAATATCTAATCAGGTAATATCGCATATTTCAATCACTTCATATACCATGATATTATTACAAACATTAGCACACCTATAATTACATTATTCCCCCTAATAAGTACAGTCATCGTATAGTCACATACATGTATCATATATTCATACCATATCCATCCATCTATAATTGGCACACCAATACACTTACTTCATCCATTAGTTAAGATACACAGTAGTCGGGTATGCCTCATGGTATACACGCACACAACATCCACAAAAGCAAGCAATACCAATCAAAATTATATTTCTACTACCACAGGTATATCATCTATATACTCTAGCAGCGAACACATGACTACTCGCGTCTACGCACAATACGTAACTACGTACGAGCACACACTCACGCGTACAACACATAGGTCACATAATAGGCCTACTCACTTAACTATATGTACACCCATTATTATCACACCTAACACACATATAGCTTTATCAATCATATCATTTCAACCATCATAAGTATCCCCCACTACATACACTCTATTAGACATTCCAATACAGAATTTTATATATAGACGCCCCTAGAGTGGTATAGCTATCCTCGCACATATCCATAAATATTAACACACTTACAATTTCATAACATCATGAATAACTCTAAGTATATATATAGCACACAATAGGCAAGCATTATCATACTATAGGGGGTACACTCATTCAAGCCTACATACTCAATTTAGGTACATACACTACGACAACAACACCAAAAGTCTAAGGACCCACTACTAAACTGGCATGACGTAAATAATGGCAAACACTAGGGGAATTACTAAGTAGAAGGAAGGAAACCAAGATTAGATGGCGCAACGAAACAAGATCGTAAAAATGGGTTCAGGTAGGGCGGGGACAAGGAGGTAAATAGATCAAGTGGAACGGAGATATAATTGTGGATGTTTAGTCGGGGAAGAAAGACGTAAACATTACTCTCATAAGTTTTCGGAAATGGTACGTGAATAGCGAAAGTCAAAAACACTAAAAGTATAAAACGGTCATATTTTGAAAAGTTGGAGTTCTCCTCCGCATAAACGATATTTGAAGATCGATAAAATAAGTTGTTCAAAATAAGTTTGAGTTGAATACACATAATAGGAGGAAATGATTTATTGGCTTAACGGAAATCATTATGAAAGGAAGTAAAGCGTTCATACGCACATTAAGGACGTAGTTTTAGAAAATATTATACGGCAATGATTTAACAATGTTGGCAAAAGTTTCGAAACGAAATTAAATTAACGAAAGAATTTTAAACTTGTGCTAAATACTTTCAAAGTCTTTAAGCCAGGAAACAGCTTAAATAATCAATATTGAAACCACCTTTTAGTGTAACCAGGATTTGCCAAAAGAAATAGTTTTACACAAAGCTCTTAACATACGGGCTAATGAGCCTAGCACGGATATATGAAAATATTCGAAATTCAATTTAGTTTAGAAATTATTCTAAAAGCACGTATGGTGAACGGAAAACTTAGTAGTAGGTTTATCAAAATTTGTAATAAGCTTAAAAACCAAATTATGGAAGGTCCAGGTCGGAAAATGGTTACGAAAACGTAATTTTCCAAAAATTGTAACAGAGAAAATGTTGAACATATCTTTGGTTTGTTGAAAGCTAAAATCATGTGTGACTCGGAAGGTATATTAAGGGAGCGTGATGAATCATTTGAATGACATAAATAAGAAAGGAAAAGCTTATAAATCGAATTGGGAAAAATAGAAATATGCTCAGAACTAAATTGATATATGAAAAGGGATGAGGTATTTAAATAGGTATGAAAGTAAAGGCTGGAAAAACATTATAAACAGTAATCAAATCTCGTCAAAACTTTCGAAATTCAAATAAATAAATAAATTTAAGTCAAAGAAGGGTATGAGGTATAAGTATATACATTTTAAAGTTCCGAACAAATGTAAACTTAGGAAAAGGAAGTCGAAAGGATACCTTCAGAAAAGTCAAGATTTGCAACGGAGAGGTTCGAAAATAATTTATGGCAGTAGCTTAATACAATACTTCGGCAGAAATGGAATCCGATCAACTATAGTGTGAAAATTTAGGCCCATGCTAAGTGCTTACAAGTTTTAAAACTGAAGAGAAATTCCAAATAAATAACATTTAAAATACTTTTTAGAGGGACCCGGATTTGCCAAACAACTGATTTATACAAGACCTTAAAGTACGAGTAAAATGAACCCAGTACTGAAATATGAAAATAATCGAAGTTCTATTTATCTTGGAAGACATTCTAAAGCAACCAAAATTATATTAAAAAAATTTTTATTAAAAAAACCCAAATACGAGAAATATTGGTTAGCAAAAGCTACAAGATTAAAAATTTCAACCAATAGACTTCAAAACCTACGAAAGGATTTTAACTCGATCGAATATGGAGGAATTAAATATTCAAGAAGGGGGGTAGTCATCAAGAATTGCTTCTACACGAAGCTCCAGGATATAATGCACATTAATGCACCAGAGTCAAGAGGACTCGTGCCAGAAACGTGCAAACCCAAATCACACTTAACAACCAGCCTAGAAATCAAACCCTATTCTAGCAAACATAACATATTCAAGCAACCAAACATATTCCAGCAAACAAGACTATCTAAAGGAAGAAGGCAACCAGACTGAGGGTCACCTGCAATAATCTCGTCCACAGTCTCAGCCTCAACTACAGTCATCAGGGAGGCCTGCCGAAAAGCCTGCTTCTGTGGAACAAGGGCTGCCCCACGTTTAACAGCTATGGGTGCATTTCGTAGTTGAGCTCCGACTGGCGCTTTCCCCAGACGCCTAGCCCTCGGACAGTCCTTTAAGGTATGCGCTGCGACGCCACAAATCAAGCACTGGCCCAGCCTCCACCTGCACTGTTCCTTCTTATGACCAATCTTGCCACAATGATGGCACACCTTCCGACTCGGCCCAGCTTCCGATGCTTGCTGCTGCGTAACTCCATCTGATGCCTTCTGCAGCAGATTTGCATGCCGACAATCCTTCGCCAAATGAGTAGCACCACCACAAACCAAACACTGACCTAGAAAGCTTCTGCACGACCCCTTGACGTGCCCGGTCTTGCCGCAGAAATAGCAAACCTTCCGAGTAGATCCACCACTAGCTCGGATCTGACGTCTTCTAACCATCTAGCGCCATAGAAACGGACCAAAATTAGACTCAAAGCTTATTGACTCGGATGCCGAACTTAGCTCATTGGACATTCTAATATTATTATCGTTATTCCGATATTCGCAGTTACAGAAGAGAGGACCTGCATGGGCCACCAACAAAACCTGTCACGCCCCGCTTCCCTAAAATAGAGGCGAGACGTGAAAAGGTCCGTACGAGAGTGGAGCTGTGAAGCCCCAAACCCGATAAGCGTCAATAGAACGTAAGCAGGTCCCTGTAACCACAAACGGAACAACAATAATAACACAAGGAGAGACAGAAATAAAATCTCAAATCTTAGAATTTGTCCAACATTAAAATTTAGTTCAACGTCCAGAAAAGCCACCAGGCTAAAAGAAAAAGTCTAAGGGCCCAAACATGGCCAACAAAAGTACAAACAAAGGTGTCACACACCGACAACTAACGGGAAACCTAAAACAAAAGGAAACAGCAAGATCATAAGAAGGATCACCGGTATTCTCAAACTCCTCGCCAAACAACAGAATCGGGCACGAACTCCACGAACTCGTCGCCCTCAACAACAATCTCAGGCTCGGCGACTAACATGCGACACCCAAAGAGAAAGGGGCACATGTCAGCAAGTCTATAAATACTTAGGCAAGGAAACTGAAAGGAAAGTAAACTAGCAGTTCTAAAAGCATGCATGACATGGCAGTTTTAGTGTGAGTGCACAAGTAAGACGTGGTGTAACAATAAGTGCGAGAGAACATTTATCACGGCATGTCAAGAGTAGCCAAGCTACTAACAATCTCAATCTTTTGACTAGTCACGTTTTCAAGTTGTTTGTAGATGTTTACGCCTTACAGCTAAACGGTTTGTCATTCATGCTGAGTGGCCGCTTAACAACTACCCCAGAACCCAGAGTTTACGCCTTACAACTACAGTTGCTGATCGGACAGACTCCCAGTTGAATGACCGCTTAACTCTTACCCCATCCCACACGTAAACGAGCCAGGGTCCCTGTACATGAGCCAAGTAAATGAGCCAGGGTTGCCCCGCACGGGAGCTTGTTTTGTATATCACAAATCAGGAAGTATTTGGCGTAGAGGACACCTAGCCTCAATATCGAGCGTTGGGGTTAGCAACTCATTATGCTCGCTTCTGGTCACGAGCCAGGAAGTACAAGTATTGTAGCGTGTGCTACGCGATCACGGGAACATTTAAAGAATGCAATGGCATGACAATTAATTCGCGTACCGGTAATTGAAATTAAACATGGCATGGTAGTTTTATGCAACATGATAAATGACGGATCTAGCTTCGTTGTCAAGCTAGTTTCTAAATTTGCGCCTAGGCGAGTATCATTTCGTCGCCTAGTCTCTTTTACGCCTACAACAAGCAAATGGCCTAAGACATGGCCTAAAACCCTAAGTGGCAAGTTTCACTTGCCTAGCACCGAGGATGACGATCAACGAGGGTTCGTCTCACGGACGCTAATCTACGGGGAAGTCGCTGTTATGGAGAAACAATCATCAAAACAACATTCATTTCATTAGGGTTTCACAAAAACACAACGGGTCATGAAAACATTAAGAGATCGATTATTACCGTATCGGAAGCGGAAGAATGATGCCGAGCAAGCACGGCAACGGAAGAAACGCTCCGGGGAACCTAGGGTTCAGATCTGGAAATGGATGGAGAAGTTTGGAGAAATGGGGGGTTTTGGGGAATTTTAGGGGTTTGATGAAAGTTTGAGGAAGATGAGAGGTAGAATGTGTTAAGTGAGGGTTTGGATGATGGATTTTGGGCTTGGGATGAAGGAATAATGGTTTGAGGTAGTAGGGGGCTCAATGGGGGAGAAATTAGGTTTAGAGTTGAAGAAGAAGAAGAAGAAAACGTTTGGGAGGGGTTTAAATAGGAAGTGATGGCGGCTGCCCAGAAATTAGGGTTTCGACACTGATTAGTCGGTCAAAGAAGGTTGGCTGACCGACTAGTTTGGGAACTAGTCGATCGGTCGAATAACTGTGACCGACTAAGAGCAAACAGTAACTCCTGAAGGAAAAATGAGCTTTGAATTAGTCGGTCTGTGAAGGCTTGTCAACCGACTAGTTTGAGAACTAGTCGATCGGTGAGTGTTCATAGACCGACTAAGAGTAAACAGTAACTCGGCTGGGAAGATGATCAGTGAACTAGTCGGTTGAAGAACAATGGCTGACTGACTAGATTACAATCTAGTCGGTCGAAAGTTGTTCTCAGACCGACTAAAGATAAACAGTAACTCCTGAATTATAATCAAAGACCACTAGTCGGTCCATGAAGGATTACCGACCGACTAGATCTCAATCTAGTCGGTTGGTTCTCCTTCTTGAACCAACTAACGTGCACGAACAGTGTCGAATCGGAGCGCGAAGCCCCGGGAAGATTTCTACGGCTTCTAGGATCGATTTATACTCTAAGATATGAGCAATAAGAAGCTCGTCATGAGTGACTTACTCCAAGATCAACGATATAAGGAAGAGACTAGAAAATCACAACGAAACGATCGAAAACGAAAGCGACGGAGATGGGAAATCACGCATACGGGAAAATCCACCAAACATATATATATATATCATCGATAACACTAACATAGAAAAACCAGTCGTTACAGTGTTAGTATTTATAAATAGGTGTGTGGATAGCTACTCCACTCTAGGGATGTCTGTGTATATAAGAATTAGAGTTGGAATGTCTACTGGAGGTGTATGTAGTTGGAGATACTTAATAATGGTTGAAATAATATGTTGGTAAAGTTATGTGTATATTAGGTTAAATGATACTAGGGTACTTATACTTAAATGTGCATTACCTATTATTCGATCTATATGTTAGTACGTGTGGGCATGTGCTCGTATGTATGTATGAGCTTACTAAATGAATATGTGTGGTATACGTACAGTAATAGGGTAATAAATTTTGTTTGGTATTGCTTGCATTTATAGGATGTTGTGTGTGCGCGTGTATACCTCGAGGTATACACGATTATTGAATGTCGTAACTATGTATGGATTGGTATATGTAGCGGTATACTAACTATATGTATATTAATATGGTGTTATATATTATATATGTGTGACTATACGATGAATGCAAGTGTAGAGGGGTGTATCATGATTGTGTACGTGTACTGATAATGTAATATTATTATGGTTTGTAAAGTAATTGCATTTTATGGTGTTATTTGATTAAATATAAAGTTGTGATCGATATTGTGATATGTATGTGTAGTACATTGGTAGGTTGACATGCGTTTATATTTCATATATTTGCGCACGTTTTCTTCCGTGTTTCTCCGTATTTACCGCCGTCTTTTATTCGTTTTATCGTGTTTTCTTGTATTTTCTTGTATTTTCTTGTTTTCTTTCACTTTTCCGTATTTTCCGTGTTTTGCAGGAGTTTGCAGGCATTTGGGACGCAAAACGATGATATCATGTGTCCCCGGAGCAATGGGAGGAGTCACGCGTGATCCAGGGGGTCAAACGACGGAGATTACATCTTTCAGCCCCTCACCCGGTCGGTTGGTCATCTCCAACCGATCGGGTGATGCACGCATGCACCACCCGGACGCAGCTTGGAGCCCCCGAGAAGTCACCCGGTCGGTTCAGTGACCGGGTCAAAAGCTCAAAGTCTCTGGAAATTCGAAGCTGATTTCCAACCGATCGGGTGACATTCACCCGATCGGTTCACCTGTAGCTGAATTTCAACAGCCAAGACTCGAAGCTCCAACCGGTCTCCTCACCTGGCCCGCACCAAGATCCAACCGGTCGGCACCAAGATCCAACCGACCGGTTCATACTGACCGGGTGAAACCCCCGCATCGCGCTGTAATTTTGTGAAGCGGCTCACCCGACCGGTTGACTTGTCAACCGATCGGGTGATGTCGTTTTCTATAAATAGAACCTTAGGTTTCCCAGATTCGGGAGTTGGTTATTTTTTACTGTTTTCTTCATTTTGTGACTGCTGTAATTTTCCTGTTTTTGTAAGTTTTCGGATCTTTGTAAAACTTTAGTATTATCTTAATTGCTCTACTACCTTCGCATTCCTATCGTCTGATTATGATTTTAACGGTTCATTTTCGTTTAGATCGCTTTTAATGAATATTTGTGAGTAGTTCCCAAATCTGGGATTTTGGCGGAAACCCCTTCGGGGGCTCTTCCCGATGCATCCATAGGGTTAGGAAATCGATATGGATTAGGAATCTAACGGTTACGCGGGGTGTTTTATTGTCATCGGCGGGAAAAAGACCGCCTTTGACCGTTGGGCCAAGGTGGAATAAACTTGGCGGTTGACTCTCTAGCCATAGCTCACGCCCTTAGCGTAGACGCCGAATCCTAGCGCGGGGGAGCGGCAGGATGAGATGTTGGGAGTTATCGTTGCGAGTTTAGTGCTCCCGGAATCGATCAGTGTTAATGGACACGGGAGTGCCCACTGATCGAACCCGGGAAGTCTGGTGTATCATCCTGGGCACCGACCGGAATATCGGGCCCATGGGATGCCGGTACCACTTTCAGAGGCAACGTCTCACCATTAAACCCTAATTCCGATCGCCATCCTACCCGTAGGCCGTATCGGTGAGATTCGCTCGTTGGAGTGGAAACCAAAGTCCCGGGTTTATTTTCATATTGTTCATACCTCGCATTCCTTTACCGTGACAACCCATCAACCGATCTGGGCTAGCTCGCCCACGGGGTGATTTCGGTCCTCCTTGACACAAGCACATCCTAGCCTCCCTGTGTTCGACCCCCAAGCCACACTACAACACCGTGCGCTTGCGGTTACAAATATCTAAACCCTCACACGGGTCCCCCGGCCATTTGCGGCTCGCAAACCGGGGGCACGTCAAGTTTATGGCGCCGTTGCCGGGGAGGCAACGTGCTTGTTATTTTAGGATCTCTTGAACCCTAGTGTCTAGCTCTTATCCCTACCTCGCGATAATTTTCGCATTCTTCTTTTTCCTTTTTATTTTCTTCTTTTTATTTCTTATCTTATCTGTTTCTCTCCCACTTGTCGCTTCACGGGTGTTTGTTGTTTTTCATGCGCAGGAGTTCAAGAAGTCTCGACGACTTGATCCCTGTTGATCCAGAGATTAACGCCACCCTTAGGCGTTTGGCCGTCGAGAAGCGAAGAAGAGAGGATCCTGAAGCCATGGGGGAGAACACCCCGTCTCACAAGTCCCTGTTGGAGTACTCGATGCCTTCCATCGAGTCCACCTCCGCCATCCGTCCTCCAGCTATTACGGCCCAAAGCTTCGAGCTAAAGCCGTCTTTGGTGACGTGGATCCAGCAGGATCAGTTTTCAGGTGCACCCATGGAGAGCCCAATCGATCATCTAGACTCCTTCTTGGAGAAATGTGACACCTTCCGGATTAACGGTGTCACAACTGAGGCGATCCGACTGAAGCTGTTCCCCTTCTCCTTGCGAGACAAGGCCAAGCTGTGGCTTAGGGGGAAGGACTCAAATACATTCAACACCTGGGAGAAGCTCTCCAATGCTTTCCTGACAAAGTTCTTTCCTCCGGGGAAGACCATGAAGCTGAGGTGTGAGATCTCCTCCTTCTCCCAGGCCAGCCACGAGTCCTTACATGAGGCTTAGACAAGATACAAGGAGATGCAGAGAAGATGTCCCCACCATGAGCTCCCAAAATGGCAGATTATAAATCTGTTTTATAATGGGCTGAGGGACGATTTAAAGTCTTCCATGGACGCCGCGGCTGGAGGGTCCTTCATGTCAAGAAGCGAAGAAGATGCCGGGCAAATTTTGGAAAATATGGCATCCAACAATGAACGATGGTGTGATGAGAGAGCCACACCAAGGTCTGGGGGCATCCATAGAGTGGAAGACGTCGACAAATTGTCAAGCAAATTTGACTTGCTATCGACCCAGATCTCCGCATTGATGGTAGGCGTCGGTGGCGTCGGTACGCAACAGATTGCTGCGGTAGAATTCGAAGTTTTTGGGGAATTCGACAGTGGTGACATCTCACCATCGTTGGATCAGGCGATCGCATTGTTTTACAATCCTACGGGGAATGCGCCATTTCCACCACGGACCAACTCAAACGCGGCCTACTCTCCCAACAACCGGAATCATCTAAACCTTAGTTACCGGGCACCCTACCAACAACCGGCTCAGCAACAACAGCAGATATATCAGCCGGCTAGGCCCCAGCAGCAGTTTCAGCAGCAGCAATATCAGCAACAACCTCCACCACAGTATCAACAATATGCCCCAAGGAATCAGCAGCCCGCCCAGCAGCAATACGGCCAACAGAGGGCCATTTCTCCGGTTGAGTCCCTCTTGACTCAATACATAGCCAACCAGGAGAAAATCAATCTGAAGCTAGAGATGGGACAAAGAGTACTCACAGATCAGGTGACCCAGCTGGGGTTGCAAGTGGCGAACCTGCAAAGACCTCAGAATTTATTACCGCCACAACCTGAGGTGAATCCTAGGGGTAAATCGGACCTTGGCACTCACACATGAACATGAAAACGTGTCCGCCATCGTCTTGAGGAGCGGGACACAAATTCCTACTAGAGCGCCGCCCAAAGAACCGGAAGCACCACTGGCCGTCGAGCGGCCAATTGAAAAAGCTAATGACGACGGTGCCCCGTCGCCAAAAATTGTGGCTCCGGAGGGAACCCCCAAAGAAGAGAAGAAGAAAGAGGAAGGGAATTTGAAGGTATTCAAGCCCGTTGTGTCTTTCCCACAACGGTTCGCCAAAGCCAAAATCGATGAGAAGTATGGCAAATTCTTTGCCATGGTGAAAGATATGAGTTTGCAAATCCCCTTCCTCAAGGCCATAGAGACGATCCCCTCCTATGCTAAATTCTTGAATGACTTGGTGACACGGGGATCTAGAAAAGAAAAGGTCGTGTTAACGGCGGAGTGCAGCGCACTCATTCAGCGTGCAAATCCGCCCAAGCTCAAGGATCCGGGAAGTTTCTCCATCCCTTGCTCTATCGGGGAAGTGAAAATCCATAGGGCGCTCGTCGATCTTGGTGTGAGCATCAGTTTAATGCCCCTATCATTGTACAAGAGAATAGGGATGGGAGACTTAGAGCCCACCGGCATGACATTACAACTTGCTGACCGTTTGGTCAAGTATCCGGTGGCAGTAGTGGACGACCTCCCAGTCGATGTGAAAGGGGTGCATGTACCAGTCGATTTTGTGGTGATGGACATGCCGGAAGACAAGCATACCCCAATTATTCTTGGACGACCCTTTATGGCAACCACCGGAGTGTTGATAGACGTAAAGAACGGGAAGCTTTCCCTGAATGTGGGCCAAGAAAGTGTCGAATTTGACTTGGGCTTGTCGATGAAACATCCAAACCCCCCGGACGATCCTAGTATCAATGTGTTGGAGAATGAAGAAGAAAGAGCTATTGAAACGAGTGCATGGGAAGTGCTCTCGAGGAATCCCCCCGATAGCTTGGGGGACCTTGGAGAGCAAGTTAGCTCCCCTAAGAATGGAGTGTCTAATGAGGCGGTCGCGTGACATATGATCCCTCCCGGATTCCCTAAGTCTCCTCCCACGAGGAGAAAAGGAAAAGAACCCATGGACCTCACTGGCGATGAGGTCTGGATCCTGAAAAAGACGGCGGTGGACGCCAATTTGAGGGAGAAGCCCCCGGATCATGTGAACAAAGGGAGGGTAGTCGAGCAAATCTTTTTACTGCCGCCGACTACACCAATAGCCACAACTTCTGGAGCTGAAGAGATGCCGGATTTTGGGCATCACCCGTATCGCCCACCATGAAAATCATCAACGGGCGTCGAGCTAAACGACGTTAAACAAAAGCGCTTGATGGGAGGCAACCCATGTTCTAAACTTTTGCTTCGCTTTTTAGGACTTTTTCTACTTTATTTTTATCTATTTTTATTATTAAATCCAGCCGAAACAGCTCCCGTCGTGAAACTTAGGCGATTTTTGGGGTTTTGCAGAAAACAAGGCCTCAACCGACCGGGTGATAACTCACCCGATCGGTTGGGATGTATCAGCTAACAGCCGTGTCTGTCACAAAATGAACCGACCGGGTGAAGAAAGAAGTGACCGGGTGAGCAGACCGGGTGACCTGGGGGAACTCTCGGAAAAATTTCAGAATTTATCAACCGACCGGGTGGCTAGAAGAGAGACCGGTTGAGGGACCGGGTGAAAAACTGAGAGTTCTTGGGAAAGTGTATGGAGCGGCGAACCGATCGGTTGAGTTCTCAACCGATCGGGTCGCCTGTAGCGCTTCTTCAGCAACAAATTTTCGACCTAATGTCAATCGATCGGGTGAAAACTCACCCGACCGGGTCGACTTAAAACCTATAAATAACCCCCCGACCACCCACTCACAAACCCTCGCCCGATCCCCTCTACTCGCCGTCGTTTCGTCTCCTCCAGCCACCCGACTACAAAAATCTCTCTCCCACAACCTCAAACCCTCCATCAATCTCTCTCTCCACCTCCCCCTTGCATTTCTCCATCTCTTCCTCTCTCTCCCCCTCTCCTATTTCCTAATTTTCTAGCCCTAATTCCCAACACCCACCCCCACCTTCGAATTTTTCGCTGAAGCAGAGTGTCGCGGCTCCACATTTCCCCAATTACACGGCATTGGGTCATCTACAAGTAGGGAGCTCTATTTGCTACAGGGTAACTTCGTTCCACTTCTCGAATTTCGATTTTTACCCTACTATTTGATTTGCTTGGTTTTCGGGTGTGTGCACTTTAATACTATTTTAAACCCATTTGCATCGTCCACACACACATGGCCCGAGAGAGGGACAAAGGAAAAGGTATCTTGCGTGAGGAGGAACCGTCTCGTAAGAGACGGAAACAAACACGTCCTCCTCACCGCACACGTGAGCTGACACTTGCCCCTCCCCGCCTATCATTCCCCCTGTGGACCCCATGTTGGGCCCGCAAGGATACATATTTAGGAACCAGGAGCAGAAAGACTTCTACCACAGACTTGACACTCGGGGGCATTTATCAACCAAGTTTGCCCACTCCCAATCACTCGTCGACCTCGGTGTATTCACCGAGGTCGAGACTCTTTTTGCTAATCTAGGTTGGTTGGCCTTCCTTAATGCCTCTGCGGTATCTTACCCGTCACTCACCCTAGAATTCCTCTCCTCCCTCGTTTGTGAGTCGGGGTCGACCGTCACTTTTCGGGTGCATAACCAAACCATTCGCACAAACCTAGACACCATCTGTGATATAATTGGTTTCCCTATTCTAGGGAATGACGCTATCCGTCACTACGGATATCCCCCGGAATTTGACGTCGATAATTTCTGGTTCCGCCTCACCATACTCCGCCGCTATCCCCGGGGGAAGGCCAAGGCCTCCTCCATCATCCATCCCATATTTCGTCTGGCCCATAGGATCATATCATCTGCATTTTTCCCGCGGGATGAGTCAGGCACCGTGACTATCCCCGATCGTTTTATCCTCTGGGCCATGACTTTCCCCTTTGTTCGTGATGATGATGGAGTTAGTTTCAGGGCCCCGGTTGTCCCTGTCCATGCTGGCGATTGGCTTGTTTACAAGCTTCTCGAGATTAACAGGGCCGGGAAGGGCAAAATCTGCTGTGGGGGCATTATCACTATCATTGTTTCTTACCCCCCGTTCAATATCCATATCCCCCGTGGTCTTCCCATCGCCGCAGGACCCTCACGTCTAGATCTTGACGTCCTGCGGCACATTCACATGATTAAGCCCTGCCCCGACGGTCGTTTCGAATTCAATTACGGCCACCCCCCTCGCCCCTACACTATTCTCCCCAACCCCGTTCGCATGACTGTGGCTATCGTGGCGGATTGGACTTTTCCGCCCGACCCTGAGTTCTTTGAGGGGCTGCACCTTCCTTTCCTTCCCCCTGACACACGTAGACCTCCTTCCCCTGCCGCCCACTCAGGCGAGCAGGATATTCCTACGTCTCGGGGAGATATGGGGGCTGGCCCGAGTCGTCCTGTTTCTGTTCCTGGCCCCATCACTTCTAAGCACCTCTTAGCGGCCATTTCTGGCCTTGTCTCCTGTGCCGGCATGACCACCGCCGCCGGCACCACTTCCACCTTACCTGCCGGCACCACTTCTGCCTCACGTCAGTCCACATCATTTGGTCATCGCCAGGTCTCTGCCCATCTTGGTCTTGAAAGGGAGGTCGCTGCCCTCCGTGATCTCGCCATGTCCTCTGCCTCCTCGGACCCATCACCGTCCTCCTTTCTCACTCACCCACGTTTCCTCGCACTTGAGAGGAACGTGGCCGCCATTCTTCGCCTTCTCACTCACATCCACGGTCCACCTCCACCTTCACCACCTCGACGATCTTCCCCTCCGCCCTCCCACACATCTCCACCTTCACCACCTCGACGATCTTCTCCTCCACCCTCCCACACATCCCCACATCCATCACCTCCCCCACCACATTCTTCTCCTCCCTTATATATTCCCATCCCGGTATCCAGTCCCCCCCTCCCGACCACTTCCATCGCACCCACACTACCTCCTCCCTCCTCCTCCATCACTTCATATGTGCGTCGGAGGAAATTGCCGGTGCGCTCCAAATCTCTCCCACCACCACCCACTACCGTCACCATCACATCTTCTCCCCCCATTTCTATTCCTTTCACCACCACCTTGATCGCCGTCCTACCACCACCACCCACCTCCACCGACACTCCTCCCATCGTTCACACCACCGTTGCACCTATTCCTCCACCTCTTTCCCCACTTTTCCGCACACCCCCCGCCTCCCCCGACCACCCAGCCACACCCTCTTCCGAGGAGGGCGAGGATTCGCCTTCTCCTGATTTTTGATTTCACTTTGTTTGTTATTGACTCCCCCTTGCATATTTCTGCATTTCACGATCACATTTTATTTGCTAGCACTGTCATGTCTAGCTTGGGGGACGTCTGTTTTGCTATGTTGTCGTGAGTGTCGTGTGTGTGTGTTTGTGCTTGTTTTGTTTTTTCTTCTTTTTGTGTGTGAACTTGTTTTTCCCCTTTTGAGTGTCGTGTCGTATGCTTTTTGTCATGTCGTGTGGTTTTATTTTTTTTTGTGTCGTGTGGTTTGATTTTGATTTTTCTTTATTTTCAGTTTCATCTCTGTGTTTTCCTCGTTTTTCATTTCTTTTCGTGTCGGTGCGTATTCCCCCCCATCTTCATTGCCCTCCCGTACCCACTCCTATTGCATTGAGGGCAATGCAAGCTTCAACTTGGGGGAGTCGCACTGTGTGCGCCATTTGAGTCTTTCTTTTTCGTTTTTGTGTCGTTTTCATCGTGATTTTATTTTTTTTCTTTTCTTCTTTTTATCTCTTTCTCCTAGAGATGAACCCTATGATGAATTGCCACGAAATCACACACACCTAGCATAGCATCGATAATCACATTCACTAACCCTAGGATTTCGAGTCCTCCTGCATTTCATGCATCGCGGGTCCACTTAGCTTTTTGTGAGTCGTGCGGCGTGCCTAGCTGTTTGGTGTGCTTCTACTTTGTGATTTTACTTTATATACCTGTCCAGGAATGACCCCTAGATTATCATGCTTCCATTTGAATATGCGGTATTTATTTTCCATGTCTGCTTCTGCATGATATATATATATATATATATATCGTGTACTTTATTTCGCATGTGTCGGGATTCCACAATTAAGGACTAGGATAACCCATTTAGCCCATGCTCTATTTAGCGAGAATAGTTTCCTTTGCCCAAGTGTTTAGATTCCGACTTCCTTTTTGTTTTACTTGGTGCAAATCCCCTCGTCGTGTACCGTTCTCCCACTTGGGAGAGTACACATGTGTATAGCCAAAAAAACCAAAAATCCAAAAAAAAGAAATGAAAATAAAAACCCAAAAAGAAAAGAAAAGAAAAATTTTGTATAGCCCAAAATCCTAAAAAAATACAAATACCCAAAACCCAAAAAAAAATTCCCGTGTGAATATTTTTTCCTACTTGCCGAGAATAAAGGGAAGGCGAGAATTTGCACCGAGTGTTCTACTCCACATCATCTCAACCCCCATCGTTTTCGAAAACACTTGGCGTGGGAACTTTTTAGCTAGTATCTCGGCTATAGTGGTGTGATTTCCTTAACCCTAGTTGTGGAGTCCCCGATGCATGATAAGCTTCTATTCTTATACTCTTCTCATGCATGCTTGAGCTAATATTCACCGCAATTTCAAATTCGAATCGGTATTTGGGTCGTTTCCTGGATTTGTGTATATCGAGCTTTATTGCACAATGTAGATAGTGACACCGTCTGCTAACACACGACCACACTCACTCGCGCTTCACCGCGTGGGCCCACGGCATTTGTCTGGACTCGTATTCCTTAGTTTAGTGATGTGATTTGGTGTTTGCTTGCTTGGTGTGTCGTATTCCATAGAGTTTTCTTTTTCTCTCTTTCTCTCTATTTTCTCCCTCCGAGCTCCTACTCTCACTCGTCTTCCTCGAGGACGAGGAAGAGTTCAGCTTGGGGGATTTTGACGTGCGTTTATATTTCATATATTTGCGCACGTTTTCTTCCGTGTTTCTCCGTATTTACCGCCGTCTTTTATTCGTTTTCTCGTGTTTTCTTGTATTTTCTTGTTTTCTTTAACTTTTCCGTATTTTCCGTGTTTTGCAGGAGTTTGCTGGCATTTGGGATGCAAAACGATGATATCATGTGTCCCCGGAGCAACGGGAGGAGTCACACGTGATCCAGGGGGTCAAACGACAGAGATTACATTTTTCAGCCCCTCACCCGGTCGGTTGGTCATCTCCAACCGATCGGGTGATGCACGCATGCACCACCCGGACGCAGCTTGGAGCCCCCGAGAAGTCACCCGGTCGGTTCAGTGACCGGGTCAAAAGCTCAAAGTCTCTGAAAATTCGAAGCTGATTTCCAACCGATCGGGTGACATTCACCCGATCGGTTCACCTGTAGCTGAATTTCAACAGCCAAGACTCGAAGCTCCAACCGGTCTCCTCACTCGGCCCGCACCAAGATCCAACCGGTCGGCACCAAGATCCAACCGAACGGTTCATACTGACCGGGTGAAACCCCCGCATCGTGCTGTAATTTTGTGAAGCGGCTCACCCGACCGGTTGACTTGTCAACCGATCGGGTGATGTTGTTTTCTATAAATAGAACCCTAGGTTTCCCAGATTCGGGAGTTGGTTATTTTTTACTGTTTTCTTCATTTTGTGACGGCTGTAATTTTCCTGTTTTTGTAAGTTTTCGGATCTTTATAAAACTTTAGTATTATCTTAATTGCTCTACTACCTTTGCATTCCTATCGTCTGATTATGATTTTAACGGTTCATTTTCGTTTAGATCGCTTTTTAATGAATATTTGTGAGTAGTTCCCAAATCTGGGATTTTGGCGGAAACCCCTTCGGGGGCTCTTCCCGATGCATCCACAGGGTTAGGAAATCGATATGGATTAGGAATCTAACGGTTGCGCGGGGTGTTTTATTGTCATCGGCGGGAAAAAGACCGCCTTTGACCGTTGGGCCAAGGGGGAATAAACTTGGCGGTTGACTCCCTAGCCATAGCTCACGCCCTTAACGTAGACGCCGAATCCTAGCGCGCGGGAGCGGCAGGATGAGACGTTGGGAGTTATCGTTGCGAGCTTAGTGCTCCCGGAATCGATCAGTGTTAATGGACACTGGAGTGCCCACTGATCGAACCCGGGAAGTCCGGTGTATCATCCTAGGCACCGACCGGAATATCGGGCCCATGGGATGCCGGTACCACTTTCAGAGGCAACGTCTCACCATTAGACCCTAATTCCGAGCGCCATCCTACCCGTAGGCCGTATCGGCGAGAGTCGCTCGTTGGAGTGGAAACCAAAGTCCCAGGTTTATTTTCATATTGTTCATACCTCGCATTCCTTTACCGTGACAACCCATCAACCGATCTGGGCTAACTCGCCCACGGGGTGATTTCGGTCCTCCTTGACACAAGCACATCCTAGCCTCCCTGTGTTCGACCCCCAAGCCACACTACAACACCGTGCGCTTGCGGTTACAAATATCTAAACCCTCACGCGGGTCCCCCGGCCATTTGCAGCTCGCAAACCGGGGGCACGTCATAGGTGTGTGTGTGTGTATATATATTAGAGTGTTGTGTTGGTGTAGGTATAAGTATCGTGTTATGTATATAGAGTATTCTGATATGGGTTTTGAGTCTCACTCAAGTTTGAGTGGGTATACTCTAAGTACATTGTTACATATGTCTGTGGTTGTGTGTAGTACCATGAATATAACGATGGATGATGTATGTATAGTGATAGGATTGTTTGTGCCTGGTTGTGTTACGCACATGATTGTGGGTGGCTATACCAGTATGTAGTTATAGGTGTTGGTCTTGTGGTATAGTTATTTACTAAGGACTTGCCTGTGTGAATATATATGTGCTAGCTAAACTAAGTGTGTAGATGTGCTGAGTATATAGTGGTGTGAAGGAATGTTATATTAGCGTGCGTGGGTATGCACCATGCACGGGTAAGTATGTGCTTAGTTATAGGTATTTGTAATTATGGTACGTGTGATGAGTCTTGAATATAGTTATAGGACCGTATGTGATGTGAATATATGGTGAAGTATCTGCGTGCATTTGAATGACAATATATATTTGTGAAATTCTAGTAATGGTGAATGTATATTAGATATAGTAAACTTGATTTAATGATGGTATGGTGTGATTACATGTGTTGATGTGTTTGGTGTTGGATGTATACTAGGAAATATTAGGGAGTAGTATACCCATGTTTGTTTTGTGCATAGGTAGTTATCTATACGTGAAGTACTACGATTGTATTTGCTGGTGCGAGCTATTTATTTGTTTGTGAGTATGTGTACCATGGTATGTAATAAGTGTTTAATCGCTATATAAGGATGTACGTGACTATATGAATGATTGAAATACGTGTATGAATTTGACTGACTATGATAGGTATAAGTGTATAATGTGCGTGAATATATACATGATAGTAGTGTTAATGTTTGACTACCTAGTGCATATGTAAGCACTTGTAATGACTATACCTGGCTTGAATTATAATGTGATATGATTGGGGTGGTTACTAAAGCGACTAGATATGTTAGAAAGTCCGATGACGGACTTTGTCCTAAGGTGTGTAGGATGTCACGGCCAGTACTCACTATTCGTAATACGGCTGTGCGTATAGCAATTTCGGGTACCTGATTGGTTTTGTTGCTTTGTATGAGAGTCGTGTCGTTGATGTCGATAGGGCCGTAGCACCTTCGTTGCATCCTTAGCAAGCCAACCCCCGACGTGTGCCCAACTTGAGATTTCTGTCGCCTTTGGACACCGTACCCTTTGTACGCGTATTTTCCTTGAAGTTTGCGTATTCTTCTTAGCCTTATCTCTCATTCGAAACGCATGATGTGATATGCCGTTGTGACCCTCTGGAAGAGTATTTATTTGTGGAATTATTTTGGAACGTCATTCCACGGGCCGTTCTCCCACAAAATAACTTTGTTTGAAGAGGTGTCATAGTTGCCCCCTTCGTCATTAGACCTTACTATTTTTAGTTCCTTCTCCATTGCCCTAGCCCACGACCAATCTTCTTAGTCTCGTTTCTCTCATTGACACGGTCGTCCCGGTATTTTTATTATATTTTTCGGACGCCGTTTAGTTGGCCAATCACTCTAATCACATCCAACTTGTAATTAGCCTAGCTAATCTCTAATTTCAAACCATAATCAACCCATTTGGGATTTCATACGCATGTTGAATTGTTCCTAGCTATCCACCATCCCCTATTAAACTGATTGCACTCCCCCTTCTCACATTCTCTCTCCCCAACCATCTAATTCTACCCCATTCCTAGATCTATTTAGCAATACCCTAGCTTTCTATTTCCTCCCACGCAAGAGGCCATCACCCAACCGCCATCAACATGAAACCCACGGCTTCCCCACCTCATCGACTACCCATGATCACCGGCCTCTCCGGGCAACCCCACACCGTCGGCAAGGCCCCCAACTTCGGCCTCCTCTTCCACAACGCAGCCGCAACCACCACTCTCCTCT
Source organism: Scilla litardierei (assembly GCA_030789695.1). Classification (NCBI taxonomy): domain Eukaryota; kingdom Viridiplantae; phylum Streptophyta; class Magnoliopsida; order Asparagales; family Asparagaceae; genus Scilla; species Scilla litardierei. The sequence goes on from CM061133.1 coordinate 159,580,625, forward strand.
GCAGCACCCTCCTCAGCCCACAAAACCGCCGTTAAATAACATGATCACCGGCCACCCAGGCCAAGCTTTGTCCCTGACCTCCTTGCTCTAAAGAACCCCGACCCATGCCATCAGCGCATCTCCTCTACTACCTGGCGCATCAGCAGGCCACAGCAATCCCCTTAACCGCCCAGAAATCCGCCCAGTTTCGCCCTCCGGCCATCTTTACTTCGCCCTCTGGCAACCCGAGTCCCCTCCGCCCATGCTCCGCCCTCCCGAACTCCCCATGGCTGCCGTGAACATCTCTCCCCTCCACAAACCCCTGACAGCACTTGCTCCGGTCTCTCCCCCTCCATGAACCACCAAACGACCTCCTCTCCCCTTTAAAATAGCACGGCACTTCCATTGGCTGCCGGCCGTAGCTGCCGGTGACTTGCTCCGGCCAAGCCCCACCTTGCACAGCCCGACTTCTCCCCTAGCTGCCGCACAAAACCACTTGGAATCCTCCTTCATCCTCTAAGCATTCGACCACCCCACTTACAGGCCATCTCTTCCACGCAAACAGGCCGCATCCTCCACTTTTCACCCACGACAGCCCCTCTCCCTATAAAACTGCCATCATCTACCCAAAACAGCCCGTGCACCCACAAATCTGCCGTTAACTCACCCGACAGCCCCTTCATCCACTTGTCGTGTTCCCTGTTGTGTCGTTGCCATGCACAACTCGATAGCGGGCCGTAGAAAGGCGTACAACTATCCTCCCTCTACGCATCGCTATTTGGTGATCGTGCCGCTACCCGGCTGGTCGTCGTTCATTGTCGCTGTCGTCTGTCGTTGACGTTGTTCACTGCCGTGCAGTGGATCGTCGCACGCTTCTGTTAATTCAACCCCTGACGTCGTGATCCGACGTCAGTGTAACTCTCGCGTCGTGTGAGGGTATATTTCTAACTGTAGGAACCCCAACCATCGCATATTAATTCAAGATTAAAAACGATTATTTTTACTGCTTTGTAACTCACTAATCCAACTTAATAATACGGGACTGTATGCTGATTGTTGGACTGAGCGTGGGAGCTCTGAACGTTGTGAATCTGTGATTGGACTTTGAGAATTGTGATATCAGCACATATTTCAGGCAAGTGAAACTTGCCAACTTGTGTTTAGGCCATGTTTTAGGCTATCCCTACGAAGCTAGATCTGACACCCTGCCATGTCATTCATACATTTTACCTGTCACGTTTAATTTCTATATCTGTACGCACTTTATTTGTCCTCTTTCCATGCCATGCATCTAAACATGTCATTCCATGCTTGAATGTTTACCTTCGTAGCACACGCTACTTGCACTTCCTTGTTGAGGCTAGGCACCTGCGTTGCAGGGGCAATCCTATGCCAAATACACTTCCTGGCTCGTGAACCAGAAGCGGGCTACATGTGTTGGTCAAAAGCCAATGCCCAATTACGCGTGGAGGTGTATGGTTAAGCGATCACTTGAGCTTAGGAGTTGGCCCGTACAGCTGCACCAGCCAAAGGGCGTAAACTCTGTGCACGACGTGCTTACTTGTCTTGTAAATCCATGTGAATATTTTAGTAGCCTTGTTACCCTCGCCTTGTCATACTTGTTGCACTTCTTACTTGTTGCATCCATGCCTTAAACTGCCATGTCATCGCATATTTTAGAACTGCTAGGATGTTTCCCTTTCTTTTAGTTTCCTTGCACAAGTCTCTTGTAGACTTGTTGACATGCGCCCTCGTCTCTTTGGGTGTCGCATTTTAGTTGCTGAGCCAGAGCCCGTTGCTGAGGACGAACAGGTTGCAGGTGTTGAGTTCGAGAACACTGGAGACCAATCCTAGAGCTTTTCTAGTTGATGTTGCTTTCTGCTTAGTCGCTGTTAGGCTGTCGGTGCGTAGTACCTCTCTTTTCATGTAAATGTTATGTATTAAGTCTGTTGGATATGGACGACATGAATACACCCATGAGGGGATGTATGAGGGAATACGGACCTCAGATGTCGCGTGCACGAAAGCGTGCACGAAGGGAACCTTTTCTCGTATGAAAAGGACCACTCGATAAGTGGAAAAAATCACTTTATAAGTGCATAAAGGCACTTGATAAGTGAATGAAGAAGAGGATAAGTAAATGTGCTAATATAGGCTAATAAGCTTATATTTAGTTATTTCCTACAATAAGTAAAAGTCCTATTTCATCACTTTTATTGATGATTTCACCCGATTCGGACATATCTATTTGATATCCAACAAAAGTGAAGCATTAACCTGCTTCAAAAAAAACTATATGAGTTTAGTGGAGAATCAATTAGATCGCAAGATTAAGGTCTTGCGAACCGATAGGGGCGGTGAATATCAATCAGCAAGTTTTAAGGAACTTTGTGATGAAAAAGGCATAGTTCATCAGGTTACTATGCCTTATACTCCGCAACAAAATGGTGTTGCAAAAAAAGGAGAAATAGGACTTTAATGGAAATGGTCCGTTCAATGATGGCGCAAGCTAACTTGCCAATCACCTTTTGGGGTGATGCATTATTGACGGCCGCTTTCATCTTGAACCGCGTACCCTCGAAATCAGTTAGCTCTACTCCTTACGAGTTGTGGAACCAAAGGTCTCCTGACTTGAACATTTTGAAACCTTGGGGGTGTGCATCCTATGCACATATTTCCTCCCATAAGTATGGCAAACTTGGGCCACGGGGAAGGAAATGTATCTTTATACGATACGCAGAAAACTCCAAAGGTTATGTTTTCATTGGTCAGGAAGACAATGGAGGTCTAATTGAATTTGAGTCGAGGGATGTCACTTTCTTGGAAAACGAGTTTCCAAGACAGGGCGAGATAAGTCAGGACTTATCTCTATTTGAGATTAATGATCAAGAAGGATTACCTCATTTGAGTGGGAGAATTCTTGGTGAAGACGAAAATACATTTCAAACTTCACCAATGGATGATACGAATGACGTGAATCCTATTCCATACGGGAATAATGATCCAAGTGGGAGCATTTCTAACGACATTCCAAGTGGGAGTGATATTAGAATTGATCTAAATTCGAGTCAACAAGGACTTGAAGAATCTCAAATACGACGTAGTAGTCGTACAAGGTTGGCTCCTCTAAGATTTGAGGATGAATTTCCGCAAACCTTTATGACTTTACTACAAGATGATGACGAGCCTGCTACTGTCAAACAGGACGTATCATGCCCTGCGAAAGACAAATGGATGAAAGCGATGAAGGAGGAGTTGGAATCCATGAAAGTTAACCAAGTCTGGGACTTAGTTGACTTACCCAGAGGACGTAGAGCTATTGGGAACACATGTGTTCTCAAGATCAAGCATAAGGCTGATGGCTCTATAGACAGATATAAAGCTCGCCTTGTCGCGAAAGGTTTTAAGCAACAGGAAGGGATAGACTACGAAGAGACCTTCTCACCTGTTGTTCGGTTTACCTCGATTCGCTTGATTCTGGCTATGGTAGCTTGCTTAGACCTCGAATTACATCAGATGGATGTAAAGACTGTCTTTCTCAATGGAGAATTGGACGAGGAGATCTATATGGAACAACCAACAGGGTTTGTAAAAGAAGGAAACGAACATAAGGTTTGTAAACTTCGTAAGTCCATATATGGTCTTAAACAATCCTTGAGGCAATGGTATATACGATTTCAAGAAGTTGTCTTATCAATTGGTTTTTTCATGCTTGATGAAGATAAATGTGTATATATCAAGAGGATTAAAAGCAAGTATGTTATTATGTCTCTGTATGTAGATGACATTTTAATAGCCGGAAATGACAAGGGCTTTGTGATGGATATCAAGGCTTGGCTTTCATCAGTTTTTGAGATGAAAGACATGGGAGAAGCCGCATATATCCTTGGAGTTAAGATTTCAAGGAATCGTTCGAAGAAACTTCTTTCTCTTTCACAGGAGACTTATATAAAGAAGATTCTAGAACGTTTTAATATGCAGGACTGCAAGTCCATTGATACTCCTATAAGCAAATGCGATAATTTATGTCTGAAATCATGTCCAAAGAACCAAAAGGAAAAGGAAATTATGGAAAAAGTTCCATATTCCAGTGCAGTTGGTAGTCTTATGTACGCTATGATGTGTACAAGACCGGACATCTGTTTTGCCGTTGGAATGGTAAGTCGTTACCAATCCAATCCAGGGCAAGTACATTGGAAAGCGGTTAAGAGGATAATGCGGTATCTTAAAGGAACTGCGGACTATGCTTTATGCTATCAAGGAGATGCCTTGAGGCTCGAAGGCTACACTGATGCTGATTGGGCGGGTGATCTCGATGAGCGACGATCGACCTCAGGATATGTTTTTCTACTCGGATCTGGTGCAATATCCTAGAGTAGCAAGAAACAATCCTGCATCGCACTTTCAACTATGGAAGCCGAGTTTGTGGCATTTAGCATGGCAGTCCAAGAGGCTGTTTGGCTTAGAAAATTCTTAGACAGGCTAATTGATGCAAGTGACTCAGGTGTTGTACCAATACACAGTGACAGTCAAGCATCTATAGCCTATGTCAAAGATCCAAAATTCCATTGTAAGACCAAACACATTGATATCCGCTACAAATTTGCAAAAGACTATGATAAGACCAAGAAGGTAAACATAAGGTACATATCTACGCATGAGATGATAGCGGATCCGCTTACGAAGGCGATCCCCAGAGATGTGTTTTACAAACACTTATCATCTCAAGGATTGCGTAAGAGCTGAGTTGTACCAATGTAAATTTCCATGTCTGTAAAAGATCAAATTTAATAAAAGAATAAGTTCTTTTCAACATTGCATATGAATTTCTTGAAAATGTTTGTGTACATTTTTTTTAATCTCAGCTGGTTTTCTAGTATGTCGGACAGATTGAGGTTGGCTCTCTCACATGAGCAACCGCCTTTATTATATCAGACGGATAAAATAAAGATGAGACCTGTTTAATGTCAAAATCGTCAGACGGATGATTTAGAGTCATGACTTTAACAAAATGGTGGTATGAAAGATCTGCATCATATGGATGCTTACAAAAGATCTAATAGGATTCTTAAATCCTATCTGTCTTATGCGGGATGTGGGTCCAGAAGATTATTTGAGTAGTAAAAGGGACTCAAAATCAGACATTGTGGTGTCTGATCATCATCCTTACAACATCATTAAGACATACGCTCCCTGGGAAAGGAGTGATGTTGTAATACGTATTCATACTACGTATGCATTTGACCATTGGGTTAGAATAGTAATTGCGTTTACTATTATGTGAGACCCAAAGACCACATGGGTCTTAACTCATTACCCTTATGGACTCTAATTGGTTCCTTTAGATTTGACTGGGTGATTGCTATCTTAGCATGTTGCTTATGGACTATGGTCAATTCGGTCCAGCGGGGCATGTTAGAAAAGCAAGTCAAGTCAAGATCGAAAGGGTCGCAAGAAGAGGAAGATTAATTTCATATTCACATTTGGACTTTAAAGATTCAAAGCTGGCCAGCCAATTGTAATCCAGATGGGATTCAATTGTTGAATATAAAGTATAAAGAATGTGAATAAATAATCTAGGGTAAAGCATGCGTTAATCTATTCAACTTTGCACCTCGAGGAGTGTTGTGTATCTCTAACAAGTGCACAAACAGCGGACTCTATGCGCATGACGGTCACACGGCCTATTTCTCGGTATGATAAACAGAAGAGTTAAAGGAAAAGATGTTTCCTTACAATCCCCTCAAGTATGAGTGGGAGATGTTGGATATGGACGACATGAATACACCCATGAGGAGATGTATGAGGGAATGCGGACCTCAGATGTCGCGTGCACGAAAGCGTGCACGAAGGGAACCGTTTCTCGTATGAAAAGGACCACTCGATAAGTGGAAAAAGTCACTTTATAAGTGCATAAAGGCACTTGATAAGTGAATGAAGAAGAGGATAAGTAAATGTGCTAATATAGACTAATAAGCTTATATTTAGTTATTTCCTACAATAACTACCCCTAAAGCCTATAAATAGGACCCAATGGTAAGGCATTTACACTAATTTAACCATGCCATAAGTTTGCATAAGGCAACTTGTGTTCTTCTTCTCCCTTCCATTAAAATCCTCTTCTAAATAGAGATTTAGGCGGTGAAACGCTGCTTCGATCCTCCGTGACGAAGTACTGACCGTTGTGGCTAATCCGAGGGCAAAGTTCAGAGATTACGGTGCCGCGTACGCAAGCGTAAGTCTCTACTTTATTATTCGATCCTAACGTCGTTGTTTTGACAGGATCCTACAAAGTCGGCCATGCTTTAGGCCTCTTTTCAGACTCTTTTACTTTTCTTTACGACTTGTCTCTGAATGTTTGGAAAAATCTGGGATGTTATTGGTGGAGTTTTATTTCTGCTTTAAATTATTATTATCTTTGTTTCGCTTCGTGGTTGCAAGGAACTGGTTATTGGAAGTGTCTTTTTTTCAGACGCTTATCAGACTTGTGGCCTCACAGCTCCAAGTCTGAGCGGACCTCATCACGCCTCGCCTCCCGTTTATGGGAAGCGGGTTGTGACAGGTTTTGTTGGTGGCCCATGCAGGTCCTTTTGCAACTACGAATTATCGGGACAACGATAATAATAAAAACATTCATTAATTATTTGAAACATTCGAGTCGTAAAATCTGAGTCTAATAAGAGTGTTTTCCGTGTCCTAGGTGGCTGGAAGACGTGTTGCCCGAGCATCTATCTCAGCTTAGTAGGGAAATCCACAGATCAGGACTATAGTAAGACTTAGTTAGACGTCTGTGCTGGCTAGTTAGAGGCCCCTGATTGTTAGCTAGACTCCATGCTAGAAATTGATATAATCGCCATAGGAGTTACCTTAGTGGTTATTGCCTAGCTCTGACCATATTAGACTTCTAGAATTTCCTTAGTCGTTCGCTTGGGTCCATCGATTTCGGGCCAAGCCGAACGCAGTTCATTACAGTCTAGTTCTTTAGAAAGTCATAGCGCTAAGTTTCCTAATCTTTAGTTGGTCGACCGTATGAGATTCCCGTAGATTTTCCTGAGTCATATCCTAGGCGTGTTTATGTTTCGATCATGCGACCATATTCCTTGCCCTCGATTCACGAGATCGCCTCATGACGATCGTCGTTAATTTTCGAATCTCTTCATTACAAATCTTGAATCTTCTGAAAGTATTTTCGATATTCCTCATTCGCTAAGTTTAAACTCGTTTGAAAACTTTTAATATATATATACACACATATTTAGACTTCATGCTCTTCCGTTGACTTAAATTCATGTTTTTCTTTTTTTGAATTTCGAAACTTTTGTCGAGATTTTTGATTACTATTTTATAATATTTTTTCCAGTCTATACTTTTCATACCTATATAAATATCTTGTCCCTTTTCATATACTAATTTTATTCTAAACCGCACTTCTATTTTTCCCTAATTCAATTTATAATCTTCTTTTCTTACTTATGCCATTAAAACTTATGCGAATAACTCATCGCGCTTACCTTTAATATACTTTTCTAAGTAACATGGGACTTCAGCATTCAGCGTGTCGATTTTATACTAATCATTTTTCTACTTCAAAATTTTGTAAAATACTATCTCCATTTAAATTTATCTACAATTGTTAAATAATTCATTCATCTCCATACTCATTATTCTGCGTCTAATTCTTATGTCGTGATTTAACTTTCATGTTACCCTTCTACGTTTTATAAGGATATTATTATATTTTTATTTTATAACTTACATTTTAGTATATCCTTACCTCGTATTTTATATCTTTCTTCCCTACTTGATTATTCTGAATTATATTTTGCTCCACCCAACCAAGCTATTCCCTTGTATGTCCCCTCATCTGAACCCGTTCATCCCGATCTTGTTTCATTTCAATTCCGATTTCGGTTTCCTCACTATTGTTTAGTTATCACATTAGTGCTTATTGTTGCCTACGTTAACCTTACTATAGTATGGTGGGCCCATTAGTATAGATTGAGATGTCGTTGTAGTGCATATAGTTACATGGTATATATAAAATTGTATGTGTGTTAGTATTTATAAATAGGTGAGTGGATAGCTACTCCACTCTAGGGATGTCTGTGTATATAATAATTATAGTTGGAATGTCTACTGGAGGTGTATGTAGTTGGAGATACTTAATAATGGTTGAAATAATATGTTGGTAAAGTTATGTGTATATTAGGTAAAATGATACTAGGGTACTTATACTTAAATGTGCATTACCTATTATTCGATCTATATGTTAGTACGTGTGGGCAGTGCTCGTATGTATGTATGTGCTTACTATATGAATATGTGTGGTATACGTACGGTAATATGGTAATAAATTTTGTTTGGTATTGCTTTCCTTTACAGGATGTTGTGTGTGTGCGTGTATACCTCAAGGTATACACGATTATTGAATGTCGTAACTATGTATGGATAGGTATATGTAGCGGTATACTAACTATATGTGTATTGATATGGTGTTATATATTATATATATGTGACTATACGATGAATGCATGTGTAGAGGGGTGTATCATGATTGTGTACGAGTACTGATAATATAATATTATTATGGTTTGTAAAGTAATTGCATTTTATGGTGTTATTTGATTAAATATAAAGTTGTGATCGATATTGTGATATGTATGTGTAGTACGTTGGTAGGTGTGTGTGTGTGTCTATATATATTAGAGTGTTGTGTTGGTGTAGGTATAAGTATCGTGTTATGTATATAGAGTATTCTGATATGGGTTTTGAGTCTCACTCAAGTTTGAGTGGGTATACTCTAAGTACATTGTTACATATGTCTGTGGTTGCGTGTAGTACCATGAATATAACGATGGATGATGTATGTATAGTGATAGGATTGTTTGTGCCTGGTTGTGTTACGCACATGATTGTGGGTGGCTATACCAGTATGTAGTTATAGGTGTTGGTCTTGTGGTATAGTTATTTACTAAGGACTTGCCTGTGTGAATATATATGTGCTAGCTAAACTAAGTGTGTAGATGTGCTGAGTATATAGTGGTGTGAAGGAATGTTATATTAGCGGCGTGGGTGTACACCATGCACGGGTAATTATGTGCTTAGTTATAGGTATTTGTAATTATGGTACGTGTGATGAGTCTTGAATATAGTTATAGGACTGTATGTGATGTGAAAATATGGTGAAGTATCTGCGTGCATTTGAATGAAAATATATATTTGTGAAATTCTAGTAATGGTGAATGTATATTAGATATAGTAAACTTGATTTAATGATGGTATGGTGTGATTACATGTGTTGATGTGTTTGGTGTTGGATGTATACTAGGAAATATTAGGGAGTAGTATACCCATGTTTGTTTTGTGCATAGGTAGTTATCTATACGTGAATTACTACGATTGTATTTGCTGGTGTGAATTATTTATTTTTTTATGAGTACGTGTACCATCATATGTAATAAGTGTTTAATAGCTATATAAGGATGTACGTGACTATATGAATGATTGAAATACGTGTATGAATTTGACTGAATATGATAGGTATAAGTGTATAATGTGCGTGAATATATACATGATAGTAGTGTTAATGTTTGACTACCTAGTGCATATGTTAGCACTTGTAATGACTATACCTGGCTTGAATTATAATGTGATATGATTGGGGTGGTTACTAGAGCGACTAGATATGTTAGAAAGTCCGAGGACGGACTTTGTCCTAAGGTGTGTAGGATGCCACGGCCGGTACTCACTATTCGTAATACGGCTGTGCGTATAGCAATTTCGGGTACCTGATTGGTTTTGTTGCTTTGTATGAGAGTCGTGTCGTTGATGTCGATAGGGCCGTAGCACCTTCGTTGCATCCTTAGCAAGCCAACCCCCGACGTGTGCACAACTTGAGATTTCTGTCGCCTTTGGACACCGTATCCTTTGTACGCGTATTTTCCTTGAAGTTCGCGTATTCTTCTTAGCCTTATCTCTCATTCGAAACGCATGATGTGATATGCCGTTGTGACCCTCTGGAAGAGTATTTATTTGTGGAATTATTTTGGAACGTCATTTCATGTGCCGTTCTCCCACAAAATAACTTTGTTTGAAGAGGTGTCATAGCTGCCCCCTTCGTCGCTAGACCTTTCTATTTTTAGTTCCTTCTCCATTGCCCTAGCCAGTGACCGATCTTCTTAGTCTCGTTTCTCTCGTCGACACGGCTGTCCCGGTATTTTTATTATATTTTTCGGACGCCGTTTAGTTGGCCAATCACTCTAATCGTCGCACGCTTCTGTTAATTCAACCCCTGACGTCGCGATCCGATGTCAATGTAGCTCTCGCGTCGTGTGAGGGTATATTTCTAACTGTAGGAACCCCAACCATCGCATATTAATTCAAGATTAAAAACGATTATTTTTACTGCTTTGTAACTCACTAATCCAACTTAATAATACGGGACTGTAGGCTGATTGTTGGACTGAGCGTGGGAGCTCTGGACGTTGTGAATATGTGATTGGACTTTGAGAATTGTGATATCAGCACGTATTTCAGGCAAGTGAAACTTGCCAACTTGTGTTTAGGCCATGTTTTAGGCTATCCCTACGAAGCTAGATCTAACACCCGGCCATGCCATTCATACATTTTGCCTGTCACGTTTAATTTCTATATCTGTACGCACTTTATTTGTCCTCTTTACATGCCATGCATCCTAACATGTCATTCCATGCTTGAATGTTTACCTTCGTAGCATACGCTACTTGTACTTCCTTGTTGAGGCTAGGCACCTGCGTTGCAGGGACAATCCTATACCAAATACACTTCCAGGCTCGTGAACCAGAAGCGGGCTACATGTGTTGGTCAAAAGCCAATGCCCAATTACACGTGGAGGGGTATGGTTAAGCGATCACTTGAGCTTAGGAGTTGGCCCGTACAGCCGCCCCAGCCAGAGGGCGTAAACTCTGTGCACGACGTGCTTACTTGTCTTGTAAACCCATGTGAATATTTTAGTAGCATTGCTACCCTCGCCTTGTCATACTTGTTGCACTTCTTACTTGTTGCATCCATGCCTTAAACTGCCATGTCATCGCATATTTTAGAACTGCCAGGCTGTTTCCCTCTCTTTTAGTTTCCTTGCACGCCTTCGTCTCTTTGGGTGTCGCAAGTTAGTTGCTGAGACAGAGCCCGTTGCTGAGGACGAACAGGTTGCAGGTGTTGAGTTCGAGAACACTGGAGACCAGTACTAGAGCTCTTTCTAGTTGACGTTGCTTTCTGCTTAGTCGTTGTTAGTGTCACGCCCCGCTTCCCTAAAATGGAGGCGAGACGTGAAAAGGTCCGCACAAGAGTGGAGCTGTGAAGCCCCAAACCCGATAAGCATCAATAAAACATAAGCAGGTCCATGTAACCACAAACGGAACAACAATAATAACACAAGGAGAGACAGAAATAAAATCTCAAATCTCATAAATTGTCCAACATCAAAAATTAAGTTCAACATCCAGAAAAGCCACCAGGCTAAAAGAAAGAGTATAAAGGCCCAGAACAAGGCCAACAAAAGGGACAACATAACAAAGTATAGGTGCCACGCACCGACAACTACAGCAGTCTAAAACAAAAGAGAAAGCTCAACGAAGACACTAGGACTGGTCCCCAGTGTCCACGTACTCCTCGCCAAACACAGGCTCGGGCTCGGCGTCAGCAAACACCTCGTCCTCTACAATGTACTCAGGCTCAGGATCTAACATGTGTCACCCAAAAGAGTAAAGGGGCACATGTCAGCAAGTCTAAAAGACTTGGGCAAGGAAACTGAAAGTAAGGCAAACTAACAACCTAGCAGTTATAGTATGCATGACATGGCAGTTATGGTATAATTGCACAAGTAAGACATGGTGAAACAATAAGTACAAGAGAACAATTATCGGGACAAGTCAAGAGTAGCCAAGCTACTAACAATCTCAATCTTTTCACTAGTCACGTTTCAAGTTGTTTGTAGATGTTTACGCCTTACAGCTGAACGGTTTGGCATTCACGCTGATTGGCCACTTAACACTACCCCAGAACCCAGAGTTTACGCCTTACCACTGAAGTTGCTGATCGGGCAGACTCCCAGTTGATTGGCCGCTTAACCCTTACCCCTCCCACATGTAAACGAGCCAGTGTCCCTGTACACGAGCTCAGTAAATGAGCCAGGGTTGCCCCGCACAAGAGCTCGTTTCCTGGATCACAAACCAGGAGCGTATTTCATTTGGCATAGGGGTGCACCTAGCCTCAATCATTACACAAGGTGTAGCGGAGCTACGCAATCACGGGAACACTTAAAGGATGCAATGACATGAAAATTAATTTTCGTACCGTTAATGAAAATTAAACATGACATGGTAGTTGTGCAACATGGTAAATGTCGGATCTAGCTTCGTTGTCAAGCTAGTTCCTGAAATTGCGCCTAGGCGAGTATCATTTCGTCGCCTAGTCTCTTTTACGCCTACAACAAGCAAATGGCCTAAGACATGGCCCAAAACCCTAAGAGGCAAGTTTCACTTGCCTAGCACCGAGGATGACGATCAACGAGGCCGTCACACAAATGCTAACTACGGAGATGAGATCGCTGCCATGGCAAAACAACATTAGAACAACATCCAACCTAGTTTTATTAGGGTTTCACAAAAACACAAATGGGTTATGAAAACATTAAGAGATCGAGTTATTACCTTATCGGAAGCGGAAGAATGATGCCGATCAAGCACGACAACGGAAGAAACGCTTTGGGGAACCTAGGGTTCAGATCTGGAAGGGATGGGAAAAATCTGGAGAAATGGGGTTTTGGGGATTTTTGGGGGTTGGAGATGGCCTAGGGCATGGTGGTTGGTCAAAATGGAGAGGGGGAGAAGCTCTTGGTGAAGAAGGAAGGCTAGAGGAAGGTTGGGGAAGATCAGAGGTCAAGGGGGAAGGAAAGAAGCCAGGAGAAGAGAAAGAAAGAAAAGAAACGAAGTGGGGTATTTATAGAAAACGACTTGGCGGCTGCCCAGAAATTAGGGTTTCGACACTGATTAGTCGGTCAAAGAAGGTTGGCTGACCGACTAGTTTAGCAACTAGTCGGTCGGTCGATTAACTGTGACCGACTAACACCAAGCAGCGAAAGTAGGGAAAAATTTGGGTAATGAATTAGTCGGTCTGTGAAGGCCCGTCGACCGACTAGTTTGCAACCTAGTCGGTCGGTGAGTGTTCATGGACCGACTAACGATAAACAGTAACTTAGGTGAAATCTACTGACAGAAACTAGTCGGTCTGAGAGCAAGTTCTGACCGACTAGTTGAGCATCTAGTCGGTCGGTGATTGTTCTTAGACCGACTAAAAGTGAACAGTAACTCCCGAGAAATTAACAAAGCCAACTAGTCGGTCCATGTAGGTTTGCCGACCGACTAAATCGTCATCTAGTCGGTCGGTTCCCCTTCATGTACCGGCTAACGTGCACAAAAAGTTCCGAAATGGAGCGCGAAGCTCCGGGATCGATTCCTAAGACTTCTAGGCTTGATCTAGCAATAAGATATGACCGATATGAAGCCCGTCACGAATGACGTACTCCGAAATCGACAATTCTAAGGAAGAAGCTAGAAAATCACGACGAAAATATCGAAAACGAAAGCTACGGAGACGAAAACCACACATGAGGAGAAAATCCACCAAAACATATATATATAATATAATTAATCCAGATACAAGAAAACCAGTCGTTACGTCCTCCCCAACTTAAGAAAAATTCCGTCCCCGGAATTTCCCAACACTCACGTGTCCGGGAACAAAAGTGGGAAACGCTCTCGCATCTCATCCTCATTCTCCCAAGTAGACTCTCCAGGCGAGCCGTGTCGCACATCACCCTCACAAGATTAACAACCTTATTCCGGAGTGACTTCTGATGCCTGTCCAGAATCTGCACTGGCTGCTGGTCATACGTCATATCAGGGCGAAAGGTAATCTCCGAGAAATCCACAGCATGAGACGGATCTCTAATGTATCGACGAAGCTGCGACACATGGAAAACATTGTGAATTCCCTCCAAAGATGGCGGCAAGGCTAAGCGGTAGGCCACCTCGTCAACCTTCTCCAAAATGTCAAACGGTCCAATGTATCGCGGGCTCAACTTCCCTCGCTTCCCAAAGCGAATCACACCACGATTCGGGGAAATCCTCAGAAACACATGATCCCCAGGCTGAAACTCCAAAGGACGTCGTTCAGCATCCGCCCAATGCTTAAAACGGTCCTGAGCAATCCTCAACCTCTGCCGAATATTCCTGACAATATCCACGGCCTCCACAATCATCTCAGGTCCCAACAGCTCCCGATCACCAACGTCGTCCCAACTCAATAGCGATCGACATTTCCTCCCATAAAGAGCGGCGAAAGGCGCCATGCCAATACTCGCCTGGAAGCTGTTGTTGTAAGAAAACTCTACCAGATGTAGATGGTCCTCCCACGAACCCTTGAAATCCAACATGCACGCCCTTAGCATGTCCTCCAAGATCTGAATCTTCCTCTCAGACTGGCCATCCGTCTGCGTATGGTACGCCGTGCTGAAACTCAGACACGTACCCAAACTCTTCTGTAAACTCTGCCAGAACTGAGATGTGAACCTCGTGTCTCTGTCCGACACGATACTCACAGGGACTCCGTGAAGTCGTACGACCTCCTGCACGATTCACGTTACATCACTATCTAAACTAGCAAAAGGAAATAAAAACGGAGAGTAAAAGAATTTACCTCCATATATCTCCTCGCTAGCGCCTCAGTTGACTGTCCCACTCGGAATGGAATAAAGTGCGCGGATTTGGTCAATCGATCTACGATCACCCAAATCGCGTCATTCTTCTTCGGACTCCGAGGTAGTCCAGTCACGAAATCCATAGTGATGTGTTGCCATTTCCACTCCGGAATCGGAAGCGGTTGTAGCAACCCTGCCGAATGCTGATGCTCAGCCTTCACTTGCTGGCAAACCAAACACTTGGCTACACTCTGAGCCACACTCCTCTTCATGTCATGCCACCAATAGTTCAGACGAAGATCCTGGTACATCTTGGTCCAACAGGATGCACAGAATACGGCGAACTATGTGCCTCCACCATCAACTCCTCTCTAATATCCCCAGCTGGCACACACAACCTGGCTCCAAACCTCAGCGAGCCATCCTCATGAATCAGAAAGTCAGTCCGCAGACCGGCTTCAACCTGCTCCCGAATCTTCACCAGCTTCGGATCCTCGGCCTGGCCAGCCTTGATCCGATCCACAATCGTCGACTGTATCTGCATACACATCAACGAAGAAGCCTCCCCAGGAAGAACAATCTCCACACCAGACTCGCAAAAATCCTGCCGCAATCTCCACTGCGAAGTCAAAATCATCACCGCTGGAAGCCTACTCAGCGCATCAGGAACCACATTCACCTTGCCAGGGTGATATTGTAAATCAATCTCATAATCCGCCATGAGCTCCAACCATCGACGCTGTCGCATGTTGAGCTCCTTCTGAGTAAAAATATACTTCAAGCTTTTGTGATCGGTGAAGATCTTCACTTTCTCACTCAGCAGGAAGTGCCTCCAAATCTTAAGAGCAAACACAACAGCAGCCAACTCCAAATCATGCGTCGGGTAATTCTTCTCATGAACCTTGAGCTGACGAGAAGCATACGCCACAACATGCCCGTGCTGATGCAAAACACAACCGAGACCCTTGCCAGAAGCATCGCAAAAGATCTCAAATCCACCGCTGCGATCAAGCACAACAAGAATAGGGGCAATCGTCAATCTCTCCCTCAGAACACCAAAAGCACGCTCACAATCACCCGACCAAACAAAAGGTACATCCTTCCGCGTCAATCTGGTCATCGGCTCGGCAATACGGGAAAAGTCCTTAATGAAGCGCCGATATAACCTGCAAGCCCAAGGAAACTCCGGATCTCAGACGCTGACTGCGGAACAGGCCACTCTCTGATGGCCCTGATCTTCTCGGGATCCACTGAAATACCCTCTCCAGTCACCACATGCCCGAGAAAAGCAACCCTGTCCAGCCAAAACTCGCACTTCGAAAACTTAGCATACAGCCGATGCTTCCTCAAAATCTCTAACACTGTCCTCAAGTGCGATGCATGCTCCTCCTCCGACTTAGAATAGATCAGAATGTTGTCAATAAAGATAACGACAAACTTATCCAAAAAGTCGTAGAAAATCAGGTTCATCAGATTCATAAAAACTGCGGGTGCATTGGTTACACCAAAAGGCATAACCACAAACTCGTAGTGTCCATACTTCGTCCTGAACGCTGTCTTCGGAACATCATCCTTCTTCACCTTCAACTGATGGTAACCACTCCTCAGATCCAACTTCGAAAACACCCTCGAACCTCCAAGCTGATCAAAAATATCATCGATGCGAGGCAACGGGTATTTATTCTTGATGGTCACCGCATTCAACTCCCGATAGTCCACGCACATGCGACGCGAACCATCCTTCTTCTTCACCAGCAGCACCGGTGCTCCCCACAGAGACACACTAGGATTGACATAACCCTTCTGCAAAAGCTCATCCAGCTGCTTCCGCAATTCCTCCAACTCAGCGGGTGCCATACGATACGGCGCCTTCGAAATCGGCTGCGCTCCCGGAACAAGATCAATAGAAAATTCTAAAGCTCGATCAAGTGGCAAACCAGACATCTCCTCGGGGAAGACGTCATCAAAGTCTCGCACCACAGCTGGCCTCTCCAACTCCATCTGCATAGCCACAATCTCCACCGGCCTGGCCCGAAATCTGACAGGACCAAGCGAGCTGCTACCACGGCTGAACTCAAATACTGGATGTCCGGGAATCTCGAACACCACCTTCTTCCTCCGACAGTCGATCGTAGCATAGAAGCTCGCAAGCCAATCCATCCCAAGAACTGCATCATAGTTGATGATGTCGTGGACAATGAAATCAGCGTAAAGCTCATGTCCACAAACCACCAACGGGCAAGAATTGCAACCAAGATGCACCGAGACCACGTCATTCCCTGTAACGATATTCCAACTCTTGGAAAGAGGGGACGTCGATAAGGAATGCTTCTCCACGAAGCTCCGAGAAATAATGCACATCGATGCACCAGAGTCAAAGAGGACTCGTGCAGGAAATGTGCACACCAAAACCACACCTAACAAGCAATATAACAATCAAACCCTAGTCTGGCAAACAATCATGTTCAAGCAAACAACATAATCTAACAATCAAAACTAGCTAGGAAAGTAACAGCTAGATTGAGGATTACCTGTGATAACCTCATCCACAGCCTCGCTCTCCACAGCGGTCATCAGAAAAGCCTGCCTCCTCGGCGGAATAGCCTGTTGAAAAGCCTGCCTCTGTGGAACAAGAGCTGCTCCACGTCCAGCAGGAACAGACGCTCGCTGTTGCAACGGCTGTGCTGCAACAGGTGCCCTCCGCAGCTGATTTGCATGCCGACAATCCTTCGCGACATGAGAAGCATCACCACAAACCAAACACTGGCCCAGAAACTTCCTACACTGATCCTTGATGTGACCAGGCTTGCCGCAGAAATGACAAGTCTTCTGAATAGGCCCTCCTGGCCTCTTAAACTGAGCTGGCTGATTAGGCTTGAAACCAGGCCTAACCACCGCCCTGGCCTGCTCCATAGGCCTCTTCCCAGCACCAGAAACATGTCCTCTCCTCTGACTCAGGTTCAGTTCCTGCCTCCTCGCAGCGACCAGAACCTTCTGATAGGAGTCCAGATCAGAGGAAGACACAAAACTCTGAAGCTCCAAAGCAAGTCCCTGCAGGAACATCTGAGCCCTCTCATCAGCATCCTGCACCATCTTCGGTGCGAACCGACTCAGCCTAGTGAACTCTTGGTGGTACAGGTCCACCGTCAAGCTCCCTTGCTTCAGATCAATAAAGCGCTGCAGCATCTCCTTCCTAGCAGCCTTCGGGAAGAACTCCTCATCAAACCTGGACTTAAAGGTAGCCCAAGCTATCGGCTCCACCAGCATCTTCTCTTCAGCATCCCACCAGTTCCGAGCATTATCCTTGAGTTGCCTCTTCGCCAAATCAACCCATCCAGCCGGGGTGATCTTGGCCATCTTCAAGTTATCCTCAATGTTCCGAATCCACTCATCGGCAGCCAGAGGACCCTCAGACCCATCAAAATATGCGGGACCCAGCTCCCGAAATTGCTTCGCTCCCGGCTCGGAGCGAGGGGCATCCGGAAGTGCCCGGGCAGCTCGAGCAAGTGGAGCATTTTGGACTTGCAGGAGCACGCCCTGCTGCACATGCATCATCTGAAGCATCATCCGCATCATCTCTCCATTGGTGGGTTCCCGCTCAGGCTCCTCGTCATGAGGGGGCGCACCACTACCTCCACCACGGGTGAATCGCCTTCCTGCCATCTAATGACACAGAAAACGAAGCAGATTAGACTCATAGCTTATGAATCGGATGTCAAACTTAGTTTATTGGACGTTCTAATATTATTATCGTCATTCCGATAATCGCAGTTACAGAAGAGGACTTGCATGGGCCTCCAACAAAACCTGTCACGCCCCGCTTCCCTAAAATGGAGGCGAGACGTGAAAAGGTCCGCACGAGAGTGGAGCTGTGAAGCCCCAAACCCGATAAGCGTCAATAAAACATAAGCAGGTCCCTGTAACCACAAACGGACCAACAATAATAACACAAGGAGAGACAGAAATAAAATCTCAAATCTCATAAATTGTCCAACATCAAAAATTAAGTTCAACATCCAGAAAAGCCACCAGGCTAAAAGAAAGAGTATAAAGGCCCAGAACAAGGCCAACAAAAGGGACAACATAACAAAGTATAGGTGCCACACACCGACAACTACAGCAGTCTAAAACAAAAGAGAAAGCTCAACGAAGACACTAGGACTGGTCCCTAGTGTCCACGTACTCCTCGCCAAACACAGGCTCGGGCTCGGCGTCAGCAAACACCTCGTCCTCTACAATGTACTCAGGCTCAGGATCTAACATGTGTCACCCAAAAGAGTAAAGGGGCACATGTCAGCAAGTCTAAAAGACTTGGGCAATGAAACTGAAAGTAAGGCAAACTAACAACCTAGCAGTTATAGTATGCATGACATGGCAGTTATGGTATAAGTGCACAAGTAAGACATGGTGAAACAATAAGTACAAGAGAACAATTATCGGGACAAGTCAAGAGTAGCCAAGCTACTAACAATCTCAATCTTTTCACTAGTCACGTTTCAAGTTGTTTGTAGATGTTTACGCCTTACAGCTGAACGGTTTGGCATTCACGTTGATTGGCCGCTTAACACTACCCCAGAACCCAGAGTTTACGCCTTACCACTGAAGTTACTGATCGGGCAGACTCCCAGTTGATTGGCCGCTTAACCCTTACCCCTCCCACATGTAAACGAGCCAGGGTCCCTGTACACGAGCTCAGTAAATTGTAGGAATATGATGCCCTCAAGGCCATTTATTCCTGTGTGAATAGCACAAACATCTTGTTCGAAATAACAGTAAGCTGTTTGGTAATAATTTATCTAAGTTATATTGTAATGTAGTTAACATTAGATATCAACTTAGGTAAAGTCCTGAGACTTTATGCAAGGTCAAACGGGTATCGAGATGAGTATCTCGATCATGGAGAAACGTTTGACTGTCTGTAGCATAAGTCTAAAATGGTTCGTGGTCGTAGATGTTTCGAGACAAGGATATCGAAACATCGGATAGACCATTGTGTCTTAGTCTTCACCGTTTAGCGGTGGCGATGATCTCATGATCGCTTGACTTGGCGAAGTCGAAGACGAGACACAGGTGCTCATTAGAATGAGTTCACTGAACGATCCACTAGAGTTATCATATGGTTATATTGACCAATCTGTCAGTGATAACTCTGAGTGATGATATGATAGTTGGTCTTTTGACTTGAGGTCATTTTGACGGACCTGTGCGTGAACGGTGCCACTTAGATCAACTGACCTAGCTTCGAGGCAAGGCCTGTCGAAAGGTCTTTTGATTGGGTGTCACTTGAAACGTACGAGGCGAGTAATGACCAAGAGAGGATTCGTCTCTCCCGGTCAATGGGAGTTAGTGTCGTAGAGTTAGTTCGGTCTTTAGTAAAAACTCTGCGCAGAGTATGTTGGAAGAAGTCCAACATTAGTTGACTAAAGATCGATAGAAACTAACCGGAGTCAAGTTATTGGGGTTGACAGTTTTGACCGTACCCCAGACTTGATCTACACGACACAGTTTAGACGAAAAGACTATAACTACGGAATTCATCACGGAAACAGTCAGGTGGTCCCGACAATACTCATGTCAATGAGTCAACCACATAATGATGATTCCTGAAGCAGGGACGGCAACCACTGCTCGTGGTCACTGCCGTATAGGGCTTCGAGCCCAACCTGTTGTAAGGGTCAGGCTGTAGGGTCTCACACAGAGTGTAACGCTTCGTCTAGTAATAGGTAGAAATTAGTTAGGGAGAATATTTGCATTTGATGCAAAAGAAGAGATAATTGCATTTGATGCAATATGATAATTTAAGCTTAGATAGGGACTATTTTGCATATGATGCAAAAGCGATTAAATGTGTATTAAATTGTTTAATACAATATTTAATAAAATAAACACAAGGAAAAGTTCACGGGTAAGACGGGAATGTCCCGGTCTACGCCCAGGTTCGAACGGCGTCCAAATCAGACACCAAATGCTCAAGATAGAGCCAAAACAGCCAAACAGATCAGACCGGGTCAGACCAGGCTGACCCAGACCAGACCAAGTCTGGCCTGGGTGCCTGGCCAGACCTGACTGAGCCAGGAGCCCAGTCAGCCTGGCTTTGAGGCTGTGGGACCCACAGGTTGGGCCCCACCTCAGGGTGCTGAACCCTAGGTTTGATGGCAGATTTGACGGCTGGTTTTTGCGAAAAACTAGCCGTAGGCTGATCTTTGGATACTCAATTGGAGGGTCAAACGAACTCCGATTGACGAACGGTTTTTTCCTATGCGTTCACCGTTGAACGCTTGTCGTATTGATAGGTTGTATCGATCTTGAAGCTCAACGGTGAGTGAGTTAAAATTCACGGAAGTTTGCACTTTTGAAGTGCAAACTAACTTGATTTTAAAATTTACTCTATTTTTAGTCCCACATCGGATTTTGAGAAAAGGGGAGAGTCCGCCGCCTATATAAATAGGGGTCTCCCCCCTTTCTCAAAACTCGTCCCAAGCTCTAGATCTGAGCGGCTCTCGTAAATGTTGGAGCACGCTCGGATCTTAGCTTAAATTAAATATTTCTCTATCTCCCTAAAATTTCTGCCTTACTCCTGCGGGCTCTGGCAAAGCCTCAAAGGAGTTCGGATTCTGGATCCGAAATCTTGGCGGAGGTTTCACTCGCGTGAAACTTTCTTCGGCGGTTGGTTGGCTCGGCGGCACGGGGATTGATCGCCTCGGGATGCGGAGCGGTTCGAGGAGCGGTTCGGGGAGCGGTTCAAAGGAGCGGCTCGGCGTGGGACGGGAGCAGCTCGGAAGACGGCGCGGAACATCTCGCCTGCTCCAGGGCTGAGATTCCGGGTATGTGGTTAAAGTAGTTTATTAGCATTAGTTTAGTTTAATCGCAGTAGGCTAGATCCTTCTTGGGATGGTCAGACCCATCCCAAGTCGGCATAGATCTTGGCATAGGGTCTTGGACCTTAGGGCCAAGGTAAAAATGTTTTAACTTGCAAGTTAATTTAGATTAACTGTTTTTCTTCCGCTGCTTTTGATTTTCCTGTCTATGTTCCGTCCGACTTAGGACGGGACCAGAGTTTTTGTGCCTTAAGGGAACGCCCAATTTCCCTACAGTGGTATCAGAGCCTAGGTTTGCGTAGCGATCTAGGTACTGCGATTTTATTAAACGTGTTTAATGCTTTTAAATACTTTTTTAATTTAAAATGTTTTTAAATTATGAGATAAATTTTAAAAATGTTTTAGATGTTCTAAAATTTTCCTTTGAAATTTTTGAACATGGAAATTTTTAAAATGACGTTTTAAAATTTATGTGATAACTTTTAAAAAGTTTAAAATTTATTTTGGATGCCTAAAAATTTTTATATGATAAATTTTTAAGCATGAAAATTTTAAAATGATGATTTTAAGTTTATGTAAAATTGATTTGAAGGCTTTAAATGTTTATGCGATAAATTTTTTAAACGTAGCATGCAAATTAGTGATTTTAAAATTAAGTTTTTTTTTATGAGATAAAAATAAAATAATTTCAAAATCATATTTTAAATTTAATTGTTAAATTTATGTTTGCATGCAGAAATAGTTTATGCGATAAACTTAGTATATTTAAATGTTAAATAGTTGTGCACTATCTTTATGCGATAAATTAGTGTAGCTTTATTGTTTATGGCTTGTTAATCTTGTCCCTTATTTGATAACACAAGACAACCTCTTAGGTTAGCCATTAAAAATGATTAAAATTTATTACTTGAATTTTAATGACATGCTATGCTTTAATAAATCATTAACAACAATATTAAAGACCTAATTCCTGATTAGGGTAGTCCTTTAAATGAATTTTCAAATTCTAATTGTTATAATTAATTTTCATTAAAGGACTTCGCTTCTAGCGTTGTTAATAAAATTTATTAAAATCCTAATAACGATTAGGGTAGCACGTGAACCTTATAGTTGATAAGGACTTAATAAAAGTTATTAAACAAATCCTAAAAATTTTGAATTTAAGGATTCAACTAGTTGATAGGATTAATTAGTTGTTAATAAAAGCCGTTTAGTCTATGGCATACATACAAAAATGACAAGCTTCATTCAATGGACCATGATCCAGTCAATGTGCTTGGCTAAGAGTTCTGGGTCAACCCTTGCTAGTCCAAGGGGTAGTGATCCTGGCTTAGTCAATTCCCTGGCTGAGTTCCGCTGGACCGCAATGTCGCGAATCATGATTGTATGACACCCTGGACTATATCTAAGTCAAATACGTTAATGATCTTTTTCAAGATTAGCCGTAGCCCTCCTTGTTTTAAGGGTTAGCAACTATAGGGCCCGTGTTATAGTTGTTGAGATACACTCAAGCTGTGACATGGCAACCCTGTAGAAACCAACTCCTTAAATACATAAGATGAAATCTTGACTGACCCTAACCGTCGTCTCGTACCCCGAGCGTCGGCGTAAGTTAAGTTAACGATGTAGTCTGCCTAAATGTAGTCTAAGACCTGACCCAAACCGACGTGTCGTGCATACACCGAGCTGAGGGGCGAGTCAGGCTAGACATGAAAACAAGGGTCCGACTAGACTAGACATTGTGATTTGGATGAGCACACTCATGATCACGAATGGCTAGGGGCAAAAACCGATTAAGAGAGTCATATCCGATATGATCGATGAAGAGTCATCTTCCGATCGCAGAGTCAATCAACTTGTTGAGCTACACTCAAGGTTGTTTAGACTCAAGGTGATTGGAACTCTTACCCATTAATTTTAATTCGATTAAATCGTTCGTTATTAAGTTTTAAAACGTTCGTAAAAATAGTGGGAGGATATAGATAGATAAAAGCCAATCTACCTATATTTAATATTGAACATATGCTAAAACTAGGGCAAGACTATGTTTACCGTAGGAATTAAAATATAATATTTTAATAAGTTAATTGGTCAACAGGTTGATAAATTGAATATCAAAGTTAAATTCTAGTTGATAGAATTAAACCATATTCTCATTGACAAATTAAATGACCTTCTAAAAGAACAGACTTAAGAAATATGATTTCATTAAGTTCTGTGTCCAACAAATAAATTAACGCTACATGTCACTCGTCTCTATATGAGGCAGCTTGAACATATAGGACATTCAAAGTATGTTTCTCCCTACAACTTGTCGAGCTACCCTCAAGGTTGTATGGACAAACAATTTTGATCCACAAAGTTCGAAAATTCGATCAAACCGTTTGAGTCGAATACGAGTGCATGGGCGATGCAAGACTATGTATTCCAACCGGATCTTGAGACAAGCAACTTCTTGAGCTACACTCAAGATTGCAAAGCTCAAGCGTTTGGATACATAAGTTGCTTGCATAGCTATTTATTTATGTTGATATCTAAATTTGATTTAGAAAAGGAAGAAGGCACTTCGGAAAGTCAATTGAGAAAGTTAGTTTAATTTATCATTAGTAGAGGCATAAGTAGGAGGAAATGAAAACGTGACATATTTTGATGTCACAGTTCGGATTAAATTGTTGTACAAAAGACGTTTAACACATTTTGACGAATGTCGTCACATTGCTTCTGAAGTAATGTTTTGCGTTAAGTAATTTGTAAATAACTAAATATATATTAAATGTTAATATATAAATACACAAGATAGTAGCAAACTTATATGGTAAAATTAGACTAGGCCGTATCTAGAGATTAAGCTTCACAAGTCATATAAAGAGGGGTCTGACCTCTCGTATTATGAAGTCTACGGACACTTGTGAGTCTTAGCCTCTTAGATACAATGGCCGAAACACATCTGTGAGACAGTGGGAGAATGAGTTGTCGAACTCAGTCTAGTACATACTGATGTACCCGAGTCTAACCAAAATAAGTTATTCGTATATTTTACTAAGACATGTGTTCTTGATGAAACGCAAGTCTGATAAAATAAAGAACGAAATGACCAAAGTATTTAAACTGATTCGATTAGATCGAATGGTCAAATACTTAGCTAAATAAAATCTTGTGTAATTAAAAGAAAATGTGATTTTCTCTCAGGTCAAGTCTGTTAACACATCAGTGTGTTAAAAGGTATGAATCACACTTAATTAGATTTAGTGTGATCCATTGTAAGTGACTCTGAGTTAAGTCCTCCCTCTGGGTTAAGTCCCAGATAGTAATGCCTATGTTTTGATAATGTTCTATAAGGACATTATCAATAATATATTCAATAAATCAATCGTAAGGAAGTTGTATTATTACTCGAATCTCGTTAGACGAAATGTCGAGTTAGACATCATAAATGATGATGACTTAGTCAACTTCTAGGATGAAATTCGGAGTAGTAACTCCGATTTAAAACTTGATGAAGGTCCGTGTGCGTAAATAAATTTGAGAATTTAGTTTACGTGCCCAAGGAAAATGTTTCCTCACTTTCTGTAAGTAAATCTTTAAGTTGAAAGATTGGTGCAGAAAAGGAAATAGTGAAGTACAATAATGTTGGACGGGAACGGTTTTCATCCTAATTCCTATAAAACGGATTATAATGAAACCGGTTTCGCAAACAGATGTGTACAGATCTACTCGGACCAAAGCTGATGTAAAACGCTTAAGTTGACCATGAAAATTGGAGCATTCACTTATAAGTTCGTTTTTCTAAATATGATTTAGACGAACCAACTTATATGAATTAGCCAGAGAATTTTCAAGGTCAGTGGGAGCGTGTAAATTACATGCGAGACATCAAAGAGATGGAACATATATTTTGATTAAGTAATCAAAGAGTTTGATTATTTATCAGAAATGAATATGAACCATTTGAAATGACCAATAACTAATTTAAAATTATTATCGTAAGATACGATGAACTGGATAAGATCCAGGGAAATAAAGTATTATAGATTCCGATAGACCAAGTGAATTATTTGAATGAGATTCAAAAGGTTGGTCTAAACATAAACGTAGAAACCCCTTAAGTCTATAGTGTAGACGGTTTTAGCAGATCCACTCACGAAGGCTCTACCACATGAAGTCGGGAAAACTTATGTGTAAAAACGATATAAGATACCGAGATAAATGGGCCTGAGTGCAAGTGGGAGATGTAGGAATATGATGCCCTCAAGGCCATTTATTCCTGTGTGAATAGCACAAACATCTTGTTCGAAATAACAGTAAGCTGTTTGGTAATAATTTATCTAAGTTATATTGTAATGTAGTTAACATTAGATATCAACTTAGGTAAAGTCCTGAGACTTTATGCAAGGTCAAACGGGTATCGAGATGAGTATCTCGATCATGGAGAAACGTTTGACCGTCTGTAGCATAAGTCTAAAATGGTTCGTGGTCGTAGATGTTTCGAGACAAGGATATCGAAACATCGGATAGACCATTGTGTCTTAGTCTTCACCATTTAGCGGTGGCGATGATCTCATGATCGCTTGACTTGGCGAAGTCGAAGACGAGACACAGGTGCTCATTAGAATGAGTTCACTGAACGATCCACTAGAGTTATCATATGGTTATATTGACCAATCTGTCAGTGATAACTCTGAGTGATGATATGATAGTTGGTCTTTTGACTTGAGGTCATTTTGACGGACCTGTGCGTGAACGGTGCCACTTAGATCAACTGACCTAGCTTCGAGGCAAGGCCTGTCGAAAGGTCTTTTGATTGGGTGTCACTTGAAACGTACGAGGCGAGTAATGACCAAGAGAGGATTCGTCTCTCCCGGTCAATGGGAGTTAGTGTCGTAGAGTTAGTTCGGTCTTTAGTAAAAACTCTGCGCAGAGTATGTTGGAAGAAGTCCAACATTAGTTGACTAAAGATCGATAGAAACTAACCGGAGTCAAGTTATTGGGGTTGACAGTTTTGACCGTACCCCAGACTTGATCTACACGACACAGTTTAGACGAAAAGACTATAACTACGGAATTCATCACGGAAACAGTCAGGTGGTCCCGACAATACTCATGTCAATGAGTCAACCACATAATGATGATTCCTGAAGCAGGGACGGCAACCACTGCTCGTGGTCACTGCCGTATAGGGCTTCGAGCCCAACCTGTTGTAAGGGTCAGGCTGTAGGGTCTCACACAGAGTGTAACGCTTCGTCTAGTAATAGGTAGAAATTAGTTAGGGAGAATATTTGCATTTGATGCAAAAGAAGAGATAATTGCATTTGATGCAATATGATAATTTAAGCTTAGATAGGGACTATTTTGCATATGATGCAAAAGCGATTAAATGTGTATTAAATTGTTTAATACAATATTTAATAAAATAAACGCAAGGAAAAGTTCACGGGTAAGACGGGAATGTCCCGGTCTACGCCCAGGTTCGAACGGCGTCCAAATCAGACACCAAATGCTCAAGATAGAGCCAAAACAGCCAAACAGATCAGACCGGGTCAGACCAGGCTGACCCAGACCAGACCAAGTCTGGCCTGGGTGCCTGGCCAGACCTGACTGAGCCAGGAGCCCAGTCAGCCTGGCTTTGAGGCTGTGGGACCCACAGGTTGGGCCCCACCTCAGGGTGCTGAACCCTAGGTTTGATGGCAGATTTGACGGCTGGTTTTTGCGAAAAACTAGCCGTAGGCTGATCTTTGGATACTCAATTGGAGGGTCAAACGAACTCCGATTGACGAACGGTTTTTTCCTATGCGTTCACCGTTGAACGCTTGTCGTATTGATAGGTTGTATCGATCTTGAAGCTCAACGGTGAGTGAGTTAAAATTCACGGAAGTTTGCACTTTTGAAGTGCAAACTAACTTGATTTTAAAATTTACTCTATTTTTAGTCCCACATCGGATTTTGAGAAAAGGGGAGAGTCCGCCGCCTATATAAATAGGGGTCTCCCCCCTTTCTCAAAACTCGTCCCAAGCTCTAGATCTGAGCGGCTCTCGTAAATGTTGGAGCACGCTCGGATCTTAGCTTAAATTAAATATTTCTCTATCTCCCTAAAATTTCTGCCTTACTCCTGCGGGCTCTGGCAAAGCCTCAAAGGAGTTCGGATTCTGGATCCGAAATCTTGGCGGAGGTTTCACTCGCGTGAAACTTTCTTCGGCGGTTGGTTGGCTCGGCGGCACGGGGATTGATCGCCTCGGGATGCGGAGCGGTTCGAGGAGCGGTTCGGGGAGCGGTTCAAAGGAGCGGCTCAGCGTGGGACGGGAGCAGCTCGGAAGACGGCGCGGAACATCTCGCCTGCTCCAGGGCTGAGATTCCGGGTATGTGGTTAAAGTAGTTTATTAGCATTAGTTTAGTTTAATCGCAGTAGGCTAGATCCTTCTTGGGATGGTCAGACCCATCCCAAGTCGGCATAGATCTTGGCATAGGGTCTTGGACCTTAGGGCCAAGGTAAAAATGTTTTAACTTGCAAGTTAATTTAGATTAACTGTTTTTCTTCCGCTGCTTTTGATTTTCCTGTCTATGTTCCGTCCGACTTAGGACGGGACCAGAGTTTTTGTGCCCTAAGGGAACGCCCAATTTCCCTACATAAATGAGACAGGGTTGCCCCGCACAAGAGCTCGTTTCCTGGATCACAAACCAGGAGCGTATTTCATTTGGCATAGGGGTGCACCTAGCCTCAATCATTACACAAGGTGTAGCGGAGCTACGCAATCACGGGAACACTTAAAGGATGCAATGACATGACAATTAATTTGCGTACCGTTAATGGAAATTAAACATGACATGGTAGTTGTGCAACATGGTAAATGTCGGATCTAGCTTCGTTGTCAAGCTAGTTCTTGAAATTGCGCCTAGGCGAGTATCATTTCGTCGCCTAGTCTCTTTTACGCCTACAACAAGCAAATGACCTAAGACATGGCCCAAAACCCTAAGAGGCAAGTTTCACTTGCCTAGCACCGAGGATGACGATCAACGAGGCCGTCACACAAATGCTAACTACGGAGATGAGATCGCTGCCATGGCAAAACAACATTAGAACAACATCCAACCTAGTTTTATTAGGGTTTCACAAAAACACAAATGGGTTATGAAAACATTAAGAGATCGATTTATTACCTTATCGGAAGCAGAAGAACGATGCCGAGCAAGCACGACAACGTAAGAAATGATCCGGGGAACCTAGGGTTCAGATCTGGAATGTATGTGGAAATTCTGGAGAAATGGGGTTTTGGGGATTTTTGGGGGTTGGAGATGGCCTAGGGCATGGTGGTTGGTCAAAATGGAGAGGGGGAGAAGCTCTTGGTGAAGGAGGAAGGCTAGAGGAAGGTTGGGGAAGATCAGAGGTCAAGGGGGAAGGAAAGAAGCCAGGAGAAGAGAAAGAAAGAAAAGAAACGAAGTGGGGTATTTATAGAAAACGACTTGGCGGCTGCCCAGAAATTAGGGTTTCGACACTGATTAGTCGGTCAAAGAAGGTTGGCTGACCGACTAGTTTAGCAACTAGTCGGTCGGTCGATTAACTGTAACCGACTAACACCAAGCAGCGAAAGTAGGGAAAAATCTGGGTAATGAATTAGTCGGTCTGTGAAGGCCCGTCGACCGACTAGTTTGCAACCTAGTCGGTCGGTGAGTGTTCATGTACCGACTAACGATAAACAGTAACTTAGGTGAAATCTACTGACAGAAACTAGTCGGTCTGAGAGCAAGTTCTGACCGACTAGTTGAGCATCTAGTCGGTCGGTGATTGTTCTTAGACCGACTAAAAGTGAACAGTAACTCCTGAGAAATTAACAAAGCCAACTAGTCGGTCCATGTAGGTTTGCCGACCGACTAAATCGTCATCTAGTCGGTCGGTTCCCCTTCATGTACCGGCTAACGTGCACAAAAAGTTCCGAAATGGAGCGCGAAGCTCCGGGATCGATTCCTAAGACTTCTAGGCTTGATCTAGCAATAAGATATGACCGATATGAAGCCCGTCACGAATGACTTACTCCGAAATCGACGATTCTAAGGAAGAAGCTAGAAAATCACGACGAAACGATCGAAAACGAAAGCTACGGAGACGAAAACCACACATGAGGAGAAAATCCACCAAAACATATATATATAATATAATTAATCCAGATACAAGAAAACCAGTCGTTACAGTTAGGCTGTCGGTGCGTAGTACCGCTCTTTTCATGTAGATGTTATGTATTAAGTCGGCATGCTTTAGGCCTCTTTTCAGACTCTTGTACTTTTCTTTACGATTTGTCTCTGAATGTTTGGAAAAATCTGGGATGTTATTGGTGGAGTTTTATCTTTGCTTTAAATTATTATTATCTTTGTTTCGCTTTGTGGTTGCAAGGACCTGGTTATTGGAAGTGTCTTTTTTTCAGACGCTTATCAGATTTGTAGCCTCACAGCTCCAAGGCTGAGCGGACCTCATCACGCTTCGCCTCCCGTTTATGGGAAGCGGGTCGTGACATTTTCCTCGTACGAAGTCTGTTTTGGACGCCGTTCGAACCTGGGATTAGACCGGGACGTTCCTGTAATCCAGGTAACCTTTTCATCGTGTTTATTTTCAAATATATTTGTAAACGATTTACAATATATTTCATATTTCTATTGCATCAAATGCAATATCCCACATCCTAAATATTAAAACTTATATCGTAAACTCTTTGCGACTTATAAAACAATTTGCATCCAATACAAATGAACTGATGGCATACATCCCCCAACAGTTGGGATGCGGATGCAGTGCTGAAGCTCGAACGGTCTTGTTGCAGAGTACAACAACCTTCGACCTTTTAGTTAGGTCGAACCTCGATCAACGGTTCGCGGAAGTAGTCGTTCGACCCTTCTATTGGGTCGTGCCACGATCTCCCTGCACCACAAAGGAACGTCACGAGGGTCGGATTTGGGTTCCGACCCAAATCCCCTCAGATGCTTAAGTTAGAACGAGAATTTAAGGGAAGGCTCGGGCTGTCGAGATCGACCCATGGAGGTTCGTCTTGAGTCAGTCACCGCAAGCTATTTGGAGGAAGAATTATAAAGTGGAAAATAGAATGTCAGAGTATTAGGTCTTTCGTAGCTTGAGAGTGAACCTTTCTCACGTTGTCTCTTCACCTATTTATAGTTGATGATGACTGTCGATATCACATAACAGTTCCTCATTGATTATGGCGGGATCTTATCTGGGATTGTTGATAACAGCCGCCCATTTATTCAGTCGCCATAATCATTCCCCTGTAATTAGCAGAGCCTTAACGGTCGAATAAGCTGTTTCATTGACTGAGTATTAACTCGCCTCCTGTTGGCGGGTTTCGGGTTATTGGGCGGAGGCCTAAGCCTCTAAATGTGCCTCTTTATATTCTCCGTGCTTCGTGGGCCGTACATGTTCATCAACAATTATAAACTGGTGCAATCGATGAAAACCGGTGGTTTGACTGGTTTGAACGGTTCTGATTTAAAACCAATATATCTTTTGATTCTTTTAACTTTTAACATCTTGACTCTTGACTCCTGACTCCTAATTTTTTAGCCACAATTCTCAGAGCCGGCCCTAGTTTTGATCGCAAGTCTACGACCCTCTCCCATTTTCGACGGCCCTCCTATATCCAGTTGTTATTTTTTTAATATTGTTTTATATTATACTAAAATAAAAAAATATTATTTAATTATCACTGGTTCAACTACTATTCAATCATGGTCAGACCATTAATCCTTGAACCAATGCCTTGACCGGTTCAATAATCGGTCCGGTATTAAAAACATTGATGAATACCAACTCCGAAGATACTCTTTATCTATACAAGACAGTGTATCTATGACATATTATAACTTTTTTATTTATTTCTTTTGAAGGGCCGGCGTAAACAATTTTCGGACGTCTTCTCTGAAAATATAAATAAATAAATTGAAGCTTTCAATTTGCCATCAGATTATCATCAGACAGCACACATTTAAAAACAATTATCTCTCGGTCTCCCTCCTCTCCATATTTAATACTTTCCATTTTTGCCCCAAACAAAACCGCATTTATTCCTCAACCCCATGTGCTCCTTAGACATTTACCATCACACCCTTCCATCTAGAGTCGCAGCGCCAACCGCAATTTGAAAAAGTGCGTCCGATCTAGTCAATGAACAAGCAAATGTTTCTTCTAGATATAATTGCGTTTGAAGTGGAGGGTTTAAATGTAAAATCAACCATTAAGAACGCTCCAAATCGAAGAGCTTTTCAAGATTTTCCTTATTATAAGCAAATCAAAGATCTGCCCATGTGACGGAGCCGAGAGAGAGAGCGGACAGAAAAGGTGGAGGAAAAAAAAATCTCATCTTTTTTTCTAGGGTTTATCACTGCGATTTCTTCCCCATTTTTGCTTCTGATAAAGCTTGAGGCTGACATAGCGATAGATCGGGGGAGATCGGGGATATTCTCATGGCGTCGGTCGAAATGCCGCTGCGGAGAGCAACGGCGAGCTCGTCGGGGGGCTCTGGATTGATGCCTCATGTGCCGCTCACGCTCCAGCCGGTGAAGTTACCGCCGTTTGCCACGTGTCCGGCGTCCGGAGGCGATGGGGGTGAGGACTCGCCGTACAGCGCGAGGACGGAGACTCCTCGGGATGAGATTTCGCCGTCCAAGTGGAGTGATCTTAGTCGTTATAGTGGCAAAAAGGTAATTTTTTGTCCTTGAGCTTGAACTTAAAATTATGCTTTACGTTTTGTCAATTGTTCTTGATTGCGTGTTTATCAATGTATTTACGTTTATAATTTAAAAGGCGATCAGCTAATTTCGGACTCTAAAATTATAAAATTCATTTATTTAAAGCAACCTATTGATTGTTGAAATCATAGACTTTCATTACCTTTTCTACTTAAGAATAGACCCGTCCATGTTATATGGTAACTGTTCATCTATATGTATAACTTTGCTATATTTACTGGTCTTTATATTTAACAAATTTAAGAATGCTTATTGAATGATGGTTTCCTACGAAAAATAATAATATGAGAAACTTGTAGCGGAACCTGAATGGCTAATCGATTGTTTCTTTCATTATGCAAAAAATTGTCTTATAATGCAATTAAGATACTCTCTATTGATTGATGCCAACTTTCATGTTGAAGTTTATTTTTTCAGAAGATTCGAGCTTGGTGCCAGCTATCAAATGGTGATTGGGCATTAGCAACAATTCTATCCACTTTAGAGGGAGAGTCCGTCATTTCACTTCCAGAGGGAAAAGTAAGTTTTCCATAATACATGATCATGATTTTTTTAAGTTTTAGTTTAGCTGATGTATTGTCTTTCATTTACAGAGATTGACGCTTAACAGTGAAACTCTTTTGCCTGCAAACCCTACTATCCTTGATGGTGTAGACGATCTCATGCAGCTAAGTTATTTAAATGAACCATCAGTGCTGTACAATTTACAATACAGATATGCCCGTGATATGATTTATGTGAGTAATATATACCATTTCTATCAGCTTATCATTTATGTTGCAAGTTTTTATCTTTTAACCTGTAGTTCTATATTTGAATGTTAGACTAAAGCTGGACCGGTTCTAGTGGCCATCAACCCATTTAAGGATGTCCATTTGTACGGCAAAGATTTCATTGAAGGGTATAGGTGCAAAGCAATGGAGAAGCCGCATGTATATGCTATTGCGGATACAGCCATTCGTGAGATGATGAGAGGTGAGTTTGCCGAATCATACATATTAGCAGTTGCAGTATTTGCCATCAGCCATGACTTCTGATAAACATATTGACTATTTGACTGTATCCTTTTTGCAGATGAAGTCAATCAGTCAATAATTATTAGGTTTGAACTCATCCAGTAGATCTTTGGTTCAGTCCAGGAATGTTTATGAATGTTATTTATGGTGTTCAGTTCATGTGTGATATTACCTCTTATGAATGTATATTATTACCAAGAGTCTACGGACTGCTAATAAAATTGATCTTTCTCATTTTCTTTATCTATTTTTATCTGTTTCAGTTGCTGATGTTCAGTACAACCAGCATGAATGTTATACTTTGTAACAACTTTTCTACATAGGACGAAGTAACTTAACTTTTTAAACTCACTAACCATGGTGTTTTCTCCAGTGGAGAAAGTGGTGCAGGGAAAACTGAAACAGCAAAGATAGCGATGCAATATTTGGCTGCACTTGGAGGCGGCAGTGGAATAGAAAATGAAATCCTCCAGACAAATCCGATACTTGAAGCATTTGGCAATGCTAAAACATTAAGAAATGACAATTCTAGTCGTTTTGTAAGTTTCTTTGTCATTGTCCATGGACTGCTCTTTTTCGTGGTTATTTATATTACGGCAAACAATCTAGTTGACAATATTAAACCTATAAATTTAGTTTTAAAAGCACATACAAATCTTCAAACATACTTAGAATTGCCTTTTTTGTTGGGGGGGGGGGGGGGTGATGATAAAAGTCAGGCAAATAGAGCGTGCGTGCCACATGTGACTCTGTTACACATCAGCATGCTTATATATATAGACATGCATTTCTTTATGTATTCTTCCTCATGAATATAGTTATGCTGTACAATTTTCTTTTTCTAATTTGTTACTCATTGGAGGATGCAGGGAAAGCTTATTGACATTCATTTCAGCTCAAGTGGAAAAATATCTGGTGCCAACGTTCAAACTTGTGAGAAAATATAATTTGGTTCTCTTTGAGATCTTGGAGCTTTATTCTTTTCTATCCCGGTAACTGACTTTGAGCTGCATTCTTCTTTTGTCTCTGCCAACTCAAATAACCGTACACGCAGTTTTACTCGAGAAGGTATGTGGATATACTTTTGAGCTATCGAATCTTGGCATTGGCTTCTCCGGTTATTTATTTGAATTTCCTTTTATATGATGAACAGTCCAGAGTTGTCCAATGTGCTGAAGGTGAACGTTCATATCACATATTTTACCAGCTCTGTGCTGGTGCTCCTTCATCTCTGAGAGGTAGTCCATGTTCTTTGCATCA
Organism: Scilla litardierei; assembly: GCA_030789695.1. Lineage (NCBI taxonomy): Eukaryota > Viridiplantae > Streptophyta > Magnoliopsida > Asparagales > Asparagaceae > Scilla > Scilla litardierei. The sequence goes on from CM061133.1 coordinate 159,615,178, forward strand.
TTTTGTACAACTTTTACCCTGCTGATCTATGGTTTAGTAAGGTCCAGGTCGTAGTGCTTCATTTCCGTTGAACACACACATCTGTAATATGTAATTTATAGATACTTTTTCTCTGGATTTTTGACTACATCTTGTTATAAATAATTTTAGAGTGATATTTGTATCTATAAATTAAATAGAAATTAATTCAACCAAGACAAAATCTTTCTTATCTTACTCTGCTGACTATTATGATCATATTTTCTCCAGCCGTTTAACTTCTGTTTTTCTTGGAAACAGAGAGAATAATTTTGAAAAATGCGGATGAGTACAGATACTTGAAGCAAAGCAAATGCTTTTTCATACCTGGAGTTGATGATGCTGCAAGATTTCATGCTGTTGTGGTACTATTTACTAATTTCTTTCCAAGTTATACATTCTTTGTTTTCTCATCATTAACCAAGTTTATTTTATACTATGTATGATAAGCTTTAATATCCACATGGATAACAATATAACATTTGGTTTATATTGGACACTAACATGACCCATTTTCAGGAAGCAATGAACACAGTTCATATCAGCAAAGGTGATCAAGATATTGTATTTGCAATGCTGGCTGCTGTTCTTTGGTTGGGTAATATCTTCTTTGCCGTTGTTGATAATGAGAACCATGTTGAAGTGGTGGAGGATGAAGGTAACCTTCCATAAAGTTTTCTGTGTAGTCCAAACTATTTGAGTTCCTTTAGCTATCACAACAGTAAACTCCTTCAGCCAGTCATTGCTCTTTTTGGTCTGTCACTTATTATTTCAACTACTTCACAATATTCTTGCAGTATGTTTTGAGAACTAGATTCTTTTTGTTTGAAAGCTGATTTGATGGAATGTTTCGATTACTTTGGTTTTTGGCTCCATTTCTCCATCAGGCATAATATTATATTTAGTAGTTTACAACTGTAGCAATTATGAACTAAAACCTGTTTTGATCTTTTACCACTTGTTATAATTTTGCATTTTCAAGGACAATGCAGCTTTCCATATGCGTTGGTTCTCAATCATGAAAATAACCAATTCATTCTATTTCGATATTATTATAGCTTTGTTTTCATAATTTTTTGTTTATGATAGATGTATGATGAATCAATACAAGGATGGAACTATACCTGTACATGGAAACTGTTGATTTTGGTGGTAAAAAAACATGCATACACAGTAAGTTTTTTTGGCACATGAATTATTTGGATTTTTCAGCGGTTTCCCTGATTTTTTTCGATGCAAAAACTCGTGGGTTTAGCTGCCCAGGCGAAGCCTACGTGGGCTCAGCCTACGCGTGCGGCCCGTAGCGGGCCGTGTAGTGCGCACGGCACGCGCACACCACCCGTGTGAGCATATAGCATGGATCGCCACTCGACAACATCACATCAGCATGTTCATGAGGTGGGATTGAGTGTGGGAGCTATGTTTGACAACATTGTAGCGGCAAGCGTGTGAATTTAATGGGCACACAGTGCTGGCACGCGGAGCAAGTTTTTGGTGGTTGCAGAGGCAATCTGTATATGAGTTGGATTTAGATTGGGATTTCGGATCCGATTAGGATTCTAATTGAGTTTTAGGATTATTTAAGCACCATATTAACTTAATTTTTTGTGCTAAATATATGTAACACATTTTTATTTTCATGTAGCGCAATTACGGGGGGCAAACAAGAGGGCATCGAGATAGTTTATGAGAGTCATATTTGTTATTTCCGTATATATTTTCAAAGTTCTTATCGGGCTTATTTTTCCTATGAATCTAAGTATTACGTATTGTCATTCAAGTTGGTTGAAATGAGTGATCTCTGTAGAAGACGAGACTGAACCACTACAAATCTTGGTGTTAACTGCATCATTCCTTTTTGGTTTACATACTTTCTTTATTATTACTATTAGGTTTTGGATTTTCTTAAGTATTGAAAAAATTTCATATTATTTTAATTGTTTATTCACAAGTTTGATTTTCCACGAGGTGATTAGATATGATGAGTATTTATCACATACACTAAGTGGTATCAAAGCCATGTGTTTAGATCGAGATCAAATGTGATCGAGATCAAATATTGAAGGATTTGATTGTGTTACAAGAGGTGAAAAAGTCAGGTGCCTAAATTTGTTAAAGGGAACAACCATCATGGGTGACTCTAATGTTGGAGTGAAGAGTTCATATGGTATTGTTACGATTTGGTTGACATCTTAGGCTTGGGTATGTCACGTAGAAAGGTTTAGAAACATAGAAACATTGAGAAATCAGATTTTGGTCAAAGGAGTGAACTTCGAGAAGTTAGAATTTTTGTGAGAATTGCATCTTTGGGAAGCAGAGAAGAAGCATGACACAAGAGGTGTTCTAAAGTATATACACACCGAATGTTTGGGTTTTTGCACCACCAGTTCATTCTCTAGATGGAGCAATGTATTTTATTCCCTTTATCCATGATTTCTCTAGGAAGGTTTATGTGTATGAGACGAAAGATATGTTGAGACGTTTAAGAAGTTTAAAGAGAGAGAGAAACTTGTGAAAAATCCAACAGATAGAAAATTTAACATGCCTAGATCCGATAATGGTGACGAGTTTACTTTTGCTGTGTTTAATGATTTTGTAAGAAGTATGAAGTAAAAAGATACATCGCTACATCGGAATCTGTAGTTAAATGGAGTAACATAGAGCATGATTAAAACACCTCTAGAGAAAAGGCACGATTTTTAAAGGGTTACATCTAGGTTATCAAAGGGATTTTGGGCTGAACGCAACATATTTGGTCTATAAAGTTCCATCATCAGTTATCAGCTATTGTTCGAACGATTCTAGAAGAGGGTTAGAAAGGTAAGCTAGTGGCGTTAGGTCATCTTCAGGTATTTGAAATTTTGGTATATTTTCACGAGAGAGGTGACACGTTTGATGCCAGAGAAAAATTGCGTAATGTTGGTTACATAATGGTGTTAAAGGATATCGAGTTTGGTGTCCAGATATGGAGAAGGTCATGCTTAATCGACATGCAACTTTTGATAAATCACAATGCTGAAAGGTAAGGCTTCTAAGAGTATGATATTGGTGAAGGTAACGTGACAAGTGAGGTAGATGTACATGTTTCAAAGTGTAGTTTCGACATGTGACATGTGTATTAGTAGAAGAATAACAATAGATGGTGAGAGTTCATATGGGTGTACTTTTACAGGCATCGATGGCAAAGATGGTAATACAAGTTTTAGTCAAGGTGAAAGTCCTAGAATTATTGTGGATGATTTGATTGCTAGTAGAGTAGGGCATTACAATATAAAGTACTCATCTCACTATGGATACATGAATTTGATTTATGCATTGCATGCACATGAAGATCCTATGGATGATAGTGGTGTGGTGGATGCAATGAGTTTGGATGCAAATCTAAATGGAGGTGTGTTAATGATGATATCGACAGATTGGCACATTAAGACAATTCAAAAAGGGAATCCGATGGAGTTGTTGATGAAGTTTGAGCATTGGTAAAACTTGTTTACCTTGAAAAGATCTTAGGGTGCCTTTGGGTGGTACATAAAGATACTAAAGATCTCTTGAGGTTTATAGATTTGGTTGATGTGACATTGAATTTATAGATTCACCTTTGCAAGTGGGTCCAATGAACACTCGGTTAAGTGGTGCTGCTTAGTGCAAACGTCACTAGCCAAGTGTTATTAGCATTGGTAGAACTTGTTTACCTTGAAAAGATCTTAGGGTGCCTTTGGATGGTACATAAAGATACTAAAGATCTCTTGAGGTTTATAGATTTGGTTGATGTGGCATTGAATTTATAGATTCACCTTCGCAAGTGGGTCTAATGAACACTCGGTTAAGTGGTGCTGCTTAGTGCAAACGTCACTAGCCAAGTGTTATTACTTTATGGTGAGGTGGTTAGCTTACATGTAGAGGTAATGTGTAATAGATTGGCTCAGAGTTTGGTGTGTGCTTTCTCAAGGTGGCGTGTTGATTTTGGTGATACAAAATGTCTGAACATCAATTTTTTGGCTCTGGATTTATTTGGATTTCTTAGCAAATTTCTTGATTTTTTCGCAGCTCAAACTTGCAATATTTTGTGATCCAGGCGAAGCTCTATTGGGCTCGGCCTATGCGCATGGCTTGTAGTGGGGCGCATAGAGCTATGACATGCATGTAAGCACATCGTGAAATGACAAATGTTATCATCACCGCGACTTGAGCATGTAGCGGGATTGAGTGTGGGAGCAACATGCGATTGTGCAAAGAGTGGGTGAATCAGATGGGTGCATGTAGAGCGGGCACATGTAGCGGGTTTTCGACGGTCGCATGGGCAGATCTGCACAAAAGTGGGATTGGGATTCCAGATCTGATTAGGACTTTAATTGATATTTATGGTTATTTAAGCCCCTAATTAACCTTGTTTTTGTCGAATCTTAAAGCAAGCTTGCAATTTCATGTTGCAAGTACAGAGGGATATAGAGATCTGTGAGGTAGGTAGCTTGTGAGAGTTGTGTTATTTCCCCATAGATTTTCTCTAATTTCTTTGAATCCAAGTGCCACACATTATAATCTAAGTTGATTGAAATGATGGCGATATATCCAATTGGACGTATATCAAAGATATGATAAAACCTATGTAAATCTTGGTGTCAGATGCGTGGTTCCTTTTTGGTTTGTGTATTATCTTTATTGTTGTTATTGGGTTATGGATTTACTAGAATATTGAAAGTATTTGCTATTTGCTTTGATTAATTGACGTTCTTGATTTTTTGCAAGATGATTGTCTATTTGACAAGTATTCATCACCCCAATAGAAACAAAATACAATCAAAATAGTTGTAAACTAGAATATTTGGCCTGATTTAATAAATGATGTAGGGCAAAGGGGGAAGGGATGTGGTGGGAATTTGGAGAAGAAGAAAACTTGAAAGTTGATAACTTTTCCGGCCTAGCCATCCCGAATTCTCAAGATTACCGACTCGCATGCCTCGTACGCGGAGATTTTATGGACCTTTCGCCTAGGGAACCTAGCACACCCTCTCTTGCCAATGCAAACGATTTGATTTTATGGAAAAACTAAAAGTTTACACCAATTTTTTATTCTTTATTCATCTATATATAAAGTAAATATGTTTAAAATAAATAAATACTCAAAAAGACTCAAACTCTATCCTAAATAAAATATCGAAAAGATTCAAATAACAAGAAGACTCAAATGACTTAAACTCTATCTCCCTCTCACCTTTAAAATCAAAAACAAAACAAAATAATGAAAACGATTCTATTTTGGGTAAATGACATTAAAATACCCCAACGTTTGGGCCATTTTCACTTATATACCCTATCGTTCATTTTGGTAAACTTTGATACCCAAATCTAAATTTGATGTAGGATTGGAGGAGGAAATATTGTCTGAAGAGGCCTCCAAATACATGCATTCCATCAGTCTTCCTATGTCTGGGATGCACAGTGTTTTCAGCCTCCTCTTCAGACAATATTTCCTCCTCCAATCCTACATCAAATTTAGATTTGGGTATCAAAGTTTACCAAAATGAACGATAGGGTATATAAGTGAAAATGGCCCAAACGTTAGGGTATTTTAATGTCATTTACCCTTCTATTTAAATTTTAAACTGGATCTCCATCATTCTTTCTAGCTTGAGAATTTCATCTCATGGTGAATGGATATAGGAATATGACAACCATGCAGAAAACAGCAAAAATCAGCATTCATTGTAATTGGAAAAAAATGCGTTCATGAACTTTGAAGTGTAATAGGATGTAGATCTACAGACAAATATCTTCTAAAACGTTCTCTCAAATCACAAATGAAATGAATGTATATAGAATCTTCTTGTTGGTAGAATATGGAGGATCTGCAATGACAAACTTGATGTGCTCAATTTCCTCAGGCTTACATGAAATATTCGACTCAGTCACATCGAGATCATCACTCAATAAAGCTTGTCGAGAACCTGTATGATGCATGCAAAACGTCATTGGTTCTAGGATGAATCTCTCCGAGTACACTCTAATCATCTCGTCAACCACAACTACAAATTCCTACGGATTTCTTTTTAATTCTATAGCAAATTTGGGAGTATCATTGCTTATTGCAAGAATTTCCATAAATTTTTAGTTGCAAAGCACTCAAATCGTATGCAAAAAATCCTCATGAAATACACTAGGAACAAAAGCCTAACTCTAAGGAACCATGATTTATATGATGAGGTATTTGTTATGGCGGTTCTCCAATCTTAGCATTTCCATTTATCTCTTTAGCGTTATTAGCTTTAGATTTAGTCATGTTGTCATTTGACTGATTAAATTGCTTATCGACTTTAAAAGTAGACTTTCTGTTTATGAAGGCTTTCATGTATTCCAAAGTTAAGGCTATGTTAAATCTTGTTGCACATTGTTTAATGTATGTGGTATCATCTCACGCCTAATGTTGGTTCTCAATCCAGAACGAAACCTAGCAAAGTTATATGATGGATCTTCTTGTAGTTACTCCTAACAAATATGTCATTGAACTTAGTTATGTATTCTTACACAATCATGCTTCCTTAACGTAAGTCATTTAGTTTTTCTAGTAGGCGGGTTTCATATGCTCTCTCTCGTTATGTCTCTATAGATGTCTAGAAAATTTTGACAAACCATATGAGTTTTATCTTAGCAAATTAAACCATTTTCTCGTTTGATAACTGATACCATTCAAACACATGCTCCATCTCTATTAGCCAATCTGAAAAGGTCTGAGAATTATAAGTTCCATCAAAGATGAGAGTATCCATCCTAATCCATCGTGTAATATTCTCTCGTCTAAAGTTATCCCCAAAATTCTTATCTTGTCTCCTATTATTTCGATTATTTCCATTTCTAATCATTTGAGGTTCATCACTAAATGTGCTCTGTATTTAAACATCAAAATTTTGTTCTTTGGTCCACTTATTTTCTAAGGCTTCTAGGCGGTCTGTTCAATTTATATCGGGTTTTAATATAAATATATCTTTTGAAATTGATTTTTAGCCTTTGAACTGCATAAGCATTCATGTCTGATCTTAGGATTTTGCCAATACGTAATAACATGTAATGTCAATTAGTCATACAAATGCAAATGCAAGATACTAAACATCAACTAAATGCATGTACTAATTATGTCAAAAATAAAATCCGCAGGTCCAATTTATACGATAGAATACATTCCTAAATATGCTAATGCAACACACAAATCGAGACTATAAACTGATGCAATACCAATGGTATTAACTAATCTAGAGTAAAAATCAGCTTTGTAGCACCATGTAAGGCCTCTAAAACATGTAGAGCTTTAATTTAGATGATCAATGTCGCAAATCTTACGTTAAAAACTCGAAAAATCGTCAAAATACAACTTGAAAAATCGTCAAAATATGTAGAAAATACAACTTGGATATTGAAAAATCCTTGAAAAATCCTGAGAAAATACGTATGGTGGCGACGATGGTGGCTTTATGTAACTTCGATGGTGGAGTAGGTTGGGCTGTAGGTGACAACAATGACGGGGTGCCGACGGCAGCTGCAATTATTAGGTTTGGAGTTTGATTTTTTTCCCATTTTATCTTATCTCTCTCTTTGTTGTTTCGTTTGACTCTCTCTTTTTGATTTATTTATCGCCTTTTTGATTTTTTTGATAGTTTTCTCCCTTTTAAATTTTTATCTATCTTTTGATTTTTATCTCTCGTTTCCTTAAAAAATCCAAATCTAATTGGAAAAAAGAAAAAGAAAAAGAAAAAGAAAAAGAAAAAGAAAAAGAAAAAGGAGGGGGTTTTTAATGATGAGGGAAAAGATGGAAGAGTCAGGAGATTTTTAAATCTAAAAACTAACTAAAAGCGAAAAGATTTTTTTATGAGGGAAAAGGATGAAGAAAAACTTAGGGGGTTTAAATCTAAAATCATAAAGATAAGATGAAAAAGATAAAATGATAGAAAATGTAATATTTTTAATCTTTGATATAAACCCTAATTAAAATAAAAAAGATTTTTTTATGAGGAAAGAAAAGAAAGAAAACAAACCGGCTTTTGGGCTCTGATACCAAGTTTGACGCAGAACGGAAGCTGGAATGGATGACGTGATGATTTGGAGAAGAAGAAAGCTCAGAAGTTTATTACTTTTCGGGGCACACACCCCAGAAATCTCACGATCGCTGACTTGCAAGTCTCGCACATGGATATATTTTGGACCTCTCAACCGGCAACTAAGTGCACTCACACACCAATGTAAAAGATTTGATTTTATAGCGAACCTAAAAGTTTATACCAAATTTCTATTCTTTATTGATCTATATCTAAATCATATCCAATATGTGACCAAAACAATTAAATAATTAAAATACTCAAAATAATTAAAAGACTCAAAAAGACTGAAACTCTTTCTTAAATAAAATAACCAAGAGACTCAAATAATAAGAAGGCTCAAAGGACTCAAACATATCACCATCTCACATATACAATCAAAATAAAATAAAATAAAGGAAAAGATTCTATTGAAATTTCAAACTGGATCTCTATCAAATAATCTTATGAATTTTCCTTTTTAAAAATCTTAAGAGTATTCATTGCTCAAGTAAAAGATTCAAAAGTTATATGTAATCAGTAAGCTCGCATCGTGAAACAAAAACATGATTAGCTACCTCTTTGGAAGCTTCTATAATTACTGTAACTAAAATTTGTTCACCAAGTCTTTTGTCAATCAGAAAACCCCAATTAGGTCCTAACATGTTGCTATAACGCTGTGCCATTTGCTTATCTAGGAGTATCTATTCCCATATCGCCATAATGTTATCTTTGTGATTTGTCGTGTATGGAAGATGAATCATGAATCATTTGCAAAGACGGAAAATACTACTCCTATTGGCATCAAAAAAACTGTAAATATAGTTGGAGCTTGAAAATTTTGGTTTAGTTTATAATTAATGTCACCGTTTCTTTCTTTCCTGAATCTCGTAGATGAGTGGACAATGTTATTATTAAAAGAATATACATGCAATTAATTTGTCACTTAATTGCTCTTTGCAAAAGAAGGGTAAAGTCTAATAATTTTTGGAGGCTTTTGTATGCGTTACATATTCTTGGTAACAAGACTTTGCTCACCAATTGCCTTTTGAAATATAAAATATGCCATACCCTAAACTGGGTTATTGGTACTGTTTATATAGCTAAAAATACATGACAATGGTTACAATTCGTATTTGACTCTAATTCTAAGGCTAATAGCTATAATTCCAATTTCTAAATTGAAACCTATTTTTCCATATATTCTGTGTATTATCACTTAAGTTTGAGGATGGGTATACCACGTTGAAATAGAAAATATGTTACAACCTAAATCAGGATATTAGTGATGCAGGACGTGGTGTGATCTAGGGATTTGGTGGAGAATTTTAGGGGTTCGATGGATGATTTGGGGAAGAAGGGGATTACTTAGGGTTCTCGGCTTTGCACCAAGGATTCCACGGCTTTGCACCAAGGAAGAGGGGACCTGATACGTTTAGGGCTTTTCGTGGAGATAAAAAGGGATTTTTATGAATAGGAAAGATAAAAATAGGATTTTTATAATGGAACACAGATCTAAACACAATCCACGCTAGCTACAATAATAGATCTAAAGGCTAAATTGACCTAAGGAATAAAATTTAATCAATTCGCAAAATAATCTGGGGTTTAGGAAAATAAACTCACAACTCAACTCTTCGATAAATTCCTAGGGCCGGTCGGCCCCTTGCTTTAGGGGGAATTAGTAAATTGTTCATTTACGAAACAACCCCCTCCGTAGTCTCGAAACTACAAGTTTGCCCCTGGCCCCGTGGTGGACCCGAGCCGCCTTCTCATTTGATAGATCCGCACCGCCTCCTCCTTGTGGACCAGCTGTGCCGCATCAGACCTTTCACAAGTTGCGGAATCTTTCACATGTTTTGGAGAAATTTCGCATTTTTCATTCATTCATCTATTCATCAAAATAACAAGTCTAATGGCCTTTTATATGTTTACAAACCAACTCTCTTCTTATTCCACCTTATGTGATATTAAACCCCTAAATGACTAAAACACTCAAAAAGACTCCAAAATGCCTAGACTTAAACTCAAAAATAAAATAAATGTACAAATAAAATTAGTGATCATATCCCTATCATTCTCACCTGCTTGAGAACTTCTCCTAGTGAAGGTAGACAGAAGTAGCACATCTGGACAGAAATCAGTAGTCCTCAACAGTTGGAAAAGACACGTCCACGAACTCTAAAGTATATCATGATGCATATTAGTAGGAGCACGTCCTTTGATAATTTCTCCCAATTCACAAAATATAGAAAAATATTCAGCACATGTTTGTTGGGTATTGGAGGAGAATCTGGATCACGAACTTAATGTGCTCAATCGGATCCAATGATACTTCTATTAGCAGCTCTGACGCACGCTCCACAGATGGCTCTAGATGAGGCTCTGGCTTAGGTTGTAGGACTGGATCAAGTTTTGTTTCTGGCTCAGAATGTACTGGATCAAATTCAAGTTCATGTTCAGACTGTAGTACTGGATCAATCTCAGTTTCAGGCTCTGACTCTGGTTTGGGTTGAGGCTCTTGCGGGGATTCCAATACTGCCTCAGGCTTCAAGTCAGGCTCAGGCTCTAACTGTGTCTCAATCTCTAGATCGAGATTAGGCTTTAACTCTTGTTCAAGCTCACACCTTGCTTCAGGATTTGGATCAACCTATGTCGTGGGCTTTAGCTTAAGTTTGTATGCTTGGAGAAAAATGTTGTGTATCTCACGTATCAGTTCTATAGGATTATCCTTTACTTTTGTGCTTGAAACTTGTTAGGGTGCCTGTGGAATATACTGATACTTGGAAGAATAGCGATCTTGAAGACAGTTTGAATATTGACCATCATCGACTATAACGTGTAAGTCACATATACCAGGATCCATCTTCCCCTTTAAGGGGTGATATGCATACATGTATTTCTGTTCTTTTGAAAAATAAAACTTGCAGAAGAAATATTCTAGGTGTGATTTCCAATCATCAGGCTTCAAGTTAGGCTTCAAGTCAGGCTCAAGCTCTAATTGTGTCTCAATCTCTAGATCGGGATCATGCTTTAACTCTTGTTCAAGCTCACACTTTGCCTCAGGATTGGATCAACCTTTGTCATGGGCTTTGGATTAAGTTTGTATGCTTGGAGAAAAATGTTGCATAGCTCACGTATCAGTTCTATAGGATTATCCTTTACCTTTGTTCTTGAAACCTGCTGGGGTACCTATGGAATATACTGATACTTGGAAGAATAGCGATCTTGAAGACAGTTTGAATATTGACCATCATCGACTATGACGTGGAAGTCGCTTACACCAGGATCAAGCTTCTCCTTTGAGGGTGTGATATGCTGTTAGGATCCACACAAATCTGAAATTAAAATGATATTAGTTGGAATAAATGAAGATAATTGGATACAAGAGAGATGTATCCTCCTTCCAAGACGTCGATAAGAGGACGTCCATACTCTTTAATCTAGATCTACCTAATGATGCTCAAGAGAATTATCAATCATCAAGCATGCCTACAAATGACGGCTAGCACTAGACTAAATAAAAAAACCATCTCCTAAACAATAGAAAATACGGAAAGACCGAAATGATCTTAAATCGGCTCCTCCCCCTTGCGCGCGTCCCCCCTTGCGTGCGTCGGCCTCGTGGGTCTAACACTACTCCGCCCCTGAAAATCCTCTTTGTCCTCAAGGTGGTGCATGACATCACTGGCGGTGCTACTCCGAGGGGGAGTCGTCATCTCCTCCGATCCCTTCGTCCTCCACATCATCATCATCGTCTGCCTCTGCGATCAACACTTGCAGCTTGCGACCCGCACAGCGGTGTCCAGGGGGTGAAGCGCTTATCGCATCTGAAACAGATCCTTTTTTGCCGCTTCTCTCTCATCTCCGCACCGGACATCCTCCGGAATTGGCCCCCAGCTGGTAGCGTGCTAATCTGCTCACCTGTCTTCTCGAGACTCGTCCGATCTGCCTCAGTGGTGACCCCGGTCCCGCCGGCTCCAGAGGAGGTGTCCCGCTGTACCTGACCACTGTAACCGCTCCTGGCTCTCATGTCCTCTCGTGAGTCCTCTACCAGCTGTGCCATCTCAATGACATCGGAAAGCCCCCTGGGCTTGTAGGGTCTCACTGCAGCTCGGAGACTAGGCCTTAGCCCCTTCAGGAAAGTGCCCTCTAAAGACTCATTTGACACACCGTTAACTCTCTCGGATAAGGTCTCAAACCTTTCAATGTACTCCCTCACCGGTCCCTTCTACCTGAGAGCGTATAACTGCTCGTGCAAGTTTCTCAGGCGGGGATCCTTGAACTTCTCTGTGACAAGGTCCTTCAGCTTCTCCCAGCATCGAATCTGCTGCCTCCTCTCCGTCCACTTATACCACCCTAACGCTCTCCCTTCCATGCAAATAGCTGCCGTCTCCAGCTTCTGTGCATCTGTCATGTGGTGCGCTGCGAAATATCTCTCCGCGGTGAACAGCCAGGCATGTGGATCCTCTCCCCTGAACAGAGGCATCTCCAACTTTATCACCCTGCACTCTCCCCCAAAGTGCCCCTGATCGGGCCTTCCCTCAGTACGGTGCTGCGGACGATCGTGCTGCCGCCTCTCATCCTGGGTCTCATACTGTCTAGGTGGTACTCCTCCGCGGTCCCAATAGTCCCCTCGGTGACCCCCACGCCTGCCATCGAAGTCATCCCAACCTGCATCATCGCCAAACTCAGCCTCGTAGCCTCCCCCGCCGTCGAAATAATAGTCTCTGCCCCTTCCGTCGCCGTAATACTGGTCCTCCACCGCTGGCCGCTGCCCCAAAGACCTGAAATCTCCCCAGGGGCCCTGTCGACACGCGTCTCCCCCCCGGCGGCTGCCGGGGGTCTCCTGGGCATAGCCGCCCTCTGGCGGAACCCTCCGGGGCTGCTGGGGGTCCGGCAGACCCTGTTGGGGTCCGGCAGGGTCGACAGGCCCTATCGGTGCTTCGGCAGGGTCGGCAGACCCTGTCGATGGCCGGCCGGGCTAGGCCAGCCCTGTCGAGCCTCCCTGGAGGCAGGGGTAGTCCCCCCGCCCCATTGCCATGGCGGCCGGCCCCCAGGATTGATTTGGGGGGGGGGCGCCCCTCCGCGCTAGGGTTCGATGTCTGAAAGGGGCGGCTATGGCCGTCGTCCCCTCTGGAATTCCACCGCCCTTCGCCGCACCTCCTCGCGATAATCGACCTTCCATGGTCCTTCATCGTCTTCCTCGTCTAATTCTTCCACGAAATAGGATAGGTTTTGGATAAAAATCTCTCTTTTTTTCTTTTCCTTCTTCAAAGTTGCCGCCTTTGGTGTCAAATTAGGGTTTCCTTCGCCTTGTGAAATAGCCGCAAAGAGGGAGGGAATCTTTGCAAATTGTTCGTCGTTCTTTGCTTGACTTGCCTTCATTTGATCGATGGATTCCGCCACCGATTTCTTTACACCTTCAACCCATGAACTTTTCCTCCAACACCTCAATTTTATCTTTCGATCTCGTCGCCATCGCCATGGATCGTCACGCTCTGATACCAAATTGTTAGGATCCACACAAATCTGAAATTAAAATGATATTAATTGGAATAAATAAAGATAATTGGAAACAAGAAAGGTGTATCCTCCTTCCAAGACGCCGATACGAGGACGTCCGCACTTTTTAATCTAGATCTATCAAAGGATGCTCAAGAGAATTATCAATCATCAAGCATGCCTACAAATGACGGCTAGCCCTATACTAAATAAGAAAACCCTATCCTAAACAATAGAAAATACAGAAAGACTGAAATGCCCTTAAGTCGGCTACTCCCCCTTGCGCGCGTCCCCCCTTGCGTGCGTCGGTCCCGTGGGTCTAACATATGCATACATGTATTTTTGTTCTTTTGAAAAATAAAACTTGGAGAAAAAATATTCTAGGCGTGATTCCCAATCATCATATCTATACATGTCTTCGAAGTCATAATTATATGTGACCTAATGATACATTGCTTTAGGAAAACAGCCCTTGTAGTCTTCGTCTTAGTAATCAGTGTGGTATCCCATAATCTAGAGCTGATTTTCTTGTACGGATGATATCGATGCGTAGTTGGCCGAGTCAGCCATCCACTGGTGTGAATATCACTGAATTTGGTCTTCAAACGGAACTGGAATTCTCAAAACAGTGAAGCCGTGCAGAAAATACCCAAAAATCCACTGAAATAGGCTGATAAACAAACGGGTCACTGTTTAGCCGTTGACCATGTTAATGGCATTGGCTGAGCTGCTGACCGGGTCAATCGTCTCGCTTGAGCCGGCTCGGGGACGGCTCAGTCAGCTTGAGCCGTCTCTTGATTGGCTCGACCGAGTCGATGAACAGTATCGGCTCGGCTCGGGCATGGGTTCGGCTTGACCGAGCCGACACTTAGCACAGTCGGCTCGGTCGGTGCCGATGCCTTTTTCGACAATTTTGCCGAAGAATCGGGTGCCTCTTACTCACTGTAGGGTCGCCTGGACCTAGAGGGTGCTTTGGTGGGATCAATGACCCCACCTGTCGCCTGTGGCGGCGATGGCAAGTCTTTAAAACTTCGACGGCGACGGGTTGGCAGGGTTTGGACGTCAACAGTGGCGCTCTTGGGTGCAGACGACCTCGTCGATGGTGCTGGAGTGACGTAAAAGCGAAGGCGTTGGTCGGTGTGAGATCTGTTGTGGGACTCGCGTGATTTAAGGATTTGTAGGTGGTGTGGACTTGGGGCTGGAGGCGGCATGGGATGCTGATGCAATAGTTGACGGGTGGTATGAAGCGGTGGTGGTGGTGGGAGAAGTTCCTGGCAATGGAAGACGACAGCGGGAAGGATTAGGGTTAGGGTTTTGGACTGGCGGAGGAGGGTGTCGGCTGGAAGTAGCGATAGGGTTTTGGGGTTTTTTGGTGAGTATATGAAATTGAAACGCGAAGATAGGATCCTCGGCTCTGATACCACATTGATGCATGATGTAGGGTGATCTAGGGATTTGGTGGAGAATATTAGGGTGTCGGTGGATGATTGGGAAAATAAGCGGATAACTTAGGGTTCTTGGCTTCACACCAAGGAAGAGCGGACATTTCACAGGTGGGGGGAACCTTTCACTGGTTTTGGAGAAATTTCTCATTTTTCAATCGTTCGTCCATTCATCAAAATAACAAGTCTAGTGGTGCTTACAAATCAACTCTCTTTCTATTCCACCCGATGTGGTATTAAACTCCTAAAAGACTAAAACACTCAAAAGACTCCAAAATACTTAAAGACTTAAACTCAAAAATAAAATAAAGTACAAATAAAATTAGTAATCGTATCCCCATCAATTAGTGCTATTTGTATATCTAAAAATACAAGGCAATGATTACAACGGGAAACTGGGTCAATCTATTCCATGCCCGATGATGTGTATATGTGAGAATGTCTCAATTTTGTATTCAACTCCTTATTGGACTCTAATTCTTAGATTAGAAACGATAATTCACTAACTTGGAAATTATCTTTCCTTCTTTCTAAACATTATTGTTAGCCAAATATATCAAAGCAACAATCAAAATATAATAAAGCCAATTATTGTTGTATTTGTTATGTTGCATTCAAGCGAACGTCCTTTTTAGCAAATTTACTTTCCAAACAATTAGTATTGATTATATACAATTAATGAGCTTGCTCCCATCAGCCAGGCTAGGTTTTCTCTAGCCTAGTTTGCTTGTAAAAGAATAGAAATACATATGAGAATAATGTGTATCATATATGTTTGATAGCTTCTCAAATACTTCTCACATTTTTGGACAATAGACGACGCTGTCTATTTTAATTTTCATGTTCTACAACCCTAACACAGTTAAAATCTATTGAAATCCATGCTTTTCGTTTGTTGATCAAGTTGTTGGAAAATTAACGGTTTTATAGTAATAAAACCTTTTCCACTCGAAGATCAATGAGCAAAAAGCATCTAGTTCACTAGATTCTTGTGCATTTGGATTTTAGAACATGATCAAAACAAATCGTTTTGATTATCCAGAAAATGTGGAGAGTGGACTTTTGGGTTGCCATATGAGAGAAGCTGTCATACGTCATCTTATTTCCATTATTCTCTCTCTATCTCTCTACACACAACCCCCATCCACACAATTGCTTTCTCATCCATACCTTCTAATTCAAACTAGAATTAATGCACTTGCATTTAAATAAAATAAAAGATTCTTTGAAAATAAATAAATCATAAAATTTGGAACATGCATTTCTGTTGTGTCAGTTCTTACATTTGAAGTGTGGGTTGCATAAAAATATTTGCTGAAAATATATTTTACAGAAGTACATTCTAACTGGAAAATTATAATATGGAATTACAGAAATATATATTAAGATTGATGGCCTTACATGCATAAAAGTTTAGATTATGATAGATAATATCTTTATTTCTGTGATATGTTGCAGTAAATTGTTTTTGATGATCTAATATGTAAAAGGATATATTCATAACATTTCCTTTTTATTTAAAGAAAATTGTGTGGCCACCTCTGATCCAATTGTCTGGTAACGCTTCTGTAGTAGAACTTTGTGTGATTCCCGCCCCCCCCCCCCCCAAAAAAAAAAAAAAAAAAAAAAAATTTAAATTTTCGGTAAGGTCAAGTCTCAGCTTTTGTCTGAGTCGTGAAAAAGAGAATCCAGTTGGGTTTGTGGTAATAATAGTAATACTGTAATACAGATTAGAGATGATATAGATTTACTAGTTTTGTAAATAAATCGTGGGGCCCACACACTAAATGAAAAATAAACAAGGCACGTTAAAAACACATGTATTCCAGATAAAATTGCTTAAATTTTATGTGGTTTCTCATGCAGCTATATAGCACATAATGACATATTTTTGCAGCATGAGATATTTTTCATTTCTATATATGAAAATGTTTATTTGTAAATCAAAGGGATTAAAAAAAAGATTTTTAGTAATATTTCTCCAAATAGACTAAGTTTTATTATTTATTAATATCAGTTATGTTTGGTTCATGTCCGCTATGTTTGTTTCTGAATCCAGGCTGCCAACCATGCGCTTTTAGTTTCTTTAAAATTAAACTTATAACCCAAGGCCTAGACCAATGGGTATACGTTTTCCATTACCAATATTTTAGCATTACAACACCTTCCAATTTTTAGTTACATTAATTGTTGGATCTGGATCTAAGCCCAGAGGGGGGTGAATATGCTAATAAAAATATTCATGCACACACACACACGAAATCACATGCAGTTAAACATCACAAATAAAAAGATGCAGGGTAATAAAGACAATCACAGAGTGCACATCAGATTTACCCTGGTTCGGTCGTCCCAACGACCTACTCCAGCCCCAAAGCAATTATTAGCATTAATATGTTACTGGGTATAACTGTTAAGCTCCCCAAGCCCCAACTCTCCGCTCACCCGGTTCAGTGCTGCACTCACCAAAGTGCTAAACACTATTAATCTAGTAATGCTCTACCTTGACAAGCACCAACTCGTCAAAACCCTCTTGTGTAGCCCCAACTAGACAAGACCCCAAAAGAATGAATAAGTAACCTACAAAGATCGATACACCAAGTACACGAATATAAAGTAATAAGAGTTTAGAAAAGCTCAGTTCGTGTCAGTGTCGTCGTCTTTGTCGATCACCGCATCGACAGCTTCACGCTGGCACAACAATGTCTCAATCTGATGTCTGTATCTCAAGATATAGCACTCCGAAGTTCGATGCGCAAATCTGCCCGAATCTGGTCTGTGCGTAAATCAATTCTCTGTTCTGCAGAATCGGCAGTAGTCTGAGCGTAAATTATGTTTCTGTCCCGTCTTCCAGATATTGTAGTAAATCGACCCGAGCTCAGAAAAATCCGAATAAATACTCGTTGGAATCGTGAGCTCGTCCTCTTCGACTGAAAAATTAGAAAGGGCCAATTTGGATGCTCTTGTGGAGAGGAATCCTCAGATCCTTCAAGTGCGGCCTAGGGCTTGGAATTTGATCTCTTGGACTTTGCTTCTTCAAAGATGGTGGCCTTGGTTGCTTGCTCCTCTAGGTTGAAGATGGCTTATGCTTGGATATCTAGCTTGATGATGGATGGTTCATTATGCTCGCGGCAAGGCTTGAAGATGATGAAGAACTTTGGCCTAGGAGATGAAATATATGAAGCTATTCAGAATACAACTCATGCTAAATTAAATACCATTGATTTAATACAGAGATTAAAATCAGAAAAATATCACCATGTTATAGAGCACTGAGTTGTGATCATCCTGGCGCAAACAGTTCGTCGATCCGAGCTCTGTGGAGAAAGTTATGCACTTTTTAGCGTTGTCCGTTGAGCTCCTTCTTCCTGTGAATTTGATGATCTCTTTGAAGCTTGGAATGATAAATTCGACCAAGATGAAGAGAAATGAGTCTAGGGCCGGCCTTGTTTTCTCTCTCCTTGGGATGTGGGTTTATATAGGAGGAGGTGGAAATCAATTAGGCTCTTGTAGAATCCCTTAGAATAAGGAGATTGGATGGAATTCCAACCTGAATAGGATTTGAAATAATCATATGGAAGATCTCTTTCAATCACAACAGGATTTGGAGTTTGAATTGGATTTAAAGAGGATTTGAATTTGAATGGCAATGTGATTTGAATTGGATCTCATTAAATCACAAATTGATTTGCTTGAGATTTGGTTCAATCACTTTGGAATGAATGAGATTTCTCCATATCTTTTCATCTTTGACCAAGTCCAAATTGCAAATGAATTGCAATTTCCCCATCACTTTGACTAAGTCTTCTTTGCATATTTCTCCATCACTTGACTAAGTCATCTTTTGAGTATTTACGAGCTTGCTACTCCTGAAAACACTTAGCACACACTTCAAATCGTTCACACACGTTTGTTATCATCAAACATGAAGTCATCGATCGTTGTATCCAACTGCACGTTGTATCCAACAATCTCCCCATTTTGATGATGACAAATCAATATAAGATTTGAGCAATAACGATCCAAATAATATCATCGTGACATGTGTGTGTGAAGTGTGACGATGGAAGAAATAATACAAACACAATGATATGCAATGATGTTCCCACTATATTCATGCTCCTCCGTTGTTCATGCTCCCTTAAACACATATTCATTAAGCACAATATTCACATAATTCACATATTCACATTATTCATTAGGCAAATGTGTGTGTGAAGTGTGATGATGGATGAAATAATACAAATACAATGATATGCAATGATGCGCCCCCTATATTTATGCTCCCCCGTTGTTCTTGCTCCTCGTGAACACATATTCATTAAGCACAAATTCACATAATTCACATATTCACATTATTCATTAGGCACATTAAGCATTAAGCACATCATCATTCAACCAAATCTTCTCAATATTCTACCCCTTTTGTTATCATCAAAAGTGTACAACGAAGTCAATGTCATGTCACATGCAAAAAAAGAGTATTATAAAGTACAACAAACACTTGCATGTAGACATTCGTAGAATAAGCACTTCAAATTCAATGAAAGTTATAACATAGACTTATACACCATCGTGTAAGTCTGATGATTAAACATTGAAGCACATAAGAAGAACTTTCAAGAAATTCAACCAAAACCAATCCACTTTTCCATGTAACATTATATTATCTAGGATTGATTTTTTCCATCTTATTAAAAATGAGTCCAAGGTACCACACACAAAATATAGCCTATGAGGACTCTTAGATGTGGGGTGATATTGCTTGACGAGTATAACACCAACGCTAAAGTTTATTCTTAAAGCTTATGTTGGATATATTTGTGGGTAGTGACGTTGCCAGGGATCTATCCATTTTTCATACGGAATTCTTTTCTTTCTTTTTCATTTATGCATATATATATTTTTCATTCAATTCTTTTGAGCTCTATTTTTTATCCAAGGCAAGACACATCATATCCCGTAGATTTTCAGTTATTTTTTATCCTACATTCACTTTCCAATATTTCATAGAAGATATCTCCAAATGTACAACAACATTTAATACTTGTGGAAGTAAAATTGTAAGAGACTTCACTGATATGCCCCAATTTGGAAGATATTATATCCATTTCGTTTGAGCAGAAACAATAGATGAATCAAAAAAGTTCTGCACCATGAACTTTGTACCGCGTATGCCACTTAGACAGACTCTTGAAAGTAGCGAAGCAAGAGTGAAGAAATAGAATAAATATGAAAGAAAATACGATACGAAATGAAAAAAGAGCGGATTTTATTTGTACTGTGTATGAAATGTATTCTGTCTTTTCCTATCCTTCAATTCCTATAAAATAAACTTGGAAGTTTTTTAGACAACTTTATTAGAAATCGAATTATTCTAATCATTGAACATGTCATGGTTATTTAGAAAATCAAACATGCACATGTAGCTATAATAATAATACATCGATTTCTACATGGATATGAATCTCATTCATTAATACCAATTTAATGATTCAAAAGAAAGATACACATTAAGCACCTTTTTCAGTCTTGTGTATTTTTCATTTTTTTGTGTTTATCAAGAACTAAAGCATCCTATCAAATGAACTAGCACACAAACAAAAACAAATCAAGCACACAAAGAGCTATGAAGGTATTCATTACGCTCAATCAAGAAAACATACCTTTGCATTGTCGTTTGGCTAAGAAACTTTTTAATATAATGCGACGTCCAATCCATAGTTTCTCGCCACTCCATCTTACATACACAGAAGATGTTATGTGTGACCTTGGAATCCAACAAGGTACACTCATGTTAGTCATCAAACTCTTAGGAACCCAAATTTGTTTAAATTTTATGTTTTTGTTTCTATATTTGCAATAATGAGAAGTATGACCAACATAACCACATGTAAAGCACTTTGCATGAATATTTTTTTTAACTTTTGTTGTCTCAATGTGAACTTTCTTATATTTTGACTTTTCAACATTTTTCAAATCATATCCAAGTTCACGCCTATTATTGCCATATATTTGGTTTCCAAGAATTATATCAAAGATTGTTTTCCCACACCAAATTTCTTAATGGTCAATTCTAGGTTTGCAACTTTAGATTTCAAATAAGTATTTTCGTTCACAAGCAAAGTGCATTTACTAATGAACGCTTTCTTATTTCCTCTTCATTCCTTTTCATGTTTTCAGCTCTCTTTTCAAAATCAATTATTTTTTTCTTTAAGCTCATTATTTAGCATGCACATCTTTTCAATAAGCTCTTTATTTTCAGTTTCTAGCTTAATCAGTTTTTCTTTATACATGCTATTTTCTTTTAATAAAGTGGGACAAATTAGACATTTAACTTTTTCATGCAAGCTAGATTTCTCATTTTTCAGCAAGGTGATGGTAGAATTACATGCAACAAGTTTTTCTTTCAGATTATCAATTTCTTTAGACATGTCACAATTTTCTTGTTGCAATTCAAAGTTACCATTTCTATAGCAATCTAAAGTAGATTCTTGCTCATCAATTTCATCTTGCATTCCCTCACAAATATTCAAAGTTCAACTTTAGTGCAAGATTTTATCTTGTCGTGCTTTCCCTTTAAGCAGAGGGAGGAGTGGGTAGTCTCCTCCCGAGTTTCATCTTCGCTATCGTCATCCCACGTTATCGCCTGAGATTTTCCTTTCTTTTTAGCGAAGTTATTCTTTCCTTATGGGCAATTTTTCTTGAAGTGTCCTTGATTCTTACATTTAAAACAAATAACTTCATTATTAGTATTGTCACAAATATTCTTAGGCACAGAAGCATCATTTTTGTTTAAGAGAACTTTTCTTCACGTTCGCTTCTTATTATTTTGTGTTCTCTTTTCATTGCTGTCGAAGGATTGCTCGCTTCCATATGTTGTCTCTAACGTCCTCCATATATCTGACGTGCGTATATATTTCATATATTCACGCACGTTTTCTTTCGTGTTTTTCCGTATTTTCCGCCGTCTTTTATTCGTTTTCTCGTATTTTCTCGTTTTCTTTCACTTTTCTTTGTTTCTCCATGTTTGCAGGAGATTGCCCGCGTAGGGGACGTTTAACGACAATATCTCAAGTCCCCGGAGCAACGGGAGGAGTCACGCGTGATCCAGGGGGTCAAACGACGAAGATTACATCTTTCAGCCCCTCACCCGGTCGGTTGGTCATCTCCAACCGATCGGGTGATGCATGCGTGCACCACCCGGTCTCAGCCGGAGCTCAAGTGAATGTCACCCGACCGGTTCACAGGCCGGTTCAACGGGGCCAACTCTCTGTCTTTTCAAGCCAAATTCCAACCGATCGGGTGACTCTCACCCGATCGGTTCATCTGTAGCTGATGCTGAGGAGCCGAGACACGGGCACCCAACCGACCACTTCACCCGATGGCGCCAAGATCTAACCGGTCACCCCAAGAACTCAACCGACCGGTTCATATGACCGGGTGAAACTCCGCCGTTCTCTGTTTATTATTTGTAACGGATCACCCGATCGGTTGACTTGTCAACCGATCGGGTGATACGAGATCCTATAAATAGGACCCCTAGGGTTCCAGAAACGGGAGCTGTTAGTTTTTACTGTTTTCTCCTATTTGTGACGGCTGTAATTACTTTTCTATTGTAAGTTTTCGGATCTTTCTTAAACTTTAGTATTATCTTAATTGCTCTACTACCTTCGCATTCCAATCGTCTGATTATGATTTTAACGGTTCATTTTCGTTTAGATCGCTTTTTAATGAATATTTGTGAGTAGTTCCCAAATCTGGGATTTTGGCGGAAACCCCTTCGGGGGTTCTTCCCGATGCATCCATAGGGTTAGGAAATCGATAGGGATTAGGAATCTAACCGGTACACGGGGTGTTTTATTGTCATCGGCGGGAAAAAGGACCGCCTTTGACCGTTGGGCCAAGGGGGAATAAACTTGGCGGTTGACTCCCTAGCCATAGCTCACGCCCTTAGCGTAGACGCCGAATCCTAGTGCGCGGGAGCGGCAGGATGAGACGTTGGGAGTTATCGTTGCGAGCTTAGTGCTCCCGGAATCGATCAGTGTTAATGGACACGGGAGTGCCCACTGATCGAATCCGGGAAGTCCGGTGTATCATCCTGGGCACCGACCGGAATATCGGGCCCATGGGATGCCGGTACCACTTTCAGAGGCAACGTCTCACCATTAGACCCTAATTCCGATCGCCATCCTACCCGTAGGCCGCATCGACGAGAGTCGCTCGTTGGAGTGGAAACCAAAGTCCCGGGTTTATTTTCTTATTGTTCATACCTTGCATTCCTTTCCCGTGACAACCCATCAATCGATTCGGGCTAGCTCGCCCACGGGGTGATTTCGGTCCTCCTTGACACAAGCACATCCTAGCCTCCCTGTGTTCGACCCCCAAGCCACACTACAACACCGTGCGCTTGCGGTTACAAATATCTAAACACTCACGCGGGTCCTCCGGCCATTTGCGGCTAGCAAACCGGGGGCTACGTCAAGTTTATGGCGCCGTTGCCGGGGAGGCAACGTGCTTGTTATTTTAGGATCTCTTGAACCCTAGTGTCTAGCTCTTATCCCTACCTCGCGATAATTTTCGCATTCTTCTTTTTTCCTTTTTATTTTCTTCTTTTTATTTCTTATCTTATCTGTCTCTCTCCCACTTGTCGCTTCACGGGTGTTTGTTGTTTTTCATGCGTAGGAGTTCAAGAAGTCTCGACGACTTGATCCCCGTTGATCCAGAGATTAACGCCACACTTAGGCGTTTAGCCACCGAGAAGCGAAGAAGAGAGGATCCTGAAGCCATGGAGGAGAACACCCCGCCTCGCAAGTCCCTGTTGGAGTACTCGATGCCATCTATCGAGTCCACTTCCGCCATCCGTCCTCCAGCTA
The DNA here is from genome assembly GCA_030789695.1 of Scilla litardierei. Taxonomy (NCBI): domain Eukaryota; kingdom Viridiplantae; phylum Streptophyta; class Magnoliopsida; order Asparagales; family Asparagaceae; genus Scilla; species Scilla litardierei. The sequence goes on from CM061133.1 coordinate 159,639,082, forward strand.
TTACGGCCCAAAGCTTCGAGCTAAAGCCGTCTTTGGTGACATGGATCCAGCAGGATCAGTTTTCGGGTGCACCCATGGAGAGCCCGATCGAGCATCTAGACTCCTTCTTGGAGAAATGTGACACCTTCCGGATTAATGGTGTCACGACTGAGGCGATCCGTCTGAAGCTGTTCCCCTTCTCGTTGCGAGACAAAGCCAAGCAATGGCTTAGGGGGAAGGACCCCAACACTTTCAATACCTGGGAGAAGCTCTCCAACGCTTTTCTGACGAAGTTCTTTCCTCCGGGAAGACCATGAAGTTGAGGAGTGAGATCTCCTCCTTCTCCCAGGCCAGCCACGAGTCCTTGCATGAAGCTTGGACGAGATACAAGGAGATGCAGAGAAGATGCCCTCACCATGAGCTTCCGAAGTGGCAGATTATTAATCTGTTCTACAATGGGCTGAGGGATGACCTAAAATCTTCTATGGACGCCGCGGCTGGGGGTTCCTTCATGTCAAGGAGCGAGGAAGATGCCGGACATATTCTGGAAAATATGGCATCCAACAATGAGCGGTGGTGTGACGAGAGAGCCACACCCAGGTCTGGGGGTATACACAGAGTCGAGGACGTCGACAAACTTTCAAGCAAGTTCGATTTGCTTTCGACCCAGATCTCCGCACTAATGGTAGGAGCCGGTGGGGCCGGTACACAGCAGATTGCAGCAGTAGAATCCGAAGTTTTTGGGGAATTCGACGGTGGTGACGTCTCACCACCATTGGATCAGGCGAGCGCACTATTTTACAACCCCACGGGAAATGCGCCGTATCCACCAAGAACCAATTTCAACCCGGCCTACTCTCCAAACAACCGGAACCACCCTAACTTTGGTTACCGGGCACCATTCTAGCCCTCGCCGCCTCAGCAGCCGCAGCAACAAACATATCAGCCGACTAAGCCACAGCAGAGTCAGATTCAGCAGCAACAATATCAGCAGCAGCCTCAGCAACAATTTTACGCCCCCAGGAATCAGCAGCCAATCCAGCAGCAGCAGTATGGCCAACAGAGGGCCGTCTCTCCGGTTGAGTCTCTCTTGACTCAATATATAACCAACCAGGAGAAGATCAATCAAAAGCTGGAAATGGGTCAGCGGGCCCTCACGGACCAAGTAACCCAGCTGTGGTTACAAGTGGCGACTCTTTCAAGGTCACAAAACCAATTGCCGCCACAACCTGAGGTGAACCCGAGGGGAGCAACCCAAACGTCGGTACTCGTGCACGAGCACGCAAATGTGTCCGCTATCGTTCTGAGAAGCGGGACACAAATCCCTACTAGAGTGCCCCCTAACAGACCGGAAGCACCGTTGGTCGTCGAGCGACCGATCGAAAAATCAAACGACGCCGGTGCTTCGTCATCAAATCCTACGACTCCGGAGGGTGTCTCTGAAGAAGAGAAGAAGAAGAACGAGGAAGGGAGCTTGAAAGTGTTCAAACCCGTTGTGCCTTTTCCACAACGGTTAGCTCAGGCCAAAATCGATGAGAAATATGGCAAGTTCTTCGCCATGGTCAAGGATCCGAGCTTGCAAATCCCCTTACTGGAAGCAATCGAAACAATCCCCTCCTATGCGTAATTCCTGAAGGATTTGGTGACGAGAGGGTCTAGAAAGGAGAAAGTAGTGTTGACAGCGGAGTGTAGCGCTCTCATCCAGAGGGCAAATCCGCCGAAACTTAAAGACCCGAGGAGCTTCTCAATCCCTTGCACGATCGGGGCAGTAAAGATTCATCGTGCACTCGTCGATCTCGGAGCGAGTGTCAGTTTGATGCCCTTATCGATGTATAAGAGGATAGGAATGGGTGATTTGGAGCCCACCGGTATGACCCTACAACTTGCTGACCGGTCGGTCAAATATCCGGTGGGGATTGTGGATGACCTCCCCGTCAATGTAAAAGGGGTGCATGTGCCAGTGGACTTCATTGTCATGGACATGCCTGAAGACGCACACACTCCCATCATCCTGGGACGGCCTTTCATGGCCACTGCTGGCGTTTTGATTGATGTGAAGAATGGAAAACTTTCGCTAAACGTCAGCGGAGAAAAGGTTGAATTTGATCTGGGGTTGTCCATGAAGTACCCCGATCCCCCAGATGACCCTCGGTGTAATTTGCTGGAGGTGGAAGAAGATAAAGCTGCTGAAGAGAGCTCCTGGGAGATTCTCTTAAGAAACCCCCCGATGACTTGGGGGAATGAGAAGACCAAGACGGCCCCAAGAACGATGATGCTGCTGGGAAAGCGAATGCAGCACATACGACCCCTCCCGGGTTCCCCAAGGCTCCTCCTGCGAGGAAAACGGGGAAAGAACCCATGGACCTCACCAAAGACGAGGTCCGTATCCTTAAGAAGATGACGGTAAACGCCAATACGAAAGAGAAGCCCCCGGATCCCAAAAACCAGGAGAGGGTAGTCGAGCAAATCTTTCTCCAGCCGCTGACTACTCCAAAGGCCGTAAGCTCCGATGAAGAAGAGATGCCGAACTTCGGGCATCACCCGTATCAACCACCGTGAACATCACTTGCGGGCGTCGAGCCAACGACGTTAAACAAGTGCGCTTCATGGGAGGCAACCCATGCTCTAAACTTTTGCCCCACTTTTTAGTGTTATTTTTGACTTTATTTTATCTATTTTTATAAATAAAATCAGCCGCAAGAACATCCGTTCAGGGACTTAGACAATCTGTTGGTTTTTGCAGGAAACAAGGCCCCAACCGATCGGTTGATAACTCAACCGATCGGTTGGGATGTATCAGATACGAGCCGCATCTGTCCCCAAATGAATCGATCGAGTGAAGAATGGAGAGACCGGGTGACAGACCGGGTGATCTGGGGAGGATTCTCGGAAAAGTTTTGGGAAATATCAACCGATCGGTTGAGTTAGAGCGCGATCGGTTGAGGCGACCGGGTGAGCAACCCTCAATTCTCGAAAAAGTGTATGGAGCGACGAACCGATCGGTTGAGTTCTCAACCGATCGGGTCGCCTGTAGCGTTTCTTCGGCGTCGAATTTTAGACCTAAGTTCAATCGATCGGGTGATATCTCACCCGACCGGGTCGACTTAAATTCCTATAAATTCCCGTCGCTGTCCGTTCGTTCCGCCCTCGCCATTTTTGAATCCCAACCCGACGTTTCGCCTCCTCCTCTTGCGCCGGACCGCGATCTTCCCCAAAATCAACCCCAATCGACCTTCCCCCCATTTCCCTATCCATCCCACCATCGATTTCTCTACATTCTCCTCGATTTCACCCGCACCCAAAACCCTAACATTCACCCATTCTCCTAAATTTCGAAACTTACTGAAGAAATCGTCGCGGCTTCACAACGTGCTCCTATCGAGTAGCATCGGGGCGTCTACGAGCAACGATCTTCATCTCATTTGGGTAAACTCGCTCCTTAGCTCAATTTTAATTTTGCCCCAAATATTCCATTTGCTCGTTGGTCGTGTTTCGTGTTTGTGTTGATTCATTGTATTTTGCATACTCACGCACACACACGACACCCGCACAATGCCTCCCCGCCGTGTTAGCCCACCGACACCAGCTCTTCGAACCCTAGGCCCACCCGTCGTACTCGTCGCACACAGCCCCCCCACTCAACCCACCACCTCCAACCCATCTACCACAACACGCACCACTTCCCCACCTCACGTTGACGATCCCGAATATGGGATGCAATTCCAAGCCGACGACCAAGCCGACCGATTCACGGCCATGATCCTCCTAGCTGGACAGGGTGGTCGGATAACCGAGGAGTCCGTCGACCGAGACCTCCCCTTTCTTCAAAGCTTCATTCGCCACATCCGTGAAGACCCACCCGATGTCTCCGAGCTCCACATTCCACCCCCCACGACTCCTGGTCCCCAGCGCAGGCCCCCATCACCACCCCCAGAGGGTGGTGCCCCTGCTTGATTTTTTCTTTCCCGCTTTTGCCCACCCCCCGTATTTGTGCCCATCTGTCTTTTCGGGGCCCTGCTTTGTCTCTGTCAAGGGGGGGACCCATTCACGTGTCGCATCACTTCCTTTTTATTTTTTATTTGATTGCACTTTGTTTGTTTTTTTTGACCCCCTTGCATATTTCTGCATTTCACGATCACATTTTATTTGCTAGCACTGTCATGTCTAGCTTGGGGGACGTCTATTTTGGTGTGTTGTCGTGTTTTGTTTTTTCTCATTTTTGTGTGTGTGCTTGTTTTTCCCCTTTTGAGTGTCGTGTCGTGTGGTTTTATTTCTATTTTCGTGTCGTCTGGTTTGATTTTGATTTTTCTTTATTTTCAGTTTCATCTCTGTGTTTTCCTCGTTCTCATTTCTTTTTGTGTCAGTGCGTATTCCGCCCATCTTCATTGCCCTCCCGTACTCACTCATATTGCATTGAGGGTAATGCAAGCTTCAGCTTGGGGGAGTCGCACTGTGTGCGCCATTTGAGTCCTTCTTTTTCGTTTTTTGTGTCGTTTTCATCGTGTTTTTTTTATTTTTTTATTTTTTTTCTCTTCTCTTCTTTTTATCTCTTTCTCCTAGAGATGAACCCTATGATGAATCGCCACAAAATCACACACACCTAGCATGGCATCGATAATCACATTCACTAACCCTAGGATTTCGAGTTCTCTTGCATTTCACGCATCGTGGGTACCCACCCCCGTATTTGTGCCCATCTGTCTTTTCGGGGCCCTGCTTTGTCTCTGTCAAGGGGGACCCATTCACGTGTCGCATCACTTCCTTTTTATTTTTTATTTGATTGCACTTTGTTTGTTTTTTTGACCCCCCTTGCATATTTTTGCATTTCACGATCACATTTTATTTGCTAGCACTGTCATGTCTAGCTTGGGGGACGTCTATTTTGGTGTGTTGTCGTGTTTTGTTTTTTCTCATTTTGTGTGTGCTTGTTTCTCCCCTTTTGAGTGTCGTGTCGTGTGGTTTTATTTCTATTTTCGTGTCGTGTGGTTTGATTTTGATTTTTCTTTATTTTCAGTTTCATCTCTGTGTTTTCCTCGTTCTCATTTCTTTTTGTGTCGGTGCGTATTCCCCCCATCTTCATTGCCCTCCCGTACTCACTCATATTGCATTGAGGGCAATGCAAGCTTCAGCTTGGGGGAGTCGCACTGTGTGCGCCATTTGAGTCTTTCTTTTTCGTTTTTGTGTCGTTTTCATCGTGTTTTTTATTTTTTCTTTTTTTTTCTCTTCTCTTCTTTTTATCTCTTTCTCCTAGAGATGAACCCTATAATGAATCACCACAAAATCACACACACCCAGCATGGCATCGATAATCACATTCACTAACCCTAGGATTTCGAGTTCTCTTGCATTTCACGCATCGTGGGTCCACTTAGCCTTTTGTGAGTTGTGCGTCGTGCCTAGCTGTTTGGTGTGCTTCTACTTTGTGATTTTACTTTATGTACCTGTCCAGGAATGACCCCTAGATTATCATGCTTCGATTTGAATATGCGGAATTTATTTTCCCTGTTTGCTTCTGCATGCTATATATATATATCGTGTACTTCATTTCGCATGTGTCGGGATTCCACAATTAAGGACTAGGATAACCCATTTAGACCATGCTCTATTTAGCGAGAATAGTTTCCTTTGCCCAAGTGTTTAGATTCCGACTTCTTTTTTGTTTTACTTGGTGCAAATCCCCTCGTCGTGTACCGTTCTCCCACTTGGGAGAGTACACATGTGTATAGCCAAAAACCCAAAAATCAAAAATCCAAAAAAAGGAGAAAAGAAAAGAAAAACCCAAAAAGAAAAGAAAAGAAAAATTTTGTATAGCCCAAAATCCAAAAAAAAATACAAATACCCAAAACCCAAAAATTTCAAGTGTGAATATTTTTCCTATCTACCGAGAATAAAGGGAAGTCGAGAATTTGCACCGAGTGTTCTACTCCACATCATCTCAACCCCCATCGTTTTCGAAAACACTTGGCTTAGGAACTTTTTAGCTAGTATCTAGGCTATAGTGGTGTGATTTCCTTAACCCTAGTTGTGGAATCCCCGATGCATGATACGCTTCTATCCTTATACTCTTCTCATGCATGCTTGAACTAATATTCACCGCAATTTCAAATTCGAATCGGTATTTGGGTCATTTCCTGGATTTGCGTATATGAGCTCATAGCACATTGTAGAAAGCGACACCATTTGCTAGCACACGACCGCACTCACACGCGCTTCACCTCGTGGGCCCACGACACTTATTTGGACTCGTTTTCCTAGGTTTAGTGATGTGATTTGACGTTTGCTTGCTTGGTGTGTCGTTTTTGATTTTGTTGGCTCTGACGGACGATCTAGGATATAGAGTTTTCTTTTTCTCTCTTTCTCTCTATTTTTCCCATCCGAGCTCCTACTCTCACTCGTCTTCCTCGAGGACGAGGAAGAGTTCAGCTTGGGGGATTTTGACGTGCGTATATATTTCATATATTCACGCACGTTTTCTTTCGTATTTTTCCGTATTTTCCGCCGTCTTTTATTCGTTTTCTCGTATGTTCTCGTTTTCTTTCACTTTTCTTTGTTTCTCCATGTTTGCAGGAGATTGCCCGCGTAGGGGACGTTTAACGACAATATCTCAAGTCCCCGGAGCAACGGGAGGAGTCACGCGTGATCCAGGGGGTCAAACGACGAAGATTACATCTTTCAGCCCCTCACCCGGTCGGTTGGTTATCTCCAACCGATCGGGTGATGCACGCGTGCACCACCCGGTCTCAGCCGGAGCTCAAGTGAATGTCACCCGACCGGTTCACAGGCCGGTTTAACGGGGCCAACTCTCTGTCTTTTCAAGCCAAATTCCAACCGATCGGGTGACTCTCACCCGATCGGTTCATCTGTAGCTGATGCTGAGGAGCCGAGACACGGGCACCCAACCGACCCCTTCACCCGATGGCGCCAAGATCCAACCGGTCACCCCAAGAACTCAACCGACCGGTTCATATGACCGGGTGAAACTCCGCCGTTCTCTGTTTATTATTTGTAACGGATCACCCGATCGGTTGACTTGTCAACCGATCGGGTGATACGAGATCCTATAAATAGGACCCCTAGGGTTCCAGAAACGGGAGCTGTTAGTTTTTACTGTTTTCTCCTATTTGTGACGGCTGTAATTACTTTTCTATTGTAAGTTTTCGGATCTTTCTTAAACTTTAGTATTATCTTAATTGCTCTACTACCTTCGCATTCCAATCGTCTGATTATGATTTTAACGGTTCATTTTCGTTTAGATCGCTTTTTAATGAATATTTGTGAGTAGTTCCCAAATCTGGGATTTTGGCGGAAACCCCTTCGGGGGCTCTTCCCGATGCATCCATAGGGTTAGGAAATCGATAGGGATTAGGAATCTAACGGGTACGCGGGGTGTTTTATTGTCATCGGCGGGAAAAAGACCGCCTTTGACCGTTGGGCCAAGGGGGAATAAACTTGGCGGTTGACTCCCTAGCCATAGCTCACGCCCTTAGCGTAGACGCCGAATCCTAGCGCGCGGGAGCGACAGGATGAGACGTTGGGAGTTATCGTTCGAGCTTAGTGCTCCCGGAATCGATCAGTGTTAATGGACACGGGAGTGCCCACTGATCGAATTCGGGAAGTCCGGTGTATCATCCTGGGCACCGACCGGAATATCGGGCCCATGGGATGCCGGTACCACTTTCAGAGGCAACGTCTCACCATTAGACCCTAATTCCGATCGCCATCCTACCCGTAGGCCGCATCGACGAGAGTCGCTCGTTGGAGTGGAAACCAAAGTCCCGGGTTTATTTTCTTATTGTTCATACCTTGCAATCCTTTCCCGTGACAACCCATCAACCGATTCGGGCTAGCTCGCTCACGGGGTGATTTCGGTCCTCCTTGACACAAGCACATCCTAGCCTCCCTGTGTTCGACCCCCAAGCCACACTACAACTCCTTGACACAAGCACATCCTAGCCTCCCTGTGTTCGACCCCCAAGTCACACTACAACACCGTGCGCTTGCGGTTACAAATATCTAAACCCTCACGCGGGTCCCCCGGCCATTTGCGGCTAGCAAACCGGGGGCTACGTCAATATCCTGTGCAGAAGAGTAATGTGAGATACGATCAAATATTTTTCTATCTAAACCATACAATAATATGTTCATTGCTTTAGCATTCATAGCACACACATTTCTAGCATCCAAATTACTTTCTGGCTTAGAGATTTTAGTATATCTGTTTTCAATAATTTGCCAAGTGTCAAAATCTACGGAGAATAAATAAACTTTCATTCTAGCCTTCCAGTAGAAATAATCATGTCCACTAAATAGAGGAGGTCGTTCTATAGACATGTCTTCAGCAACAACTAAGTTTGGGTTATTCATGATTTCTAGACTAGATCCTCTAACCTGCTCTGATACCACTTGTTGGATCTGGATCTAAGCCTAGAGGGGGGTGAATAGGCTAATAAAAATATTCGTGCACACACACGAAATCACATGCAGTTAAACAACACAAATAATAAGATGCAGGGTAATAAAGACAATCACAGAGTGCACAACATATTTACCCTGGTTTGGTCACCCCAACGACCTACTCCAGCCCAAAGCAATTACTATCATTAATATGTTACTGGGTACAACCGCTAAGCCTCCAAGCCCCAACTCTCCGCTCACCCAGTTCAGTACTGCACTCACTGAAGTGCTAAACACTATTAATCTAGTAACACTCTCTCTTGACAAGCACCAACTCGTCATGACCCTTTTGTCTAGCCCAACTAGACAAGACCTCAAAAGCAAGGTTTTAGGTCTCGGTTTCGGTCTCGGTATCGCTCTTCCCAAAATTTAGGTTTCGGTATCGGTATCGTCTGTTTCGGTGGTTTCGGACGGTGGTTTCGTTTCATCGGTATCGGTAGTTTCAGATACTTAAAACTCTATTAAATACTATCAAATATTAGCACAAATACCTTTTTACTAGTTACACATTTTGTTAAAAGTATTATGCTAAATATATTACATTTTTTTGATCAACAGGATTGAAAATAAATGAGAATGGCAAACTTTTGAATAAATGGAAGGGTTTGGTGGCTGAAAATGATAACTTTGTAAATAAATGGAAAACCTTTAGTGGCTGAATGTCAAGCTTGTAATTAAATGGAAAGCCTTTAGTGACCAGCTCACTCAAAAGGTCAAACTTCTTAATAAATGCTAGCATGTGTTGGACAATTGCACTTGCACCGTGCAAACAAAATTTAAATTAAATGCTAGAATATGCTACCATGTAAGACCTCAAATTGCAGGAGGCGGGCTTCTTCGGGGATGCAACGGGAGGCGGGCGACCATGAGGTACGTCCATCTCTTCGTTTCTTCTTCTTTTTCTGGATTTTGGTGATGTTTTCTCCTCCTCCTTATTTTCATTTTTTAAGTTTCAGTCGGTATCGGACACGTTTCGGCCGGTATCGGCCAATACGGCCGAAACCCCGGCCGATACGGCCGAAACCCAGGCCGATACGGCCGAAACCCAGGCCGATACGGCCGAAACCGAGAAGTAACGTGTGGTTTCGGACCGGTCCCCTCTGAAACCGATCCGAAACGGCCGAAACCGGTCGGTTTCGGCCGAAACCTAAAACTATGCTCAAAAGAATGAATAACTAACATACAAAGATCGATACACCAAGTACACGAATATAAAGTAATAACAGTTTAGAAAAGTTCAGTTCGTGTCGGTGTCGTCGTCTTTGTCAATCAACGCGTCGTCAGCTTCACACTGGCGCAAATGTTGTCTCAATCTGATGTCTGAATCTCAAGATATATCCCTCCGAAGTTCGATGCGCAAATCTACCTGAATTTGGTCTGTGCGTAAATCAATTATCTGTTCTGCAGAATCGGCAGCAGTCTGAGTGTAAAGTATGTTTCTGCCCAGTTTTCCAGAAATTGTAGTAAATTGATCCGAGCTCAAAAAAATCCGAATAAATACCCGTTGGAATCGTGTGCTCGTCCTCTTCGACTGAAAAATAAGAAAGGGCCGATTTGGATGCTCTTGTGGAGAGGAATCCTCAGATCTTTGAAGTGCGTCATAGGGCTTGGAATTTGATCTCTTGGACTTTGCTTCTTCAAAGATGGTGGCCTTGGTTGCTTGCTCCTCTCGGTTGAAGATGGCTTATGCTTGGATATCTAGCTTGATGATGGATAGTTCTTTATGCTTGCGGCATGGCTTGAAGATGATGAAGAACTTTGGCCTAGGAGGTGATGAAATATATGAAGCTATTCAGAATACAACTCTATGCTAAATTAAATACCATTGATTTAATACAGAGATTAAAATCAAAAAATATCACCATTTTGTAGAGCACTGAGTTGTGATCGTCATGGCGCAAGCGGTTCGTCGATTCGAGCTCTGTGGAGAAAGTTATGCACTTTTTAGCGTCGTCCGTCGAGTTCCTTCTTCTTCTTGCAAATTTGATGTTCTCTTTGAAGCTTGGAGGATAAATTCAGCCAAGATGAAGATAAATAAGTCTAGGGCCGACCTTGTTTTCTTTTTCTCTCTCCTTTGGATGTGGGTTTATATAAGAGGAGGTGAAAATCAATTAGGCTCTTGCAGAATCCCTTAGAATAAGGAGATTGGATGGAATCCTAACTTGAATATGATTTGAAATAATCATATGGAAGATCTCTTTCAATCACAATAGGATTTGGAGTTTGAATTGGATTTGAAGAGGATTTTAATTTGAATGGTAATGAGATTTGAATTGGATCTCATTAAATCACAAATTGATTTGCTTGAGATTTGGTTCAATCACTTTGGAATGAATGAGATCTCTTCATATCTCGCCATCTTTAACCAAGTCCAAATTGCAAATGAATTGCAATTTCTCCATTACTTTGACTAAGTTTTCTTTGCATATTTCTCCATCACTTTGACTAGGTCATTCTTTGAGTATTTACGAGCTTTCCACTCTTGAAAACACTTAGTACACACATCAAATCGTTCATACACGTTTGTTATTATTAAACACGAAGTCATCGATCATTGTATCCTACTACACTTTACACTTTGTATCCAACATTAATATCCACATAAAAGATCAGTTTTCCTAAATTATTCCAAGATTCTTATATGAAGAGTTCTTATGTTTATAATTAAGAAAAAAACTTTATTTTTGTGTTAAAAAAATCCTAGAATTCTTTCTCTGTATAAAATGGTTGTTAATGCAGATTGATTAACATTTTAGATTAAGAAATTTTCATTCTTATTTATGGGTTGTGATTCTTATTCTTATTTATGGGTTGTGATTCTTATGTATGTTTTTAGTTTTATATGCATACCATATTTCTCATCCATAACAACAACAACAACAACAATAGATGCGACTTTTTTTATTTTTATCAATGGCAAAAATGCCCAAAGCAGTACACACAAGCTTTGTTAGAAGTTGTGGGAATCGATGGAATCCTAAAATTATATGTTCTGATTAACAATTCATCAGCTCATGTACCTGCCAAAAAGAGAGTAAATATACATTCCTTTCATTATATCTCTGAGAGAGAGAACCCTTAATTTTATTACTATTTTTACCTACAATACTCACTTCATATGTCTTCCTTAACGTTAGAAATAATTAATCCAAAAGTATGCATTAATTCTTCTTAATTAATACACTTAACCGTTCATATATGTAGGTAAGGACTCATCTTTATATACCTAATTCAGTCAAGAAGTTATAGTAGGTAAGGACTCATCTTTATATACCTAATTCTACAAGAAGTTATAATAGTTATGTTGGTATGATAACTATAATACCCTTTATCTAGTTATAATATATCAAATGATATATATGCTCATACTTGTATACATATATAAACATGTCTCATTCTACGTTAATAGGTTTGAAGAGTCATAGAAGGTAAAAATTTCTTACATTTCTCACTTGACTTGAATAATCATATTAATGTCTTTAAAGCATAATAATGTTGCAACTATACTTTATGGTTAAAATTTTATAGTTTTAGTTTACTAAGCTAAATAAAATTTTCTTTAAAAACTTCATACTTTGCAAATAATTTTATGCTAATAACCTTATGATAGAAACTTAACTATTCAGAATCTAACTTTTATTTGTTTTATAAATAATTATCATGTAAATTAGATATAATGTGTCCTTTTAAAAGTATTGACACGTAAGATATGTCTAGATATCAGGCATATAATTCCTACATTACACATGGTTCAAATATAAATGAGCTCATATTCTTTATATGATCTTTTAATGAAATGACTAATAAATGCTTTAGTCAATATGTCAACATCATGAATATAACTTGATATGCTTAAATGTCATTAGTGACCACAATTTTAACTTCAACTTTATGGAACTTAATATCTATTTTTTAAAATCCACCCTTGCTAGTATTGTTGTTAGAAGACACTTTCTGCAAAAAAACTGATACTTGATTATTTCTTTATATCTTGTAACCCTTAATCATAATGCATATAAATATTTTGTAGCAGTTTTTAATTTATGTTTCTACTATCATTGAGAATGAAATAATTTTATAAAATATAAATTAGATACAATAAATAATCTTTATTTTATTAGTAATGAATGTGACCTTCCTGTGGACATAGGTCTTATATAATATAGATTCATTATTAAACTTTAGTTAATGTCAATGAAAGAAATATCTGTACTTGTGAATATAAAAGATTGCTTCCACTTGTGTCTGGAATTACCTTAACCTAATTAATTTACATAAAAACCACTTTATGCTTAACAAGTTGCTTAACACGATGCTAGAAAGGTAAAATATGGTTATTACTCAACCTAGGGATATTGTGATTATTCTATAAGTTTTATGATAATTTATACCGTACAATTTTAATATATACATCTAGTTACATGAAACATATTAATTAATTATAATTGTATTTATATTCTACTTGATTTAAATAGTAGAACTAGAACTTTATGTAGTACATGAAAATTTCTTTCTGATGAAAGTTTTAATTTTATATCAAATTCTCATGTATCAAATGATATATATGATCAGTTTTGCGTAATGAAAATACATTAAAAATAAACTCATATAAAATAGAGCATAATTTCAAGATTAATCTGTATAGAGTAAAGCATTAATGCATATCTTATATATAATAGAGCATAATTTCAAGATTAGTCTTTATTGAGTAGTGCATTGAAGCTATTCTCATATAGAGTAGAACTAATTATTAAGTTAAATAGTATGATTATTATAATAAATATTTATGCACATGCTAATGGAAGTAGATAATATTAAGCTTCGACAAAATTAACATGGTAAAATCCCATTGGTATTGAGAGACACTCAACTTATGGATGCTATGGCTATTTCATAAGTTTTATGGTAATTTATATCTAGAAAGTTTACTACTAACATTTAGTCTCATTATACCAAGATTGCTATTTATAGCTATAATAATTTCTATTTGATCAAGGATAGTGGAAATAAAAACCTTATGTTAAGCATGAAATTATAGTATAAATATGTATAACGAAAATATCAAATCATATTTAAGGACCATAACGATGCTTTGATACCACATTTGGGACTTAATGGATTCTCAACACTATATGTATGATAACAATATGAATACGACTCATGTATATGCCAAACAAGGGAGTAAATATAACCATACATTTCTTTGATGATATATACGAAGAAGACCTCTTAAGGTTATTATTCTTCTTGCCTAAAACACTCATTTTATGGCTTTATTAATGTGAAGAATAATTAATCCGAAAATATGCATTAATTCTTCTTAATTAACATCTTTAACTACTCATATGTATATGTAAGAATCCATCTTTATATTACTTTTTCCATCAAGGAGTAATAGTAAATACATATATAGTTATGATAATTATAATAATTTTTTATTTAGGTTTAATATGCCAAATGCCATACCAATATGCGCCTTTACTTATATGTATATAAACATATGTAATGTTACAATTAAAAAGTTTGAAGAGTTATATGAGTGTAAATTACTTATAGAAGTAATATAGAACTACCCATTGAAGACATTGACAATCATTATTATAACATGCTTGGTAAGTTGCTGCAAAATCATGGTAACTGTGCATGTCCACATAGCAGCAAGGAGTGTCTTTATTGGCCATGGTGATCAGATTGCATACACATGTAAGGATGTCATTGAGATAATTCTCAAGGCAACCGTTGGTTCACTCTAAATTTGTTAACCATCCTTTCCATGTATCCATAGATGTTCACAACGGTCTTCTCATGAACGATGCTGCATGTTGCCGTGGTTGATGTTCTCTAGAGCACAACCATAATGCATGGCCCAATGTTTCAGGGTAGCCACCTTTGGGTTGCAAGATGTATCAATTGCATGCCACTGGTTTATAAGAAATGTTTTGTGGGTAATGCATGGTGAAGGATTTGCCAGATGCTAGTCTATATGTAGTCGAAGTGGCGTTCTTTTCTTTTTACCTTTTAAAAATTTATTTTTATATAAAAATAATATTATATAGCCCTGGACCATGTTAAGTAATCTTTGAAGTTTGTTCATGCGAACATGGAATGCTGTTATCGGGAGCAGAGTCAACAAATATTGCAGGACCAGTACATATAAATATGAAAAGAGTGACACCACATATTTGCAGTCTGGTTGCACTTGCTTCTTGGTCGCATAACTGGTGCAGCATAAAATATCCAAAGATATATGCAATGCAAATTATAAAATTTAATGGTGTAAGAACAGTGGTACCTTTACGTGGACGACTTCAGATATCCTTGGTTGATGGCTTCCTGCATTGTCTAGGCACTTATACGATCAGCTTTGCACACCATAGCTGATAGATGTTAGGCAAAGGTCACGAGACACTTAAAACCTTCATATGCTCAAGTTAGGACCGAGTTGTCAATAATCAAAACAAAAATAGTACCTGTATAATCTTAACGTAACATAACCGAGCATATAAACATACCGTTTTATATATCTAAAACTAATGTTATTCTTGTAACCACGGGACAACCATAGCTGCCTTTATGTTTTTCACTGATGGATCTGAGAAAAAAATCGATATTGCAATTTTAGCAAAAGATTTTCGCGATCGCACAAAGCGTAAACATCCGACCCGACATTCAAGAGTTTTGAATTAAGAAGAAGAGTATTGAGATATAGGGACCACCATGCTCGTTTACTTTCTTGATAAACGACTCGATGCATTTTCTAAACCTTTGCTGCGAAGATTGAGACATAAAAAAGATCTATTACTTAACTTGATTGACATAATTCGTACCGGGAGGCTGAATGCGAGCCTCGAATCAACTAAACTCTCTACATGATTTGATGAAGAATGTTGGAAATTGGGTACGCCCATGACGGGGTTTAACCCAGGGGGTAAATCACAGTTATAATATTAATTAAGGGGTTTTATGTAAATTGAATTAGACTTGGTGGATAATTGCAATTTACAGAAGTTCAGGGTTCCCAATGCAAATTTGTTTTGTAACTAACTTTTACGTTATTTTGTTAACGTTAAGTTTTCAATGGGAAGAAACCGCTCTTCTTAATCCCTATAAATATCTCCCATAGGCACAGAGAAAAATCATTCCATCAAAAGCAATTGATTTGCGTTCACCTCTCTCCCAGCTCAAGTAGAAGAAAGGAACGAGTAATTTTGGTGGTGAAAATTCGTTTGGCTTCCGTGGGTGATTCCAAGCACGATCCAAGCGCCGATCCTCTAATCCGCTGCCTTCATCAAAGGTGATGTATTGTGGTTCCTTCTTCATCCGATTTCTGACATTGGTATCAGAGCCTGCCTCATTGCGTTCGGCCTTTGGGACTCATCCTCACCGCCGCTCGACAAGAGGGCTCTGCACAGTCGCTGTTGGCCGCTCGGGCATAGGCCCTGGCCCTAGCCGTTCAATCGCCCCTCGCCTCGCCGTTCGATCGCCCCTTTCGTAGACGATCAGACAGAAGGGGAAGAGACCGGCCTCTACCATTTGGGGATTGGGCCTGGGAAATCTTTCTCAGCAATTTGCCGTTCTCAGCAATTTGCTTCGCTCCTTGCCGTTCGTCGACCGTAGGGGCTCGTTCACCCAATTTTACACGATGAAAGGGGATTCGACAGTGGGGGATGGCCATGGATTTTGCCCATCCCGGTGGATCGTCGGAGTTGCATGTTGATCGTGAGGAGCTTGGACTGAAGAGCCGCCCCACCCCAAAACGTTGACTGGCCGTGGTAGGGTGATGGCCTGAGGAATCCAAACGCCTTGCTCAGCCATGGGGGAAGACAGCCCCTATGTGATGTGGGTGAATAAAATGCCATATTTTTTGGATGAATGATTGAATGACTTCTCTGTTTGACACATGGAAGATAAATCCAATCGTTCTTATCAATATGGCCTTGCATATTATTTAATTACATTTAATCGATTAAATGTGTGTGTGTGTGTTTTTAATCATATTGGGGATGCACTCATTTTAATTATTGGTCCTGCACTGAGTTTTTTTTCTTTTTCCCAATTATTTGGTTCACATTTCTCTGGGCCGAGAATGCTTATTGGCCTGTCAGTTCTGGTTATTATTTTTGGTTTCTGGGCTCTCGCGCTTGCGAAACATAATGAGCCAATATATGTTTTGTTTAAATGGTTATGTTAATTGGGCCCATTTTTATTATGACATGTCAGAAGTATAATCTATTGATGGGTTATACATATGATGATTCATGATCTAATTTAATTAATTCCTTGATACAGAATTTTTGATATTTCAAGATTAGTTCTTGAAAATATAAATTTATAAGGAATCAATTATTTTGATTAAGTGAATTAGTTCCTTAAGATTTATATGCATGAATTTGTTTATGCATAAGAAGAGCATGATATGTTTTATTTGCTCATAGAAAATCTTAATGGAAGTTATGACTTATGCATGCCATTAATGTCCGTAAGATTTATTTATGCTTATGTTGCTTATTTACCTTCATACATTTGTCTTATACACGTATATGCATGAATTAAATTGTTTTCTTACAGACCCTTAATGTTATATGTTAACATTAATAATAATTTAATTGGCAATTTTCGTTTGCTATTTTTTCTCATTATCAAATAATCCCACCTGCCTATTTTGTGTAAATAGAGCCGTTAAAATATTTTAAGTAAATATTAATGATAATATGTTTATTATTTTTGTATTCTATATGAATACGTAAGTTTAGTGGGAGCGACACATTTTTTCTGACAATGTGTGGGGACTTATATTTGTTTAAAAGTAAACAAAATATAATTATATTTTTGAAAGAGTATTTACATATAACGATAAAGTTTTTAGTCATGGACGATGATTGGGAATTTAATGAACTTTCGAATCTGTGCTTTTGAATGAACTGTTATATTTAAATACTTGACAAAAAATATTTTTGGGCTAAGTTACTTATCTTCTAAATGTCTCTCTTTATTTCAGTAATTACTTAAACCATCCTACAAATATGGCTGCTGTCAAGAACATCATTGCTGACCTCAACAAGGGAGATCGTCTCAATGGAGACAATTTCAATATCTGGAGTTTTCGTATCAAGTATGTCTTGGATGAACAAGAGGTCATTGAAACCATAAATCATAAATTAGAAGATCCTGGTGAGTGTAACACTGCCCAGCACAGGCGTGCAGTTGAGACTTATAATGAGTGGAAGAAAAAGGATTCCACTGCGCGTGGTATTCTTGTAAGCTCAATGAAGGATGACTTTGCTTGTGAATACAAAGATTATCCTACTGCACATGCCTTGTGGAAGGCCTTATCTGATAGGCTGGGAGGAACTTCTGTGTCGAAGTTACGGCAGCTCACTATAAAGTTTGATACTTATAAGATGAGTTCCAATCAGACCATTAAGCAACATCTCCGGGAGATGTCTAGAATGATTAAGGAACTTGCTGCTGCTGGATGCAATCTCACTGATAAACAACAGGTTCAAGCTGTGATCTGTTCTTTGCCTGGTTCCTGGAAACACATGAAAGTTAACTTGACGCATAATGAAAGTGTCATAACTTTCGATGATGTGGCTCGTCACGTGGAATTGGAAGATGAAAGACTATCTTCCATAAAACCACAATCTCATTCCTACATAACTGAGTCAAGGTCCAGGAAAGGAAACTTCAAGAGGAAGAGGTTCTGGAAGAAGAACCATGACAGATGCAACTATGAAAAACAAATCAAAGGGGCCGAGGAAATTTGATAAGAAGAAGAAGAAAATGAATATTGATAAGTTGATGTGCTTCAACTGTCGTCAGAAGGGACACTTCGCTCGGGAATGTCCTGAGCCAAGGAAGGTAACTTCTGAATTTTCTATTTCTTGTCATAATGCATATGTGTCGAGCTCCGTTATGCTCATAGAACCTGATCCTTGGTGGATTGTTGATTCAGGAGCAATGGATCACATAGCAAGAGACAGAGACTATTATGTGGAGTACCGTCGTGTTCCTGTGGGAACAAGATGTGTGTATGTTGGCAACAACAACAAGCTGGAAGTAAAGGGAGTCGGTACGTGCAAATTGGAATTGCGCGGAGGACGAACCTTACTATTACATGATATCTTGCATACTCCAGAAATAAGGCGGAACTTAGTTTCTGTAATATCCTTAGCTAGGTATGGATTTAATTTGTTATTTGAACAACATGGACTGAATATAAGTTTGGGTAACGAATATTATGGATCTGGTTCTTATGTAAATGGTTTGGCAATTATTAATACAAATAATGATTCTTCTGGTTATATGTTAACCTCATCTTCATCTGTTACATCTGATAATGCAACATTATTATGGCATGCTAGACTAGGTCACATAGGAAAAGCCAGGATAGAACGCTTGGCTAAAGAGGGTCTTTTGGGATCTCTCACGAAAATAGAAATTCCTACATGTGAACCATGTTTAGCAGGCAAATCAACTAGGAAACCATTTGGAAATGCAATACGAGCTGCTACTCCATTACAACTAATACACTCTGACATTTGTGGACCCATGAGTGTGAGGGCTAGGCATGGTGCCTCATATTTCATTACATTTATAGATGACTATTCTCAGTTTGGAAAGGTATACCTTATTTCCCATAAATCCGAAGCATTAGAGTGCTTCAGATTGTTTCTTAACAAAGTTGAGAATCAATTGGATAAAAAGGTTAAAACCTTGATGACAAACCGAAGGAGAGAATATCTATCAGATCAGTTTAAAGATCTATGTAATGAAAAAGGAATTCTAAGACAGCTTACTACTCCTTATACACCTCAGCAAAATGGTGTTGCTGAGAGAAGCAATAGAACTCTCTTAGAAATGGTTCGATGCATGATGTCGCAAGCAAACTTACCAATTAAGTATTGGGGAGATGCATTATCGACAGCAGCACATGTTTTGAACCTAGTTCCCTCCAAATCGATTTATAAAACCCCATATGAACTCTGGACTGGTAGAGGTCCAAATTTGAGTTTCTTAAAGCCATGTGGGTGTGCAGCTTATGTACATGACTCTTCCCATAAACATGGAAAATTGGGACCCAGAGGAAAGAAGAGGATATTCATTAGATACTCTGAACACTCAAAGGGTTATGTTTTCTTGGGTGAGCAAGAAGACGACACTGTCACAGAATATGAATCAACGGATGCCACGTTTATAGAGGATATGTTCCCTAAACGAGGCGAAGTCAGAAATGAAAATGATCTCCATGAGTTGGAAGATCCAGGCTTCGTGGGTATTAGGTCATTTGAGGTACACGAGAATACTTCTCGAGTCCCTGAGATTAGTGGGAGCGGTGTGTCCGAAAGAGAAGTAATTTAGAATTCTCAGCTTGATGAGTCAGTTGGGAGAGGCAAAAGGGTTAAGGTTCCCCGACGAAGATTTGAAATCGAAGGGGAAGCTTTAATTGCTATACCTCAAGATGACGAAGAACATCAGAGTGTAGAATATGCTTTATCTCGTCATGATCAAGATTATTGGAAGAAAGCTATGGAGGAAGAAATGGATTCCATGAAAGTTAACCAAGTTTGGAAATTGGTTAACTTACCGCCTAATCGAAAAACAATTGGGAATAAGTGGATTCTCAAAATAAAGAGAAAGACGGATGGATCCCTTGATAGACATAAGGCTCGGCTGGTGGCAAAGGGATATACCCAAAAGGAAGGTATAGATTACGAAGAAACCTTTTCACTAGTTGTTAAATTTGCATCTATTCGCCTAATACTAGATTTAGTTGCTCACATGAATTTAGAACTTCACCAAATGGATGTCAAGATGGCATTCCTAAATGGTGAACTAGATGAGGAAATCTACATGGATCAGCCAGTAGGTTTCATTATTAAAGGTCAAGAAAATAAAGTCTGTAAATTACAGAAATTTATATATGGCCTTAAACAAGCATCTAGGCAATGGAACCAGAGGTTTCATAGAGTTGTCACCTCATTTGGTTTCGAGATAATCGAAGAAGATCATTGTGTTTATGTGAAGCAACATAAAAACAAATTTGTCATTTAACATTATACGTAGATGACATTTTGTTAGCTAGTAACGATATGGAGTTTCTGATAACCATAAAAGGATGGTTATCATCTAACTTTGAAATGAAAGACATGGGAGAAGCGGATTTTATACTTGGTGTAAAAATCCGAAGAGATCGTTCTAAGAGATTTCTTGCATTGTCGCAAGAAACATATATTAATAAAGTGTTAGAACGATTCAACATGTCTAACTGTAATCCAGTCGAAACTCCAACATCGAAAGGCGAAAACCTACGTCTAGATGATTGTCCTAGTACAATAGATGAAAGAACAAAATGGCAAGAGTGCCATATGCAAGTGCAGTTGGTAGCTTAATGTACGCTATGTTGTGTACAAGGCCAGACATATGTCATGTAGTAGGATTGGTAAGTCGATATCAGTCAAATCCTGGACCTGATCATTGGAAGGCTGTGAAGAGGATCATGAGATATTTGAAGGGTACAGCCAACTACAGTTTGTGTTACGAAGGTTCATCCACCAAACTGGAAGGCTACACAGATGCTGACTATGGGGGAGATGTAGACAATAGAAAATCTACATCAGGATATGTTTTCTTGCTCGGAGATGGTGCCATTTAATGGTGCAGCAAGAAACAAACTTGTGTAGCTCTATCAACTATGGAAGCAGAATTTGTTGCTGCTTCACTAGAAGTTTGGGAAGCTATTTGGTTACGACGGTTCCTATAAAATTTGGGTATAAAGCAAGAACTAGTAATTGTCTACTGTGACAATCAAGCTGCTATAATTTACACCAAGGACCCAAAGTATCATAGTCGTACCAAACATATCAACATACGATATCATTTTGTGAGAGACATTGTTACTGAGAAGATAGTTTGTATCAAGTATATATCTACACACAAAATGGTTGCTGATCCTCTTACTAAACCCATTCCTAGAGATGTTTTTTTGAGACATGTAAAAGCTCTAGGATTGTGTAGAAATTGAAATATACTTGTGTATGTACTCTGTAATATATATTGATATTGTTCAATAGAATATTTATTACATTCATTGTGTTGGATGGTATGTGTTTGCCAATAGTGTTATTTGTTAACACATAAAAAGAGTACATAAGAAAAAGTATGTCAAATAGGCATGTAGATTGGCCTTCTCACACAGGCAATCGCCTCTGACGTTCTAGGTGAACGGGCAGGGATGAGACTTAATCCTCTATAAAAGTCGCCTTGAATAAGTTTCAAGATGAGGTCATTTTATATATACAAATAATGATCAAGATGAACAAATTCCCAAAAGTTCATCTAAGCCTATTTATGAGCCAGACACGAATGCTTAGAGTAATCGATTGCTGTAGAATTCAGTGTTAAATGTATGAGTACATTTAACTTGGAGTCTGAACGGTGTTGGATTGAATTACTCCAAAGACATATTCATTACATCGTTGCATGTGATTCATACCACATGTGCTAGAGTCGACCATAATGGGAAGTGAGAAAGTGGATCCCTGCCTCTCCACTGTGTGAGTCCCTGGAGGATTGGGTTCCTCCCTATACCCTTTGACTATTGACTAATATTCAAAGTCTCAGTCTTGGTGATAGCTACTTTAGCATATTCCTTATGTCCACGAGTGATTCGGTCTAAAAGGGTATGTCTAGGAAAGCGACTGAGTTGTGACTTAAAATATTGAGTGCAAAGGAATGACTAAGTTTGTTGATATCAAGTTTGATGATCTCACTGGCCGGCCAATCTATGTGATTAAGAGACATCAATGTGGATGTGTTTAAGTATGTCCTCAAGAGTAAATAAAAGGAGGGATCAGGAATACTTACATTGATACAAAAACTTAGATATGGGGTATTATAAGCGACATATATACTTTAGAGGATTGATTACAAAGAGGGCAGTTGTGTATCTCTAACCAGTGCACAACAAGATTGCCTGTATTCGCTTATGGGTCGCACGACCAAGTTACCAAGTATGAAGTCTTCTTCACTTGTTTTTGTAACAACAATCCCATCATGTGCGAGTGGGAGATGTTAGAAATTGGGTACGCCCATGACGGGTTTTAACCCGGGGGCAAATCGCAGTTATAATATTAATTAAGGGGTTTTATGTAAATTGAATTAGACTTGGTGGATAATTGCAATTTACAGAAGTTCAAGGTTCCCAATGCAAATTTGTTTTGTAACTAACTTTTACGTTATTTTGTTAACGTTAAGTTTTCAACGGGAGGAAACCGCTCTTCTTAATCCCTATAAATATCTCCCATAGGCAGAGAGAAAAATCATTCCAGCAAAAGCAATTGATTTGCATTCTCCTCTCTCCCAACACAAGTAGAAGAAAGGAATGGGTAATTTTGGTGGTGAAAATTCGTTTGGCTTCCGTGGGTGATTCCAAGCACGATCCAAGCGCCGATCCTCTAATCCGCTGCCTTCATCAAAGGTGATGTATTGTGGTTCCTAGTTCATCCGATTTCTGACAAAGAATAGTAAAGAGGAATGAAGTCAAACTCTTATCTTAAGTTAGTTAATGCTATACACAATGGGTTGGAGCACACTTCGACCTAAACTTCCTGTTTGGTCAGAGCATATCTTTCTTTGGGTCTTTACTCGTAATCCAACCCAGTACATCCTACTTTGAGCAGAAACCCATCCAAATAGGTTCTATCATCCTTTACAATTCCTGCATTGGTCTTCACCCTTTTAGGCTCATCCGAATATCTATGCATAACAATACCGACTTGCCATTATAATAGTAGAGATTTCTAATTAAATACTTCATAAATTAAAGTTACTTTATACATAAAATTTATGAAGAAATGAGAAATATATCAAAAGGGCAATGCATAGAATTTAATGCAGTCACCTCTACCCGGGTATCACTTGCCACAGTTCCTTGCAGTTGACTATATATTTAATTGTTTTCCGATAATATAAAGTATAAACATGGCCTTTACCCATCAAAAGAAAATTTTATCTAATTTCAAGTAAATTAGTTTATTAGACATTTACTTTTGAAAGTATAAACCATATATAGATAAATCGATAAATAAATTTACAATTACGGCTTCTGCTGTGACTTTTAGGTTCTCATATTTTTCTATTTGCAAGTTGATGAACTCTGCTAAGTTCCTTCCTGTTTAAATAGGTGCCCACAATGTTGCCAAACTTATCGGATGTGATGTTGAGGATATAAAGCTTGGACTGTCAACTCGGAACATGAAAGTTGGCAATGATATTATTGTCCAAAAGCTTACTCTTCCACAGGTTCGCTAGCTTTTCAAATATGACATTGCTCTTTCTGATGAATGGATGCCATGATTTGTTTATTTGCATGGTCTAGGCAATTGACACAAGGGATGCATTGGCAAAGTCTCTGTATGCTAGTCTGTTTGAGTGGCTGGTTGAGCAAATCAACAAGGCATTGGAAGTGGGCAAGCGGCGAACAGGAAGATCCATCAGTATCCTAGATATCTATGGTTTTGAATCTTTTGAGGCATGGTTCCTGTCATACATAGTGGTTTTTCTCCTCATTTCCCAAAAAATAAATAAAATAAAAAATAAATACGCTCTAATGACAATTCCATATTTTTGCAGAGGAATAGCTTTGAACAATTTTGCATAAATTATGCAAATGAAAGGCTGCAGCAACATTTTAATCGCCATTTGTTTAAACTAGAACAGGAGGTAATTTTATCGATTTTAGTTACTAGAAATACTGATGTTGGATATAATTCCGAATTGGCACTTACTCTTGTAGTTCTCCGGATATTTTGGCAATGATATAATGCAATGATTTTTGTTGCATTGCTTTGTTGCTTATTGTGAATGATGTCTGGTGTTGCATCCTTTTACTGGCAAGGGTATTTTAAGCTATTTTTTCGAGTGTTTTGGTTACCATTTGGCTATTGAGTAACCCTAATTTATCAGATAATGAAAAAGTTTGTGGCTAGTTGCATTTGCCAGGTTCCCATTAGTTTGAGTGCAACCTTTCCAATATATCACTTTAATTAACCAACACACTTCGGAAACAATGTCCTACTTTGCAACAAGAAACACATGATATGTACATACCCATTTTTTTTCTGGGGAAAGTTGAAAATGTCCAACATGGCAATTCGTTCTTCTTCGAATGCTGTAATCTAATATTTTCAGTTCACTTAGGATTTGAAATTTAAATATAATCAAAACAAAGACTAAAAGAATTTGATTCTAGATGCATCTTTATTTCTTCTTATTTGTGGTATGAATGTGTGTGTTATTGTGCATGTTACGACACACATTGCTTTCTGTTAAAGAAACACAACATTTGTTGACTAAGAAATGAATCACATATCAAAAAGACAGTTTAACTACAGCTACATGCAACTTTTGTTGACTAAGAAATGAATCGCATATCAAAAAGACAGTTTAACTACAGCTACATGCAATAAAATTTGCAAATTAGCTAAACATGGTCACAATGAAGGCTGTTGTTGCTCCAGAGCAATGCTGTATAAGTAAGCACACGAAAGATGAAGATAGACACTTGGGTATGTGTTGTGCATTATTGTGTAGTGTGTGTTATATTGGGTGTGTGTGAGTGTAAAGAAAGGAGGAAGTTAATATAAATAGAAGTGATAGCCTCTCTTTGGGGATAATCACCAATTTCCACCCAATCCAACATGGTATCTGAGCCAAAACCCTAAAACAAACAAAAAAAACCCTAGTCTCTCCCGCACAGCCGCCGCCCTCCCTCACCCGCAGCCGCTCTCACCCACACCTCCCGCACCCGCAGCCACCGCCCTCCCGCACCCGCAGCCGCCGCCCTCACCCGCAGCCGCCCTCCGCCTGCTGCAGCGCGCGCCGCCGCGGCCTGCTGCAGCGCGCGCCGCCGCCGCCGCCACCTGCGCGCGCCGCCGCTCCGCTGTCACTCCGCTGCTGATCCTCTTCTCTCCTATTCCCTTGCACGTCTTCTTCTAGCCCCTACAAAGCCCTAACTAGCCACAAAAGAGAACCCCACAAAAACCCTAACCCTAGATCTATGGTAGAGCCATGAAAAGGACTCCATAGATTTACGGTTAGGGTATGACCTAGAAGAGGAGGAGGAGAAGTAGATCTGCGGATCTAAGGAGGGAGAAAGGAGAGATCTGCGGATCCGGAGAGATGGTGGACAATCTTACCTCAGCTGATATGAAGGCCTTCATTGGAGAGATAACGAAGCTACTTGCTTCGAAGGAGTTGGGATCCTCGAGTGGATCGACGCCTTCACGTCCCGTGCAGAAGCTGGAATTGATGCCCAATGATGTGAAATTGGAAGGGACGAAAAATTACCTCAGTTGGTCCAGGAGGGTGCTTCTCATCCTGAAGTCGAAGGGGTTAGAAGGCGTCATTCTTGGTTCATGTAAGGAACCGATGGATAAGATTGGGGATGATTGGAAAGTCTGGAGCACCACCAACTCACTGGTAGCTGCTTGGTTGATGACATCGATGGTTCCACCCATTGCTGGGATGGTGGAGGCCATAGAGAGTGCTGCGGGGATATGGAGTATGGTGGAGAAAATGTACTCTGAAGCAGGGAATGTGATGCTTATGATGGAGGTTCAGGGCAAGGTCGACACCTTGAAGCAGGGGGAGATGTCTATTCTAGCCTACTCTGCGGAGTTGAAAAGGCTGTGGTCAGAGTTAGACCACTATGACCCTATTGATCTGCCTGATCCTAAGAGTGCTGCTATACACAGGAAGTGGGTGGAGCGTAGGCGTGTGACACATTTTCTGAGGAACCTGAATGGAGATTTTGAGGTCAGGAGGGCGAGTATGTGTCACTTATCTTCCATCCCATCTCTGGAGGAGGCCATAGCTGCAATGGCACATGAGGAGACCAGACTGAGAGTTATGAAGGATGAGGGTACTCAGGTCACTCGGGCTGCACTGGCTGTACCGGCAGTGGCAGCAGTGAGCGAGGATCGAGAGTGCTACACCTGTGGGGTGAAGGGGCACCTGAGCTTTAACTGCCCACAGAAGGGCAGTGGACGAGGACGTGGCACAGGAGGCAGAGGAGGAGGTCATTGGGGCCGTGGAGGCCGTGGACGAGGTCGCAGCGGCCCACGGGCCAACTTTGCTACCGCTGATGGACGACAGGAGACAGTGATGATTGAGGCCACGCCAGCTGAGGCTTCAGATCTAGAGCAGCGGAGACAGTCCAGGTCTACTACTGAGAGCTCGGAGAGTCATGCAGACCAGACTAGGGATGTTGCTTCGCCATTCGGTAACTTTGCCCACTTCGCTCACACAGGATCAGGTAACCGATTAGCCCTTTCATGTAGAGATCATTTAGAGTGGATTATTGACTCAGGTGCATCTAGTCATGTGTCAGGAGCATATAGACAGTTTTCCACATATAAACCACATACCATTCATGAAACTGTTCAGACAGCTGATGGCACATCCCAACCCATTAGAGGGATTGGCACTATTCAGTGCACTCCCTCCATACGTCTCTCTTCAGTCCTTCACGTCCCATCATTTCCAGTCAACCTCTTATCTGTTTGCTCTATTGTTGATGATGTCGACTGTAGCATTACTTTTGACTCTACTCATTGTGTGTTGCAAGAAAGGAAGACTGGGAGGAGGCTTGGGACTGGCGTCAGGCGTTATGGACTGTGGTATCTTGACAGAGCTAGTGGGGATGCTGCACTGGCTGTCGTTGGTGGAGAGAAGGAAATGGATGTACTTTTATTACATTGTCAGTTTGCCCTTTGATATTTTGAGTAAAATGTATCCCGATATTTTGAATAGAGTGAATGAAATGAATTTGAAATGTGATGCATGTGAATTTGGGAAACACACTAGGACATCATATCCTAGTGTGGGGATGATGAGTGTAGAGAGATTTCATCTTATTCACTCAGATGTTTGGGGGCCCTGCCCAGTGACTTCAGTAAGTGGGTTCAGGTGGTTTATCACATTCATAGATTGTCATTCTCGGATGACATGGCTTTATATGATGAAAAACAAAGGCGAAGCGTTGAAGTGTTTTCAGGACTTCCATAGAAGTGTCAGAAATGTGTATGAGGCCAAAATCCGTGTCTTGAGAACGGATAATGGGACAGAGTATGTAAACAAGGAGTTTGCATCTTACCTATCTGAGAGTGGGATAACTCATCAAACCACTTGTCCCAACACCCCTCAACAGAACGGAGTTGCTGAAAGGAAAAATAGACACTTGTTGGAGGTAACTAGGTCACTCATGCTCACCATGAATGTACCTAAGATATTGTGGAGTGAAGCAGTGATGACAGCTACCTATCTCATCAACAGGATGCCTTCGCGGATCCTTGGTATGAAGTCTCCATGTGAGATTCTTATGGGAAAGAACACTTTTGTAGTTCCACCAAAAGTGTTTGGATGCACATGCTTTGTGAGGGATCATAGACCTTCTGTGGGGAAGCTGGATGCTCAGGCAATTAAATGCATATTTGTTGGGTATCCTTTAAATTAGAAAGGCTATAGGTGTTGGAGTCCCTCAGAAAGAAGGCTGTTTGTGAGTATGGATGTGACGTTCAGGGAGACTGAGCCTTTTTATGGAGGACTGACAGATTCTACATCAGTATTTGATACTGGTGCCTCTCCAAACACAGGAGCAGCTGGTCGAGAGGGGGAGACTGATGACAGGAGGGTAGTGGTTGGACTTATACCGTGTCCTGTCGGGCCTACTGGTACTGGTCCTGATAACAGGGAGGAAGAAAGGACCTTGGTGGAAGAGGAGGAAGACAGGTTGTACGGTAGGAAATATAGCAGGAGACAGAAGGATAGTCATGGCGATGGAGAACAACAAGAAGACATCTTCCCCACTGAAGAACCACTAGCTCCACAGCCACATGTCGAGATTGATCAGTCTATCACGCCTGCTCGAGTCCCGACTTCCTTACTGCACATATCTCGTAGGGAGCCTCGTATCAATGCCGGCAGGCCTCCTGTACGGTATGGATATGAGACTGATATTGCTAATCATGTCTCCTATGCTTCTCTTACACCTGCATATAGGGCTATCATTGCATCCTTACAGTCTATCCCTATACCAAGTGATTGGCGAGTGGCAAAGCAACATCCCCAGTGGAAGAAAGCAATGCTCGAAGAACTTGAGGCACTGGAGAAGAACAAGACATGGAGACTTGTCTCACTTCCAGCAGGGAAGAAAGCTGTGGGCTGCAAGTGGGTATTCACAATAAAGCAAACTTCAGAAGGGAAGGTGGACAGGTACAAGGCGAGGCTGGTTGCCAAGGGCTACAGTCAGACTTATGGGATTGATTATGATGAGACATTTGCCCCAGTGGCAAAGATGAGTACTGTGAGAGTACTGATATCCTGTGCAGCGAATTTTGGATGGAAATTGCATCAGTTGGATGTAAAAAATACCTTCTTGCATGGAGACTTACAGGAGGAGGTATACATGGAGGTTCCACCTGGCTTTAGCACACAACAGACGATGGGAAAGGTGTGTAGACTGGACAAGTCTTTGTATGGGCTGAAGCAATCTCCAAGGGCATGGTTCGACAGATTCAGGCGTGCAGTCATCACTATGGGCTACAAGCAAAGTAATGGTGATCATACTGTATTCTATAGACATTCAGGACAGCGGATTACTCTTTTGGCTGTGTATGTTGATGATATTATTATCACTGGAGATGATGAAGAGGGAATCTCTCATTTGAAGGTAAGGTTGGCGAGAGAATTTGAGGTCAAGGACCTTGGACAGTTGGGATATTTCCTTGGACTGGAGATTGCCAGGTCCAGGAAGGGTATAGTTCTCTCACAGAGGAAGTATGCCCTGGATTTACTGGCTGAGACTGGTATGTTGGGGTGTCGTCCAGCAGTTACTCCTATTGATCAGAATCATAGGTTGCATTCACAATTAGGGGAGCCAGTAGACAAAGAAAGGTACCAGAGACTTGTTGGACGCCTTATCTACTTATGCCATACCAGACCTGACATTGCTTATGCTATCAGCGTGGTAAGTAGATACATGCATGATCCTAGGACTGGATATATGGAGGCAGTCTTCAGGATACTGAGGTATCTGAAGAATAGTCCAGGAAAAGGCATATTATTTGGTAGTCATGGTCACATGAATGTGACATGCTACTGTGATGCGGATTGGGCCAGTTGCCTAGATGATAGGAGATCGACCTCGGGCTACTGTGTGTTTGTTGGGGGCAACTTGGTCTCTTGGCGCAGCAAGAAGCAGGATTTGGTGGCTCGTTCCACTGCAGAGGCAGAGTATCGTGCTATGGTGCTTGGTACTTGTGAGATGATCTGGTTGAGATCACTTCTACATGAGCTACGCCTGCTGAGAGAAGGACCATTGCGGTTGTTGTGTGATAACAAGTCTGCAATTAATATTGTCAACAACCCAGTGCAACATGATAGAACGAAGCACATAGAGATTGATAGGTTCTTCATTAAAGAAAGATTGGACAAGAAACAGTTGGAGATCTCCTACATTACCTCTGGACAGCAACTAGCTGATTGCCTTACAAAGGGGTTGAACTCTAAAGGAGTGGAGGATGCTTGTAACAAGATGTGCATGATAAATATCTTTTGCTCATCTTGAGGGGGAGTATTGTGTAGTGTGTGTTATATTGGGTGTGTGTGTGTAAAGAAAGGAGGAAGTTAATATAAATAGAAGTGATAGCCACTCTTTGGGGCTATAATCACCAATTTCCACCCAATCCAACATGCATCCTTCTAGTTAAACAGCTTCTCTCATCTAACGTGACATATAATTTTTTTTCCAATAATTTAAGCCGTCTGCAGCTATATGGGTCGACAACATGATGCATTTGTTGTCTTTGTACTAGCTAGTTTAGTTGGACAAGGGCATTGACTTTTGATCATGAATGATGCCATTGGTTTTTACAGTTTAATTTGCATGCCTTCTCTGTGTGGTTTCTTAGATGAAGTATGTCTTCTTTGTCATTTGTTTTTTCAAAAGAAATATTTCAGTTTCCACATATATTTAGAATTGTTTTCTGATTAAGAACTAGGTAAGAGTCTTAGCATATTTACGACCCTGTGTACTGCTGGCAGATGCATTTCTCAATTGCTTTTGCAGCAAGTACTTCCTTGAGGGCATATTTCTAGTTGCTTTAGGGTTCATAAGCTTATCGATTAAAAGACATCAAATAAATTGTTTTCACATTTAATTTGTCCTTCCATGTAAGTCTTATTTGTTCGTGTTTTATGTCAAGATCATTGTTGTCTGAACATCTCACATATTTCGTGTTGCCAGGAATACATCCAAGATGGCATAGACTGGGCAAAAGTTGATTTTGAGGACAACCAAGATTGTTTGTATCTTTTTGAGAAAGTATGTTTGCTATAGTCCATTAAACTCATGTTGGTCCATTTTGTAGTTTATATTAGCTGTAATTTCTCCTTAATGAGCTTTCAGTTTGATCAATTTGAACTAATATAGAAATGCAGTTTTGTGCCTTAGCTTTCCTAAGTCTTTGTCTATGAAGTTGTTCTTTTGGTTTTTCGCACTACCATGTACAATTTTGACATGTGCTTCCAAGATTGTCTATCTTTTTGTGGAAATGTGTTTACTGTAAGGGGTTAATGTATATGAGCTGATACTCATTTAACTAAATGACATGCACTCTTACATGCGGCGAGGCCACCCCTACTATCACATGGTGCAGGGTCCTGCCTCATGGGAGAAGCGGCTCATTTAGCTAAATGGGCTGCCACCTCCATTTTTTCCTTACCATATTGTTTACTAAACTGAAGTTGGTACATTTTATAATTCATTGTAGCTGTAATTTCTCCTTACTGAGCTTTCAGTTTGATCAACTTGAAAGAGAGATGCACTTTTGTGCGATATCTTTTCTGAGTGTCTTCATCTAGGATGTTGTTCCTTTGGGTTTTGTACTACTAAGGACAATTTTGACCGGTGCTTTGGACTGATGATTTTTTTGTCTTCTGGGCAATTTTCATTTTATTTTATGCCATCCTTCCACCCCCCCTTCTGTCTCTTTCTTTGTTTTCTGCAATTTTGCTTATGTCCTTTATAAGACCTATAATTTTCCCATAATCATAGATACTTAGAGCAGATTGGTTACAAGCAGTGCATAAATATATAGCCCTCAAATTGGATTTCGATGATGTGCTGGTCAAGTCTGATGTTTTACTATTTAATGTGCAGAAGCCATTAGGATTATTATCTCTTTTGGATGAGGAGTCTACTTTTCCAAATGGTACTGATTTGACATTTGCAAACAAGCTTAAGCAACATCTTTCTTCAAATTCTTGCTTCAAAGGGGAAAGAGGGAAAGCATTTAGCGTCGGTCATTTTGCAGGGGAGGTTGCAATCTATATACTTGTCATTTTATTTTGTATTCTTAATCAGTAGAATCAAGAAGCTCTTTCCTTCCATCAGGTGGTATATGACACATCCGGGTTTTTGGAGAAGAACCGCGATCTATTACATATGGATTCTATTCAACTGCTTGCTTCCTGCACATGCCACCTTCCACAAATATTTGCGTCTAAAATGCTTATGCAATCTGAGAAGACGATGGGAAATGTGTACAGATCCACTGGAGCTGACAATCAAAAACTGAGTGTTGCAACAAAGTTTAAGGTAAAAGCTCTCTGAATGCTGGGGTTTTTTTTTCTGATACAAATATTTACTCTTAAAACAAAAACATAAAATAGTTCTGTAGTTTAAGTTAGAAGCCATATCCACTATCAAATGTACTTCAAAATGAAAAATTATAAAGCTAGATATCTGATAGACCCTGCGGGTCTAACCCGCATCCACCCATGGGCCGGCCCTAGCTTGTGCCGCCCCCCCTATTGCCTAGGAACCCTAGTTTTCTTCTATTTATAGGGGCTAGCCGTCATTGGTATTTTTCATGCTTGATATTGGATATTTTCTATTGAGCGTCCTTAGGTTTAGATCTTAGATTAAACGAGTGCGGACGTCCTCTTCGGCGTCTTGGGAGGAGAGCACACCTCTTTTGTGCTCAAATATCTTGTTATTTCCATTGTTTTATCCATTAAAAATCGTATCTTTGTTGGTTCCTAATATTTTGGTATCAGAGCTCGTGACGATCTATGGCGGCCACGACAAGATCACACGACAAAATTGAGGCTTTGGAGGCAAAGTTCACGAGCGAAATCGATGGGATCAAGAAAACATTGACGGCCAACGAAGAATCCATGGCAAAGTTGACTGCTTCCATCAACCAATTGGCGACAAATCAAGCGAAGCACGACGAACAATTCGCGCAATTGATGGGAAACCTAAATCAGTTGGCAGCGAACAACAAAGGGGAGGAAAACCCTAAATCGGGGGAAAAGGCGGCACCTTTGAAGAAGGAGAAGGAGAAAGTTGAGAGCTTTGATCCGGAAAACGGCTTTTTGGTGGATGATCTGGCCGATGATGAGGACGAGAAACCGTGGAGGGTCGATTATCGAGAAGAAGTTAGGCGGAAGGCTGCGGAAGCCTAAGGATGGACCGGCGACCCCGATGAACCCCGCGCGAGGGCACGAGAAAGGGGCAGGGGCAGCGGCTACCCCCCAAGGGCCCGCCGGCCCCCAGGACACCGATCGGGGAGGCGGCGACGCCATGGGCTCGCCCAGGGGCGACAGACTCCCCAGGGGGTCCGGCGAACCCCCGACCCTGGGGGGCTGGGCCCCCCACGATCTCCGGGCGACCCCTGGGTTCGTCGGGGGGCGACGACCAACCCTGGGGGTCCGGCGACCCCCCGACCCTTCGGGGGGGCGCTGGGGCACCTAGAATCATCGGCGACCCCGGTGAACTCCCCTGGGTTTGTCGGGGGCGGCGACCAACCCTGGGGTCCGGCTAACCCCCCGACCCACGGGGGGCGCTGGGGCCCCCAGGACTTACGGGCGGGGGCCGGCGGCCCTGCCCCTGGCAGGCCGCGGCCCCGCCGACTTCCCCAGGCCGATGCGCGACGTCACGGCGGCTGCTGGCGGTGATTTCGGCACTTTTCAGCAGGGGTAGCCACGTTGAGAGGCTCCGGCACATGACTTCGAGGAGGATTTGGGATCCGGGGATTTTCAGGAGCACGGAGACTACGGCGAGGGCTATCGGGACCCTCCCGACCCTCGATTTGATGATGGGAGGTGGCAGCCACCGACCCACCACCAGGAGAGACGCACAGCAGGCACCGGGGGAGATACAGAGACTACCAGGAGTGGCCAGAGGGCGGATTTGGAGGCGACGAGGGGCACGGAGACCGAGGAGACTATGTGGCTCGCGGAGGAGGGCCACCTAGGCGATACGAGACTCTGGGCGAGAGCCGACAACACTAACGCTTGCATCACAGAGATGAGGGGACCCGAGCTGGGGCACTTTGGAGGAGATTGCAGAGTCCGGAAGCTGAAGATGCTGATCTTTTTTGGGGAGGATCCACACGCCTGGTTGTTCACAACGGAGAGATATTTTGCGGTGCATCACATGATCGAGGCACAGAAGCTGGAGGCAGCAGTCATTTGCATGGAGGGGAGAGCTTTGGGGTGGTTCCAGTGGAAGGAGAGGAGGCAGCAGATCTGGAGCTGGGAGGAGCTGAAAGACTTGGTGCTGGAGAAGTTTAGAGACCACCGCTTGGGGAACCTACACGAGCAGCTATTTGCCCTCAGGCAGGAGGGGCCGGTGCGGGAGTATATCGAGAGATTTGAGACACCAGCAGGGCGTGTTCATGGGTGTCGGACGAGTCACTGGAGGACACCTTCTTGAAGGGGCTGCGACCTAGTATTCGAGTTGCGGTGAGGCCATACAAGCCTCGGGTCTTTCAGAGGTCATCGAGATGGCGCAGATGGTGGAGGACTCCCGAACCGAGGATATGAGAGGCGGGAGCAGCTACAGTGGGCAGTTACAGCGGGGCACCACGACTGGAGCAGGCGGAGCAGGGTCCACTACTGAGGCATTTCAGGCAGGGCTTGAGAGGACGGGAGGGCAGAACAACCCACCATCAGCCGGGGGCCCTTTCCGAAGGATGAACGATGCGGAGATGAGGGAGAAGAGGTAAAAGGGGCTCTGTTTCAGATGCGACGAGCGCTTCACTCCCGGACACCGCTGTGTGGATCGAAAGCTGCAAGTGTTGATAGCGGAAGCCGACGAGGATGAAGACGTGAAGGACGAGGGAATCGGAGGGGAGGACGACTCCCACTCGGAGTAGCACCGCCGGTACTTACAACACCTTGAGGATAAGGTGGCTCTTTAGGGGGGAGTATTGATAGACCCTGCGGGTCTAACCCGCAGCCACCCATGGGCCGGCCCAAGCTATCGGCCCTAGCTTGTGCCGCGCGCGTCCCCTATTGCCTAGGAACCCTAATTTTCTTCTATTTATAGGGGCTAGCGGTCATTGGTATTTTTCATGTTTGATATTAGATATTTTCTATTGAGCGTTCTTAGGTTTAGATCTTAGATTAAACGAGTGCGGACGTCCTCTTCGGCGTCTTGGGAGGAGAGCACACATCTTTTGTGCTCAAATATCTTGTTATTTCCATTGTTTTATCCATTAAAAATCGTATCTTTGTTGATTCCTAACAATATCTTATGAGCCCTTCCATTAAGTGGCCCAAATTTGTTTGTTCTTGAGACCATTCAATTTGCGTTTGCTTTCTGCATGAGCTGCCTGAGCAAGAGAGGTCTTCAACTATATGATTTTCCATCCACAAACATTTTACAGCATGTAGACAATGTTGAACAGCAAAGATCATCCATGCAATGTTTGCTTGGAGGACGAATGACCACCGATTATTGTGATTTACAACCTCCAGTAACATGATGGTTCACCTTTGTTATATTCCCAATAAACCATTAAATTAAACCTTTACAACTGCATAACGTATGGGGGAAAAGTTGATCCCAAAGTGAACAGTAGATCATGTTGAACTGTGTGGATGGATCACCCATTTTGACCATCCACCATGCAATTTCTTCTTGGATCAAAGTTTACTTGCTCCAATCAAAAGCTGCTATTCCGATGAAGCATCTGATGCGGCTGGAAATTAAGAGGAGGGGCGTTTGCGTAAAAGAACAAATATGTGTACTTTGCCTATTTAAGGGGGTTGAGCCGGTCCTAATTCTTATGCGAAAATTGAGAGAGTTATTTTATTTTATCCCTTAGATTAATTGTATTAGGTTTTCGGCTTTTCCCCCTAGGTTTAGAATCGTCTTCTAGTTATTAGTTAGCGAGTAGATTATTGTATTAGTGTTCCTTTTTAATTGTGAGATCTGAAATTCCAATAAAAATCCCATTTTTATCTTCAAATCCCTAGCGGATCGTATCAATTGGTATCAGAGCACTAGATCCAGGGCGAGCACCCGATTTATGGATCTGATCGACGCATGGGTAGAGCGAAGGGAAAGGGTGTGCCGTCAAATAATGGAGAATTTGGCGGAGATCAATCGTTGCTACAAGGAGAAAGTGGCGGAGATCGACCGTCGCTATCTTTCCGCTGCAAAGACAAAGATAGATCTGAAGCCTGCGGCTGTCGACGATCCAGATCTGGAATTTTCAGATCCAGATCTGGAATTTCCAGATCCAGATCTACCAGATCTGGAGCTTCCAGGCGTAGATCCACCAGATCCGGAGCCAGATCTGAAGAAGTCAGGGTATAACGACGCAGATCTGTCGTCGGAGAGGGACGACCACGCGCCGCCACGACACGAAGACAGAGGGGCCGGCGGGGTGATTCCGGCCCCCGGCAGCCCTCTGGGGAGCCGCCGACCCCCCAGGGAGCTCTGGGGGGCCCGGCGAACCCCCAGAGGGGCGGCGGAGGGCCGACAAGCCCCCGGGAGGGGCGGCCGCACCTGCCGCCCCTCCATGCGCAGGCGGCGGCCCCAGGGAGCACCGCTTGGGGGCCGCCGACCCATTTTCAGGGCCGGCCGCCCCCGGCGACGCCCTGGGGGGCTTCGGCCGACCCCAGGGGGGATCCCGAGGGCCGGTGGACCTCTTGGGGGCCCCACCGACCTTCCAGGACGACCGACAGGCTTTTTTCGAGGATTTCCAGGCCCCCGGAGGCCCCGCACGAGGTCCGTGGAGCACAATTTTCAGGATTTCAGCCATCTATGGGGCCCGGGGAAGGATTCCAGCAGTGCATCGATGACGACGACCATCCAAAGTACTTGTGGGGGCCCGACGACGTTTTTTGGATCCCACCTTGGCCCGACGATATTTCTCCGGACGTCGTTGAAAGCGGTGGGGAACACTCTCATCCGTTTGATCCGGGAGGAGTGCAATCGACCGGATAGGACGGATGGCCCACGGACATCATGCACCACCTTGATGACAAGGTGGATTTTCAGGGGCGGAGTAGTGATGCGGCTGGAAATTAAGAGGAGGGGCGTTTGCGTAAAAGAACAAATATGTGTGCTTTGCCTATTTAAGGGGGTTGAGCCGGCCCTAATTCTTATGCGAAAATTGAGAGAGTTATTTTATTTTATCCCTTAGATTAATTGTATTAGGTTTTCGGCTTTTCCCCCCTAGGTTAAGAATCGTCTTCTAGTTATTAGTTAGCGAGTAGATTATTGTATTAGTGTTCCTTTTTAATTGTGAGATCTGAAATTCCAATAAAAATCCCATTTTTATCTTCAAATCCCTAGCGGATCGTATCAGCATCTCCACCATAAATTGGGCATGCGGAGTCGTCCTTGAAGGAACATTGTGATCGTGTTTGTTGGGGCTGTGTACCATACTGAAGAAGAAATATCGCTTTTAGATTTGATCATGACTGAAGTTTTGGAAGTTTTTTAATAACAGATTATCAATAGCAAAACTATCAGGTATATGTGCAACCCAATTTGGGCTATTTCATTGCCAAGATAAACCGTAGTTCCACTAATTAACCAACTGTGAAAGATGCAAACCACAGAAGAAATTTCGAGTGAAGTTTCCTAATAGCGTCCTTTTGAACCCAATGTAAAGAGCTCCCACCTAGAACACAAGAAATCTTAAATGGGCTAAAATTAGTACTAAAATATTGAAGGTCTATATATGGACGTATCCCAAAACATGTTCCCGGGTCGACCACCAAATAATAAATTGCCAGTCCTAAGTTAACACCTCACCACCACCTATGATGCCATTGGTCTTGGGACTTTTGATTACATTCTTCCCTCACAACTTAAAATATTTTTAGCTCTTTGACGATGTGGTTAAGTTATATACTCCTAAAGCATTCTGGAGGATCAAGTAGGAGATACTGTCCTTAGATCCTATCATAAGCATGCAATAAAAAAACACAATTCCTTATTGGACTGTACTCTCACAGATGGTGTATGCTTTCTTTCCTGCGGGAGGGAATGCTGGTCTACATTGTTTACCTGCACGGCAATATAGTGAACCTCGAATTCGGGATATGGACATGGGTTATGAATATGCCATGCTATGGATACACAGATAAGGTGAACCCGAATCCAGGATATCGATACATCGTGAACATGGCACCATGTGGATAATCTGTGTTCATATGGGTTAATTTTATTCATCTGGACCCACCATCGTAAAACCACAGCGGTTAAACAGAGTGGCTAAATTAATATATAACATT
This sequence comes from Scilla litardierei, assembly GCA_030789695.1. Lineage (NCBI taxonomy): Eukaryota > Viridiplantae > Streptophyta > Magnoliopsida > Asparagales > Asparagaceae > Scilla > Scilla litardierei. The sequence goes on from CM061133.1 coordinate 159,677,119, forward strand.
TTGAAGCACAAATTGCAAGTTACTAGAACAATCTCACTTCATTCAGAAAGAGGACAAACTATATAAATTAATCGAGAAATTAATCGAGAAATCAAATGAACTTGTGAATTCAACGTTAATAAGTTAGATTTAGCATACATTTCTTGCATGTTGGGAATAACTTTAATCTTTGGATACATTGGAAGAGTTTGTGTCAAACATCCATCAAGTATTTGAGTATCTGAGTATCATGTGCTCATGCTTAAATATATGTTGGATCCAGGTACTTAATTAAAACCTATATGTTGCATAGACAGCCATAGTTGACTATGAGATACCATGATCAACTGTCTAGGAGAGAAAAGTTGGAGTGGGTTCCGATTTCATTTAAGCCAGTAGAACAGATCTGTAGTGGCTTAAGACAGTCAGGCAGTGTTCCATCTTGCACTTCGGTCAATCGAACCAACATATGCCCCCACTTGCTATTTCACCCCATAACAGTTAACCATTGCTTGTTGGGATCAACCGTGCAGCTCGTAAGCTGCACATGGTGGAGTTGGGGATTTCTGACCTTACATGGTGATGATATAGGCCCCAAAGTGCATCATGTTTGACGTCCTGAATTAGATCCAGGCTTGATGCATCTTAAAACTTGAAGTCTCAGACGAAAGAAAACATTGAATGCAGAAGTCAAATTTGCATAAAACTTAACTTTGTAAGTGAGGTCAGCGAGTCAGCTAATGAACTGAACCATGACCCCTTGCAGACCAGACAAGTCACAGTTGCTGAACTTGGGGACACTTGAGGAATTGACATGATATACACAATTTTCATAAAAGTTGCATGGCTTTAAGGACAATGCTGTGCTAATAGTTGCCTGATTTGAGGATTTACCATCAAGAAATATCTCCATGTGACTAATTCTTTTACCTTTCGGTATTCAGGGACAATTATTCCAACTGATGCAGAGACTAGAAACGACGACACCTCATTTCATACGCTGCATTAAGCCAAACAACTTGCAATTGCCTGCCACATATGACCAGGGGCTGGTATTAAATCAACTGAGATGTTGCGGAGTACTAGAGGTGGTGCGCATATCTAGGTCGGGCTATCCTACCAGGATACAACACCAAAAGTTCGCTAGACGGTAGGCAGTAATCTGGCCTTGAAATATTTTCTTGCTCCTTCAGGCACTGTCTTATTCGTTCTTGCATTGCTATTGCATGTTATTATCAGATATGGCTTTCTACTTCTTGAGAATATTGCATCGCAAGACCCACTGACTGTCTCCGTGGCAATTCTCCACCAGTTTAACATCCTTCCTGAGATGTATCAAGTTGGCTACACGAAACTGTTCTTCCGAACTGGACAGGTAGGTTCAATGATTTAAATAACTGATCGATATGCCGTAAATGAACTCTCTTTCTGGATGATTTGAGTTGTCCATTTTGATGCAATTGCATTGTCTATACAGAAGAATTTAAGCCTCTATTCCGTTTGTCAACAGTTACTTCGATAATCTCTTTATGCAATTATAGCATTAATTTTTTGGGGGTGTAAGTTGATTTTAGCTAGTTAGATATTCTAATTTATGTAACTATAGACTGTCTTGAATATGATTTTAGCTAGTTAGAAATTCTAATTTATGTAACTATAGACTGTCTTGACTACAGTATGCTTACAATTCCAGTGACGGAAGCACATTGACTGCCTGACTGTTTTATATGGTAATCATAGATTGCTGAGCTTGAGGATGCAAGAAATCGTACTCTCCATGGCATTCTGCGTGTTCAGAGCTGCTTCAGAGGGCATCAAGCACGTTGCTATGTGAAGGAGCGAAAGAAAGGCATTATTGCATTGCAATCATGTATTTTCTCTCTCTTCAAAGCTGATATGAAGTTAATAACATTCCTGGATCTATTTTTTGATTTGGCTTCTCAGTTGTCAAAAATTTAGATTTTATATTGATAGCGATATTTTCTTTTGTAGTTATCCGAGGCCAGAATGCAAGAAAAGCGTTCACAGCCTTGAGAGAGAGACACAGAGCTGCTACTATATTACAGCGAAATATCAAGACCAAAATCGCAAGGAAAAAGTTTGTGAATATAATTGATTCATCAGTGGTGATACAGTCTGGTAAGAAGAAGCTCCAATCTTGTTTTTGATTCATGGGTGCTGCCCATGTTGTTGATATAACATGTATGCAATTTTCACAATACTTGCATTACAGTCATTCGTGGATGGCTTGTTCGGAGGTGCTCAGGAGACATCGGTCTACTGAACACAACCAGAAAAGGCGAAGAAACTATGGTACTTCGGACCTTTACTGAAATTCTTAATTTGAAAAGTTTGCCTTTACATGGTCATAACTGTGAAGTAGTAACTACTGCCTACAATACTTAATTGTTCCATGCAAGTTTAAGAACACCTTATAGTCTATGCTTTCCTACAAAATAGTTCATCTTCCGAAAGAACTTCCCTATTTAACATTACCATAGAAGCATTGCTCAGCCAGTGAAAATTTGAAAGCTAAATTTGATCTTGTTATATCTATTCAAATTAATGACTGCCACCGGTTGAAGTTTTTTGCAACTCAAAAAGATTTGTCGGAGTTATTGATAGAACTCAGTGTTAACAGGCTTTGGGGCAGTATTCTAATCTAAAGATGATATCTATCCATGTTAACAGGCCTTCACAAATATATTCCTTTTGTTTTGTTGTAAACCTGGATAATTGTTGCTCCTGCCTTCTTTGACACCCTTCCGTTGTCTTGTTCAGTTATTTATGATTATTATATCATGTTTTGGGGGGAGGAATTGATCCTATGAGAACCTTACTCATGCTAAAGTTTGTGCCAACTGGCAACTTCAAGGTGGGCCATCCAGGGTAATCCGAACCATTAATCTCGATCTATATACCCAAATTAGCATGACACGAAGATATCAAGTGGGTTGAAACTTTTTTAGCAAAGCATTGAATGGTTGCACAAAATTACAACATTTCAGCCGTCTATAGATGTACGATTTGACATGTTAACAAGATTTAGAGCCATTTGATCTTGCTTTGCGAGGCTCTTCTTGTATACATGAGATGATCACTGTGAAGTTCTCACAACCTTAGTTTATGAACAGTTCTCAGACATTTGTTGTGCGCCGTGGGGGGGGGGGGGGAAGCGATGATCGCCGGAGATCGGGATGAGGACGAGCAACACAACCAAACAAGAGCGCTATGAACAATAACAACTTTAGGCCGTCGACCGGCCAAGGGAACACCGATAAGTTTTATTACAACAGAAAAGAATGGATACAAATTTTCTATTCACAAACGAAGAAGCACCCAATATTCTTTCCTAAATCTCTCTTGAATATCTCTCAAAGTTGGCTCTCACAAATGGCGGCTCTAATTCTTTCCATTGTGTTCCTTGTACCTTCCTCTAAAACACCATATATACCCCTAGGGTACAATAGGCGCAATCATGGAGGAGTCCCCAAAAGATACGAATACTGCCTTCCATGGAATCCTATCCTTCTCGCAACTCTACGCAATCAATGTGCCGCACCCAACTGGGCCTTCACCATATCCAAGTGGGCCCCTTCTACATTGCCGAGTTTCCTCCTGAAGACCGAGCAACCGAAGTGCCGAGCCAAGCTGTCCGAGCTATCCGATAGCTCGGACCATAGAGCTGTCGATTCATTGAGCCGCCGACCCTCTGTCGGAGGAACCAATGCACTGTTGAAGTCCCATTGCTCGGCATCTGACCAATCGGACTTGTTTAGAGTCGAATAGGTCGGATCTGAGCTCAGATGAGCTACCTCTGCACAAGATATCTCGGCTGTCAACCAATGCTTATTCAGAGCCTCAATCGAGCCACCTTCGATAAATCTCCACCTTGGCGAGATTTATGCATCTGTCACACGAATGACCATCCACGCACTGCCTTGGTATAGCCACATATGGTGTTGTCGCCATTTTTGCTCTGAGGAGCCCAATGCCCCTCCGGGCTTCGAATGGCTCCACCGAGCCACAATGTTCCCTCCTGAGGCAGACATAGACATCATCTCGGAACCACATTGAGCAAGTCCAAATATTGCTTGAACTTGGCTCCAGTTACAAACTTCGTCAACATGTCCGCCGGGTTGTCATTTGTTTCGATTTTCAGCAAGTTGATGTCGTCGTCTACTACCACAGTCTCGAACAAAGTAGAATCTCACATCGATATGCTTGGTGCGGGCATGGAAGACCTGATTCTTAGCCAAGTGCACGATACTCTGACTATCACAATGGAGGTCGTACTTCTGGTAGACTCCCAGATCATCCATCAAGCATATCAGCCATATCGTCTCCTTCATCACTTCAGTCAATGCCATATATTCTGCCTCTGTAGTAGACATGACCACTGTAGACTGAAGGATACGTTGTTAACAAATAGGAGCTCCTGACAGGTTGAAGACGTAGCCTGTCATAGATCGCCTCCCATCTAAATCTCCTGCAAAGTCGGAATCAATATAGCATATAGCTTGCAGACCATAAACTCTTCGGCTATAAGTCAATCTGACGTCAATTGTGCCATTTATGTAGCTCAGTATCCATTGTGCAGCTCGCTAGTGTACTCTCCCCGGATTGTGCATGTATCGGCTCACCATGCTAACTGCATGTGATAGGTCGGGTTGGGTACATACCATAGCGTATATCAAAGCCCCTACCGCATTGGCATACAGTGTGCTCTCCATGTGCTTCTTCTCCTCTTCGTTCTTCGGCCAATACTCGACACTGAGCTTGAAGTGAGGTGCGAGCGAAGTATCTACGGGCTTCATCCTTTCACAGCAAAACTCTGTATGACAGACTTCAAGTAGCGACTTTGTGAAAGAGGAATTTTACATCTACTTCGATCTCTTGTGATCTCTATCCCAAGAATCCTCTGTGTTTCACCTAGATTCTTCATCTCGAACGCATAACTGAGCTAAGACTTCAATCTTCGAATCTCCGCTTTTTTGATGAAGCAATGAGCATGTCATCGACATAAAGTAAGAGATAGATGACGGACTCATCATCCAACTCCCGATAGAATGATCCTAAGGGCTGCGAACATACCCTAGATCATCCGTCATAAAGTGTTCGAAACGCTTATACCACTGTCTAGGTGATTGCTTCAGCCTACATAGCGACTTCTTCAGCCTACATGCAAGATCGTCACCGCTCCTATAGCCATCATGCTGTGCCACTAATGCCAACATGATTCGAATCGAGCAATGCTTCACCGCCGGAGAGAAGATCTCATTGTAGTCAATGCCTTCCCTTTTTGCATATCCCTTCGCTACGAGGCGAGCTTTGTAGCAAACTTCCACTGCTTTGGCTCCATCTTTGGCCTAGACCCACTTACACCCAATTGCATCTTGTCCTTTGTAAGCTCCACAAGATCCCATATCTTATTATTCACCAGCGATTTCATCTCCTCATCCATCCCTTTTCCCACCGCTTTGGGTCTTTAAAATGCTCCACCTCTACGAAAGAAGTGGGGATGTCTATACTTACAGCGGGAAAAGCAAACGAGACCATCTTTGTATATCGTGCAGGCCTTCATATCTCATGATTCGGTCTCGACACTGCAATGGAATCCTTCGGCGGAGTCATATGTAAAGCTGAGCTATCTTCACCATCCGAGCTTGAACCACCAACGACACCAACATCTGTCTAGAGTACTTTTGCAGCCTCTGGTGTAAGTCGGCATGAGTCAGTGACCGACCCAATTGGAACCTCAGACACCTTCACGTAGACATGCTTCATCTGTGCCTGTTCGGTCTCCATCTTCGATTCATGCTTCTCCTTCAGTAACACCGACTCATCGAACGTTATGTCTCTACTTACAATCACCTTCTGTGTCGAACACCACAGTCTATCCATTGACACCATTGTTAAAGCCCAAGAAGATGGTTTTCTTGGCTCTAGCATCGAACTTGTCCTCCTTCACTACGAAGTAACTCGGACATCCCCATATCCTCAGAGAGTCATAGTCAGGAACTGGCTTTCGTCACCATACCTCCAAAGGTGTCTTCACTCCAATGCAGCAGATGATAGCCGATTGACTAAGTAGGTCGCGTACGTCAGGGCCTCTGCCCAGAAATCCTTCGGTAGGTCGGCTGTTGATAAACATGCATCGGACTTTGCTGGAAAGTCCGATTCATCCTCTCAGCTACACCATTCTGTTGCAGCATATCACTAACGGTGAAATGCCTTTGAGTCCCCTCCGATCTGCAGATTTTCTCGAAGAGATCCGACCTATATTCTCCACCGTTGTCACTTCGGAGATGCCTGACCTTCCGACCAGTTTGAGTCTCAACCAGCTTTTTCCACTCAATGAAAGTGCTAAGAAATTGGTTTGTTGACTTCAGAGAAAACACCCACACAATGCGTGAGAAGTCATCAATAAATAACACAAAGTAGTATTTATCTTCCAATGAGGCCGACCTGCTTGGCCCCCATACGTTGGTATGAATATAGTCAAGCGCTCCCTTCGTACTATGGATGATCGTCCCAAACGAAGCACGTGTCTGTTTGCCGAAGACATAATGCTCGCAGAATTCGATCTTTCCGGTTTTGGTACCCTTCAGACGATCTCCCACGACTAGCTTTTGCAAAGCTTTCTCATCCACATGACCTAGATGCATGTGCCACAACAATGATGTGTCACGGTCGGCCTCACGAGTCAGAGCTGCTATGCCAGCCACGACCGAACCAGCCAAGTAGTATAGGTTGCCTTTTCGGTTCCCTTCATCATAATCATAGCTCCTCGGGTCATCCTCAGAGCACCATTCTCCATCGTCACTCGGCAGTCATTGGCTTCGAGTAATCCGAGCGACGTGAGGTTACGCTTTAGGTCGGTAACACAGTGTACCTCATCGATGTCTCGTGTAACACCATCGCTCATCTTCATCTGAACTGTCTCGATGCCTGCAATGCTGCAAGCTCGGTCATCGCCCAGTAGGATCGTACTCTTCCCCCCTTTACGGAAGGACGTAAAGTACTTTCGATGTGGCGTCATTTGGAATGAGCGCATAGAGTCGAGCACCTAACTATCTAACGTCACGCCCTTCGAAGCATCGACTAGAACCCATTCCTCGACCTCAACACCCTTCGCGACGTTGGCTGTTGTGTCGTTCTTCTTTACTTTTGGACAGTATCTAATCCAATGTCCTCTTTATCTGCAGAAAGAACATTGGTACTTCGCCAACTCTTTGCGATGATGGCCTCTGCTTTTGTCCCTGGACTTGGATATGAAATACCCCTTCCAAGCTTCACCCTTCTCGTTACTCTGACCTCTCACCGCTATAAGAGTGTTGTTAGCTCGGTTTCTTGTGTCCTCATCGTTCTTACTGAACTCGTTGCTTGTCAGTGCATTGGACACTTCTTCAAATGTGATCGATTCCTTATCATAGGTAAGAACCGATATCAAGTACTCATACTCAAGAGGTAACGAGTCGATGAGAATCATAGCTTTTGTCTTCACTGTTAAACTTCACGTCAACGTTCCTCAGGTCGGTTAGAAGCTTATTATAGTAGTCGAGATGTTCATCGATAGAAACACCCTACTCAAGCTTCAGACCGAAAAGATTCTTCTTCAAATGCAGTCTGTTCTGGATGTTCTTCTTCATGTACTTGTCGTCGAGCTCCCTCTAGAACTTCTTTGCATTGGTCTCCTCCATAAATGCGTATTTCTTCTCCTTCGTCAGATAGAGTCGAATGGTACCACATGTATTTCGATTCAGAGTTTTTCACTTCAAATCGGACATGCCAGTCGGCTTCTCATCTAATGCAATATCTTGACCACGTTGGTTCAAGACATCCAAGACTTGGCATCTCCACATACCGAAGTTGATCTTTTCATCAAACTTCTCAATTTCAAACTTTATGGTGGACAAGATCGTTCGAGACGCTGGAGCATGCCCGCCAGAAGTCGATGCCTTTGAGGAACTGTCATTGCCACTGTTACTCATTTTCGCCTCCTACGTAGATCTCGTAACTGTTGAGCTCTGATACCAATTTGTTGTGCGCCGTGGGGCAGAAGCAATGATCGTCGGAGATCTGGACGAGGACGAGCAACACACAACCAAACAAGAGCTCTATGAAAGATAACTTTAGACCGTCGATCGGCTAAGGGATACAAATCTTCTCTTCACAAATGAAGAAGCACACAATATTCTCTCCTAAAGATCTCTCCAATATCTTTCAAAGTTGGCTCTCACCTCGGGGGACCTAAGTCATCCATCGCTTGCAAATGGTGGCTCCAATTCTTTCCAATGTATTCATGGTTAAACCTTCCTCTAAAACACCCTATTTATACCCATAGGGTACAATAGGTGCCATCATGAAGAAGTTTCCAAAAGATACGAATACAGCCTTTCACGGAATCTCATCCCGGTAACTCTACGCAATTAATGCGCCGCACCTTACTGGGCCTCCGTCGCATCCAAGTGGGCCCTCTCTGCGTTGCCGAGTTTCCTCCTGAAGACCGAGCAACCGAAGTGTCGAGCCAAGTTGTTCGAGCTATCCGTTAGCTCGGATCGTATAGCTGCTGATTCATTGAGCCGCCGACCCTCTGTCTGAGGAAGCAATGCGCTGTTGAAGTCCCATAGCTCGGCATCTGACCAATCTGACTTGTACGGAGTCAGGTCGTATCCGAGCACAGACAAGCTACCTCTGCACAAGATAGCTCGGCTGTCGACCAATGCTTCTTTAGTGCCTCAATCAAGCCAACTCCCACGACGTTCACCTTCTGTGTTTGGCCTTTCCGTCAGCATTGGGTCAATCAGGCATCACAACGTGTCAGATGACTTAGATATCCACATGCTATCCAAAGCCACCAAGAACTCAGGATCGAAAGCCACTAATTTTTCATATTTACGTTTTGGATTACTCAAATCTAATAATACAGGAGATTTCTCCCGAAATATGACAACTGTCGGAATCAAATCGAATATATCAATATTTTCTTTCACATGGATTTACTTATCATCAATATTTAGAAATACTAGTGACATCTGTATCACATCATCTTAGCTTTCATCAAAAAATTGAGGTTGGTTTTATGGACTCAATATAAAAAATGTTGGATCATGAATACTATGGATTGTGATGTTTGGATACCTATTTTTCACCCATTACGATATAAAGCTTTCTTTTATGTCAAACTAAGATCTTTCGTATCTCATCTTATCACTTCCATACATGTATTCTTCAGTCTATCTCATTTTTTCTTGATCTCAACATTCATATGTTTTGTCTTTTTAACGGATGCATCAATATTTTTCAACAAACATGTGCAAACCATATCAAGGAATGTTATCTCATCTTTATCCTCTAAAGAGATCACACATACATTCGCTCGGATATCATGTTTTTGTCTTATTTATTTTAGTATTTTCACACATCCACCGTAACATTCATATCTCTACTACATACATACTCTGTACGTATTTCTTAATGGTAACCTAATATTCTGTACCATATAATAAAGCTGTTCTATCATTGTCCAGTAAAATTTATCTATATTCCTATCACGCACCATTTTTGTTACGACTCTCCATTTCAACTATTATGCTTTGATTCTAGATAAACATCTTCCTTAATCCGTATATTAGTTTGAATAACCGATATGAGATAACTAACATATTTACTTTTTGACATACCATCCCCATCCGGCTTTTCCAGTCTATGATTTTATATAATCAGGTTTGTTTTTGTTAGGTCCGAAACTTCGAGTCTTCAATATATGCCTTCAGAGTTCTAACTAGTAATATATAGTAATATTTGCATTTGACAAAATAATCTTAAACAAATTATGTTTAGAAATAAAAGATCATTAGCTTAAACTAAGAAACTAAACTAGAAAACGTTTGTCAGATTACCAGGTTATCGAATTTGGATCATCAAACGTCCATATCATTCAAACGGAAAATTGGAAGAAGAATGATTGTATTTTAGACCCACCCTACCAAGCTGTTGGCTATGCTATTAATAATTTAAACCGAAAATCTACGTCGCATTCAAATTGTGTTACTGGGCCTCTGTCACCACCCTAGTTAATAACTCAGAAATCACGAGTTAGAGTTTAAATATTTAACACTTGCTATTGTTACATCAACATGGAGCTCTATGAGACAAACACCTTCGTTTTGGGGAACAAAAGTCTATATTACAGATATCAAGACCTTCACATCTTCACATTGTTCTGGCACTTCAACCCAAAATAAACAGCTGGCGCTATAAATTTGATATTTTTCTGATCCTTTCCGCAGGAAAACGAGCCTGACGAGGTGCCAGTCAAGGCATCCATCCTCTCGGAGCTGCAAAGGAGAATCTTAAAAGCGGAGGCTGCACTGCGGGAGAAGGAAGAAGAGAACGACATCCTCCAGCAGAGGCTGCATCAGTATGAGAGCCGATGGTCGGAGTACGAGCAGAAGATGAGATCCATGGAAGAGGTGTGGCAGAAGCAAATGAAGTCATTGCAGTCCAGCCTCTCCATGGCGAAGAAGAGCCTATCCGTTGACGATGCCGATCGGAGCTCCGAAGGATCTGCGGAGCAGAGCTGGGACAGCAACGGGGGTCACATTGCGACCAACGGGGGTTTGGGGTCACGAGTGACGCCACGAGAAAGCAGCGTAAGTCTGAATGTCATCAGCCGTCTCGCGGAGGAGCTGGAGCAACGGAGTCGGGTGTTTGCGGACGATGCCAACTTTCTGGTCGAGGTGAAGTCAGGCAAGGCGGAGGCAAGCCTGAACCCGGAGCGAGAGCTGAGGAGGCTGAAGCAGACCTTCGACCTATGGAAGAAGGATTACAATGTGAGGATTCGAGAGGCGAAGGTGATAATTCATAAGCTGGGAAGCGACGAAGCAAACTCCGATAAGGCGAAAAGGAAATGGTGGGGGAGGTTGAACAGCTCGAGGACGGTGTAGATTTTATTGTGATTATATTTATTGGCATATATGGTAATGTAATTTTGGGTTATTAGTATACAAGTAATCTTAAACCTTGACGTCAAACACACGGGAAACCTGTTTAGTTCCGTGTTAATCTATTATTTGGCTGATTCATTGGTGCGACAGCCATATATCTTCTTGTTCCTTCCCATAGCCTCTGTTTGGCAACAGGTTAAACCTGAGTTTAAGACTTAAGATGGTTAAACCGAGCTTATGTTGCTGAACAATTTTTCTTGGATATATGGCTTTTAACAAAGGGCTGAGAGATTAAACCGGGTTAAATGATGTTCCATGTACATCGGTTTTTATATGATATCCTGGATTTTCTAACTAAAGATAGGCATATAATTGAATTTATCACTTGGAAAGATCTTAACCATTCTTATCGTTGCCAAACTCAAAAATATATTAGTTAATTGTAGGTGCTGAGTTTTGCTTAGGCCCACCAGCAATGGGCTTGGCCCGGCCTGTCTGGTAAAGCCCGGCCATTAGAAATATCCTGACCCAGCTTAGTAGGTCAGTCTGACCTGATCTCATCACATCCCTGTCGAGACCTTCCCAGGGTCAACCCCTTTGGTCGCAGGGCTCAAGCGCCAGCTCGCTCGGCCAATCCAAGCCACACCACCTAGTAGCCTCATGTGACTAGCCAGCGCCCTCTGCGGGTCAGTCATCAGACCCGTCCGAAGCATACGTAACTGGCAGTGCCGTCAGGGGAGGCGCGCACTACCTTTTGGTAGGGGGGATGCGTGGCCGGCTTTATCAGTAGGCAGTTACGGCGGGCACGTCCGAAATTCATGTAATTGACTGTCAATTCGGCTACAAAAGAGAACGGGGGACAGCCTGACGTGGCAGAGCTACCCCCGACCCTATAAACAGAAGGGAATTCCCCTCCATCAGGTACGCGAATTCCTCTAATAGAAAACCATTGCATCTTCAATAAATCCTTAGCGGCGGCTACCTCTGGCCGACACCCCTCCTTCTCCTGCTTAAATCTAACGTAAGCATTGGGTTCTGATCGGAGGGCCACCCCACTCTGGTGAGGCTAACAAACTTTTTATCTGTTTCAGGCAGAGCGCAAAGGATCTTCATCCTAAGCCGACGAAACCCACATGTTCGGGCTCAATCTGTTGCGAGAATGCTCGTCTCCATGGCCTGGTCCATGCCTAGCGAGATTCTGTGCATCCATCGTTGGCACTAGAGGAAGAGCCGTGTGATAACTATCATCGTAAAGGCTCTTATCCCAGCAACCCCTCCGACATCTAGTTATCATCCGATCTATTCTCCCACCTTTCCTGCCATCATGGTGAGAGTCAGGAAAGCCTTGGCGGCTGGTCCAAGCGGAACGTCTGGAGACCAGGCTGCGGAGGGTAACCAACCCACCGACGTCCCGATCATGCAGACCTTCACTCCTCTCACAACAATTCTCCTTGCTCCCACAGCGGCCGATTACCATCCCAACACCGTGAAATGGAGGAGGCTCAAGCCCTCTTCCAGGAGATGATCATCGGTACGCTTCAAACAAGGATTTCTGCCCCTATGATTTCTACCCATGACGCACCCCCTTCTAACAGAGAGCACGCCGAAGAACGTGACAGCAGGGAAACACATATCACCAGCATTACCGATGAGTCCATGAGAAACGACTGAGCACCCCGTGGTTGTTGGGATATTGAGACCCACCCCAATGGTTTTGATGATGTGCACAAGTGATATAAGGACTAACAATATTATTTCATGTGTGTATAGACGCATCCAATAATTGGAGCCATTGTGACGCAAATTGAAGACTTCAAGATACGATCAAGAAATACTACAAATTGAAGCACATAATGATCTTGTATCGTGAAGCTAATGAAGATCTGAGGACAAGAGGAGTTAGCTCAAGATCAATGAGCAAAATGAAGAACTATAGATTTAGTGTGTGAGTTTCTACTTAGATTTTTGTAAAACCAAGTGTATATTACACACATATTCTAAAATCCTCTAAAAATGTTTTTAAATTACATTACTAGGTATATTTCATAAATATAATTTTTGAAAATTAATTTGGAAATATTTTGAAGTATATATTATGTAGTATCTCAAAATAGCAACTATTTTGATTGATAGTCGACTATATTGAAGAGAGATTTTGTAAAAACTCTCTGTCAAGGTAATAGACGACTGTTCATTATAATAGCCGACTTTCTAGAGAAGATAACCGACTATCTGGGTCAACACAGGCCAGATTTGGAAAGCTGCCTTGATTCGAGCTAGCCGTTAACTAGCCGTTAGAGTTGACTTTGAGAGCTAATTTTGTGCTGATTTTGAGCAGATTTCAAGCTTCTATTTGCCTATAAATAGAAGATGTTTTCATTTGTTCTAAAATAGAATCATTCTTATTGAAAAACTCTCTAATTGCTCAAAAACTTTCTCTTCAATCTTTGAGATTCAAAGTTCAAAAGGCTACTGTTTCAATCTGAGTTCTAATTTTTCTAAGATCTATTATTTCAGTAAGCTTTTTAGTCTTTTTTAGACTTGATATTTTGATCTCCAAGCTCTAATTGCTTTTTATTTGAGATTCAAAATACAAGCTTTCTTATTTTAATCTTTGTATCGGTTTTAAATCTTATAATTTTTCAAAGATTAAGATACTTGAAGTTTCAACTCTAAAGCCCAAGTGCTACATTTTAGAGAATCGACTTTCAAGATAAAGTTTTGATCAAATCGTTTTTATATTCCATCTCTGATATTTGATCAAAAGAGAATTTTTCTTGAGCCACACTTTAACTTACAAATACTATTGGCTATAGGAAAAATTGTTATATTTTATTTCATATTTATTGTAAGTCTTTGAAGAAGACTTTGGATTGTAAATTCCTGTGTTATAAGGGAATAGTGGAAATCCTAGTTGTGTTGTAACTTGGTGCTGAAATTCCTAGCGAGTGAAGCTAGGGGTGGTTGTACGAAGTCCTCTTCGTTTGAGGCAAGGTTTGCTCTCGTTGAGAGCTAATGAATTTGTTGATGGAGTAGGATACAGTGGGCAAGTGGGATTTGCGTATCCGAACTAGGGTAAATTATCGTGTGTTTGCGTTGTGACTCTGATTCTCTTATTTCTTATTTATTATTACTTGTACGCTTTTATTTCCGCTGTTACTAATTCTTATCTATTACAAGCTTATAATTGTGTATTAAGTTCAAATCTAAGGCAACTCAATTTGATACTTAGGCAACACTGAGAAGGATAGTTGTTTAATCGAAAATGATATACAATTGTTAACAACCCTATTCAACCCCCTTCTAGTGTTGTTTGCCATCCATAGGATCCAACACTTGGTATCAGAGCAAGGCTAAAAGGTGATGGCATCAACAGACGTGATCAGATCCAGTCACTCTATCAACATACCTCCTCACTTCAATGGAATAAATCTTCGGAGATGTAAAAAGAAAGTTGAAGTATTCATCACGTCAACCAACCTTGAAGGGGGAACATTCTACAAGAACCATATGAAGTTCCTACTACTCTACGAGCTACTTGGACCATCGATCAGAAAGAAACATATGGAGTAAACAAGGTAATGCATATATTGTACTCATGTTTATCTCATGATGTGTTTGATGTTATTTCAGAAGAAAGAACCGCACAACTCATCATAAAGAAGTTGAATGAAAAATATGGAGGACCCCAAAATGAAGAGCAACCCATGGAGACACGAGCAATCCAAGAGAGCAATGAAGAACACTTCAAAAATGCAATATGTCTAATGGTGGATCAACAAGACGACATCGAGGTAAGTGATTCTGAAGATGAATTTATGATTGAAGACGCATATGAACAATTGTATAATGAATTCGAAAATTGAGGAAGAAAAACAAAAAAATTAGAGAATAAATACAAATCCTTGAAAACGGAATATGACACCATTGTACATGAACATGATTGTTTGAAAAATGAACGTAGCATCTTAGTTCATAATAGTGATGGCCACAACTCATTGATGAATGATTTTAAATACCGTAAAGATAGCTATGATGTCTTAGAACATGATCATGAGCTCTTAAAGAAAAAGCATGTATTACCTGTTTCTCTTGTAAATGAGCGTGTAAATACCCTTGAAAAAGGATGTGTATGCTAGCAAGCTTAAACATGAGGAGTTAATTCTCAAAGTTAAGACTTCTCACACATCTAAGCTTGTCACTCCACCTCACCATGCTCATGTAACCAAGAAAACAACCATGCTTTTATGTACGGTAGAAATGCTAATAAATCACATGCTACATCTCACCATGCTCATACTTTGGTACACAAGAATGCTATACACAACATTCGTCAAAAATCACATTTTGTGCACAAACCACTTATTCTACACAATGCTAGAAATAATACAATACGGGTGCCGAAACACTTATGCATGACAAGAATGCCTATAGTCTTAACTTAGTTAGAAGCAAGCATGGATTTCATAATGATTCGTTTGTACATGGAAAACCAAATCCAAATAGGATCCGGGTTCCAAATCGTTGATTTCATATGCTAAAATTCCTTTGAGAGTATCCAAGCAGACAATGATTACTCTTTTGTTGATACCTCAAAAATAGCAATAGGAAATTATGATTAACATTTCGGACACACTATCTAGTCGGTACTAATGCATTTGAG
This sequence comes from Scilla litardierei, assembly GCA_030789695.1. Lineage (NCBI taxonomy): Eukaryota > Viridiplantae > Streptophyta > Magnoliopsida > Asparagales > Asparagaceae > Scilla > Scilla litardierei. The sequence continues at coordinate 159,692,713 of CM061133.1, forward strand.
ATATTTAATTTCAGGAAAAATTCAAGAAACTATGGATTATGGATAGCGGATGCTCCACACATATGACCTGGAATGCAAAACTACTAAGCTCCCTAAATATGATCAGAAGATGAAAAGTAACATTTGGAGATAACAAAAATGGGAAGATAATCGGAATCGGTAACGTCAGTAATCCTTCGAAACCCATTATCGAAAATGTTAGCTTAGTAAAAGGACTCAAACATAACCTTATAAGCATTAGTTAATTATGTGATAAAGGTAATAAAGTTCTTTTTACCCATGAAGCATGTTTAGTTTATGATAATTCTATGAAAAATGTGCTAGTACAAGGAAATGGATTAAAAAATATTTACATCTTTTTCTTGCAATGATAATGATTCAAAAGTATGCTTAATTGTCTCTTCAAATGATCCATTGCTATGGCATAGACGTTTTGGTCATGTCAATATCAAAAACATAAATAAGATATCAATGAAAGAATTGGTATAAGGACTACCAAAAATGAATTTCAAATTGGATAAACTTTGTGAGTCTTGCCAATATGGCAAATTACATAAGAGCACCTTTAAGAGCATAAGAGCCATTAGCTCAAAAAGACCACTTGAATTACTACATATGGGTTTATTTGGTCCAGCTAGAACTTCTTCTCTATATGGCAGCACGTATGTTTTTGTCATTGTGGACAACTACACAAGATTTACTTGGACTTTATTTTTAACTAATAAAAATGACGCTTTTCGTGAATTTAAAATACTTTTCAGAAGGATTGAATGACTTCATTCTTTGAATATTATTTCCTTAAGAAGCGATCATGGTAGAGAATTCGAAAATGAGTATTTTCAAAAATTTTGTGAAAAACGTGGCATTTCTCAAACTTTTGCTTTTCCTAGAGTTGCTCCACAAAATGGAGTAGTTGAGAGGAAGAATAGAACACTCCAAGAGTGTACATGAACAATGTTAGTGAAAGCAACCCTCCAAAATATTTTTCGGCGAAAGCCGTAGCAACTGTGTGCTATGTTCAAAATAAAGTACTTATTAGAAATTCTTTTCAAAAGACACCTTATGAGCTTTTGTACCGAGTTCCAAACATATCATATCATATAATTTTTGGTTGTAAATGCTTTGTTTTGAACACAAAAGATAAATAGATAAATTTGATTCCAAAGCGAATGAAGGAATCTTTATTAGTTTTTCTTTTAGAAGTAAATCATATCGTGTATACAACAAGAAAATTCCTTTTGTTGTTGAGACATTACATGTTTGTTTTGATTAATCTATTACAAATGTTTCTAACTCTAACTTAAATGATGATATTGATGATGATGATCATGTTATTCCTTCAAGTGATATGAACAATATTACTCCTACACACAAATCCTTCACTGGGTAACACATCACCCACACACTCAAGTCATTGGAAACATTGATGAATGTGTTAAAACTTGATCACAAGTACAATGCATGTCTCATATTGCATTTGTTTCTAACTTTGAACCGAAAAAGGTAGATGAAGCTTTTGCAGATGAAGCATGGATTTAAGCCATGCAAGAAGAATTTCTATTATTTGAGAGAAATCAGGTATGGGAGCTAGATCACAGGCCAGAAGATCGTCCAGTCATCAGCACAAAATGGGTATACCAGAACAAACTAGACAATGACAGAAATGTGGTAAGAAACAAAGCAATGTTAGTGGCACAAGGGTATTCACAAGAAGAAGGTATTGATTTCAATGAAACTTTTGCACCTGTTGCTAGACTAGAATCCATTAGAATGTTACTTGCATTTGCATCTTTTAAAAATTTTAGATTATATCAAATGGATGTAAAGAGTGCTTTCTTAAATGGCTATCTAAAGGTGGAAGTCTACGTTGAACAACCTCCTGGCTTTGAACATGATAAGAAAGTAGGCCATATGTATAAACTGAATGAAGCCTTGTATGGTCTAAAACAAGCTCCAAGAGCTTGGTACGAGAGATTAAGGAAATTCTTAATCAACTCGAGATATATTGTTGGAAAAATAAACACTACATTATTTGTTAAGACAATTCATGATGACATCATTCTTATTCAAATCTATGTAAATGGTATTATCTTTGGATCCACTAATGAAGATCTATGTCAAGAGGTTGCTAAGCTAATGCAAAAAGAATTCGAGATGAGCCACATGAGTGAGCTCACTTGCTTCCTAGGATTGCAAATAAAGCAGTCAAGAGAGGGAACCTTCATTAACCAAACAAAATATACTAAATACCTACTCAAAAGGTTCGGTATGGAGAATGCATCGGGAAGGGATATACCTATGGCCACATCCACCTTTTTAGATAAAGATGAAGCATGTAAAAAGGTTGATCAAAAAACATATCGAGGTATGATCGTTTCTTTGCTTTATTTAACTGCAAGCAGACCTGATATAATATTTAGTGTATGTGCTTGTGCACAATTCCAATGTGATCCAAAGGAATCACACCTTAAAGCAGTAAAATACATATTTTGATATCTTAAGACCACTTCTAACTTCGACTTGTTATATACCAAAGATAACACCTTCGATTTAATTTTGTATAGTGACTTAGACTATGCTAGTTGTAAAGACATTAGAAAGAGCACAAGTGGAACGTGTCATTTCTTTGGACACTCCCTTGTCTCGTGGTTTAGAAAAAAGCAAAGCTCAGTCTCACTATCAACCACTGAGGTAGATTATATATCTGTCGGACTTGCATGTGTACAAGTACTTTGGATGAAACAAATCTTAGTAGATTATGGTATTAAAATATCTACCTATGTAATTTATTATGACAATAAAACGATATTAATTTAACTAAAAACTCTGTTCTTCATCCAAGGACAAAACATATAGAAATTAGACACAGATTCATAGATGATCACTGTGTTAAAAAGGATGTAGAACTGAAGTATGTACCTAATGAACATCAAGTTGCATGTATTCTCACGAAACCCTTGAAAAAGAATATTTTTGCAAAACTTCATCGAGATTTAGGAATCATGGGTGAAAAGGAATTGGCACAAGATTGATCTTTTATATAATATTTCTTTATATATGTCAATTAATATCCATGTTTAATTTTTTTGCAACACCATTTGTTACTTGATATGAATTATATTTGGTTTATCTTAATAATTTTTCATAACCATTTTTTGATGTGAAAAGGGGGAGAAAATAGTATATGCTCACAATGCCTATATAAAACGTTACACTTGAATGTATAATAAGAAATCATGCATATGTAATCTTATTTCTAACCAGCCTAAATGCAGGGAGAGTAACCTCTCCGTAGCGATCATGCTCATGCATTTCTGCAAGGCGAGCGTAAGAGAATTTATTTCATTTCATATTATTTTATTTTATACCATTTGTTGTCATCGTCAAAAAGGGGGAGAGTGTTGGGATATTGAGACTCATCCTAGTGATTTTGATGATGTGCACAAGTAATATACAGACTAACAATATTATTTCAAGTGTGTATAGACGCATTTAATAATTGGAGCCATTGTGACGCAAATTGAAGACTTCAAGCTACGATCAAGTAACACTACAAATTGAAGCACATAATGATCTTGGATCGTGAAGCTAATGAAGATCTGATAACAAGAGGAGTTAGCTCAAGATCAATGAGCAAAATGAAGAACTATAGATATAGTGTGTAAGTTTCTACTTAGATTTTTGTAAAGCCAAGAGTATATCACACACACATTCTAAAATTCTCTAAAAATGTTTTAAATTACATTACTAAGTATATTTCATAAATTTAATTGTTGAAAATTAATTTGGAAATATTTTGAAGTATATATTATGTAGTATCTCAAAATCGCCGACTATTTTGATTAATAGCCGACTATATTGAACAATGATTTTGTAAAACCTCTCTGTCAAAATGATAGCCGACTATTCATTATAATAGCTGACTATCTGGGAAGATAGCTAACTATTTGGGTCAACACAGGCCAGATTTGGAAAGCTACCTTGATTCGAGCTAGCTGTTAACTAGCCGTTAGAGTTGACTCTGAGAACTGATTTTATGCTGACTTTGAGCCGAATTCAAGCTTCTATTTGCCTATAAATAGAAGAGGTTTTCATTTGTTTTAAAATACAGTCATTCTTATTGAAAAACTCTCTAATTGCTCAAAAGTTCTTTCTTCAATCTTTGAGATTCAAAGTTCAAAAAGATACTGTTTCAATCTGAGTTCTAATCTTTCTAAGATCTATTATTTCAGTAATCTTTTTAGTCTTTTTTTGTTAGGGTTGATGTTTTGATCTCCAAGATCTAATTGCTTTTTATTTGAGATTCAAAATACAAGCTTTCTTATTTTAATCTTTGTATCGATTTTAAATCTTATATTTTTCAAAGATTAAGATACTTGAAGTTTCGTTCTCTAAAGCCCAAGTGGTAGATTTTAGAGAATTGACTTTCAAGATAAAGTTTTGATCAAGTCGTGTTTATATTCCATATCTTATATTTGATCAAAAGAGAATTTTTCTTGTGCCACACTTTAACTCACAAATACTATTGGCTATAGGAAAAAGTGGTGTACTTCATTTCATATTTGTTGTAAGTCTTTGAAGAAGACTTTCTATTGTAAATTCCCCTGTTATATGGGAATATTGGAAATCCTAGTTGTGTTGTAACTAGGTGCTGAAATTCTTAGCGAGGGAAGCTAGGTGGTTGTACGAAGTCCTCTTCATTTGAGGCAAGGTTTGCTCTCGTTGAGAGCTAGTGGATTTGTTGCTGGGGTAGGGTACAGTGGGCAAGTGGGACTTGCGTATCCGAACCAGGATAAATTATCATGTGTTTGCGTTGTGACTCTGATTCTCTTATTTCTTATTTATTATTGCTTGTGTGCTTTTATTTCTGCTGTTACTAACTCTTATCTATTACAAGCACATAATTATTGATTAAGTTCAAATTTGAGGCAACTTAATTTGATACTTAGACAACACTGAGAAGGATAGTTGTTTAATCGAAAAAGATATATAATTGTTAACAACTCTATTCAACCCTCCTTCTAGTGTTGTTTGCCGTGCACAGGATCCAACAGTGGTGACAAGGGGAAAGGTGTCATCGGTCCGAGCACTAGAAGCCTATCACCCCTAGAGGACAACAACCCTTATGACCTCCTGCAGCAGGATAAGGACGACATGGCAGACCTCTCCAAGCCTGCCATGGCAAAACGAACAAGCAGTGCCCCTTTAGTGACAGATCCAATCACCGAACCATCGTGAAAGATTGGCAAGCTCTAACATAGGAACACTAGCCCGGTTGAGGATTTGAGCTTCATCTCTAACTCACCCTTCGCCGTCGCAATCCTTGACACTTCATTCCTGTAGAAGGGATTCCCACCAATTACGGATGCATTACCGATGTACGACGTCTTCGGTGACCCAGACAAACATCTGGAGATTTTCACCAAGTACATGGCGGTGATGGGTCATCACTCGACTCTCATGTGCATGGATTTTCCAAGCTGCCTAACCGGAGTGGCCCGGTAATGGTTTAGAAACCATCCAAGGGGGACGATCAGCTACTTCACCGACCTTTGAAAGAAGTTCCTCTCTCAATTCGCTGCCAAGAAGGTGAAGAGGAAGTTTCCAAAGTCACTGGCTTCCATCCAGCAGTGGCTTGGAAAAATCCAACTGAGCTTTTATGACTTGGTTCATCTGAGTGCACATGGTAATAGAGGACTGCCTGGACAACATGCCCTCTAATTAGGCCTCCTGAATGGGTTAGCCTTGAAATTCAAAGTCTATAAGTAAAGGTCCACATCATTCACTCGCCTCGTAGATCACATAAATGAGTATATAGCCGTAGAAAAAGCCTGTGGGACTTCGACGGATGACCTCGGGTCCTCTCGCAAAAAGTAGTTTGAATTTAAAATGTAATATTCCCAAGCACAGAAGGTTGGACAAGTAGTTAAAATCTGATGAGTCCAGAGTCGTATTCCACATGGAGAACTGTAGCAATTATCACAACTCAAATCAGTAAAAGAAAATAATCAATGAGGGTATTACCACTTTCAAATGGTGATTGAATGTTTGGAGAGTGATTTAAGCTATCATAATCAACCTAAAATTAGCTGAAAATATGGGGAACATAAAGAATTTTATAATAGAGGTGTGTGTGTCAAGCTTGATTTGGTCTCATAGCTATAACTCAATGATGAACCTTCTGGGCTAGCATCACTAGATGATTCCCTTTGGGGGGGTGGGTGGGACACAATAGCTAATGTGTATATGCTCAAACAAAGGATTTCATAGTTATACAGATGGTACATCCTTTTAGGATGATCCAACTCTTATTTATAGTCTTACGAATCAATAAAAGAGAAAAATAATAAAGAAATCAATCATCTAAGAAAAATACACATTAAATGCATTAAGAAAGTCAAATAAATGCTAGACATTAGCCCTAATTACACTACATCACACATCACAAAAGTTTAGCCACTTATAATGATGAAGACAACAATCTTCATTAGATTAATCATCATCCTCTTTAAAATACAATGGATATCACCAAATACAAGGAGAGAGTTAGGATTTTGCCACCATGCCATCCCCTATTACAAAGCCTTTAGATCAGTCCTCTCTTGCGTCTCCGTTCCCAGCTTAAGAACAAAACCTAGGTTATGAAAAGGTAATCCTAAACCTAATGAAGGATGAGTATTTATATCCCTAAATCCCAAGTTAAGCTCCACATTTAGATTAGAGATCTAGAGTCTTCAATTGGAATCTTATGATATGAGTTTGGGTCGGGTTTGGTTGGAAACTTGGCAAAGATCACATTAGGAATCGACATCTTAAGCTCGTCAATCGTTTGAAGTGGGTTGGCTAGACGTCTGGATGCTCGGAAGTAGCTGCAAGAATGAATCTCTATCAGACGTCTTGCGTGGAGTTGTCAGGCGTCTGGATGCTCTGATGCTTCAAGAGACGAATGAGTATGCTAGCCTTATGGAGTGAAGTTATCAGGCATCTGGAGCTTGGACTAGATGTCTGGGTCATGTATTTCAGATGTCTAGTTACAGTGGGTGCCAATTCTATAGAGTTGAAAATAATTACATCCACTGTCGCATACATCTGAATAAGCATAGCCAGACATCTGATGTTGAGGAGTCGGCATCTAGATTATATGCATCAGATGTCTAGGGTAGTTGAACTCTGCGTATCATAGTATCAGCTACTTCTAGACGTCTGGAAGCATTAATCCAGACGTTTGACTGCTCAACATGTAGTCTATCTTCAGTTCTTTGATCTTGAAATTGAGCAATTATAAAATCTCATAAAAATTCTTAAAAATTCCCTAAAATATATTGAACTCTAGAGTCTTTGAATATATAGGAAATGTATAATTTAGAGCTTAATTGAATATGAAAGCACATGGAAATCCCATAAAACCAAGGATAAAATATGCAATATTCTACTCTAATCATACCCCCAAATAGTGATTTGCTAGTCTATAGCAAAGTAGGTGAACAAGTCCAAGAATACAGTTAACACATCATATTCCATTCAACTATCATAGCATAGGTTAAGCACATCATTTCCCAACAAATTCTATTGATTTTCATGAAATAAATCATTATTCGTGACACTTTCTCAATTCACACCATCTAGCATGATACAACCATATGACTTGCAATTGTCTAAGTTTCAAGCAATCAACTATCCTAGGTTTCTAAATCCTCTAAGATTTGGCCAACACAACACCATACTCACCACAAGCTAATGATCTTGAACCGACATACCAAATGCTCAAATCTTATTCTTATTCTCTCTCTTTTGGTTTTGTAACTTAAATGGATTCATTTAGAGAGCTTTAGGTCTATAGCTCCTAGGCCGGATGGTCTTAGGGTATTAGGCCAACAGGGACCCCTTAGACTTAACAGCTTGAATAATTTAAGTTCATTTATTTTTGTCGTCCACTCCATACTCCATTTTTCGGCACGAACCCCCAATGCTTCTTGAGGCACAGAGATTCAGCTACTTAATGAAAGTTGGAAGAACGATACACGTTGTATTCTTCATATATTTTTGAAGGGTTATTCTTCATACACACACACATTTGATGAAGATTTTGAATTTTATCCTATGTGGCAGAGGTTTGTCCTACGTGGACAAAGAAATGATGACTGGGACACGTGTATGTATTTTGGGGGGAAATTCTGTTAGGAAAATCAAAATTTGAAAACTTAAATGAAAACTCAAATGGGGGGGACAAAACTGGGGGGAAAACAAATGATTGAAACAAAGTCCTGTCCTCTCTCTCTCTCTCACTCCCTCTGCCAAAAATGCAGCACAACCTCCTGCATTCAAAAGGCTTGATTTCTCAATGTTTGGCTCATGGCGTGATGTTGGCTTTAAGAAAAAAGAGGGGATGTTGGCTCCCCAATGCCATGCCGCCTGCTGATGCTGGCTATGTCAAGCTGGATGAATAAATTTCACAAGTTGCTGCTGCTCAATCAAGTGTAGCTTTGAAGCAGGGGAGTTGGTTGATGGGGAAGGCATTCGCCTGTTGCTGCTGCTGCCGCCGAAAGCGCTGGACTGCTCCCTCTGCTGCCAGTGATTCTTGACTGCATGTTCTCCCTGGGAAAAACCTGGCAATAAGTGCCCATTTGTTCCCATAGGCCCTGTGAGCAGCCAACAACCTCTCTTCTTCCTCCTCACTAAAGGTTTTCCTGTTGAACCGTGGGTCCAGTTGGTTGAACCATCTCAGCCTGCCGCTCTTCCCTGTTCAAAAAAAACAACACCCACCACCCAAGTAAGGACAGCGATCAATAAAAAGCCAGCCTTTTCATTTTTCTGTAGGATATCAAGGGGAGAAGAGAGAAATGATGTACAAACCCGATCTTCCTTCAATCTTCTCAGCAATCAGATTCTAATTCTAGGGGCCATGCTAAGAAACAAGCTCTCTGAGCTTAGCATCCTCAAAGGAATGCACACCAACTATTTGTAAAAATGCTCAAAGGTAGGATCTTTTTTTGATTTGATACATTCAATTTTTGTGTGAATACATTCTGTTTTTGATTCATACATTTTGTTTTTGATTTGATGAAATGTAAGTTCTTTTTTGAAATGCTCAAAGGAATCACATTGACATTTTGTTTGAGGTATGAAATTAGTAAAAGTGTATTACACTAAATGCTAAGATGTATGTTTCTTTTTTTGTATCATGTTCAGGTCACTGGTACGTGTATTGGGATAAATCAGGTATTGTGTGTGGCAGATCCTAGCAGCCTGAAGCCCCACAGATCTTATCCTTCGTCATCGCTTTCCACACGAAGCTACGGTGGATATGGGTCACCGGGCTATGGAGGCTATGGCAGCTACAGGTAACTAGGCTTTTGAAGGCTATATGATCGCTCATGATGGACAAAGGTCCATGCTCAAAGGAATGCACACCAATTGTTTGTAAAAATGCTCAAAGGTAAGGTCTTTTTTTGATTTGATACATTCTGTTTTTGTGTGAATACATTCTGTTTTTGATTCATACATTCTGTTTTGATTTGATGAAATGTAAGCTATTTTTTTTGAAATGCTCAAAGGCATCACATTGACATTTTGTTTGAGGTATCAAATCAGTAAAAGTATATTATTCTAAATGATAAGATGTATGTTTCTTTTTTGTATCATGTTCAGGTCGCTGGTACGTGTATTGGAAAAAATCAGGTTTTTTGTGTGGCAGATCCTAGCAGCTTGGAGCCCCCTTTTATGATAGTTTGTGTAATATTGTATTTACATTTCAATTTATTAATTATACTTTTATTTGTCTTTTCCCTTGAAGACTAAATTAGCACCAAGCAGATTTTTATAAAATTACATGTAAGATGAGCCATAGTGACCAGTAACATGTTCATCACATAAGAAAGAGGAAACCCATCACCCATTGATTATGGATAGATTATTCGCTTACGTTACCTTTATTTTAGATGAAATATTTGTGCATGCAGTACTGTTTGTGCATATAAACTTTATTGAAGAAGCTTAGCATGACCCTTTTCCATCTGTGTGGTTGTATAGGCTGACCAAAAGCTTATGTATGCTTTATTGCATTACAGTCCACGCTTTGAAGCTAATATAAGGTAATTTTGGCATGTTATTTTTGTGTATGTTTTACTGACATTTGGTACAAGTTAATTGCATGTGTCTCCTTGGGTAAGATGTTATTTCATTTTCTACATCTAGGCATATTTATTTTAACTATTTTTAAAATGCTTCTGGACCAATATACATCGTATCAGTCCAAGATAGGAACATATGATATTTTACTTCCTCGAAGATAGTCATCTGATACATATCAATATCCCTTCAAATTGTTTCATATTGTACATATCGAATAACACAAAATATTGATGACTATGATCCTAAACTAGGCTTAAAGAAAATTAGCAGCTTCATTAAATAACCGAAAGAGTAGAAACAACTTGAACCTCAGGCCTATTGGATCATTTTGCATCCATAGATATCAGAATGGTTGATATAAAAAATACAAAACGAGAGACCCAAGATGAGTTTCAAAATGGAAAGTAGCAGAATTCTGCACCTTTATAGGCAAATGGATTATTAACATTACTTTACGAAGATCCCTATAGTTCAAAGAATTAATAGGGCTGCTTTTTCACAGTTTAGTTTCTCTTGATTTTCACAGTTTAGCAAACTACATAGTAGAATCGAAAATTTTGACATACACTGAAAATTCACAGTTTGAATCAGTGAAAAACTTTTGACATACACTGAAAATTTATCTTTAAATTATTGCAAATTACATATTAAGAACCAAAAATTTCTTTGTTGGCTGAGAATTTATCCTTTTAATTATTGCAAACTACATATTAAGCTAAAATTTTCAGTGTATGACAAAACTTTTAGTTAAAACAGGTTTTTCTTATGAGAAAATAAAATATTTAAAATCAAGGATTAATATTATCCTTTTAAATTTTCAGTGTAAGCTTTCAAGTCTTTCTTTTGATAAAATTTCGGTGTATGACAAAACTTTTGACCAGTAAGCAAGGATTAATATTATCTTTGTCGTGTCTTTCTTGCTTCGCCTCCTTTTCTCTTGATTGGGAGCCATTTTTAATCCCGTTCATCTCTTCTGTGTCATGATTAAGTTAGTTTAGTTTTATTCAGTTTAATTTTTAAATTGCATCAGCTGATGGCTGAGAAGCTGATTATGTAATCCCAAACTAAGCTTCATCACTGAAAATTTATTTAGGGATTAGTTTCTCTGATGGCTGAGAATTTATCCTTTTAATTATTGCAAACTACATATTAAGCTAAAACTTTTAGTGTACGGAAAAACTTTTAGTTAAAACATGTCTTTCTTATGAGAAACTAAAATCAAGAATTAATATTATCCTTTTAACATCAAGGATTAATATTATCCTTTTAAATTTTCAGTGTAGGCTTTCAGATCTTTCTTATGATAAAGTTTCAGTGTATGACAAAACTTTTGACCTGTAAGCAAGGATCAATATTATCTGTGTCATGTCTTTCTTGCTTCGCCTCTTTTTCTCTTGACTGGGAGCCATTTTTAATCCTGTTCATCTCTTCTGTGTCATGATTAAGTTAGTTTAATTTCTTTCAGTTTAATTTTAAATTGCATCAGCTGATGGCTGAGAAGCTGATTATGTAATCTCAAACTAAGCCTCATCACTGAGAATTTCTTTAGGGATTAGTTTCTCTGATGGCTGATAATTTATACTTCTAATTATTGCAAAGTACATATTATGTAATCCCAAACTAGCCATACGTGACCTGGAGCTAAGCAAAAGAGAAATGTGCATTGAATTTTGCTATGGTAGTATCCTGAAAAACCTTGAACATCTTTCCTCAACCAGACTATTCTTGCAAATTCTTCATTACTTTTTGGTGTCTGTTTTTTTGCAGCTTTCTTATAGAAGAAATATTTTTTCATTCGAATTATGCAGATATAAGACTTCTCTTTTAATGAGCATGTCTACAGATTCGAAGGTATGTATCTTACTTTATTTCAATATTTTGAAACGATGCTTACCTGAAAGCAGTCCTGACAATTATTTAGTTTCCACTCAATTACTTTATGATCTTCAATGTTCATGTGCACATACCTTACAGTTATGTTTTCAGTTATTCATTGATTTGAGTTATTCACTGATGTTAGTATTCTGAATATTGCCATTTCAACGAAGCTGTGAAAATTTGCATCCATGAAGTTCTCCAAAAGTAAATTGGTTCATTTCCAGCAACCAAATTGATAATACACACATGCCGTTACAAATTACAATAGATGAAATACTTTGTACAAAAACATGATGTGCTTGCTCCCATAAAGGGCTCATTTTGTTATGCCTTGCATCAAATGACATCGTGTATCTACTTTGCTTTCTTTTGTAAAAGTTTCACTATTCGAAATTTGCACTTCAACTGCAATTCAACTTCTTGATCATATGTATAAAAACAAAGTAGAAATTTTTAATATAAAAGTTATATAAATGTATACCAATGCACTTGGAGTGATATAGTAGACATCGAGGTATGCCATCGAAAAGTCAGTTTGCATTATTATTTCCTCAAATTTTGTTGAATTTTCTTGGTATCAAATCTGATGTTTCTTTGGAGAGAATCTTCAACCGGTTTTTGTGTTTGCAGGAACTCTTTAGGCCAACAACCGAGAAATGATGTCTGCGATTCGAGGTATTTTGAAATTCAAGATTTCAAATTTTTGTTGTTAAAGCTGTTTGTTTTTCGAAAACTTGATATTTCTTCAATTTTTGGGGAAAAAAAATACTAAATGGGGCAAGGATTAAGCATTGGGTTATTTTATGGAATTGTCTTTTCTTTAAGCTCATGGCTATGGCTCTACTGGAAACATGCATGGATTTGGATTTTAACTTGGTATATAAAATACATTATATTGAAGAAAATAATAGAAGAGGTTACATCTTGATTGGTCTATATTTGGGTTTGATGTAGATCTGTTAAACGTATTAGCTAGCGTGCCACGACTCTCAACTCTATCGAGCATGCTATTGATCTTCACGGGAGGCAGAGAAAACTGCAAACGAGAACTGCAAAATGCCGCTGAGGCTGCTAAGAAGGCCCCCCTTAAGAGGCATGATGCAATTGGGTTGTAGAGGCTGTTGTTGCTGATGCGTTGTTTTGTCGATTTTCTTGCCAAGCTCCACAGATATCAAGTTGTGTTCATCGCTGATAGCTTTACAAATTTTGAGTCTGTTAGAAATTGCACAGATCTGTATAGAATCCAATCAAAATTTGTACATATTCTTCGACAAAAAGCTATCATCGAAAATTTGTTGCTTCAAGTTTTAGCTTCATTTGTTCCTTTGATACATAGTATCAAATTTCAAAACTTGAGCCACCTACATGGATAAAACACAGTATCAGATTTCAAGCTCTAAATTAGATTTCAAGCTCTAATCACATAAAATAGTACAATAGAACATCTGTTGAGCATTAACCCTAAGTTCTTTTTAAAGATTTTTTTGAAAATAACTCATATCACTGACTGAATATATTCTAATAAAAATATTAAAGAGAGAAGAAAGTAACCCTATTTTCGCTATTAATTAATCGCGCCAAAGGCCGAAGGTGCCCGCGCCGAATTTGTTATTCTATGTCGAATTTGGTGTTTTGCGTCGAAGGCGTCCGTATCGAATTTGATGTTCAGTGTCAAATTCGTCCGTGCCAAATTTGTTGTTCCGCACCGAACGTGTCTATGCAGCTAAATATTTTTACGCTAATTTGTTTTTCTTTTAAATTTTGGCTGTGGAGATAATTTTTTGGGGAGCAAAGATTTCGCTGGGAAAAATCTTAACTGAATCGTGCCAGCGGGCACGAGTTATGACTAGTCTATTATGCATTTGATGAAGATTTTGAATTTTGTCCTACGTGGCTGGGGTTTGTTCTATATGGACAAAGAAATGATGACTGGGACAAACAAAATTAATGACTCGGACAAGTGTATGTATTTTGGGGGGAAATTCTGTTAAGAAAACACAAAATTTGAAAAATCCATTGAAAACTCAAATTTGGGGGTAACAAAACTGGGGGGAATAACAAATGATTGAAATAAAGTCATGTCCTCTCTCTCCCCCCTCACTCCCTCCGCCAAAAATGCAGCACAACCTCCTGCATTCAAAAGGCTTGATTTCTCAATGTTTGGCTCATGGCATGATGTTGGCTTTGAGAAAAAGAGAGGGGATGTTGGCTTCCCAATTCCATGCCATCATACTGATGTTGGCTCAATCAAGCTGGATGAATAAATATCATCAGTCGCTTCTGCTCAATCAAGTGTAGCTTTAAAGCAGGGGAGTTGGCTGATGGGGAAGGAATTCACCTGTTGTTGCTGTTGCGGCTGCTGCCGAAAGCGTTGGACTGCTCCCTCTGCTGCCAGTGATTCTTGACTGCATGTTCTCCCTGGGAAAAGCCAGGCAATAAGTGCCCATTTGTTCCCGTAGGCCCTGTGAGCAGCCAACAACCTCTCTAATTTCTCCTCACTGAAGGCTTTCCTGTTGATCCTTGGGTCCAGTTGGTTGAACCATCTCAGCCTGCCACTCTTCCCTGTTCAAAAAAACAACACCCACCACCCAAGTAAGGACAGAGATCAATAAAAAAGCCAGCCTTTTGATTTTTCTGTAGGATATTAAGGGGAGAAGAGAGAGATGATGTACAAACCCGATCTTCCTTCACTCTTCTCAGCAATCAGATTCCAGTTCTGGGGGCCATGCTGAGAAACAATCTCTCTGAACTTATCATCCTCAAAGGAATGCACACCAACTATTTGTAAAAATGCTCAAAGGTAAGTTCTTTTTTTGATTTGATACATTCTGTTTTTGTGTGAATACATTCTGTGTTTTTGATTCATACATTCTGTTTTTGATTTGATGAAATGTAAGTTCTTTTTTTTGAAATGCTCAAAGGCATCACATTGACATTTTGTTTGAGGTATGAAATTAGTAAAAGTATATTATATTAAATGCTAAGATATATGTTTCTTTTTTTGTATTATGTTCAGTTCGCTGGTACGTGTATTGGGATAAATCAGTTTTTGTGTGTGGCAGATCCTAGCAGCCTGAAGCCCTACAGATCTTATCCTTCATCATCACTTCCCGCATGAACCTACGGTGGATATGGGTCACCGGGCTATGAAGTCTACGTCAGCTACGGGTAACTAGGCTTTTGAAGGCTGTATGATCGCACATGATGGAATGCTCAAAGGTCCATGTTCAAAGGAATGCACACCAACTGTTTGAAAAAATGCTCAAAGATAAGGTCTTTTTTTGATTTGATGCATTCTGTTTTTGTGTAAATTCATTCTATTTTTGATTCATACATTCTGTTTTTGATTTGATGAAATGTAAGTTATTTTTTTGAAATGCTCAAAGGCATCACATTGACATTTTGTTTGAGGTATCAAATCAGTAAAAGTATATTATATTAAATGCTAAGATGTATGTTTCTTTTTTTGTATCATGTTCAGGTCGCTGCTACATGTATTGGGAAAAATCAGGTTTTATTGTGTGGCAGATCCTAGCAGCCTGGAGCCCCCTTTTATGATAATATGTGCAATCTTGAATTTACATTTCAATTTATTAATTATAATATTATTTGTCTTTGCCTTTGAAGTCTAAATTAGCACCAAGCAGATTTTATAAAATTACATGTAAGATGAGCCATAGTGACCAGCAACAAATTCATCCTACAAGAAAGAGGAAACCCATCACCCAGTGATTATGGATAGATTATTCGCTTACGTTACCTTTATTTTAGATGAAATATTTGTGCACGATGTACTGTTTGTGCATATAAATTTTATGGAAGAAGCTGTTGAAGTAGCATGACCCTTTTCTATCTGTGTGGTTGTATAGGCTGACCAAAAGCTTATGTATGCTTTATTACATTGCAGTCCACGCTATGAAGCAAATATAAGGTAACTTTGGCACGTTAGTTCTGTGTATGTTTTACTGACATTTGGTACAAGTTGATTGCACGTGTCTCCTTGGGTAAGATGTTATTTCATTTTCTACATCTAGGCATATTTAATTTTACTATTTTTAAAATGCTTCTTGACCAATGTACATCATATCAGTCCAAGATGTGAACATATGATATTTTACTTTCTCCAAGATAGTCATCTGATACATATCAATATCCCTTCAAATTGTTTCATATTGTACATATCGAATAGCTCAGAATATTGATGACTGCGATCCTAAACTGGACTTAAAGAAAATTAGTAGCTTCATTAAATAACCGAAAGAGTAGAAACAGCTTGAACCTCTGACTTATTGGATCATTTTGCATACATAGATTTCAGAATGGTTGATATAAAAAAATACAAAACGAGAGACCCAAGATAAGTTTCAAAATGGAAAGTAGCAGGATTCTGCACCCTTACAGGCAAATGGATTATTAACATTACTTTACAAAGATTCATATAGTTCAAAGAATTAATAGGGCTGCATAAATTCCGTGCAATTTATATAAATTGATATACACTGAAAACTACATATTAAAACTGCAATTTATATAACGTTTAGTTTCACAGTTTAGTTTTTCACAGTTTAGTTTCTCTTGATTTTCACAGTTTAGCAAACTACATGTTAGAACCGAAAATTTTGACATACACTGAAAATTCATAATTGGAATCAGTGAAAAACTTTTGACATACACTGAAAATTTATTCTTTTAATTATTGCAAACTACATATTAAGAACCGAAAATTTCTCTGATGGCCAAGAATTTATCCTTTTAATTATTGCAAACTAAATATTAAGCTAAAATTTTCAGTGTATGACAAAACTTTTAGTTAAAACAGGTTTTACTTATAAGAAACTAAAATATTTAAAATCAAGGATTAATATTATCCTTTTAAATTTTCAGTGTAGGCTTTCAGGTCTTTCTTATGATAAATTTTCAGTGTATGACAAAACTTTTAACCTGTAAGCAAGGATTAATATTATCTATGTCATGTTTTTCTTGCTTCGCCTCTTTTTCTCTTGATTGGGAGGCATTTTTAATCCTATTCATCTCTTCTGTGTCATGATTAAGTTAGTTTAGTTTTATTCAGTTTAATTTTCAAATTGCATCAGTTGATGGCTGAGAAGCTGATTATGTAATCCCAAACTAAGCATCATTCCTGAAAATTTCTTTAGGGATTAGTTTCTCTGATGGCTGAGAATTTATCCTTTTAATTATTGCAAACTACATATTAAGCTAAAACTTTCTGTGTACGACAAAACTTTTAGTGAAAATAGGTCTTTCTTATGAGAAACTAAAATCAAGAATTAATATTATCCTTTTAAAATCAAGGATTAATATTATCCTTTTAAATTTTCAGTGTAGGCTTTCAAATCTTTCTTATGATAAAGTTTCAGTGTATGACAAAACTTTTGACCTGTAAGCAAGGATTAATATTATCCGTGTCATGTCTTTCTTGCTTTGCCTCTTTTTATGTTGACTGGGATCCATTTTTAATCATGTTCATCTCTTCTGTATCATGATTAAGTTAGTTTAGTTTCTTTCAGTTTAATTTTTAAATTGCATCAGCTGATGGCTGAGAAGCTGATTATGTAATCCCAAACTAAGCCTCATCACTGAAAATTTCTTTAGGGATTAGTTTCTCTGATGGCTGATAATTTATCCTTTTAATTATTGCAAAGTACATATTATGTAATCCCAAACAAGCCATACATGACCTAGAGCTAAGCAAATGAGAAATGTGCATTGAATTTTGCTATGGTAGTATCCTGAAAAACCTTGAATATCTTTCCTCAACCAGACTATTCTTGTAAATTCTTCATTACTTTTTGGTGTCTGTTTTTTGCAGCTTTCTTATAGAAGAAATATTTTTTCATTCGAATTATGCAGATATAAGACTTCTCTTTTAATGAGCATGTCTACAGATTCGAAGGTATGTATCTTACTTTATTTCAATAATTTGAAACGATACTTACCTGAAAGCAGTCCTGACAATTATTTAGTTTCCACTCAATTACTTTATGATCTTCCATGTCCATGTGCACATACTTTACAGTCATATTTTTAGTTATTCATTGATTTGAGTTATTCATTGATGTTAGTATCTGAATATTGCCATTTCAACGAAGCCATGAAAATTTGCAGCCATGAAGTTCTTCAAAAGTGAATTTGTTCATTTCCAGCAACCAAATTGATAATACACACATGCCGTTACAAATTACAATAGATGAAATACATTGTACCAAAACATGACGTGCTTGCTCCTACAAAGGGCTCATATTATTATGCATTGCATCAAATGGCAGCATGCATCTACTTTGCTTTCTTTTGTAAAAGTTTCACTATTCGAAATTTGCACTTCAACTGCAATTCAACTTCTTGATCATATGTATAAAAACAAAGTAGAAATTTTAATATAAAAGTTATATAAATGTATACCAATGCACTTGGAGTGATATAGTAGACATCGAGTTATGCCATCGAAAAGTTAGTTTGCATTATTATTTCTTCAAATTTTGTTTAAATTTCTTGGGATCAAGTCTGATGTTTTTTGGAGAGAATCTTCTGCCGGGTTTTGTGTTTGCAGGAACTCTTTATGCCAACAACCGAGAAATGATGTCTGCGACTCGAGGTATTTTGAAACTCAAGATTTCAAATTTTTGTTGTTTAAGCTGTTTGTATTTCGAAAACTTGATATTTCTTCAATTTTTTGCTTCCAATTATTTTGAGGAAAAAATACCAAATGGGGCAATGATTAAGCATTGGGTTATTTTATGGAATTGTCTTTTCTTTAAGCTCATGGCTGTGGCTCTACTGGAAACATGCACGGATTTGGATTTTAACTTGGTATATGATACGACCATTTTGACTGGGCCCGGAGGAGCCAAGTCAACCACGACCAGTCAACCAGCCTACTACGGCCTTGGGCTCCGGCCCAAGGATCTCACGGGCGGGTCGTGCTTCTCCACCCAAGGTGAGGGCCTAAAAGACTGCCCACTTCCATAGTGGAGGAAATCGTGACCCAAATCGAGGGAGCATTCGCCAAATATGACAACCACCCATTGCCATCACTCCAGCCATCATGGCTCGCCAAATATGGCAACCGCTCAATGCCATCACTCCAGCCATCATGGCCCACCAATTATGGCGGCCAATTTCATGGCAATAACTCGCCAATCATGGCCCGATTTCATGGCCATCACTCACCAATCATGGCCACCTTTATGGCATTCATTCCCTCATCAAACCGGTGCAATTAGTGGGGGTCAATACTTCTCATTTGACACGCTCCCATGAATGACGGCAAAAATGGCCCATTATCGCGTGGGGCTCAGGTATATGAAGAGGGGGATGCGTCATAGGAAAGGGGGCGGAGCTCCGAGATCTAGAACGGAGGTATCACAACACGACTCTTACACCTTCTTCCATCTTACATATTTCTCATCCATAGCTCGGCTCGAGGATCGGTGCTTGGTCTCTCCGTGAGCCAAGCTCGATCCCACCCAGCATCCTTCGAACCAGATCTGACTTTGGCATCAGAGGAAAATTGGTCAGAACCAAGGTCTGACCCCCCTGACGAGTTCTTCGTCTTGCAGATTGGAGGAGTCGTTGCCACCACCGAAGCTTCCTTCGACGAACCATCGCTCGGATCCGAACGCCCTCGGGCCAGAGCACGTTCGTTCGACCGATCCCGGAGGTTGTCGTCCCGCTAAGGCTACCCCTCGGTGCACCGAAGCATGGATTTGGCACCTTCCTGATCAAGTGAACGTGCTGCCGATCGACCACAAAGGTCATCTCCGTCTCACGTGACAGCTACAACATCCGAGCCTCCCGACTATCAACCTGTAGTGAGAAATCACTCGTAAACAATTGGCGCAGTCTGTGGGAACGATTCGAATACCCATGTCAATATCTGCACCGACAACGACTCGTTCTATTTAATGAAAGATCTGAAAGTCCAAAAGCCGAGGGGATGGCTGGTCTTTCAAGTTCACATCCAAACTCTAGCACTCTCTCATCTCTTAAGAATTTGGATCTCACATCCAAAAACCCATTGGATGAAAATTGCTACAAAATTTCCAGCAACATGCTCGAACCAAGCGAGATAGCGAACCGAGGATTCGACAGCCAACGCCCTCATTCGAACCAAGCCACCAACTACCAAAGGGGCTAAGCTCAAGGCTGCCGTCGACCAACATCGAAGCTCCCAAGGTGAATGACGGCATTCAACCCCATCAACAGTGCTCGTCGGGTCTCGATCAATAGGATCGCAGGGGTGTTTCAATTTGACGAAGGCCCCAATCGAGCTGTTCGGGTTTCACATCAAACGTTTGATGAAGATCGAGGCCGCCGAGGCTCACAGGCTTATGATCGAGGCCACCGAGGCTACCAAGCATGAGATCGAGGCCAACGAGCTTCGGTTAACCCAGTTCGTGGCTCCCAGGTGCGAGATCGAGGCCGCCAAGCTTCAGTCGACCCGGATCAAGGCGTCCATTCATCGTCGTTCACAAATCAAGCTTCCACAAGCCTTGTTCCACCGTATCCGACCCAAATTGAGGCTCGAGCTTAAATGAACAATGACCTGCATACCTCAGGCCCGAAGGAGATGTCACAGATCGATCTTCCACAAGCTCAGTCCAATGATTTCGAGCCTCAAACGTTGTCGACCATGCCGAACCTACACCGCCAATCGAGTCTCCATCAGAGCTCTGGGGTTTCGATTCATGTATCAAATGCCGATTTATCGGCTCATCAACGGACTCAACCCGAGCTTCAGAGCCATGTTCGAGACTCTCCAATCCTTGATCGAGGATCTCGATCCGAGCTTCATCATGCTCGATCAGGGCTGATCGAGCAACAAAGACTTCGACCCAAGCTCCGTCAAGTTCGATCACCTCCGAGCTTGGGACCTCCGAGTCCTGTTGACATGTCCTCGATCAACAGATCCATTATTGGCATCATTCTCTTTGATCGATCCATCTGGGCATCAACCCACATCCGACGTCAACCTAGCTGGCGGCGACGACCTTAGTGCGTCGATTAATGGTCTCGAGCGATCGATCCAACCGGGCCATCCATCGGAGCTCGCTAAGGGTCGATCGGATCTCGCAGCCACCGATCGAAGCTCGTGTGGGTCAATCGAAGTGGCCTCATCAATTGCTCGAAGCTCACAGAAGTGGATCCGAGCTGCCCAACCTCATAGAAGTTCTCCAATAGACAATCAAAGCTCCAGTCTCTCAGAACACTCCTCAGATATTCACCAACGATCAATCCTCACATCCTGGCCCCATCAAAGGAGAGCTCAACCATCAACGCCGTACTATGACCAACGGCAATGGAGCAGGAGCAGGAGTTAGAATCCAGACAAAAGCTGGTACCAAAGCTGGAGCTGAAGCTATGATCCAGATGAAAGCTGGAGTTGGAGCTGGAGCTGGTAGCTTGAGCTGAAACCTAGACGAGGCCGACCATACCAGTCGACCAAACCAGGTGGAGGACGATCAGACGAGTCCGATCCTCCATGCCGAGCATCCATGCCGGGCATCCGAGCCACCTCGCTGAGCTCACAAAGTTATCCCCACATTGACGGAGCTACTGACCAAGCCGAGCTTGCCCCTATCTAAACCATCCGAGTTAGCAGACCTACCTCAGTCTGAGCCCACCGACTTGCACCAACTCGATGAAATTTCCGACGACTCGAGTTTTCCACCTTTCTGGACAAAACCGAGCTGCAGAGGGGGCAAAGATAGCGCACACGGGAGGACCCGGATTGCCTCTGGCTTACGAGCTCACCCAAACAGTAATGGAGTAGAAACTGAGGCGGCAATGCAAAAACCTCCACCGACTCTGCTTCTGGGGAGCAAGTAAAGCTGTCGACCGAGACCTGCCAGAACCATTGTCGTTGTTCAAGCTCGCCGTTTATCTCAACAGTAGCTCGAGGGCCATGTCGGTGACCACATCATCGACATCGGACCTCCGACTAGCTCGACCCGAGCCCCCTAATACGAGACAATGCACCCATGACGCCTCCAGTGCTGGAAGAGTTCGTTTCTTGATCTCTCTACTCCCAGCAGAGCTCTGTGGCCTCGAAGAAAATCCACCGGTACATCTTTCTTCAACAAATACGAAGAGTGATCAGATTAAAACCACAAGATCTGAGGGCAGTTTTTGAGTCAAGGCACCCGTCCGATGCAGCATAGCCGAGCTCAAAGCCGAGTTGCAGGCCATGCCGAGCAGCTCCTCTAATCGTGGCCGAACAGATCTGACCAAACCACAGTCGTCCGAGTTCGAGCATCCAAGCAGCTCCTCCGACCTTGCCGAGCCAATCTGACTGAACCACATTCGTCCGAGTTCTAGCATCCAAGCAGCTCCTCCGACCGTGGCCGAGTCAATCTGACCAAACCATAGTCGTTCGAGTTCGAGCATCCATACAGCTCCTTCGACCGTGGCTGAGCCAATCTGACCGAACCACAGTCGTCCGAGTTCGTGCATCCAAGCAGATCCTCTGACCGTGGCCGAGCCGATCTGACCGAGCCACAGTCGTCCGAGTTTGAGCACCCAAGCAGCTCCTCCGACCGTGGCCGAGCCGATCTGACCGAACCACAGTCGTTCGAGTTCGAGCATCCAAGCAGCTCCTCCGACCGTGGCCGAACTGATCTGATCAAGCCACAACCATCCGAGTTCGAGCATCTAAACAGCTCCTTCGACCGTGCCGCTGGGCCACCACCTACCGAACTACTCCTGCATCCACTCGAGCCGGATGAAATGGTTGCAGAGCACCATCGTGGAACTTTCGAAAGTCTTCATAAGGTCCTCACTCCATCGTCGGTTGTAAGTCGAGGGGCCACTCTCATTGCCACCGAACGAACAGATCGACCGTAAGGCTGGGGCAACTCCCCTAGCGGGTCGATCATTCGATCGACTGTAAGACTAGGAGTAGCTCCTCCAGCGGGCCAATCAACCCATCGATCATAAGGCTGGGGGAAACTCCCCCAGCGGATCGACCAGATCGACCTTAAGGCTGGGGCAACTACCCCAGCTGGCCAATCACTCGTTTGACCAAAAGACTGGGGGTTGCCCCCCCAGCGGGCCAATCGACCCGTCGATTATAAGGCTGGGGGAAACTCCCCCAGCAGACCGACCATATCGACTGTAAGGCTGGGGCAACTCCCCCAGCAGGCTGATCACTCAGTTGACTTTAAGACTGGTGGTAGCTCCCCCAGCAGGCCAATCAATTCGTCGATCATAAGGCTGGGGAAACTCCCCCAGCAGATCGACCACATCGACCGTAAGGTTGGGGGTAACTCCCCCAGCAGGTCGACCCACTCCTTCGTCGATCGTAAGTCAGTGGGCAACTCCCCTCGCCACCGAACGAACAAGATTGATCGTAAGGCTGGGGAAACTCCCACAGCTGACCGTCCCACTCCTTTGTCGGCCGTAAGTCGAGGGTCGATTCCCCTCGCCACCGAAACAAATCCCGGACCGACAAGTTTTCGTCACTAGTCGACTCTGCAAGGCATGCCAATTTTACAAAAGGAGCCACATCTCCCCTAACACTACATCTCCCGACCTCAACCTCAGCGATGGTAGAGCTCGAAAGATGGGGGCAATTGATACGACTATTTTGACCGGGCCCGGAGGAGCCAAGTCAACCACGACTAGTAAACCAGCCTACTACAACCTTGGGCTCCGGCCCAAGGATCTCACGGGCGGGTCGCGCTTCTCCACCCAATGCGAAGGCACAAAAGACTGCCCACTTTCATAGTGGAGGAAATCATGGCCCAAATCGAGGAAGCATTCGCCAAATATGGCAACCACCCAGTGCCATCACTCCAGCCATCATGGCTCGCCAAATATAGAAACCGCCCAATTCCATCACTCCAGCCATCATAGCCCACCAATTATGGCAGCCTCCTTCATGGTAATAACTCGCCAATCATGACCCGACTTCATGGCCATCACTCACCAATCATGGCCACTTTTATGGCTTTCATCCCCTCATCAAACCGGTGCAATTAGTGGGGGTCAGTACTTCCCATTTGGCACGCCCCCATGAATGACGACAATAATGGCCCATTATCACATGGGGCTTAGGTATATGAAGAGGGGGACACTGTCATAGGAAAGGGGGCGGATCTCCGAGATCTACAACAGAGGTATCACAACATGACTCTTACACCTTCTTCCATCTTACATATTTCTCCTCCATAGCTCGGCTCGAGGATCAGTTCTCGGTCTCTCTGTGAGCCAAGCTCGATCCCGCCCAGCATCCTTCAGACCAGATCTGACTTTGGCATCGGAGGGGAATTGGTCGGAACCAAGGTTCGACCCCCCCGGACGTGTTCTTAGTCTTACATCTCACCACCGCCGACGCTTCCCTTCGGTGAACCATCGCTCGGATCCGAACGCCCTTGGGCTAGAGCATGTTCGTCTGACCGATCCCAAAGGTTGTCGTCCTATCGAGGCTACCCCTCGGTACACCAAAGCATGGATTTGGCGCCTTCCTGATCAAGTGAACGTGACGCCGATCGACCATAAAGGTCATCTCCGTCTCACGTGACAACTACGACATCCGGGCCTCCAGACTATCAACCTGTGGTGAGAAATCACACGTAAACAGTATCTAAAATACATTATATTGAAGAAAAGAATAGAAAAGGTTTCTTCTTGATTGATCTATATTTGGGTTTGATGTATATCTGTTATACGTATTAGCTAGCGTGCCACGACTCTTAACTCTATCGAGCATGCTATTGATCTTCGCGGGAGGCAGAGAAAACTGCAAACGACAACTGCAAAATGCCGCTGAGGCTGCTAAGGAGGCCCCTTAAGAGAAATGATGCCAATGGGTTGTAGAGGCTGTTGGTGCTGATGCATTGTTTTGTAGGTTTTCTTGCCAAGCTATACAAATATCAAGTTGTGTTCATCGCTGACTGCTTTACAAATTTTAGTCGGTTAGAAATTGCACAGATCTATCTGTATAGAATCCAAATAAAATTTGTACATATTCTTCAACAAAAAGCTATCATCAAAAATTTGTTGCTTCAAGTTTTAGCTTCATTTGTTCCTTTGATACATAGTATCAAATTTTAGAACTTGAGCCACCTACATGGAAAAAACACAGTATCAGATTTCAAGCTCTAAATTAGATTTCAAACTCTAAATTTCAAGTTTCAAATTTACATAGTTTTACATTGATATGGAAAAAAAACTGTATCACTCTTATAAATCTATTTTTCCAAAACTCTCCCGGATATGTATGATACACTATGATATGGTGTTTTATGTTCTTTGAATCTTCTGCTGGAAGTATCGAGGGATTATGTATCGGGTATATGTGATACTTAATAAGATATCTAATGAACATATCCAGCAGACCAAGGAAGCCACAGTAAGATATGTGACACGAATAACCAGTGAAACTGGAGTTTCACATTTCATGATAACTAAGCCATCTACGAGCTGAATACTTCACAAGAAGGCAACATAAGGAGATGAAACAATAAAGAAATCACATTTTACTTTGGGGTTGCCATTTGCTTTGATCCCCCTCAGATTTTCATGGAACACATCGAGCATTGAGATGAAAAATTCATGCGCATCCTGTTGTTCATAACTTGCAAGGTTTGCTGCATGTTGCCACCAACTCAGAAGCCAAAATGCTCGATATTATAAAATATAGGCTGCAATTTAGGACACACCAGACAATTGCATGTTGCCACCAACTATTTTTATAGATATTAGATTGCTCAAGTTACATGCAATCCATCAAAGGACTTGGACTGGATTTAAGGCACACACAATTACACTGAATTCAAATTCAGATCACATAAAATAGTACTATAAAACATCTATTGAGCATTACCCCTAACTTCTTTTTAAAGATTTTTTTGAAAATAACTCATATCACTGACTGAATATATTCTAATAAAAATATTAAAGAGAGAAGAAAGTAACCATATTTTCGCTATTAATTAATCGCGCCAAAGGCCGAAGGCGCCCGCGTCTAATTTGTTATTCTATGCCAAATTTTGTTCCGCGCCGAAGGCGTCCGTACCGAATTTGATGTTCCGTGTCAAAGTCGCTCGTGCCAAATTTGTTGTTCCGCACCGAACGCGTCCGTGCCGCTAACTATTTTTACGCTAATTTGTTTTTCTTTTAAATTTTAGCTGTGGAAATAATTTTTTGGGGAACAAATATTTCGCGAAGAAAGATCTTAACTGAACCGTGCCTGCGGGCACGAGTTATGACTAGTCTATTATGCATTTGATGAATATTTTGAATTTTGTTCTACGTGGCATAGGTTTGTTCTACGTGGACAAAGAAATGATGACTTGGACAAACAAAATTGATGACTAGGACAAGTGTATGTATTTTGGGGGGAAATTCTGTTAAGAAAACTCAAAATTTGATAACTCCAATGCAAACTCAAAATTTGAAAACTCAAATGAAAACTCAAATTTGGGGGGAAACAAAACTTGGGGAAAACAAATGATTGAAACAAAGTCCTGTCCGCTCTTCCCTCCACTCCCTCCGCCAAAAATGAAGCACAACCTCCTGCATTCAAAAGGCTTGATTTCTCAAAGTTTGGCTCATGGCGTGATGTTGGCTTTGAGAAAAAGAGGGGATGTTGGCTTGCCATTGCCATGCCATCCTACCACTTCCCATTGCCATACCATCCTACTAATGTTGGCTCAATCAAGCTGGATGAATAAATACCACCTGTTGCTACTGCTCAATCAAGTGTTGCTTTGAAGCAGGGGAGTTGGATGATGGGGAAGGAATTTACCTGTTGTTGCTGCTGCTGCTGTTGCCGAAAGTGTTGGACTGCTCCCTCTGCTGCCAGTGATTCTTGACTGCATGTTCTCCCTGGGAGAAGCCTGGCAATAAGTGCCCATTTGTTCCCGTAGGCCCTGTGTGCAGCCAACAGCCTCTCTAATTCCTCCTCACTGAAGGCTTTCCTGTTGATCCTGGGGTCCAGTTGGTTGAACCATCTCAGCCTGTCGCTCTTCCCTGTTCAAAAAAAACAACACCCACTACCCAAGTTAGGACAGAGATCAATAAAAAAGCCAACCTTTTCATTTTTCTATAGGATATCAAGGGGAGAAGAGAGAGATGATGTAAAAACCCGATCTTCCTTCAATCTTCTTAGTAATCAGATTCCAGTTCTGGGGGCCATTCTGAGAAACAAGCTCTCTGAGCTTAGCATCCTCAAAGGAATGCACACAAAATGTTTGTAAAAATGCTCAAAGGTAAGTTCTTTTTTTGATTTTATACATTTTGTTTTTGTGTGAATACATTCTGTTTTTTGATTCATACATTCTGTTTTTGATTTGATAAAATGTATGTTCTTTTTATTGAAATGCTCAAAGGTATCACATTGACATTTTGTTTGAGGTATGAAATCAGTAAAAGTATATTATACTAAATGCTAAGATGTATGTTTTTTTGTATCATGTTCAGGTCGCTGGTACGTGTATTAGGATAAATCAGGTTTTTATAGCAGCCTGAAGCCCCACAGATCTTATCCTTCATCATCGCTTCCCGCATGAACCTACGGTGGATATGGGTCACCGGGCTATGGAGGTTACGGCAGCTACAGGTAACTAGGCTTTTGAAGGCTGTATGATCGCTCATGATGGAATGCTCAAAGGTCCATGTTCAAAGGAATGCACACCAACTATTTGTAAAAATGCTCAAATGTAAGGTCTTTTTTGATTCGATGCATTCTGTTTTTGTGTAAATACATTCTGTTTTTGATTCATACATTCTGTTTTTGATTTGATGAAATGTAAGTTATTTTTTTGAAATGCTCAAAGGCATCACATTAACATTTTGTTTGAGGCATCAAATCAGTAAAAGTACATTATACTAAATGCTAAGATGTATATTTCTTTTTTGTATCATGTTCAGGTCGCTAGTGCATGTATTGGGAAAAATCAGGTTTTATTGTGTGGCATATCCTAGCAGCCTGGAGCCCCCTTTTATGATAGTATGTGCAATCTTGAATTTACATTTCAATTTATTAATTATACTATTATTTGTCTTTGCCCTTGAAG
This sequence comes from Scilla litardierei, assembly GCA_030789695.1. Classification (NCBI taxonomy): domain Eukaryota; kingdom Viridiplantae; phylum Streptophyta; class Magnoliopsida; order Asparagales; family Asparagaceae; genus Scilla; species Scilla litardierei. The sequence goes on from CM061133.1 coordinate 159,720,759, forward strand.
ACTAAATTATTACCAAGAAGATTTTTATAAAATTACATGTAGATGAGCCATAGTGATCAGCAACATGTTCATCCCACAATAAAGAGGAAACCCATCACCCATTGATTATGGATAGATTATTCGCTTACGTTACCTTTATTTTAGATGAAATATTTGTGCACGTTGTACTGTTTGTGCATATAAACTTTATGTAAGAAGATGTTGAAGTAGCATGACCCGTTTCCGTCTGTGTGGTTATACAGGCTGACCAAGAGCTTATGTATGCTTTATTGCATTACAGTCCACGCTATGAAGCAAATATAAGGTAACTTTCGCACGTTATTTGTGTGTATGTTTTACTGACATTTGGTACAAGTTGATTACACGTGTCTCCTTGGGTAAGATGTTATTTCATTTTCTACATCTAGGCATATTTATTTTTACTATTTTGAAAATGCTTCTTGACCAATATACATCGTATCAGTCCAAGATGAGAACATATGATATTTTACTTCCTCCAAGATAGTCATTTGATACATATCAATATCCCTTCAAATTGTTTCATATTGTACATATCGAATAGCACAGAATATTGATGACTATGATCCGGAACTAGGCTTAAAGAAAATTATTAGCTTCATTAAATAACCGAAAGAGTAGAAGCAACTTGAACCTCAGGCTTATTGGATCATTTTGCATCCATAGATATTAGAATGGTTGATATAAAAAATACAAAACGAGAGACCCAAGATGAGTTTCAAAGCGAAAAGTAACAGAATTCTGCACCCTTACAGGCAAATGGATTATTAACACTTTACAAAGATCCCTATAGTTCAAAGAATGAATAGGGCTGCATAAATTCCCTGCAATTTATATAACATTGATATACACTGAAAACTACATATTAAAACTGCAATTTATATAACGTTAATTTTCACAGTTTAGTTTCTCTTGATTTTCATAGTTTAGCAAACTACATATTAGAACCGAAAATTTTGACATACACTGAAAATTCACAGTTGGAATCAGTGAAAAACTTTTGACATACACTGAAAATTTATTCTTTTAATTATAGCAAACTACATATTAAGAACCGAAATTTCTCTGATGGCCGAGAATTTATTCTTTTAATTATTGCAAACTATATATTAAGCTAAAATTTTCAGTGTATGACAAAACTTTTAGTTAAAACAGGTCTTTCTTATAAGAAACTAAAATATTTAAAATCAAGGATTAATATTATCCTTTTAAATTTTCAGTGTAGGCTTTCAGGTCTTTCTTATGATAAATTTTCAGTGTATGATGACACACCAAGACCTACACCTAGATTCTACCAGGTGGTGTCACGATCGCCAGGCGTGGTATGGCCCCTAGGTGTCAATTCCGGGCTCTATCCGCAAGCGGACGGTGTCAAGTTGTAGTATAAAAGATATCGAATCCCACAGGGACGGTGATAGTGTATTTGGGTTCTCAGTTTACTTCTATTCTCGAAGTGAGATAGCTATCGGGTTGAGAGAATTGGTTGTTGTGTTGTTGTTGTTTTAATAATAAAAAGGACTAGGGTGTTAGGGATCACCGCTGAGATCGTCAGGGATCGACGTTGGAATAGAATCCTTACGTTGCATTAGGGTTAGGGGATTAATCTCCCAATTCGTACCACTCTCGTGGGTTAGAATTGCGAGGTATTTCGGTGGCTCTCGTTGACGCAATAGCAGTAGCCGTCAACGTAGCGATGTAGTTCGTTGGGGGATCCCCTAAGGCACGGGCCGGGCATGGTCACGAGCCTTGGTTAGATCCACCGATTTCCCTATTCGAATCCCAAGATACCCCTTAAGCACATCAATTCCACAGACCGTGGGCATGATCTCAGTACGGGGTATCTAGGGATTCGGTACGATCGACCGAAATACTCCTCTAAATTCCTAATTCAACATTGGGATCCAGATCTACGCTTCCCCCTAGGATCTTAGGGCTAACCCATCAACCCTAGAAAAGTCTACTCACTCATGACGTTATTGATGAACAAAAGACAATTTTTAAGAGAGAAAACATCATGGCAATTGATAGAATAAAGATTTAGAAACTTACAACGAATAATATATCTCAAGGCAAAACTCAGATTCCAAGAACGCGAGAAATAACAAATAAACTCCAATATCTTCGATCCAATAATCTTCGACAAAATTAATCTAGATCTAACAAAAATTATTCTCTAATCTCCGCTCCAAAAAGTATTCAACAAACTCCGAATGAATTCGCTCCCAATCGACGTCGCAGCTCCCAGACTTCACTCCCCCAAATCGCGCAACAGCCTCTCCCAAAATATTTCCAAAAAGGGCCTTAGCATCGTCGACCGAGTGGGTGACTCGGTCGAGCAGTGCATTGCTTGGTCGGTCACTCGGGCCGAGCACGACAGTAAAGCGAAATTCTCCAAAGTCTTCACTCTATCTGCATGGGCCGAGTCAGCTTTGCTCGGTCCGAGCAGAGCGCTGACTCGGTCGCTGGAGAATCTACTCGGGCCGTGCAAGGATGAGTCGGGTTTCAGAATGAAGGGCTGCTCGACCGAGCAGATGCACTGCTCGGTCTAAGCAATCCCCGTATCAGCCCCATTTTCCTTCTTTGCGTCTGCTCGATCGAGCAGCTGCTCTGCTCGATCGAGTCACATGGGCTCCTCTCCTCTGCAGCATCTGAAGCTCTTCTCCTCCCCTTGATCTCTCCTCCACTCCTCCCATGGCTCCCAAAACTCGGTAAACTCCTGTAGAGCTTCGCCAACGAGCTTACGGGCATGTCAGATGTGTCCATACCCCGATCAGGTCCCAAATCGGTCCAAAATCCCTGAAAACTCATAAAACACTACGAAACTCGAATATAATGTCAGAAATGCGATATCGTAGGAAAATATGGGATTTGGATGCGAAAATGACATGGAATGCGATGTCATGATGCTATGAAAAAGGGGTAAAATATGGACGCATCAAAATCCCCCAAGCTTACCTCTTACTCGTTCTCGAGGAAGACGAATACTAGGTACACCGGGAGGAAAACAAAAAGAAATAAGAAATAAAAAATAAGAAGAGAAGAGAGTGGAAGTGGATGGAGGGTGCTATGGATGTTCGGTCAGTTCTCAGGCCAAAGTAGTATATCACGATGCTCTGAATAGTAAAAATACATGCTAATGGCAATTTCAAGCTTTACAGATCATATGTATAGCATGTAATACAGAAAAAGATAGGGATCTACTAAAATAACGCCATCAACTCATATCAATCTCATGCAGTCCATAGAGTCTAGTATAAAGGAGTTGGCAGTGCACTTTTCAATCACAGATACACTTGGAGCATATATAAATCACACAGCATACAGTAGAGAATAGAAAGAGTCATGCTACTCAGTTATTCATTTCGAGTCATGAAAAATCTCCAAAAACTAAAGTGTTTCGTAAAGTTTAAGTATTATCAAATCTCCCCGTTATGCACTGTCTCCACTCTAATGTCACACTCACTCATGTGATCAGTTGGTTCACCCCCCAAGCTTAGCTTGAGGCATCACATCTAGGAATAGGATATGGAATTTTTCTTCTTCTTCCAGTATATGTTATAGCTTCTAATGAAAGGATACAAAACAATTATATTCCTTCATTTTCTTTCTTTTTCTTTTCTTTTTCACATATAAATATATACATTTTTTTCCTTTTCTCCCTTTTTTCTTTTTCTTTTTTTGTTCATTTCATTTCATTTAGAAGCTATACTTTTCTTTTTGAGTTTGGGAAGTGAGATGCTGTAAGGATAGCTGTGGGGGTGTAACCAACTGATATGTAGAGAACTATATAGATATGTAGAGAAGGAAAATAATAGATCTCTCGGTTCACTCATAAGAGGTGAACAACGGCTTAATAAGTTAATACTCTAACTAAACCCTTAAATAGCATGGATATTTTCATTCATCTAGATGAACACTGAAAAAGCATGTAGTAATAAGCACAATGAAAGCAAGCATGCCAACATAAGTGGATAAGATATAAAGCAGATGCTCCAAGTGTTCTACTGATGCGTGAACCTAGGTGCTTTACCCAACATAGCTCATACTAGATACTAATTCATGCATTTGATTTTCAATTCATTTCAAGCATTAAATCAGATAGATCAGCAAAATAATGTGCACACATATAGATAGTAGAACTGAAACTACCCTAATAGCATGTCAACAGATAGTAAGCATCGTGAATAACTACTAAGGCTATGAGAGGTATCATCATGCGGAACATCCTTAGCATAAGAAGAGAAAAAGGCGGAGAAAATAGGAAAATGAAGAAAAAGAGATGCATGCATGGTAAAAAAAGAAAATATGATACAGAATGAGAAAAAAGATAAGGACGTCGAAAAGTGGTGAAAAAATAAAATAAAAACTGAAATAGGGAAGAAAATGTAAAAGAAAAATGAAGAATAAAGCTGTAGCGCTCATCTCCTAAGCTAAAGCCAGTAGTGTCCTCACTGCTGAGAAAACGCTAGTAGGCGGGAGATGATGCTAAATAGGGTAGGGTGGGTGCTGGAATATAAAATAAAAATCTGTGCAAATAGAAGTAAAAACATGATATGATGTAAAGATGAAGAAAATATGATGCATGTGTGGGTCCTCCCCCAAGCTATATAAGATCAGGGCCCCGAACTGACAGATGGGCACAAAATGATATGAGGGAGGCAAAAATGGGTAGAGACAAAATCAAGCAGCGGCACCACCCTCTAGGGGTGGTGATGGGTCCCGCTGCGGTGGACCCGAGATGTGAGAGGATCTGGCTGGGGCTCGACAGGTGGGGCAGTGGGTAGAGCAGTGGTGGTGGTGGAAGGCTCAGCTGAAAATGACACTATGGCAGAAGTGGGATCTACTGTGACGACCGGCTCAGAGGTGAAAGAAGTAGGCTCAGCAGAAGCCTAGGAATGTGGAGCACTGAGTGGTGTGAGGGTGGTCACCGTGGCTGGACGAGGTGGTGGGGCGTGTGCTAAGATCACTGCCAGTGGACCACGGGTCCGAAGAAGGTCAATAATGGATGCCAGGTCCAAATCGACTCGTATTGGTCCGAAGTCCGTATGTCCCTTGCAGACGTATTCTTCATGTGCCATAATCTGTGGGATGCTATCGTCGTAGAAGCGCATGGTGTTTCCCTTGCATCGCACGTAGACTCCATCAGCAATGGGGACATTATCCAAGGCATCCATATTATGGTAGGCGCTTACAATAAAGGCCGAGAGCTCTTGCGTAGCTGGATCTTCTGTAGGGAACTCCACTGGACCATGGGCCCATACATCAGCTACCACACCATCCATTATATCAAATAGATGGGAGTCGTTCAATGGCTCCAACTGACGAGTTTCTCTCCAGCTGGCGTCAACAGGTAGGTCTTCAATAGCCTGGAGGAACATCACTTCCCCTTCGAAGTTTACGTGAATGTCACCCTCAAGGATACCTGCATCAGAAACATTGCTCATTATATAGTCCATGACCAATTGCTGATTAACATTACCTGGAACATATGTTCCTGATCCAATAACCCGAATTGCATCAATAAATTCCCCAGCTGCACATTCAACCATGGATTTGTCCATATGCGAGTCCTGAAGACCATGTAGATGATACGGAGAAAAGCCAAACTTATCTGAGTCACTGTCAGACTCACTGGTCCATTGTACTTGCATTAGCATCTCCATCTCGTCTGATTAGTCAAGAATAATCACTATCTGGAGGGAGATGTTAGTAGCAAGGCAACAATAAAAAGAGAATAAAAAGGGCGGGGAGGTGAGAAATGGAAAGATTTGCTAGCAAACTTCTCAAAGTAAAAATAAACTGTGATAACACTATTGCCGTCTCCAGCAACGACACCAAAAACTTGACGCACCTGAAACATACACCTAGATTGCACCCGGTGGTGTCACGATCGTCAGGCGTGGTATGGCCCCTAGATGTCAATTCCGGGCTCTATCCGCAAGCGGACGGTGTCAAGTTGTAGTATAAAAGATATCAAATCCCACATGGACGGTGATAGTGTATTTGGGTTCTCAGTTTACTTCTATATATCTCGAAGTGAGATAGCTATCGGGTTGAGAGAATTGGTTGTTGTGTTGTTGTTGTTTTAATAATAAAAAGGACTAGGGCGTTAGGGATCACCGATGAGATCGTTAGGGATCGACGTTGGAATAGAATCCTTACGTTGCATTAGGGTTAGGGGATTAATCTCCCAATTCGTACCACTCTCGTGGGTTAGAATTGCGAGGTATTTTGGTGGCTCTCATTGACGCAATAGCGGTAGCCGTCAACGTAGCGATATAGTTCGTCGAGGGTTCCCCTCAAGGCACGAGCCGGGCATGGTCACAAGACTTGGTTGGATCCATTGATTTCCCTATTCGAATCCCAATGATACCCCTTAAGCAAATCAATTCCACAGACCGTGGACATGATCTCAGTACGGGTTATCTAGGGATTCGATAGGATTAACTGAAATACTCCTCTAAATTCCTAATTCAACATAGGGATCCAGATCTACGTCTTCCCCCAGGATCTTAGGGCTAACTCATCAACCTTAGAAAATTTTACTCACTCATGATGTTATTAACGAACAAAAAGACAATTTTTAAGAGAGAAAACATCCTGGCAATTGATAGAATAAAGATTTAGAAACTTACAGCGAATAATAGATCTCAAGGAAAAACTCAGATTCCAAGAATGCGAGAAATAGAAAATAAACTCCAATATCTTCGATCCAATAATCTTCAACAAAATTAATCTAGATCTAACAAAAATTATTCTCTAATCTCCGCTCCAAAAAGTATTCAACAAACTCCGAATGAATTCGCTCCCAATCGACGTCGCAACTCCCAGACTTCACACCCCCAAAATCGCACAATAGCCGCTCCCAAAATATTTCCAAAAATGGCCTTGGCATCATTGACCGATTGGGTGACTCAGTCGAGAAGTGCATTGCTCGGTCGGTCGCTCAGGCCGAGCAGCTGTTCTGCTCGACCGAGGACGACAATAAATCGAAATTCTCCAAAGTCTTCACGCAGTTTGCACGGGGCAAGTCAGCTCTGCTCGGTCCGAGCAGAGCGCTGTCTCGGTCGCTGGAGAGTCTGCTTGGGCCGTGCAAGGATGAGTCGAGTTTCAGAATGAAGGGCTGCTCGACCGAGCAGATGCACTGCTCGGTCCGAGCAATCCCCGTATCAGCTCTATTTTTCTTCTTTGTGTCTGCTCGACCGAGCAGCTGCTCTGCTCGACCGAGCAGCTGCTCTGCTCGGTCGAGTCACCTGGACTCCTCTCCTCTGTAGCATCTGAAGATCTTCTCCTCCCCTTACTCTCTCCTCTACTCTTCCCATGGCTCCCAAAACTCGGCAAACTCATGTAGAGCTTCGCCAACGAGCTCACGGGCGTGTCAGATGTGTCTATACCACGATCGGGTCCCAAATCGCTCCAAAATCCCTGAAAACTCATAAAACACTACCAAACTCGAATATAACGTCAAAAATACGATATCGTAGGAAAATAAGGGATTTGGATGTGAAAATGGCATGGAATGCGATGTCATGATGCTATGAAAAAGGTGTAAAATATGGACACATCATATGACAAAACTTTTGACATGTAAGCAAGGATTAATATTATCTGTGTCATGTCTTTCTTGCTTCGCCTCTTTTTCTCTTGACTGGGAGCCATTTTTAATCCTGTTCATCTCTTCTGTGTCATAATTAAGTTAGTTTAGTTTTATTCAGTTTAATTTTTAAATTGCATCAGCTGATGGCAGAGAAGCTGATTATGTCATCCCAAACTAAGCCTCATCACTGAAAATTTCTTTAAGGATTAGTTTATCTGATGGCTGAGAATTTATCCTTTTAATTATTGCAAACTACATATTAAGCTAAAACTTTCAGTGTACGACAAAGATTTTAGTCAAAACAGGTCTTTCTTTTGAGAAACTAAAATCAAGAATTAATATTATCCTTTTAAAATCAAGGATTAATATTATCCGTTTAAATTTTCAGTGTAGGCTTTCAGATCTTTCTTATGATAAAGTTTCAGTGTATGACAAAACTTTTGAACTGTAAGCAAGGATTAATATTATTCGTGTCATGTCTTTCTTGCTTCGCCTCTTTTTCTCTTGACTGGGAGCCATTTTTAATCCTGTTCATCTCTTCTATGTCATGATTAAGTTAGTTTAGTTTCTTTCAGTTTAATTTTTAAATTGCATCAGCTGATGGCTGAGAAGCTGATTATGTAATCCCAAACTATGCCTCATCACTGAAAATTTCTTTAGGGATTAGTTTCTCTGATGGCTGATAATTTATCCTTTTAATTATTGCAAAGTACATATTATGTAATCCCAAACAAGCCATACATGACCTAGAGCTAAGCAAATGAGAAATGTGCATTGAATTTTGCTATGGTAGCATCCTGAAAAACCTTGAATATCTTTCCTCAACCAGATTATTCTTGCAAATTCTTCATTACTTTTTGGTGTCTGTTTTTTGCAGCTTTCTTATAGAAGAAATATTTTTTCATTCGAATTATGCAGATATAAGACTTCTCTTTTAATGAGCATGTCTACAGATTCGAAGGTATGTATCTTACTTTATTTCAATAATTTGAAACGATGCTTACCTGAAAGCAGTCCTGACAATTATTTAGTTTCCACTCAATTACTTTATGATCTTCCATGTCCATGTGCACATACTTTACAGTCATGTTTTTAGTTATTCATTGATTTGAGTTTTTCATTGATGTTAGTATCTGAATATTGCCATTTGAATGAAGCCATGAAAATTTGCAGCCATGAAGTTCTCCAAAAGTGAATTGGTTCATTTCCAGGAACCAAATTGATAATACACACATGCCGTTACAAATTACAATAGATGAAATACATTGTACCAAAACATGACGTGCTTGCTCCTACAAAGGGCTCATATTATTATGCATTGCATCAAATGGCAGCATGCATCTACTTTGCATTCTTTTGTATAAGTTTCACTATTCGAAATTTTCACTTCAACTGCAATTCAACTTCTTGATCATATGTATAAAAACAAAGTAGAAATTTTTTTAATATAAAAGTTATATAAATGTATACCAATGCACTTGGAGTGATATAGTAGACATCGAGTTATGCCATCGAAAAGTCAATTTGCATTATTATTTCCTCAAATTTAGTGGACTTTTCTTGGGATCAAATTTGACGTTTTTTGGAGAGAATCTTCAGCCGATTTTTGTGTTTGCAGGAACTTTTTAGGCCAACAACCGAGAAATGATGTCTGCGACTCGAGATATTAGAAAATAAAGGCTGTTGTGAAGGGAAAAGTAGGGAAATAGGTGTAGAGGGTTAAGAGCCCCCTACCCTTGTATTTATAGCTTTCAATAGTGGGTTGGATACCCAATTGGCCCAATGGGCCTATTCATAACACTTCTCCTTATCCAACCAACATTGAATAAGAGGTGGATTCTTCAGGATCCGAGTTAGGATAACTGCCTTGTTAAATAAAGAACAGTTAATCCATAACTTCCCCTGTTTTGGGGATGTGTCTAGGGGTGGATACTTCAGGATCCAGAGTCAACGAGGTTGCCTCGTCAAAACCTTGACTACGGAAAACCCTGTGGGAAAAAACCAGTAGCCAAGGGAAAAGAGTACAACTCTGCGGTTGACTCCTCCTCATCTGACCAAGCTTCAGGCTTGCAGATTTCCTATGAATCTATACATTAGTGTCCTATGTATCTATGAGTTCATAGTCCTCTCATCCTGACCCAGTTTACCTTTACTCACTCTCCTCATCCCAATCCTATATACAAGTTTCTCAAAGATACTAGTAGGCAGGGATTTGGTAAGCAAATCTGCCAAGTTATTACATGATTGGATCTTCTGTACCTCAATCTGCTTCTGCTTGTGAAGGTCGTGCGTCCAGAAGAACTTGGGGGAGATATGCTTCGTCTTGTCGCCTTTGATGTAGCCGTCCTGTAGCTGGGCTATACATGCTGCATTGTCTTCATGAAGTGGAGTAGGCGCAAGAACGCCGGTCATCAGGCCGGTGGAGGTGAGGATGTGCTGGATCACAGAGCGTAGCCAGAAACTTTCCTTGCTTGCTTCGAAGATCGCTAGGAGCTCTGAGTGAGTGGATGAGACGGTCGTCATGGTCTGCTTTACGGATCTCCAGGATATGGCTGTGCCGCCATAAGTAAACATGTATCCTGTCTGAGACTTCTCTGTATGAGGATCAGACATGTATCCTGCATCAGCATAACCAACTAAACCAGTTGATGCTCCTTTCATGTAGAATAGACCTAAGTCTATGGACCCTTGGAGGTAGCGCAGAAGATGCTTAACTCCAGCCCAGTGCCGCTGTGTAGGTGCAGCACTATATCTGGCTAGTAAGTTGACTGCAAATGCTATGTCAGGGCGAGTGCAGTTAGCCAGGTAAAGGAGTGCACCGATAGCACTTAGAAAAGGCACTTCAGGGCCTAGTGCTTCCTCCCCCTCTTCTAGCGGCCGGAAGGGGTCTTTATGTACATCCAATGATCTGACGACCATTGGAGTGCTGAGGGGGTGGCACTTATCCATCTGAAACTTTTTCAATAAGTTCGATGTGTAAGTTGACTGATGTAACAGGATCCAATCGTTAAGATGCTCTATTTGAAGACCTAAATAGAATTTTGACTTTCCGAGGTCTTTCATCTCGAAGGTTTCTGTCAAGCTTCTAGAAATCTCTGCGATCTCTTTAGGAGATCCGATGAGGTTCAAGTCGTCCACGTAGACGGCTATGATTACAAATCCTGTTGCCTTTGCTCTTATAAAGATGCAAGGAGAGACTGGGTCATTTGAGAATCCTTGTTTTGCAAGGAAGTCGCTCAGTTTGTTATACCACATCCTTCCAGATTGTTTTAGACCATATAATGATCTTTGCAGTTTCATTGAGTAGATGTCACGTTCTCTCTTTTTAGTGCTGCAGGCAAAGAATAACCGTCAGGCAATCTCATATAGATGTCTCGGTCTAGGTTGCCATATAGGTATGCAGTAACCACGTCCATGAGTTGCATATCTAAACCCTCTTAGGCTGTTAAGCCAATGAGGAATCAGAAGGTGATCGCGTCCATGACCGGGGAGTATGTGGCTTCAAAATCTACCCCTGGACGTTGGGTAAAACCCTGTGCTACAAGCCTTGCTTTGTAGCGAACGATCTCATTCTGTTCATTTCGTTTTCTAACAAATACCCATTTATAACCCACAGGTTTTACACCTTTTGGTGTCTGGACTATGGGTCAGAAGACCTTGCGTTTGGTGAGTGAATCCAACTCCACTCCTATTGCCGCTTTCCACTTTGGCCAATCATCTCTGCTTTGACATTCTGTCAGAGAGCGTGGTTCAATATCATCGTCGCAGTACGCGACGTTGATGGCAATATTACGCACAAATGTGTCATCTATGGTTGTGCTCTTTCTGTCCCAATACTCCCCAGTTCGTACATAGTGTATCGATACTTCATTTTCTCCCGGTTTTTCCTCTTCATGAGAGTTTGGGAGAGATGGGGTAGCAGGGCTTATAGTAGAATCCTGTGGTGGTATTTGTTTACCATTGCCAAGGGTCTTACTCTTTCGAGGGACTTGGTCCTTGGATCCCGGTGGTCGCCCTCTCTTTTTGAGAGGTCCAACCATTTCTGCTGCAGGCAGATTGCATCCATTTTGCGGTATGTCAATCCTAGCTGGAGTGTTAGCAGCAGGGACGTGTGATTTGACAATCTTCTGGTTGTCAGTAAATTTGTCCGGCAAGAGATGGACAGTGTTTTGGATGTGGAGAATCTTCAGGACCTCCTCCTCACACTGGCTTGTGGGCGGATCAAAGTGACATAATGTCTTTGTATCCCAAGTGATACATTCTGAAGCTTCGGGTTTCTTTGTCTGTGAGCCTAGTCTTGGAAACGATGTTTCATCGAATTCACAGTCTTCTAGACGTGCCTTGAAAACGTCTCCCGTAAGGGGTTCTAGGAATCTAATTATGGAGGGGGTGTCAAACCCAACATAAATGCCTAGACGACGTTGTGGACCCATCTTTGTCCTTTGTGGTGGTGCTATGGGGACGTATACTGCACAACCAAATATTCTCAAGTGTGAGACAATTGGTGGGGCTCCAAGTGCTAGTTGCATTGGAGAAGATGACTGACCTCCAGAAGGTCTTAATTTTATTAAAGATGCAGCATGCAAAATTGCATGACCCTACACATTCACTGGCATCTGGGATTGAAGTAATAATGGACGAGCAATCCATTGCAGTCTCTTAATTAGAGATTCTGCTAACCCATTTTGGGTGTGAACATGTGCTACGGGGTGTTCGACTTCAATTCCCTGAGCTTGGCAATAGTCTAGAAAGACTTGTAACGTAAACTCCCCCGCATTGTCCAGACGAAGTTTCTTTATCTGGTGGTCGGGGAAGTGGGCCCATAACTTGATTATCTGAGCTAAAAGCTTAGATAGTGCTAGGTTACGGGTGGACAATAGACACACATGTGACCACTTAGTAGATGCGTCTATCAGGACCATAAAGTACCTGAACGGACCACTTGATGGGTGTATCGGCCCATAAATGTCTCCGTGGATTCTTTCCAGAAAGCTAGGGGACTCCACGTCCACTTTCAGTGGAGAGGGTCTCGTGATCAGTTTACCCTTGTAACAGGGTGGACATGGGAATTTGCCTTTTTGAAGAATCATCAGGTTCTTCAGGTCTATACCCCTGGAGCTCTTTATGATGCGGTACATCATAATAGAGCTAGAGTGTCCCAGTCTACTGTGCCAGAGTTGGAATTCTGGTGTTTGGGGGCACTGCAGGTGCTCCGCCATGGATGTTTCTGGAGTTTGTATACTTGTTTGGTAGAGCCCCGATGGGAGTCCCTTGAAACGTTCCACAATGGTTTTTGAACCATTTGTAAGAGACGTTACAAGCAAGTATTCCCTTTTATCTTCTTCGACCGTCTCTAAGTGATATCCGTTTAAACGGATATCTTTAAAGCTTAGGAGATTTCGGATATATTTAGGGGAGTATAACGCATTTTTAAGTGTGATTTGTGTGTTACCGGGGAGCAATATAATTGCTTCCCCTGATCCTTCGATTATGTTTGCTGGTCATGAGATTGTTCTCAGTGGACCAGAATAGCTACTTATGCTCGTGAAGTAGTCTATGTTTTGAAGGATCGAGTGCGTCGATGCACTGTCCACTAGGCAGATTAATTCCATATCTAAAAAGAAAGACATTCAAGCAGTAAATGATATGAAAAGAAAAGATCTACTTTCATAAAAATAAATGCTCAAAATATTGTTTGACATGGAAATAAAACTAGATACGATGCATAAAAAGAAGATACATTGCTAGTACATAGAAATGGGCCAGAACTAGAGAGTGTCATCTCCCATGAACTCTTCAGGAGTCCATGAGGTCTCTGGCAACGCTGCGCTCTCGATCAGGTTTGTCTCAGCTCGAGGCTTGAGGCTTGCCTGGTAGAGGTCCTGGAGGTGTTTCGGTGTGCGGCAGATTCTGGACCAGTAGCCCGTCATTCCGCATTTGGAGCACTTATCCTCCCAGTCTTTCTTGGGAGTGACACCTTTGTTGGACGTCCTCTTTTGCTTCTTTTCCGCGAACTTCTGGTTCTGAGGAGGAGCTGGGGGAGTGGCCTTCTTCCGCTGCTTTTGTTCTTTCTATTTCTGGAATTTTACCTTTTTGTCCATCTTCTTCTTTTGGGAAGACTGGAAGTGTGCCTCTACATGAGGTGGCAGTGGAGCGGAGCCAGGAGGGCGCAGGTTGTGAGTGGCAACCAACAGGTCTCTGTTCTGTTCAGCCATAAGCAGGCATGAAAGCAGATCAGAGTACTTCGTGAACTTCCTCTCACGGTATTGTTGCATAAGGATCATCTCCTTCTCGTGGAAAGACGTGAACGTCTTTTCCAGCAACATTTTCTCCGTCATTGTTTCACCACACAACTTCAGGCGTGAGGTGAAACGGAAGAGTGCTAAGTTGTACTCCGCTACGGATTTGTAGTCCTGTACGCGGAGATGAGTCCACTCGTACTGCGCACGGGGGAGTATGACATCTCTCTGATGTCTGTACCTCTCCTCGAGTGCGTCCCACAGCTCGTAAGGGTCCTCTACAGTAAGGTACTCGTCCTTCAGGGTTGAGTCTAAATGTTTCCTGATATATATAATGGCTTTCGCCTTTAATATATCGGAAACTTCCTCTGTATGAGGTGCTTCCACTGAAGCATCCTTGTCTGCTGAGGTAGTACTTGTTGTTGCCTTCTCAGTCTTTGTGAGACTGAAACCATGAGAGCGCAGATGGAACTTCAGGTCTAACTGCCAACTCAGGTAGTTTGACCCATCGGCCTTCAGGACCGAAAAGTCGACATTCGCAAGTCTGGCCATTGAATGATCTAGCAATATAAAAAAATAGCATGCATCATTAAAACTGTTTTGAAATAGACATCCACGCATGTATTGCAAACATTTTTCATAGCATGGATCTTATTAAAGTAAATTTAACATACATGCTATTTACGGTTTCATAATGTGAATAATTAACAAAGGTTAACATTCACGCATGCTATTTGGCAGTTTCATTGTAACATTAAACATGGTATTAAAATAATTAACATCCACGCAATTAATGCATAAGCAATGAAAAAGAAAATGACTTAGGACTATAGGGATCAGCCAGCCGACACCGAAATAAAAAGAAGTACAGTCCGAAGTTACATCAAAAATTGCATGAAAGAATAAAATACAACTCGAGAACTTCAGAGAGAAGACCCTATCTTCATTGTGCGTACGCCTTCAGCTCCTTTTTGGTGTCCTTCGGTCTTCTTTTTACATTTATATCCTCACTTACAAATTTCTCTCAAAAAAAAGAAAAATTGCAGGAAATTAAAAAGTGTCGGAAACCTGGCTGATCCCTAAAAACATAGCCTAAATTTGCACATCCACGCAGATAATATATTGACAACATACAACCACGCAGATAATCAATCACAGGCATGTAAAGATTATTTTAAATAATCTAAATTGTGTGTGACGTGCTAAAAATTTATTTTGAAAAATTTTTACCTTTGATCCATATTTTAATGTTTTGTTTACCGCTTTAAAACCCTTTAAAGTTTCTTTTAATTATTTTGGGCTTTTTAGGGCCAAAAATAAAAGAAGAAAAATTATTTATGTAAATGGGCTAATTTTCTGGCTTTTTGGGCCATGAAAACAACCCATCAGGGTTAATTGGGCCTCCCCCGAAAAATTGGCCCGTTAAGGGCTAGGGTTTCCGAAAAACCCTAAGGGGGCCAGCGGGGCGCAGCTGTCGTGACGGCTGGCAGTGGCCGCCGTGGCAGCGGGGCCGCGGCCGCCGTGACGGCGGGGCCGCGGCAGTTGGCCGCGGCAGCGAGGCTGCCGCGGCCTGAGGCCGCGGCTTCAGGCCGCGGCGTTTTTCCGTCGGCGGCACTTGTAGGGTGCCGCCGTTTAGCCCTTCGGGCGTGCGGGGTATGGATCAAGGTTTGGGGGGGTAAAAAAAACAGATTTTTCGAGAATTTAGATCGCCAAAAAACATATTTTTATTGTTTTTAGACATGCGGATCTAAATAAAATTGTGATTTTTACCGAGTTTTAAACTTTTTGATCCTAAAACATGCAGATCTAACGTGAAAACCAAGTTTAGATCTAAAAGTTTTGATTTTTACCTCTAGATTCGACAAGGGAATCTAGTCGATGGTTGGTGAAGGACGCCCTTTTCGCTCCCCGTTGAGAAGATTACGATCTTCTTGAATCTGAGCGATTGATGGATCTCCTTCCCCGCGAGCCGCCGTTTCCTCCAACGAGCGTGATCGTGTTGATAACGTGTTGTGAAGGGAAAAGTAGGGAAATAGGTGTAGAGGGTTAAGAGCCCCCTACCCTTGTATTTATAGCTTTCAATAGTGGGTTGGATACCCAATTGGCCCAATGGGCCTATTCATAACAAAGGCTGTAATTTAGGACACTCCAGACAATTGCTTGTTGCCACCAACTGTTTTTATAGATATTAGATTACTCAAGTTACATGCAATCCATCAAAAAACTTGGACTGGATTTAACGCACACATAATTACACATGAGTTCAAATTCAGATTACATAAAATAGTACAATAAAATATCTATTGAGCATTACCCCCAACTTCTTTTTAAAGATTTTTTTTGAAAATAACTCATATCATTGACTGAATATATTCTAATAAAAATATTAAAAAGTGAAGAAAGTAACCCTATTTTCGCTATTAATTAATCACGCAGAAGTTGTTATTCTACGTCGAATTTGTTGTTCTGTGCCGAAGGCGCCCACACTGAATTTGATGTTCCATGTCGAAGTCGCCCATGCCGAATTTGTTGTTCCGCGTCGAAGGTGCCCGTGCCGCTAAATATTTTTATGCTACTTTGTTGTTCTTTTAAATTTTGGCTGCAGAAATAATTTTTTGGAGAACAAAGATTTCACGGGGGAAAATATTAACTGAACCGTGCCCGCGGGCACGGGTTATGACTAGTCTATATTATATTTGACAACTATTTTTGAATTCTAGCTAGGGGTGACTAGGACAAGATAAAGAGTGGATGTGGTTAGGAAAACAAATAATCTTGGGGAATGGAAGATTGAGATTTAATTCAAAGAATTTGGGGAACTTGAAATCTCTCTTGATCTCTCATCAAAAAGGAGGCCGGTCCCCCCTCATGGAAAACATTGCAAGCACTTCCCCCAAGAGAGAGAGAGAGAGAGAGAGAGAGAGAGAGAGAGAGAGAGAGAGGCAGATAAATGATTAAAGTTAATGTGTGTTTAAATTCTACATTTATTTGCTTTCCTAATGATTTTGCAGCGGATCAAACGATACTTGTGTGCACAAATTCAAAGGGGAGGCAGCGAAAAAAGTAATTAGTGTAAAATCAAAAGCAAAACTGGAGATTAAAGTTTAGCAAAAGTTGAAGGCATTAATTGAAGAGAGGTATTGAGGGTGAAAAAAAGAATTAGTGGCAGATTTTTTCCCACCGCACCGAGGCCCGAAGCATCACACGGAGAACGAGTACACCAACCGGTAGAGCACAGCTTCCAATGCAAATTTTGCAGCGGGGGTACTAGAATAAATCAAAATTTCCATTTCACTTTTTAACCACACACCTTACACACACACCCACACTTATGCACTTCCCCCTTTCATCTTCGTGCCCGTCCACAATCACTACATTTGCGCAGAATACCGCCACTTTCCCTTTTTTGCTAGAAAAACCCTCCAATTTCCCTTTTACCCCCACACCCTACACACATGACTCTTCTCAAAAGATATGAGCACTACTCTCAAGTATAGGAGATCGAACAAGTAATAAAGTCATAGTGAGTCCAGGGTCGAATCCACGGGTCAACTGACCAGCAAAACCACATATTTCAGCTTAGAAAGAGTACTAATTTGATGAGAAAATTACCACTTTTCAAAGATAAGGGAGTTGTATCAAAATTTTTAAGTACTAAAAAGTGATCCTAAAATAACTATGGGAAAGTCAATTCTAGGGTATCAATATGAAGGGTATGTGTCCGCTGTGATTTCGTTAGGGTGTTTGCAATCAATGATTATTAATATATTTTCTATAACTCAACGTTTCACCCCTGCA
The DNA here is from genome assembly GCA_030789695.1 of Scilla litardierei. Classification (NCBI taxonomy): domain Eukaryota; kingdom Viridiplantae; phylum Streptophyta; class Magnoliopsida; order Asparagales; family Asparagaceae; genus Scilla; species Scilla litardierei. Next base: position 159,738,411 of record CM061133.1, read on the forward strand.
TGGGTATGCGAATGTCGGAAAATATAACGATTAAGATCATAAAATAATTCCATATGTAATCAAATGAATTATTAGTTTCATGAAGATTTAGAGCTTGGGTGCTCGCAAGGGTCACGATATGTCCGCAAAGATCATATCACAAATAAGCCCGCAAAGTACATATTTGATTTAAGCATGTCAACAATGATCACACTCAAATAGTATATGTAGAAATCAATAAAACAGTTGATGAGACCTGAAAATAGGGTGAAAAGACTTTAATAACAGCGAGTACATAAACCTAACTACGTCACAACCAACACATAAGAGAATTAGCCAAGCATTGGGAGAAAAGACTCAATATTTATTAATAAAAACATCATCTATAGTCTCTAATACAAGAATCTAATTCAATACAATAAGAAAGTTGCGATTTTTATCACCAAAGCCTTCAATTGAGCTATAAAACCCTTCTTTTTTATTACTGCCGAATTTTTCTATTGCTGAAACCACCTTCCTGACGTGCACCTTGGAAATACGCAAATTTTGAGTATTTATGCGATTTGTTTGGATGTCGTTTGATGTCCCAAATGTCCTCAAAACCGTATATATATAGGCGAATGATTCCTATTGGGTTTAGGACTCGAACGGGTCAAAACCTGCTCAAAACCTGTGCCCAGACCTGCTTCTGTGCATACTGACGTCGTCATGATGTCATAAATGCCTTTTAATGGTATTTTGCATTCAAAAATTCATAGTAATTAGCACAGATCTCAGAAACATACAAATAAATAGCCGTTGGAATCGTGAAACTGAGATCTACACATGAAAAATACTACAGGATAGAAATACTTAATAAAATAGCATTTTGTGCATAGAATAAGTAATTCCTCTAATAATTTTAAATAATCTTAATACGATTGTATTAGAGACCAAATACGCATCAAATACACATAAAATAACACTAAATGAGGGGTTAATTATGCAATATTTACATCGAATTACACACCCCCAACTAGCGATTTGCTAGTCCCTAGGAGAAAAAGCAATTAAGTCGGATGATTAATAAAATATTAAATTCTTTCAATCGTTTGTGGCATGGCTCAATAATACGCTTTCCAATATGCTTTTGACCATCAATATACGCAATCCATGAAGAAGATCAATCACATGATTTTTTTCTCTAATTTTATTTTGAATAAATAACTTACAAGCATCGTTTTGCGTAAGCTAAAGTGTAACATAACGTCATATCATAAATTTCTTATTTCCAAGGATTTGGCATCTCATAAAGATCGTTCAAATCATGGGCATTGAAGTTGCTTAGTTTATTCACCATTTTTTTATTTTTTATTTTTCTTTCTTTTTTGACGACTGAGAATGACCTATGTAACGAGCTTTCAGTTAATGATTCCTAGGCCAGACGACCTTCGGGCATTAGGCTTAGAAGAGCCCCTCGAACTTAATAACTCGAATCATCAAGGTTTTTATTATCTTTTTTCGAATGCACTCACCATTCATCCATCTTTTGACGCGAATCTCCAATGCTTATTGAGGTACGAAGACTCGGCTAATTAATAAACTCAAGGGAATGGTGCATTTTTTTCTCATTTTTTCTTTTTAAGTTTTTTTCGTAAGCAACTCAACACCCATTCATCGAACCAAATTAAAATCAGCATGAATGACTACCAAATTGCCCTTCAATTCGAAAACTAATCCAATCAATCTTGTCCACTTTAACTTATGAATCACAATTAACTTGCATGAAATAAATTCAAACTATTTCGAGATATTAATCATAACAATTGAACATTTTCAGAAACGACATAGTAATGATTAATTCTGTGAAGGAAAAATAATTAATTCAAGCCATAAACAATTTTTAGAATTCACTCAATGCATAATCATCCAATAAAATGATATGTGAAGGAGTTTTAATTGATGAGAATTGGTGACCGATTCTTTTTCTCTCATTTTATTAAAAAAAAACTAAGATCTCATACTCCCCCCAACTAAAGATGGACATTGTGTAACGGTCGCTTTCTGACCTTATGTATTTCTGAGTGTACGTATGTTTTTCGTACACGTATTTTATTTAACTCTTTCTTGGATTCGGACTTTGCGATGTGATATGCCGTTGTGACCGTAAGGAAGAGTAGTTATTTGTGGGATATTTAGTGAACGTCATTTCACAGGTCGTTCTCCCACAAATCGGGTTTGATTGTAGGGTCGTCGTAGCTTTAGACTTAGTCACCGGATCTATTTATTTTTAGTTCGTTCATCATGGACCAAATACGCGATTGACCACCGTATCCCCGAGCCTCTCTTCGTCATGGTCGTCTCGATATTTTTTCATAATTTTCTAACACTCCTAGCCTACCCAAATCGCTAATCAAAACCCAAGCCCATTAACTCCAAATCAATTTCAAAATTCTGTTGCTAATCAAATCTTGGGAAGATTTGTACGTATCATGAGATATTATTCAGCCACTACTCTCACCCAACTTTTTTCCACTTCGTACCCCCCTCACTCACCCTCTCTCCTAGTTACCCCTTAGTTATACCCCACTTAAAAGTGTCTTTAGCAAATATCATCTTCAAAACCAACCAACCCAGGCCGAACTGAAATAACCCACGCATCTCAACCCTAGCCACCCCTTGCTTCTCCTCCGGCCGTCGACGACTGCCCCCAGCCCCCCACCGTCGACCACCACCCTCTCCTCCTCCATCTCCCCCTCTCCAAAGCTCTCAAAACCGCACCCTACAAGCCCTTGGCCGACTTTTTGTGCAGCAGAACCCACCGCCGGAAAACCCCATGCCCGTCGGCCGTCTGCCACCGTCGCCGACGACCACCACCCCCATTCATCTCCCCTTTGACCCCCCCACCATCTGCAATTCCCCTTACGCTCTTCCCTCACCTATAGCTCCTCGAAAGCCCGTTGAAACAAGCCCTATTGGTTGTTTTTCACAGATCTGTGCGCTGATCTTCAACACCATCGCACAGCCACCTTCGACCACTTCCGGCAACTACTCCACAACCGTTGGATTCCTCTTGAAGTCCATTAGCTACTGCAATTTTTCTTTGACTCTTTTCATCGCTAGTTTTCCACTGAGATGCACGACAACGACCGTTGCATGAATCTGTCCTCTTCGACTTCTCACGGCCACCCACCGCCGTACGCTCACATCGTCAACCACCCACTGGGCTGAGTGACTCCCACTGACTACTTCAATCACCAGTAGCCCCCTTGGACCCTCAGAGTTCATGTGCATCGCCGTACTTACGTGTTTTCACCCGACGTCGCTGTCGTCGTGAAGATCCATTGCGCTACTCGCAATGGGAGAGAGATCGCTGCTTGCTTGCTGTTTTCGTTCCACCACCTCGCTGTTCAGAGGTGTCTTGCTATGTTACCCATGGTTGAGATGTTGTAGACGACGCCGATCCATCGTCGTTCAGACCCGACATCCGCTTTTTGAACGACGTCAAAAGGTTAGTCCTCTAACGCGTAGTAAGAACCCCACCGTAGCAAAACAAAAAATTAAATCTAAAAATCGTCAAAAATAACTAAATTTCATTTCCAAACCTCTAAAATGTTCCAAATATTAGACATCGACGAGGGACTGAATTTCTGTGCACATAGGATAGATCGTCGATTAGGCGGAACTGAAATGAAAACGTGACTTTGACTGCTAGGATAGCCCCGTTGAACCTAGAAATGAACTCTAATAGGAATGATGAAAATGTGTCCTCACACCGCCGTTGACCCCTTTCAGACGGACCCTCGCTGACGCGCCACTTCGACGGAACGCTCTGGACAGACGACGCTCTCGCCACTGCAGGCAAGTGTTTACACTTGTACTCGTACGGCCACGTTTAGGCCATCTCCTTCTTAGAATGTTAAAGTACGACTAAAGAGAACCGGACGTGAAATGATAGTTTCCGGGACCCCTTGACAACTTAGACTTGACAACGAAGTCTAAGCACAACAACAACAACAACTGACACCTTAGGGTTTTCTTGTGCGTGCGTGCGTGTGGACCCCCTAGAAGAACATTTCCTTACTTGTCATGTCGTGTCCTATTACAAAAGCCTTTGGGCATTTCGGATGCTCTCCACTCGAGAGTGATCCATGTTATACAAAAAGCCTCCGGGCGTTTTGGATGCTCTCCACGCGAGAGTGATCCCTGTTATACAAAAAGCCTCCGGGCATTTCGTGTGCTCTCCACGCGAGAGTGATCCCTGTTATACAAAAAGCCTCCGGGCATTTCGGATGCTATCCAAGCGAGAGTGATCCCTGTTACACAAAAAGCCTACAGGCATTTCGGATGCTCTCCTAGCGAGAGTGATCCCTGTATCGTCTTGTCTTGAGCACTTGGGTTGGGGTAGGGTTGAGCGGTCGCACGGGAAGAGGCTATGGCCGCTCTCAAACCGTAAGGCGTTGTCACGCCCCGCTTCCCAAAAATATGGAGGCGAAGCGTGAGAAGGTCCGCTCAGACTTGAAGCTGCAAGGCTGCAAGTCCGATAAGCGTCAATCAAATTTAAAACTGCAGGTCCTTGCAATGCGAACGAAACAAAGATAATAATAATGAAATGATACAAAATAGATATCTCAGAATATCCATAAAATAAGTTTCAACATCACCGAAAAAGCCACCAGGCTGAAATAAAAGAGAGTCTAAAGGCCCACACATGGCCAACAAAAGTACAGCGTATAAAACAAAGGTGCCACGCACCGGCAACTAACAGAAAACCTAAAACAAAAGGAGAACTCAGCATGGTCACAAAGAAAGGTTACCGGTGTCCGCAAAACTCCTCTTGGACAAACTTGTGCTCAGGCTCCGCGTCAGCAAAACATCACGTACACATCGACGGTCTCCGGCTCAGGGTCTAACATGTGACACCCAAAAGAGCAAGGGGCACATGTCAGCAAGTCTACAAGAGACTTGTGCAAGGAAACTGAAAGTAGGTAAAGCAACCTAGCAGTTCTAGCATGAATGCAATGACATGGCAGTTAAGGTATGAGTGCAACAAGTAAAGTAAAGTAAAGTACGAGCATGGTATTACAACATGGCATGGATGACAAGTTATACAAGTAACACTCACTAGTACAAGACAAGTAAAGTAAGCACCTCGTGCACAGAGATTCCGCCTTCTGGCTAGAGTGGCTGATCGGGCCACTCCTAAGCTCAGGTGACCGTTTATCCCTACCCCTCCACGTGTATCGGGCATTGGCTTTTGACCAACACATGAGGCCCGCTTCTGGATCACGAGCCAGGAAGTGTTTTAACATGATGGCCTAGGGGTGCACCTAGCCGGAAACACGGAAACACGGATTGTACAAGTATTTTGTAGCGTGTGCTACGATGCAACAATCAATTTGGATGACATGTAAGATGCAATGCATGTCAGTTAAAAGTGCGTACAGGTAAGGAAATTAAACGTGACAGTTTAGTATGCATGAACAACAAGTTTAAAGGGTTGGATCTAGCTTCGTTGTCAAGCTAGATCAATTAGGTGACGGATCTAGTTTCGTTGTCAAACTAGATCAAGTAGGCGCCTAGCCAGCTATCATTTCACTGACTAGTCTCTTTTACGCTAGGAACAAGGAAGTGGCCTAAAAACATGGCCCTACACAAGAGTTGGCAAGTTTCACTTGCCTGCAAGTACGACGTCTGAGCACACCGTCCAATGAGAGTCCAAGAATCACAATTATCCTACGTGCACAAGTCCACCGGCCTAAAGTCCATATTATTAATCTTGATTAGTGAATTTAAAACATTTAAAACATTTTAAAATACTAATTTTAGTCTTGATTAGCATGCAATTGGGTTGGGGGTCCTAGGGGTGCAAAGCGTTACCTCAACACGACGCGAAAGCTACACTGGCGTCGGGTAGCGACGCTAGGGGTTGGAGTAAGAGAACGCGCTCCAAGTCCTGATTCCAAATTAGTTTCCTCGCTGGAATGTTCAGAGCATCAACCGGAGCAACGGTTCCAGATTCCAAAGCTAGCACGTGCGACGACGGGCTACGACGTGTCGCAACGTCGTACGCGGCAAATCGTCGGAGAGAAAGCATCTAGGTGGGGCCCACAGTAGTCCTAGGGTCCTATGGGGGACCCACAATACTTCTGGAGAACTTGGGGGGCCTACGGTGGCAAGTGGTGCGACGAGTGCGGGGTTGCGACGTTTGCTCTCGGTCGGACACAGCCAAATGCGGGGAGCTCTCTCGGTCAGACACGCTTGGTGCGGGGTTTGCAGCGCAGCTGCTGCAGCGGTGCGGGCGGAGGCTTGGTGCGGAGGAAATCGTCGGTCGGTGCAGAAGATCAGACCGGTCGGTGCGGGCGACAGGGCGTTGCAACGTTTGCAACGTTGCAATGGAGCGGGCTTCGGTCGGTGCGGGCGGGCGCCTCGGTCAGGCACGGTGCGGAGCGGGTGAACGGGAGCGGGAGATGGAGCGGGGCGATGCGGGGCTGCCTCTCGGTCAGACCGAGAGGATCTCTCGGTCGGTGCGGGTCGGTGCGGAGCGGGGGTTGCAGCGGGATGCGGAGTGGGCGTGAGCGGGGGCGGCTGTCGGTCAGTGCGGGGGATTTGGGCGGTTTGGCTCGGTCGGAGCGGCTGATGTTTGTCGCAACGTTGCGACGATTCGTCGCAACGTCAAATTTGGGTTTTGGAAGCGGCTAGGGTTATTTTCTTGCGAAAATAGGTCTTCCTAAAGGTTGTTTATATAGTGTAGATGGGTTGACTAGGTCTAGGGCTAATCCTAATGGGATTAGGAGTTTAAAATAATTTAAAATTTAAATCTCACCAACTCCAACTCACCCAAGGCTTAGGTGGGGTCCAAATGAGCTGGAAATTGGCTCAAAAATTATTTAAAACGTTTTAAACTCAAATAAATTTTCTTTGGCCGAAATATATATAAAAATTAATTATTAAAAATATTATAAACATTGTTAAAAATATAAAAGTGGTCAAACGAACTCCAAAAATTGTAAAATAAATATCGGGGTGATTGTGATGATGAAAGTGAGCTAACTAAGAAGACGGATCTCAATTTTGATGTCGGACGACGAAACTAAAAATAGAAACGTCTCCCGTCAAAAGTGAAAATCGCCACGTCTCATCGAATAAGATTAAATTGTGGGAAAACGACTCGAGAAACGTCGTTCTAAAATAGTGCCACTATTTAATACTCTCAGAGACGTTCGCAATGGCATATCACAACGAAGTGTTCACAACAAACAAAGTCTAAAACAAACACGTGCACGGCCAAAAGCACGTGCACGAACAACGTACAACGAAAAGTGGTCGTTACAGGCGTGAACCCTTCGAGTCTCACTTGTACTGTCTTATCTTGTCTTGTCCCGTCTAGGTTAGTCCCGTTGTCGATAGCATACGCTACGCTACTGTCTGTCCCGTTTACTTTCCAATACCATTTTACCTTCTGTCATGTCATAACCCCTGCATGTTATTCAACCAGTAAAATGTTGCTCTTAATCATATTACACTTGCAGTAGAGTCTAACTCTTTCTTGTAGACTTTACCAGACGTACAGTTCCTTTTCTCTTGGGTGCTGTACGTCAGGTGTTGAGCCGGAGTACGTTGACGAGCCAGACTTACACGAGTATGTGGAGCCAGAGGATGTCGACCCGGAGTACGTGCCTGAGGAGGACCAGAGCTAGAGGTTCCTTACTGTTGCTGATTCAGAGTTTTACTGCTTATTAGTTGGGTGTGTAGCACCGTTTACTTTTCTGTCTAGGTTGGGTGCTTGCACCAGTAGTTTCTTTCAGCTGTTTATAGCCGTGTTGGCTTTTGTTTAGAATCTCCGTACTTTCTGAATATATGTTTGAATAAAATGAATGCATTTCTTTTTAGTACTTTTGTTGTTCCGTACTTTTCTGCAGGGACCTGTTCCTTCGTCTTGGGGTACCACACAGACGCTTATTGGGTCCGAGCCTCACAGCTCCGGCCCAAGCGGGCCTTAGTCACGCTTCGCCTCCGTAGTTTTGGGAAGCCGGGCGTGACATATTGTCCTCAATGTCGAACTTGATATGAGTTTATTCAAAAGCAAACATCCTAAAAAGCATATAAAAATCTAAGCTAATGGAAAGAACACACCGTGGTCAAATGGTGGATCGCATATCTTTAATGGTGGAGGAAGTTGTTCTATCTGCCCCTTGCGCTCCTCGACGAGTAATCTTCCTCCACTAGATAAATTGGACCCCAGCAACGTAACTCCCAGTATCTCTATAAAGTTTTCACATTGACGCGTGTTCATATTTCACCTTTTGCACACGCTCTTTATCGTGTTTTCATATGCATTTCATCTCATTCCATGTTGTATATATCACATATTTGTTCATATTGACTATTGGGTGTATAGCTTGTATTTAAGGTAAATATCGGCATTTCGGCGTCTTCTGGAGTTAGCCTTTCATGTCGGGACCAAAGCGCGTGTTTACGGCAAAGATCCGATGGCCAAAGAGAAGGATTTGAAGTTTTGGAGCTTCAACCGATCGGGTGTAGAGACTCACCCGATCGGGTCATGCACCTATATCCGACCCGGACAGAAGCTAAAGTGAAGAACAGCTCACCCGATCGGTTCAGTGATCGGGTGAACCCGTCAGTGCTCTCTGTTATGCGTGCCAAAGCCACCCGATCGGTTGACTTCCCAATCGATCGGGTCATCTCCCTGGTCATTTTGGGGAAGAACTCACCCGACCGGTTGACATTTCAGCCAATCGGGTGGCCTTTTCTTCCCCTTTCGTGCACTGCTGCTCATTCATTGAAGACCTGCTATCATTCCAATGGGAGTTTGGGTAATCTCTTATTTTTATACGTTAGCATCGTCGTTAGCTTTCGAACGATCGGTTGCATGCCCAAATCTGATTTTTCTACATTTTTCTGGAATTTTTTGAGCGCAGCTGGGTGCTGAAATTGGCAGCTGTCTGGAATTGAACTTCAACCAATCGTTGGGAGTCCAACCGATCGGTTCTTGTCAATTTCAGAAGCTGTGCATCTCTGTTTATTTCCACCCGATCGGGTGAACTTCCACCGATCGGGTGGGCCTGTTTTAGCAGTTTTAGTGGGTTTTTGGACCCGAACTGTTAAGGGTTTGTGGGAGCTTATATATATGGGATTGTGCACGACTTGTAAGCTAGTTCTTCCCTATTTTTTCAGTAGCTTTTGCCCCTTTCATGGGAGCTTTATATTAGGTTAGATTAGGTTTCTATTTGAATAAGTCTTGTAAAGGATGGGTGATTCAATTGCAAGATAAGTATCTTTTCTCTCATTTTCATTGTTTTGTGTTATTTTCATTGTGCTTGATGATGAATGTTTGTTTGGATTTATTGATTGCTATCATGTTCTTCATCATTGAGTAGTTCTTGATGAACCCTAATATGGGTTAGAGTAGGATTGATGCTTGGAATTTACATTTGACTTGATTGCATGATATGTGTTCGACGGAATGTGTCAATGGGGATTTCTAGCAATCTGAGTCCAATTCGTACGACAACACACTAGATGTGTTGGGGATGGGGTCCAGTGTCTTGTCCAGTCAAGATCCGCTTTGATGTAGTGCTAGAAATCACATTCGACCTATTTGGCCATTAGGGTTACGCGGGGGCGATTTATTGTCTTTGGCGGGAGAAAGACCGCCTCTGACCGTCGGGCCAAGGGAAAATAAAACTGATGTTTGATCCCCTAGCCACAGCTCATGCCCCTAGCGTTGACATGGAGTCCTCACGCATGGGAACGGCTTGGACGAAATGTTGGGAGTTATCATTGTGGCCTTAATGCTCTCGGTTGCGGTCGGTGTTAATGGACATGTGAATGCCCACCGTCCGAAAATGGGTAGACCTAGCGCATCATCTTGGGCATCGACTGGAAATCGGGTCCATGAGGCACTAGGTACCACCTTTTTGGGCAATGTCTCACCCTGGGTCAAGTTAAATGCCAAGTGTCATGGGTGCTCTAGCCAGTGTTAGCGGGGAATCATTTGTTGTTGTTTTATTTCTTTCTTTTATTTCTTCACTACACACCTTTATTATCCGCGTAGCTCTCACACGACCTAGGCGAGGCTGGTAGCCATTCAAGCCATCCACCTCCATGTGTTCGATAAACCCGCACCCTACACTAACCGTGCACTTGCGGTAAAATGACACCGCGCCCAAACCGTAAACGTGGCACCGGTCAAGTTTTTGATGCCGTTGCCGGGGAGGCGTTCAGTTTGATATTAGCTTAGCTTGGTTCGTTAGACTGCGCATAAAAAAACAAATACATTAACCGAGAAATTTTTTTCCCCACCATTTATTATATTTTTGTTATTCTCTTGTACTATTGACGCTCCTCACTAGTTTTCTTATTTTTGTTGTCCAGGTATCTTTGCTATCACCATGTGGAGACCAAATTTCGATGCTTAGATGGGAGGCTATGATCCTTATTCGTTTGTAGTTTGTGAGATTTGTGGGATGGCAGGGCACGTGCATAATGATTGCTCATTTACGCCTGAGAGCCTCATTCTAAACCAAGGCCAAACATTTTCCCACAACCTTTGCCCAAACACCTCCCATCCATTTCCTCAACCTTATATCCCTCCACCAACACAAGAAAAATCATGCCTTGAGTCTGTTGTGATCTGTATCCCCGGATTTGGTTTTGGATGATGAGCAAACATAAATAATGTATACTAACTTATTTGTGAGCGCAGTTATGGAGATCGTCGCCAAAATACCACGTTCATCAAAAGCGACTTCTCAAGACTTCTCAATACGCGTGATCGTGTGCCTGGAGCTTCATTGAAGCTCAAGGAGCAATATTGAAGTCAAGAGGAATGAAGATTGAAGCTTTGAAGACGGCTCGTAAGGTTGATTTTTATAGTCTTCTAGCTTCATAGATTAGAATGTTAAGCCTTGAGTAGGACTTACTTTATAATCTTCATTTCGCTCATATCTTAGAGCTAGGATTATCATAGAAGCCATTAGAAACTTTCCCGAAGCCTATCGCTTCTTCCCTTGGCTTCTTGTGCATGTTAGTTGGTTCAAGAAGAGTCACCAACCGACTAGATGACGATCTAGTCGGTCGGCAACTCTACATGAACCGACTAGTTTGCCTTCTCTATATTCAGCTCTTTCCCTGTCTACAGTTAGTCGGTCAAAGAAGAGTAACCGACCGACTAGATGACGATCTAGTCGGTCAGGAGTCCTTCTCAGACCGACTAGTTGTGTACAGTCATTTTCAGCCTGAGCTACTGTTTCGAGTTAGTCGGTCAAAGAACGTTTACCGACCGACTAGTTGAGAAACTAGTCGGTCAGCATTTGTTCTTAAACCGACTAAGTCAACTTGAAGTCAGCCTATTCTATTTCGACGTTAGTCGGTCAAAGATCATTCACCGACCGACTAGTTGTGAAACTAGTCGGTCGGCAAGTCTTCTTAGACCGACTAGTTGTCTTTGCCTGTACTTCGACTTCTTGGCTGTTCTACCATTAGTCGGTCTACGTTGTATCACCGACCGACTAGTTGATGAACTAGTCGGTCAGTGATCCTTCTTTGACCGACTAGTCTGGTTCAGAATAGAGCCGTTGGAGTTTTTCTTGAAACGATTTTCTCTCCCTCTCTCCTCTATCCTATATATAGTTGGAGGGGCTCTTTCATAAGTTTAAAGGCTGCCATTTTAGAGATTTGAAGAAACCTAAGAGAAGCTATTCAACTCCATTCTAAAAGCTTTCTCTTCCTCACAAGAATCTCTCCCTCAACTCTTTGAGCCATTTCCTCAAGAGAGATTCTCTCCATTGTGAGCCTTCCAAGCCTAGAGCTTGATCCAAAGTCACCATCCTACATCCTAGCCTTCGATCGCTGATCTTATTGGTGGAGATTCGGTTTGGTGACATTCTCTCCTCAAAATCCATCATTGTCCTAATTTGGTAAGTATACTCAAGGCATAGGATTTTGTAAGGTAAGAGTTTATTTCATTTCATTTCATTGAATTGTTGTACACTCTCGGTTGTGAGAGTTTGAGTGATCCCGGGTTGTGGGATTCACCGGAATCGATTGTAGGTCGATTGCACTTGTGGAGTTTCCGCAAGTGGGTTTAGTGGAAATCTTGAGTTAGGATTGCTAACTCAAGTATCCGGAGGGGATCCGGGTGGTTGGGACGTAGGATCACCGGGAACAAGTCGGGGAGACTTGGGTGGATCCGAACCCAGTAATATTGTTTGTTTGCGTATGTTTTAATTCTTGTTGATATTTGTTTAATTCCGCATTGTCGTTTGTTTCTTGCACAATAATTAGGAATAACTATCTTGATTATTTTAAGTACTATTCACCCCCCCTCTAGTACGTGTGCAGTAGCTACCACAGGGCACTACAATTGGTATCAGAGCCAAGGTTAAAGCTACAAGTTCAAAGATGACGAACAACGACTACAACGTCTTCAAGGATCGTCACGGATCTTCTTCTGTTTTGGAAGGACAATCCTCTGTCAGGGCTCCTCATTTCAACGGTATCAACTATGGGTACTGGAAATGCCGGATGTAAACCTTCCTCCGGAGCGCTTCACTTTGGAGAACCACGATGACAGAGTATGTCGTGCCTACCGAAGAAGATTTCACGAAATGGACTCCCGCGGAGGTCGCCGAGGAGGTAAGCAACGCCAAGGCAATGAACGCCTTGTAATGCGCGTTGGAGTCCGAGGACTTCAATAAGATATGCACATGTAAGAGTGCATATCAAATATGGAATTCCCTCCTCATCTTGCACGAAGGATCGAGCACGGTAAAAGATTCTAAACTCGTAGTTGCTAATAAAGAATTTGAGTTGTTTCACATGGAACAGGGTGAAACGATGAAGGAATACTATGCTCGGTTTGTGGACGTTTCCAACGAATTGGAAGCTCTCGGGAAGCTCTATACCCAAAAGGAGAAAGTCGCAAAGATTATCGACGGACTTCCCTCTTCTTGGGAAAAGCGTACTTTCGCCATCGAGGAAGGTAACGATATGAACAAGTACACGGTTGTACAACTAATGGGTACCTTGTTGTCTTACGAGGTACGCAAGGAGAGTAAGATAAGGATGAAGGAGAAGATGAAAGCATACTTGAAGCAAGACGAGCCTAAGAGAAAGGCGATTGCATACAAGGCCGCTCCATCCACCGATGATGAAGAATCGGAAGAAGAATCGGACGATGAGATGTACATGGAAGCTTTGGCCGATATGGCAAAGAAGTTCATCCGCTTCTTCCGACAAGGTAAGTTGAATCGTAAATCTAAATTCATTTCGACTAATGTTTCTACTCCCGTGTGTTACAAATGCAACAAGCCAGGACATATCAAGCCGGATTGTCCTCTCTACAAACATAAGGGGAAGTGGAAGGCATCCAAGCACGACAAGTCGAGAAAGCACAAGAAAGGACTTGTAGGTACCTTCACCGACTCCGACTCCTCAAGTGGAGAGTCGGACGATGAAAGAATGGAGAATGCACACACGTGCTTCATGGGAAAAGAGGATCGTGATGAAGAGACTTCCTCCGATGAAAGCAAGGATGGAAGCGAGGATGAAGGCGAAGAGGTAACCAATGATGAACTTAGAATAGCCAATGAACAACTTTGGAATAAGTTTTCTAATATGGCTACTAAGTTTATGAAGACTAAAAATGAATTAGATAGTCTTAAAAACTCGCCTAAGCCTTTCATCGTCAACAACGACACCGTTGTTGATGGGTTGAGAAATGAGATTGAAAATCTCAAGTCTCAACTTGAGCATGTTCATATCGAGGATTCGGATGAACATGTGATAGCGGATTTGACGTCTCAAATCTCAACTTTGAGTATTGAGAATAAAAATCTCAAGTCACGTGTTTGTGCTCTCGCATCGCAAGTGTCCACTTTGGATGCTTCTTTGCATTCTCTCACCGAGAAGCATGAGAGCACATTAGGCCGAATTCATGAATTCAACAAAGGTAAGGGCAAGTTGGATGATATCCTAAATGACTTACTTCCGGCCAATCATCACATTGGTTTGGGGTATAAGTTGGGAGAGTCATCCAAATCGTCCGCCACCTTTGTTAGGCCATCTTCCGATGCTTCTACTAGTGGAAGTAAACACGTCATGGGTAGATCTTCTACCAATGGTGCTTCCGCTAGGAACACGCCCCCATTTGGAAAGAAACCCACTTTGGGTGGACCTCCAAAGAAGGGTCATGCTTACATGTATACCATGCCACGTAGGAACACACATCCTACCCCACATGTTAGCACAAATGATGATTTTTATGCTCCGCACCCACGAGCACGTGCACACCTTATGAGACACACTCATGCACGTGTTCCTCCACATTCATATGTTCATCCTCATTCTCATATGAATAATTATCATCATGCACCATTGCATCGAATTCCATATGCTTACCCACGACATGCATCACATAGAAATCAACAACATATGCATGTTCCCAATAGGATTAGGACACCCAAGACTTACACTATTTGGGGTCCGAAGAACACAAGCATGCATAATAAGAATTTGTATGTGAAATCGTTTATTAATGATGTTATCTTGAATGATGATTATGTTGGGAAATCAAGTTCCTCGTGGACTTGGTTTCCGAAGGGTTAGTTTCCTTTGACCCTTCATTGCTTGGTACCATAAGTTTAAATTTCATTTTATGGGTACCAAAGCAATTGTGGTTTGTATGGGTTACACTTAATTTGAATTTAGTTAGCTAAATTTATTGCCTAACCCATAGGATCCAAAAAGATTTTTGGATACCAAAATGATATTCTCTAGGTTAAATCCACCATGAGATACCAACCCTACCAACTCCGTGATTTGCAAGGATTTTCATTCGATTGGAGTTGATGGTGCTTGAATGATGCACCAAAGTAGGGGGAGCTTAATGTTGTAAGTATGTTCATACTTTTGATTCATATTGGTATCCATTGGTAGAATATAGTACGATTGGTATCATTTTGCTTCATTTGGTATGCTAGATTAGTGTATGCCATTGTTATATGATGTTCTATCTATTTTTGGCATAATATTCTTGCATGCTACATTTGGTATGCACATCGGATTATTTTGTCTTTGATGTTGATTTCGTCGTTCGACGATTTTATGGATTTAATAGAATTCTTTCTATGGAAACATAGAATTGTTTTCCATGCATTCTATTGATTTTGGAGAGTATGTTCCAAAACTCAATAAGTAAAATCGATTTGAGTTTTGATGATTTCGTATTTCGATTTTCGCCTATGGCTTGGTGATTTCGTTTTCCGATTTTCGCCGATGATTTGATGATTTCGGTTTCCGGTTTTCGACTTTGGTCTCCTTGACACGCTTTGCTTTTATTCAGTATTTTGTATTTGCTATTTTGCCTTGGTGTTATTTTGGACCTTGGTCGTATTCTTCGACTCCCATGCGTTATTTTTTAGCCATTGTATTTGTCTCCTCCCGCTCTTTTTGCTAATGCCAAAGGGGGAGAGATATAATAATGACAATGTGCTACTTAATAATTCAAAGGAATTTACCATGAATCTAACTTGATGTGTTAGAATTCAGGGGGAGTAAAGATATAAAATGGATTTAGATCCTATATGTCAATATGTGGTTCATATTTCATATCTTCCCTCGCTGCTTGATGCATATGATTATTATTGAATATGGAACTAACGTGTCATCAATGCAGGGGGAGTAAGTAAATTTCAATTGAATCATTATTATTGATTATTATTTATGTTGGTTTGTCATCACCAAAAAGGGGGAGAATGTTGTGATCTGTATCCCCGGATTTGGTTTTGGATGATGAGCAAACATAAATAATGTATACTAACTTATTTGTGAGCGCAGTTATGGAGATCGTCGCCAAAATACCACGTTCATCAAAAGCGACTTCTCAAGACTTCTCAATACGCGTGATCGTGTGCCTGGAGCTTCATTGAAGCTCAAGGAGCAATATTGAAGTCAAGAGGAATGAAGATTGAAGCTTTGAAGACGGCTCGTAAGGTTGATTTTTATAGTCTTCTAGCTTCATAGATTAGAATGTTAAGCCTTGAGTAGGACTTACTTTATAATCTTAATTTCGCTCATATCTTAGAGCTAGGATTATCATAGAAGCCATTAGAAACTTTCCCGAAGCCTATCGCTTCTTCCCTTGGCTTCTTGTGCATGTTAGTTGGTTCAAGAAGAGTCACCAACCGACTAGATGACGATCTAATCGGTCGGCAACTCTACATGAACCGACTAGTTTGCCTTCTCTATATTCAGCTCTTTCCCTGTCTACAGTTAGTCGGTCAAAGAAGAGTAACCGACCGACTAGATGACGATCTAGTCGGTCAGGAGTCCTTCTCAGACCGACTAGTTGTGTACAGTCATTTTCAGCCTGAGCTACTGTTTCGAGTTAGTCGGTCAAAGAACGTTTACCGACCGACTAGTTGAGAAACTAGTCGGTCAGCATTTGTTCTTAAACCGACTAAGTCAACTTGAAGTCAGCCTATTCTATTTCGACGTTAGTCGGTCAAAGATCATTCACCGACCGACTAGTTGTGAAACTAGTCGGTCGGCAAGTCTTCTTAGACCGACTAGTTGTCTTTGCCTGTACTTCGACTTCTTGGCTGTTCTACCATTAGTCGGTCTACGTTGTATCACCGACCGACTAGTTGATGAACTAGTCGGTCAGTGATCCTTCTTTGACCGACTAGTCTGGTTCAGAATAGAGCCGTTGGAGTTTTTCTTGAAACGATTTTCTCTCCCTCTCTCCTCTATCCTATATATAGTTGGAGGGGCTCTTTCATAAGTTTAAAGGCTGCCATTTTAGAGATTTGAAGAAACCTAAGAGAAGCTATTCAACTCCATTCTAAAAGCTTTCTCTTCCTCACAAGAATCTCTCCCTCAACTCTTTGAGCCATTTCCTCAAGAGAGATTCTCTCCATTGTGAGCCTTCCAAGCCTAGAGCTTGATCCAAAGTCACCATCCTACATCCTAGCCTTCGATCGCTGATCTTATTGGTGGAGATTCGGTTTGGTGACATTCTCTCCTCAAAATCCATCATTGCCCTAATTTGGTAAGTATACTCAAGGCATAGGATTTTGTAAGGTAAGAGTTTATTTCATTTCATTTCATTGAATTGTTGTACACTCTCGGTTGTGAGAGTTTGAGTGATCCCGGGTTGTGGGATTCACCGGAATCGATTGTAGGTCGATTGCACTTGTGGAGTTTCCGCAAGTGGGTTTAGTGGAAATCTTGAGTTAGGGTTGCTAACTCAAGTATCCGGAGGGGATCCGGGTGGTTGGGACGTAGGATCACCGGGAACAAGTCGGGGAGACTTGGGTGGATCCGAACCCAGTAATATTGTTTGTTTGCGTATGTTTTAATTCTTGTTGATATTTGTTTAATTCCGCATTGTCGTTTGTTTCTTGCACAATAATTAGGAATAACTATCTTGATTATTTTAAGTACTATTCACCCCCCCTCTAGTACGTGTGCTGTAGCTACCACAGGGCACTACAGAGTCTCTCCTTGAAAGTGCCATGTTTAACCAAGGCCAAATATTACAAAACTTTATGGTACCAATCACCGAGCCTACACCGAGGAGAGGGGATGAAGGAGAGGATATACACACTTTCATGGTTGAGACCACCATATCATCGGCCACCATAGACACATCTCATGCCGATACCCCATCTTTCCAACACTACCACTTGGACGACGAAGCATTTTTTGATGATGATAGTGAGGATGGGGTGATTTCTCTGGAATCTATGGAAGAGACTTCTCATCTTGATTTGGATACCCCACACGAGTCTTATGAGAGCACCGAGGATATTACAGAGCTTATGCATACTGGCGAGGAGGATGTGTGTGAGGACACAAACACCACGACCGCATACGAGTCGTCTACTCCACATCCACCTCCACCATCATCTCTGTCGCTGCTTCTTCCTTGGTCTGTGGTCAACCACGATGATGTCATTCAGGACATCGGACAGATGGTGGAGTATAAGCATATCGTCCAGGAGAATGTGCATGAGGGCTTGGATACGATGGTCCACTTCATGGAGCCCGAGTCACATCTGTCTCTACCGTCACTCTCCACTTCTTCTGCGACTGAGCATCTACTTGGGATTATTGCCCCTATTCAGGGAGATTTTCATACTCACTCTCACTCCACATTTAAGTCTCGCTTTTCACGTCCTATTTCTTTAGACTCATATATTTTTAACAAACCATATCTCTCGCAGGACACATGATCAACTTCCCTTGAGGTATGCTGCGGTGCATCACCACCTGGAGAGCCACTTCTCATGGAGAGCGAGGATTTGGTCGTCACTATTACAGAGGATAGCAACCCACTCTCAGGGAGTATTCGTCAACCTTTTATTATTTTTCCATCTTATGTTGACGATTATCTCTGGGATACATTTATTTTGGAAAATAATTTCTTGCCATGGACTAATGCACCTCGTCCTTTGCAGGTCACAGGTGGACACCTATTAATAATGCTTGGAGGTGCATTGCTTGGGTCCATTGGCACACGTGGCACAACGCTTCTGGCAGAGCCACAGAAGGAGCAGTTAGAGCAGCTACCTGCCCCACTCCAGATCTTGGATCCGCCTATGCTCAGGTGTATCCTGATCCAGTAGTGTAAAAATTTACCGCTTTCTAGTTTAGATTAGAATAATCTCGTCTTCTCTCATTAGCGAGGGGATCGTATCTAGGGTTTGCTTTTGCATCATAATAACCCATCATGTCGTGCCCTTCTATCATTTCACCCACGTCACCCTATCCTTGTTCTTTTGGCATTTTTCTTGGCCCAGTTATCATTTTTTCTCCATGAGACTGTTACCACCTCCAAAGGGTGGTGATGCATGTTTTTCCTATTGTTCACTCTCCCCCTTATATTTTATGCCCCGTATCGGATTTTCATATCTTTGGGGGATAGCTTTTATTAGCTTGAGGGAGAGTATCATCCATAGTCATTTTTGTTATTTTTTGATGCATCTTCCCTCTCTCATGAGTGATCTTATTGCATTAAGGGCAATGCAAGATTTAGCTTGGGGGAGTTGCATTTCTTGCATGTTTCCTTTATTTTCTTCCATTTTTCACCTTTTTCATGCATCAAAAAAATTTTCTTTTCATTTTTATGCATCATTCCCATCATGCATTTTTCTTTCTCCATTTCATTCTTGCCTCTTTCTAGAGATGAACACTCAAAGATATTTTGCCACTCATGCTTCACTTTTCGCATTTGAGCACCTTTTTCCATCACGCTATTTCTTTGATTATTCAATGCTCATATATGTGTTTTGCCATCTTTTGGGTTTATTTGCTATATTTTGAGATTGTTGGTTGTGATTGTGTTTAAGACATGCTTCTAGCTATTTATCATATTTTAATATACCACTCAATTTGAAGTTCCTAGATTTTCACGCTTCATTTCCAAGAAACGTTTAATTTACCATCCTACCCCCGTGCTTCTAACTCTTGCATGAAATACTATATGTGTACTCTTATCGCATGTGTTAGCTACCTTTCAACGTGATTAGGATAACCACACCTTTGTTCCGTGCTTTAATTCATTGAGGATTTTCTTGCCACGCTTGGATTTCTCAAAAAAATTCTCTTTTATTTTACTTTGTACATTCCCCCTCGTCGTGCATCGTTCTCCCATTTGGGTGAGTGCACACTTTTGTACATATTTTTGAATAATGGTCCTTCGGGGTTCTTCGTAACCCGATGCCCTAAAGTCATCTGGCTTGGGATGCGTAGGCCACCCTTGCATTCCATTGCGATCCCGCAAGTTTGCAAGACAAAAATATTAAAATCAAAACAAAAACAACAAAAAAACAAAAAAATAAACCATTGTATATAGGGAAGGCGAGAGTTTGTAAAAGTGATCTTTTCACATTTTCTCCATCTCCTTTTGAAAATACAAGCAAGGCAAGAAAGTGTTTCAAAAATCAAAAACAACAAGTGTGTGTGGTGATTCCTTACATTCTAGAGATTGATATTTATTCCCATGATTCATATTTATTCTTTCTTACTTCTTCATGCATGTATAAGTATCTCGTATTCACCGTTTGAAGGATTTGATATGAATTTTGAGCTTCCTCATATTTGGGCATATTATTTATTATAACATGCTATGATAGCTATGCCTTTGCCAATGTCACGCCTCTATCTCTTTTGTGCTCTATTGATATGAACCCATGATTCTATATTATGAGATTGAATTCTTGATTTAGATCGTGATATGCTTTTCCCTTGTTCTTATTTGTATTGGTGATTACATTTGTGGTTTGGAGAGGGTGATCTAGGATTCTTCGCTTCCCTTTCTTGCTCTCGCACCCAAACTTCTCCAACTCGTCTTCCTCGGGACGAGGAAGAGTTTAACTCGGGGGCTTGACGCGTGTTCATATTTCACCTTTTGCACACTCTCTTTATCATGTTTTCATATGAATTTCATCTCATTCCATGTTGTATATATCACATTTTGGTTCATATTGACTATTGGGTGTATTGCTTGTATTTCAGGTAAATATCGGCATTTCGGCGTCTTCTGGAGTCAACCTTGCATGTCGGGACCAAAGCACGCATATACGGAAAAGATCCGATGGCCAAAGAAAAGGATTTGAAGTTTTGGAGCTTCAACCGATCAGGTGGTCAGACTCACCCGATCGGGTCTTGCACATATATCTGACCCGGACAGAAGCTAAAGTGAAGAACAGCTCACCCGATCGGTTCAGCGATCGAGTGAACCCGTCAGTGCTCTCTGTTTTGTGTGCCAAAGCCACCTGATCGGTTGACTTCCCAACCGATCGGGTCATCTCCCCGGGTCATTTTGGGGAAGAACTCACCCGACCGGTTGACATTTCAACCGATCGAGTGGCCTTTTCTTCCCCTTTCGTGCACTGCTGCTCATTCATTGAAGACTGGTATCATTCCAGTGGGATTTTGGGTGATCTCTTATTTTTCTAGCATCAGCATCGTCGTTAGCTTTCCAATGATAGGTCGCATGCCCAAATCTGATTTTTCTACATTTTTCTGGAATTTTTTGAGCGAAGCTGGGTGCTGAAATTGGGGGCTGTCCGGAATTGAACTTCAACCGATCGGTTGGGAGTCCAACCGATCGGTTCTGGTAATTTCAGAAGCTGTGCATCTCTGTTTATTTCCACCCGATCGGGTGAACTTCCACCCGATCGGGTGGGCCTGTTTCAGCAGTTTTAGTGGGTTTTTGGACCCGAACTTTTAAGGGTTTGTGGGGGTTTATATATATGGGATTGTGCACGACTTGTAAGCTAGTTCTTCCCTATTTTTTCAGCAGCTTTTGCCCCTTTCATGGGAGCTTTAGATTAGATTAGATTAGGTTTCTATTTGAATAAGTCATGTAAAGGATTGATGATTCAATTACAAGATAAGTATCTTTTCTCTCATTTTCATTGTTTTGTGTTATTTTCATTGTGCTTGATGATGAATGTTTGTTTGGATTTATTGATTGCTATCATGTTCTTCATCATTGAGTAGTTCTTGATGAACCCTAATATGGGTTAGAGTAGGATTGATGCTTGGGATTTACATTTGACTTGATTGCATGATATGTGTTCGACGGAATGTGTTAATGGGGATTTCTAGCAATCTGAGTCCAATTCGTACGACAACACACTAGATGTATTGGGGATGGGGTCCGATGTCTTTTCCATTCAAGATCCGCTTTGATGTATTGCTAGAAATCACATTCGACCTATTTGGCCATTAGGGTTACACGGGGGCGTTTTATTGTCATTGGCGGGAGAAAGACCGACTCTGACCATCGGGCCAAGGGGAAATAAAACTGGCGTTTGATCCCCTAGCCACAGGTCACGCCCATAGCGTTGACATCGAGTCCTCACGCATGGGAACGGCTTGGACGAAATGTTGGGAGTTATCATTGTGGCCTTAATGCTCTCGGTTGCGGTCGGTGTTAATGGACATGGGAATGCCCACCATCCGAAACCCGGTAGACCTAGCGCATCATCCTGGGCATCGACCAAAACATCGGGTCCATGGGGCACTAGATACCACCTTTTTGGGCAATGTCCCACCCTGGGTCAAGTCAAATGCCAAGTGTCATGGGTGCTCTAGCCCGTGTTAGCGGGGATTCATTTCTTGTCTTTTTATTTCTTTCTTTTATTTCTTCACTACACACCCTTATTATCTGCGTAGCTCTCACACGACCTAGGTGAGGCTAGTATCCATTCAAGCCATCCACCTCCCTGTGTTCGATAAACCCGCACCCTACACTAACCGTGCACTTGCAGTAAAATGACACCGCGCCCAAACCGTAAACGGGGCGCCGGCCACACATATATCCTGCAAGTGATGAGTTATGTCAATCCAATTTAGTTTCAAATTCCTCTCAATAAACATATTCCAAATATAGTCATCAGAATACGTAAAATAAAGTGAGGCATGTTGGTGACTACTCAATAAAAGACATGCACTACTCTCGGTATGATGCTCAGTGATGGGGGAGAGGAATACATGATTTTGGGAAAAAATTGGTGAAGAGAACGGTTCGGGCTCCATATTAATGTTCTCTAAACTCAAGTCCCTTCTTATCTTCTCCTCATGTTCATCCAAAATTGCTAGCTCTTCCTCTCCTTTGCACACACTTCCGGCCATGTTAATCTTCTGATTTGTGCGTTCATCATGACATGGCTCGCTCGATATACCTGTAATAGAAGATAAAATCATATTAGATTCTTGAAGTTGAATTTCAAAAGAATTACTTTCTTCTAAGCAAGTGGCAATCAGAGTAAGATTTTCAATGGATTGTTGAATTTGCCAACGCCGAACAAGAAAATTTTCTTGAAATTTATGGAATTAGACTTCTGTGTCTGAATGAGCAAGTGAACTTCCTCTTTCAAGGGTTGCAATGGTAAGTCTACGCTTTGCTCTCCTTGATCAAGGTATGTCCCAGTGTCGTCACAAGAAGGCTCTGTTGAATCACCCTCTGAAGTCTCTTTCGTGATTTGATCATTCTTTTGTAAGGACTCCATATACTTCCACGCCTCTGTCGGCGTCACGACTTCCAAAAATTCATGTAGTTGTGGTCGTAGTCCAAATAAGAAGGACTCCATAAGCTCTTTCTTTGTGTACCCATGTTGCAGATAGCTCAATACTAGGTCTGTGAGCCTCCTCCAGGCCTGAAAGAAAGTTTCACAATCTCTCTGATTGAAATTAATGATCTTGAGCTTCTCCATTATATGCTTGTGTGCAGCATCGTACTCTGCATCACACCAATAATCTGTGCCATAGAAATTCATGTTTTCCATTTTTTGAAATTTTTTAAAAGTGAAAAGAAAAAATAATCCTAAGCTTTAAGATGGAAGAATCTCACCGAATATTCCTCCATAAAAACTGAAATCATCAATCACAAGTACCGTTATCCCCGGCAACGGCGCCAAAAACTTGACTCGTCTCAAAAGATATGAGCGCTACTCCTAAGTATAGGAGATCGAACAAGTAATAAATCCTAGTGAGTCCACGGTCGAATCCACGGGACAACTGACCTGCACACTCACAGATTTCAGTTTAGAAAGAGAACTAATTTGATGAGAAAATTACCACTTTTGAAGATAAGGGAATTGTATTAAAAGTTTTAAGTACTAAAAAGTGATCCTAAAATAACTATGGGAAAGTCGATTCTAGGATATCAATATGAAGGGTATGTGTCGGTTGTGATTTCGTTAGGGTGTTTGCAATCAATGATTATTAATATATTTTCTATAACTCAATGTTTCACCCTGCAAGGGTATGCGAATGTCGAAAAATATAACGATTAAGATCATAAAATAATTCCATATGTAATGAAATGAATTATTAGTTTCATGAAGATTTTAAGCTTGGGTGCCCGCAAGGGTCACGATATGTCCGCAAAGATCATATCACAAGTAAGCTCGCAAAGGTCATATTTGATTTAAGCATGTCAACAACGATCACACTCAAATAGTATAATTAGAAACTAATAAAACACTTGATAAGACATGAAAATAGGGCGAAAAGACATTAATAACAATGATTACATACCCTAACTACATCACAACCAATACATAAGAGAATTAACCAAGCATCGAGAGAAAAGACTCAATCTTTATTAATTAAAACATCATCTTCAGTCTCTAATACAAGAATCTAATTCAATACAATAAGAAAGTTGAGATTTTTATCACCAAAGCCTTTAATTGAGATCTAAAACCCTCCTTTTTGATTATTACCGAATTTTCCTGTTGCTGAAACCATCTCCTTGATGTGCTCCTCAGAAATACGCAAATTTTGAATATTTATGCAAATTGTTTGGACGTCGTTTGATGCCACAAAAGTCCTCAAAACCGCATATATATAGGCGAATGATTCATATTGGGTTTAGAACTCGAAACGGGTCAAAACCCGCCCAAAACCGTGCCCAGATCCGCTTCTGTGCATGCTGATATCGTCATGATGGTCATAAATACCCTTTTAATGGTATTTTGCATTCAAAAATTCATAGTAATTAGCTCAGATCTCAGACCAAATACGAGTAAATAACCGTTGGAATCGTGAGACTGAGATCTACATATGAAAAATTCTAAAGAACAGAAATACTCAATAAAATTGCATTTTATGCATAGAGTAAGTGATTCCTTTAATAATTATAAATAATCTTAATGCGATTGTATTAGAGACAAATACGCATCAAATTCTCACAAAATAACACTAGATGAGGGGTTAATTATGCAATATTTACATCGAATCAACACACACCCACACTTATGCACTCCCCCCTTAATTTTCGTGCATTTCTCTTTTGGCCTGGGTTAATATTTTTCCCCACACACAAAGGCGCTCGCCGAAGGCTAGATTTTTGTTCGTTTAGATTTTGGTAGGGGAAATAATTTTTGGGAAGAACAAAGATTTTAAGGGTGGCGAAGGCTAGATTTTTATTCGTTTAGATTTTGGAGGGAAAAATAATTTTTGGAAAGAACAAAGATTTGGAGAGGATATCTTAAATGAACCATGCCCAAGGGCACATGTTATGGCCTGTGCCAAAGGCGTCTGCGCCAAAAGCTAGATTTTTGTTCGTTTAGATTTTGGAGGGGAAAATAGTTTTTGGGGAGAACAAAGATTTTGAGGGGATATCTTAAATGAACCGTGTCCAGGGCCGAAGGCGCCCGGGCCGAAGGTGTCCGCCCTGAAGCTAAATTTTTGTTCGTTTAAATTTTGGAGGGGGAAACAATTTTTCGGGAGAACATAGATTTTGAGAGGATTTTGATAGGATTGGCAATGTGTGTGTTGTGTCTATATTTTCTATGTTTTTACCATGCATTCCCATGTCGTTTCGATCGCACAAATCCATATTTTCGTATTATATTGCACTTTTCTCGATATGCTTGATCCTTTCGATGTTTTATGTGTTTTCAGGGAATTCGATGTGATATGGGGTTCTAGGCACAATTTCAACGCGAAAGCTCACCTCGCCTCGCCACGACGACCCAAGGAGGCCAAAGAAGCGAAGGAGACGAGTAGAAGAAGAGAGAAGAAGAGATGAGGAGTAAAGATGAGGAGGGAAGGAGCACTTGGAGGACTCATGCCAGATTGCTCGGCCGAGCGCATGATGTGCTGGACCGAGCTGTGACACGCCAAAGAGCGCCAACCCCCATCTTCAGGTTGCTCGGCTGAGCGACCAGTTGCTCGGCTGAGCGACCAGCCCACTCACCCGAGCTAGCTGTCAGAGGAGCCCAATAATCGCAAGACTAGGGTTCTGGATATTCGGAACTTAATTCGCTCGGTCGAGCGACCATCCCGCTCGCCCGAGCGGCCCTTCTCAGCATACCAAGCCAGGTGCGCTACACAAGGCACCGCTTGGCCGAGCGATCATTGTGCTTGGCCGAGCGATATGTTGGCATACTCCAAATTGACTTAAATTTATGGGTTTCGGGTTGGTTTTCTTGTAAAACCCGAACCCAAACTATTTTATGCAAGTAGTGAATGATTTTTAGAGCAGTTTAAGCTGGATTTTACTGTAGCTAAACCCTTAGAGCATTATTCGGAACTCTCTTTTGGTAATCTCTTTTGCAATCTATTTCTTTGTTAGTTGTTGGATTTTCTTGATTTCTTTACCATTGCTCTTATTTATCTTGCTCTCTCTATTGAAATTAATTTCATGCAATTTGACCGGTTAGATATGCCTATCTCTATTGCTATCGTATTTAGAGCTTTTTCCATGCTAGAGTAGTGGGTTTCTAGGGCTTAGGGAGGATCCCTAGGAGCTTAGGGATTGGATATCGGGTTAGACCTCCATTGGACAAATCTAGGGTCTCCCTATGGTGATTTGAACAAGGGTTTTGGGGGTTTAGCCTTAGGATGGGAGGACCGCAAAAGCGACTCCGTATCCTAGGGAGAATCCCCACGAATCCGATTTGGGATTAGTGTTCGTTTTCTGGGGCTCGCGCTCACGAGAATGACCCGAGAGCCGGGGCGACCACTAACCCCCAATCCACTATCCGATGACTATGAAAGTAGCAGTGCCGCTAGAATCAACCATAGGATGGCGTCACATTCTGTAGAGTACGTGAGTGCCTACAGATTGTGAGACAGGACCCAAATGCCAAGCATAATGCATGCAGTCCCGTATGAAACCGCTAGCGAAATCACGGCCCCATATAGGGATGCGTTAGATGAGCGTGATGACGAAAGTCTAACGCCTGTTCCCATT
The DNA here is from genome assembly GCA_030789695.1 of Scilla litardierei. Taxonomy (NCBI): domain Eukaryota; kingdom Viridiplantae; phylum Streptophyta; class Magnoliopsida; order Asparagales; family Asparagaceae; genus Scilla; species Scilla litardierei. The sequence continues at coordinate 159,765,112 of CM061133.1, forward strand.
TATGGATGTGGCACTCCTACCCTAATCCATCGTCTGATGGAGGGTCAATTGACCTGAAATCCATTACCGAAGGCCCTATTGGGAAATACCGAAAGCCCTATACGTTTACTATTTAGTCTATTCCACTTCCTCCAACCAACCAACCAAATCACACGTGACAAAACCGACCACACATTCTCCTCCTTTCTCAAAAAGCTAAGCATTAGATGACCGCCTCCCTAGAGTTTGACAATCTATACATACTATAACGCATTGTCCACTTGCGGTATTCTCGCCCGTGCACCACAAGCGAGGAACAAGTTTTGGTGCGTCACCGGGGAGACAACCGTTTACTTTAGCTTTTGGTTGGAGAGTGTTGGTTTCACCCACACTTGACACCTCACCACTTCTTTTTATTTTTATTTTTGTTCTCTTATTACTATCTTCTATCTTTTTGCTAACGAGTTCCATGATTTTCTTAAGTGCTTCTTCTTTGTGTGCTAACATCCCTCCTCAGATTACCCTCTTTTAAACGTCTTACATTCGGATTACTCCAATGTGCCGGCGAGTCTTCCTTGCCTAGGATCCAAATTGGAGGGAGCATTCTCAATATGCCTTAATAGGATGTTGGACTATATGAGATGTGTCGGCTCTTTAGTCGTCAAAGCCATCCTCGAAGCCAAATTTGAAGTCCTGAACTACATCGCAGAACAAGTCCACTCAGGTGCTTTTGAGGACGATGTATAGGTTAGCGTCGAAGGAGACACACTCTCATTCTGCATCAGGGATATACCACAGGCCAACTCCTGCGAAACACCAAACGAGGTATCCCTTCTAAATTCTTTGAATAACATTGGGATCATGCCAGTGCATCGGGCTAGTATTCATCTCGTTAGTAGATCCATTCGCACCACACCTTTCAGAGTTCATGATGGAATATTATGCTGACGCCGACAACGTCCTGGAAGAAATCCGCATACGAATTGATGCACATGGCATATATTTCTTCCCCTCTGATGTCCCATTTGAAGAGATATTTGCACGAATAGTCTCAGAAGGATGAATGGATCCAAGATATACAAGTCCTCTAGAGACCGGTGACATCTAAGAAGATGATTCGACCATGGTACCTAACGGGCTTCAGGATAATTTCTAGAGAGGTGTGTGGTCAGACGACGCGTCCCCTTGTTGACAAGCAAGCCGTGGGGGATCCTGGGAACTACGAAGGCCAGGAAGTAGAACCTGATGATATCTTTTATAAGACACACTCATCGTCCGGCTCAGACTCAAGCTATGACACGACATCAGATGGCTCTATCCCAGACAAATTGGCACATGAGGAAGATGCATTCCAGTCACAGGCGAGCACAGCAGGGGGTACAACACCCCTGAGATAGAACTTAAACGCCTTCCCGCCAATCTTAAATATGCATTCTAGGTGACAATCGCACATACCCTGTTATAGTCAACGCTTCCCTCACCGAACCCCAGCTCGATGATCTTCTATGGGTCCTCAAGGAGTATAGAGATGTTATAGGATATAGTATCACTGACCTGAAAGGTATTAGACCTGGGCTATGTGAGCATAGGATCCACCTCGAAGATAGCAACACAACCTTCATAGAACATCAAAGGCGCTTAAACCCTAACATGAAAGAGGTTGTTAAAAAGGAGGTCATGAAACTTCTCGAAGCTGACATTATCTACCCCATCTCTGATAGCAAGCGAGCCAGTCTTGTCCAAGTCGTGCCTAAGAAGGGATGCATGACCTTCAAAAGAAATGAAAAAAAATGAATTGATACCAACTAGGACCGTCACATGCTGGCGGATGTGTATAGACTATAGAAAACTTAACAAGGCCACCCGAAAGGACCACTTCCCCTACCATTGATCGACCAGATGCTTGAGCGTCTTGCTAAGCATAATTATTTTTTCTACCTTGACGTATACTAGGGGGTTTTCCAAATCCCGTTACATAAGATGGACCAAGAGAAAACGACTTTCACATGCCCATTTGGCACCTTCGCATACCAAGGATGCCTTTCGGCTTATGTAATGCACCCATAACTTTCCAACGGTGCATGACCTCTATCTTCTCGGATTTTATCGAAGATATTATGGAGGTATTCATGAATGACTTCTCGGTGTACGACACTGAGTTCAATTCTTGCCTAGGGAATCTGGTCAGGGTACTAAAGCGATGACGTGAGAACAACCTCAATCTGAACTGGGAAAACTGCCATTTATGGTAACTGAGGGAGTTGTATTAGGGCATGTCTTTTCCTCCAATGGGATACAAGTCGATAAGGATAAAATCGAAGTTATCATGGAACTTCCCCGGCCGACCAATCTTAAGGGAATTCGTGGTTTTTGTGGGCATGCTGGATTTTACAGTCGTTTTATTAAATATTTTTCTAAAATTGCACGCCCCCTTACTGAGTTACTTGCAAAGGACAAGCCATTTGTTTTTTTGATGCGTGTTTTGAAGCTTTTGACATATTAAAAGAGGATCTTATTTGCGCTCCAGTGAATTCGCAACCAAATTTGAACTTGCCGTTTGAGCTGATGTATGATGCGAATGATCAGGCAATGGGAGCCGTGTTAGGCCAGAGGAAGGATGGGAAGCTACACGCCATCTATTATGCTAGTAAAACACTGGACGAGGCCCAAAGAAACTACACCACCACTGAAAACGAGTTGCTAGCGGTTGTATACTCTATTGAGAAATTCCAGCAGTATCTCCTGGGGTCGAAAGTCATAATTCACATGGACCGCGCCGCCTTAAAATATCTGCTGAGCAAGAAAGAAGCCAAACCCCGATTGATAAGGTGGATACTGTAGGAGGATATATGCACATAAGGCAATTTATCCATAGTTTACATCTTGTTAAGATATTAAATGGTATCAATTATCCTAAGTATGGATTTGTTGAACCATATACTTAGATAATTTCCTAGTTAGGTCCTTACGTATCCAGATAAAATCTCGATTATGAGTAGTAAGCGACCGAATATAAACTTAAGTCTTAAACGGTTCGTGGTCATAGATGTGTCGAGAACTGGATATCGACACATCAGACAGACCACTGTGTCTTTGTCTTACCTTAGGGTAATGATGATCTCATAGTCATTCGACTTGGTGAAGTCGGAGACGAGACCCATGTGCTCATTGCAAATGAGTTCACTGAACGACCAACTTAGAGTTATTATATGGTTAAATTTAACTAAACTGTCTATAATAACTCTAAGGTGATGATAGGTAAGCTGGTCCTTTAGACCTGAAGTCATATGTACAAACCTGTGAGTGAACAGTGTCGCTTAGACATATTATCTAGCTTCGAGGCTAGGCCTACTGAAAGATCTTAGGTTGGGTTACACCTGAAGCTCTCAAGACAAGTAGATGACTAAGATGAGATTCATCTCTTCCGCTAAAGGAAAGTTAGTGTCACAGGCTCAGTACGGTCATTGTGTTAATCCTCGGCCGAGGTAAGTTGTAAGATGTACAACGCGAATACAACAAAGACCACCATATACTGACCAATGTTGTCTAATGGGGTTGCCAGTAAACCGTACCTTAGGCCAACAGAGACACAGTCTTGACGAAGGGACTATAGATAATGGTATTCATCACTGACACAACCAAAGCAAACCCAACGATACTTTTGTCAATGTGTCGATCACGTTATGATGATTCTGAAACAGGGACGACAACTGCTGCTCGTGGTGACCCTCGTCTAGGGGTTTCGAGCCCCAACCTATAGTAAGGTCAGGCTATAGGGTCTCACACCGAGTATCATTCGTGTCAAAAACTTGCGTGTTTGAAACCCTTTTTGACGGCTATGAAAATTGACTTTTTGCCCATCTTTGGGCAATTGTTTGAGGGGTCAAACGAAGTCGAAATTCGTCGCTGTTCATTCCTACGCGGTTACCACTCGAAGTCCTTCGAAATGATAACTTGTATCGTTTTTGAAGCTCGATGATGAAGGAGAATTAAGTGGTTGAAGTTGGCCTTTGTGAAAAGCTTACTAAACTTCAAGTTAGCTAAATTAATTTCTCTTTCATTTTGTTTTGTCCCACATTACCCGTGACGAAAAGAGAGGTGCCGAGTCCCTATATAAATAGGGGTGCACTCTCTTCTTTGAAAAATGCACCAAGTCTTTGATCGGGTAGCTCCGGATGTTTGAGCAAGCTCGATCTACGACTTAAACTATTCTTCATCTCTTCTTTCTATTCTCCCGTCGGGTCCTAGCAAGACTACGAGGGGGGTTTGGATTCAGATCCAGACGTCTAAGACACGAGTCTGCTTAAGTGAAACTTTCTACCGCAAGTGATCGGCTTGGAGGCGGGTGTCGGCTCGGGTGGATCAGTTCGAAGGTGCGAGGCGGTTCGGGTGGATCGAGTCAAGGTGGTTCGGCTAGGAGGAGCGTAAGCAGCCGGTGCGGTACATCTTGCCCGCCCCAGGGTTGAGATTCCGGGTATGTTCTTTAAAGTTTTTTAGTGTAATTTAATTTCGTCACCGTAGGATAGATCCCTCTTGGGGTGGTCAGATCCACCCCAAGCTGGCATAGATCGGGCTAGGTTATGGCTCTCTCTCAGGGCCTAGCTAAACTGTTTAGCTAGTATGTTTTTTAATTTCCGCTGTGCTTTATGCCTCTGTAGTCCGTCCGACTTAGGACGGGCACAGATCTGAGCTCTGAGGGTCCGCCAAAACCATACAGTGGTATTAGAGCCGCGGTTATGCTTGTAGATCTTGATTTGAGGCGATTTTAAATTATTAAATTGCTTATTTCTGAACATACGTATATTTTAACATTATGTTAAAATTGGTTAAACAATTTTTTGTGTTTTAAAAATTGTTTTTATAACATGAAATTTTTTGGTGGACGTTTTTTAAATTTTATGTGATAAATTTATTAAGTCTTCTATGTTTAAATGCTTTTAAAAATTGTATTTTATGAGATAAAATAATTTTAGTAAGCATTTAAAAGGATTTAAAGATTATGTAACATTAAGAAAAAGTTTATTTCATAAGATGATTTTAAAAATTAATTTCTTTTTAGTTACATAAAAGTTGAAAGATTCTAACTTTATCTGAAAGCTTTAAAATTTATTTCAACAATTTTAAAAATATTTTAAAAATATTTTGTAGTATACGTAACACAAAGGAAATTTTTTTTCCATGAGATGGAATTAAAAATTCATTTCTTTTAGTTACATAAAGTTTTAAGATTATCTTATGAGATAATTTAATCTTAAATTGTTTGATTAATTTTAAAAGCTTAGGTTTGTATTTAAAATTATTTGATAATTTTTTATGAAACCAAATTTTATGTGATAAAAACTTTTCAAGCTTTAAAATTTTAGATCTTTAAATTTAAATGTTAAATTTTTAGATTTGCAAGTTAATTATTTATGTTGTAGATTATTTTAACTTGCATGTTCTCTTTATATGTCACTTTAACCTTTAATTTTATATGATTAAATTAGCTGGTTAATTTTTAATGGACATGATGAATAAATGATTCATGAACCCTTTAGGTTAGCCATTAATTGATTAAAAGTTTTTAAGATAAATTGTTAATGACTAGTGACATGCTACGTTTTAAATGAACAAATACAACATCAAAACCTAATTCCAGATTAGGGTAGTCCCTTTTATTGACAATCATTATCATAAATTGTTTTAATAATGATTATTATTAAAAGACTAATTTTTTAAAATGTTGTAATTGTTTTATTTAAATCCTAATAAAAATTGGGGTAGCACGATGAACAAAACGAACCTTATAGTTGATAAGGATCTAATAAAAGTCATCAAACAAATCCATAAAAATTTCGAATTTTAAGGATCAACTAGTTGATAAGGATTAACTAGTATTAATTAAAAGCCATTTAGTTGATGGACGAACATAGAATTGATGAACCTCCTTCAATGGATCATATGTCGGTCAATGTGCTTGGCTAAGTTTGCTGGACCACCCTAGCTAGACTAGGGGTTAAGTGGTCCTGGCTTAGTCAATTCCCTGGCCGCATCCGCTGGACCGCAAGGAGTCGAATCATGACTGTGTAAGTCCATCGACTGTACCTAAGTCAAATACGATAATAATCTTATTCAAGATAAATCGTAGCCCTCCTTGTTTTAGGAGTTGGCAACTGTAAGACCCGTGTTACGGTTGTTAAGCTACACTCAAGCTGTGACATGGCAATCTTATAGAAACCGGTTTCCTGATAACATCTTGACTGACCCAAATCGTCGTCTCATGCATACACCGAGCACCGGTGTAAGTCTAACCAAAGATGTAGTCTAAGACCTGACCCAAACCGACGTGTCGTGCATACACCGAGCACCGGGGCAAGTCAGGCTAGATGCGAAAACAAGGGTCTGACTAGGCTGCCATTGTGATTTGGATGAGCACACTCATGATCACAAGTGACTGGGGTAAAAATCGATAGGGAATCATATTTAATATGATTGATGATTAGTTCGTCTATCGACTGCAGAGTCGGACAACTTATTGAGACATACTCAAGGTTGTCAGACTCAGGGTAGTCAGATCACTCTCCCACAAATGTTATTGTATAATAAACTATTTATTATTATGGCTTTAATAAATTTAGTGGGAGAATATAGTTTTATTAAAAACCATTGAAACTATACAACGAACATATACTGACTAAGTATCTACTAAATTGCAGAATGGATTCAGGTCTAAAGTATATGATAGAGAAGAATGTGCTTGATGGAACAAACTATAAGGATTGGATTAGAAACATTAAGTTAGTCATTTCTCTAGCTGGGATTGGATACGTGCTGTTCGAGGACCCTCTGGAAAAGCCGGACGAAAATGCGACTCTTGAAGAAAAAAGGCCTACAAAGAGTACCAGAGGGATGCAGAGAAGGCCAGGTGCCTTACTCTGGCTTCAATGAATAGCGACCTGCAAAGGAAGCACGAACATTTGGATGTTCAAAGCATGCTTCTGAATGCAAAGGAGTTATACGACAATTGGTCTAGAGCTGCCAAGTTTGAAGCCACGAGCAACCTCTGGGGCACTAAGATGGAGACAGGGCCCGTACAAGATCATGTCATTAAGATGATCGGGTACGTGGAAGACGCCGCCCAATTGGGTTTTGTCCTAGACAATGAGATGTCCGTGGACATCATCCTTAAGTCTTTAACCCCAGCCTTCAAGCCATTCATTACTGGTTTCATTATAAACATTATTGAAACGGATCTTCTTGGTCTCTCAACATGCTTAGGCAGTTTGAGGAAATCGAGAAGAAACCGACTGCATTGGTTGTTGGTTCTGCTTTTTCAGACTAGCCAAAAGGCAAGGGTAAGAAGAGGCAGGTCCCACAACTAGCCAAGGTGAAGAAGGTGAAGAAGAAGACAAAAGGGGCCCCGTCGAAATCCGAGTGCTTTCACTGCCATAAGATGGACCATTGGAAGATGAACTGCAAGGTTTATCTTGCAGAAAAGAAGATGGAGCATACTGATGCCTCTACCTCAGGTACAACAAATTAAATTTAATAAAGCATAATTATTTCCATAAATGCTTTATCTCATAGTATGAGATACTAAGACATCTGTATAATGTATACATGTGGCTGATATGAAGCAGATGATGGAAGAAGTTTCGAGGATGGTCGGCATCTGAGCAATCGTTGCTGCTTAGGTCGTGCGAGGACTTTAAGAGACGTGAAGAATAAGGAACTGATACTTATTTCCTTTTATGAATAAAATGTATCGTTCCTTAAGTTAAAACAATGATTGAGTGTTTAACGCTCAAAGTTTATTTTGATAAACAAATTATGATTCATTTTTATGAATCCATTGCTTTAATTAAATGTCTCGGGAAATGTGCTTCCTTTTGAAATTGTGATTTGTTGCGAATGGCTTAAATTTCTGTGAATGTTGCTATCTGAGTTGGTTGCATAAATTCTCGAGCTGTCATGCAGAGCTTCTGAATAATTTGATTGTTTGGAGCTGACTTAATATATAGCCAGTCGATAGTTAAATATAAGTTCAAGGAGCGTAGAATTGTGTATGATCACAATTATACGCATGCTAAGATTAATTCTTAATTAAACTACATTTGATTCTTAAAGAGTTATTATTAAATGTAGTTACGTGAAATGTACTAAGTACGACGTTTGACTGAGTAAGTCAATATCAAGATTCCTTAAACCGATCTTGATATGACTCATTCGTCAAACCCAACCTGACACTGGTACGTTCCATCTAAGCACTTCTCAATTGGTTATGCTTATTATATATATTCTAAATATGATTTAGATATATAATAGAAGTATTTAACCAGATAATTCTTAAAATCAGTGGGAGATAGCTCATATACTTAGTTTCGGTTTTCTTGGACTAAGAAAAAGGTTTCCAACTTATTTGAATCATCTACATAATACATTGAATAAAAATAGTTTTGGTTTACTCAAATATATAGGGACTTAAGGTGTCACTTAGTACTTGACATATTGACACAAAATAGTTGGAATGAGCTAAGACTGACTTATAGAAATGTTAGACCCTACATCAAGATTGTATGAGCTAATTGTTAGCTATATAAAGAAAAGAAAATTGATCCAAATCATTTTTCAAGGATCAACCTTGTGTGATCAATAGATGTATAATAATACATTAAAATGCATTATAAATACTCGTTAGTAAATCCATGCTTAGGTTTGACATATGATGGTCCAATGTGACTGATATGCTATAATGGTATGAGATACCGAGATAAATAGCCTGAGTGCAAGTGGGAGATGTAGGAGGATATATGCCCATAAGGAAATTTATCCTTAGTTTACGTCTTGTTAAGATATTAAATGGTATCAATTATCCTAAGTATGAATTCGTTGAACCATATATACTTAGATAATTTCCTTAGACTTATAGTTAGGTCCTTACATATCCAGATAATATCTCGATTATGAGTAGTAAGCGAACGAATAGAAACTTAAGTCTTAAACGGTTCGTGGTCATAGATGTGTCGATAACTGGATATCGACACATCGGACAGACCACTGTGTCTTTGTCTTACCTTAGGGTAATGATGATCTCATAGTCATTCGACTTGGTGAAGTCGGAGACGAGACGCATGTGCTAATTGGAGAATGAGTTCACTGAACGACCAACTTAGAGTTATTATATGGTTAACTTTAAATAAAATATCTATAATAACTCTAGGGTGATGATAGGTAAGCTGGTCCTTTAGACCTGAAGTCATATGTACAAACCTGTAAGTGAACAGTGTCACTTACACCTATGATCTAGCTTCGAGGCTAGGCCTGCTAAAAGATCTTAGGTTGGGTTACACCTGAAACTCTCGAGGCAAGTAGATGACTAAGATGGGGTTCGTCTCTTCCGTTAAAGGGAAGTTAGTGTCACAGGCTTAGTACGGTCTTTGTGTTAATCCTCAGCCAGGGTACGTTGTAAGATGCACAACATGAATACAACAAAGACCGCAGTATACTGACCAATGTTATTTCATGGGGTTGAAAATAAACCGTACCATAGGCCAACAGAGACACAGTCTTGAAAAATGGACTATAGCTAACAAGATTCATCACTGATACAGCTAAAGCGAACCCAACGATACTTTTGTCAATGGGTCAATCACGTTATGATGATTCTGAAACAGGGACGACAATTGCTGCTCGTGGTGACCGTCATCTAGGGGTTTTGAGCCCCAACCTATAGTAAGGTCAGGCTATAGGGTCTCACACCGAGTAGCATTCGTGTCTTAGTAATAGGGAGATAAATAAGAGGAATTCATTCGATGAAATGGAATAGTTAAAGTTCACTAGCTAGTTGTGAGACTAAGTCGTAAATGTGGACAATGTTGCATTTGATGCAAACAAGATTAAACGTGTCATAAATTGATTACGACAACTTTTGTAGGAACAAAAGCATTGGAAAGGGTTATCTGGTTGACGGGATCGTTTCGGTCTAAACACAGGTTCAAACCGCGTCCAAATCGGAGCTCAAACGATCCCGGAAACGCAAAAAATAGTCCAAGGCAAAAGTGGGTTAGACCCACTTGGGCTAGTGGGTCCACCCGCAAGGAGGCACAGCCCGCTGAACCAGGGACTACGTGCTCGCTGTGTTCAGCGGGCGCGGCCCACTGCTCAGCGGGCGCGGCCCGCTGGAAACAGCAGGCGCGCCTGCTGCTCAGCGGCCTGCCCGGCTGCCTCTGGCGCGCCCTACTTGGGCACGACCATTTGCCTTGGCGGGTGCACCCGCTAAGCTTAGCGGGCACGCCTGCAACTTAAGTTAAACTTGGGGTTTGAAACCCTTTTTGACGGCTACGAAAATTGACTTTTTGCCCATCTTTGGGCAATTGTTTGAGGGGTCAAACGAAGTCGAAATTCGTTGTCATTCGTTCCTACGTGTTCAACATTCGAAGCCCTTCGAAATGATAACTTGTATAGTTTCTGAAGCTCGATGACGAAGGAGAATTAATTGGCTGAAGTTGGCCTTTGTGAAAGGCTTACTAAGCTTCAAATTAGCTAAATTAATTTCTCTTTCATTTTGTTTTGTCCCATATTACCCGTGACGAAAAGAGAGATATCGACTCTCTATATAAATAGGGGTGCACTCTCTTCGTTAAAAAATGCATCAAGTCTTCGATCGAGTAGCTCCGGATTTTTGGGCAAGCTCGATCTACGACTTAAACTATTCTTCCTCTCTTCTTCCTATTTTCCCGTCGGGTCCTAGCAAGACTACGAGGGGGGTTTGGATTCGGATCCAGATGTCTAAGACGCGGGTCTGCTCAAGTGAAACTTTCTACCGCAAGTGATCGGCTCGGAAGCGGGTGTCGGCTCAGGTGGATCAGTTGGAAGGTGCAAGACGGCTCAGGTGGATCGAGTCAAGGCGGTTCGGCTAGGAGGAGCGTAAGAAGCCGATGCGGTACATCTTGCCCGCCCTAGGGTTGAGATTCCGGGTATGTTCTTTAAAGTTTTTAGTGTAATTTAATTTCGTCGCAGTAGGGTAGATCCCTCTTGGGGGTGGTCAGATCCACCCCAAGTTGGCATAGATCAGGCTAGGTTCTGGCTCTCTCTCAGGGCCTAGCTAAATTATGTAGCTAGTATGTTCCGGGTATGTTCTTTAAAGTTTTTAGTGTAATTTAATTTCGTCGCAGTAGGGTAGATCCCTCTTGGGGTGGTCAGATCCACCCCAAGTTGGCATAGATCAGGCTAGGTTCTGGCTCTCTCTCAGGGCCTAGCTAAATTATTTAGCTAGTATGTTTTTTAATTTCTGCTGTGCTTTATGCCTCTGTGGTCCGTCCGACTTAGGACGGGCACAAATCTGAGCTCTGAGGGTCCGTCAAAACCCTACAGATACTTCTCCTTCAGGAGTTTGACGTGGAAATCAAGGATAAGAAGGGTGCAGAGCATGTAGTGGTCGATCATTTATCCCGGCTCACTCGCGGGGACATGGATGATAGTTTACCCATTGATGAGTCCTTCACCGGGGAGCAGCTTTTTGCAGCAGATTCTGCCGATACGTCGTGGTATGTCGACATAGTAAATTTTTTGGTGAGTGGGATCTTACCCCATGGAATGCCACTTATCAGAGAAGGAAGTTTTTGAGCAACGCCAAACATTACTTCTGGGACGATCCGCATCTCTATAAATCATGCCTGGATGGAATCATTAGGTAGTGATCCCCAAGGAAGAGATCACTTTTTTCATCTTATTACCATGACCAACCATGTGGAGGCCATGCGGCGGTTACAAAGACCACATCGAAGATACTCCAATGTGGGTTCCACTGGCAAACACTTTTCAAGGACACTCATGACTATATCAAACGATGCGACAGGTGCCATAGGACCAATAATATTACAAGGAGGGATGAGATGCCCCTCAAAGGCATCATGTAGATTGAACTATTCGACTGCTGGGGGATCTATTTCATGGGCATGTTCCCGACAAGTTACGGGAACAAATACATCTTGGTGGCGGTGGATTATGTATCCAAATGGGCAGAAGTCATAACTACCCCGAAAATGATGCTCGGGTCGTCACAGTATTTTTCAAGAATGTCATCTTCCCCCGTTTCGGGGCACCAAGAATGGTTATAAGTGATGGTGAAAGTCATTTCATCGAAAGCAAGTTTGAGGCCTTACTCAAGAAATACAGAGTATATCGTAAGGTTGGACTCGCTTACCATCCTCAAACGAGTGGACAAGTGGAGATTTCCAATAGGGAGATAAAGACCATCCTCAAAAAGACAGTTAGCTCATCACGGAGGGATTTGTCCCAGTAGCTGAATGACGCACTATGGGTATACCGCATGGTGTTTAAAACCCCCCCTGGAAAAACCACTTACAAGCTAGTATATGGAAAGGCATGCCACCTATCGGGTGGAACTGGAGCATAGGGCTTTTTGAGCTATCAAGAAACTCAATTACGACTACAAAAATGCAAGACTACGCCGTCTCTTGGACATCAATGAGATAGAAGAACTCCAAAGAGACGCCTACGAAAATGCCAAAATTTACTAGGAAAAGACTAAAATCTACCATGACAAGTTAATCACGGTAAAGTGTTTCGACATAGGAGATCAAGTACTCCTCTACAACTCCAGACTGCGACTCTTTCTAGGGAAGTTGAAGTCCCGATGGTACGACCCATTTAAATACTTCAGATATTTTCGAGCGGTGCAGTGGAGATTGAGGAGGGAAGAATGGACCATTCAAGGTCAACGGACAAAGATTAAAACCCTACAAGGCCGGAGATCCAATTGGCGGGAGAGGATCTCTCACTCTCGCCGATTGCCCTCCTGCTTGACTCCATCCTAGGTTGGGGGAGATTGTCGCACCAATCCGGTACTTCCACTCCAATCTTATTTATGTTTTATCTCACCCAACCTTGTAAGTGGTGGTGCTATTTGATTTTTAGCTCCTCGCTGTCTCAGTGTCTCTCCCTCCTATCATTGTACCCATCTGTCTTTCTGGGGACCAGCTTAGTCCAGCTTGGGGGAGTCACATTTTGGCGTTGATTTTTGTTGTCCATAGTGTCCATTTTGTACATATTTCATATCATTAGTATCATCATCATCATCATCGTTTGCAATTCTGCATATATACATATTCATCTTGTACATATGCATTTGCATTTCTTCTTTTTTCTTTTCACCCCACCCATCCCACCATTAGCATCATTCTCCATCTCTACGCACGTGTTCTCAGCAGTGAGGACACTGCTGCGTTTAGCTTGGGGGATGAGCGCTATCACTTTTCACTTATTCTTTTTCATTATTCCCATTTTAGTTCCACTTCTGCCCCATTTTTCTCATTTTCATCATCTTTTTTATTTTATTTTATTTTCTTGTTTGTTTGCATGCATGGTTTTCATTATAGTCTATTGCGCGTCATCGCATATTTATATAGAATGAATTATGATTTTTGAACTCCATGCTTATATGAGTTAGGGATATTCCTTGATTAGGATGCATTTTAATATGCTTTTCCATGCTTTAAATTCATATTCTCCACGACGAGTATTCTCGAAACATCTAAGCTTTAAAATGCATGATTAATTGAAAATTTAATGAAATTTGCATGATTGTGTGAAAACGTATATTTTCATAATGGATGGTAGTTCAATTAGGGTTGGATAACCCACGACACTTACGTAGCGTCCACTAGATATTCTAACGCCGAGCCATATCCCAAGGCTATGCTTTTTATTTTTTGTATATAGCCAATTGCGATCCTTGATCGTGCTTTGCATTCCATTGCGTTTACATGAGTTTGCAAAAATCCCAAAAATTGGAAAAATCAAAAACCAAAAAAATATTACATATGAATAATAGTCCCGAGGGGTTCTTCGTAACCCGATGCCCTAAGAGCGTCTGGTCTGGGATGCATATGGATACATAGGTAGCCTGGCCCGTTCGACTGACTCAGTCATAGCCTGCTTAGAGTGCAGGGGTAGCGGGTCGTAGATGATATACGGGTCAGGTAAGCAGATACCCAATCGGGTTAGTATCCATGCTATAACAATTACCTATAAAGCATATGTTGGATACTCGTGGGTAGTATACTTCCCATGAATTGTATCCATTTTACATACGGAGCAATATTCATGTAATTTTTTCCTTATTCAATTCTTTTGTGCTAAATTTTTATCCATGGAAAATACACATCATATCCCTTAGATTTTTTTAGTTATTATTTATCCTACATTTACTTTCCAATATTTCATAAAAGAATCTCCAATTGTGCAACAATATTCAATACTAGTGGAAGTGAAAGTGTAGGTGTAGAGAAATCATGTTATTCAATTCATTAAACATGTCATGACTATTTAGGAATTCTAACATGTGCATGTAGCTATAACAATAATACAATGATTTCTACATGGATATGAATGGCATTCAATAATAATACTTGAATGATACAAAGAGAAAAGATATACATTAAGCACAATTTTTTTTTGCTTTTAATCTTTTTTTATTTTTTTATTTATATATATAATGAATCAAGCAAACTAAAATCAAGCAAACTTGCACACAAATAAAAAATAGTTCAAGCAAGCAAAAGGAACATAAAAATGCTATGAAGGCATGCATTAAGTTCAAAGAATAAAAACCATACATTCGCGTCGTCATTTGGCTAAGAATTAAATAATGAAAACGTTCAATCCAAAGCTCCTTGCCAAATCTCCATCGTGCCTACACGTTAGATGATATTTGTGATCTTGAAATCCAACAAGGTCCACCCATGTTAGTCATCAAAGATTTAGGAACCCATATTTGTTTGAATTTCATATTCGTATTTCTAACCTTGCAATAATAAGATGCATGACCAACACTATCACAAGTAAAGCACTTTGCATAATATTTTTTACAATCGTAGGACACTGTGAATTTTCTTACAATTAGACTTTTTAGCATGTTTCGCTTCATATCTTAGATCATGTCTATTATTGCCAAAAAATTGATTCTCTAGAATAGTATTCAATGAATGTTTTCCTATAGAGAATTTCTTTAATGACAATTCTAGACTTGTGATTTTGGATTTCAATAAAGCATTCTCATTCACAATCAAAGTGCATTTACTTATAAAAGCTTTCTTGTTTTCCTCTTCTTTCTTTTCAAACTCAACCATTTTTCTTTTAAGCTCGTTATATAGCAGATTCTCTAGAATAGTATTCAATGAATGTTTTCCTATAGAGAATTTCTTTGATGACAATTCTAGACTTGTGATTTTGGATTTCAATAAAGCATTCTCATTCACAATCAAAGTGCATTTACTTATAAACGCTTTCTTGTTTTCCTCTTCTTTCATTTCAAACTCAACCATTTTTCTTTTAAGCTCGTTATTTAGCATGCACAATTTATCATTAAGCTCTCTAATCACATACTCTTTTTCAGTTTCAAGCTTAATTAAATCTTGCTTAAGCATGCTAATATCATTAAATAAAGAAGGACAAGAAAGACATTAGCTTTTTCATGCAACCTAAAATTCTCTTTTTCTAACAAAGCAATGGTAGAATCACATGCAACAATTTTTCCTTTTAGCTCCTTAATTTCTAATGACATGTGGTAATCGTCTTGTTGCATTTTCTCATTGAAATTTTTATAATCTTCTAGGGTGGATTCTAGCTCTACAATTTCCTTTTGCATGGCTTTACAAATAAGTAGAAGTTCAGCTTTACTACCAGATTTTACCTTATCATCTTTTGCCATGAAGAAAAGGAAAGAGTGGACGCAATCCTCGTCCTCATCCTCGCTATCCATATCCCATGTTCGCACCACAGCTTTTTCTTTCTTCTCTGCAACATTAGCTGTGTCTTATGGGCAATCCTTTATAAGTGTCCCTGCTTTTTTCATTTAAAACACCGAACCTTATTAATAGCAGTCTGTTCAAATGAATTTCTAGAAGGCTTATAATGGTTAGAACGATTAAACCTTTGTTGCATGTCAGCTCTTCCTTGAGGAGTCTTGATGTATTTTCTGAAGCCTCTAACCATCAAAGCTATCTCCTCATCATCATCGTCATCTTCACTAGCTTGAAGAGCTAGTGGCTTTGGAGTTTTTTCCTTCTCATCTGGTTTTTCTCTAGCCTCTTTATTCTGTAGTTCAAGCTCATGAGACATTAAGTTGCCTATCAAGTCCTCCACTCTCATCTGCGATAGATCTTTCGCTTCTTGGATGGCAGTGACATTAGACCTGAAAGAGCTTGACAGTGCCCTTAAGATTTTCCTTACCTGTTCAAGGCTAGAGTATGGCTTACGAAGAAAGCTAGACTTGTACACAATGTTGGTGAACCTCGCAAACATTTACTCTGTACTCCGCAGTGCAAGTCTAGACTCCTTCACCTGTGACGTTCCCTCGTGCGTCACCTCCAGTGTATGCCATATTTCCTGCGCAGTTTGACAATGTGAGATACGATTAAATTCAGATTTATCAAGAGAGTATATAAGAGCATTTACAGCTTTTCCATTTAAAGAAAATAATCTCCAATCATTATCATCCCACTTGTCTTTAGGTTTAAGCATATCAATATTTTCAACTTTAATAACAGGTGGCTTATAACCGTTTTCGACAATGTGCTAAACTTTATAATCAACAGATATCAAGTATATTTTCATCCTAGATTTCCAATAAGCATAATCTACTCCAATAAATTTCAGGGGTCGTGATATGGACTGACCTTCAGAAAAAGCACAATCAATAGAGTTATGCATGGTCAATCTAGCCTAGATCCTCTAACCTGCTCTGATACTACTTGTTAGATCTCGATTTAAGCCTGGGGGGTTGAATAGGATAATAAAAATATTCGTGCAACCCACAAGAAATCATACACAGTTATAGCAGATTCAGAGTAAATAAAAATCAATCACAGATGCACATCACATTTACCATGGTTCGGTCACACCTACAACCTACGTGCAACCCCCGAAAGCAAATATTATATTAATGGTGTACATGCACAACCTTAATAGCTAGAGAACCAACGTCTCTACACTCACTAGGCTTTCAGTACCCTACTCATCGTGTTCAACACTATCAATCCTAATATATGCTTTCACTTGATGACACTCGTCAAGTTCCTCTTATCTAGTACCCCACTAGACAAGACTCCAAAATGTCGCAGATAAAGCGGTAAAGTTTTCCCTACAGAGATCTACACAACTATCACAACGATAATAAATAGAGTTTAGAATAGCTCAGTGATGGTGTGTCGTCTCTGTGTTCAGCATAGGTCAGATCATGTCTGACAAGAAGTAGTCGTCACGTCATGCAACTCAAGTTGAGACTCTGCTTGCTTGCTGGCATGTGAATGGCACTGCAGACGGCACATAGATGGAACTAGATGGCACTGCAGACTGTACGTGGATGGCACTGGATGACACTATAAACGGCACGTGGATGGCACTAGATGGCGCTGCAGACGGCATGAGGATGGCACACATATGGCACACACATGGCACAGCTCTTGGCACGGGTCGGCAGCACTTCTGGCACGTCTAGCAGCGTGGTCGACAGCTCTTCTGGCATGGCAGGATGTGCAGTCGGCAATACGGATGAGTGGCTAGCTGCTCGGTCAGTGAGCAGGAAATGCAGATGTCCCCTTCGGTTGGCAAGTAATGATTAGAGGGCTTGTTCGGCAGTCAGTGATTGGGTGCGGCTGCAAGCACTACACAGACGTGGCTTGGTCGACAAAGCCTTGCACACTGAAAGCTACGGTCGGTAATCCCCCTTGAGCGCTGAAAGTTACGGTCCGTAATGTGGTTGACAACTGCTTGGTTTGGTCAAGAATTGTGGCTACCCTTTTGCATTGGATGATGGAGCAAAGATCTTTGTAAACTTGCGGCAGTTGATGTGCAAGCTGCGGCCCTTTTGTAAACTTGTGGCTGCCCCTTGGATGAATTGAATAAGCTTTGCACATGGGCTAGTCAAAGATTGCGGCTGCTTGTAATTTGTTGGAGATCTTCTGGTTCAGTTGCGAACAACCAACTCCAGTATTCTGAGACGATTCACATCGAAAATTCATAGTCTGTGTTCGTGTTCACTTACGGTGGGACGACCATTTCATGGAGGATCTATGAAGTAGACCACGACATCAACCTCTTCCAATCACTCTGAACTCATTGCGATCCATGAATTTAGCAGCGAATGTTTTTGGCTACGTTCAGTCATTCACCACATCCTAGTGACGATAGGCCTGAAGATGGGTGGCCTTGAACTAACCACCATTTCAAATATAATACAGCCTGCATAGCTTAACTATAAGGTGGCTACATCAAGGGTGATAGGATGGAGCACATCTCTCATAAGCACTTCTGGACGCACGAACTACAAGAGGACAAATAGATCGACATTCAGCAAATCTAGTCTTGCAACAACTTGGCAGATCTGTTTACTAAAACACTATATCGACGTACTTTTAGGAATCTTGTAAAATAGATTGCAATGAGACAGTTGAGAGACTTACAAGCCTGAAGCTTGTACACGACATGGAGAGTTAAATGTTGAGTTGTACTCTTTTTCCTTAGCTATATATTGGTTTTTTTCCACTGGGTTTTCTATAACCAAAGGTTTTAATGAGGCAACCACAATAACTCTGTATCCAGAAGTATCTACCCCTAGTGATATCCACCGATCAAGGGAAGTTAAGGAGACTTGTACGCTTTCTATTGGTTTTTTTTCACACTGGGTTTTCCATAACCAAAGGTTTTAACGAGGCAAGACCTCCTGACGTAGGATCTAGAAGTATCCATATTCTTATGATGAGATAAGCTCTATGAATTCTGAAGTATTCATATGCCAAGCTTACAATGTTGGAAGGTTAACGGAAAGTGTTATGAATGGGCTTTTGTAGGCCCATGTGAAGCCCACATAGGGCTAGGGTATCCACCAATTATGTAAAATTTTCCAATAAATATATGGCTACAGGTTCAGTAGCCGCCACCTTCATAACAGCTTTGTGTGTTTTCCTTTGTCTTAGCTTATATTTGGGATAAAACATGTGAGGCCATCTCTCATGCTACACTCTACCATTGTTCCTGGATACCCAACAGTTCCATTTTATGAACTTGTCCGATCACAGGTGACTCCCTTCAAGGTGTCGATATCAAAGAAGCTTGGAGGTCTCCTGTCATGGCTTAATTAAAGAAGGGATTATTATATACTACAACTATTATCATGAAGAAAGAACAACATACGGCCATATGTGTGCTGCATCTACTAGTTTCTAGGCTTGAAGTACAAGTATCCAAAACATTAAGGAAAATTATCAATAATTTGATTTTGATCAGTGACCATGTATGATCTTTATCGATTAAAGATTGTTCTTGATCTTTGTGTTGATCTGTTTTGGATTTAAATGTTTGTGTTTTTGTAATGGAAATCTCGCCAAATTTAGCGTGAAATGTAAGTTCTGTTTGTAAATTTTGTTTTGCCCAGTAATGGAATTCTCTGTGTTGCTTTATGTAAATTCTGTTTCAGATATTAGATCTCTAGTTTCTAAAAAATGTATTTTTTAATTAAAAAATACTTATCATCGCTGACGGGGACTCGTCAGCGATAGTTCCATCTTAAGTAAAATAAATAAATTATTATTGCTGACGATTTGTCAGCTGTATTCTTCGTATCTCTGAGAGATACGGAAGCCGTTTCCGATACGTAGCCTATCGATGACGGCTACTGCCATTGATAATCAGCCTATCACTGTCAGCGTCCGTCAGTGATACAAAGAATGTCCTTGACGGATCCGTCAGTGATATTGCTGAAGGCAACTGTGCACCGTCAGGGTTGATTCGCTGATGGGTGCCGTTAGATGTTGTTTTTTATGATTCAAATCGATAGGGCAGATTTTCCAAGGGGACTCGGTTGAATAGGAGGCTGATCGGTCGAGCAACAAGCTCCTCGACTGAGCAGCATGACGTCTCTGACAGACCAAGCAGACAGAGAGCTGTGGAGTTTTTTCCCTCCGACTCGGGTGACTCCTACTCGGCCGAGTAGGGGGCTACTCGGTCGAGCTGGGAGATACTCCACCGAGCAGCATGAAGGATTTGTTTGACCGAGCAGCCCGAGGGATTTTGCCTTGAAGGGGATACTGACACTCGGCCGAGTGACTTGGCTACTCGACCAAGTCATCTTGACTCCATTTTGGAGCTCGACCGAGCATGAAGTCGACTCGGGCCGAGTTGGCTTGGGCCCGCGCACGTCATCCGACCGTCATGATGCTTTGTTCTCCGTCGGTTTTCGTCTATATTTTAACCGATCTATTGTTTTAGATTAGGTTAAGCCTCCTTTGAGTTTTTAGAGAGCCGCTTGCTACTCCATTGGAGATTGGAGAGGGTTTTAGGGCTTGTGTTCTTGAGAGAAAGGTTTGTTTTTTTTCTTTCTCTTCTCCTTCCATTGATTTCTTCCTCTTAAGTGAATTCGTGAGGGCTTGTTCCATTAACAAGTTATTAGTCACGCGTGAGGGAGCGTTTTGTAACCCTAATTGTTTGGACTTATCTTCTAGTGGAATCATCTCAGATTGGATTGCTAGACGTAGGTTGTTTACAACCGAACCAGGGTAAAACCTCTTGTGTCTGCGATTGATTTATTAATTGCTGTGATTCGGTTGCTACTTTCTATTGCATGATCATTTGGGATTTTTTATTCGGTCTTTGAGATTAGATTTTTGCTAGTCCTATATTCCTTATCAGTTTATTAGGGCTGGCTTCCGCATTGATCTCAAGGCGTTTCGGATATTCTCCCAACAAGTGGTATCAGAGCTTGTGGTTTTATTGCAAAGGAAGTTAGTGGCGAAGGAAAGATGGTGTCTTTGGCAACTTTGAACGGCTGGAATGAGTTTCGGATCTGGGAGACGAAGGTGAAGAATGTTCTTATGCAGACGGGGTGTTACTAGATCGTATTTGTTGTCTCGAATATCGATAAGGAGGTGAATGCATCCGCTAGAGCGGAGATGGAGAGGAAGGCGTACAACGTGATTCAGTTGTCGTTATCAGCTAATGTTCTGAGGGAAGTCCTGGATGAGGCGACGGCATCTGACATGTGGAAGAAGCTTGAGGGACTCTATATGAAGAAAATCCTTCACGAGTCGCCTATATTTGCTTCAGCAGCTATATACTCTCAAGATGAAGTCTGGATCAGCGGTAAAAGATCACATGGATGAATTGAAAAGGATTGTGCTAGAGTTGCGTGGTATGGATGTGAAGATTGAAGATGAGCAGCAATCCGTTATCTTGTTGTGCTTATTGCCTGAAGAGTATAATCAGTTTGCTCGGTCGATGATTTACAACTGGTCTACTCTCATCGTGGAAGAGGTGAAGGCGGTGCTTCACACGGAGCAACTATGTGGAAAATTTCAAGGAAGAGATTATGTGAGTAACCGCGAGGAGGCATTGCATGTGAGCGGTCGACAGGAAAGGAGAGAAGGCTTCAGGAAGAATAATGACCGCTCTAAGTCGAGACATTCGCAGGATAGATTTGCGAAGATCACATGTTATAATTGCCACAAGAAGGGTCATTATTCGAATCATTGTCCTATCAAGAATAGGAAGAAAGAAAAGGAAACCGAGAAGGATTCCGGTTCGGCATCTTTGGGGATTGATGGTGGGCAGGTTCATGATGAAGGTAGAGATACCGAGATCTTTGTTGCGGGGATTGCAGGTGATGCCGGTATGGCATGGCTCAAGGACAGTGGATGCTCATATCATATGACTCCTCATAGGAGTTGGTTCGTGACATACCATTCCAAGCAAGATGGAGGCTCAATCCTCATGGGGAAGAATGCAATGTGTAGAACTGCGGGTATTGGAACCGTTCGGATAAAGATGCATGACGGTATAGTGCACACACTTACCGATGTGAGACATGTCCCAGATTTACGGAAGAGCCTAATCTCCATAGATGTGTTGGACAATGCCGGATGTAAGTCGGTCTTTGAAATAGACCAACTTCGTGTTTCGAAAGGAGCCATGGTTGTGATGAAGGGAAAGAAGGTTGGAAACCTATATGCCCTTCAATGTACCACAGTTGAAGGTGAAGCAGACGTAAGCACTACGAGCGCAGTTTCCGGAGATTCAGCCAAGTTATGGCATTATCATTTGGGTCATCCATGTCACAAAACGCTTGATGTACTCCAAAGAAGAAAGTTGATTAAAGTCTCGAATGAAAGTGTAGAATTCTACGAATCCTGTGTGTATGGTAAGAAGACAAAGCTGTAGTTTAACACGGGGAAGCATACTAGCAAAGGACCACTTGACTATGTATACACCAATGTATGGGGACTGTGCCCAGAGCCGTCAAGAGGGGGAGCTAAGTATTTTGTCTTGTTTATTGATGACTACTCTCGCAAAATTTGGATGTACCTAATGAAGTCAAAGGACCAGACTTTTGATATGTTTAGAGAGTAGAAGACCATGGTGGAGAAGCAAACCGGAAGGCACGTGAAGGTGCTTATATCTGACAAAGGAGGTGAGTTTACTTCGAGGGAGTTTAGAAATTTCTACAAACTCCATGGGATCCGTAGACACTTTAGCACACCCGGTGATCCGAGTCGAATGGTGTGGTGGAGCAGATGCATAGAACTTTATTGGAGAAAGTGCGGTGTTTGAGGCACTAAGCCGGTTTGGGAAAGGAATTCTGGGGAGAGATACTCTCGACTGCTGTGCACATTGTGAACAGAGTTCCGACCGTAGCGATTGGCTACAAGATCTTTGAGGAGATGTGGAGTGGTGAAGATGGTGATTATTCGTACTTGCGCATTGTGGGTTGCCTAGAATATGTGCACGAGAGGTGTGACAAGTTGGATCCAAGAGCAAAGAAGTGCGTCTTTCTTGGATATGGCCACGGCGTCAAGGGTTATTGTTTGTGGGATCCAGAGGGTCATAAAGCATAGTGAGCCGACATGTCACTTTTGATGAGGATGCAATGCTTAGGGCGGAGCATTCTCACTCAAAATGTGACACGTCCATAGAGGATATTTCACCGGAGAGGGTCAACCTTTCGGGCCAGCCCACTCAGCGCCCAAGCAAAGAATTGATGGTCGATGATCCAGTTGAGGGAGATGATGAGGTCCATGCTGAGGACCATGTAGAAGACACCTGGTACATCTCAAGTATGCGTTGACACTTATGCAGGTGATGATGGAACGCAGAGATCGAAGAGGGTGAAGAAAGCGTCAGAAAGATTAGGTTCGTGGGATTATTCAGGATATTCTTTCGATGATATGGAGTCTTATGCACTCAACCTAGAGCACGAGGAGCCAGCGATATATAGTGGGGCCATAGTCTCGGGAGATGCCGCTCAGTGGCAAGGAGCTATGGAGGAAGAGATGGAGTCACTTCACCGGAACGACATTGGGGATTTGGTGCCATTACCTAGCGAGAAGCGTGCTATTGGTTGTCGTTGGATATACAAGGTCAAGGAAAGCTCAACTCAAGATGGAAACAATGTCTGGTACAAGGCAAGGTTGGTTGCCAAGGGATTTGCACAACGGAAGGGTGAAGACTACAACGAAATATTTTCACCGGTTGTGCGACACACGTCCATTCGTGTGTTATTGGCGCTAGTTGCTAGCATGGACATGGAGTTGGAGCAACTCGATGTGAAGACCACCTTTATGCATGGAGTCCTTGATGAGGAAATCTATATACATCAGCCTGATGGGTTCAGAGTTGAAGGGAAACATACTTTGGTATGCAGGTTGAAGAAATCGGTGTACGTATTGAAGCAGTCACGCAGGCAGTGGTACAAATGATTCGATAGCTTCATGATGGGAGTATGCTTCGAGAGGAGCATCAATGATCAATGTGTGTATGTTCGCACACTTGAGAATGGCTTGAGAATTTATTTATTGCTCTATGTGGATGACATGCTAATTGCTTCTAATAGCATGTCAGAGGTGAAGAAGCTGAAGGAGAAGATAGGGCAAGAATTCGACATGAAGGATTTGGGAGCCGCTAAGAAGATTCTCGGAATGGAGATTATTAGAGATCGAAAGAAGCATGAGCTTAGATTTGTTGGATATGGACGACACGAATACACCCATGAGGGGATGTATGAGGGTATACAGACCTCAGATGTCGCGTGCACGAAGGCATGCATGAAGGGAACCTTTTCTCGTGTGAAAAGGACCACTCGATAAGTGAAAAAAGCCACTCGATAAGTGGAAAAAGTCACTTTATAAGTGCATAAAGGCACTTGATAAGTGAATGAAGAAGAGGATAAATGAATGCGCTTTTATAGGCTAATAAGCTTATAATTGGTTATTTCCTACAATAACTACCCCTAAAGCCTATAAATAGGACCCAAGGGTAAGGCATTCATTCCACACTTTCCATGCCATAAGTTTGCAAAAGGCATCTTATGTTCTTCTTCTCCCTTCCATTAAAATCCTCTTCTAGTTAAAGATTTAGGCGGTGAAACTCTGCTTCGATTCTCTGTGACGAAGTATCGACCATTGTGGCGAATCCGAGGGCGAAGTTCCGAGATTACGGTGCTGCATACGTAAACGTAAGTCTCGACTTTATTATTCGATCCTAACATTGTTTTGACAGGATCCTACATTGGTATCAAAGCCATACGGGTTCGCCCCGATCAAATCGCCGTCCCGTCGAACCGATGAACGAGGCGTTGTCTTTTTCACAAATGGGTATCCTACTATTATGGATATGGTAGGAACGCTTCGTGACGGAGAGAACGCAGCGGTTGTTCTTTTCACGTTAGGGTCTTCTGTCATTACGGAAATGGCAGGAACTCTCCGTGACGGGAAGAACCGACCGTTCATATCGTCAAGCTCGCACTCTTTATGGATGCCGAGTCTCCATTCATAGGGAATGTGAACTCTCTTCATGTGGAGAGTGTAGTTTACGAACTTGAAAGTATGTTATTTTTTTTATTTTTGGCACACGGACATTAGAGAATAACTACTTTCTCGACGAACAGGTGCTTCATCGACGAACTGGTGCCTCATCGAGGAAGATGATGGTAGTTATCTCCATCGGAGAAGATGCTTTTTGGTGCATGATCACCATGGCCAAATGGGATATGGAGGCAACGCATCTCCCCTCCCCATGCGGAGGGGGTTGGCTACCGCCAAATGACAACGAAAACCACCCCACCGGGGGGGGGGGGGGAGTGTGTGCGGCAACCCCATACAAGGGGGTGGCCGGCCATGGCCAAAGGGCCAGGGCCGGCCATGGCCAGGCCAGGGCCGACCATGGCCAGGCCGGCACTGGCCGGAGGGCCCTGGCCAGGCCAGGGCCAGAGAGCCCTGGCCGCGGCCAGGCCAGGGCCTGGCTGGCCCTGGCCGGAAGCCAGGGCCCTGCCGGCCCTGGCAGAGGCCAGGGCAGAGCCTGGCCGGCCTTGGCCGAGGGGCAAGGGCCCCTGGCTGGCCAGGGCAGAGTCCCTTGGCCGGCCCATGATCAGTATTGGCCGCCAGGGAGTTGTCGGATCACTAATCAGTATTGGTCGACCAATCCGGGAATTTTGGTCGACCAATTCAGCTAGAGGCATTGCCAGTGGTTTCGGCCCCGGCAACCTGCAAGGCTAGCCCATACGGGGCCGACGGCAGTCGTCTGCGACAAAATTCTCCAATAAGGGGGAAACGCCTGGATCCATACGGGAGCCGGCGACGATAGCTTGCAGAAAAATCCCCAAAGGGGGGATCCGACCTTGGCATGGCTACGACTCATCCCGGCAAATGGCCAGGAAGTGCCGAATATTTCACTAGTATCATAAGGGTACTAAGTTGAAATATACATTCTTTTGAAAAATACGTTTTTCAAACGTTTTGGAAAATACGTTTTCAAAAACGATTTTCCGCTGCGAAGTACTATAAGAGTACTTTTATTTGATAAAGTGATGGGGAAATATTGAAAGTTACTCTAGATGGTGATTGGAAACGTAGTGACCTTTCCGATTCTAGAATAACATCTTCAATATTTTTCGAAAGTAACTTATCAAATTATAAATATCATTCCAAGTGAGAGTTGAAATTAGAACTATCCAAATGGGATATTCTATTATCATTTCAAATGGGAATTATATTTTAAGAATTTTCAATGTAATGTTTTTTGATCAAACCTTCAGTTTTGTGTCTTTTTGCAGCATTTTAAAAGTAAAATGTCTTCCGCTTCAAAGAATATCGTCGCTGAGTTAAACAGAGGTGAAAAACTCAACGGCGATAATTACAAACTTTGGTCTATCAAGATACAATACGTTTTAGAGGAGCAAGAAGTGCTCGAAACTCTAAAGAACGTAATGATTGAACCCGAGTTGGGCACTACGGCCCAACACAGACGAGACAAGGAAGCTTTTGATGCTTGGTCTCGGAAGAACAAGATAGCACGCATTACGTTATTAAGCAGTATGGCTGATGACATAATGCGCATCTTCCGAGAGCATGACTTAGCCATGGACATATGGTCCAAGCTTGAGGAAAAGTTTGGTGGCACATCGGTGTCCAAACTTCGCGCCTTAACTATAAGATTTGATTCATACAAGAAACGTCCAGATCATTCCATGGGGAAACATCTGCGACATATGACGAATCTAATCTCTGAGTTAAAGGATGCAGGTCATGTGCTCACAGATGAGCAACAAATCCAAGCAGTCATACGTTCCCTACCAAATGGGTGGGACCAAATGAAGATGCATCTCACTCACAATGAGAGCATCAAAACTTTCAGCGATGTTTCCAAGCACATCGAAATAGAGGAAGAGCGGCTTGCGGCCGCTAAGCCAAGTGCAGAAGTGCACATGGTTGCTAGTTCCTCACACGGGGGAAAGAAATGGAAAGATCGTTCGAAGTTCACTAATGAACGTAATAAGCAACCTGAGTCTACCAAGAAACCCAAACATAAGGGTGGGCACAAGAAATGGCACAAGAAGAAAGACTTGAAGAGGATCAAGTGCTTCAAGTGCAACAAGCTCGGTCACCATGCTCGTTCATGTACGAGTGGAGGCGACGAGGTAACTTGTAATTATGCTAGTTACATATGTGTTTCTAGTTCAATATTTCTTGTGGAATCTAATCCATTTTGGATAATTGATTCAGGTGCCACCGACCACATAACAAGGGACAGACGGTCCTTCGTGGAGTATCACCGGATACCCCAAGGAACGAAGTGGATCTATGTAGGAAACAACACACGTGTTGAAGTGAAAGGCGTTGGGACTTGCAAGCTAGTCTTGGACAACGGCCGCACTCTCCTACTTCATGATGTTCTCTTCGCTCCAGATATTCGAAGGAATATTATATATGTGGTCGTGTTAATGGGTCTTGGTTATAACTGGTTTTTTCATGATTGTAAAGTGGACTTGTTTTGTAATAATTCCTTAATTGGTACTGGGTATGTATTTAAAGGATTTATTGTATTAAATACAATGTATGACTCTTCATATTGTAATGAAAATTTCCTTGTTACAAATTCTTCGACTTATGAGTCTGATATAATTTGTTGGCATGCAAGGCTTGGTCATATTGGACCAACACGAATGGATAGACTTGCCAAACGTGGCCTTCTATCCAATGTTTCAAAGGTTGAAATGTCGACTTGCGAACATTGCCTTGTAGGGAAATCTTGTTGCAAGCCGTTTGGGATCGGCACAAGGGCCGAGGTTCCATTACAACTCATCCATTCGGACATATGTGGTCCGATGAATGTCAAGACAAGACGCGGGAAGTCCTATTTCATCACTTTTATTGATGATTTCACCCGATTCGGACATATCTATTTGATATCCCACAAAAGTGAAGCATTAACCTGCTTTAAAAACTATATGAGTTTAGTGGAGAATCAATTAGATCGCAAGATTAAGGTTTTGCGAACCGATAGGGGCGGTGAATATCAATCAACAAGTTTTAAGGAACTTTGTGATACAAAAGGCATAGTACATCAGGTTACTATGCCTTATACTCAACAAAATGGTGTTGCTGAAA
Organism: Scilla litardierei; assembly: GCA_030789695.1. Classification (NCBI taxonomy): domain Eukaryota; kingdom Viridiplantae; phylum Streptophyta; class Magnoliopsida; order Asparagales; family Asparagaceae; genus Scilla; species Scilla litardierei. The sequence continues at coordinate 159,793,023 of CM061133.1, forward strand.
GGAGGAATATGACTTTAATGGAAATGGTCCGTTCAATGATGGCGCAAGCTAACTTGCCAATCACTTTTTGGGGTGATGCATTATTAACGGCCACTTTCATTTTGAACCGCGTACCCTCGAAATCAGTTAGCTCCACTCCTTATGAGTTGTGGAACCAAAAGTCTCCTGACTTAAACATTTTAAAACCTTGGGGATTTGCATCCTACGCACATATTTCCTCCCATAAGTATGGCAAACTTGGGCCAAGGGGAAGGAAATGTATCTTTATACGATACGCAGAAAACTCCAAATGTTATGTTTTTGTTAGTCAGGAAGACAATGGAGGTCTAATTGAGTTTGAGTCGAGGGATGTCACTTTCTTGGAAAATGAGTTTCCAAGACAGGGCAAGATAAGTCAGGACTTATCTCTATTTGAGATTAATGATCAAGAAGGATTACCTCATTCGAGTGGGTGAATTCTTGGTAAAGAAGAAAATACGTTTCAAACTTCACCAATGGATTATACGAATGACACTAATCCTATTCCATGCGGGAATAATGATCCAAGTGGGAGCATTTCTAACGACATTCCGAGTGGGAGTGATATTAGAATTGATCTAAATTCGAGTCAACAAGGACTTGAAGAATCTCAAATACGACGTAGTAGTCGTACAAGGTTGGCTCCTCTAAGATTTGAGGATGAATTTCCGCAAACCTTTATGACTTTACTACAAGATGATGACGAGCATGCTACTTTCAAACAGGCCGTATCATGCCCTGCTAAAGACAAATGGATGGAAGCGATGAAGGAAGAATTGGAATCCATGAAAGTTAACCAAGTCTGGGACTTAGTTGACTTACCCAGAGGACGTAGAGCTATTGGGAACAAATGTGTTCTCAAGATCAAGCATAAGGCTGATGGCTCTATAGACAGATATAAAGCTCGCCTTGTCGCGAAAGGTTTTACGCAACAGGAAGGGATAGACTACGAAGAGACCTTCTCACCTGTTGTCCGTTTTACCTCGATTCGCCTGATTCTGGCTATGGTAGCTTACTTAGACCTCGAATTACATCAGATGGATATAAAGACTGCCTTTCTCAATGGAGAATTGGACGAGGAGATATATATGGAACAACCAACATGGTTTGTAAAAGAAGGAAACGAACATAAGGTTTGTAAACTTCGTAAATCCATATATGGTCTTAAACAATCCTCGAGGCAATGGTATATACGATTTCAAGAAGTTGTCTTATCAAATGGTTTTTCCATGCTTGATGAAGACAACTGCGTATATATTAAGAGGATTAAGAGCAAGTACGTTATTATGTCTCTATATGTAGATGACATTTTAATAGCCAGAAATTACAAGGGCTTTGTGATGGATATCAAGGCTTGGCTTTCATCAGTTTTTGAGATGAAAGACATAGGAGAAGCCGCATATATCCTTGGAGTTAAGATTTCAAGGAATCGTTCGAAGAAACTTCTTTCTCTTTCACAGGAGACTTATATAAAGAAGGTTTTAGAACGTTTTAATATGCATGACTGCAAGTCCATTGATACTCCTATAAGCAAGTGCGACAATTTATGTCTGAAATCATGTCCAAAGAACCAAAAGGAAAAGGAAATTATGGAAAAAGTTTCATATTCCAGTGCAGTTGGTAGTCTTATGTACGCTATGATGTGTACAAGACCGGACATCTGTTTTGCCGTTGGAATGGTAAGTCGTTACCAATCCAACCCAGGGCAAGTACACTGGAAAGAGGTCAAGAGGATATTGCGGTATCTTAAGGGAACTGTAGACTATGCTCTATGCTATCAAGGAGATGCCTTGAGGCTCGAAGGCTACACTGATGCTGATTGGGCGGGTGATCTCGATGAGCGACGATCGACCTCAGGATATGTTTTTCTACTCGGATCTGGTGCAATATCCTGGAGTAGCAAGAAACAATCCTACATCACACTTTCAACTATGGAAGCCGAGTTTGTAGCATTTAGCATGGCAGTCCAAGAGGCTGTTTGGCTTAGGAAGTTCTTAGACAGGCTAATTGATGCAAGTGACTCAGGTGCTGTACCTATACACAGCGACAGTCAAGCATCTATAGCTTATGTCAAAGATCCTAAATTCCATTGTAAGACCAAACACATAGATATCCGCTACAAATTTGCAAAAGACTATGATAAGACCTAGAAGGTAGACATAAGGTACATATCTACGCATGAGATGATAGCGGATCCGCTTACGAAAGCGATCCCCAGAAATGTGTTTTACAAACACTTATCATCTCAAGGATTGCGTAAGAGCTGAGTTGTACCAATGTAATTTTCCATGTCTGTAAGTGATCAAATTTAATAAAAGAATAAGTTCTTTTTCAAACATTGCATATGAATTCTTTAAGAAATGTTTGTGTACATTTTTTTGAAATCTCAGCAGAATTTTAGTATGTCGGACAGATTAAGGTTGGCTCTCTCACATGAGCAACCGCCTTTATTTTATCAGACGGGTAAAATAAAGATGAGACCTGTTTAAAGTCAAAATCGTCAGACGGACGATTTAGAGTCATGACTTAAACAAAATGGTTGTATGAAAGATCTGCATCATATGGATGCTTTCAAAAGATCTAAGAGGATTTTGAAATCCTATCTGTCTTATGTGGGATGTGAGTCCAGAAGATTATTTGAGTAGTAAAAGGGACTCAAAGTCAGACATTGTGGTGTCTGGTTATCATCCTTACAACATCATTAAGACCTACGCTCCCTGGGAAAGGAGTGATGTTGTAATACGTATTCATACTACGTATGCATTTTTGACCATTGGGTTAGAATAGTAATTGTGTTTACTATTATGTGAGACCCAAAGACCACATGGGTCTTAACTCGTTATCCTTATGGACTCTAATTGGTTCCTAAAGATTTGACTAGGTGATTGCTATCTTAGCATGTTGCTTATGGACTATGGTTAATTCGGTCCGGCGGGGCATGTTAGAAAAGCGAGTCAAATCAAGATCAAAAGGATCGCAAGAAGAAGAAGATTAATTTCATATTCATATTTGGACTTTAGAGATTCAAAGCTGGCCAGCCAATTGTAATCCAGATGTGATTCAATTGTTGAATATAAAGTATAAGAAATGTGAAGAAATAATCTAGGGTAAAGCATGATCTACTCAACTTTGCACCTCGAGGGGTGTTGTGTATCTCTAACAAGTGCACAACAACGGACTCTATGCGCATGACGGTCACACGGCCTATTTCTCGGTATGATAAACAGAAGAGTTAAAGGAAAAATGTTTCCTTACAATCCCCTCAAGTGTGAGTGGGAGATGTTGGATATGGACGACACGAATACACCCATGAGGGGATGTATGAGGGTATACAGACCTCAGATGTCGCGTGCACGAAGGCGTGCATGAAGGGAACCTTTTTTCGTGTGAAAAGGACCACTCGATAAGTGGAAAAAGCCACTCGATAAGTGGAAAAAGTCACTTTATAAGTGCATAAAGGCACTTGATAAGTGAATGAAGAAGAGGATAAATGAATGCGCTTTTATAGGCTAATAAGCTTATAATTGGTTATTTCCTACAATAACTACCCCTAAAGCCTATAAATAGGACCCAATGGTAAGGCATTCATTCCACACTTTCCATGCCATAAGTTTGCAAAAGGCATCTTATGTTCTTCTTCTCCCTTCCATTAAAATCCTCTTCTAATTAGAGATTTAGGCGGTGAAACTCTGCTTCGATCCTCCGTGACGAAGTATCGACCGTTATGGCGAATCTGTGGGCGAAGTTCCGAGATTACGGTGCTGCATACGTAAGCGTAAGTCTCGACTTTATTATTCGATCCTAACATTGTTTTGACAGGATCCTACAAGATTGTGACAAAAGGGGTATATTCAGAAGGTACTAGTCCGGTTTGTGATGGATAGTGCAAAGCCCATGATAACACCTTTGGGAGCTCATTTTCAGCTGTCGACGAGTCAATCACAAAGCACCGATGAGGAGAAGACTTATATGTCTCAGGTGCTATATGCGAGTGCAGCATGGAGCTTGATGTATGCGATGGTTTGCATGCGTCCAGATATTGCACATGTCGTGGGAGTGGTTAGCAGGTATATGGCTAATCCTGGCAAGGAGCATTGGCAGGCCGTCAAGTGGATTCTGAGATATCTGCGAGGCACAGCGAGTGTCGGGATCCTCTATGGGAGAGGATACGGAAAGGTGTTGATAGGTTACTGCGATAGTGACTACGTAGGTGATAAAGACATGCAGCGATCTACCACATGGTATGTGTTCAGTTTGGGCATTGTCGCGGTATTGTGGAGGTCGGTATTACAGTCTGTGGTTGCGCTATCGACCACAGAGGCCGAGTTGATTGCAGCGGTGGAAGCTGTGAAGGAGGCCAAGTATTTGAGGAGTCTGCTGAAAGATTTGTGGGTGCCACAGAGTTTGTCACATGTGCATTGTGACAGCCAGAGTGCCATTCATCTGGCGAAGCACCAGGCATATAGCTCGAGGACGAAGCATATTGAGGTGCGTGATTCTTTCCTTGTGTTGGAGAAGAAGGAGATAGAGCTTCCGAAGATCCTAACTGATTTGAACCCCGCAGACATGTTTACCAAGCCAGTTCCCGATGTCAAGCTCCAGGTTTGCTTGGAGCTGATTTCTTTATTGGCTTAGGTAGCGCCAGAGGGCGCGTTTTCCGAGACAATGATGATTCTAGAGAGAGGGTCATGGCACGCAGCGTGGAGGTGCTGTAGTCATTGGTGATGAGATTTGAATCAAGGTAGAGTGTTGTTTTTTTGATTCAAATCGATTAGGCAGATTTTCCCAGGTGACTCGGTCGAGTAGGAGGCTGCTCGGTCGAGCAGCAAGCTCCTCGACTGAGCAACATGACGTCTCTGACAGACCGAGCAGACAGAGAGCTGGGAAGTTTTTTCCCTCCGACTCGGGTGACTCCTACTCGGTCGAATAGGAGGCTATTTGGTCGAGCTGGGAGATACTCGACCGAGCAGCATGAAGGATTTGTTTGACCGAGCAGCCCGAGGGATTTTGCCTTGAAGGGGATACTGACACTCGGTCGAGTAGCTTGGCTACTGGACCGAGTCATCCTGACTCCATTTTGGAGCTCGACCGAGCTCGACCGAGCTGGCAGTCGACTCGGGCCGAGCTGGCTTGGGCTCGCGCGCGTCATCCGACGGCCAGGATGATTTATTCTCCGTCGTTTTGCGTCTGTATTTTAACCGATCTATTGTTTTAGATTAGGTTAAGCCTCCTTTGAGTTTTCAGATAGCCGCTTGCTACCGCAGTGGAGATTGGAGAGAGTTTTAGGGTTTGTGTTCTTGAGAGAAAGGTTTGGTTTTTTCTTTCTCTTCTCATTCTATTGATTTCTTCCTCTTAAGTAAATTCGTGAGGGCTTGTCCCGTTGACAAGTTATTACTCACGCGTGAGGGAACGTTTTGTAACCCTAATTGTTTGGACTTCTCTTCTAGTGGAATCGTCTCGGATTGGATTGCTGGACGTAGGTTGTTTACAACCGAAGCATGATAAATTCTCTTGTGTCTGCGATTGATTTATTAGTTGTTGTGATTCGTTTGCGACTTTCTATTGCAAGATCATTTGGGATTTTTTGTTGGGTCTTTGAGATTAGATTTTTACTAGTCCTATATTTCTGATCAGTTTATTAGGGCTGGTTTCCGCATTGATCTTAAGACGTTTCGAATTTTCTCCCAACATCAGCGGTATAAAGAATACCACTAACGGATCCGTCAACAATATCCTTGGTATCGCTGATGGATATCATCAGTGATATTGTTACTATCGATGATGGCAACTGTGCGCCGTCAGGATTGTTTCGATGACCGGCACCATCAATAATGGTATTACTTACCAACGCCCGTTGTCGGGACTACTAATATATGGTTACAGTCAGCAATTATCGATTATTTTCGCTGGTAGTAATGTGACTTTTACTGACAGCAAAAGACATCCATAAAGAGGGCGGGCGAGAGAGATTGATCTAGTGTGTGCATGCATGCATATTTAAATATAGGACAAGGTTACCCAGCTCTCCAAGTAAATAAACCAAGGCATTAGACGCGATCGAGTAGCCACGCGATCACCTCCTATTACAACCCCAAACCCCTAGCCATACCCTCCGCAAGGATTGGCCCAACTTTTCCTCAAGGGGAAAAATCAATTCTTGGGCCGCGTTAGTATAGCGTAAGTCGCAACAAGAATAAAACTTAAGTCTATGAGATACTCCAGAAATAAGAAGTTTATACGGGCAATTGTAGTAAATGAAGTAAATTGCTTCAGTTTATATCGAAAACTTGATTTTATATAAAATAACCCATAATACTCTCTGAACTAGGACAACACTTGCATATGGCTCATAATGTAATGTCATGCATCACTCGTCAATTCGTTCCCTAGAATCTATCTAGCTAGTTAACTGTCTGTTACTTCTACTAATCATATCAAAAGATCAGCATCGCAAGCTGGCTGATTCTGACATATAGAATTTATGAACTCCCTGGTCAAGCCATTCCTGGAAATTTTATCGAGCGTAATGCACATTGACTGCAACAAAAAACACTCATGGTAAATAAATAAATAAATAACAATACGAAAAAGGAAGGAGATTATGCTGACAAGACGAAGTAAATTATCATCATATTATACAAGTAAATTTTCAGTTTTCACCCAGATAAACTCGAAAGGGTTTGGTTTGGACCCAAAAAAATGAAAGAAACTATTTGCAGACTAACCCCCTTTTTCCCCCAAGGGGGTGAATGAAAAGAGAGGCAGCGTTCAAAATAAAATGTAGAAGAGGTTGGCAACAAACAAAATAGTAAGGTGGGGTTATTATGGAATGTGTCACTTACTTCTGCGAGGGCGCTTCTTGTAAAAAACAGGAAACTTGCATTTTTCGCATTCCCGCGGGGGACGAACATCTTCACCATCAACCTCGTATGCAGTCTCTGCTCCACAGCCTAGGCTTGAAAATTTTCATGTTAAACCCCCAAAAAAAAATGCGAAATTTGTGCAGCTATGAAGAGCACACAAAAATATTGTCGTGGTATAACCTCCACATATGTAGGTGACAGTAGTTGGTGTTGTAGACGATGTCGCCGTCGGTATTGCAGTAGTCGTGGTCGTTGTAGTAGTCGTAGTGGTCGTCGTCGTCGGCATTGTAGTAGCAGTGGTCGTTGCAGTGGCCGTGTTGGTGGTCGTCGTTGGTGGAGAAGGGTTGGCGTCCATGGATCAAGGAAGAAAAATGAGCTCTAGGTTTTATTTTTCCCTTTCTATTTTTTGAAATTATGTGAGGATTTCTCGGTTGGTGATTTAAAAGGATGAAAACTTGGAGGGGGGGCGAAAAGGAGGGAGAAAAGGCATGAACCATGGCAATGCGATGCTTGGTACGGTGGAGCTGGGGCTGGTTTCGTGAACTGATCAGGCGGTTTCAAACATTGTACGTTGCAATGATTTCTGGTAAAAGCGTATTAATCTTGGAAAATGCTATCTACACCCCTACTCATAGGGGTGTATGGAGTTATATTTTCTAAATTTGGAAATATTACAATTTGATTTTGTTATTTCAATCTCTCATATTTCTATTTTAGTAACAATGAGGCACTAACTACTATGTACACCCCTATTCATAGGGGTGTATGTAGCAGATACCTTAATCTTTACTGATTGCTATCTGCACTGCAAGTGAGTGCGGTGCCTCTTAAATTTTTCCCAAAAAAAGAAATGGATGTTGCCACGATGAGACGTGACTCACATGAATTTGAGTTTTTTTTTGGCTAATGTCGGAAAATATTTAAGAGCCACCGCAATCACTGTGTTGCATTTAGTCCGTCACTGCGTTGCATTTAGTCCGTCTCTAATCTTTTAGGTCCAATGTCTAAATCAGTCCTAACTTGTTTTGGGTTTTCTTAATTTTACCTTTTAAACTGTAATTTTGCTTAGTTAAACTCATAAAATATCATATGGTTTACTTTTCTGTTGGAGGTGGATTCCATCTATATTTAACTTCTTGATTAAATTTATTATATATATATACTAGTCAAACACGTGCCCGCGGGTACGGTTCATTTAAGATTTTTTCCCCGGAAATCTTTGTTCCCCAAAAATTATTTCCAACGCCAAAATTCAAAAGAACAACAAATTATCGTAAAAATATTTAGCGACACATGCGCATTCGGCGTGGACGCTTCCGACGCGGAACAACAAATTCGGCGCATGCATCTTCGACACGGAACAACAAATTCGGCGCGGGCACCTTCGACACGGAAAACAATTTCGACGCGGACGCTTACAGCGCCAAACAACAAATTAGCGTAGAAAAACAAATTCGGTGCGACACAGTTCATTTAAAATTTTCCCCACGAAATCTTTGTTCCCCAAAAAGGTATTTCCACAGCTAAAATTAAAAGAACAGCAAATTATCATAAAACTATTTAGCGGCACGGACGCCTTCGACGCGGAACAACAAATTTTGCGTGAGTGCCTTAGGCGTGGAACAACAAATTAGAGTAGAATAACAAATTCGGCGCGGAGCAACAAATTCAAGTAGAATAACAAATTCGGCGCGGGCACCATCGACGCGGATCAACAAATTCGAGTAGAACAACAAATTCAACGCGGACGCATTCGAAGCGGAACAACAAATTAGCGTAAAAAAATTAGCGCCGAAGGTGCGGACGCTTCCGGCGCGAGTGCGGGTTTTTGTATAATGTGATGATCATGCAATGTATGTACTACATCTCGAGAGCATTATCTTGTAATTGAAGACTTTAATTTACTCTTAAAGTTGCTAAAGCTTGCTGTTAGGCACGCGTGGTTATTTTTTTTCCAAGCAATTATTCTAACCTCCTTCTCACATCGAACAGATGTTAGTTTGTTATTCAAGTTTTTTGAATTAAATCACAACTCATCACAAATTTCAAAATATTGTGTTTTCCAACCAAATGGATTCCCACTCAAAACTTTCTCAAAACTCATCTCAACCTTCTATTCCTCAAGATCAAATCACAACCACTCTTTATCTTGTCCTAGTCAGGCCTAGGATTTAAAAACAGTTGTCAAATGTAATATAGCTGATAGTACCAATTGTCCCATCTAAGGGTGAAATCGGTCAAAAAAAATTTGTGAAAATCTCTCTCATAACAAATGATATTCATTACTAATCTCATCTAAAAGTATAATCGACAGCTCTTATTAATGTTTTTGAATTTTGTTCAAGAGATAGAAACTTTGATATTAGAAACTTTGATATTAGCATTTTAAGTAAAGTTCTACAGTAAATCTCAAACTTTAGCCCAAAAAAACGGACCTTCAGCCTTAGAATTTTTGTCTGCATTATCGTCAAGCCTTCAACCTTTATAAATTTTTGGCATCCCAAACACACATTTGTGCTGAAATATTCGACATTCACTGAGTTTAATAAAAATCGTCTTGACCTGGAAACTGAAATTAACGATGACAACAAATCATCAAGCATCAAGAGGCAAATCAGCAACAAATAGAAAGTTTTAAGCAAATCATATCATATGAAAACATTAAAGATTACTTTGGACAGGGAAAAAGAACACACTCATACTTGAGCTCAAGCTCCATATAAGTCTTCATCCCATGGAGACAACCGTTGGATAATGAGATTGCATTTAACCCCAACATAATCCATTCGGCTACCAAAACATGAGGCACATAGCATAACAGCTTGCATTACGATTCTACGACTGGGTTCAATTTGAACACGAAAAGGGATGGCATGGATTTTAGTGGAAAGGGAAAATACACAAGGATTTAGACTGCATTGACCAACACTAACTACACATCCTCTCTTTTCACCTTGTCACGACCCGCTTCCCTCAAATGGAGGCGAGGCGTGAGAAGGTCCGCTCAAACGTGGAGCTGTGAAGCTGCACGCCTGATAAGCGTAAATTTAGTATAAGCAGGTCCCTGTATTTGCAAACGAAACAACAACAACAATAATAATAAGATGAGACGGATATGAAATACCAATCCCACAGTTTGTCCACAAAATATTCAAAATCACAGAAAAGCCACCAAGCTAAAAGAAAGAGTCTAACGGCCCAGAACAAGGCCAAACAAAAGACGAATATAACAAAGTATCAAACTATGTGCCACGCACCGATGACCCAACAGAACTAACAAAACTAGACGTAGACACTAAGACTGATCTCCAGTGTCTACGACGTCCTCGTCCAACACGGGCGCAAGCTCGGCGTCCGCAAACACCTCACCCTCAGCAAGTAACTCGGGCTCAAGGTCTAACATGCGTCACCCAAAAGAGAAAGGGGCACATGTCAGCAAGTCTAAAAGACTTGAGCAAGGAAACTGAAAGTAACTAACAACCTAGCACTTATAATATTAAGCAATGACATGGCAGTTAAGTATGATGCAACAGTTTAAAAGAGAGGCAAGCACGCACTATGTAGCCAAGCTACCAATTCACTAATCACTATTCACTTATCACTGTTTATCACCTAGTGCAAAGAGAGTCCACCTGCTGGCCAGCTCGTGGCTCAGGCCGCTTATCTCTATCACTGTTAATCACTTGTACACTAGAGATTTCACCTGCTGGCCGGAGTGGCGGATCAGGCCAACTTGGGGCTCAGGTGGCCGCTTATCTCTTACCCCACCCATATGTGTCGAGCGTTGGGGTTTCCAACTACAGGGCTCGCTTCTGGAACACGAGCCAGGAAAATAATAGTATTGTAGCGTGTGCTACGCAATCACAATGACAAACCAATATGCAATGCCAGGAACAGATATTTGCGTACCGTTAATTGAATTTAAACGTGACAGGCAAAATGCAATGACATGAACATATTCGCGTACCGTTAATTTAAAGTAAATGTGACATACAAGCATGAAGAGGGTGACGGACCAAGCTTCGTTGTCAAGCTAGGTCATAGGCGTCTAGACGGCTATCCTTTCACCGTCTAGTCTCTTTTACGCTAAAGCAAGGGAAATGGCCTAAGACATGGCCCAATTCGAGAGTTGCAAGTTTCACTTGCCTGATACCGGGGTTGACGAGCAATGAAGATCGTCACAAGCTAACTACGGAATAGATCGCTGTTATGGCAAAACAATCATTAGAACAATGATTCTAAATCGATTTCTTATTAGAATCCTAACTTTCTAATAATCCATTTTATTAGGGTTTCACACATGTCAATGGGGGTTATGCTAAAACTAAAGGAATCGAGTATTACCGTGAAGAGGCGGAGGAGCGATGCCGAGCAACCACGGCAACGGAGGAACGATCCAGCTCAGATCTGGAAATGAGGGAAAAATCTGGAGAAATGGGTTTGGAGGTGGATTTTGGGGTTTTGATGAAGGTTTGGGGAAGATGAGAGATGGGTTGTGACAAGGGAGGGTTTGGATGATGGAGGATGAGCTTGGGATGAAGGATTAATGGCTTGAGGAAGATGGGGGCTCAATGAGGGAGAAATTAGGGTTTTAGGTCGTGAGGGAGAAGAGGAAAACGTTTGGAGGGGTATTTATAGAGTTTGGTGGCGGCTAGGGCAAAACTAGGGTTTACAGCACAGGTTAGTCGGTCAAAGAACAACCATTGACCGACTAGTTTGGGAACTAGTCGGTCGGTCGACCAACGTAGACCGACTAGGTGTAAACAGTAGCTTCTGAACGAAAATAGGATTTAGATTTAATCGGTCGATGAACAACTACTGACCGACTAGTTTGACGTCTAGTCGGTCGGTGAACGTTCTTAAACCGACTAAGAGTGAACAGTATTGATACCAAAAATTAGTTGAAGAGTTAGTCGGTTAAAGAAGCATTTCTGACCGACTAGTTTGCAACCTAGTCGGTCAACCAACGTTCTTAGACCGACTAACGATAAACAGTAACTCCTGAATAATTTAGAAAGCCAACTAGTCGGTTCAAGAAGGATTGCCGACCGACTGGATCGTCATCTAGTCGGTCGGTGCCCCTTCTTACACCGGCTAATAAGCAACAAAAGTTCTGATACGGAGCGCGGAGCTCCGGGATCGATTCCTAAGACTCCTAGGCTTGATCTAACAGTAAGATACGACCGTTATGAAGCCCGTCACGAATGACTTACTCCGAAATCGACGATCCTAAGGAAGAACGAGAAAACACGACGAAACGATCGAAAATGAAAGTTACGGAGACGAAAACCACATATGAGGAGAAAATCCACCAAAACATATATTATAATATAATAAATCCAGATACATGAAAACCAGTCGTTACATCCTCCCCAACTTAAGAAAAATTCCGTCCTCGGAATTTCCAAACACTCACGTGTCCGGAAACAAAAGTGAGAAACGCTCTTGCATCTCATCCTCATTCTCCCAAGTAGACTCTCCAGGTGAGCCGTGTCGCCACATCACCCTCACAAGATTGACAACCTTGTTCCAAAGTGACTTCTGACGCCTGTCCAGAATCTGCACTGGATGCTGGTCATACGTCAAATCTGGGCGAACGGCGATCTCCGAGAAATCCACGGCATGAGACGGATCGCTGATGTATCGACGAAGCTGCGACACATGGAAAACATCATGGACTCCTTCCAAAGATGGCGGCAAGGCTAAGCGGTAAGCTACCTCGCCAACCCTCTCCAAAATGTCAAACGGTCCAATGTATCGCGGGCTCAACTTCCCTCGCTTCCCAAAACTAATCACTCCACGATTCGGGGAAATCCTTAGAAACGCATGGTCGCCCGGCTGAAACTCCAAAGGACGACGTTTAGCATCCGCCCAATGCTTAAAACGGTCCTGAGCAATCCTCAACCTCTCCCGAATGTTCCTGACAATATCCACGGCCTCCATGATCATCTCAGTGTTGGATATGGAAGATGTTTGTACACCCTTGTGGGGGATGTACGAGGGAATACGGACCTCGAACGTCGCGTACACGAAGTCGTGTACAAAGGGAATCTGTTCCCTTGCGGAGAGGATCTCTGGATGAGTGGGAAAGTCGCATTATATATGCATAAGTGCATGCGACATATGGCTAATAAAGGGGAATATCTTAAGCTTATGTTGTACCAAGCATATGGTACAACTTAAGCTTATTATGTGCCATGTATGATGATACGCTTTAGTCAAATTGTTCCAAAGGAACAATTTACCCTAAAATAACTACCTTGGGGGCTATAAATAAGACCCAAGGGTTAGCCATTTTCTTACACTTTTGCATGGCATTCTTGCATGCATTTTCATTCTAGCGAAGCTCTGCCGAAATACTTCCTCTCCCTCTATCCAAGTTCTTAATCTAAAGTAGAGATTTAGATTGTGGATTTAGTAGCCTTACTCCGTTCGTGAGAAGACTCGATCCGTCGTGGCGAATCCGAAGGCAAAGTTCCGAGACTACCGTGCCGCATACGCAAGCGTAAGTCTCAACTTTATTTATCGATCCTAACTCTGTTTTGGCAGGATCCTACATTGGTATCAGAGCCATATGGGTTCGCCCCGGTCAAACCGCCGCCCCGTCGAAACTATGAACGAGTCGTTGTCTTTTTCACGAATGGGTCTCCTACCATTACGGATATGGTAGGAACGCTTCGTGACGGAGAGAACGCAGCGGTTGTTCTTTTCATGTTAGGGTCTCCTATCATTACGGATATGGTAGGAACTCTCCGTGACGGGAAGAACCGACCGTTCACGTAGTATGTTATTTTTCATTTTTGGCACACGGCCATTAGAAAATAACTAATTTCTCGACGAACGGGTGCTTCATCGACGAACGGGTGCTTCATCGAGGAAGATGATGGTAGTTATCTACATCGGAGAACATGAATTTTGGTGCATGTGCACCATGGCCAAATGGGCTATGAAGGCCATGCACCCCCCCTCCCCATGCGGAGGGGGTTGGCTACGGCCAATAACCACCACGGCCACCGCTCCGGCGTGGAAGTGCGGCAACCCCATGAAAGGGGGGACCGGCCATGGCCAAAGGGCCATGGCCGGTCAATGCCAATAAGCCATGGCTGGGCCATGGCCGGCCGGCTCTGGCCGGCCACGGCCAGGGAGGCCTGGCCGCGGCCTGGCCAGGCCAGGGCCTCCCTGGCCGAGGCCAGGGCAGGAGCCCTGGCCCCCGGCCAGGGCCTGGCCTCCCTGGCCGAGGCAAGGGCAGGCACCCTGGCCCCGGCCAGGGGCCTGGCCACCCTGGCCGAGGCCAGGGCAGGCGCCCTGGTCCCGGCCGGGGGCCTGGCCGCCCTGGCAGAGGCCAGGGCAACGCCCTGGCCTCAGGCCAGGGCCTGGCCGCCCTGGCCAAGAAGGGCCAGGGCCCCTGGCAGGCCAGGGCAAAGGCCCTGGCCGGCCAATTTTTTTAAAATATTTAAATTTTTTTTTTGAAGAGGCTCTACTCCTTGAAGATTAGCCATAGTGCTCTACTTCATGCGAGATTAGCCATAACATTGTGCTCTACTCTACGGAGATTAGCCAATGTATTTTCAAATTTTTTGAAAAAGATGTTTTCAAAAGGGTTATGTCCCGTCCTTAAATCGGGATAGCGCAATTTAGAATTCCAAGTCCTACCACGATCTGGCCATGGTTATCTAACCCATGGGTGTGTAGAACAGGTCTCGTGGCTTGGCAATTGTTGCACTAAAATTCTTTGCGCAAACTCTCACCTATTCCATTTTGAAAGATATGTTTTCAAAAGGTATTTTCCGCTGCGGGTACCATACGGGTATCATTTCTGGTTTCTTTTTACTTGAGATAAGTAAGAGGGATACTTTGAAAGTTACTTCTAGATGGTAGTTGGGAACGTAGTGAACTTCTCGATTCTAGAGTAACATTTCAACGCATCCAAGGAACTTATCAAGTGTTTAAAGAATTGAAACTTTATGCATGGAATTTTGATCGTGTTTTTTCATTTTCTTTGCAGTTTTTTGATTCGAATATGTCTACCGCTTCTAAGAACATTGTCGCAGAGCTTAACAAAGGTGAAAAGCTCAACGGCGACAATTATAAACTTTGGTCAATAAAAATCCAATATGTTTTGGAAGAGCAAGATGTGCTTGAAACACTCCAAAACATATTGGAAGAACCTGAGTTGGGCAATACGGCCCAACACAAGAGGGACCGGGAAGCTTATGAGACTTGGACTCGAAAGAACAAAATAGCACGTATTACGTTACTGTCCGAAATGGACAATGACATAATGCGTCTATTTCCGGAATTCGACCTAGCCAAAGACATATGGTCTGCGCTAGAAATTAAGTTTGGTGGAACTTCGGTTACCAAACTCCGCTCCTTAAATATTCAATTTGATTCGTACAAAATGCGGCGAGATCATTCTATGAAAAAGCATCTCCGCCTAATGGCGAATCTCATATCTGAATTGAAGGATGCGGGTGTTACGCTGTCTGACGAACAACAGATCCAAGCAGTCATTCGTTCACTCCCAGATAGCTGGGATAACATGAAAATGCACCTCACTCATAATGAGTGCATTAAAACTTTAAGCGATGTATCCAAACACCTCGAACTCGAGGAAGAGCGGATTCAAGCCGCAAAACCAAGTGCAGAAGTGCACGTGGCCGCTAGTTCCTCACATGGAGGAAATAAGCGGAAGAATAAACGCTTAAGGTTTGTGAACGAACGAAAGCAAGAACCGGAAACCTCAAAGAAGACTAAGAACAAAAAGTGTCAAAAGAATGTGCACTCAAAGAAGAAAAACTTGAAGAAGATCAAGTTTTTTAAGTGCAACAAGTACGGTCACTTCGCCCGTACATGTACGGATGGAAGTGATAAGGTAACTTGTAGGCCTAGTTACATATGTGTTTCTAGTTCCGTTTTTCTTGCTGAATCTAACTATTTTTGGTTGATTGATTCAGGGGCCACAGACCACGTAGCGAAGGGCAGAAGGTTCTTCGTAGAGTATCGACGGATAACTCAAGGAACGAAGTGGATATACGTCGGAAACAACACTCGTGTTGAAGTCAAAGGCATCGGAACATGCAAGCTAGTTCTCGACAACGGCCGGACTTTATTATTGCACGACGTCCTCTTTGATCCAGATATTAGAAGGAATATCGTATCCGTGGTCATGTTAATGTCTTTAGGTTATGAATGGAGGTTCTATGAACAAAATATTGACCTTGTTTGTAATAATTCTTTAATTGGTTCGGGTAATATTTGTAATGGATTGATTGTTTTAAACACTATGTGTGATGATTCTTCTTCTATTAATGAAAGTTTCCATTTGACAAATGCTTCTAATTCTAATTCTGAGATCATTTGTTGGCATGCAAGACTTGGTCATATTGGACCAACTAGAATGGATAGACTTGCCAAAAGTGGCTTGCTATCTAATGTTTCAAAAGTTGAAATGTCAACTTGCGAACATTGTCTTGTAGGGAAAACTTGTCGCAAGCCGTTTGGAACTGACACAAGGGCCGAAGTTCCATTACAGCTTATTCATTCGGACAATTGCGGTCCAATGAATGTTAAGACAAGACGCGGGAGGTCCTATTTCATCACATTCATTGATGACTTCACCCGTTTCGGTCACATTTATTTGATTTCCCACAAACATGAAGCTTTAACTTGCTTCAAAAACTATATGAGTTTAGTGGAAAATCAACTAGATTGCAAGATAAAGGTCTTGCGAACCGATCGGGGTGGAGAATATCAATCAACGAGTTTTAAGGAACTCTGTGATGAAAAAGGCATAGTTCATCAAATAACTATGCCTTATACTCCGCAACAAAACGGTGTTGCAGAAAGAAGAAATAGGACATTGATGGAAATGGTCCGATCAATGATGTCTCAGGCAAATTTGCCCATCACCTTTTGGGGTGATGCATTATTGACGGCAGCATTCATCTTAAACCGTGTACCCTCGAAGTCGGTAAGTTCTACTCCTTATGAGTTGTGGAACAATAGAACTCCAGACTTAAGCATTCTAAAACCTTGGGGGTGTGCCTCTTACGCACATTTATCCTCTCACAAATATGGCAAACTTGGGCCACGTGGGAGGAAGTGTATCTTCATCCGATACGCTGAAAACTCCAAAGGATATGTTTTCGTCGGTCAAGAGGACAATGGGGGTCTAATAGAATTCGAATCGAGGGATGTTGTCTTCTTGGAAAACGAGTTTCCAAGACAGGGTGAGATAAGTCAAGACTTATCCTTGTTTGAGACTTGGGATCAAGAAGGATCGGAACGTTCGAGTGGGAGAATTCTTGGTGAAGAAGAAAATACGTTTCAAATTTCACCAATGGATGATACGAACGATACCAATCCTATTCCGAGTGGGAGTGATGTCATTCTAAGTGGGAGTGATCAAACTCAAGCAAGACGTAGTAATCGAACGAGGCTAACACCTCTGAGATTTGAGGATGAATTTCCTCAAACATTCATGACATTACTACAAGATGATGACGAACCTGCAAATTTCAAACAGGCCGTCACATGCCCTGCTAAAGATAAATGGATAGCGGCAATGGAAGAAGAACTTCAATCCATGAAAACAAACCAAGTCTGGGACTTGGTTTATTTACCTAAGGGACGTAGAGCCATTGGGAACAAGTGGGTTCTCAAAATCAAGCATAAGGCTGATGGCTCCATTGAGAAATATAAAGCTCTCCTTGTTGCGAAAGGTTTCACGCAACAGGAAGGAATAGACTACGAAGAGACTTTCTCTCCTATCGTGCGTTTTACCTCCATTCGCTTAATTCTGGCAATGGTGGCTTGTTTGGACCTCGAGCTACATCACATGGATGTAAAGACTGCTTTTCTTAACGGAGAACTAGATGAGGAGATCTACATGGAACAACCAAACGGGTTCGTACAAGAAGAAAACAAACATAAGGTTTGTAAACTTCGTAAATCCATATATGGTCTTAAACAATCCTCAAGGCAGTGGTATATGCGCTTTCAAGAAGTCGTCTTATCGTATGGTTTCTCCATGCTTGACGAAGACAACTGCGTATACATTAAGAGGATTAAGAACAAGTATGTAATTATGTCTCTTTATGTAGATGACATACTTATAGCCGGAAATGATAAGCGTCTTATCATGGATATCAAAGCTTGGCTTTCATCCGTCTTTGAAATGAAAGACATGGGTGAAGCTGCATATATCCTTGGGGTTAAGATCTCAAGGAATCGTTCCAAGAAACTTCTTTCTCTATCTCAAGAGACATATATAAAGAAAGTTTTAGAACGGTTTAATATGCAAGACTGCAAGCCAATTGATACTCCAATAAGCAAAGGCGAGGGTCTATGTTTAGAGATGTGTCCCAAAGATCCAAAAGAAAAGAAAGCTATGGAAAAGGTTCCATACTCCAGTGCTGTCGGGAGTCTGATGTACGCCATGATGTGTACCAGACCGGACATTTGCTATGCTGTTGGTATGGTAAGCCGTTACCAATCCAACCCAGGACAAGCACACTGGAAAGAGGTGAAGAGGATATTAAGGTACCTCAAAGGGACTGCGGACTATGCATTGTGCTATCAAGGCAATACCTTGAGACTCGAAGGCTATACCGATGCTGATTGGGCAGGTGATCTCGACGAGCGAAGATCTACCTCAGGCTTTGTTTTCTTACTCGGGAATGGTGCAATATCCTGGAGCAGCAAGAAGCAAACATGCATCGCCCTATCAACCATGGAAGCCGAATTTGTAGCATTCAGCATGGCGGTCCAAGAAGCTGTTTGGCTTAGGAAATTCTTAGACAGGCTGACGAATGCCACTGACTCGAGCACTGTTCCCATATACAGTGATAGTCAAGCTTCGATTGCCTATGTCAAAGATCCTAAATTTCATTGTAAGACCAAACACATTGATATTCGATTCAAGTTTGCGAAAGACTATGACAAACGGAAGGAAGTAGACATATGATACATATCCACGCATGAGATGATAGCGGATCCCCTTACTAAGGCGATCCCCAGAGATGTGTTCTACAAACACTTATCATCTATGGGAATGCGTAGGTGCTGAGCTGTATCATGTAATATTTCCCATGTCTATAGAAGATCAAAGTTAAATAAAAAGAAGAAGTTTTTTTATTTTTATTGCATACAAGTAGTTTCTTACAAATGATTTTATACATTTGTGTTTAAGTCTCAGCTATTTTATTGTGTGTATGTCGGGCAGATTAAGGTTGGCTCTCTCACATGAGCAACCGCCTTATCTTATCAGATGGATAAGATGGAGATGAGACTAGTTTAAAGTCAAAATCATTAGACAAATGATTTAGAGTCGTGACTTAAACAAGATAGTCGAATGAAAGATCTGCATCATATGGATGCTTACAAAAGATCTGAGATCTGTATCACAAGGATATTTGAAAGAGATCTCATAGGATTTTTTAAATCCTATCTGTCTTATGCAGGATGAGAGTCCGGGAATATTTCATGAGTAGTAAGGGGACTCAAAAGATAGACACTGTGGTGTCTGATCTTTCATCCGTACAACATCATTAAGACATACTCTCCCTGGGAAAGGAGTGATGTTGTAATACGTGTTCATACCACGTATGCATTTCGACCACTGAGTTAGTAGCAATAGTGTTTGCTATTATGTGAGACTCAAAGGCCATATGGGTCTTAACTCTTACCCTCAAGGACTCCAATTGGTTCCTTTAGGTTTGACGAGATGATCGCTATCTTAGCGTGTTGCTAATGGGCTATGATAATTCGGCTCGGCGGGGCACGTTAGAAAAGCAAATCAAGTCAAGATCAGAAGGTTCGCAAGAAGAGGAAGATTGATTTCATATTCACATTTGGACTTTAAATGATTCAAAGCTGGCCAGCCAATTGTAATCCAGATGGGATTTAATTGTTGAATATAAAGTATAAGAAATATGAAGAAATAATCTAGGGTAAAGCATGCGTTGAACTACTCAACTTTGCACCTTCGAGGTCGTTGTGTATCTCTAACAAGTGCACAACAACAGACTCTACGCGCATGACGGTCGCACGGTCTATTTCTCGGTATGATAGATGAAAGAACTAAGAGAAAGACGTTCTCTTACAATCCCCTCAAGTGTGAGTGGGAGATGTTGGATATGGAAGACGTTTGTACACCCTTGTAGGGGATGTACGAGGGAATACGGACCTCGAACGTCGCGTACACGAAGTCGTGTGCAAAGGGAATCTGTTCCCTTGCGGAGAGGATCTCTGGATGAGTGGGAAAGTCGCATTATATATGCATAAGTGCATGCGACATATGGCTAATAGAGGGGAATATCTTAAGCTTATGTTGTACCATGCATATGGTACAACTTAAGCTTATAATGTGCCATGTATGATGGTACGCTTTAGTTAAATTGTTTCAAAGGAACAATTTACCCTAAAATAACTACCTTGGGGGCTATAAATAAGACCCAAGGGTTAGCCATTTTCTTACACTTTTGCATGACATTCTTGCATGCATTTTCATTCTAGCGAAGCTCTACCGAAATACTTCCTCTCCCTCTATCCAAGTTCTTAATCTAAAGTAGAGATTTAGATTGTGGATTTAGTAGCCTTACTCCGTTCGTGAGAAGACTCGATCCGTCGTGGCGAATCCGAAGGCAAAGTTCCGAGACTACCGTGCCGCATACGCAAGCGTAAGTCTCAACTTTATTTATCGATCCTAACTCTGTTTTGGCAGGATCCTACACTCAGGTCCCAACAACTCCCGATCACCAACGTCATCCCAACTTAATGGCGATCGACATTTCCTCCCATAAAGAGCGGCGAAAGGCGCCATGTCAATACTCGCCTGGAAGCTGTTGTTGTAAGAAAACTCCACCAAGTGTAGATGGTCCTCCCACGAACCCTTGAAATCCAACATGCACGCCCTCAGCATGTCCTCCAAAATCTGAATCGTCCTCTCGGACTGGCCATCCGTCTGCGGATGGTACGCCGTGCTGAAACTCAGACGCGTACCCAAACTCTTCTGCAAACTATGCCAGAACTGAGATGTGAACCTCGTGTCTCTGTCCGACACGATACTCACGGGGACTCCGTGAAGTCGCACGACCTCCTGCACGATTCACGTTACATCACTATCCAAACTAGGTAAAGGACATAAAATGGAGAGTAAAAGAATTTTACCTCCATGTATCTCCTTGCTAGCGCCTCAGTGGACTGTCCCACTCGGAATGGAATAAAGTGCGTAGCTTTGGTCAATCGATCCACGATCACCCAAATCGCGTCATTCTGCTTCGGACTCCGAGGCAGTCCAGTCACGAAATCCATAGTGATGTGTTGCCACTTCCACTCCGGAATCGGAAGCGGTTGTAGCAACCCGGCCGTACGCTGATGCTCCGCCTTCACTTGCTGGCAAACCAAACACTTGGCCACACTCCGAGCCACACTCCTCTTCATGCCATGCCACCAAAAATTCAGACGAAGATCCTGGTACATCTTGGTACCACCAGGATGCACAGAATACGGCGAACTGTGTGCCTCCACCATCAACTCCTCTCTAATATCCCCAGCTGGCACACACAACCTGGCTCCAAACCTCAGCGAGCCATCCTCATGAACCAAAAAGTCAGTCCGCAGACCGCCTTCCACCTGCTCCCGAATCTTCACCAGCTTCGGATCCTTAGCCTGGCTAGCCTTAATCCGATCCACGATCGTCGACTGTACCTGCATGTACATCAACGACGAATCCTTCCCAGGAAGGACAATCTCCACACCAGACTCGCAAAAATCCTGCTGCAATCTCCATTGCGAGGTCAACATCATTACCGCGGGAAGCCTACTCAAAGCATCTGGAACCACATTCACCTTGCCAGGGTGATACTGCAAATCAATCTCATAATCCGCCATAAGCTCCAACCATCGACGCTGTCGCATGTTAAGCTCCTTCTGAGTAAAAATATACTTCAAGCTGTTATGATCAGTGAATATTTTCACTTTCTCACTCAGCAAGAAGTGCCTCCAAATCTTAAGAGCAAACACAACGGCAGCCAACTCTAAATCATGCGTCGGGTAATTCTTCTCATGAACCTTAAGCTGACGAGACGCATACGCCACAACGTGCCCGTGCTGATGCAACACACAACCAAGACCCTTGCCAGAAGCATCGCAAAAGATCTTAAATCCACCGCCGCGATCAGGCACAACAAGAATAGGGGCAGTCGTCAAACGCTCTCTCAGAACATCAAAAGCACTCTCACAATCACCCGACCAAACAAAAGGTACATCCTTCCGCGTCAACCTGGTCATCGGCTCGGCAATACGGGAAAAGTCCTTAATGAAACGTCGATAATAACCAGCAAGACCAAGGAAATCCGAATCTCAGACGCAGACGACGGAACAGGCCACTCCCTGATGGCCCTAATCTTCTCGGGATCCATATAAATACCATCTCCAGTCACCACATGCCCGAGAAAAGCAAATCTATCCAGCCAAAACTCGCACTTCAAAAACTTAGCATACAAACGATGCTTCCTCAAAATCTCCAATACCATCCTCAAGTGCGAGGCATGCTCTTCTTCCGACTTCGAATATATCAGAATGTCGTCGATAAAGATAACGACAAACTTTTCCAAAAAGTCGTAGAAAATCAGGTTCATCAGATTCATGAAAACTGTGGGCGTGTTAGTTACGCCGAAAGGCATAACCACAAACTCATAGTGTCCATACTTCATCCTGAACGCTGTCTTCGGCACATCATCCTTCTTCACCTTCAACTGATGGTAACCACTCCTCAAATCCAATTTAGAAAACACCCTCGAACCTCCAAGCTGATCAAAAATATCATCGATACGAGGCAACGTGTATTTATTCTTGATGGTCACCACATTCAACTCCCGATAGTCCACGCACATACGACGCGAACCATCCTTCTTCTTCACCAACAACACCGGTGCTCCCCACGGAGACACACTAGGATTAATGTAACCCTTCTGCATAAGCTCATCCAACTGCTTCCGCAACTCTTCCAATTCTGCAGGTGCCATACGATACGGCGCCTTTGAAATCGGCTGCGCTCCCGGAACAAGATCAATAGAAAATTCTAGAGCTCGATCAGGTGGCAAACCAGACATCTCCTCGGGGAAGACGTCGCCAAAATCTCGCACCACAGCTGGCCACTCCATCTCCATCTGCATAGCCACAACCTCCACCGGCTTGGCCCAAAATCTGACAGGACCAAGCGAACTGCTACCACGGCTGAACTCAAACACCGAATGTCTGGGAATCTCGAACACCACCTTCTTCCTTCGACAGTCGATCGTAGCATAGAAGCTCGCAAGCCAATCCATCCCAAAGACTGCATCGCAGTTGGTGATGTTGTGGACAATAAAATCAGCATAAAGCTCATGTCCACAAACCACCACAGAGCAAGGACTGCACCCACGATGCACCGTGACTACTCCATTCCCTGTCACGATGTTCCAACTCTTGAAGAGAGGGGACGTCGACAAGGAATGCTTCTCCACGAAGCTCTGGGCCAAAATGCACATCGACGCACCTGAGTCGAAGAGGACTCGGGCAGGGAATGTGCAAACCAAAACCACACCTAACAAACAGTCTAATCAATCAAATCTTACTCTAGCAACATTCACACACAAGCAACCAACATAATTTTAACAATCAACTAATTAGGGAAGGAACAACTAGATTGGAAGTTACCTGCTATGACCTCATCCATGGCCAAAACCTCCTCCTCGGTCATCAGAAATGCCTGCCTACTCGGCGGAACTGCCTGTCGAAAGGCATGCCCTTGTGGAACAAGGGGTACCCCACGACCAGCGGGCACCGGGGCTCTCTGCTGCAACGGCGGGGCAGCAATAGGTGTCCTCTAAGGCTGCTTCAACCTCGGGCACTCCCTGAGAGCATGGGCGGGATCTCCACAGGCAATACATTGCCCCAAGAACTCCCTACACGATTCCTTAATATGGCCCTCCTTGCCACAGAAATGGCAAGTCCTCCGAACAGGCCCTCCTGGCCTCTTAAACTGAACAGGCTGGTTCGGCCTGAATCCAGGTCTAACCGCAGCTCTCGCCTGTTCCACAGGCCTCTTCCCAGCACCAACAATAGACCCCTTCCTCTGGTTCACGAGCAGCTCCTGCCTCTTGGCTGCTACTAAAACCTTCTGATAAGATTCCCAGTCAGAAGAGGTCACAAAACTCTGGAGCTCCGAAGCAAGTCCCTGTAGGAACCTCTGAGCTCTCTCCTACGCGTCCTGCACCATCTTTGGTGCAAACCGACTCAGCCTCATGAACTCTTGGTGGTACTGGTCCACCGACGAGCTTCCTTGCTTCAAATCGATAAAACGCTGCAGCATCTCTTCCCTGGCAGCTTTCGGGAAGAACTCACCATCAAATCTGGCCTTGAAGGTAGCCCAGACGATCGGCTCCTCCAACATCTTCTCTTCAGCATCCCACCAATTCCTGGCGTTATCCCTCAGCTGGCGCTTCGCCAAGTCAACCCAACTAACTTCGTTGACCTTGGACATCTTCAGATTGTCCTCGATATTCCTCATCCATTCATCAGCAGCTAGTGGACCTTCGGTTCCATCAAAATATACAGGACCCAGCTCTCTGAACTGCTTCGCCCCGGGCTCAGGGTGAGGGGCTTCCACCACCCGAGCGGCTCGAGCCACCGGAGCATTCTGTACCTGCAGAAGCACACCCTGCTGAACTTGCATCATCTGGAGCATCATCTGCATCATCTCTCCGTTAGTGGGCTCCCGCTCAGGCTCCTCGTCATTAGGGGGCGCACCACTACAACCACCACGGGTGATTCGCCTTCCTGCCATCTAATGACACAGAAAACGAAACAATTAGACTCATAGCTTAGGGCTCAGATGTCGAACTTATTTGTTGGACAATCTTGTATTATTATCGTTATCCCGATAATTGCAGTTACAGAAGGACCTGCATGGGCCACCACTAAAACCTGTCACGACCCGCTTCCCTCAAATGGAGGCGAGGCGTGAGAAGGTCCGCTCAAACGTGGAGATGTGAAGCTGCACGCCTGATAAGCGTAAATTTAGTATAAGGAGGTCCCTGTATTTGCAAACGAAATAACAACAATAATAATAATAAGATGAGACGGATATGAAATACCAATCCCACAGTTTGTCCACAAAACATTCAACATCACAGAAAAACCACCAAGCTAAAAGAAAGAGTCTAACGGCCCAGAACAAGGCCAAACAAAAGACGAATATAACAAAGTATCAAACTATGTGCCACGCACCGACGACCCAACAGAACTAACAAAACTAGACGTAGACACTAAGACTGATCTCCAGTGTCTACGACGTCCTCGTCCAACACGGGCGCAAGCTCGGCGTCCGCAAACACCTCACCCTCAGCAAGTAACTCGGGCTCAAGGTCTAACATGCGTCACCCAAAAGAGAAAGGGGCACATGTCAGCAAGTCTAAAAGACTTGAGCAAGGAAACTGATAGTAACTAACAACCTAGCACTTATAATATTAAGCAATGACATGGCAGTTAAGTATGAGGCAACAGTTTAAAAGAGAGGCAAGCACGCACTATGTATCCAAGCTACCAATTCACTAATCACTATTCACTTATCACTGTTTATCACCTAGTGCATAGAGAGTCCACCTGCTGGCCAGCTCGTGGCTCAGGCCGCTTATCTCTATCACTATTAATCACTTGTACACTAGAGATTTCGTCTGCTCGCCGGAGTGGAGGATCAGGCCAACTCGGAGCTCAGGTGGCCGCTTATCTCTTACCCCATCCATATGTGTCGAGCGTTGGGGTTTCCAACTACAGGGCTCGCTTCTGGAACACGAGCCAGGAAAATAATAGTATTGTAGCGTGTGCTACGCAATCACGATGACAAACTAATATGCAATTCCAGGAACAGATATTTGCGTACCGTTAATTGAATTTAAACGTGACAGACAAAATGCAATGACATGAACATATTCGCGTACCGTTAATTTAAAGTAAATATGACATACAAGCATGATGAGGGTGACAGACCAAGCTTCGTTGTCAAGCTAGGTCATAGGCGTCTAGACGGCTATCCTTTCACCCTCTAGTCTCTTTTACGCTAAAGCAAGGGAAATGACCTAAGACATGGCCCAATTCGAGAGTTGCAAGTTTCACTTGCCTGATACCGGGGTTGACGAGCAATGAAGATCATCACAAGCTAACTACGGAATAGATCGTTGTTATGGCAAAACAATCATTAGAACAATGATTCTAAATCGATTTCTTATTAGAATCCTAACTTTCTAATAATCCATTTTATTCGGGTTTCACACATGTCAATGGGGGTTATGCTAAAACTAAAGGAATCGAGTGTTACCGTGAAGAGGCGGAGGAGCGATGCCGAGCAACCACGGCAACGGAGGAACGATCCAGCTCAGATCTGGAAATGAGGGAAAAATCTGGAGAAATGGGTTTGGAGGTGGATTTTGGGGTTTTGATGAAGGTTTGGGGAAGATGAGAGATTGGTTGTGACAAGGGAGGGTTTGGATGATGGAGGATGAGCTTGGGATGAAGGATTAATGGCTTGAGGAAGATGGGGGCTCAATAGGGGAGAAATTAGGGTTTTAGGTCGTGAGGGAGAAGAGGAAAACTTTTGGAGGGGTATTTATAGAGTTTGGTGGCGGCTAGGGCAAAACTAGGGTTTACATCACAGGTTAGTCGGTCAAAGAACAACCATTGACCGACTAGTTTGGGAACTAGTCGGTCGGTCGACCAACGTAGACCGACTAGGTGTAAACAGTAGCTTCTGAACGAAAATAGGATTTAGATTTAGTCGGTCGATGAACAACTACTGACCGACTAGTTTGACATCTAGTCGGTCGGTGAACGTTCTTAGACCGACTAAGAGTGAACAGTATTGATACCAAAAATTAGTTGAAGAGTTAGTCGGTTAAAGAAGCATTTCTGACCGACTAGTTTGCAACCTAGTCGGTCAACCAACGTTCTTAGACCGACTAACGATAAACAGTAACTCCTGAATAATTTAGAAATCCAACTAGTCGGTTCAAGAAGGATTGCCGACCGACTGGATCGTCATCTAGTCGGTCGGTGCCCCTTCTTACACCGGCTAATAAGCACCAAAAGTTCCGATACGGAGCGCGGAGCTCCGGGATCGATTCCTAAGACTCCTAGGCTTGATCTAACAGTAAGATACGACCGTTATGAAGCCCGTCACGAATGACTTACTCCGAAATCGACGATCCTAAGGAAGAACGAGAAAACACGACGAAACGATCGAAAATGAAAGTTGCGGAGACGAAAACCACATATGAGGAGAAAATCCACCAAAACATATATTATAATATAATAAATCCAGATACATGAAAACCAGTCGTTACACACCTTCTTCTTCTTCCTCTTCTTCTTAACTTCATTCGAAAGTTCAACATCGCCGCCGTCCTCTGACACTTCTCGGTTCTTCTGTTTCTTCTTTTTGGCAATTCCGTTCTGCTCAGCTTCGTTACCATCTTCCCCATTTGTTGTTTCTGCCGCCATTTCTTGATACTGGTATGATTTGTGCTTCTTTTTCTTCCTTTTCTCTTCGGTAGCTGGCTCAGCAGAAGCATCCCCATCAACAAAATCGGTGACATATCAGAAGGTTCGAATCTGGTGGGGACCAGCATCGCCTGTGGCTGGTGCAGATCTGGTGCGGATCTGATTCCTACTCTCTTGGAGAACTCAGTAGAACCAACAGAGGGAGATTGGGAGAGAGAGTCAAACACGATTCATTTAAAATATTTCTCCTTCAAAATCATGGACCCCTAATTTTAAACAAAGGTTTCTCCCAACATATTTCCCCCCAAAATTCAAGTACAATGATACAAAGAAAATTCTAATAAACAACTGAGATTCATTCTAACCTTTCGCCTTGATAGCGGCTAAAGACAATCACATATGCCCCAAGAGTACCTTCTTCTTATCCCGATGAGAAAGTGTCTCTCAACAGTGTTGTTGAATTCTAATTGCAAATGCGACAGTGTTAATGGCAGAACATTGCATGAACTGAAAAATCAGTATGTTTTAAACACATTAAAAGCAGTGCAAATGAAATGTAGACCTGTTTCTGGGTCGAGAAACTCTGTGAAGGATTTGGTCTTTTAAGCACATAACATGGCACCATCAAAACACTATGAAGGATTTAGTCAAGAAACTCTTTTTGAGGGTTGTAATATAGACATGTTTCTGGGTAGAACGACCAGCTCCATGAAATGCATTGTAATCGATACGGGCAATGATTAGGTTAGTCTCTGGGTTCTTCTCCACAATGTTGCAGAGAAAGTATTGCATGGTCTGTGGATATGAAGAACATTGAACATATAAAATATCGGCTACATATTTTCTAGGATCCCGGAGAAAAGTGCTGAGCAGAAACATAGACATCATAGCCTAGTATCAGATTTAGTGTTCATTAGTGCATGATATCTTATCAGTATTATAGCTGACAGCAAAACAAATTCTTAACTAATGCAGAAAAAAAATTAACTTCCTGCCAGTAACTTGATCGAGTGCAATGCCATGACACGATCATCATGATTTGTTGTCAACAGCATGGTTGGTGGTGTTGCTTAATACTCAAATGGTTCTACATCAAGGAAATGCTTTATGCATGCGAGGAATCTTTATAACTTCGGATTCATGGTGTTGCTTAATACTCATATGGTTCTACATCAAGGAAATTCTTATTTGAATCTAAAAATGAGTCTTGAGCTGTGCTTTTATGATCTAAAAATACCCATGACTAACTTATCATTCTATGCATTAGCATACACTGTAAGATTAACAATGCAATTGCTGGCATGCGTGTTAAGTATTAGCTGCTTTATTTTGTGACTCTAATGTCATGTATCCCATCATGCTTTGGTT
Source organism: Scilla litardierei (assembly GCA_030789695.1). Classification (NCBI taxonomy): domain Eukaryota; kingdom Viridiplantae; phylum Streptophyta; class Magnoliopsida; order Asparagales; family Asparagaceae; genus Scilla; species Scilla litardierei. The sequence continues at coordinate 159,821,813 of CM061133.1, forward strand.
TATGTGATCCATTTTGCAAACAAAGTTAAACATTCTATTTTGGCATTTGAGGATGTTTAATTATAATGTGAGAGACAAAAGGATCTAAAGTTGCAAACACAGTTTCAGTAAGTTGCACTACAACAAAAATGGTCATTGACAACTTCTAAAAAGGGTTGTAATAGGGGTAAGACAACTTTTTAACAAACGTTGTAATATGCGAAGTTGTAATAGGGTCGACTCCTTCGACCACTTTTTTTGCATGTTGTAAGAAAAAGTTGTAATAGATAAATATTACAACTTTTTTGAAACGTTGTGTAAACTTCTATTACAACGTTTAGAAAAGGTTGTGAATAAAGATATTACAACCTTTAGTAAACGTTGTGTAAACTTTTATTACACCATTTATAAAAGGTTGTGTAAAGAAATATTACAACTTTTTTTAAAAGTTGTGTAAACTAGTATTACAACTTTTATAAAAGGTTGTTGTAAAGAGATATTACAACTTTTTTTAAAAGTTATGTAAACTAGTATTACAACGTTTATAAAAGGTTGTGGTAAAGAGATATTACAGCTTTTTTAAACGTTGTATAAACTGCTATTACAACTTTTAAAAAGGTTGTAAAAACTTCTATTACAACTAGTTTAAATAGTTGTTTAAAACTATACTACAACTTTTATAAAACAGTTGCAAAAAAGCACAAATTTAAAAAAAATTAGAAACTGTTAAGAGAGATAGAAAAAGAGTAAAATAATCTCTCCATACGGAGTAGCCATGGCATAAGCCATGACTCTCAATATATTCACTTCATCATGGGATTTGGAGTCCAAGGGACTCCCCAGTAACTTAGTGGGGAGTAATGGTGAGATGATGAGGGGAGGGATGCCAAAAGCCTCCCTCAACTCACAACACTCCCCCTCATCTCTCCATTGCCTTGGGTTAAGCATATGAATACTTCAGGATTCAGTATGCTAATAGGGTGGATACTTCTGGATCCAGAGCCACTGTGGTTGCCTCGTTAAAACCTTAGATGTGGAAAACACAGTGGGAAAAACCAGCAGCTTAAGGGAAAAGAGTACAACTATCGAGTGACTTCCCCTGATCTGTACAAGCTTCAGGCTTGCAGATCTCCTATGTATCTATGCAATCATCTCCTATTTGTCTATACATCCATCATGTCCTGAAAGCAAATACAATCATCACTCATTTATACAAGTTTCACTCATCTAGCGGCTATTGGAAAGCAGTGGCGCTCTGGAGTGGAATGCTCTTTGAAGTTGGTAGATGACTCCACTGAAGTATTCTTTGAATCAGTCTTCAATGTGTCTGCAAGGTACTGCTGGACCTGGCTGAGCATTTTCAATACTTGTTTCTTGGATGATGAGCTTCTCAGAAGATGTAGACTTTGGAGGATGATGTGTATATATTTGGGAGGTGGCCGACCTTTTGTGTTTTAGTCATCGCGATGATATTTAAACCTGCATATGCAATATATATTCTTTGACCCTTGGAAGTGGCACAGAAGCAGCTTATCCTTGGTCTAGTGGTGCTCTCCAGGGCAACACTGTATTTGGTTAACAACTTTACTGCAGACGTTCTATCAAAAACATGTGCAGTTAGCCAAATAAAGAAGTGTAACAAGTACACTAAAGCTAGGCTCTTCGGGCCCTAGGATGTCCTCCCCCTCTTCCAGCGACTGGTAGGTGTCATAAATAAGCATCTAATTTAATAGGTTGCAAATGGACATCATTCTTCATAAACTCCAGGTGTATGAAGGATATTAACGGGTTCCACCAAGAAGGTGTTAAATATATAAGCCGAGACAATACCTTGTTATACCTAGGTTTTTCATTTCTAAGGTATGCTTAAAGCTATCTGATATCTCAATGGTCTCTGCGGGAGATCTTATTAGCTTTAAGTCGACCATATGTACGACGAATATCACAAATCTTGTCAACGATCTTTCGAAAAAGATACACGGGCAGAATATTGCTTAAGATCAACTAATGATCTTTGTAGCCTTTATGGAGAAGACGTTTCTACGTCTCTCTTTCATCTCTGGGGGTAGAGTATACCCTTATGGAAGTTTTATATAGATCTCTATATCTATATTGCCGTATATGTTTGCAGTCACAACGTCCATGAGCTGCATTTATTGGCTTTTTCAGAGAATTTTAGGCTTTAGTAGGAAAATGATCACATTTCCTTCATTTAAATTTCTTATGAAATCCAACTTATATTCCACAGGTTTTACACATTCAGGTGTATGGACCACCGGTCCAAAGATTTTTCTTTTCAAGAGTGAGTCCAGCTCTACTCTTATTGTCTCGTCCCACTTTGGCCATTCTATGCGTTTACGCTATAGAAAAGTGGGTAGACGTCATCGTCGTATTCAGCGACGTGAACGGCAATAGCGAAAGCAAAACCGTCGTCGACGACTGTGCTATATCTGTCCAGTACCTCTCCAGTACGTACATAATATAATGATGTTTCTCCTGTTGTTTCCTCTGCAGGGGAAATTAGGAGGGGAGAGGTTGCTGGTCTGAGCTCAGCATCCTGTGGTTGGATCATTTTGATATATCCAGGAATCTTCCTCTTTTGAGGAATTTTATATTTTAAACCTGGCAGGTGTCCTCTTTTCAATTGAGGTACAAGCAATTCTGCTGCCGGTGGATTGCATCCATCTTTGGGAATGTCAATCCTAGCTGGCGTGTTGGCAATAGGGACGTGTGAATGAACAATCTTCTGGTTGTCCGAAAATTTATCCGACAATTGATGTACTTTAGTCTGAATGTGAAGGGTCTTCTGGATCTCATCTTCACACAGAAAAAGTATGCGGATCATAACGAGATTAGGAATTTTGTGTCCATGATATGGTCTCAGAAGCTTCAGGCTTCTTTAGACTGCGTGCCTATTTCAATGAGATTTTTCTCATCAAATTCACATTTATCAAGACTTGGTGGTAAACCATAAGCAAGCAGCATCAGCAATAAGATATGGCAACAAGCGGGCCGTATTGTGATAAGCGATGCGGAATGCAGTGTGATGGTCCCTAAAAATCAACAGGTAACTGCGATTTTACAATGGACATGAAATCCATTGGAGTCTCTTTACCAGAGACTCTGATAACCCATTCTGAGTATGAACATGCTACATGATGTTCAATTTCAATGCCAGTTGCTTGGCAGAAGTCTTTAAAGATATATGTAGTGAATTCACCCCACATTATAAGCTTTGAGAAAGCTATGTTGCGAGTGAATATAAAAGCACACATAAGACCATCTAGTAGATGCATCAATCAGTACAATGAAGTACCGAAAATTGGCCACTTGCGGGGTGAATAGGCCCGCAAAGGTCATAATGTATTCTCTCAATGAAGCCAGGAGACACTCATCCCAAATTCAGGAGGGAAGGTCTCTCTCAAAGTATGCCCTTACGACAAAGGAAACTCAATCTTTTGAAGAATCTTCAAGTTCTCCAATGGATTCATTTGATGATGCGTCCATCATTGCTGATCCAAGATGACTAGGTCCATTTTGCCAGAGTTAAAAACTATGGCAATGAAAGGCACTTCTGGTGCTCAGTCAAGTTGGCTTTCTATAGGATGAATATCTGTAATTATAGGGGCCCGACGGGGGTCCAATGAAATCGTAAGTAGATTGGCTTCTGGCCATCCTCTTTATGAGTTACATATTGATATTCAATATTTATTATCCACAGTTTTCAAGTTATGTTCGTTTAAACGAAATATCCTTGAAACTTGGAAAATTCCTATATGTTTAAGGGGAGAAGTTTGCATCTTATAGTCTCGTTGTATGTGGGAGCAATATTAATGCTACACCAGTGCAACGAGGCACTGTCCATAATATTAAATACTTCATCTATAAGCAAAACGAAATTTTATTTAAGTCAATGAAAAAGACATTCAAAATAAAAGTTTGTACTTAAGTAAATTAAAGATGAAGCAACATTGAATTTTAAATGCATAGATAAAAGATGAAGCTTAATCGAGCAGGTCGTCGTTCTCAAAGTCTTTTGCAGTGAACATCGTTGGTGGCTGAAGAGCCGCCAAGTTTGTTTCAGGCAGAGACTTCTGGCTCGCCTGATATAGTGCCTGGAGGTGGCGAGGAGTGCGGCAGATTCTGGATCAATGGCCAGTCATGCCGCAACTATGGCATTTATCCTCCCAGTTCTTCTTAGGAAGTGACACTTGGTCAGTGTTCTTTTGCTTCCATGTGAAGTTACTCTTTCCTGTATTGTTGTTATTGGATGGGGGTGCTGCTCCTCGTCCATTCTTCATCACAGCTTTCCCTTTGTTATTATTAGCCTTCTTCTTGTTTTTCACTTCTGGGGAGAAACATGGTGGGCTTCAGGGATAGGTGCAGTACCAGCTGGGCATAAATTATGAGGGGCTAGCAGTAAATCTTGATTCTGCTCTGCCCTAAGTAGGCATGAGATCAGATCAGAGAATTTCGTGAAGTTGCGTTCACGATACTGCTGCATGAGGATTGCATCTTTCTCGTGAAACGAGGTAAATGTCTTGTCCAACATGTGTTGTTCTGTCACTTCTTCACCGCACAACTTCAGGCGTGAGGTGATATTATGAAGTGCAGAGTTATACTCAGCGACGGACTTATAGTCCTGAAGTTTGAGGTTTTCCCACTCATAACTGGCACGCGGTAATATTACATCAATTTGATGTTTATACCGTGCCTCCAGCGCTGTCCACAGCTCCATTAGGTCCTCTACCGTTAGTTATTCGGCCTTTAAGGTCCGATCTATATGTCTCCTAATATAGATAATGGCTTTCGCCTTATCCACATCAGAGACGGTGGTAGGAGTTCTGCTAGATGATTGTTCCGCTTCTGGGGCCTTACTAGCAGAAGCATCGGTCGTTGCTGGGACCGATGAAGGAGCCAAAATTGAGCCAAGGAGGGCCATCGAACGCAAGTGGAACTTCAGGTCCACTCGCCAACTCAGGTAATTATTTATTGCAGCATCAAGAACTTCGAAATCGACGCTGGCCAATTTTACCATTTATCTATGCAATTTAAAATAAGCATGAATTAATTAAAATGTAAATTCATGCATAAACAATAAAATAAGTAAAATGTGGGGATCGGCCAGATACCCAAAGACATACAATGTCCAAAGTCCGAATATACAGTCCATAAATAAAAGAAAAATACAACATGGAAATCCAGAAGGGTCCCTATATTTTCCAATTTTCGCCTCCGTCTTCATTTATCGGTACACCGGTCTTTGGCATTAATACATTTAATCCTCACTTACAAATTCTCTCAAAAAGAAAATAAAATTGCAAGGAATTTAAAAAGGGTATCAAAATGGCCGATCCCAAAAATCACATTTTAGCTTATATTAACAACCACGCAGTTTATAATATGCTACAGGCACAAAATAAGCAACCACGCAGTTTATATAACACATGCATATATAATATGGAAAAAGAGACTATAAAATATAATAATCTCTCGGACCACGGGGAGACGTCATACACCGTTAGGTTAGTTGACTAACGGCAGAGCGGTCGCAGGATCCTTAAGATAATTATATTTTTAAAAAATCCTAATATTCCATAAATTAATAATAATGCGAGAGTGTTATAATATTAGCAATTTGACTAATTGGGCTACAGGCCCAAACAAGAATTTAAAATGAATTCTTATTTTTATTGGGGCTGCAGGCCCATAAATAATTTAGTAATTAATTTAATGTTTTGGACTGCAAGCCCATTTGCAAAAGTTTAATTAACATATTCATTTTGCAATTGGATTTACTAGGCTGCTGGCCCAATTGAGAAGTCAAAATTAATTATTAATATGAATGGGGCTACTGGCCCATAGACCATATTTTCATTACTACAAATGGGCTTCAGGCCAAAAAAAACAGGCTATCCAATTTATTATTAGGATTTTGTAATTACTAGGCTTCTGGCCCATAAGGAAGAAAAAAATAGCTAAATTAATATATTATTAATATTTGGGCTGCAGGCCCATTTGCAAAAATTTGATTTACAAATTGATATTGTAATTGGATTAACTGGGCTTCAGGCCAAATTAGAAGATTGAATGAATTATTGATCTGATTGGGGCTTCGGGCCCATAAGAAATAAAAAACTAATTTTCATTGTTATAAACTGGTCTTCAGGCCAATAAACAACCAAACTAATTTATTATTTAGAATTGGGCTGCAGGCCCTAATGTTTAAAAAAAATTAATTAAAAAGAAGCATTCAAATAAATTTTTAAGGGAAAGTCAAAAGTCCTCCAAACCCAGAATTTACAGATCTAGTTCTCCCCCTCCTCATGCGTCAGCACACAGAAAGCCGCCCTCGTCTTGGTGCGCGGATGGCAGACCCTCCGTCCGAGGGGGGCGGCGCAGACATGCCCCAATCACAGGCCGCCCGGGTTGCGCACAGACAGAGCTCTCCCTTCCGGGGAGCGGCGCAGGCAGGGGGGCGAGAGGCGGCGTGGGCGCAGACAGAGCCCCCTGCTAGGGGGGTTGGAGCAGGGATAAATAATTACTTGCGCTTTTCTGACATCTTTAGCGTGCTCTCTTCTTGTCTTATTTATTCTGAGTAGTTAGCATGTTATAATCCAACAGGTTTCTCAACAAGCAAGCTACATATCAGATTCTGTAAGCTACATATTTTTAGCCCTTTTTATCCTTTCATTAACGTCATGGCTGCATGTACATGTTCTTACTGTTGCAAAATTGACAATACCAAAATGGTACGAATTCAAACACCAAAGAAGCCTATACACATGTAATGCTAAGCTTAAACGGTACCAATTCAAACAATCTCATAATTGTCTTTAAGCATCTTCCTTTATATATGTACAACAATAAAAGGACAGGGAAACTCTTGTTGGAGAAAGGCATCGAAGGGATTACATGCAATATTATTATATTGTAAGAAATCTTAAATCAAGTACCGTGAAATCATTTGCGTGCTCTACCCATGAAAACAATTACTAGCTGGGCAGCATAATCCATATCTGAGGTGTATATACTTGATTTTTAGCAAAAATGGATAATATTTTGCATAATCCATATCTACGAGCCAAGGAATATACCTCTAGATCAATGATCTAGGGAAGAACCAATAGAATCCGTAGATAGAAAAATAATATCCCCGCTCCCGTAACGCCTTGCACGTAATCAATCGATTGTCGTCGCAACTTTACCGCAACAAACAAGATTCCTTCGCAAGTAGGAGATTAATTTTGAGGGGATACAGAAGAAAAAGCTCAAAAGAATGAGAGCTTCGGTGCTGATAACGTGTAAAGAGAGAGAAAAAGAGTAAAATAATCTCTCCATACGGAGTAGCCATGGCATAAGCCATGACTCTCAATATATTCACTTCATCATGGGATTTGGAGTCCAAGGGACTCCCCAGTAACTTAGTGGGGAGTAATGGTGAGATGATGAGGGGAGGGAGGCCAAAAGCCTCCCTCAACTCACAACAGAAACTGTATTCAAAAAAAGGTTTTAGAATTTGCATTTCATACATCTATTATCGAATTATAATTAAATTGCATATTTGCCCTTAATCAAGTGTGATAAGAAACCAAAGAAGAAGCATACCGACATTCTATATTTATTTACCAAATAGAATCGAGCTTCATTTACTCCACCCTACAATATTTATTTACCAACATAGTCTGCAATTCAACCCAATATGTCCCACCCACTTGCAATTATCGTTTAATTTAAATTTTTTGATTTTAAATGGCATGTTAAAGATGATGATATAACATCTTTTAACATAACTAAATAAAAAAAGATAAAAAAGAAGAAGAAAAGAATTCCGTCCAAGTCCTTCCCATGGAACCAAGCATCCACCCCTCTTTCAAGTGAATGATCCCTTGTGGCCATTCCATTCGGCCCATTTCTTAGTGTTCTCTTCGTGCGGTGCCACAACTGCTGCCAACATCGATCTGAAACTGTCCCCATACACCCAAATCTAAAGAGAAAACAATCTCACAGATTATAACCAAACAATAATATCTGAATGCAGGTACGAGCAAAATATTTGAAAAAAAGGCTTACATCTTCAATTATAGGAGCAAAACAGTACACTTTCTCCAGATATTCAGCTGCCACATATCCCCCCTGAGAAAGCTTAAATATATTCTTCTTCCTATCGATGATCTTCAAGACTCCATCGGGGCTCATCTCCCCGATATCCCCTGAAACAATCCGATAACATCTTATGCTGCATTTTTGACACTAGGTATGAAGTTGCGCTATTTGTTGTTACCTGTATGGAACCAGGCATCTCTGATCGATTCTGTCGTCAGCTCCGGATTCTTGTAGTATCCAGAAAATAGAGTCTTCCCTCTAACACAGATTTCGCCGCGTGAAGGCACAGCTAGGGGATCATACCCCATTTCGGGGACATCCTCCAAGCGAATTTCGCTGTAAGTCGAAGCAACACCAACCGTTCCAGTCCATGAAGCTCCGGATTATAATAACAAATGAATTTTACTCACATATCTGTCCATCGACCTGATTCTCTCATTAGAATCCTAGATTCCTAGTCCAAGAAGCTATCTGCACGGCAGAGAGGCTCAATGTGAAACCTTCAAGGTCTAGTTGTCAGCCGTAGTATATACCATATTACAATTAATTTGAGAAAACTATGCAGAAAACTTAAAAGGCTCTGTTTGCCAACAGGCCGAAGTCAAAAATTAAGAGGATTTAACCCGATTTCACATTGCCAAACATTTGTGTGTGTGTGTGTGTAAGCGCGCACGCGCGTGCAAAAACAGGTTCAACTAATGTAAATTGAGGGATCATGATATTTAGACTGGATTAAATGGAGATCTACTAATCCATGTATATATGTGGGTTATCTTCTAATCCGGGGTTTTTATTAAAGAAATGGTTGGAATTATTATAATATATAAACAAAGATAACTGAATTTTATCTATCTTTGAACGTACTTCACACATCTCATGTTGCCAACCACAAAAGTGCATTAGCTATTTTTCAAAACTCATTATCCAAAAGCTTAAAAATATAGAATTTAATTTAATTTTGATTAAGTTGTTACCTCATATTTTACTAATCCAGATTTTCCTTCAGCCTTAGCCTATTACCACATGGCACCAAAAGGATATTTTTACCCCTGAATAATTGATTATTTGACAGAAAAAGATATGTGAATGCTTACACTTAATTTGGCAATAGAACTTGTGAATTACTACAATGTAACTACATCTTAGAATACAGAGATTAGGGCCAATATGTTATGAATGAGGGAGGCCTTTGGCCTCCCCTGCTTCATTACCCATTCATTAGGTCCCCCATTACTTAGAGTAATGGGGACCCTTGGTCTACTAGAGGCTTTTGGCCTCCCCACTATGAGATAAATAAATAGAGCACCATGGGTCTTAGCTATGGTGACTCATTCTTAGCAATGAAATGATCTCTCTCTCTCTCTTGAGTTTATTTTCTTCCAACACGTTATCAGCACGTGTTCTCCATTCTTGAGCAAAAATCTTCATCTAAATTCATCCCTACGCGCAAGGAATCTAACGTTGCTGCGGCCGTTCGTTGGAGCGTTGCGGCATCCTCAAAGCGTTCGGGAGCTTGGATTTTTATTTCTACGGATCATCGTCGCGTTCTTCCCTAGATCATTGATCTAGAGGTAAAACCCTATAATCCTGTAGATAAAATTAGACTAAATAATTTTTACATTGTTTTAATATACAAGTAAAAAACAATTCAGTCTAATAAAAGAAAAAAATTTCCAAATTACAAAGTTTTTTCTATGAAATTTTTTTCCTTTTGCCATTAAAATTCTTCGGTGGGAAGAAGAACCGGAATGAAATCCTCCCCTCCCCCCTGACGGAGGAGGGGGCCTTCCCACAACGCCGACCATGCACCCCCCTGCAGTGGCGGGGGGGGGGGGGGGGGGGGGGGGGGGGGGGGGGCCTTCCGCGCCGCCGCCCCTGCTGCAGGGGGGCGGCCTGAGGCCGATCCCCCCCAGCAGCGGGGGGGCCTTCCGCGCCGCCGCCCCCCGCTGCGGGGGGCGGCCTGAGGCCGATCCCCCCTGCAACGGGGGTTCTTCCGCGCCGCCGCCCCCCGAGGTCCAAGGCCAAGGCCGAGCACGAGAGCCGCCCCCCGAGGTCCAAGGCCGAGGCCGAGCCCGAGACACGAGGCCGAGGCCGAGCCCGAGACCCGAGACACGAGGCCGAGCCCGAGGTCCGAGGCCGAGGCCGAGGCCGAGACCCGATGCCGAGGCCGAGCCCGAGCCCCGAGGCCGAGCCCGAGGCCCGAAGCCGAGGCTAATAGCTTATTTTTGGCCCGAAGCCATAATAATTGCGGTAAACAACTTTGCAGAACTGCGGAACGGGCCACAAGCGCTTATACTAAAAACAATTTTTGGCCCGAAGCCACAAAATTCTACACAAATTCGGCTTCTTCATAATTTTAAAGAAGAATTATATTTGCAAATTGAAATTTATGAGAAAAACTTTGTAAATTCAATAATTACATTTATATGTTCCTCTATTTATTTAAACATCTCTCTTGCAAATTATTATGTATGGTTTACAAGAATTTTAAAAAATAATAATAAAAAAACAATATAATCATCTCAGAGATCCTGAGACCGCTTTGCCGTTAGTTAACTAAACTAACGGTGTATGACGTTTCCACGTGGTCTACGAGATAATTATATTTTCTAGTTTACTTTTTCCATATTTTCTGTGTTTGAGATATATGCGTGGTTGTTTAATTTATGCCTGTAGCATATAAACTGCGTGGATGTTTAAAATAAGTAAAAATGTGTCTTTCGGGATCGGCCATTGCATACCTATTTACATTTCCAGCACTTTTTCTTTTTTTTGAGAGAATTTGTAAGTGAGGAAATTGTATAAATAGCCAAGGCTCGGTGCAACAGCATAAGAAGACGGATGCAGAAATAGGGACCCACCCGGGGTTTCCAAAGTTGTATTTTTCATTCTCTTTTCTTTGGACTGTAATCGGACTTTGGACTGTTTATTATTTTGGGTATCTGGCCGATCCCCGCATTTTTACTTATTAATTTCTTTATGCATGGATTGTTGAATTTATTTTAATTCATGCTTATCTTTAAATTGCATAGATAAAATGGCTAAATTGGCAAGCGTCGATTTCGAGGTGCTCGATGCAGCTGGCAAGAATTACTTGAGCTGGCGAGTGGACCTGAAGTTCCACTTGCGCTCCATGGCGCTCCTGAACTCCATCCTGGCCCCCGCAGTGGCCTAATCATCGGCTCCCGCAGCATCCGATGCATCTGCTAGCAAAGCCCCAGAAGCGGCCCCTTCAGCTGGCAGTACCTCTACCACTGTCTCTGACATGGATAAGGCGAAAGCCATTATCTATATCAGACGACACATAGATCGGACCCTGAAGGCCGAATACTTGACGGTAGAGGACCCTCTGGAGTTATGGACAGCGTTAGAGGCACGCTACAGACATCAAATTGATGTCATACTCCCGCGTGCCAGCTATGAGTGGGAGAACCTCCGACTTCAGGACTAAAAGTCCGTTGCTGAGTACAACTCAGCACTTCACAACATCACCTCACGCCTGAAGTTGTGTGGTGAAGAAGTCTCGGAGCACCGCATGTTGGAAAAGACATTTACCTCGTTTCACGAGAAAGATGCTATCCTCATGCAGCAGTATCATGAATGCAATTTCACGAAGTTCTCTGACCTGCTCTCTTGCCTCCTGAGGGCAGAGCAGAATAGAGACCTTTTACTGGCCACTTATAACCAGCGCCCGGCAGGCTCAGCTCCTATTCCCGAAGCCCACAGTGTTCACCCCCCGAAGTGGAAGAACAAGAAGAGGGGCAGAAAGAACAAAGGAAATGCCCCTATGAAACCAGCCATTGCTCCTCCCCAAAGCAAGAATAACAAAGGGAAGAAAAACTTCACTTGGATGCGTAAGAACACTGATACAGTGTCAAATCCAAAGAAGACATGGGAGGACAAATGTCATCGTTGTGGCATGACTGGACATTGGTCCAGAAACTGTCGCACACCTCGCCACTTCCAGGAACTGTATCAGGCGAGCCAGAAGCCTCCGCCTGAAACAAACATGGCAAATGTGGAAAATCCGACGAAGTTCACTTCCAAGGATTTTGAAAATGACGACCTGCTCGATTGAGCCTCATCTTTATCTATGCTTTTCAAAGAATAAATTGTAGCTTCATCTCTAGTATGCTTAATAAAGACGATCTTTTATTTTGAATGTATGCATTTTACATTTCCATCAATAAATTATCGTTTTTTGCTTATATAGATGATGTATGAGTGCCTAGTGGACAGTGCCTCAACGCACACTATCCTTCGCGATGAATGCTATTTCAATAGCATAAGTAAATATGACGGTCCTGTCATTACAATTTCAGGACTGTCCAAAATAATCGAAGGATCTGGTGATGCAATATTATTGCTCCCAAATAACACAAGACTAAAAATAAATAATGCACTATTTTCTCCAAGATCAAATAGAAATCTCATAAGTTTCAAGGACATCTGTTTAAACGGATATCACTTAGAAACTAGAGATGAAAATAAGGTTGAATACCTGTATGTCACTCTTCGTAAAGATGGCCAGAAGACCATCTGCGAAATATTTAAGGGACTCCCGTCGGGTCTCTACCAAACATACATTCAACCAGTTGAAGCCAATATGACTGAGCACCAGACGTGCCAGCCAATGCCACCATTTCAACTATGGCATAACAGACTTGGTCACCCTGGATCCATTCTGATGCGACGCATCTTATCTGAATCCCGCGGACATGATTTGAAGAACCAGAAGATTCTTCAGAAAGGTGAATTTCCATGTCCCCCTTGTTTCAAGGGGAAACTAATTACGAGACCATCGCCCCTAAAAGTGGGTTTAGAGTCTCCTGGCTTCCTTGAGAGGATACATGGTGACATTTGCGGGCCTATTCACCCCGCAAGTGGCCCATTTCGGTACTTCATGGTACTAATAGATGCATCCACAAAATGGTCTTATGTGTGCCTCTTGTCCACCCATAACCTAGCTTTTCCAAAGCTGTTGGCACAGATAATTAGGTTACGTGCTCATTTCCCCGATAACCATATCAAGAAACTACGTCTTGATAATGCGTGCGAATTCACATCTCAAGTCTTCGAAGACTATTGCCAGGCAATGGGTATAGAAGTTGAACATCCAGTAGCTCATGTTCACACCCAGAATGGATTAGCAGAGTCTCTTATAAAGAGACTCCAATGGATTGCACGTCCATTGCTTATGCAATCCCAATTGCCGGTGGATGCTTGGGGGCATGCTATTCTGCATGCCGCATCTCTTATCAGGATACGCCCCTCTGGAGGCAATACATTATCCCCGATACAACTAGCATACGGCTCAACTCCAGATATATCTCATTTGAGAATATTTGGTTGTGCGGTCTATGTTCCAATAGCACCACCTCAGAGGACCAAAATGGGTCCTCAACGTCGTCTAGGAATCTATGTTGGATTTGATTCATCCTCGATTATTAGATACCTAGAACCCCTAACGGGGGAGGCATTTAAGGCACGTCTTGCTGATTGTGAATTCGATGAGAAAACTTTTCCACAGTTGGGCAAACATTCCAAGAAGCTTGAAGCTTCGGAGACCATTAATTGGGAAAATAAGTCTTTTTACTTTTATGATCCGCGTACAAATCTGTGTGAAGATGAGATCCTGAAGATCCTTCACATCCAGAATACAGTACACCAATTGCCGGATAAATTCACGGACAGCCAGAAGATTGTCCGTTCACACGTCCCTGCTGCTAACACTCCAGCTAGGATTAACATCCCTATAAATGGATGCAATCTACCCGCAGCAGAAATGGCTGTACCTCAATTGAAAAGAGGACGGCCACCAGGTTCAAAAGATAAAGTTCCTCGAAAGAGGAAGATTCCTGGTGAAAATAAGATTATCCCTCCACAGGATACTGAGCTCAGGACAACTACCTCTCCCCTCCTAATTTCCCCCGCAGAGGAAACATTAGGATAAACATCATTAAACTTTGTACGTACTGGGGAGGTACTGGACCGACATAGCACAGTCATCGACGACGATTTTGCGTTCACTATTGCCGTTCACGTCGCTGAATACGACGATGACGTCGAACCACTTTCTCTAGCAGATTGTAAACACAGAGATGATTGGCCAAAGTGGGACGAGGCGATAAGAGTAGAGCTGGACTCACTCTCGAAACGTAAAGTCTTTGGACCTGTAGTCCAAACACCAGTAGGTGTTAGACCTGTGGGATATAAGTGGGTTTTCATTAGAAAAAGAAATGAACAAAATCTGATCGTCCGCTACAAGGCGCGTCTTGTAGCAAAGGGGTTTTCCCAAAGACCGGGTATCGATTATGAAGATACATACTCTCCGATAATGGACACTAATACATTCAGATTCTTAATAAGCCTATCATCTCTGGCAAGCCTAGAATTGCAGCTCATGGACGTTGTGACTGCATATCTTTATGGCGATTTAGATAAAAAGATCTAAATGAAACTACCAGATGGGTTTAACTTACCCACAGAGATGAAAGAGATACCTCGGGACGTATTCTCTGTTAGACTACATAGATCCTTGTATGGACTAAAACAGTCAGGCAAAATGTGGTATAACAGACTCAGTGATTTCCTTGCACAGTAAGGATTCACTAATAACGAAGTCTGCCCGTGCATCTTTATCAAAAGAAAGGGAAAAGGATTCGTCATCATAGCAGTTTACGTTGATGACTTAAATCTCATATGCTCTCCCGCAGAGATTAATGAGATATCTGCAAGGCTAAAGCACACTTTTGAAATGAAAGACCTAGGCAGAACGAAGTATTGCCTTAGCTTGCAGATTGAACACCTACGAGGTGGAATCCTTCTACATCAATCCAATTATACCAGGAAGCTTTTAAATAAGTTCCAAATGGATAAATGTCATCCTTTATGTACCCCTATGGTCGTAAGATCATTAGACGTACAAAAGGACCCCTTCCGGCCTCTGGAAGAGGGGGAGGAGATACTGGGTCCAGAAGTACCCTACCTAAGTGCCATTGGTGCACTTCTCTATCTGGCTAACTGCACACGTCCCGATATAGCGTTTGCAGTCAATCTCCTAGCCAGACACAGTGCAGCGCCTACAAAACGCCACTGGAATGGAGTAAACCATCTTCTGCGATACCTCCAGGGTTCCGTAGACCTTGGACTTTACTACCAAAGAGGTGCCTCCTCCCAGTTACTTGGTTATGCCGATGCAGGCTATCTTTCAGATCCGCATACGGCAAAATCACAGACTGGTTTTGTCTTTACCTACGGAGGAACTGCTATCTCCTGAAGACCGGTGATCTGGAGCATACTGCCCTATTCGAAGACAACACCGCGTGCATTGCTCAGCTTCAGAAGGGCTACATCAAAG
Source organism: Scilla litardierei (assembly GCA_030789695.1). Lineage (NCBI taxonomy): Eukaryota > Viridiplantae > Streptophyta > Magnoliopsida > Asparagales > Asparagaceae > Scilla > Scilla litardierei. Next base: position 159,837,258 of record CM061133.1, read on the forward strand.
GCGACAGGACAAAGCACATTTCTCCCAAGTTTCGCACGAGCAGAAGAACGACAAGCAGATTGAAGTTCGACAGATCCAGTCATGCAACAACTTAGCTGATCTTTTTACTAAGGCATTGCCTAAATGTACTTTTGTAAAGCTTGTAAAGAACATTGGTATGCGACAGTTGAAAGACCTGCAAGCCTGAAGCTTGTACGGATCAGGGGGAGTAACCTGTGGGTTGCACTCTTTTTCCTTAAGCTGTTGGGTTTTCCCACTAGGTTTTCCACAGCTAAGGTTTTAACGAGGCAAACACACTTACTCTGGATCCAGAAGTATCCACCCCTTGCCTCAGTAGCTGAGACCGAAGTGATGAATGTGTAAGGGGGAGTGTTATGAATGAGGGAGGCCTTTGGCCTCCCCTTCTTCATTACCCATTCATTAGGTCCCCCATTACTTAGAGTAATGGGGACCCTTGGTCTACTAGAGGCTTTTGGCCTCCCCACTATGAGATAAATAAATAGAGCACCATGTCTCTTAGCTATGGTGACTCATTCTTAGCAATGAAATTATCTCTCTCTCTCTCTCTTGAGTTTATTTTCATCCAACACAATACAAGTTTTAACTATTCACACATTTAAGTTTGCATCAAACACAAGTTGAGAATGCATGTGGGCACATACATCTGAAATCATTCTTTACAACCATCAATATGGATATCAACTCTATGCTCATGTAACATTCAAAGTTTATAAAGGTGAGACGTAAACAAGAATACATGTTTTAGACATTCCAGCTTAGATGCCTCGTATACAGCAAGCTGACTCTCGTGCACAACCAAGAAATGAATTTGATCCTGGTAAAACTGGACTCGAGTTTCTGCATGTGAACCTGCTACTCGCCCAGAAGGAATCTGTAAAAACTTACTAGCTTGTCTCTCCCAGCCATCCATCCCCTATATGCACAACTGCAATAAGAAGGCATAATATACCATCACATGATAGAATCATTTGGTAGTTTTTTTATCTTGCAGGGAAATGCAGAATTTGTTAGGTTGTAAAAACAATCTTATCAGATCATATAAAATAATTTGGTAATATGAAAGGAATTTCTTAAGCATGACCAAGTTCTCGAAGGAACTCTCAGCAAATGTCAACCTTATGATTACTAAGAAAATATAGAAAGCCAACTATCTTTGATGTGTAACAAACCTGAGCATCTGCTCCTGATGAGACAAGAACATTTATAAGTAAAATTTTCTTTGGTCCCTATGGGCCATGAACTAATTGTCCTATGTTCATCCTGGGATTATACACATGCTTGAGCAAATAATTCACCGTTGATCATACACCTCCTCTATTTTCAAATTTGTGACCAACACATTTCAATTTTCATTATCGTTTCACCAGGGATATATACACATGCTTCGGCGGCATTATCATTAGCATTTCATTTTTCTTTTACATTACAATTTTGATTGCTTCGGTTTAAATTTGCTCAAACGTGTATTTCCAAAAAAGCTAGTTTTACCTTAAGTTTTCAGAATAATCCATTGGCTTATGATTTCTGTTAAATAATCTATTAAAATTGGTCCCACGTGTGATAAATTCAGATTGTTAAACTAGATATTTAGATAATATAGTTTGTATTTTAGAAGGTTATATGACCATCAGCCAAGATGTATTCTAGAAAATATTAGTATAAAGAATGTTAAACTAAATTGCTTAAAAGCATATTGATGTTTAAGCTAATTTACCTATAATTCATCATTAACCAAAGATTAAAAGAGAAATATGAGAAACTTGGCTATCTAAGAGAAACTTCGCCTTGAGCGTGCTCGTTTAAAAAATTCGCTCTCCCCGTTATTTTTTAAATGACATGCACATCATTGATCAGATAGATACTTATTGTATTAAGGTTTAGAATATAAAAATTCAAATAAACAGTGGCAAGCAAAAAAATACTAGAAAACATGGCAATGAAACAGCAGAGAAATACTAGACATGTACTAACAATAAAACATAAAGGAGGGGCTAAAGCTAAGGAGGGGCTTTGTTTTTCCTCACCTTATTCCTTGCCCTTGGCTTTATTTTCCCAATAAGCCAAGTAAGAAAGAACACGAAAAAGCTCAGCCCTTTTTTTATACACTGCCCCAAGGGAACAGAGATGGATCCTGCTACATGCAAGGTTCTTTTCATTAAACTGTAAGATTATTCCATCATTAATGATAACACCCAATTGCTAGCTTTCTTTGATTCAATCATTCATTTCTCAGCCTTGAGCTTCTTTTTTTTGTGAAGCACGAAATTCTATTAGTACAACCATCACTCTGACAACAGAGATTAATAAATCATAATCATGTAACTTAACATTAGATTATGTAAGAGATCAAATCACTAGATTGGATCACGCACAGGTCAACTATTTCGATTTCATTAACATATACTTGTTGCTTGTCAAATCACATGTAGAGAAATGCAAACACTGGAAAAACAAAATATTTCAGTAATATAAAATAAAAGAATGAGCAAAGGATGAATACAAACTAAACACTCACCATTTAACTTTATTGAATTGTATGAATAATTGGAGTTGCTCTTTGCATCGATCTTCTGCCGATTTGAAACAAAATTAGAGAATGATACATGCACTGTGATATTTATGCATATAAGATGATGAAAATTATGCATTTGCATAATTGGTTACAAATTAGTGCACTTACATAATTGTCAAAACTTTCTTAAAATAAAATATATTGAAATGATGTCCTTCCTTAAATGTAGGATTCATTGCTAAATTTGTGTATTTACAATCATTTGGCTAAAAATAGCTCATCAACGCATAAGATATTAGTAAACCATTAAGGAGCAAATATGTGTTAATCAAATAGCATGCAAATTAGGAGAAAAGGGAGATTGAATCACTGGATCAGATCATGAACAGTTCATGAAAATTGAAACAAATTAAAATTAACATCTTTATTTCAATTTAGCTAACATAGATTTTGCATATACAAGAAAAAATTGATGTACCACAACTACTACAAACAAGAAAAAAACAAATGTAGGCATGATCAATATATTTTTTAAAAAGGCACAACTGAGGAATATGAATGAAACACTTACCTCAAACTTTATTAGATTATACAAATAATTGAAGTTGCGCCTTTGCGCCGCTCTTCTATGAGATTTGAAATAAAATTGGATACAATGGTTCAATTTATAAGAATGATACATAACCTATGATGTTTCTGTATATAAGATGATAAAATTGGAAACAAAAGATTATGAATTATTTTGCATATATTTCCGTAAATAAAATTGACTTCTTTTAAAATGCTAACTAACCTTAGGTAACAATAAAGAATGATCATAAGATTTAGTCGTTAATGTGCATATTAAGCTTGCGGGGAGCATATGTTCAAGTTCCTCAGGGGGTTTGTACTGCTCTCTCTAGTTGCTCTTGCCTTTGAGATGGTCGCCTACTGTAATGGCTGGCATTTTCAGAAGCCTAAAATACCCGATTTTCACATGCCAGGTTATCAATTTATCATTAATAATGAATTTTTCACCATGTAAAATAGACAAAATCATGTAATTCTACATCCAAACACAAAAAGGAAAAAAAATCTGATTAAAATTGTTGGGGGAAATCGACAAACCTTCTTGAAATGATGTAGCTTCAGATAGCAAGCGGCCCGATTGCTATGAAGGGAGATCTTCTGTGCTTTCGTCTTCGCCATGGCTAGGGCTTCGGTGTAGAGAACGAGGGCCTCCCGGTGCTTCCCATCGTGATACATCCGGTGAGCCCTCTCGATCCTGCTCAATGCTGACATGGCCTCCATCGGTCCGATCGAATCGAGAAGCTAAAGATAGATCTCAATGGAGAGATTGAGGGAATGATCGAGACCGAGAAAATACGATTGATCGAATCGAAAGCTAGGAATCGAGGCGAAAATGAAAATTCAAAAAATGGGCGAAAAATCAGAGCAAGATAAAAAAGTGAGACACGTTGCCGAGATTTGGATGCTTTTGAAGGCGTCGTTGTAGGCTTGGCGGTGGAGGTGCTCGGACCCGAAGATGACGCCGTCGCAAGCAAAAATTAGGGCGCTGAGGGGCGAGGGCGAGGAGAGTTAGAGGCGGAGCATCGCGTAAGCGGAGGACGGGATCGCAAGGGAGGTGATCGGAGGACGAATTGAAAGAGGAGAGAAGGGCGGTTGGGAAGAGACGCGAGGGGGGAAATTTAGGTCTCGGGAGATTTTTGTTTAAGCGCTATTTAAGAGATTACATATATCTAAATTTTTTAATAAAAGTGCTTACGTAACTATTAGTACTATAGCGCTAAAATAAAGCGCTATTTAAGTTATTACTTGGATAGCGCTTTAACAAAAAGCGCTATCTAAGTGGTTTTAACCTAAATTTTGATTTATCTTTATTTTCTATAAGTGCAGAAGCGCTATACAAGAGCTCACTTAGATAGCACTTTTTAGAAGCGATATCTAAGTGGCGTTACCCAAGCCCAAATCTGTAGTAGTGAATGTAGTATGAAAGTGGACTCAACGCTATCAGATACGTAATCTTTATATTTAGGACTGTTGGTGTTAAGCGACATTTTCTAGCACATAGAGTAAGCATTTTTTTTAAAAAATGGAATCGGGATTAAAAAAATCCATAGTTAAGAATGATCCGGTGTGAGAAATTTCACGGTGAGTGATCTACTGCGAAGACATTGCTTGGGGCGGTACACACACAGAGGAAGATGTGCACATGTAACCTATCCATTGGAAGGGGAGTTCATTGCCTCTTAAGCTGATTTGAAAAAATATATTCTTGAAAATATTCTTGAAGAAACAATTATTATATATAATAAGGAGGAGGGATATAAAATTAAAAGATCCTATAATGAAACCTGAGGAGGATGGTGGAAGAAGGTAGATACGAAGGGGCTAAGTCTACAACTATCCACGAAAAAGGTTGTAATAAACATTTTTTACAACTTTGAGAGAGAAAACAGTTGTGGTATCAAAATTAACATTTACAACTATTCACTAAAATGGTTGTAATAACTATTTTTTACAACTATCCACCAAAAAAAGTTGTAATAAATATTTTTTACAACTTTCAAAGAGAAAAAAGTTGTGGTATCAAAATTAACATTTACAACTATTCACGAAAAAAGTTGTAATAACCATGTTTTACAACAATCCACGAAAACAATGTTGTAATAAACATTTTTTACAACTTTCAGGAAGAAAAAAGTTGCGGTAAACATTTATTACAACTACTAAATTAGAAACGTTGTCTCATGAAAGTTGTAAATGACTAGTTTTGTTGTAGTGTTGTCATGGCAAAATTATGTACCTGACCAGGACAACCACTGTCATGAGGGAAGTACTGATGATCTATGCTAATTGGATTTTGCATGTTCTTCATTACTGCATCCATGAAAGTGACTCCACTTACAAAGCCTTTTGTGTTCGTTCCCCATGACTTGATCCTGAGCCCATTTTGTGTTCCTCAGAATAGGACTTATTTTACTGTAACATTTTGCACCCCCTCGTCTTGATATCCTCCCTTTCCCAGGCTCCCAATGCTGTCAGAAATTTCAAAGCACATTACATAAAGATAAAATCTTAGCAAAAAATCATTGTAGCAATAAGATACAGTTGAACTTTTATATTTTTGGTCAGGAAATGGCATACAAAAGGTTTTATGCGTCTATGTTTGATCTTGTTAGTGGTTTCATAGGAGGAAGGTTCCTTGCTAAACTGCGATAAAATTATCAGACTCACCTAATGCCATGCCCAGGCCCACAAAAGACATGCTGGATACTGAGCCCAATCGTTCCAGGTCTGACTGAAACACTGTCGTCGCCAGCCTTAATATTAGTCTGCTTAATGCTGACATCGCTCGACATCTGGACATGAATACCATCTGTATTTGGGCTATCACCTGACGCAACAATGTTGACACCGACCACCTTCGCACCTCACAGCCTATGATCATAAATGGTACAGCTGGCTGTTTTACGGAGGTTATGCCAATGATTTCGATGTTCTTTGAGTTGCTGAAGGTAAGAGACTGCAAGTAAACAATCAGAGAAAATGAGCATTGAGGATGTTTCATAGTTAAACATTCTATACACATTATAGTTAAACATTGCAAACTAATGCTAGCTAAACATTCTGATTATGTTTCACAGTTAAACATTCTGATTTAGCATTGAGGATGTTATGTAAGTAGTAAGCTCTTGCTCTCCTAATATGATGGCCAGAAAGTTCTGGAATCATCTAACTACAGTGAGCATGAACTCTTTCTCTCCTAATATGATGGCCATTAAGTTCAAATTATGGCAGAGTCATAACCTTCTTTTGTATACTGTTTGTGTACAATGTACTGATGGATATGCCATCACAAATGTAACCGATAGTAGTCTTATTCACATGTCCAAAAATCTACTATATAAACATTTGGCCATTTCATTACTGCTTGTTGCACTTAACTACCAAGGTAATCTGTCCATAAATAAATAAATAAATTAGTAGAGGAAGCGTCTCAGTGACACTTCCCAATCAGCCTAGGATCTAAAGGTACGGGTTCGTTGCACTAAACCCTATTGTGAGTCAGCCTAGGATCAGCTGGGTTCATTGCACTAAGAAAATCAGAAGCAATCTCTAGCAAGCTCAGATAAGAAGAATTAAACGAACCCGTACCTTCAGATCTTCGGCCATCAAGAACCCGTGCCCTTGCTAAGTTGTAGAAGAGCAAGAACCAGTGCCCTTGCTGATTTGGGGAAGAGCAAGAACTCGTGCCCTTGCTGATCTTCAACTTGCGCGAATGATTGATGCTTTCTTCTTCAACTTGCAAGAAGAATTGATCTTTCTGCAAGAATGAGCCATAATGTGCATTCAAAACATAGTATCCTCACACAATCATGATGTGTAGTTACATGTACCATAAAGCTGATGAACACAAATTGGCTTGAAATTGTTTGTTGAGTGCTGAATTCACATTAAGTTCTTCAGTCCTATGTCTACAATGACCATGGAAAATGAAACATTAAGATACATCAACATGCATTACGATACTTCACCATGCATTAAAAAAATCTGAAACATCATTCCACTTCTTTGTAAACAAACAACCTGAAACATCATGGATGCTTGCTGCAACATCAAAGCAAACCAAACTTACATATATAATAGCTTAATGGCCAATAGCCATCATTATATCAAACCTGAGACACCGTTCCAAATGAGGAATGTATGAAATATATATCTACATTCTTATATAGTAGTAACTCCTGTAAAATGAATACATATAATATATTAATGGGAAGGTCATAATCAAAATTGCCTACCCTTCTATTAAATGCCTGCCCTTCAATCATTTGTGGTAAGGTCATAATCAAATTGCCTACCCTTCTATTAAATGCCCGCCCTTCAATCATTTATGGTTTTAGGTGACTGGACTATAGAGAAATCACATAATTATGTTGGTATTTGAAGTTTATTTCAAATTAAATGTGATGAATACGATCTCTTATCTTCCATCATCTTTTTCTTCAATAGCAAACTACATATACAACTTGTCATCTTCAAATCATCAGACATCAAAACAAACATGTGAAGTAGCATTAACATTAAGCTATTTTACTTGCTATGATAAAATTTTTAGGTCTGCTAGTAAATAAACAAAATTGTCGATATGGATATCAATATATCATGCCTTAAAATGTCAAATTTTATGTGACAACACACACACACACACACACACACACACACACACACACACACACACACACACAGAGGTACATATTTACAATGCTTACCAGATCTGAATTGCACTAAGAGTAGTGAGTGATTAAAAAACAAATGTGAAAATCCTTTTTTATTAGTAAGAGATTTAAAAATGAATAAATAAAAATGTACAGCTCTTGTTTTGAGAATGCACCCTCCCTGTAAAAATACTCTAATACACATACAGAGGAGAAATTCTCAAACCTCCATAAACTACACCGAATAGTATTCCTCCCTGTGAACCTACACGAATAAAAAAATGCACACAAAATAAAGGGAAAATTTTGCACACAAAATAAATGTACAGTAAGAGATGCAAATTCATACCTGCTACGTAATCCTAAAAGGAGAATTTGTCCTGTAAGGATATGGAGAGTTTGTCATGTAAATTCAATTCCTATTAAATAGGATTACATAGTCAGGAAAAGAATTTACATAACCAGGAACTTGTTGAATAGGAATATCCCGGCATTTCAAAAACTCTTCAAGAGCTAGTTAGTGACATATCCTTATTGGTGACATATGCTTATTTGATACAATTAAATAGAATCTAAGGACAATGTAATCTTTATTGGTGCCATATCCTTATTCCAATCAAATTTGTTATCAAACAATTAAATAGAATATCCAGTAACTTGTTGAATAAGATCGCATAGCCAGGAACTTTGTCCGGTAAGGATAAGGCACAAACTCTCATAATTGGTGCCAAGTTCCTATAAGGATAAGGCCAAGATGAATATCCTATTTAATTGGAATATGGATATGTAATACGGAAAATAGTATCCATCTTATATATGTCCTGTAACTTGGAATAAGGAATGAGTTTTGACATAACTCTCTCAATATATGTCAATTAGTATCCTTATGACACCATATCATCTTGGCCAACTTGAATATGGAAATTACATGAATATGGACATTACAATCCCAACGGGAAATTACATGAATTTGGACAACTGATTTTAATTACATAATCCTCCTTTAACCTTAAAAACATCATCTCGAACGACATTAAAATCAGTTTTCCAGATTCATTTAAAATGTCCAAGCAACAAAACACATACTCTTAATTTCCAGTTCATGTAATTACAGAATTAAAATGTCCAGACCACAATCCCGTTCGAATTCTGCGAAACACCTCCTCCTCCATATTAAAATTCGAATGGGAAATTACATGAATCTGGACAACTGATTTTAATTCGAACTTAAAACATAAACCCTCATTCGAACTTAAAAACCCATCCAAGACGAAATTAAAATCATTTGTCCAGATTCATTTAAAATGTCCAGACAACAAAACACATACTCTGAATTTCTAGTTGATGTAATTACAGAATTAAAATGTCACCACATCCTCCATATTCACTAATTTTCAAATTAAAATGGCATCAACAATGCTACAGGCATCAAATTTAACTATCAAATTATACAACTTTATAGAAAGAATGCCATTTCATATTGATAATAAGTAAATTATTCGGTTGAATTTAATTTTACCTACAAAATTGATAATCAGTCTGAATGTCACATTTCTCTTACACAATGTGCTTCACAAATGCAACATGGATAAAGATACCCTTACATGATCATGATCCCTAATGTATCAACAAATGATAGCCATATTAAAAAATCTGAATATTTGGATTATATGTGATCATTTTACTTGTACTTCGTTATGTAAGCACATAATACAAAATTTGAGGTCGTGATTTAGCTTGAACTGCAATCTTTAGCCTGATATTTGTTCGAATAAAAAATAAATGCAAGATTAGAGATATTGTATGCACTTTGTTACGCCTATTTGACCGAGACCCAAAAGACACGAGCCCAGGAGCCCAATTACTGGCCGGGAGCCCATCTACGTATACCGGCCCGTTTTTCAAGACCCGCTAAGGGACCCCTCCTACTATCGATCCGACCCGGCCCCGGTACCCGCTGGTCATTCGCCCACTCCTGCGATAACCGCTCCCCCGGTTCCGCGACCACTAAAAGACGATAATGGGGAGGTGCGGGCATGGCGCAAGGGGCGGCGACGGGGGGCGGATTGAGGGGGCACGATTGAGGGCGGGCGAGGGAAGTGGGCCAGAGGCAATCACGCTGGGAGCTCTTTAAAAGGGCTAGTAGGACGACGAAGCGAGAGACCGCATCTCAGGTATTTAAAACCTAAGGTACTCCACCAACGTCCTAGCTCCCCCATCCCATCTCCTTCCTCCCCCGCTCGCGCCGTGAGACGCCGTTCCGATCTCCTCACGAGTCGAACCGTCTCCGCCGGGCCTCCTCTTTCAGATCTCTATCTGACTTAGGCATCGGAGGGGATTTGGCCGGAACCTAGGTCCGGCCCCCTGACGAGCGTTCTCGTCTTCGCAGGTGGACATCGGATCAACGGGCCGAGGCTTCCCCTCGCCCCTCTCCAACCACATTATCAGCTGGACGAGTGAGGCTCACCCTCACCGTCCGCCCGCCGAGGCCGAGCACAACCTTCCGAGGCCGAGCGTCTCAACTAGGTCCGAGGCTTCCCCTCGCCCTTCGCCGACCGTGCATCCTGCAGGACGACCGAGGCTGCCCCTCGTCTTCCCTCCTCCGAGGTCGTGCTCGACCGGCCGAGGCCGAGCGTCTCAGCCTGGGCCGAGGCTTCCCCTCACCCCATCTGCACCGATTCGAAGCCCCCGAGGGACCCAAGCGGGCCCCTTGACCACGTTGACCGGGTTGTCCACGGTCAATGCTCTGTAGTGAGAAAACACTCTGAAACATCTGGCGCCGTCTGTGGGATCCGAAAACCGTCCCACGAAGAAGCAAACCACACCTACAATGGCACGAGCCAGCAATGGAAGGAAGCGCATGACCCCCATCCCGGAGGAGGGGAATGGCGCATCAAACGGCAACCCCGAGGACACGCACGTTGACGGGCACCCCGCCCACTCAACCGAAGAGACCGACGGCTCAGAACTAGCCACACAGGGACAGCTCCGCGCCCTGGCTCAGGAGACCAATGCGAGCCTCCAGACGTTGGTCGCGACGGTACAGCAGCTCGTCGGCCCCGCACCGTCCAACGGAGGCACGTTGAACGATAGCCATCGATGGGCGGGGGGTCCCCCGCACTTGCGGTCCGCCGTGGTCGACGACCACGGGACCCGGAAACCGAACACAGAGCGTCGGTTCACGCGGTCTGGCTCCCGTCAGGCGAGGTCACGCGCCTCCTCCCCTTATCGTGAAAGGAGCCGACGGGAAACCGAAGGGACGGAGGGTGAATCGATGACGGCATCATCTCGTCGGTCACGGTCGTCCCGCCGCAGTAGAAGCGAATGACACCACTCAAGATACCGATCACGGCGGAGCAGGAGCTCCCGCGGGAGGAGTCGGGAGCGCCGGGTCAGCCCGACCCCCAGCGTGGCGAGGGCCGTGGAACCAGCCCCGCCGGTGCCTGTACTCCCTCCACCCCCGAACGAGCCAGAGGCAGGCCTCTGCCACATCCCCGGGGGCATCCACGGAGACCGGTGCCCCTTATCACGGAGAATAACTGACGCGCGGGTCCCCTCTCGATTCAGAATCCCGGTGCTGGGAAAGTACGACGGGATAGGGGACCCGGGACACCATGTGATGGACTATGAGGGGGACATGTCCTTCCAGGGAGCTGACGATGACCTACTCTGCCGGGGCTTCTATTCTACTCTCAGGGGAGCGGCGAGGACCTGGTACCACAGCCTGCCCGGTCGCTCCATCGACAGCTTCGAGGAACTCGCCCAGTTGTTCTGCAAGCAGTTCATGGCGGGGAGGCAGATCAAGCCTGGTGCTGAACATCTGTTCAACATAGTGCAAGGCCCGTCCGAGCCGCTCCGACAGTTCATGCGCCGCTTCAATGCGGAAAGGCTGAACGTGAACAGCCCTCCTGACCTGGTGGTCCAGACGGCCCTTAAGAAAGGGCTTCGCCACAGAGGCCTCAAGAAGTCCCTACACAACGATCCCCCTAAGGACCTCCCCGGGATCATGGCGAGGGCCGAACGCTTCATGCTAACCGAGGAGGCCTTGGTCGAGGACGCAGGAAAAGCCACTCGAGGGACCAAGCGCGGCGACGGCGGACGAGGCAGTCCCGAAGGGTACCGGACCGAGAAGAGGCCGAGGAACAGACAGCGGGGAGAAAGCGCGAGGGACACCACCCCAGACGCCATGTCTCTCCCCCCGGTTGCAGCCTAGTAAGAGGGAGTTATCTAGGTTTACATCCCTCTGTCTAGCTTCATTTCCTTTTTTTCCTTTTCCTCCAAATGTACCAGTCCGGCAGGACTCTTGAGAGTACAAATGCATTCCCTTGTTGTCTTTTCTTAAATCCCCGACGGAATTGACGTATCACCAATAGCGCGAAAGAATGGGGACCGCCGCCTCACTAAAGGAGGAAGAAGAGCTTTGCACTCGTCGACCGAATCCTGCGCTCATAAGTCTGGGGGCAGTTCCCCCAGCAGGCACGGACGCCGACCGGTCCTAAGCCGAGGAGCCTTACCCTCGCCGACCGACTCCCGCGCTTCGGTCCTAAGCCAAGGAGCTTTGCCCTCGCCGACCGACTCCTGCGCTCATAAGTCTGGGGGCAGTTCCCCCAGCAGGCACGGACGCCGACCGGTCCTAAGCTGAGGAGCTTTGCCCTCGCCGACCGACTCCCGCGCTCCGGTCCTAAGCCGAGGAACTTTGCCCTCGCCGACCGACTCCAGCGCTCATAAAGTCTGGGGGCAATTCCCCCAGCAGGCACGGACGCCGACCGGTCCTAAGCCGAGGAGCTTAGCCCTCGCCGACCGACTCCTGCGCTTGCAAGTCTGGGGGCAGTTCTTCCAACAGACACGGACGCCGACCGGTCCTAAGCCGAGGAGCTTAGCCCTCGCCGACCGACTCCTGCGCCTATAAGTCTGGGGGCAACTCCCCCAAGGCACGGACGCCGACCGGTCCTAAGCCGAGAAACTTTTTCCCTCGCCGACCGACTCCTGCACTCATAGGTCTGGGGAGAATCCCCCCCAGCCAGCGCCAACGTCATCCAGTCCTAGGCCAAGAACAAGGCAGCAATGCAAAGTACACGGGGAACCCGAGTAAGTTAATTTTGTTTATAACAGTTAACCTGGGTACAAAAATGTGTCTTATTTACAGGGAATCAAGGCGAAGAGACCTCTCTACAGATAATCCACTCACGACGAATGACAAAGTTCGTCACCAACAGAACAAAATTGGTTGACAAAAGACCCAAAGTAGTTAACCCAAGTTGGCAGCCATGCAACCAGCAATTATTGGCCCCAGAACCGGTAGCGAAGCCGAAGGAGATAGCGGGGTCCATTTCAAGTAGACTGGCCCAAAGCGAAGCGGATGCTTAAAAATTTGAGGATAAGGCCAGGAGGGACGGCTTAGAGGGCCCGGGCTCGGGAGGACACATCCTCGGGCACTTCGCCCTGCTCGGAGTGAGGAGGATCGACTGGCAGAGGGGCTTCCCGAACGCGCTCCACACATTCCCGGAAGGAAGACTGGACGACGTCGATGATCCGAGGGGCGATAAGGTCTTCATACTTACCGAAGGCCTCCCTGAGAACCTCGAGGATTCTCTTCCCCAGGGTCTCAACGACGCCCCTCTCCACCTCCTCCGCGAGCCGCGCCACCTGGCGCCGATCAGACAACTCCCTCTGAAGCTCCTCCCTCTCCAGGCGGAACGACTCCGCCGATTCCTCAGCCGATTGCAGGGCGTCCTCCAACTTTCCCTGGAGATCACCCACTCGTCCCTCCAGCTCAGACACACGGAGCTGGAGATGCCGGGACTCCATTTGGGCCTTCACCATTGCTACCTCCGCCGCCCCGGCTCGTTCTTGGGCCCTCATGGAGGACTCCTCCAGCTTCCTCAAGAGGATGGCTCGCCGCTGCAGCTCCACGGCGAGCGTCGACCCCTGGAAAACGGGACATGAGCTAAGAAGGGAGTGAAGGGAAAGAAAGGACTGTGAGAGGGCCGAACCTGTTGAAGGGCCCAAACCAAAGAATCCGACACCTTGTCGGTGGGAATCTTCTCGAGGGTGCTGCGGTCCCGGGGGAAGACGGTGCTCTCGGCCACCTGCTGGGCCAGGGCTCGGTCGACGAACACCGAACTCCCGGGGGCAACATCGAGGGAAGCCATATGGCTCGCCAATAGTGCTCCGATCTCCGGGGACGGAAGCGGGGACACTGCGATGGGGGTGGTTGTCAGAGTCACCTGAAGATCCCCGGTGGCGCTTGCAGGAGGCACAGAACTGGCCGGGCTGGAGGGCTCCGCATCCTCCTTCCTCTTCTTCCCTCCGTGAGACTCCACGAGCGCCGAAGGAGAGCGCTTCCGCCTTGCCCCATCTCCGCTCTCGGGGACGGGAGGGGACGCTCCGAGGGCAAGGGGGACTACACCGGACCCGTCATAACCCCCTGCCTCTCGGGCTGGTGGGGCAGGTCCGGCCTCTACGACGCCCCCTGGGAGGAGATCGCCAGAAGAAGAGGCAGGAGGCACGGCTGCTACCTTGCCCACAGAGGGCTCGGCTCGGCGCACATCCTCCTCAACTACCTTGCCCACAGAGGGCTCGGCTCGGCGCACCTCTTCCTCAACGGTCCGTCGAGGCACCCTTCCGGAGGTACTGCCTCGGCTCCGAGCAGCTCCACGACGGATCAGCTCATCGACGTCACGAACGAACTCGCGGCCTGCCATCCCTGCAAAGGGAACCGAAATCAGGATGAGTCACATGGCAGTCCGAGGATGAAAAAGTGACCTACCCGGAGACCACAAGACGGCCTTCAGGAGTAGGTCATCCAACAAAGACCAGATGGACTTTGATTCCAAAGGAATAGCCGACAGCGTCGCAACGGCTGCCTGATCAACGTCAGAAAGGGCTAGCGGCGGGCGAGGTTGGACAGACGCTCCCCAACTTGTCAAAATCTGGGCCTCACCCAAGAAGACCACGAAGACGTAATCCGAGTTCCAATCCCCCGACTAGCGGGGTAACCCGATCAGGCATTCCCTCCTCGAACGGGCTCGGAGTTGCAACCATGACCCCGGCCCGACCGTCTGGACCTGGTAAAAGTGGAAGAGAAGGGGGAGAGATGGCTCCAGACCACGGGTACAGCAGAGCGTTACGAAGCCCGTCAGTACCGCGATCGAACACGGGGTGAACTGGCAAAGGGACAAAGTGAGATGTTCCATGACCTGGATGAAGAAGGGATGGAGTGGGAAGCGAAGACCCAGGCGGAACATCTCGACGTAGGCGCCAACCTCATTGCTCCTCGGAAGGCAAATCCGCTCGTCGACAAATGGAACTCGAACCTCGTATGGGAAGCAGAGATATCTTTCCCGGATCTCCGCGGCCACCGAAGGAGGAGTCCCCGACGGCGTACAGAGGACAACCGGGGGCACATTAAGCCGCACGGCAACCGACGCCACGTCATCACGGGCGTAGTCCGGAAAAAGTTTCCCCTTCCCCTTATCTGGAAGAGACCGACTCCCGGCGGGGGAACCTGATGCCCCCAGCCGGGGCTCGCCCCGCCTGGACTCCGGAGGATCCCTCGCCCTTTGACCAGAACCGCCTATCCTAAGAGCAGCCATAAGACGAAAGCAAGAGCGGAATTACCTTTTTTGACTAGTTTGGAGAAGGCAAGGAAGCGAAGGCGATGGGAAACTCCGAGTTGTGGAAAGCTTTGGACAACGGGAGGGGCAAGAGAGAAGTGGAGATCCACGCGGCTGAGAATCCTATATACCGGGCGCAGGAGTGAATTCGAAGCGGCTGACAAGAACGTGCGGCAGGCTTCGAAGAACTGGCAGCGTTTCGAAATCGGCGCCAGGGGAAGTCCAATCGATCCGCCTCATCATAACCTACATTTATGACCACACCTCGACTGAAGCGCCACTCGGAACCCCAGGAGGCATAGCGGTTATACCGAGCTAGCCGAGGCCGATCGATTCCACCGATGGCAGCGCTCGAACCCCTCGGCTTCTCAATTGAAGACGGCCCCGCGAACGGTGGGGAAAAGCTTGCAGCCACACGTGGCGGCATCAGAGGACCAACGGCGCTTCGGAGACCGCGCCTTAAAAATATCGAACGGGCCCACTCATGATGATGACTAATAAATGAGTCGGCATCGACTGGCGAGCTTGTCAAAATCGGCAGAAGTCACATCGGCCGAGCCGAACAGGCCGAAGCCGATCAACCCGACCGATGGGGGCAATTGTTACGCCTATTTGACCGAGACCCAAAAGACACGAGCCCAGGAGCCCAATTGCTGGCCGGGAGCCCATCTACGTATACCGGCCCGTTTTTCAAGACCCGCTAAGGGACCCCTCCTACTATCGATCCGACCCGGCCCCGGTACCCGCTGGTCATTCGCCCACTCCTGCGATAACCGCTCCCCCGGTTTCGTGACCACTAAAAGACGATAATGGGGAGGTGCGGGCATGGCGCAAGGGGCGGCGACGGGGGGCGGATTGAGGGGGCACGATTGAGGGCGGGCGAGGGAAGTGGGCCAGAGGCAATCACGCTGGGAGCTCTTTAAAAGGGCTAGGAGGACGACGAAGCGAGAGACCGCATCTCAGGTATCTAAAACCTAAGGTACTCCACCAACGTCTTAGCTCACCCATCCCATCTCCTTCCTCCCCCGCTCGCGCCGTGAGACGCCGTTCCGATCTCCTCACGAGTCGAACCGTCTCTGCCGGGCCTCCTCTTTCAGATCTCTATCTGACTTAGGCATCGGAGGGGATTTGGCCGGAACCTAGGTCCGGCCCCCTGACGAGCGTTCTCGTCTTCACAGGTGGACAGCGGATCAACGGGCCGAGGCTTCCCCTCGCCCCTCTCCAACCACATTATCAGCTGGACGAGTGAGGCTCCCCCTCACCGTCCGCCCGCCGAGGCCGAGCACAACCTTCCGAGGCCGAGCGTCTCAACTAGGTCTGAGGCTTCCCCTCGCCCTTCGCCGACCGTGCATCCTGCAGGACGACCGAGGCTGCCCCTCGTCTTCCCTCCTCCGAGGTCGTGCTCGACCGGCCGAGGCCGAGCGTCTCAGCCTGGGCCGAGGCTTCCCCTCGCCCCATCTGCACCGATTCGAAGCCCCCGAGGGACCCAAGCGGGCCCCTTGACCACGTTGACCGGGTTGTCCACGGTCAACGCTCTGTAGTGAGAAAACACTCTGAAACACACTTCAATTGTTCTTTGTGTTGCGCAACTTGATTCTTTCCACCATATAGTTTATCTGTGAAGAACCAGTTTGGTTCGATTTTTGTTAATATTTACCCACGTCGCTCGAATCCTGTTGTTAACTTTTAGATGCATACTCATGTAACTCGTATTCTCTACACTATGTCGTCTAACTCGTATTCTCTAACTATGTCATCTGTTTTTTATATAATGAAATAGCAGTTTACAATTGCTTAAATTTGCTTTTCTTTCTCCTACTTATCATCTTTGCATCTCGACTAATCTGACGTCAATGTTATGAATTCAATGGATTGTTTTCAAAATAAATATAGTAGATGTATATGTAGTTCTATCTTTTCCTTGCTATTTTAGTCGCTCAAATACCCAAAGGAGATTACTTTCGAGCATAGCTCTGAATCAGTCCGAACAATTGAAGTAGAAATTTTCACTTGGGAAGTTCCAAGGTAGTGGGTTGGCTGTGTGTTCGGAAAGTATCCAAAAGGTGTCAGAATATTACAAAATTTATTATAACATTAAACAAATGTTTAGATGTACCCAACATACATTGAGGAGTGCTTCAAAAGATATACTATAAATGTATACAATTTGGGATGTTCAGTGTTTTTGGTTATGCCTGTGTGTATTGTTTACTCCTTCCTTCAAAAATAATTGATGAGTTGCCAAAGCTACTCAAATCATATAGTACCAAGCAATAAAAACTTAACAGTTTCTAACATCCAATGACATAAATTCACCAATTAGACCAAAAATGGCATATTTCTCAATGAAATTAAAAACCTAAACGTAAAAAGATAAGACCTTTGTGGGATCGACCGCATCGACATGTAAAGGCTGTCCCACGATGATATTGGCCATGTCATCATCCACAGATATGTCACACCTTATTATCCTCTACATTAAAAGAAGCCATAAAAATCAAATGCTTATAAAATTCAAATATAAAATAACCAGAAGAAGAAGAAACCCTACACGCTGAAAAAGTTGGCTGATGACGTTCTGGAAGTGCTCTCTTATACCATGGGTGGTTGACCCTGGTAGCTCTGAGAATCCAACGGGAAGTATGGTGAAGCTGTCATTTGCAAAACCTACCTTAAAACAAACAATCAATTACAAATAAATAAAATTAAAAATGCAACTTCTAGAAACACAATGAAGATTAAGCTACTCGAGGGCGATGAAGATTCATTAACAATTATAACCACTAAGGGATGGTAATAGGCTTGCCCAAAGCCCGGTTGGGCATCCAATTGGGCATGCCACATTGCCATCAATACTAATCCTTCATTAAAATTTCCTCTTCGAATTGAAGTTTTGATCTTTATTTTGTATTATGACAAAGTCGAAGATGTGGGCTCTTGCATTTCATGTAGGACCGGGCCTTGGTTAATGCTACTTGAACGACCACTCTGCCTGATGCCTTTGCCTCCTACCTCCCCCCCAGGCACCAGTGACCATTCTCCATTGCTGATTCAGATTATCCTCCCTCCTAACACGGGGCCCAAGCCCTTCCGTTTCTTCAGTCATTATCTCCGGATCCATTGGTTTCTCACTCTGGTGCTTGCTACTTATCGCAGGCATTTCATGGGGTCCCCTATGTTCAGACTGGTATCCAAGCTTAAGGATCTCAAGGAGGCCATTCGGGGTTGGTCTTCAGCACATCGACCCTTCCCCTTTCTAATATTGTTAGACATGAGATCTCTGCTCTGAGGGCTTCACCTGACATCCATTCAAGTCTTGATCTCATCTACCGGAACCGCACCCGTTCCCTTGCTCTCGCTTCTAGCCTTGATTGTGAGGAGAGCCAGGCTAGATAGAAGAGCCGACAGACTTGGCTCTCCCTGGGGGATAGGAACACCAGCTTCTTCTACGCGGCTTCCATAGATCGTGTGGCCATCAACAGCCTCCTTCATTTGATTGGTCCTGAGGGGGGCCTACCACCTTGATTGATTCTCTCCGTTCTGAGGCGGTTGATTTCTTCTCTTCTCTTTTCAACCAGGACTCCTATTGCTCCTCTTTCCCTAAGGTTATCCCTAAACGTATCATCTCCCCTGGTGCTCGTGATTGGATTGGGAGGGGCGTCTCTGATCTGGAGATCAAGGATGCCCTCTTCTCTTTGGAGAGGGATAAGTCCCCGGGGCTGGATGGCTTCCCCCCTTATTTTTCAGGACCTTTGGGGGGTTGTTGGGGTTGATATGACCCGGGCCGTGCACTCCTTCTTCAGCTCTGGCAGTATCCTCAAGCAAATCAACCACACTTTTCTTACCCTGGTCCCCAAATCCCCCATTGCCGCCTCTTTGGGGGACTACCATCCTATCTCCTATTGCAATGTGATATACAAGATCATCTCTAAGGTCCTTAACCGGCAGTTGGCGACGGTCATTCCTGGTCTAATCTTCTGGAATCAGTCGGCATTCATCAAGGAAAGGCTCATTTCAGACTCCTCTCTCCTAGCCCATGAGCTTATTCGGGATTTCTCTGCTTCTATGGGAGCTCGTGCTTGTATCCATTTGGATCTGTGGAAGGCCTTCGATAGCAACAACCGCCAGTTTATCTACTACTTTCTCTCCTGTCTCAGCTTCCTGCCCTCCTTTATCCATTGGGTCAAGGTTTGTGTTGACTCCCCTTCCTTCTCGATGCTAGTAAATGGCTCCCCCACTGGACACTTTGGGAGTATTTGGGGGTCCGCCAAGGGGACCCCATATCCCCCCTTCATCTTTGTCGTTTTTATGGAGGCATTCACTCTTCTGATGGACTGTGCCTCCCTCACATGTGCCATTCGACCTCCTTAGAGGGTATGTCCGCATATCCCCTCACACCTCCTCTTCGCCGATGACATGTTGGTTTTTTGTAAGGCAGATGCTGATTCTTTTGTGGAGCTTGGCCGGGTTCTTACTTCTTTTCACTTCCTGTGTGGCCTGGAGGTGAACAAGGCCAAGAGCAAGCTGATTCTCAGCAAGGGGTACAGTATTGGTGCAAAGCTATCCCTCCTCCTTGGCATTCCTATCGTCGTCCCCCCCAGTCAGGTATCTTGGGCTACCGCTCTCGTCCACTTATCCTGCGGTGAAGCCCTTTTCTAGTCTTATGGATAAATACAGAGCCAAGATTGCTGGTTGGTCGTCTATGCTTCTTTCTACTTCTGGGCGCATTAAGCTGGTCTGGTCCGTTATCCACGGATTTGTCTCCTATTGGATCTAGTCATTCAGTATCCCTATCTCCATCCTCTCCGAGATTGGCAGGTTGTGTAGGGACTTCATCTGGGGGTCCAAGCTCCATCTTTGGCGTTGGGAGGATATGTGTCTTCCCAAGTGTAAGGGGGGATTGGCCTTCGCTCTCTTCGTAAGGTGGGGGTGGCTGCTGGGGCCAAGGTCCTCTGGAGACTTATTTGCTTACCCTCTCCATAGGCTTCCTACATGCGGGATACTAATCTGAAGCATACTCTCCTCTTTCTTTGTGAGGCCTCCACTTTGGATTCAGGCTCGTGGAAACATGTCCTTCGTTGTCGTGATAGTACTACTTCCTGCTTCCATCGCGTCGTGAGGGATGGGCGTTCCTTGTCATTCTGGTTCGACCCCTGGCTTTCGTGTGGTCCTCTTGCCAGGCTGTGTACCCCTCCTCACTCCCGGAGATTCTGTTATGTTGCTGACTCCTGGGATGGCAGGTCCCAGTGCCTCCCTGCCTGCATTGCCCATCTCCAGCCCCATCTGTCCTCTACTTTTCTCCAGCATGGTTGTGATTCTTAGGAGTGGACAACGTCGTGAGGCTGCTCTCTCCGCTCTGCCTGGTCTACCACTTGATGCTCGTCCACTCCCTCCCACCTGGCAACTCTGTGTTGGTTTCCTGGGCATGTGCCCAAGTTCTCGCTCACCCTTCTTTGTGTCCTTTTTGACAGACTCCTTACCTCCCACCAGCTTGCCAGGCATGCCATCTTGGGGCAGTCTCCGTGCATCCATTGTGGCTCTCACCTTGAGACTGCTTGATAGGCTAATATTTACACCTTTTTTGCATATTTGCATGCCATTTCAATTGCTCAAATCGTGATTTTCATGATTATTTGACGATGTTGCGATACTTTTCACTATTTCTTGTTTTTCGTCTAATTTCAAGAGATATGTAGCAATCCAGTGTAATTTGGAGCCTAGAGGACTTGCACTCGTGCCGAAGCATGCTCATGATCATATCGGAGAGTTAACAGCATTGGAGGTTGAGTGGAAGAAGAAGAACGTCGAAGGAATCGACGAGGAAGCAAAAAGAAGAAGGAATGAGCTCTAGAACAGGCCACTCGACCGAACAAGGCAGTTCAATCGGCCGAGTGACGCAACCTACTCGACCGAGCAAGACTGACACGATGACATCTGCCAACCTGAGTACCACAATGTACTCGGCCGAGTGGAGAATTCCACTCGGCCGAGTAAGAACTCCACTCGCCCGAGTGGAGGCCAAAATCTCGAAGAGAGCCAATCTGACTTCTCTGTTTTTTGGACGATATGCAGACTGACGTACTCGGCCGAGTCATAATTCTCACTCGACCGAGTCATATTTCCACTCGGCCGTGTGGCACAAACGACCAGTTGGGAAAACAAGGGTTTCTGGCGGCACAAGCGCAGTTTGGTCTGTATTTTTTGGTTCTTTTGGGCATGTATTTAATCCCAGTTTTGTCTCCAGCCCCAGGGAGACCAGATAGACTTCTTAGAACTATTTTTCCTTAGTTTCTAATCATAGTTAAGCTTTTATATTGGCGATAGATTGAATATTGGATCTTAATTTTCTATTGAAAGCTTCTTTGGTGACGTTGGTTTATCTTGATCTCTTGCAAGTTTTGATTTTTATGCTATTCTCTTATTGAACGTTGATTGCATGATGAATTCCATTGTTGATCTTGTATTCCTGTCGATTTCTAATATGATTTGTGAGTAGTTCCTTTGATCTAGGGCAAAGGGATGAACCAGATGGATCTAATGTTTGAATTGTGAGGTCTACTAAATTGCTATGTTATTAGGCTTGATTGAAAGGTTAGATCTTGATCGATTTACTACGGATGGATAGGGATTTCTCTTGGATCTCGTGAGCTTGACAGAGGATCTTGATGCAAGGAAAGCCCTAGATATTCGATTTAGGTTTACAATCAAAATTCCCTAGATTTGGTGCGTGATGGCGACTAAAGCTAGCATTTTTATTGTTCTCCTATACTCATATTTGTTGCACGACAATGAATGGATATGAACTATCAAGATCTAGATCCGAAATCAAGTTACGCAACAGCGATCTTGAGTTTGGATTGGACAAGATTGTCGATCTTAATGCTAATAGTCTACACTAGGCTTGCGCGACAGCGAGGCTCTAGTTTAGAGTGCTATAGACCTACAATAGCGCGACAACATGAGTTGGTTCTCTAAATAGTTGCGACACGTTCACCTTGACTCACGTTTGATTGCATGGTATTTCGTAACTCACGTCGATGACTTGAAAATCCATAGTGGGGATTGCCTAGCCCTAGACATCTTTATTATATTAAATTTGCATTGTTACTCAAACGATTGTTACGCCTTCCATTCTCAAACGAATTTTCCACCAAATACCTTAGTAACCAAAATAGAGTATTGT
Organism: Scilla litardierei; assembly: GCA_030789695.1. Lineage (NCBI taxonomy): Eukaryota > Viridiplantae > Streptophyta > Magnoliopsida > Asparagales > Asparagaceae > Scilla > Scilla litardierei. The sequence goes on from CM061133.1 coordinate 159,859,812, forward strand.
CATTAGCCATCCCTGTAATTTGATCTCGGCTTGCCACTTAACCGTGCACTTGCGGTAAAGCTACATTGTTTTCCGGGTGTATACCCGGGAGCAATCAAGTTTTTGACACCGTTGCTGGGGAAGCGACGGTATTTTATTTTTCTTACCGATCACTCACGTAGTTACTGACATTGTTTTCCAGACTTGTCCATTGGTATTTGACAGATTATCCAAAAGACGTAAGGATGAGCGTGGGCTCTAGCCCACGATTCCCGATACTTTTACTACCCTTCTGGAGGAACTCGTTGATCGACCTGGAACTAACTCAGAAATGATGTCGTCTAACTGCAACCGCGCGGTATAGTGGCAAGTGGGTATCAAACACGGGGAAGCAGTGTTATACTACATATCTACTCCTAGGTTGAGTTAGACTTGTGGATTTATTGGTGGATGTGGATTGTGGTCTGTCGTAATGGTGATGGATGCAAAAGTCGTGCCACTCGATGTCGCAAACAAAGGACTGCACACAAAGAAAGAAAGAAAAGAGAAAAGACTAGGGCATTAGGACTCACCACTAGGACCGTCTGAGGTCGATGCTAGGTTAGGAATTCTACATTGCATTGGTTCCATTAAGGGTTGTAGCATCTAGGAAGTGAATTCATGCGTCTAACGTATCGTATTAACCCCACTCTCACGATAGGCACACACGATACGTGCATTAAGGATCTACAATAATCTCACCACTCTTGTGGGTCGAACGCTCTCAACTCGTACCACTCTCGTGGGTTATAGCTTTGAGGTATTTTTGGTGTCTCTTATTGGCACAATGGCGGTAGTCGTCAATTAGCGATATAATTCCTCGGTGGATCCCATCAAGGCACGAGCCGGGCATGGTCACAAGACTTGGTTGAATTCACTGACTCCCTAATTAAATCCATAAGATACTCCTTAAGCTAATCGATTCCACCGACCGTGGGCACGATCTCAGTACGAGTTCTCCTATGGATTTTGCAAGATCAACCAAATACTCCCCCTTTATATCCAATGCAACCTAAAAATCCCAACTTCTTATCTAAATCCTAAAATCCTAGGGCTAATCCATTATCCCTAGAAAAGACTACTCATGCATCATAGATATAGATATAAGAACGATAGAAAACTTCATTGCATGCATCAAAGAGATATTCAATAAGTAATCAATAAGAAGAACTAAAATAGAATTAAAGAGAACAAAAAAACTTATATTGATATAAGGGAGGGGCCTAAGGCATAGCCTAACTCCCAAAAGATCGTCTCCAAAACTCTCTAAAAAGGTCTAAGCTCTACCTCTAATGATGGCTATAATTCATATATATAGTCCCCTCAAAACCCTATCAAATAAGCCAAGAAACCCTCTGAAATTCGTGCCCAAAGCCAAATCTGGACACAACTTAAGTTCTGGGTCCGCGACGACTCGGGTTGAATAGCCTCCTACTCGGTCATGTCAGCAGTAGGGCAGAAATTCCTCCAAAAATGCTGCTCTGTCTGCTTGGGTCGAGTAGGTAGCTGCTCGGTTGAGTCATCAAGAAGTCTGGATTCTTTGTCCAAAATCGCACTCTGCCTGCTTGGGTCGAGTAGGGTCTGCTCCGTCGAGTAGGTAGCTGCTCGGTCGAGTAGGTGGTCAAGTACAGATTTCAGCACTACAGCATCAACTTGCCGAAATTTTCCAGATTTCATCGAACCTCCGATTGATGCGTTCTTGGTGGCGTTGTAACCATTATGAAGTCTACTATCCATAAAAAATATGAGAAAAATACTTTGCTTGCTGGAATGATAGAAAATATCAAAAGAGTGAAAGACTATCTGAAAATCTGGGCATTCGCCTTACTCGACCGAGTAGCCTTTGTGCTCGGTCGAGCTATAGTGCCTTTGGGAGAAGCTCAAAATAGTCGCTCTGGAAATTGACGACTCAGGTCGAGTAGCCACCCTACTCGATTGAGTAGGGTGAAGTTTACTCTGTGATAATTGCGTGTCAGCTCGAAGAGCAGCTGATGCTCTCGGTCGAGTCGCCTGGAAAACTGACTCTGTTGCTTCTTGGCTTCTCCTTTCTCTTTCTCTTCCTCCTTTTTCCCCTAGTCTTCTTCTTTGGCACTTCAAGCATGTCATCATGAGTCTCCTTGGTGCTCTCACGTCGCCGATCATCTTATAACTCCAAATTGCTCCAATATCGATCCAAATCCTTGAAATGGGCATAAACTCTCCGAAAGTCATTTTGTTCCATATAATAGCGTAAAAGCGTATAAAATGCAGGTTTGGTGGGTGAAATATGTCATGAAAATATGCGATAAATCATGCAAAATAGGAGCATATCAAAATCCCTCAGGCTTACCTCTTACTCATCCTCGAGGAAGACGAAGACGAAGTGGAAGGAGTCGCTAGATAATTCTCTCAGATCTCACAACATTTACCACATAACACAACGACTCAGAAGTATATCACACACTAGCACAAAGATTTCATATCTTATATAAACGAAGTATTTGAGAGTTAAGAATGAATGAAAGGGGTCTCTCTAACATTCGTACATTTAGTCTATATCAACATCCTATGTTTCATAGCATCGAATATTCATAACATTGGCGACCCACTTTTCAATTAGAAGATATAACTGAAGCGTGAAAATTCACACAAGGCATGCAATAAAGAATAGAATAAAAATCAAGACATACACATCCTCATATGAAATCATAATAAATCCCCATAACTAAATTGTTTCATTAAGTTTTAGCATTATCAAACTTTCCCGTTCGTGCACAACTCCACTCTAATGTCATGCTCACTCATGTGGTCAAAATATCCCCCCAAGCTTGAATTGAGGCGTCACATCCAAAGAAGTATTTGTGGATTTGGAATTTTGTTTTGGTTTTCCCAATAGTATATGTATTGCTCCAAGTAATGAAAATTGAGCTCTTCTCTGAATTTTGAGCTTTGTTTCTTTTTTTCTTTTTGGATTTTTGTAGGAGCAATAATATTTGTATTTTGGGGGGTTTTGGCCCCTTTTTGGCTTTTTTGGACATTTTGAAGCAAGCTTTTCTTTTGTAGGGAATGTTTGGGAATGGATGCGGTGGAAATAGCTGTGGAGAGTGAAATCGAGTGACATGTAGAGAATATAAGATATATTGGAGAAGGAATAGATATAATGCTCGGTTCACTCAAAAGTGTGCACAAATGGTTCTGTAAAATAATACATCAACTAAACTCGTATAATAGCACGTGTATCCTTAATCATATCAATGAGAAGTGAAATCAATCAGTAATATTGTCAATTATATCAGGCATGCATTAAGAATGCGAATAAGAGATGAAAGCAAGTCTTTAGATATACTAGTTATGCTTGAATCTTGGTGTATATCCAATGAAAGCATACTAAATACTACTCTACATATTCAGTTTCAATAAGCTTCATGCATTCTCACTAGAGGGATCATCAAAAGAATATTTTCAAGTACTTATAAGGATTAGGATTATGAAATTCTCTAAGTAGCATGGCATGAAAAATAAGCGTTGTGAGAGAGGTGAAAGCATAAGATAAAACATCGCAGGGAATTCAACTAGCAAAAGAAAGAAAAGAAACTAGAGAAATAAAAATAGAAGAAAGAAATAAAAGAAAAACCAGCATACAATATGATGCATGAACACACATAAAAGGAAAATAAGATGGAAAAATGGAAAAGATGATGAAAATTTTAAAAAAGTTAAAAATCCTAAAACAAAAGTAAAATATGCAACTAATGCAACTAAATGGCATGTAAATGCACTCCCCCAAGCTTATACTTCACATTGTCCTCAATATGATCATAAAAGGAAAAATATAAGGAACAACGATAAATATGAGGGGGGAGGGGGTGAATGAAAAATGATGATATGAATGTCATGAAATCCTAATGCAACTACATGCACATGCAATGATGCAAGAGAACGACTTCCCCCAAGCTCATACCAAACAATCCCATTCAAATGACTTGATCAAAAATGTCACGGATTCGCTAAGCGAGATCAAGTCAAACAAATAAGAAAGTAAGATTTCACTTGAAGGAAATGTTCGATGGGTGGTGAGCAAAATGGCGGGACATATTAAAATGTGAAGATGTAATTAATATATATATAATGGGTTCGTGGCGTAAAAGATTACTGTTGCCGTCATATGAGGTGATATTTATTCAAGCAAATCATACGGTCCTCTTGCTGTCGAGAGGATTTGTGTCTATCGAAAGCATAAAATACTACACTACTGGATTGATATCTCCTATAGCAAAAGGTGGATCCAGTATATTTTTCGGTGCATGAAAATGCTCCAACTGCTCTTCCATGGCTCTGCTAGGCATGTGTGACCACATACTCCATCATACTCCAGCAATGCGGCTCCCAGCATCTCTTCAAGTACTCCACATGTACCCTGCAAGAGAAAAGCTGCATCAATCTGATGTGGATAATTCTTCCCCAAAATAAATGTATTCCAAAGAGGGTGAGTATTTAAAATTAAAGATGGTTGACAACACTTCCCTGGAAATAAATCTCTATTCTCGTGTACCACGTCCATCCACTCCTCGTTTTCGCCTCAGGTTGTTCAGGTAGCTTTGGCATATAAGCATAGGTCTCATCAGGCAACTCCTCATCATCGTCAGATTTATCCGAGTGTACCTCTTGATCATATTCATATGCGTTCATGGGTGCTAACTCCTCGCTCTCCTCCTCATATACGTCCCATTGTACCTCTTGTTCATATGTATGTGTATCCTACAAAAGGCATGATGAGTCATCAAAATCTGAATCATAAAAAACATTATATACATGATGGGAATCAAAAGCAAAGGGCGAGGGAGTAAAATATTCTCCCTGAATGGGAGTAATAAGCTCTGTGGGATAGTCCTCAGCGTCAGTGGAAGGATGAGGTGGCTGCAAAAGCTCTAGGACTGTTGTCTCCTCACAGGTTGAAGCATCAAGGTCCTTAGCCTACCGTGGTAGAATCCAATCAAGGTATGCATAAAAATATGTGGTCCATATAATCTCAGCCATCTAGCCATAACACCAGATCAACAAAGGCAAATACCTCGAGAAAAATATCAGTTGCACAAGAAGATAGAAATAATGATAAAGTAGGTGGCGGAAAAAGCAAGTTCTCTTTCTGTTTTTACGCAATCTAATTAACCTAATTATGGTAAATAGATAATATGGTGAAACACCTCCCCTGCAACAGATCTATAAACTTGATCATGCTGGAACTAACTTCGAAACGATGTCGTCTAACTGCAAGTGCCTGGTATAGTGGTAAGCGGGTATAGAACACGGGGAAGCGGTGCTATACTATATATCTATTCCTAGGTTGAATTAGACTTGCGCATTTATTGGTGGATGTGGATTGTGGAGTGTTGTAATGGTGATGGATGAGAAAGTCATGTCACTCAATGTCGCAAACAAAGGACCCCACACAAAGAAAGAAAGAAAAGTGAAAAGACTAAGGTGTTAGGATTCACCACTAGGACCGTCGAAGGTCGATGCTAGGTTATTAATTCTACGTTGCATTGGTTTCATTGGGGGTTGTAGCATCTAGGGAGTGAATTCATGCGTCTGGGCATCATAAATCTAATGTATCGCATTAACCCCGCTCTTGCAATAGGCGCATACGATATGTGCATTAAGGATCTACAATAATCTCAACACTCTCGTGGGTCGAACGCTCTCAACTCGTACCACTCTCGTGGGTTAGAGCTTCGAGGTATTTTGGTGGCTCTTATTGACGCAATGGCGGTAGCCGTCAATTAGTGATATAGTTCGTCGGTGGATCCCATCAAGGCACAAGCCGGGCATGGTCACGGGCCTTGGTTGAATCCACTTACTCCTTAATTAAATCCATAATATACTCCTTATGCTAATCGATTCCATCGACCATGGACACGATCTCAGTACGAGTTCTCCTAGGGATTTTGCAATATTAACCAAAATACTCCCCCTTTATATCTAATGCAACCTAATAATCCCAACTTCGCATCTAAATCCTAAAATCCTTGGGCTAATCCAGTAGCCCTAGAAAAGATTACTTATGCATCATAGATATAGATATAAGAACGATAGAAAACTTCATTGCATGCATTCAAAGAGATATTCAATAAGCAATCAATAAGAAGAACTAAAATAGAATTAAAAAGAACAAAAATACTTATCTTGATACAATGGAGGGGCCCAGGGCATACCCTAACTCCAAAAAGATTGTCTCCAAAACTCTCTAAAAAGGTCTAAGCTCTCCCTCTAATGACGGTTACAATTCATATATATAGTTCCCTCAAAACCCCAGCAAATAATCCAAGAAACCCTCTGAAATTCATGCCCAAAGCCAAATCTGGGCGCAACTTAAGTTCTGGACCCGCGACGACTCGGGACGAGTAGCCCCCTACTCGGTCGAGTCAGCAGTAGGGCAGAAATTCCTCCAAAAACGCTGCTCGGTCTGCTCGGGTCGAGTAAGGTCTGCTCGGTCGCGTAGGTAGCTGCTCGGTTGAGTCGTCAGGAAGTCTGGATTCTTTTTCCAAAATCATGCTCTGACTGCTCGGGTCGAGTAGGTAGCTGCTCGGTCGAGTAGGTGGTCGAGTACAGATGTTAGCACTGCTATGTCAACTTGCAAAAATTCCCCAGATTTCATCTGACCTCTGATTGATGCATTCTTGGCATATTTGGAACCGTCATAAAGTCTACTATACATAAAAAATATGAGAAAAATAATTTGCTTACTGGAATGATAGAAAATTTCAAAAGATTTAGAGGTTATCTGAAAATATGGGCATTCGCCTTACTCGACCGAGTGGCCTTCGTGCTCGGTCGAGCTATAGTGCCTTGGGGAGAAGCTCAAAATAGTCGCTCTAGAAATTAATGACTCGGGTTGAGTAACCACCCTACTCAATCGAGTAGGGTGTATCCGTTTCCTCTGGGAGAATTGCATGTCAGCTCGATCGAGCAGCTGATGCTCCTTAGTCGAGTCGCCTGGGAAACTGACTCAGTTGCTTCTTGGCTTCTCCTTTCTTTTTTTCTTCCTCCTTTCTTCCCCTAGTCTTATTCTTTGGCACCTCAATCTTGTCATCATGAGTCTCCTTGGTGCTCTCACGTCGTCGATCGTCTTCTGACTCCAAATTGCTCCAATATCGCTTCAAATCCCTGAAATGGGCATTAACGCTCCGAAAGTAATATTGTTCCAAATAATAGGGTAAAAGCGTATAAAATGGGGGTTTGGAGGATGAAATGTGTCATGAAAATATGCGATAAATCATGCAAAATAAGATCATATCACTCGTGGACGAGGTTAAAGCCACAGGACACATCGCCATTAGTATGGAAGACCAACTTGAGCAAGTATTTGCTACCTTCATTATTGATCAAATCTCCTCGGAAGGAACGATCAAGGACGGCATTAGGGTCGATGCTAGAGATGATAAGCTATATCTCGAAGATGACGGGGTTCATCAGCCTATAGTGAATGAAGACATCGAAGCTTGCACCAAGGAGGTCAACGCTCGTGAAGAGCTACTCTGGGATACTGATGTTAAGGGAAGTACGTTTGATAAAACCTTTTATGACGTGGGTTTATACACTGACTTACCGTTTGACGACATGTATGAACAAGAATGGAGCGTTGGTTCCACCGACTCGGGAGCAGAGTCACCCTGTGCATACTTGGACGCTCCATCCTCACTAAGCAGTGACTTTGAGTCGACATGCGAGAGCCTATATTCTGAAGAGGAAGCGGATGAAGATGAGGCTGAAGATGCCATGTTTTCACAAGAAAAGGAAATGGGGGGTACAGCACCCCCTAGGTAGAATGGAAACAATTGCCTCCTAATTTAAGGTACGCATTTTTGGGTGAGAAATTGACCTATCCTGTAATTGTTAATGCTAGTCTCAACCACCATCAACTTGAGAGTCTTCTTAATGTCCTGAGAAGCCAGAGGGATGTCCTTGACTATAGCATTTATGACCTCAAGGGGATTAGTCCTAGGCTATGTACCCATAGGATCCATCTTGAAAACAGAGAACCCACCTCAATAGAACCCAAAGGGGGTTAAACCCCAATATGAAGGAGGTGGTTAAAAAGGAGATTCTTAGACTGCTTGAAGCCGATATCATTTATCCTATTTCTGACAATAGATGTGTTAGCCCGGTTCATGTTGTCCCTAAGAAGGGAGGAATGATCGTAATAAAAAATGATAAGGGTAAATCTATATCAACATAGACCGTCACGGGTTGGCATATGTGCATCGATTACAGAAAGGCTACTGATCGCGCCCCGGATACACGTCCCGGAGCGGCGACACTGTAGTCTTACCGCAAGCGCATGGTGTAGCGGCGAGCGGGTATCGAACACAGGGAGGCCTAATAACAGTGTCTTCTTCAATCACCTGGCTATAAGAAAAGTCGAGAAACGTTCGCAGTAATGCGGTCACAGTCGTTCAATCGTATAAAAGAAATAACAAATTAATAAAGACGCCTAGGGGTAGGGAATCCCCGCTACTCGCCGTATCTCATCATTGTGATTCGTAGGTTTTACAATTGCTAGACTTGAAATTTGGGTGGACTAGTTGCAACTAAATGTAGAACCAAGCTCACGCTCTCGTGCTATTGCCAGTCTATAGCCAACCTAGGGTAGGGTCCAATCTCTTACAAACCCTAACCTAGGCAAACTAGCGTGAAGAACAACATCATCATTCAATCGTATCTCGAGCCCACTCTCGTGCAAACTCGAGCTACGGCCTAGGTTGGGATAGTTTCTACCCGTCCAATCTCTTGCAAACGGTTATTGGTATAGAATTACAATCGAAAACCCTAGTTTCGGTCCAATCTCTTGCAAACCGATTCCAGAGGAATCCAATTGTAACCCAATTCGAATATCTAGGGCTTCCTATCGAGTTGGGATCCAATCTCTTGCAAATCCCAATCGGTATGAATCCCTAGCTATTCGTATTAAATCAATCCCAAACTAACCCTAATCAATCCTAGCAATAATTTCACCAATTCATCACAAATTTTGAAGTTGGGCTCGTAGGGTTCATCCCTACGCCCTAAGACGATGGAACTACTCACAATTCATAATAAAATACAATAGAAATTCACAATCAAAATCAATAGAATTCATAGCAATATTCAAAATATCAATAAAAATGGAGTTTTTGAGGGAGAGAGAGACAAACCAATGAAGAACAAGATAGCATCCAACAAAATAACCCTTTTCTCTCCTCCCTAAAAGCTAAATCTAATCCCTAAAAAGTTAATCTAAAAAGGCTGCAAAAAGTTCTGAAAAAGCCCCCTAAACTAGGTTAAAAACTGGGGTTAAATACCCCCCAAAATCGCCCAAACAATCCTGACGAAAATGTCCCTGCGCAGCCTCAAAATTGCAGTTTACGCTACAGGCAGCGCGGCTCACTCGGCCGAGTGACAAATGTCACTCGGCCGAGTGAAAGACCCTGACGGATTCCAGATAGTTGGGGGGTCTTGGGGGTCGTCTCCTCGGAGGTCACTCGACCGAGTGACTTTTCTTCACTCGGCCGATGGGCGTTCTTCACTCGGGCGGACGGTCGTTCGTCACTCGGCCGAGTCGGTCATCGGGGCTGACTGACGGATTCCAGAGAGTTGGACATTTTTGATGCCGTCGTCTTGGCTCCACTCGGGCGAGGGGCGACTCGGTGCTCGGCCGATTGGTATGGCGATGTTCGGTCGAGTGCACGCTGATATTGGCTCTGTTGCGTGTCCGATCTGGCCGGCCAATCGGGCTGTCTATGCTCGGCCAAGTGACTCCTTCACTCGGCCGAGTGGCATGCTGAAAATGCCAATTCTTCATGTTTTTGCCTCCTCGTTGCTCCTACGACGTTCTTTCTTCTTCCACTCCTCTCCAATCGCAAAATACCCCTCAAGAGAGTTGTCGGTAACACTCCGGAGTGGGTGTATCTCAGAATCACTCCAAATCGCTCCAAATCTCCTGAAATACAACAAAAACAACAAATCGTGAAAAGCATCGCAATATTGTCGAATAAACGTGAAAAACACGATTTGAGCGATCTAAATGGCATGCAAACATGCAGAAAAAAGGTGTAAAATACGGAGAGATCAAAATCCCCCAAGCTTACCTCTTACTCGTCCTCGAGGAAGATGAGTAAAAAGCGAACCCGGTGGATAAAGATAAAATAAAAAAACGATGGAAAGGTGGAAAATGGAAAACGAAAAACAAAATAGAAAACGAAGAGGGAAGTTGCTAGATCATTTTTCTCAGGACGTGGGTTTTGCTTACTCATATAGCATGCATCGAATATAAACCACGTGTCAAAGACTTTTATTTTGATATCATAGTATAATGGTGCATTTGGAATAGAGAACCCAAGAATATCAATATAGCATGAAAAATGGAATAATTCTAAGATTAACATCGTCTGAAGCATCTAAAGCGGTATACAATATCGTAGATCACACACTTTTCAATTGAATGCTTTCTATAAGGAGTATAAGAGATATCACACGATAGAGTAGTAAGAATAGAAAAAGTGTGGTTTTCATGAAATGAATGCTAAGCGCAGATTTCTGGATTTCGTAAAACTTTAGCAATCTCACCGAGTATAAAATATTACTTAGCCTAGGTTGTCATGCACCGTCAGGTAGTCACTCTCTCACACATCATCGGATTCTCTCCCCCAAGCTTATCTATAAGCGTGGTGGCATATACAAAACAATATTTACATCCCCGTTTCTTATGAAGCTCCAAAAGTAAAAGAAAACAAAAACAAAATCTAAAGAGGGAAGAAAGAGAGAAAGTGTATGAGATGGGATCGTATTCGAACTTCTTTTCTCTTTTCTTCACTTATTCTCGAATCTTTTTCTTTTTCTTTTTTTTCTTTTTCTTTTTTCTCTCTCTTTTTTTAATAACATATATACACAATGATCCCAAATCAAAGAGAAGGATATACAAGTATTTTTTTCTTTGGATTTTGGGGAATTTGGAGCATGTGATATAATAACGGGGGAATGCAAATAATAGAATCGCTAAGGGGAGATTCATCAATGAATATAAAATAGAGAAATAATGTTCAAGGTATGTGGAGAAAGAAATAAATGCATCTCTCAGCTCACTCTATAGGACGTGCATGACAACTTCAGCAGGGTAATATAATCTACTCAGTTTAATCAAAAAAAGTACACTAATCCAGATTTATCAAAGCTAGCAAACATTCAATCAACCCGAAGTGAAGCGTACAAATCATGCAAATAGAAGTGATGTGAGAAAGGAAAGCAGTACTCCAGATATAAGCATCAATGCGTGAATCTTGGTGTGTTCTCTACGATAGCATACATATGAATCATCAGACATCAGCTAATAATAGAATTTCATCCATTTTCATACAGCAAAAGAGAGTGGGTTACTATTTCTAAATGCAAAGCAGAACATAGCATATGATATCAAAAATAAAAAGCTATGACATGACAAATATAGCATGCATTTAGAGAAAAGCTAACACCACGTCATCATCATCACAGAAAAGTCATCTCTAGCAAAAGATGAAAGAAATAAAGATAAAAGAAAATAAAAACTATTTACAATGCAGCACACAAGAAAAATAAGAAAAACGTGATGCATGGTAAAAAAATGAAAAAGTGATGAAAAATGGGTGCAAAAGTGGAAAAAAACATGGAAAAACTAAAAATAAAGGTGACAAAAGCAAAAAGTGTGAGAACTCACTCCCCCAAGCTAAAGTGCACAGTGTCCTCAATGTGCGAAGTGTGGCACACCGAGAGACGTGTAATGGGAGGGGGGTGGGTATGCATGCATGATAAAAATAACAAAATAACAAAATGAAAAATATGATGCGAATGTGATGCATGCAAGGGTAAGAGTGATGCAGATATGTGTGTGTCACCAAAAATACTCTCCCTCACTCCCGAAAAAGGATATATAATGATATGACCAAAATGTGGACAAAAATAGTGATGGGAGGAGTGGGTGGGAAAAAATCATTAGGACCAAGCAGAGAATGGGCAGCATAGCGGCAAAAAATATCAATGGCATCAAGGGTGTGCCTAAGCTGGTGGTGCTGCGCCATCTCCGTCTTGAGGCAGAGGTGGGGGTGGTGGTGGCTGGGTAACAGTCTGCTAGGTGGGTGGGGGTGGGGGTGGGGGTCGTGGAACAGTCTGCTGGGTGGGTGGTGGTCGTGGCAGTCGCTCGAGAATCTGGGTCAGGAAAAAGTGAATGCCGGGAAGTAGCTCGAGGCGGTGCTACATGGCGGTGACTGTGGAAGACAGAGCCCTAAAATCACCCTAGAGTCCACTCATCGCCCCCTCAAGAGCATGAACACTCTGGACTAAGGCGTCAGGGGGTGGTGGAGCGGAGGGACGGACAGGTCTAGGCTGAGCAGGTCGGGGCTGTCTGATACGGGTAGTGTAGGTGATCGGGACAGCATGCATGGGTGGAATGGGGGCTGTGCTCACTAGTGGATGCCCAGCCTCAGTGCGAGGCTGGGACGCAGGCTGGTGTGAGGTGGAAGCAACAGCAGTGGAGGTGGAAGACAAAATCGGTGACGAGGCAGCAAGAGAGGTCAGTGACACAGACGTGGGAACAGACGTCACGACACTCTCAGATAAGACAGCTACGGTGGAGACAGAAGGGTCAACCACTGGGGAGGAAGTGTGGGGTCCAAAAGGTGAAACCCCAGCAGAGATCAAAGTGGATAGGGTCTCCACGACAGAAGCAAAGGAAGACTTGCCGCTCTCAAGTATGGTGGGTGGACGCTCGGGCAGCAGAGAGGTGAGAGGCTCAACCGACAGGGGAACAGCAGTGGTGGGGGTGGTGGTAGACATGGTGGCAGTGGAGGACGACTCAGCAAGTGTACTCCCGACACCGGAAGAAGTGTGGACAGAGGTGTCGGGAGCGGCAGAAAGTGTAGGCTCAGGCTGAGGGATAACAGGGTCAACAGATGCAGGGTGTGCCTGCTCAGCCTCCTCTGCCTCAAGAACGTAGGCGGCGGGGATCAGGAGATCCATCACCGGAAGCCAGTCCTCGTGTGCTGGTCCTATGTGTGTCCGAGCGGGGCTCAGAAGGATCATGTAGTCAGCACCGAAGGGACCGTGCAACCATACCTAGTGCCGCTGGCCGTGCGGACGAAGCATCTTCATCCGGGCCATGACGTCTATCGAAAGTGAAGTGGGGCCCGAAGGTCGACGTAGGTCGGCCGGAAGGTCCTCGCCGGTCATCAGGGCTAGCAGGGTGATCATGCCGCTGTAACGTATCGGGGAGCGAGCGCCCACCGATACGATGATGCGGTCCAAAAACCAGCTAGCGACGTCAATCTCAACGGCAGGGACCATCGTAACACCATCCCTATCCAGAACTCTGGGGTGAGTCATTGCGTAGAGCATATAGAGCTCAGGCGTAGACATCGTCCCAGGCTCGTACCTCGCTAGAAAGGTGGTCGCCATAAGGCGCTGTCACGCCCCGCTTCCCAAAAATGTGGAGGCAAGACGTGAGAAGGTCCGCACAAACTTGAAGCTGTGAAGCTCCAAGTCTGATAAGCGTATAAAAACACTTATTATGGCAAGTCCTTGCAAAGCGAAACGAAACAACAATGATAATAAGGAGAAATGAGACGACATTTTATTGAATCTCCAAATGTCCATAAACAAATTACAATATCACAGAAAATCCACCAGGCTAAATGAAAAAGGGTCTAAGGCCCAAACATGGCCAACAAAGTATAACATACATACAAGGGTGCCACGCACCAACAACTAACAGCAAACCTAAACAAAGAAGTGAACACGAGCGGTCTTCAAGACAGGCCCCTGGTGTCCACTCACCACCACAGCAAACATCAGCATCAGCAACACCATATCCCCTGCAACAAAGCTCTGGCTCTGGGTCTAACATGTGACACCCAAAAGAGAGAGTGGCACATGTCAGCAAGTCTGGAAAGACTTGTGCAAGGAAACTGAAAAGAAGGTAAACTAGCAACCTAGCACTTATAATATTAAGCAATGACATGACAGTTTAGTTTGATGCTGCAGTTTAAAAGAGAGACAAGCACACACGATGTAGCGAAAGCTACCAATTCACTAATCACTTATCACTTATCACTGTTTATCACTTAGTGCATAGAGAGTCCACCTGCTGGCCAGCTCGTGGCTCAGGCCGCTTATCTCTTATCACTATTTATCACTTGTGCACTAGAGAGTCCACCTGCTGGCCGGAGTGGCGGATCAGGCCAACTCGGGGCTCAGTCCGCTTATCTCTTACCCCACCCATATGTGTCGAGCGTTGGGGTTTCCAACTAACTGAGCTCGCTTCTGGAACACGAGCCAGGAAGTGTATTACACTTGGCATAGGGGTGCACCTAGCCTTATTTATCGAGCGTTGGGGTTTCCAACTACAGGGCTCGCTTCTAGAACACGAGCCAGGGATATAATATTGTAGCGTGTGCTACGCAATCACGATGAATAATCACTATGCAATGACATTGACAGATATTTGCATACCGTTAATTTAAGTTAAACGTGACAGGCAAATGCAATGACATGAACAGATATTCGCGTACCGTTTATCTAAATTAAACATGGCAGTTAAAATGCAATAGCAGTTAAGGATGCATGGATGACATGAACAGTTAATACGCGTGCCATTAAGGGAAAGTAAACGTGTCATACAAGCATGATGAGGGTGACGGACCAAGCTTCGTTGTCAAGCTAGGTCAATGGCGTCTAGACGGCTATCCTTTCACCGTCTAGTCTCTTTTACGCTAAAGCAAGAAAGTGGCCTAAGACATGGCCCAAAACCCTAAGAGGCAAGTTTCACTTGCCTAGCACCGAGGAAGACGATCGCGAAGGTTCGTCCCACAAGCGCTAATCTACGGGGAAGGGAATCGATGTCATGTAGAAACAATCGTCAAACAACATCCATTATTATTAGGGTTTCACAAATATCAAGTGTGGGTTATGAGATTATTAAAGGAATAATACTACCCGTGAAGAAGCGGAGGGACGATGCCGAGCAACCACGGCAACGGAAGAACGATCCGGCTCAGATCTGGAAACGAATGGAGAAGTTTGGAGAACTAGGGTTTTGGGGGGATTTTGGGGATTTGATGAGATTTTGGGGAAGATGAGAGGTAGAATGTGTTGAGGGATGGTTTGGATGATGGATTTTGGGCTTGGGATGAAGGAATAAGGGTTTGAGGTAGAAGGGGGCTCAATGGGGGAGAAACTAGGGTTTTGGGTCGAGTGGAGGAAGAAGAAAACGTTTGGGAGGGGTATAAATAGGATGGGCTGGCGGCTGCCCAGAAATTAGGGTTTTAACACCGATTAGTCGGTCAAAGAGCAACCACTGACCGACTAGTTTGGGAACTAGTCGGTCGGTTGACCAACGCAGACCGACTAAGTGTAAACAGTAACTTCTGAACGAAAATAGGATTTAGATTTAGTCGGTCAAAGAACAACTGCTGATCGACTAGTTTCTCATCTAGTCGGTCGACGAACGTTCTTAGACCGACTAAGAATGAATAGTACTCAACTGCACAGAAGAACTAAGAATTAGTCGGTCTGAGTACAAAACTTAACCGACTAGTTTAACAACTAGTCGGTCGAAAGATGAACTTAGACCGACTAAACAGAAACAGTAACTTAAGTAAAATTAATCCAAGGAACTAGTCGGTTTGAGTAGAGTTGCCGACCGACTAGATCTCAATCTAGTCGATTGGTTCCCCTTCTCGAACCAACTAAGATGCACTAAAAGTGCCGATTCAAATCGCAGAGCTTCGGGAAGATTCCTATGGCTTTTAAGATCACTCTAACTCTCAGATATGAGCGATTTGAACCTCGTCACGAATGACTTACTACGTAATCGACGATCGAAGGAAGAAGCTAGAAAATCACGATGAAACGATCGAAAGTGAAAGCTATGGCGACGAAAACCACACATCCAAGGAGAAAATCCACCAAGCATTTATTTTAATATAGATAATCCAATTACACGAAACCAGTCGTTACATCCTACCCACCTTAGAATAAAGTCCGTCTTCGGACTTTCTAACATATCTAGTCGCCCTAGTAACTACCCTCAATCAATATCACATCAAAATTTCAACCAAGTACATTCATTTCAAGTGCTTATATATACATGCACTAGAAATCAAATATTACTACCACTACACACATATTTTCACGCACATAGTACACTCATACTTATTATAGTCAATCAATTTCATACACGTATTTCAATCACATATATATAGTCAATATATTTATACAACAATAACACTTATTACTTACTGTAAGAAAATAACCGAGCCTCTCTTATTCGAAAATAATTTCACATTTATTTAGTCATTCAAATACATACAATTATTTCACCATATTTTCACCTCACATATAGTCCTATAGTTATATAGTGGCATAGCCACCCACAATCGTGTGCGTAACACAACCAAGTACAAACAACTCAAACACCATACATACATCATCCATCACTATTCACCACCACATACAATTATACCAAAGTACATAGAGTATACCCACTCAAGCTTGAGTGAGACTCAAATCATAGCAGGACATTTATATGCGTAACACAGCATCCATACACATACCAATACCACTCCAAGGCATACACATCCACGTATCACATATTTTCACACCATATCCATCCATTTATAATTACCATATCAACACATCAACTACATACAAGTTTAAGAGATGCAATAGTCGGGTATACCTCCTGATATACACGCATACGACATCTCATAAAACAAGTAGTACCAATCAAAATTATCATTCTGTTATCATACGTATATCACATCATACTCAAGCAGAAAATTTACCTACACACAACATACAAATGCCAACACCCATACCACTATATACACACCACGAATTCAACACTACGACGACATAACCACTTAACTAATGGTCCCACCAAACTATAACAAGGTTGACACAGGCAACGACAAGCTCTATGGGCTAGACAATAGGAAAGAACCGAACCTAGATCATGACGAATAGAAAGATCGAAAAACATGGGTTCAGCTAGGACAAAGATAAGGAGCCAAATTTGGTTAGGGGAATCAGGGTAAGACTGTGAATGTTTAGGTGGAAAGATGATGCAATGATACCCTTAAGGAATACGTAAAGAAGGTAGTGTAAACAACATAAGTTAAAATACGTGAATTCAAAGGCCGTTGTACTTCAAAAAGTCGGAGTCCTCGTTTGTATAAAATTATTTAGAGGTCGATAAACAAGTTGTTTGAAAGCGAGTTTGAGACAAATATACGTAATAAGAGGAAAAGTGGTTTATTGGCTTACATAAAATCATCATGAGGAAAAAGGAAATCATTTACTCGAACATTAAAACATAGGTCAGAAATGTTATGCGGCAGCAATCTAAAAATTTTGGAAAAGTTTTGAGATTTGAAGATTGAAATCAGATCAAGTATAGTGTGGAGAATTTAAGCGCATGCTAAAGGTTTTCCAAATCTTAAAACTGAAGAGAAATCCCAAATAAACCATGTCGAAAATATTTTTAGAGAAATCCGGGTTCGCCAACAAAATTGATTTATACAAGATCTTAATGTACGAGCAAAACGAACGTGGTACCGATATATAAAAATAATTGAAGTCATATTTTAGAAATTATCTCAAAAGTGAGTATGGTGAATGGAAAGATAATATCTTAGTAGTATGTAAAGAGAAAAGGATATTTAAACTCATCAAGTTAGTATTAAAACTTTTAAACCGTTTTATAAAGGGTCTAAGTCAGGAACGATTTCGAAACAGTAATAATTTTTTTTAATACAAAAATCTGAAGTATGGAAAATGTTGAGCATAAAATCGACTTGCTAAAAGCCAAAGTCCAAAGGGACTTGAAAAGTTTATTAAGAGTAAGCACGAGGTGTTTTCGAATAAAATTTTAATGGCACAAGTAAGAAAAGAAATTATGAATCGAATTAGGAAAATAGAAATACGGTTCAGAATGAAATTGGTATATGAAATGGGACAAGACATTTATATCGATACGAAAGTATATGCTGAAAATATTATAAACTTCTAATCTAAAAATCTCAACACAAGTTTCGATATTTAAAAACATAAATAATTTAAGTCGGCGAAGGAGCATGAAACCTTACATATATCAAAAGTGTTTCGAACAAATTTAAACTTAACGAAAGAAGAAGATCGAAGATACTTTTAGAGAAATAAGGATTCGCCAAAAGAACACGTTGGTATAAAAAACTTTTGAAGTACGAGTACGACGAACCTATAATTGATATATACAAAAATTAGTTGAAGTCCATTCAGTTTGGAAAAATACCCCTAAAGGTATGTAAGATAAGTGGTTAAAAATAAATTTTTGTAGTTAGGAAAAAGGACGGTATATCGAACCATCAGGATAGTAATAAAGTTAAAAAAAATGAAATGCGAAAGATACATTGTTAGAAAAATAGTACAAGATAGTAATTTTAAAATTACGACCAAAAGTCTTCAAAATTCAAGAACGACTTTTAACTCCATCGAAATTTAGGGAGACATATTTAAAGAAGTTTTAGAACAAAATTTAAATTGAGTGAAACTTCAAATAAGGAAAGCATTCGAAAATAACTTTGGAAGAATCAAGATTTGCAACGGAAAACATTTGAAAGATCAAGGATAATCGTAATGAGGTGGTCATGTGAATTGAGGACAAGGGAAGTGGTTACAGAATCGTAATTTTTCAAAAATATGTAGTCGGGAAAATGTTTGAACATAACTTTGATTTGTTGAAAGTTGAAATCATCTGTGACTTGAAACATATATTAAGGGAGCACGACGAGTCATTTGAATAGCATAAATAAGAAAAGAAAATTCATAAATCGAATTTGGAAAATATAATTGCGGCTCAGAGTTAAATCGATTTATGAAAAGGGACAAGATATTCAAATAGGTATGAAAGGTATAGGCTGTAAAACATTATAAAACAGTAATCAAAATCTCGTCAAAACTTTCGAATTTCAAAAATTAATTTAAGTCAACGAAAGAGTACGAGATATAAGTATACATATAACAATTGAAATTCCATTTAGCTTGGAAAAGATTTTAAAGTATGTATGCTATGGGATTAAAATGGATCTCATAGTTAGAAAATGGTATATCGAATTTTTCCAAAATAGTATTGGATTCTTTAAACCGAAATACGAAAATATAGACAAGAAAATGGTTACGAGATAGCAATTATAATTACAACCATTAGACTCCGAAATCGACAAGGAATTTGACTCAATCGAAAAGTGAGAAATTTTAAGTATATACGTAGCGGGTTTAAAACAAAATTTAAACTTAACAAAAACTTTAATAAGGGAAATCGAAAATAACTGTAAAAGAAATTAAGCCTTGCGAATGGGGACATTCGAAGGATCAACGATTATCGAAACGTGGTGGTCATGGGAATCGAGGCAAGGGATTTGGTCGGATGATCAAAACATAAATACGCCTAGGTTATGACTTAGGAAAATCTATGGAAACTCCTATGGTCAACCAGCTAAAGATTATGGAACTAAGCGCTAAGGCTCCCTAAGGGCTAGACAGCGATGAATTGAGTTCAGCTTGGTCCGAAATCGATGAACCCAAGCGAACGGCCAAAGAAATCCTAGGAGTCTATCATGGTCGGAGCTAGACAGGAACCACTAAGGTAACTCTTAAGACTATCATATCAATCACTAGCATGGAGTCTAACAAACAATCAGAGGCCTCTAACTAGCAAGCACAAACTTCTAACTAAGTCTCACTATAGTCCTGACCTAATGGATTTCCTATCAAGCTGAGACAGGTGCTCTAACACGTCTATTAGCCACCTAAGACATAGGGACGCTAAAAACCTAGACTCCATGCTTATAATTTGGATGTTCTAATTCATTTAATGGACATTCTTTAATTATTATCGTTGTTCCGATAGTTCGCATTTGCAAATGGACCTGCATGGGCCACCAATAAAACCTGTCACGCCCCGCTTCCCAAAAATGTGGAGGCGAGACGTGAGAAGGTCCGCACAAACTTGAAGCTGTGAAGCTCCAAGTCTGATACGCGTATAAAAACACTTATTATGGCAAGTCCTTGCAAAGCGAAACGAAACAACAATGATAATAAGGAGAAATGAGACGACATTTTATTGAATCTCCAAATGTCCATAAACAAATTACAATATCACAGAAAAGCCACCAGGCTAAATGAAAAAGGGTCTAAGGCCCAAACATGGCCAACAAAGTATAACATACATACAAGGGTGCCACGCACCAACAACTAACAGCAAACCTAAACAAAGAAGTGAACACGAGCGGTCTTCAAGACAGGCCCCTGGTGTCCACTCACCACCACAGCAAACATCAGCATCAGCAACACCATATCCCCTGCAACAAAGCTCTGGCTCTGGGTCTAACATGTGACACCCAAAAGAGAGAGTGGCACATGTCAGCAAGTCTGGAAAGACTTGTGCAAGGAAACTGAAAAGAAGGTAAACTAGCAACCTAGCCCTTATAATATTAAGCAATGCCATGACAGTTTAGTTTGATGCTGCAGTTTAAAAGAGAGACAAGCACGCACGATGTAGCGAAAGCTACCAATTCACTAATCACTTATCACTTATCACTGTTTATCACTTAGTGCATAGAGAGTCCACCTGCTGGCCAGCTCGTGGCTCAGGCCGCTTATCTCTTATCACTATTTATCACTTGTGCACTAGAGAGTCCACCTGCTGGCCGGAGTGGCGGATCAGGCCAACTCGGGGCTCAGTCCGCTTATCTCTTACCCCACCCATATGTGTCGAGCGTTGGGGTTTCCAACTAACTGAGCTCGCTTCTGGAACACGAGCCAGGAAGTGTATTTCACTTGGCATAGGGGTGCACCTAGCCTTATTTATCGAGCGTTGGGGTTTCCAACTACAGGGCTCGCTTCTGGAACACGAGCCAGGGATATAATATTGTAGCGTGTGCTACGCAATCACGATGAATAATCACTATGCAATGACATTGACAGATATTTGCATACCGTTAATTTAAGTTAAACGTGACAGGCAAATGCAATGACATGAACAGATATTCGCGTACCGTTTATCTAAATTAAACATGGCAGTTAAAATGCAATAGCAGTTAAGGATGCATGGATGACATGAACAGTTAATACGCGTGCCATTAAGGGAAAGTAAACGTGTCATACAAGCATGATGAGGGTGACGGACCAAGCTTCGTTGTCAAGCTAGGTCAATGGCGTCTAGACGGCTATCCTTTCACCGTCTAGTCTCTTTTACGCTAAAGCAAGAAAATGGCCTAAGACATGGCCCAAAACCCTAAGAGGCAAGTTTCACTTGCATAGCACCGAGGAAGACGATCGCGAAGGTTCGTCCCACAAGCGCTAATCTACGGGGAAGGGAATCGCTGTCATGTAGAAACAATCGTCAAACAACATCCATTATTATTAGGGTTTCACAAATATCAAGTGTGGGTTATGAGATTATTAAAGGAATAATACTACCCGTGAAGAAGCGGAGGGACGATGCCGAGCAACCACGGCAACGGAAGAACGATCCGGCTCAGATCTGGAAACGAATGGAGAAGTTTGGAGAACTAGGGTTTTGGGGGGGATTTTGGGGATTTGATGAGATTTTGGGGAAGATGAGAGGTAGAATGTGTTGAGGGATGGTTTGGATGATGGATTTTGGGCTTGGGATGAAGGAATAAGGGTTTGAGGTAGAAGAGGGCTCAATGGGGGGAGAAACTAGGGTTTTGGGTCGAGTGGAGGAAGAAGAAAACGTTTGGGAGGGGTATAAATAGGATGGGCTGGCGGCTGCCCAGAAATTAGGGTTTTAACACCGATTAGTCGGTCAAAGAGCAACCACTGACCGACTAGTTTGGGAACTAGTCGGTCGGTTGACCAACGCAGACCGACTAAGTGTAAACAGTAACTTCTGAACGAAAATAGGATTTAGATTTAGTCGGTCAAAGAACAACTGCTGATCGACTAGTTTCTCATCTAGTCGATCGACGAACGTTCTTAGACCGACTAAGAATGAATAGTACTCGACTGCTCAGAAGAACTAAGAATTAGTCGGTCTGAGTACAAAACTTAACCGACTAGTTTAACAACTAGTCGGTCGAAAGATGAACTTAGACCGACTAAACAGAAACAGTAACTTAAGTAAAATTAATCCAATGAACTAGTCGGTTTGAGTAGAGTTGTCGACCGACTAGATCTCAATCTAGACGGTTGGTTCCCCTTCTCGAACCAACTAAGATGCACTAAAAGTGTCGATTCGAATCGCAGAGCTTTGGGAAGATTCATATGGCTTTTAAGATCACTCTAACTCTAAGATATGAGCGATTTGAAGCTCGTCACGAATGACTTACTCCGAAAACGACGATCGATGGAAGAAGCTAGAAAATCACGATGAAACGATCGAAAGTGAAAGCTATGGCGACGAAAACCACACATCCAAGGAGAAAATCCACCAAGCATATATTTTAATATAGATAATCCAATTACACGAAATCAGTCGTTACAGGCGCTGTGCTATGCGGAGGCAGGGGTGGACGATGGCTGAGGCCTTGGCTCTACTAGGGTCAAAGGCCTGTGGTAAACCCGTGATCCTGGCCCAAAAGGCGTGTGAATCGAAAGATGGGGGAGGGATGTGAGTGGGGGCGTAGGCTCGGTCGGGTGTGGGGACTGCGGGCCACTGAAAGAATGCTCTAAGCATATCGAGAGTGATCTAACACTCTCGATCCATGAGTCTAAAAGAGCATCCCTCAGTGGTCCGGGCGATCGAGCTGAGTACCTCGAGTGTCGGACGGACGTAGGTGTCCGCCGACACAGAAAGAAAATCTCGCCAACCCACGTTGTCGTATAACGTGAGCATCCCCTCAAGTACCCCTAGGCGATCTAGGTCAACTAAATGGGCAAACCTGGAGGGTACTTTCGGGCGCTGTGCGATACGCTCAAATCGGACGCGCTTTGCGTCGTCTCTGAACGTAATCCCCAACGGCCCGACAATGGGAGCAGGTGGTGGCTGTGCGTGAACGGGGTCGGCTGGAAGTGGCTGCGGATGGACGTGGTCGGCTGGAAGTGGTTGTGTGGGGTGAGGTGGTGAAGGCAGAGGGGAGTCCTCCTTAGCATGTGAGGGGCCAGGCTCATCCGTCCGCTTCCGCTTGGCGGAAGCTCCCCGAGTGCGTGGCCGTGTACGGGGTGGCATGTGTGCCCCGAATGCTAACCCAACTAATATAAAATGCGGTGTGCTAAAAAGATGGAACGAAGGTACCTGAACACGCCGCGAGAGCAAAACAGCAAGTAGGTGCAAAGACGTTGCCTCCACGAAGCCAATAGCGCGTCCGAGAGCTCCCCTAAGCTCCCCTAAGACAGCCTGCGCATCAAACAATGATATCAGTGCATAAAATTCGAAATACATGGGGGAGATGGGTTATAACAGATAAAGAAAGAAATAGATTTGAGTTAGGGGCTCAATGGGTACTCGGATCGTCAAAAATGGGGAGAAAATAGGATTTTACGTGAAATAGGGGTTACCGGAGCTTGGCCGGCGGCGAGGGAGGTTACCGGCGGCGAGGGGTGGTCGCCGGAGCGGTCGTCGGCGGTGGCGTGGCGAGCGGTGGCAGCGGTGAGGTGAATCGGCAAGGGGATTGGTGATCGCAGCGGGCGGGAGCTGAATCGGCTCGGGCTCGGGCGAAGGTTTGGGCGTTTCCAAAGTCACGCTGAGCCCGTTCGCTTATATAAGTGAAGTTACGACTCGGCCGAGTGACTATGTCACTCGGCCGAGTGATCGTAACGAAAAAGTTTTTAAATTTTCTCCCTCGCTTACGACTCGGCCGAGTGGCTTTGCCACCCTCGGCTGAGTGGAAAAAGTCCATTCGGCCGAGTGGCATAAGCTACTCGGCAATTTTCACCCTAGGAGGGTATCAGTTTCACTCGGCCGAGTGAATATAACTATACTCGGCCGAGTGGCAGTTTATACTGAAATCACAAAAAAGACAGAGAGTTGGGTACAGCAGACTTCCCTCGTTGGTGCGCCACTCGGGCGGACGGCTTTCTTTGCTCGGCCGAGTGACTATGGTACTCGGCCGAGTGAGGCTCTGTTTTCTGCTTTGGTGCTCCATTTTGGCTCTACTCTCTGTTTTTCTTCCTCCAGGTGGTTTTTTCTTCCTCCTAAGCCTCGATCGCATTTCTGGAGCGTTCTTCTTCGCCTTGGTCATCCTCCATATAATAGATATCCTTTTCTCTTCCTCCTGTCAAATAAAATAAGACCCGTTGTCACAATTTTTCGGGCAAACGACTCAAAAACACTAATAAAGTCTAAAACAAAAATAGAAACTAAAACAGAAAAAATTCGATAACCATCGGGTTGCCTCCCGACAAGTGCTCGTTTAAGGTCTTGAGCTCGACCCCTTTAAAATTTTCAATTTAGCGCGGGATGTTGGGTGCATATGAGATGCACCCGTCGAATTTGCCGGGAAGACCGCTTAGATTTGGATCATGGTGGTGTGTGGTCTTCCTCAGCGCCCCTTCGTCATGGGTAATGTTGGGGGGGTGGATCCCCCAAGCTAGAGCTTGTTCCGGTCTTCGACTTTGCCGGTGACACCGATCGTCGTATCGGTGGAGCTTTCTTCGGAGTCCTCAACTTCGAGAGCTTGCAGAGCTCCTGTATTCTTGCGCCATCAGCGTCGCCATCATCAATCGCCATGGGGATATCGGGGGAGTGCTCCATCTTCTCTTCCTCGGCCAAATCTAGGCCTTCTTCGAAGCTATCTTCGTGGGGTGCGCCGATGGAGTGGGGGATCGCCTCTTCGATGACCTCATCAAGGAGGTCCATGTAATCTAGCTCCTCATGATACGGCATGTGCTTCATTACCTTCGGTATATGGAGCTCCACTTCGATGTTGCCGACGTTCAAGGTAAGAGTCTCCTCCTGCACATCGACGATGACACCGGCGGTGGCGAGGAATGGGCATCCAAGTATGAGCGATGTATCGCCCTCCTCCTTGATGTCCATTATCACGAAATCGCATGACAAACATATGCCCCCGGAACTTGGAGTGGGATGTCCTTTGCGATCCCAACCGGCCTTGTAATCTGCCCGTCTGCTAGTTGAATCCGTTTGTCGGTAGGCTTTAAATCTGTGCCGGTATTCAACTTCTAGAACATGGAGAGAGGCATGAGGCTAACACTAGCCCCCAAATCTACCAATGCTTTTTGTGGGGGGACGCCGCCTAGAGTGCAAGGAATCCGGAAACTTCCAGGATCTTTAAATTTGGCGGGCTCCTTCTCTCTCTTTGTGAACCAAGTCCCTTCCTCCGCGAGCATGATCTTCTCCTTCCTCTTCCTTCACGTAATCAAGTCCTTTAAGAACTTGGCATAAGATGGGATTTCTACTATAGCGTCGAGGAAGGGGATATTGAGGCTCACCTCTCTCAAATACTTAAGAAACTTGGCTAGCCGTTTCTCCATCTTGGCTCTAGCTAGCCGTTGAGGGAAGGGCACCGGTGGCATAAATCGGCGCTCATCAATAAGCTCTTCCTCTCTAGATTTCACTTCCCCTTGCGGCTCCTTCTCTTTTTTTACTTCAATTGTTGGCTCGCTCTCTTGTAGATTCTCCATCACGGGTTCCTTAATTTGAGTCATGGGGGGTGGTATCCTTACCTCCTCTCGTTGAAACCGCAACGACCGCATTGATATGGCCGGTGTTGCCCCGTGGATTCGGCTCGGGTTGAGCCGGTAATTGTTGGTTGTTCCTATTGAGCAAAGCAAGTTGCTCCCCAATTTGAGCGACAACGGTGGCGAGAGAATCTTGTCCCGCCTTCAAAGTGGCGTTAATCTTTCTTTGTTCCGTCATAAACTCATCCACCTTAGCGTCAAAATTCGAACATTGTTGAGCTTGTGGAGGGTTGGGATTTCTCCACCCTTGATTATACCCGGGTGGCCTATAAGGTCCCACTTGTTGCCTCGGTGGGATGTTTTTTTGCGGTGGCCCCCGTGGTGGATAATTAGGTTGTGGTGGTGGAGCTCGGGCTTGAGGAGGTTGTTGAATCGGGGGGTTCAAGGCACCATCATTATTAGCATAAGAAAAACCCGGATGGTTTCTAGCGGCCGGGTTGGCCCAATATCCAGAATTCCCCGCGACATATTGAATTTGCTCCAAAGCTCCTTCTCCTTGCTCTCCTCCTACACACATGGCTTGGGATTGGTCTTGCCAATCACTCATATGATTTGTCGGCGTGGGTGTAGAAGGGGCTCCTTGAGGCTCCGTAATGTACTTCTCCAATCTCTCCACTACCTTGTGGAGAGAATCAAATTTGTTGGCTAGCTCCGCGACAGCCTTGGCCTCATAAATGCTAGACGTCTTCAAGGAGGACGAAGAGTGTCCTCGCTCGTCGCCCCACTGTTGGTTGTTCGAGGCCATCTCCTCAAGCAAGGCCGTAGCTTCATTGGGAGTCTTCGACAAAATGGCTCCATTTGCGGTGGCATCAATAATCTGCTTCGTGCCCGGTTGGAGTCCATTGTAGAAACTGTGGACGAGCTCCCAATCCTCAATGCTATGATGGGGGAATTGATGTTGCAAGTCTTTGAAGCGCTCCCATGCCTCGTAGAGAGTCTCCTGTGGTCCTTGCTTGAAGGACATGAGAGCACTTCTTATCTTCACCGTCTTGGAGGGCGGGTAAAATTTGTCGACGAAGGCACTCGCCAATTCATCCCAAGTGGTGAAGATTCCTTCAGCTTGCGTCCTCAACCAATATAATGCCTTGTCCTTTAGTGTGAAAGGGAAGAGGCGCAGTCTGATAGCATCTACGGAGACACCCGGCATTTGGAAGGTGGCACACTTTGATAGGAAGAGCTAGATGTGGTAATGAGGGTTTTCATGGGAGTTCCCATGAAAAGGATCTTGTTGCATAAGAACCACCAATCCGGTCTTCAACTCGAATTTTTTGTTGGTCGCCAACTCCGGCATGGCTATGGACGAGGTCATGGAAGAAGTCTTAGGCCGAAGCCTATCTCTTATGGAAATAATCCTCGTCATTCGTGCCGCCAATCCTTCGTGTGTCTTGGGATGGGTCATAAAATTTCCTTCCGTAACGGGTCTCCTCTCTGCTCAGATCCTCCTCAATGTACGCTCGATCTCCGGATCGTATAGTATTTCTTCGGGGGTTCGCTGAGGATCTCGTGTACATGCAAGGGAAAACAGAGTTTCAAAGAAATGGTTAGCACAACGGAAGGGCAAAATAAAAATAGAAATAATAGAAAAAAGAAAAATAGCTAGGTAGGTA
This sequence comes from Scilla litardierei, assembly GCA_030789695.1. Lineage (NCBI taxonomy): Eukaryota > Viridiplantae > Streptophyta > Magnoliopsida > Asparagales > Asparagaceae > Scilla > Scilla litardierei. The sequence goes on from CM061133.1 coordinate 159,887,117, forward strand.
GAATCAAACACTATTTTGCTCCCCGGCAACGGCGCCAAAAACTTGATCGCGCCCCGGATACACGTCCCAGAGCGGCGACACTATAGTCTTACCGCAAGCGCACGGTGTAGCGGCGAGCGGGTATCGAACACAGGGTGGCCTAATAACAGTGTCTTCTTTAATCACCTGGCTATAAGAAAAGTCGAGAAACATTCGCAGTAATGCGGTCACAGTCGTTCAATCGTATAAAAGAAATAACAAATTAATAACGACGCCTAGGGGTAGGGAATCCCCGTTACTCTCCGTATCTCATCATTGTGATTCGTAGGTTTCACAATTGCTAGACTTGTAATTTGGGTAGACTAGTTGCAACTAAATGTAGAACCAAGCTCACGCTCTCGCGCTATTGCCGGTCTATAGCCAACCTAGGGTAGGGTCCAATCTCTTGCAAACCCTAACCTAGGCAAACTAGCGTGAAGAACAACATCATCGTTCAATCGTATCTCGAGCCCACTCTCGTGCAAACTCGAGCTACGACCTAGGTTGGGATAGTTCCTACCCGTCCAATCTCTTGCAAACGGGTATTGGTATTGAATTACAATCGAAAACCCTAGTTTCGGTCCAATCTCTTGCAAACCGATTTCGGAGGAATCCAATTGTAACCCATTTCGAATATCTAGGGCTTCCTATCGAGTTGGGATCTAATCTCTTGCAAATCCTAATCGGTATGAATCCCTAGCTATTCGTATTAAATCAATCCCAAACTAACCCTAATCAATCCTAGCAATAATTTCACCAATTCATCACAAATTTTGAAATTGGGCTCGTAGGGTTCATCCCTACGCCCTAAGACGATGGAACTACTCACAATTCATAATAAAATGCAATAGAAATTCACAATCAAAATCAATAGAATTCATAGCAGTATTCAAAATATCAATAAAATGGAGTTTTTGAGGGAGAGAGAGACAAACCAATGAAGAACAAGATAGAATCCAACAAAATAACCCTTTTCTCTCCTCCCTAAAAGCTAAATCTAATCCCTAAAAAGTTAATCTAAAAAGTCTGCAAAAAGTTCTGAAAAAGCCCCCTAGACTAGGTTAAAAACTGGGTTAAATACCCCCCAAAATCGCCCAAATAATCCTGACGAAAATGCCCATGCGCAGCCTCAAAATCGCAGTTTACGCTACAGGCAGCGCGGCTCACTCGGCCGAGTGACAAATGTCACTCGGTCGAGTGAGAGACCCTGATGGATTCCAGAGAGTTGGGGGTCTTGGGGGTCGTCTCCTCGGAGGTCACTCGGCCGAGTGACTTTTCTTCACTCGGCCGATGGGCGTTCTTCACTCGGGCGGACGGTCGTTCATCACTCGGCCGAGTCGGTCATCGGGGCTGACTGACGGATTCCAGAGAGTTGGACATTTTTGATGCCGTCGTCTTGGCTCCACTCGGGCGAGGGGTGACTCGGTGCTCGGCTGAGTGGTATGGCGATGCTCGACCGAGTGCACGCTGATATTGGCTCTGTTGCGTGTCCGATCTGGCCGGGCGAGCGGGCTGTCTATGCTCGGCCGAGTGACTCCTTCACTCGGTCGAGTGGCATACTGAAAATGCCCATTATTCATGTTTTTGCCTCCTCGTCGCTCCTACGACGTTCTTTATTCTTCCACTCCTCTCCAATCGCAAAATACCCCTCAAGAGAGTCGTCGGTGACACTCCAGAGTGGGTGCATCTCAGAATCACTTCAAATCGCTCCAAATCTCCTGAAATACGACAAAAACAACAAATCATGAAAAGCATCACAATATTGTCGAATAAACGTGAAAAACATGATTTGAGCGATCTAAATGGCATGCAAACATGCAGAAAAAAGGTGTAAAATACGGAGTGATCAGCTACCCGGAAGGACCACTACCCATTACCCTTTATTGACCAAATTCTTGAACGTCTCGCTAAGCATAAACATTTTTGCTATTTGGATGGGTATTTGGGGTTCTTTCATATTCCCCTCCACGAGGATGACCAGGAGAAGACCACCTTCACGTGCCCCTATGGCACTTATGCTTACCGTAGGATGCCCTTTGGTCTTTGCAATGCCCCCGCCACTTTTTAAAGGTGCATGACATCCATTTTTTCTGATTACATTGAAGACATCATGGAAGTCTTTATGGATGATTTTTCTGTGTATGGCAGTGAATTCGACTCATGTTTTGCTAATCTAACTATAGTTTTAAGAAGATGCCAACAAAATAATCTTGCACTTAATTGGAAAAAAATGCCATTTCATGGTTATCGAGGGAATAGTTCTTGGGTATCTTGTCTCCTCGAGGGGAAATGAAGTTGACAAAGCTAAAATTGAGGTAATAGAAAAGCTACCCCCTCCTATTAATGTCTATGGCATTAGATGATTCCTTAGTCATACAGAGTTTTACAGCCGTTTTATCGAGGATTTCGCTCAAATTGTCCGACTACTTACATCTTTACTTGCTAAAGATGTACCCTTTGTTTTTTCAGATGATTGCTTGCAAACATTTAATACGCTAAAGGAGGCGATAATCTCTGCTCCAATAATACAACTGTCGGATTGAGTCTTCATTTCGAGCTAATCTGTGATGCTAGTGACCAAACGGTTGGAGCGATGTTGGGACAAAGAAAGGATAAAAAACCTCACGCAATATACTATGCAAGCAAGACTTTGGATGAGGCACAAAAGAATTACACCACCACTGAAAAGGAGGTATTGGCAGTGGTTTACTCTATAGAGAAGTTCCATTCCTACCTTCTTGGGTCAAAGGTGATTGTACATACAGATCACGCGGCGCTAAAGTTGTAGGAGGATATATGCCCAAAGGCGATTTATCCTAAAGTATACGTCTTGTTCATACTGTATATGGTATCCATTATCCCAAGTATGAACTCGTTTGTATTAATATGCTTAGATAATGTCCATAGACTTATAGTTAGGTCCTTATGTATCTAGATAAGATCTCGATTATGAGTAGTAAGCACCCGAATAGAAAGGTAAGTTTTAAACGGTTCGTGGTCATAGATGTGTCGAGAACTGGATATCGACACATCGGATAGACCACTGTGTCTTAGTCTTACCTTAGGGTAATGATGATCTCATAGTCATTCGACTTGGTGAAGTCGGAGACGAGACACAGGTGCTCATTGGGGAATGAGTTCACTGAACGACCAAATTAGAGTTATTAAATGGTTAACTTTAACTAAACTGTCTATAATAACTCTAGGGTGATGATAGGTAAGTTGGTCCTTATGACCTGAAGTCATTTGTATGAACATGTGAGTAAACCGTGTAGCTTAGACCTATGATCTAGCTACGAGGCTAGGCCTGCTGAAAGATCTTAGGTAGGGTTGCAGCTGAAGCTCTCGAGGCGAGTAGATGACTAAGATGGGATTCATTACTTCCGTTAAAGGGAAGGTAGTGTTACAGGCTCAGTACGATCTTTGTGTTAATCCTCGGTCGGGGTACGTTGTAAGAAGTACAACATGAACACAACAAAGACCACCGTATACTGACCAATGTTGTCTAATAGGATTGACAGTAAATCATACCCTAGGCCAACAGGGACACAGTCTTGACGAAGGGACTATAGCTTACGGGATTCATCATTGACACAGCCAATGTAAACCCAACGATGCTTTAGTCAACGGGTCGATCACGTTATGATGATTCTGAAACAGGGACGACAGCTACTGCTCGTGGTGACCATCGTCTAGGGGTTCTGAGTCCCAACCTGTAGTAAGGTCATGCTGTAGGGTCTCACACCGAGTAGCGTTCATGTCTTAGTAATAGGAAGATTAATTGAGAGAGATTCATTTGATGACAATGAAATAATTAATATTCACAAAGCTTGTTGTGAACTTAAGTCGTAAATGCAATAGGGACAATGTTACATTTGATGCAAACAAGGATTAAACGTGTTGTAAGTTGGTTATGACAAATTTAGTTGGAATAAATATATTGGAAAGGGTTACCTGGCTGACGGGATCGTCCCGGTCTAAACACAGGTTCAAACCGCGTCCAAATCGGAGCTCAAACGAGCCCAGAAACGTGAAAAGAGTTCAAGGCAAAGTGGGTTAGACCCACTGGGCTAACAAGCCCATTTGCAAAGGCAAATGGGCACGGCCTGCTAGCTGCACAGCAGGCAAGGCCCGCTGGCTGCAGCGGTCCAGCACCCGCTACAGCAGCGGGCGCACGCCCGCTGCCCAGCGGGCCGGCGGCCCGCCTCCCTTGCCTTGGGCAGGTGCGCCCGCTAAGCCTAGCGGGCGCGCCCGCAACTTAAGTGATTTTTAGGGTTTTTTGAAAACCCTAATGACGGCTACGAAAGTTGATTTTTTGCCCATCTTTGGACAGTTGTTTGAGGGGTCAAACGAAGTCGAAATTCGTCGACGTTGGTTCCTACGCGTTCACCATTCAAAGCCCTTCGGATTGATAGCTTGTTTGGTGTCTATAGTTTAATGAGCGAAGAGAATTAATTCGTTGAAGTTTGCTTTTATGAAAAGCTCACTAAACTTCAAATTAAGCTAAATTAGCTTAATTGAATTCTCTTCAATTTAGCAATAGTCCCACATTGCTCACAACGAAAAAAGGAGTGCTGACTCCCTATATAAATAGGGGTGCACTTCCTTCGTTGAAAGATGCACCAAGTCCTCGATCGAGTAGCTCCAGAATTATAGAGCAAGCTCGATCGGTGACTAAACTATTCTCTCTCTCTCTCTCTCTCCTTCCTATTCTCAAGAGTAGTCCTAGCAAGACTACGAAGGGGGTTTGGATTCGGATCCAGACGTCTAAGACGCGGGTCTACTCAAGTGAAACTTTCTACCGCGTGTGATCGGCTCGGAGGCGAAAGTCGGCTCGGGCGGATCGGTTCGAGGGTGCGAGGCGGCTCAAGCGGATCGAGTCAAGGCAGCTCGGCTACGAGGAGCATCAGAAGATGGTGCGGTACATCTTGCCTGCTCCTGGGCCAAGATTCCGGGTATGTGGTTAAGCAATTTTAGTGTAGATTTAATTCTGTCGCTATAGATTAGATCCCTCTTGGGGTGGTCAGATCCACCCCAAATTGGCATAGATCGGGCTAGGTTCTGGCTCCCTCAGAGCCTAGCTAAATTATTTAGCTAGCCTAAAAGTTTTGTCTTTGATTTTCCGCTGCGCTTTTCTGCCCATGTGGTCCATCCGAATTAGGACGGACACAGATCCGAGCTCTGAGGGTACGCCGAAACCCCTACAGTGGTATCGGAGCCAGGTTATGCTATAGATCTGTTTTAGCGACATTCTTTAAATCTTTAAATTTCTTATTTTAAACATACAATTGTTTTGTGTTTTAAAAATTGTTTTTGCAACACGAAATTTTTTTTGTACGATTTAATTTTATGCGATAAATTTAAATAGGTCTCTAATATTTAAATGCCTTTTAAAATGTTTCTATAAGATATAATAATTTTTCCGAGCATTTAAAAGTTTATGTAACTTTAAGGACATATTTTATTTTGGAAATTTACAAATTTTAAAACTTTATTTGAAAGCTTTTAAAATAATTTTTAATGATTTTAAAAATGTTTTAAAATTGCTTTAATGGATATGTAAATTATAGAATTTTTTTTTCATAAGATAAAATGATAAATTAGTTTCTTTTAAAATTACATATAGGTTTCTAGATTATTTATGCGTTATTTTAATCTTAGAAATGTTTGATTAAAATTTTAAAGCCTAGGTATAAAATTATTTGATAATTTTATGAAACCTAGTTTTTATGTGTAAAATTTTTTTTAATCTTTAAATTTTTAATCTTTAATTTTAAATGTTAAAATTTTAGATTTGCGTGTTATTAATTATGTAGATAATTTTAACTTGCAAATTCTCATCACATGTCAATACATGAACTTTTAATTTATGCAGATAAATTAGTTGTTTTTATTTTAATGGACACGATGAATAATGTATTCATGAACCCTTTTAGGTTAGCCAATAAATGATTAAAATTTTATAAGATGAAATTTTATTAAACTAGTGACATGTTATGTTTTTATAAACAATTCAACATCAAAACCTAATACCAGATTAGGGTAGTCCCTTTGATTGTCAATCATTTCAATAAAACGTTTAAATGATGATTTTCATAAAAAGACTATTTTTGAAATATGTTGTAATTGTTTTATTTAAAATCCTAATTAGATTGGGGTAGCACGTTGAACGAATGAACCTTATAGTTGATAAGGACTCAATAAATATTGTTCAACCAATCCATAAAATTTCGAATTTTAGGTTCCACTAATTGATAAGGAATAACTAGTTTTCTTAATTAAAAGCCATTTAGTCGTTGGACGAACATTGAATTGATGAAAACTCCTTCAATGGATCATGATATCGGTCAATGTGCTTGGCTACGTTTGCTGGATCTCCCTAGCTAGTCTAGGGGCCGAGTGGTCCTGGCTTAGTCAATTCCCTGGCCGCGTCCGCTGGACCACAAGGAGTCAGATCATGACTGTGTAAGTCCATCGACTATACCTAAGTCAAATACGATAATAATCTTGTTCAAGATAAATCGTAGCCCTCCTTGTTTTAGGAGTTGGCAACTGTAAGAAACGTGTTATGGTTGTTAAGCTACACTTAAGCAATGACATGACAATCTTATAGAAACTGATTTGTTGATAAACATCTTGACCTGACTAAAACCGTTGTCTCATCCACCGAGCACTGGTCTAAGTCTAACCAAGAATGTAGTCTAAGTCCTGACCCAAACCGACGTGTCGTGCATACACCAAGCGGCGGGGCAAGTCAAGCTAGACACGAAAATAAGGGTCCGACTAGGCTAGCCATTGTGATCCGGATGAGCACACCCATGATCACAAATGACTAGGGGTAAAATCGACAGGGAATCATATTTCATGTGATTGACGACGAGTTCGTCTACCGAATGCAGAGTTGGGCAACTTATTGAGACACACTCAAGGTTGTCAGACTCAGGGTAATCGGATCCCTCTCTCACAAATGTTATTTTAGAATAAAATGGTTGTTATGGCTTTAATAAATTTAGTGGGAGAATATAGTTTTATTAAAAACCATTAAAACTATACAACGAACATATACTGACTAAAGTATCTATAAAATTACAGAATGGATTCGGGTCTTAGATATATGGTAGAGAAGAACATGCTCGATGGAACGAACTACAAAGACTGGCTTAGGAACATTAAGTTAGTCCTTTCTCTAGCCGGGATTGGATACGTACTGTTCGAGGACGCTCCAGAGAAGCCCGATGACGATTCGACCTTCGAGGAAAAGGAAGCCTATAAACTATACCAGCGGGATGCAGAGAAGGCTAGGTGCCTAACTCTGGCTTCGATGAGTAACGAACTGCAGAGGAAGCATGAACATATGGATGTTCAAAGTATACTTCTAAACGCACAAGAGTTATACGGCAAGCCGTCTAGAGCTGCCATGTTCGAAGCCACCCGCAACCTCTGGGCATAAAGATGGAGGTAGGGACCATACAAGATCATGTCATCAAGATGATCGGGTATGTAGAAGGCACTGCCCAGTTGGGGTTTGTCCTGGACAATGAGATGTCCATGGACATTATGCTTAAATCTTTAACCCTTGAATTTAAGCCTTTCATCACTGGTTTTATATGAGCGGTCTTGAAACAGATCTTCCTGGTCTCCTCAATATGCTTAGGCAGTTTGAGGAGATTGAGAAGAAGCTGACTGCATTGATTGTTGGCTCTGCTTCTTCCGATTAGCCGAAAGGCAAGGGTAAGAAGAGGCAGGTCCCGCAACATGCGAAGGCAAAGAAAGGGAAGAAAAAGACCAAAGGGGCCCCGTCAAAATCTGAGTGCTTCAATTGCCATAAGATTGGCCATTGGAAGAGGAACTGCAAGATTTATCTTGCAGAGAAGAAGAAGGGGCATACTGATGCCTCTACCTCAGGTACAACAAATTAAATTCTATGAAGCGTAATTATTTCCAATCACATAGTATGAGATACTGAGACATCTGTGTAATGTATACAGGTGGCTGAAATGAAGCAAGATTGGGAGAAGTTTGGAGGACGGTCAGTAATCTGAGCAATTGTTGCTGCTGGGGCCGTTCAAAGACGTCAAGGGACATGATCGAGAGGGAGCTGATACTAAATTTTAGTTGAATAAAATGTATCATTCCTCCAAGTGAAAACAATGATTGAGTGTTCAACACTCAAATTTTATCTGACAAACAAATTACGGTTCATCTTTATGAATCCATTGTTTTTGTATGAATGTCTTGGAAATTGCGTTTTTTGTTGAAATTAAAATTTGATTGAGATTGGCTTAAATTTTCTGTGATTGTGGCTTTCTGAGTTGGTTGCACATATTCTCGAATTACGATGCAAAGCTTCAGGAAGCTTTGTATTGAAGCTGACTTAATGTTATAGTCAATCGGTAGTTAAGTATAGGTTCTAGGAGCGTATAAATTGTGTATGATCATAATTATACGCACATTAAGATTAATTCTTAATAAACTACATTTGGTTATTAAAGAGCTAATATTAAATGTGGTTAAGGGAAAAGTACAGTGTAGGACGTTTGATTGAGTGAGTCAATGTCAAGATTCCTTAAACCGATCTTGACTTAACTCATTCGTCAAACTGAACCAGACACTAGTACATTCCACCTCAAGCACTTATCAAATGTTTATGTCTTCATATATATAATCTATATATGATTTAGATATAATATTGAAGTATTTTAACCAGGTAATTCTTAAAGTCAGTGGGAGCCAGCTCGTATACTTAGTTCCGATTTTTCGGACTAAGTAAAAGGGATTTCCAACTTATATGAATCATCTATATAAAACATTGAATCAAAATTGTTTTGATTTAATCGTATATATAGAGACTTAGGGTGTCATAAATGTACTTGACATATTGACACAAGAAAATTGGAATGAGCTGAGACTGACTTATAGAAATGTTAGACCCTACATCTAGATTTTATAAGCTAATTGTTAGCTATACAAAGAAAGGAAAAATTGATCCAAATCATTTTTCAAAGGATCAACCCTCTGTGATCAAGAGATGTATATATAATAATCCATTAAAATACATTGTAGATACTCTTTAGTAAATCCACTCTTAGGTTTTTCATATAAATGTCAAATTGACTGATATGCTATAACGGTATGAGATACCGTGATAAATAGCCTAAGTGCAAGTGGGAGATGCAGGATGATATATGCCCATAAGGCGATTTATCCTAAAGTATACGTCTTGTTCATACTGAATATAGTGTCCATTATCCTAAGTATGAAATCGTTTGTATTAATATACTTAGATAATGTCCATAGACTTATAGTTAGGTCCTTACGTATCTAGATAAGATCTCGATTATGAGTAGTAAGCGGCCGAATAGAAACGTAAGTCTTAAACGGTTCGTGGTTATAGATGTGTCGAGAACTGGATATCGACACATCGGATATACCACTATGTCTTAGTCTTACCTTAGGGTAACGATGATCTCATAGTCATTCGACTTGGTGAAGTCGGAGACGAGACACAGCTGCTCATTGGAGAATGGGTTTACTGAACGACCAAATTAGAGTTATTAAAATGTTAACGTTAACTAAACTGTCTATAATAACTCTAGGGTGATGATAGGTAAGCTGGTCCTTATGACCTAAAGTCATTTGTACGAACATGTGAGTAAACCGTGTAGCTTAGACCTATGATCTAGCTTCAAGGCTAGGCATGCTGAAAGATCTTAGGTTGGGTTGCACCTGAAGCTCTCGAGGCGAGTAGATGACTAAGATGGGATTCGTCACTTCCGTTAAAGGAAAGTTAGTGTCACAGGCTTAGTATGATCTTTGTGTTAATTCTCGGCCAGGGTACGTTGTAAGAAGTACAACATGAATACAACAAAGACCACCGCATACTGACCAATGTTGTCTAATAAGGTTGACAGTAAACCATACCCTAGGCCAACAGGGACACCGTCTTGACGAAGGGACTATAGCTAACAGCATTCGTCACTGACACAGCCAATGTAAACCCAACGATGCGTTAGTCAATGGGTTGATCACGCTATGATGATCCTGAAACAGGGACGACAACTACTGCTCGTGGTGACCGTCGTCTAGGGGTTCCGAGCCCCAACATGTAGTAAGGTCAGGTTGTAGGGTCTCACACCGAGTAGAATTTGTGTCTTAGTAATAGGAAGATTAATTGAGAGAGATTCATTTGATGACATTGAATAGTTAATATTCACAAAGCTTGTTGTGAACTTAAGTCGTAAATGCAATAGGGACAATGTTGCATTTGATGCAAACAAAGATTAAACGTGTCGTAAGTTGGTTACGACAAATTTAGTAGGAAAAAATATATTGGAAAGGATTACCTGGCTGATGGGATCGTCCCGGTCTAAACACAGTTTAAAACCGCGTCTAAATCGAGGCTCAAACGAGCCTAAAAACGCGAAAAGACTTCAAGGCAAAGCGCGTTAGACCCACTGGGCTAACAAGCCCATCCGCAAAGACAAACGGGCGCGGCTCACTGGCTGCATAGCAGGCACGGCCCACTGGCTGTAGTGGGCACGGCCCGCTGGCTGTAGCGGGCGGACGCCCGCTGCCCAGCGGGCGGGTGGCCCGTCTCCCTTGCCTTGGGCGGGCGTGCCCGCTAAGCCTAGCGGGCGCGCCCGCAACTTAAGTGATTTTTAGGGTTTTTTGAAAACCCTAATGACGGCTATGAAAGTTGTTTTTTGCCCATCTTTGGGCAATTGTTTGAGGGTTCAAATGAAGTCGAAATATGTCGACGTTGGTTCCTATACGTTCACCATTCAAAGACCTTCGGATTGATAGCTTGTTTGGTGTCTATAGTTTAATGAGCGAAGAGAATTAATTCATTGAAGTTTGCTTTTTATGAAAAGCTCACTAAACTTCAAATTAAGCTAAATTAGCTTAATTGAATTCTCTTCAATTTAGCAATAGTCCCACATTGCTCACAACGAAAGAAGGAGTGCCGAATCCCTATATAAATAGGGGTGCACTTCCTTCGTTGAAAGATGCACCAAGTCCTCGATCGAGTAGCTCCAGAATTTTAGAGCAAGCTCAATCGACGACTAAACTATTCTCTCTCTCTCTCTCTCTCTCTCTCTCTCTCTCTCTCTCTCTCTCTCCCTTCTTCCTATTCTCCGGAGCAATCCTAGCAAGATTACAAAGGGGGTTTGGATTCGGATCCAGACGTCTAAGACGCAGGTCTACTCAAGTGAAACTATCTACCGCGTGTGATCGGCTCGGAGGCGAAAGTCAGCTCGGGCGGAACGGTTTGAGGGTGCGATGTGGCTTAGGCGGATCGAGTCAAGGCGGCTCGGCTACGAGGAGCATCAAAAGACGGTGCGGTACATCTTGCCTGCTCCAGGGCCAAGATTCCGGGTATGTGGTTAAGCAATTTTAGTGTAGATTTAATTCTGTCGCTGTAGATTAGATCCCTCTTGGGGTGGATAGTTGGCATATATCAAGCTGGCTCCCTCAGAGCCTAGCTAAATTATTTAGCTAGCCCAAAAGTTTTGTCTTTGATTTTCCGCTGCGCTTTTATGCCCCTGTGGTCTGTCTGACTTAGGACGGACACAGATCCGAGCTCTGAGGGTACGCCGAAACCCCTACAAAAGTACCTATTGAGCAAAAAAGAGGCCATGCAGAGACTAATAAGATGGATTATACTTTTGCAAGAGTTTGACTTGGAGATCGGGGACAAAAAGGCCACGGACAATCTTGTGGAGGACCACTTATCAAGACTAATCCGTGACGTGAATGACGAAAGCCTACCTATTGATGAGACATTTGCCGATGAGAAGCTCTTCGCCTTCTGACCCATGGAGGTACCTTGGTATGCGGATTTCGTGAATTAATTAGCGTGCGGCATTAAACCGCATGGCATGGCCATGCAACAAAAGAGGACATTCATGCATGAAGTCCGAAATTATTTTTGGGAGGACAGATACCTTTTCAAAGTATACATGGATGGGATTATACAGAGGTGTGTTTCAAAAGATGAGGCTACTTCCATCATCTCACATTGCCACGACATGCCATGTGGAGGACACACGGCCGCTTCCAAAACCACTGCGAAAATATTTGAATGCGGATTCTTTTGGCCCACTATGTTCAAAGACACACATGATTTTGTTAAAAAGTGTGATAGATGTCAATGTACGGGAAACATATCCAAGCGGAATGAGATGCCAATGAAACCTATCTTGAAAATTGAGTTATTTGATTGTTGGGGAGTAGATTTCATGGGACCTTTTCCATCTAGTAAGGGAAACAAATATATCTTATTGGCCGTTGACTATGTTTCGAAATGGGTGGAAGCTATTGCCTCTCCAACCAACGATGCAAGAGTGGTCTCCAAATTCTTCAAGAAAAACATATTTCCCCCAGTTGGGGTACCGATAACACTGATAAGCAATGGAGGTAGCCATTTCATAGAAAGCAAGTTCGAAGCTATGCTGAAGAAGTACGGAGTACATCATAGAGTTGGTTTGGCCTATCATCCTCAAACCAAGTGGACAAGTGGAAGTGTCAAATAGGGAAATCAAGCAAATCCTGGAAAAGACGGTGGATAGGTCAAGGAAGGATTGGTCATTGAAGTTGAATGAAACATTATGGGCATACCGTATGGCTTTTCGAACTCCCATCAGCACTACCCCACACCGGCTAGTATACAGAAAAGCTTGACACTTGCCATGTGGAGTTAGAGCACCACGCATATTGGGCAATCAAAACCCTAAATTATGATTATAAGAACGCAGTGGTGCGGCGTCTTCTGGATATAAATAAGCTCGATGAGATTAGGAGGGATGCATATGAAAGCTTTAGAATCTATAAAGAAAGAACTAAACTTTACCACGACACCCACATTACCGTGAGACAATTCAAGGTTGGAGATAAGGTCTTTCTATACAACTCGAGGCTTCGACTTTTTCCCAGGAAGTTGAGATCACGGTGGTCGGGACCATTCACCCTCCGCCACATCCATCCGGGAGGAGCTTTTGAGATAGAAGGAAATGCCGGGAGACCATTAAAGGTTAACGGTCAAAGACTCAAGCACTACTCCGCAGGAGATCCTATCAATGAAGTGAAAAGTATCTCTCTAGGAAAGGCTCCGACTCAAAGTTTGTCACACCTTCTTGACGAGGTAATAGATGAAGCCATGCCTTATACCGTAGGAGCCTTGCACATGGAGAGCCTTAATGAAGCCACAAATACTGAGGACGACATCCCAAATGGAGAACCACTGGATCCTCCCACTGAAGAATTGACCACGCTCACCGATGAAGATAAGAACGACGTTGATGTCGCAATGATTAGAGAGCTCTGTAAGATCTCTACGATGAAGCAAAGGGAGAAGGCACCGCCGACAAAAACACCTCAATCGTCGGGAAAGAGGAAAGCTACTAAGAACGCAAGCTTGGAGGAGTCATCCCTCAACACCATTAAAGAGGAGACGCACACTAGGGAGACCAAGGAAGAACTAGCGATGCACCTGAACCCTCAAGGCATCCCCGTAAAATTTGACATGTGCATCTCCTATGCGCCAAATATCACGCGCTAAGTGTCATATCTTAAGGGGTCGAGCTCAAGTCCTTAAACGATCACTTGTTGGGAGGCAACACATCAGTTCTATCTTAGTTTTTAGTTGAATTTTACTTTCATTTTTGTTTTAGATCTTTATTAGTCTATAGAGTCAAGAGTCTTGGAAGAATCTGACAACGGGCTACTGTTTTCGTCTCAGGAAAAAGATGATAGGAGACCAAATGAATGGAGGACGGCCATGGCGATGGAGAGCACTCCATGGGTGCGCTCAAATGCCAAAGGAAGGAAGAAACTGACGGGAGAGACGAAAACAGAATGTGTCGCAAAAACAGAGAGTCTGGAGCTAAAAACAGTAGCCAACTCGGGCGAGTGACTTGTTCACTCAGCCGAGTCAACACCCTACTCGACCGAGTAGGGTACTGTACAGGAAAGTCTCAAAAACCCCTCTCTAAAAATTATATGCCACTCGGTCGAGTGACTTTTCACTCGACCGAGTGAATCTGACACATTTAGCTCTTAAAATGCTCTGAGTAGCATATCTACTCGGCCGAGTAACTTTGTCTACTCGACCGAGTGATAGTTCTTACATGGCCGAGTCAGAGACTAATGCAAAATATCTTAATTTGTTGTGACTCGACCTAGTGATAATCGTCACTCGACCAAGTGACTCGATCGACTTAACATTATTTAAATAAAAAATTGCGGTCGGTCGGATTCCAAATTTCCAAATTCCCAAAAATTCTCTCCCCTCTCTCTCACTTACTCGAATGCCCTTCTCACTTGCCCGAGCCACTGCCGCCTCGCCCGAGTGGCGTGACCCCGTCGTCGCCACCACCCACTTCGTCGCTGCCCACTCGCTGCCGGCCGACGATCAGCAGCCCTCCAACGACCCAATTCGTCCCTTTCTCTTATTTTCCCATTTCCTAAGCCCAAATCCGTCCCGAATCCAAATTAAACCCTATTTACGCCTATTTCTCTTGATCTACCCCACGACTATTTGATATTCATTGCTAATCCTTTGTTTTTGTGCTTCAGGATAGCTTGGGGGAGATCGAGCATTGATTTGGAGCTATAGGGGAGGCGTCTTTTGGTTCACTTACGAGGAGTCGCATCGTGCTTGGTACACCCGTTTCCTATTTTATTTTTGGCATGTTGTGATTGTCTGCGCAACTCACGACATCACGATGCCCCTATGCACTAGGTCTCATGCGCAAGAGCCTGCTGCCAAGCGAAAAAAGACCGGCGACCTCGGTCCTTCTTCCGATAGAGCAGACTCCCCACCTCCTAATGATCCACTACCCACACTTCTGCCTCCCACTTCACCCATTCCACCCCCACCAGTACAGCCCGCCACGACCATCGATACGATGGGGATCACTTTTAGAGATAACGCACACCGCGCCCGATTTGCAAGGCTATCCCATCGTTTGATAGTCCCCTCTATGTTCGCGGACATAGCTAATCTTGAGTGCTTAGTGGTATTTCAGGGGTTGCTCCAGTTGTATGACAACGTGGGATGGCATGATTTTCTTTCGGTGTCTGCGGACACCGACGTCCGCCCGACCCTCGAGGTCTTGAGTTCTATCCGTAGGACTCCCAGGGGGTGCACTTTTCGCATGATGGATCGGGAGTTTGATATCACTCTCGATATGCTCAGTGCCTTTTTCCATTGGCCACATGTCCCTGACCCTGATCGTGCTTTTGGTCCCACGCACCATACCCCTCCTTCCTTTGATGCACACGCATTCTGGGCTATGATCACGGAATCGCCACTTGCCTTTGACCCTAGCCGGGCCAAGGCCTCCTCTATCTTCCACCCTTACCTTCGTATTGCACAGCGCATTATGGCGATCACCATTCATACGAGGTATGAGCCTGGGATGATGTCTATGCCTGAGCTCAATATGCTCTACGCGATGACGAGAGAGAGAGCCTTCATGGGAGGCGGGGATGTCTTAGTCCCTGCCATTCAGAATGATATTGCCAGCTGGTATCTTGACCACATCATTTCCTCTGTCATCGCCAGGATGGCGATTTGTTGTGGCGGTCTGATCACCTTGCTGGCTCCTATGTACGAGATTGAGCTTCCTGCTTGCTTGCTTCGACCTACGGGCCCCACTTCCCTTTCTATAGATGTTATGACCGGTATGAGGATGTTGCATCCTCATGGTCAGCACAACTGGGTTTGGCTACATGGTCCATTTTTAGCAGACTATATGGTGCTTCTGAGCCCGGATCGGACCCACATTGGACCTGCAGGTGGGAAGTGGAGACCAGAGATAGAGCTCCTCATCCCAGCTGCCTTTGTACTCGAGCCCGAGGACCCCTAGCAGGTGCCCCTTCTCAGCCCTCTTGCCCCAGAGATCCATATCCCACAGCCTGCACCTGATCTGATTCCAGCCCCCGGTACTTCTGTCCACATCTCTGCCAGTGTCGGGAGCACTGTTTTAATATCTGTCACCACCACCATCACCACCTCTGTGCCGTTGAGTATTGATCCCATTTCTTACATGAGCATTGAGAGCACCACCCCTGCTGCATTTGAGAGAGGCAAGCATTACCTCGTTTCGACAGCCGTGACCATATCCTCACCCGATTTCTCGACCCCTGGGGAGTCATTTTCTGTTGCTTTCGCGACCTCCCCAGTTGTATACCCTTCTGTCTCTGATGCTGCTATTTTCATCGAGAGTGTCGTGACGTCTGTCCCCACTTCTGTGTCCACAACCTCTCTGCTTGTCTCGTTCTCAGTCGTCGCCTCATCTTCTTCTGCCGGTGCTCACACTTCTAGGAGCATTCCTGCGTCTTAGCCTCCCACATAGGCTGAGCGTCTTTTAGCGAGCACCACCCCTCACCCACACCCACTTGTGGCCCTACTCATTTACGGTGGCCGTGTGCGTCAGCCCCGACCTCCTCCTGTGCGACCCTCTGCTCCCGCTCCCGATGCCCTTGTCCATCATCTCCGTGCTGTCGAGGGGGGCCGTGAGTGGGCTCAGAGCGGATTTTTGGGCTCACGCTACCACTATTAGCTTTGTTCTGGAACATGTCTCCATTCTGCCTTGTATTTAGCTCACGTTGAACCAGATCCTTGCACGACTGCCTCATCCTCTACCACCAGTACCCCGGCCCATCCCTTAGCAGCCTGTACCACCACCACCTTCCCCACCACAGGGAGGTGTTGGCGCTCCACCACCAGTCTAGGCACACACAAGACGCCTACCATGATTTTACTACAGCATTTCGCCCCATCATTTTGCCACCATTTTGCTTGCCAGCACGTTTTGATCACTTTTTGCTTGGCACTATTCTATATATCTGTCTGGGGGAGAGTTTGCACTTCTGGCTCACATTTTTCTATCCATTTTGCATTGTCCATCCATCATTTGTATGCCTGCTGCATCCATCATTTGTATATATCATGGCATATTTTAATTTCTATATTTTTCCTTTTACCATACATGCATCCACACCCACCCTCCCCTATCTTATGCGTCCTCGTGCCACACTTAGCACATTGGCGACAATGTGATTTTAGCTTGGAGGAGTGTGGTCACACACAAATTTTTATTTTCTTTATTTTTTACCTTTATTTTTTATTTTTCACGCATTTTCACTAACTTTTTCATTTTCTTTCAATGCATCACGTTTTCTTACTTTTGGAGTGACTTGCTGATCGCTCCTTATTTTACACCTTTTTATACATGTTTTCATGTCGTTTCGATCGCCCGTATTGCGTTTTTCATGATTACTCGACGATATCGCGTTGCTTTTCACTATTTCTTATTTTTGTCGTATTTCAGGAAATATGGAGCGATCTGGAGCAAAAATGAGATCAATGGACTTTCACGGGCACCGGAGCATCGCCCACGGCCTTATTGATGAGCTAGCAGCGCTAGAGAATGAGCGGAAGAGGAAGAAGTTTGATAGAATCGACGAGGAGGCGAGGAGGAGAAGAAAGAGACATAGCAACAGCTCACTCGGCTGAACAGACAGTTCACTCGGCCGAGTGAAGGAACATGCTTGGCCGAGTACAACAAATACAGGAGAACATTGAGTCAAAGTCCACTCGGGCGAGTGAGAAATCACACTCGACCAAGGGAAGAAATCCACTCGCCCGAGTATGACATGGGTTTTCTCATGAAAACTCAGCCGACTTACTGGAATTTGGAGAAGACCCACTCGGCCGAGCAAGAAAGCTCACTCGACCGAGGAAGAAGTCCACTCGCCCGAGTGCGGCAGAGCGACAGACCCCCAAAACTCCAGTTTCTCTGTTTTTCTTTGGGTCTGTCACTAGGCCGAGTGACATGTTCCACTCGGCCGAGTGGCACAGTCCGATTGTGTTGCAAATTAGGGTTCTGGGCTGCGCCAGGGGCAAATCTGTCAGGGTTTTCTGGATGATTTTGGCTTGTATTTAAAGTTAGTTTTATTTCTAGTTTTAGGGGAGACTTGAAGTAAATTTTGACGGCTATTCTTATTGTAATTCTCAGATGGAGATCAAAGACGCGCAATTTGGTTTGTTCTTTCTATCTAAATTTCTTGTTTTATGAATTGTTTTCTCTTAACCATGAATTTCTCTATGATCTTATTTGTTATTTCTGAGATTGCTATGATTAATTATGAGTAGTTCTGTCGTTCTAGTGCATGGGGATGAACCCTATGGATCCGATCTTAGAATTTTGATGAACGAATTGAATTGTTGCTAAGATTGATAAACGGTTAGGTTATGATTGATTTGCTACGAGTAGCTAGGAATTTCCATTGATTGGGGTTTGCAAGAGATTGGATTCCAATCGATGGGAAGGCCTAGATATTCGATTTAGGTTTATAATCGAGACTCTCTGGACTTGGTTTGCAAGAGATTGGACCAAAGCTAGGATTTTTATTATAAATCTATACTCATATTCGTTTGCAAGAGATTGGATGAATACGAACTATCATAACCTAGATCGTAGCTCGAGTTTGCATAAGAGTGGGCTCGAGGTGCGATTGGACGATGATGTCGATCTTCATGCTAGTGGCTTAGGTTAGGGTTTGCACGAGAGTGGGCCCTAATCTAGGTTGCTATAGACCGACAATAGCGCGAGAGTGTGAGCTTGGTTCTATATTCAGTTACGACAAGTTCACCTCGATTCAAGCCTTGCAACATTGAGATTCATGATCCACAAGGATAAGTGACGATCCGTAGTGGGGATTCCCTAGCCCTAGACTCTTTTATTATATAGAATTCTATTTGTTATTTGAACGACTGTGACAAAATTCCCCAAACCATTCCATTCTTTCATCAATAGCTAGGTGATCACGATAGAGTACTGTTATTTGTCCTCCCTGTGTTCGATACCCGCTCGCCACTTCACCGTGCGCTTGTGGTAAGACTACAGTCGTTTTTCGGGTATATATCTGGACGCGATCAAGTTTTTGGCGCCGTTACCGTGGAGGCGACGATATTTTATTTTGCTCACCCGGTTATATCCCACCTTCTATTCTTCTTTTATTTTTATTTTTACATTGACACAGAAATTGACGTGCTCTTCAAGATTTTCCAATAGAATTTAAACATGTAACATCGGAGACATGATGATGAGAACAGACTCTAGCCAACAATATGATGACACCTTTGCGTCTCTTCTGGAAGAACTTATGGATGAGGTCCAATTTACAGGGGCTTTGGTTATCGACATAGAGGACCCCATTGAACAGCTCTTCGCCAGCTTTGTAATTGATCAAATTTCTCCGGAAGGGACTATCGAGGGAAACATTAGAGTCGACGTAAGGGACGATAAGTTATACTTCGAAGTTAGCAAGACACCTCAGCCCGGAATAAGGGAAGGTAGCGAAGCATGTAATGGCGAGGTCTGTACTTTTGAAGAGTCCATTTGGCATGCCGAGATTCAGGGAAGTACACTTGACGATCCTCTCTTTAACATTTATGAATGCACTGACCTATCTCTTGATTTCAGGAGTGAACCTGAGGAAAATGGTTGTCCCACCGACATAAGTGCAGAGTTGTGCAGCATCCACTCTGATGCACCCTCCTCGCCGAGAAGTGAATCTGAACCAGCCTATGAGGGCCTACTCTTCGAGGGGGAACAGAACGCGGATGTGACAGAAGACGTCACAGGAAGAGGAGGTAGGGGGTACAGTGCCTGAGGTAGAACTAAAACAATTACCTTCGAACTTAAGGTATGCTTTCTTGGGAGATAAACTGACCTACCCGGTGATTGTTAATGCTAACCTCAACCACCACCAGCTTGAGAGGCTTTTAGATGTCCTTAGGAGCCATAAGGATGTCCTAAGCTACACCATCTCTGACCTCAAGGTAATAAGCCCTAGGCTTTGTACGCATAGAATCCACCTAGAAAACACTGAAGCCACCTCCATAGAGCCTCAAAGGCTGTTAAATCCTAACATAAAGGAGGTGGTTAAGAAGAAGATCCTTAAACTGCTTGAAGCCGATATCTTTTATCCTATTTCTGACAGCAGATGGGTTAGCCCTGTTCATGTCGTTCCTAAAAGGGGGGATGACTGTCATAAAAAATGATAAGGGCACGCACCGTCATGGGTTGGAGGATGTGTATTGATTACAGGAAACTGAATAAAGCCACCCATAAAGATCATTACACATTACCCTTTATCTACCAAATGCTAGAAAGCCTCGCCAAACATAAATTCTTTTGCTATTTGGATGGGTGTTCGGGATTCTTTCAGATCCCCTTACATGAAGATGACCAAGAAAAGACTACATTTACTTGCCCTTATGGTACATATGCTTACTGTAGAATGCCCTTCGGACTTTGTAATGCCCCCGCCAACTTTCAAAGGTGCATGACGTCAATCTTTTCTGATTATATTGAAAACATCATGGAAGTCTTCATAGACGATTTTTCTGTCTATGGTGGTGAGTTTGACTCATGTTTGGCCAATTTCACTAAAGTCCTTAAAAGATGTCAACAAAATAATCTTACTCTTAATTGGGAAAAATGCCATTTTATGGTCACTGAGGGGATAGTTCTTGGGCATCTTGTCTCATCTAGAGGGATCGAGGTTGATAAGGTGAAAATTGAGGTAATCGAAAATCTTTTCCCTCCTATTAATGTCATGGGCATTAGGGGATTTCCTGGTCATGCGGGATTTTACCGCTGCTTTTATCAAAGACTTTTCCCTAATTGCCCGTCCTTTTACTGCTTTGCTCGCTAAAGATGTTCCATTTGTCTTTTCAGAAGATTGTTTGCAAGCTTTCAATACACTGAAGGAAGCCCTTATTTCTGCCCCCATCATTCAACCGCCAGACTGGAATCTGCCTTTCGAGCTAATGTGCGACGCAAGTGACCAAGCAATTGGAGCAGTATTAGGACAAAGGAAGGACAAAAAGCTTCATGCAATATTTTATGCAAGCAAAACTCTGGACGAGGTACAAAGGAATTACACTACCATTGAAAAAGAGCTCTTGGCGGTTGTCTACTCCATTGAAAAGTTTCACTCTTACCTCCTTGGATCCAAAGTGGTTGTGCATACCGATCATGCAGTATTGAAGTACCTACTGAGCAAACAGGAAGCCAAGCTAAGAGTAGTAAGATGGATACAACCATTGCAAGAATTTTACTGGGAAATCAGAGACAGGAAAGGCACGAACAACGTTGTAGAGGATCACTTGTCTAGGATTGTTCGCGACGAAAGGGATGATAGCTTACCGATTAATGACACTTTCGCTAACGAGAGGCTATTCGCCATCAAACCTGGAGAAGTGCCTTGGAATGCAAATTATGTGAACTTTTTGGCTTACAGGATAAAGCCGTGTGGGATGGCCACTCAACAGAAAAGGAGGTTCATGCACATCGTAACTATTTCTAGGAAGACCCGTACCTATTCAAGGTATGCAAAGATGGGATTATACGGAGGTGTGTTTCAAAAGAAGATGCCACATCTATCATTTCACATTGCCATGATATGCCTTGTAAGGGATATCACGCCGCCTCCAAAACCACCGCAAAGATATTGCAGTGCTGGTTCTTTTGGCCGACCATGTTCAAATATACTTATGACTTCGTCAAGTATTGCGATAGATGCCAACGGACGGGAAACATATCCAAACGGAATGAGATGCCAATGAAACCCATTTTGGAAATTGAGCTATTTGATTGTTGGGGAGTGGATTTAATGGGGCCTTTTCCATCAAGTAAAGGAAACACGTATATTCTATTGGCCGTTGACTACGTCTTGAAATGGGTAGAGGCCATTGCAACCCCAACCAATGATGCGAGGGTGGTATCCAAATTCTTCAAGCAAAACATATTCCTGTTCTTTGGAGTGCCACGAACTTTAATAAGCGATGGAGGAAGCCATTTCATAGAAAGCAAGTTCGAGGCCCTGCTAAAGAATTATGGGGTGAATCATAGAATTGGTATGGCATACCACCCTCAGACGACTGGACAAGTGGAAGAGTCAAACCGGGAAATTAAACAAATTCTAGAGAAGACCGTCGATAGATCTAGGAAGGATTGGTCCATGAAATTGAATGATGCACTATGGGCATATCGCATGGCATTTCGAACTCCCATTGGCACCACCCCATACCGGCTAGTTTATGGGAAAGCATGCCATTTGTCGGTAGAGTTGGAACATTGCGACTATTGGGCAATCAAGACTTTAAATTATGACTACAAGAGCGCGACATTGCGGCGACTCCAAGACATCAATGAGCATGACGAGATTAGACGAGATGCTTACGAGAGCTCTAGGATTTACAAGGAAAGTACGAGAATTCTCCATGACGTGTGCATCACCGTTACAGACTTCAAGGTGGAGACAATGTCCTATTATTCAATTCTAGACTTCGACTCTTTCCCAGAAAGATAAGGTCACGATGGTCCGGACCCTTCACCATTAGGCACATACAACCGGGAGGGGCCTTCGAGTTAGAAGGAAAAGATGGTGTCACATTTAAGATAAATGGACAAAGGCTCAAGCGTTATTAGAGGGAGCCCCCGCCAGAGAAGTACATAGCATATACCTAATGAAGGGTTGGTCCCAAGATATTTCGGACCTCCTCGACGAGGTGATTGAAGACGCCATGCCGTTTGCCATCGGGGCCAAGCACGATGATGGCCTCGAAGAGGGCCAACTTGCCAAGGATGGCGAGATGATAGGAGACCCGTCGGACCCTCTTACGGATGAGGAGAAGGACGACGCTGATGTCATCAAGATTAGAGAGCTATGAAAGCTCTCCACGATGAAGCAAATGAAGAAAGCTCCACCGGACAACAAATCTCCGCCGCCGGCCAAGAAAAAGGATGTCAAAAGCTCAAGCTTGGGGGACTCATCCCCCACTATGACCCATGATGAAGAGGAGCCGAGGAACACCAAAATAAATCAACAACTAAACCCAAGCGGCCTTCCCGGCAAGTTTGACGCGCGCATCTCACATGCGCCGAACATCGAGCGTTAAACGCGTATCTTAAGGGCTCTAGCTCAAGACCTTAAACGAGCGCTTATCGGGAGGTAACCCGACGGTTCTATCTCATTTTTAGTTGAATTTTTCCTTTTATTTTTGTTTTAGATCTTTGTTAGTGTTTAGAGTCAAGTGTCGAAGAAAAACCTGACAACGAGCAATATTTTTCATTTCAGGAGATGGAGAATAGAAGACCATATGAATGGAGGACGACCTGACAAAGGAGAGCGCTCCAGGGATGCACTCAGGCGTCAGGAGAAGGAAGAAACTGACAGGGAAATGAAAATTAGAAAGTGGAGAAAAAACAGAGAGTTGGAGCTGAAAATAGCAGCCCACTCGGCCAAGAGAAATTTTCACTCGGCCGAGTGAAGACCCTACTCGGCCGAGCAGGGTACTGATCACGAAAGTTTCGAAAACCCCTCTCTGTTATTTAGATGCCACTCGGTCGAATGGCTTTGTCACTCGATCGAGTGAATCAGACACTTTCAGCACTTGAAAAGCTCTGAGTGGCCTTGCCACTCGGCCGAGTGACTTTTGTCTACTCGCCCGAGTGGGAAGTGCTACTCGGTCGAGTCGGTACTTTCATGAAAAATTTTAAAATCCTAATAAACTGAGCCACTCGGCCGAGTGATCACGCCACTCGGCCTAGTGATTATGCCACTCGGCCTAGTGACTTACCCTTTATATCGACAGCTCACGGCCTAAAAATTATAAATTCCCAAATTTCCCAAATCATCGCCCGAGCAATCCCCGATCGCCCGAACGACTTTGACCCTTCGCCCGAACCGCACCACACTACGCTCGATTCGAAAGACCCTATGACCCCATGCTGCCGACCCCGCGACCCTATGTCGCCGGCGCCGCCCTCCCTCACCACTGTTCGTCCGCCCATTTAGCCAAATTTCTCCCCTTTCTCCCAATCTCCATTTTGTAAGCCCTATTTCGTCCCGAATCGAAATTAAACTTTATACAAATCTATTACTTTTGATTTTATCCCAAATTTATTGATATTCTTTGATAATTTGTCAATTTGTGTTTCAGGATAGCTTAGGGGAGAATCAGGGGCAAATTCAGAGCTTCTCAGAGGAGGCGTTTCTCTGCTCACTTCCATTGCTTGCATTCGCATCGTGATTGGGTACATTTGCTCCTTTTCTATTGCACTTCGCATTGGTAGGCACATCTCACGGCACACATGCCTCCACAGACTAGATCACGTTCACGGGAGCCCACCTCGAAGCGGAGGAAGACTGGCGAGCATGGTTCTTCCTTTGCTAGAGCGGAGTCCCCGCAACCTAGCCCACCTCAACCCACACTTCCGCCTCCTACCGCACCCATTCCACCCCCACCGGTACAGCCTGTCCCTGCTTTCGACACGATGGGGATCACCTTCAGAGATGATGCACATCGCACCAGATTTGAAAGAATCTCACATCGTTCGATTGTCCCCTCTAGGTTTGCACACATTTAGATTTTGAGTGCCTAGGGGTAATTGAGGGCCTACACTAGTCATATTACAACATGGGATGGCATGATTTTCTGTCGGTGTTGGCAGACATCTACGTCCGGTCGACACTCGAGGTTCTTAGGTCCATCCATATGACTCAATGGGGGTTGCTCATTTCGACTGATGGATCGTGAGTGCGAGATGACCCTCGACATGCTCCGAGCCAATTTTCAGTGGCCCCCCGTCCCGAGCCCCGACCGAGCTTATAGTCCCACGCACATCCCCCCACCGACACTCATCACGGGATCACCTCTCGCCTTTGACCCTAGCCGGGCCAATGCCTCTGCTATCATCCACCCATGCCTCTGCATTTCTTAGCGCCATATGGCGAACACTTTTCTCGGGAGGTATGAGCCTGGGACGATGTCTACGCCTGAGCTTTACATGCTATACGTGATGACTAGAGCGAGATCCTTCGAGGTAGGTGGAGACGTCTTACTCCCAGCCGTTCAGATCGATATAGCCAGTTGGTATTTAGACCGCATCATTATCTCTGTCGGTGTCAGGACGCCTATCTGTTGCAATGGTCTGATTACTCTTTTGGCTCCCATGTACGGGGTTGACCTCCCAGCTGGTTTGCTATGACCTCTGGGCCCCACTTCCCTTTCCATTGATGTCATGGCATGCATGAAGATGTTGCGTCCTCATGGTCAGCACCACTGGGTTTGGCAGCACTGTCTATTTGGCACAGATTACATGGTGCTTCCGAGCCCCGCTCGAACCCACATTGGACTTGCAGGAGGGGTGTGGAGACCAGAGATGGACCTCCTCATCATAGATGCGTACGTGCTTGAGCCTGAGGGCACTCATCAGGAGCCCCTCCTCCCACCTCTGGACCTAGAGATCCCGATCACTCTGCCTGCACCTGATTTGACCGCTCCTCCCGATACCTCTGTCCACACTGCTATCAGTGTCGGGAGCACACTACCACAACCCCCACCTCTGTGTCGATGACCATTGATCACATTTCATATGTGAGTTTTGAGAGCGCCCCCACCACTATTCTTAAGAGAGGCGAGCCTTCCTTTGTTTCCATAGCCGAGACCCTGCCCTCTCCAGATTTCTTGACCACTGGGGAGTCATTTTCTGTAGATCTAACGACCTCCCCAGTCGTCGATACATCCGTATCTGCTATCGATGTCTTCTCCAAGAGTGTCGTGACGTCTGTCTCCATTTCTATGTCAGTAACCTCTCCACCCTTCTCGCCCTCTGTCACTACTTTAGTTTCTGCCGTCACTCACACTTCTGAGAGCATTCCTGCGTCTCAGCCTCCCACAGAGGCTGAGCGTCTTCTTGTGAGCACAGCACATCACCCTCACCTCGTAGTGACACCACTTGTCTACGGTAGCCGTGCTCGGCAGCCCCGATCCCCACCTGTTTGATTCTCTGCCCCTCCTCCCACTGAAACACTAGTTTAGCACCTACATGCTCTAGAGGGGGCCGTTAGTGGGCTCAGATTATATTTACGGGCTCTCTCTGGTACTGTTAGCTCTGTACAGTCTCGCGTCGCTCTATTCCCTGGTATTCAGGTCACCCTGAACCAGATTTTTGCACAACTATCACAGCCACCTTCACCATTCGATACCCGTCCCATTTCACAGCAGCCTCCACCACCACCTCCCCCACCATGGGACGGTGCTGGTGCTCCACCACCTGCTTAGGCACACACTTGATGCCTCCCATATTTTTTCCGCTGCTATGATTGATATCATCTTTTCTATCGATTTTGCGCACCTCCTCCCCACACATTTTGGTCACTTTTTGTTCAGATTTTTCTATATCATCCTGGGAGAGATGAGTCATTTCTGGGACCGTTATATTGCACCATCTTGATCTCTGCACGCATCACATGCATTTCCATCACATTTTCTCTCATTTTCATACTTTATCATGCATGCACCCTCACCCACACCACCCATATTATATCTCTCCTTGTGCCACACTTAGCACATTGATGACACTGTGCAGTTTAACTTGGGGGAGTGAGTGTCTACGCACTTTTCGTTTTCTTCATTTTTATTTTCATTTTTCCACCTTTCTTTATTTTACACTTATTTTCACCCACTTTTTCATGTTTTTTTCTCATGCATCACATTATCTTATTTTGTGTGTGTGTGCTGCATATGTATAGTAGTTCTTTTTTTCTTTATCCTTGTTTCTTTTATCCCTTTTTGCTAGAGATGAATTTTCTGTGATAACGATGACCTGGAGCTAGTTTACTTTTATATGCATATTCTCTTACCATGCATTTGTTTTTATTTCAGATATCATATGCTATACTTTGCCCTGCATTCGAGATAGTTACCTGCATCTTTATTATATGAATATGAATGAAATTCTACCATTAGCTGAGTCTGATGATTTATATTGTATACTTTTCATAGAAAACATACCAAGCTTCATGCATTGATTGCATATATTTGGAGTACTGCTTTGTTGTCTGCTATCACTTCTTTTTGCATGAAAATTATACACTTGACTTTCAAGTTGATTGAATGTATGCCATTTTGATATAACTGGATTAGTTTACTTCTGAAATCAAACTGAGTAGATTACATTGATCTGCTGAAAGTTGTCATGCACATTATAAAGAGTAAACTGAGCGTTGCATATTTTTCTTTCTTCACATATCTTGAACATTATTTCTATACTTAAAATCATTGGTGAATCTCCCTTTAGCTAATCTTATATTGGCATCTTCCCCTTGCTATAAAGTCCATGCTCCAAAACCCCAAAATCAAAAAAGAAGAAGAATACATACATATCTCTCTATCTCTGATTTGGGATTGTTATTGTGTAAAAAAAGAGAAACAAATAGAAGTTCATACACGATCCCATTTCTTTCTTTCTTTCTGTCTTCCCTCTTTTATTTTTATTTTTATTGGAGCTTCAAAAATGGGGAAACGTTGTATTGTTTCATTTGATGCCACCACGCTTATAGAAAAGCTTGGGGGAGAGGGGAAAAGTTGTATTGTTTCATTTGATGCCACCACGCTTATAGACAAGCTTGGGGGAGAGGGGAAAAGTTGTATTGTTTCATTTGATGCCACCACGCTTATAGATAAACTTGGGGGAGAGGATCCAATGATGTGTGAGAGAGTGACCACTTGTCTGTGTATGACGACCTAAGCTAGGTAATTTTCTATACTCATGGATATTACTAGAAGTATTACGAAGTCCAAGAATTGAAATTTGGCATGCATTTCATGAATATCATTTCTTTTTATTCTTATTGTTCCATATTGTGTGATATCTCTTATACTCCAAATAGAAAGCGATCAATTGAAAAGTGTACGATCTATGATAATGTATATTACTTTAGATGACTCAGACGATGCTAATTCTAGAATGATTTTATGTTTCATATCGTTTTGATATTCGTAGATTTCTATATCGAATGCAATTATATATGATCAGGATATCGAGATAAAAGTCTTTGGCATGTTTTTATTCGTTGTATGCTATCTGAGTAAGTGATCAGTGCATATTTTACACCTTTTTCCGCATGTTTGTATGCCATTTAGATTGCTCATGTTGCGATTTTCACGATTATTCTATGATATTGCGTTACTTTTCACTATTTCTTGTTTTTGTCGGATTTCAGGAAATATGGAGCAATTGGGAGCAAAAATGAGCTTAAAGGACTTGTGCGCATAACGAAGCACCGCTCATGGCCTTATTGAGGAGATATCAGTGCTAGAGGATGAGTGGAGAAGGAAAGAATTTGGTAGAATCGACGAGGATGCGAAAAGGAGAAGAAAAGAGCTCAAGAGTACCCCACTCGACCGAGCAGACTGCTTACTCAACCGAGCGAAGGACCGCACTTGCCTGAGTGAAACGGATACGCGCTGAAGATTTGCCATGTTCACTTGACCGAGCAAGGAAAGACCACTCGCCTGAGTGAGAAACCCCACTCGCCCGAGTGCTACAGAGATTTCGACCAGAGAGGAGGCCAACTTACTGGAATTCGGAGAAGCCACCCTCGGCCGAGTGGCAGAGCCCGCTCGACCGAGTAGAGATCGCCACTCGCCCGAGTACTACATGATTTCTCTCCTGAGATCTGAGCAGACTCTCTGGAATTTTTGGAGAACAACAAAAGACTCTACTCGGCCGAGTGGAGAAGCCTATCGATCGAGTGGAGAAGTCCACTCGGCCGAGTGACGCCGATGACACACACGCCCAGATTTTCAGACAACCTTCCACTATTTTGAAATCTGCTATCATTCCAGAAACCAAAGTATTTTTCTCATAATTTTATAGATATTAGACTTCATAACGGTTCCAACGCCACCAAGAACGTGCCAATCGGAGGTCGGATGAAATCTGGAGAATTTCTGAAAGTTGATGCTGCAGTGCTGGAATTTCCACTCGGCCGAGTCAGATTGCCACTCGGCCCAAATGACGGCGGGCCCAGATTTTAAGTTACGGCCAGGGCTGTTTTTGGGCAGGATTTTGAGAGGTATCCTAGGGTTATTTTCAAGGGTTTTGGGGGGCTATATAAGGGGGTTGTAGCCGTCATTAGAGGGGAGTTCTCAGATGTTTTCTTAATGACTTTTTAGAGGTTAGGCCATGCCCTAGGCCCCCTCTTGGATCCAAAACGTTGTAATTGGGTTGAAGCTCTTCATCAAAGCTTGTATCAAGATAAGTACTTTTGTTCTTGTTAATTCTATCGTTGATTCTTAGTGATTTCTTATTGTTTATCTCTATTTGATGCAAGCAATGTCTTTTATTGTCTTCTATATCGTTATTGCTATGCTTGGTTGATTGTTGTTCTAGGGAAGGGGATGAACCCTATGGATCTCATGTGAAATTTGTGATGAATGAATTTTTAGGTTGCTAGAATTGTTAGATGGTTAGGTTGTGATTAATTTAATACGAATAGCTAGGGATTTCCATCGATTGGAGTTTGCAAGAGATTGGATTCCTATCGATGGGAAGGCCTAGATATTCGAATTAGGTTTATAATCGAAAATCTCTAGACTTGGTTTGCAAGAGATTGGACCAAAGCTAGGATTTTTATTATAAATCTATATCCATATTCGATTGCAAGAGATTGGACGAATACGAACTATCATAACCTAGATCGTAGCTCGAGTTTTTACGAGAGTGGACTCGAGGTGCGATTGGACGATGATGTCGATCTTCATGCTAGTAACTTCGGTTAGGGTTTGCACGAGAGTGGGCCCTAATCTAGGTTGCTATAGACCGGCAATAGCGCGAGAGCGTGAGCTTGGTTCTATATTCAGTTATGACTAGTTCACCTCAACACAAGTCTAGTAATATTGAGATTCACTATTTACAATGATGTATGGCGATCCGTAGTGGGGATTCCCTAGCCCTAGACACTTTTATTATATTGTATTTGAATCGGTATTTGACCAACATCTCTATCACCGACACCGACATCCACCACCATTTCCATTATATCATTCCATAACCATCTCCACCAATAATACATTCGTTGTCAAACCAACCTAGGATAGATTGGAACCAACACCACCTCCGCGTGTTCGATACCCGCTCGCCACTTGACCATGTGCTTGCGGTAAAACTACAATTGTTCTCCAGGTGTATATCAGGGGCCGATCAAGTTTTTGGCACCGTTGCCGGGGAGGTGTTTCCCATTGGGTGCCAATTTGTCACAATTAGGTTGATTAGACTACGTTAAAAAAACAAAACAAAAAAATAGAGAGAGATATTTTTTTCCACCACCTATTATTATTATCTTTATCTCTATTTGTACCACTGACGTCTTTTCCAAGTTGTTTACTTTGATTGATCAGGTACAGTTGTTGCAGCGATGGTGC
The DNA here is from genome assembly GCA_030789695.1 of Scilla litardierei. Classification (NCBI taxonomy): domain Eukaryota; kingdom Viridiplantae; phylum Streptophyta; class Magnoliopsida; order Asparagales; family Asparagaceae; genus Scilla; species Scilla litardierei. Next base: position 159,917,427 of record CM061133.1, read on the forward strand.
TTCCAAATAAAATGCGAGCGGGCTCTATACAATCCTACATGTATCTCGCTACATTCTATCAGGCTGATGGAGAATCCTTCAGAGAAGCCTTGTCTAGGTTTGAAGGAATGTTAGGAATGTTCCAGACGGAGTTAGACCATGAGTGGAATGACTCCATGCTATTTGATATCTTCACTAGAAGGCTAAAGAGACACTCACGTGAGTTTCTGAAGAAGATGCAAGTGGGAAAGTTTAGTGATCTACAGTTGGCAGTAGCCTTGGAGCAAATGATAGATGATGCTAGATCTATCGGTTCGGTAAGTAAACCATACGATCAAGTATTAATCGATTTTGTTATGGCTAATGTCTCTGGTGCAAGTACTATCATAGATGGAGTGTATGCTTCACTTGAAGGTGATCATATCCACCTTTACACCATTAACACTCCACAAATAGAGACGTTTGAGCTGCTGAAGGAGGACATGTATATGGACCTATTGAGAAATATTGTTGACGTAGTTCGAGAAACCGGTCCATTGACAATAACGGCTGGTGATCCTTTTGAGCTCGAATTTCAAAACTTTATTACTCATTGTATCTCTTCCACAGGCACAATTGATGATGGAGTCTATGCTCTAGTTGAGGGGTACACGACCTACTTTTATACCACGGTCAAGATACATGAGCCCATAGAGCCACCTGCACCTACTATTGAGGAGGCCAAGCCATGCAATCGAGTGCCTTGAGCTCCAGGACAGAAACGAAGAAGAAGGCATGACAAGGAGATGATGACATTTACATTGCCTTCTATACCTGAGGAGCCTGAGGAGGATGTCCACGTTCAGCTTGGGGGAGGTATTATGCGCTTTGATATTGTCACCCCCGACGAGACCACAACACCCGATACTGTTGAGTCAGCTTGTGCCATCGTCGCTCCGCCTTGCCACCCACATGAGCCAGAGCTTGTTTTTGAGGAGGCCTTACATGCGGAGACAGATCTTGTCACCGAGGAGGTCGTGCATTGGGACGAGAACACAATCATTCATGAGGATCCCGAGCATTACCCTCCTCCTTTTGAGCTACCGCAGCCACCGCTACTTTCTACAGAGGCTGAGAATCCCTTAGAGGACCACCCTGCCACTGACGCCGAGGAATATCCCATGGAGCTTATGGCCCCCATTCAGGGAGATCTCTTTACCCCCTAGTTTCTTACATTTGATTCCCCTCCCGTGTATGATGTTAACTATGATTCAGATTTAGACGCCTCATCATGCCTTTTGCAGGATACACATACATATGAACAAAAGGTACAATGGGACATATACGAGGAGGAGAGTGAGGAGTTAGCACCCATAGACGCATATGAATATAATCAAGATGTGCGCTGGGATAAGTCTGACGATGATGAGGATTTACCTGATGAGACCCACGTATATATGCCAGAGCTATTTGAGCAACCTAAGGCTAACAACGAGGAGTCGGTCGACATGGTACACGAGAGTAGAGATTTATTTCCAGGGAAGTGTTGTCAACCGTTTTTAATTTTAAATACTTATCTTAATTACCCTCTTTGGAATACATTTATTTTGGGGAAGAATTATCCACATCAGATTGATGTGGCTCATCTCTTGCAGGGTACAGGTGGAGTCATTGGAGAGGTGCTGGGAGGCGAATTGCTGGAGTCTGATGGAGTCCATGGACACACGTGTCTGGCAGAGCCATGGAAGGAGCAGTAGGAGCAGTTGCCTGCACCGACAAAGATACTGGATCCGCCCTTTGCTATAGGTGATATCAATCCAATAGTGTAGAAATTTTTATGCTTTCAATAAACCTGAATCCTCTCGACAGCAAGAGGACCGTATAGATTTTCTTGAATAAATATCACCTCATATGACGGCAACAAAAATTTTTACACCCCAAACCCATTATATATATTAATTGCCCTCTTTATATTTTGATGTGTCACATCCTTTTTGCTCACCACCCACCGAGCATTTCTTTTAAGTGAAACCTTACTTTCTTATTTGTTTGACTTGATCTTGCTTAGTGAAGCCGTGATATTTTTGATCGAGTCATTTGAATAGGATTGTTTGGTATAAGCTTGGGGGAAGGCACTCTCATGCATCATTATATGTGCATGCAGTTGCATTAGGATTTCATGTCATTCATTTCATCATTTTTCATTCACCCCCTTATTATTATCGTTGTACCTCATATTATTTCATTATGATCACATTGAGGACAATGTGAAGTTTAAGCTTGGGGGAGTGCATTTCCATGCCATTTAGATGCATTAGTTGAATTTTTACTTTATTTTAGGGTTTTTTTAAAAAATTTCAAAATTTTTGCATCATCTTTTTGATTTTTCCATCCTATTTTCCTTTTATGTGTGTTCATGCATCATATTGTGTGCTTGATTTTCTTTTCTTTCCCCTCTTTTATTTTTATTTCTTTATTTTTATTTTCTCTTCTTCTGCTAGATGAATTTCGTATGATGATATCTCTTATTATTTTAGCAACCATCACGATGCTTATTATTCCTTGCCATGCTACTTAGAGTATTACATAGTCTTGCTATTCACACGTGCTTGCAAATCTATTTCTCTTGATGACTCCTCTAAGTGAATGCATGATATTAATTGAAGCTGAATGTATGCTTTTGTTGGAAATGCACCAAGATTCACACATCATTAGTATATCATCAGTTTTATTGTCTTATTCACCTTCTGTTGCATGCCTGATATGATTGTAAACTTTACTGCTTGACTTAACTATTTATTGAAATGATTGGGAATATCCATGCTTACATATAAGTTTAGTTGATGTATTATCTAATTGAACCATTTGTGCACATCTTAGAGTGAACCGAGCGTTACACCATTTCCTTCTCCACATATATCTTTTTTTCTCTACATGTCACTTAAGTTCACCTCCTAAAGCTACTTATATCGCATCTATTTCCCAAAAATCCGTACAAAAGAAAAAGATAGCTCCAAGAAAGTCCAAAAAAGCCAAAAAGGAGCCAAAACCAAAAATACAAATCATGTAGCTCCTACAAAAATCCAAAAATAAAAAAAATGAGAAATAAAAAGTTCAAAAAGAAAAAGAAAAATATTTCTCTATCTCATTATTGGAGCCACAAAATACTTGGAAAAACCAAGGCAAAAATCCATTTTCCATTATTATATTCCTTTGGATGCGACGCCTCAAGCTAAGCTTGGGGATGAATTCATTTGACCAAATGAGTGAGCATGACATTAGAATGGAGACGTGCATGAATGGGAATATTCGATAATGCTTATACTTTGCAAAATATATTAGGTATGGAGATTTTTCATGATTTAAAATAAATATATGAATATCATGGCTATTATTCTATTCTCTATTGCATGCTTGGTGTGCATCTTATATGCTTCATTTATAACTTTTGATTGAAAAGTGCATCGCCAACATTTGTATATTAGATTCTATGAAATGCGTGATGTGGATATGAATTGATTGTATGAATTTAGAGAGTCCCTTTTTTTGTTCATAAAAGCTTGCAAGTATCATGTTTATGTAAGATATGAAATCCTTATAGCATGTGATTCATATTTTCCAAGTTATCGTGATGAGTGGCTTATGGCTTGAGATCTGAGAGAATAATCTAGCAACCCCTTCCCCTTCGTATTCTTTTCTTTCATTTTATTTCCTTTGTTTTCATTTCCCGAGTTCGTCTCTCTACATATCTTCCTCGAGGACCAGTAAGAGGTAAGCTTGGGTGTAACGGTCTGTTTCCGTTGTACGTTTTACGTGCACGTAGTCTTGTTCGTACACGTATTTATTTTAGACATTGTCTGTATCCGAACCCTATGATGTGATATGTCGTTGTGACCCTCTATGAGAGTATTAAATTGTGGCACTAATTTGGAACGTCATTTCACGGGTCATTCTCCCACGATTTGACCTTGTTTGAAGAGACGTCACGATTTTCGCTCTTGTCGTGAGACCTTTCAATTTTTAATTTCATTTCTCGTCGTCAAAATTGTGATCCGTCTTCTCTGCCTTCTTTCTCTCATCGTCCCGGTCACCCCAGTATTTATTTCACAATTTTTGAGCTTCGTTTGACCTACTTTCGCTTTTGGCCCAACCTATTGTATTTTTAGCCCTAAGTTTCACCTAGATTAATCCCCCTAATAATATTATTATTAATAATTATATCTGAATTTTTGAATTAGTCTTATTTTTTCCCACTTGGCACACAAACCCGCGCAGGGAGAGAGAGAGGGAGTAGTTGGGGGTTTTAAGTATTATATCAGTTTTTAAGCCTACAACAACCCTAACAAATGACCTAGAGCCTACCCACGTTCAACCCTACCCCCTACTCACTTGAGCCTCATATCTTTATAAAATGACCTAGGGCCTTTCTCCTTCTCAGCAAAAACAAACGAAATCGCGCCGCCTCCTATTCCTTCACGCAACGAAACCCTAAACCCTGACTTCCTCTCGCCGTTCTCCGCCCCTAGCCCGTCGCCGGCCAAACCCACCAGCGCCGACCGTCCCTCTCATCTTCCTGACCTTCCTCCTCCCTACTGCTCCGCCGTGACCCCCGTCTACCGCCAGAAAGCCCCGATCTCCGCCAGAATCTCGCAGCAGCAGCTTGCAGCCGCCGCTGCCGCCTTCGCAGCACCGCAGCAGCCCTGCAGTCGCCCCATCTCCATTCCCTCGACCTTCCTCCCATCGATGCACACCGTAGCCTCGCCGTGAACCGCCCCGAGAAGCCGCAGCATCTCACAGTTTTCGCAGCAGCAGCAACAGCGGCCGCCACCGCCGCTGTCGTCGCCACCGCGGCTCCTCCCTACTGTCGTCAACCCCTTGGTCACCGCTGCTGTTGACGGCCGCCCGCAGGCCCCCTTGCTCTGAAACAGCGAGAACTCCACTGTTTTGCGTGTATTTCGACGTATCGACGTGTCGCGGAGATCTCACCGAACCCTCTCGTTGTTGGATTCTTCTGGCAGCCCCTACTACTCCTAGGGGTGTTCTCCAATGTCACGAACATCTTCGACGATGCTCAACGTCTTAGACTTTGCGTGCGTCGAACCGTTCGTCCCGGTTTGTTGATACGGCTTTCCGAAAGTCGTAGAAACGTCTACCGACATCCTACTCGCTGTCTGGAAACTTGATTCACTGATTTGGTCGCTGTCCAAGAATTGGCGAGCATGGAATCTTAATTGGAATCTGGATTTGTAGCGCGATCTTTTATTCCAACCCCTGGCGTCGCTACCCGACGCCAGTGTAGCTTTCACGTCGTGTTGAGGTAACTGTAGCTTTCACGTCGTGTTGAGGTAACGTTCTGCACACTTAGGATCCCCAACCCTTGCCTGTTAAACAAGATAAAATCTGGTGTTTTTAATTGTTTAGATTCACTAATAAAGATAACTTAATTTGGGACTGTAGGCTGGTGGATCCGAGAACATAGGTAGACTGGACTGGTTGGACGATATTTGCAGAACGGTTGTTTTCAGGCAAGTGAAACTTGCCAGCTCTTTGTTTAGGCCATGCTTTAGGCCATTTCTTGTTTTAGGCGTAAAAGAGACTAGGCGACGAAATGATACTCGCCTAGACGCAATTTTAAGATCTAGCTTGACGACGAAGCTAGATCTGTCACCCTGCCATGGCATTCATGCATTTCTGCCTATCACGTTTGGATTTTCGTAACTGCATGCTTTTTTACTTGTGCTCTTCCTGTCATGTTTACATTTCCTATCTGTACGCACTTAAATTATAACTTTCCATGCCATGTCATCCATGCTAGAATGTTGCATTCATAGCACATACATACTTCCTTGTTCAGGCTAGGCACCTGCGTTGTAGGTACAACCCTATGCCAAATACACTTCCTGGCTCGTGATCTAGAAGCGGGATACATGTGTTGGTCAAAAGCCAATGCCTGATACACGTGGAGGGGTAGGGATAAGCGATCACTTGAGCTTAGGAGTTGGCCCGTACAGCCACTCCAGCCAAAAGGCGTAATCTCTGAGCACGACGTGTTTACTTGACTTGTGAAAATCCGTGTGATTGTTTAGTAGCTCTGCTACCCATGTCATGATGTACTTGTGCCTTGTTAAACTTACTGCCATGTCAAACTTGTCGTATCTATTTAATTGTTGCATCTATACTTTAAATGCTATGTCATCGCATCATTTTAGAACTGCTAGGTTGTTTTACTTTCCTTTTAGTTTCCTTGCGCAAAGTCTTTGTAAACTTTGCTCACATGCGCCCTCGTCTCTTTTGGGTGTCGCATCTTAGTTGTCAAGCCAGAGTCTATTGCTGAGGATGGAGTGTTCACAGACGCAGAGTTTGAGTCCACTGTTGACGTGGAGTACGAGGACACCGGCGACCAGTCGTAGAGTTTTCCTTCGTCGTTACTTTTTCTTAGTCTGTTGTTAGGTTGTCGGTGAGTAGCACCTTTCTTTCTGTACGTTGTTTATTTTTGTTGGCCATGCTGGGGCCTTTTAGACTCTTTTCTTTTAGCCTGGTGGCTTTTCTGGAATGTTGAAATTTATTATGGACATTCTGAGATTGAATAATTTTAATTATCTGTCTCCTTCTTTTATTATTATTTTTGTTCTGCTACGCACTTGTAGGGACCTTTACGTGGTTATTCCATACGCTTTATAGACGGGAGCCTCACAGCTCCAAGTCTGAGCGGACTTCTCACGCCTCGCCTCCATTTTAGGGAAGCGGGTCGTGACATTGGGGGATTTTGATCGGTGCATATTTTACACCTTTTTTCCACATGTTTGCACAACATTTAGATTGCTCATGTTGCGATTTTCACGATTATTCGATGATATTGCGTTATTTTTCACTATTTCTTGTTTTTGTCGGATTTCAGGAAATATAGAGCAATTGGGAGCAAAAATGAGCTTAAAGGACTTGCGCGCGTAACAAAGCACCGCTCATGGCCTTATTGAGGAGATATCAGCGCTAGAGGATGAGTGGAGAATGAAAGAATTTGGTAGAATCGACGAGGAGGAGAAAAGGAGAAGAAAAGAGCTCAAGAGTACCCCACTCGACCGAGCAGACTGCTTACTCGGCCGAGCGAAGGACCGCACTCGCCCGAGTGAAACGGATACGCACTGAAGATTTGCCATGTTCACTCGACCGAGCAAGGAAAGACCACTCGACCGAGTGAGAAAGCTCACTCGCCCGAGTGCTACAGAGATTTTGTCCAGAGAGGAGGCCAACTTACTGGAATTCGGAGAAGCCTCCCTCGGCCGAGTGGCAGAGCCCACTCGACCGAGTAGAGATCGCCACTCGACTAAGTACTACAGGGTTTCTCTCCTGAGATCTGAGCAAACTCTCTGAAATTTTTGGAGAACATCAAAAGACTCTACTCGGCCGAGTAGAGAAGCCTATCGACCGAGTGGAGAAGTCCACTCGGCCGAGTGACGCCGAAGACACACACGCCCAGATTTTCAAACAACCTTCCACTATTTTAAAATATTCTATCATTTCAGCAATCAAAGTATTTTTCTCATATTTTTTATGGATAGTAGACTTCATGAAGGTTCCAACGCCACCAAAAACCGGCCAATTGGAGGTCAGATGAAATCTAGAGAATTTCTGTAAGTTGATGCTACAGTGCTGGAATTTCCACTCGGCCGAGTCAGATTGCCACTCGGCCCGAGTGACGGCGGGCCCAGATTTTAAGTTGCAGCCAGGGCTGTTTTTGGGCAGGATTTTGAGGGGTTTTCTAGGGTTATTTGCTTGGGTTTTGGGGGGCTATATAAGGGGTTTGTAGCAGTCATTAGAGGGGAGTTCTAATATGTTTTCTTAAAGACTTTTTAGAGGTTAGGCCATGCCATAGGCCCCCTCTTGGATCCAAAACGTTGTAATTGGGTTGAAGCTCTTCATCAAAGCTTGTATCAAGATAAGTACTTTTGTTCTTGTTAATTCTATCGTTGATTCTTAGTGATTTCTTATTGTTTATCTCTATTTGATGCAAGCAATGTCTTTTATTGTCTTCTATATCGTTATTGCTATGCTTGGTTGATTGTTGTTCTAGGGAAGGGGATGAACCCTATGGATCTCATGTCAAATTTGTGATGAATGAATTTTTAGGTTACTTGAATTGTTAGATGGTTAGGTTGTGATTAATTAATACAAATATCTAGGGATTTCCATCGATTGGGGTTTGCAAGAGATTGGATTCCTATCGATGGGAAGGCCTAGATATTCGAATTAGGTTCATAATCGAAATTCTCTAGACTTGGTTTGCAAGTGATTAGACCAAAGGATTTTTATTATAAATCTATATCCATATTCGTTTGCAAGAGATTGGACGAATACGAACTATCATAACCTAGATCGTAGCTCGAGTTTGCACGAGAGTGGGCTCGAGGAGCAATTGGAAGATGATGTCGATCTTCATGCTAGTAACTTAGGTTAGGGTTTGCACGCGAGTGGACCCTAATCTAGGTTGCTATAGACTGGCAATAGCGCGAAAGCGTGAGCTTGGTTCTATATTTAGTTATGACTAGTTCACCTCAACACAAGTCTAATAATATTGAGATTCACTATTTACAATGATGTATGACGATCGGTAGTGGGGATTCCCTAGCCCTAGACACTTTTATTATATTGTATTTGAATCGGTATTTGACCAACATCTCTATCACCGACACCGACATCCACCACCAGTTCCATTATATCATTCCATAACCATCTCCACCAATAATACATTCGTAGTCAAACCAACCTAGGATAGATTGGAACCAACACCTTCTCCTCGTGTTCAATACCCGCTCGCCACTTGACCGTGCGCTTGCGGTAAAACTACAATCGTTCTCCAGGTGTATATCCGGGGCCGATCAGTAAGCAGCTCCACGTCCTGAGAAAACGATCTAGCACCTCCCTCTTCGATTTATTTTCTGTCTTCTTTTTCCTTTTTCCTTATTTTTACCTGCCAGGTTCGCCTTTTTACTCATCTTCATCGAGGACGAGTAAGAGGTAAGCTTGGGGGATTTTGATCGATTCTTATTTTACACCTTTTTTCTGCACATTTTCATGTCGTTTCGATCGCCCATATTACTTTTTTCACGATTATTCAATGATATCACGTTGCTTTTCACTATTTCTTGTTTTTGTCGTATTTCAGGAAATACGGAGCGATCTGGAGCAAAAATTAGATCAAGGGACTTTCACGCGCACCGGAGCGTCACCCACAGCCTTATTGATGAGCTAACAGCGCTAGAGGATGAGTGGAAGAGGAAGAAGTTCCATAGAATCGGGGAGGAGGCGAGGAGGAGAAGAAAGAGACCTAGTAGCAGTTCACTTGGCCGAACAGACAGTTCACTCGGCCGAGTGAAGGAACGTGCTCGACCGAGTACAACGGATACAGGAGCACATTGAGTCAAAGTGCACTCGGGCGAGTGAGAAATCTCACTCGGCCGAGTGAATAAATCTACTCGCCTGAGTATGACAGGGGTTTTCTCCTGAAATCTCAGCCGACTTACTGGAATTTGGAGAAGACCCACTCGGCTGAGCAAGAAAGCTCACTCGGCCGAGTGAAGAAGTTCACTCTCCCGAGTGTATCAGAGCGACAGACCCCTAAAAGCCCCAGTTTCTCTGTTTTTCTTTGGGTCTGTCACTAGGCCGAGTGACATGTTCCACTCGACCGAGTGGTGCAGTCTGACTGTGTCGCGAATTAGGGTTCTGGGCTACGCCATGGGCAAATCTGTCGGGATTTTCTGGACGATTTTGGCTTGTTTTAAGGCTAGTTTTATTCCTAGTTTTAGAGGAGACTTGAAGTTAATTTTGACGGCTATTCTTATTGTAATTCTCAGTTGGAGATCAAAGACGCGCAATTTGGTTTGTTCTTTCTTTCTAAATTTCTTGTTTTTATGAATTGTTTTATCTTAACATTGAATTGCTCTATGATCTTATTCATTATTTCTGAGATTGCTATGATTAATTGTGAGTAGTTGCGTCGTTCTAGGGCATGGGATGAACCCTATGGATCTGATCTTAGAATTGTGATGAATGAATTGAATTGTTCCTAGGATTAATAAACGGTTAGGTTATGATTGATTTACTACGAGTAGCTAGGTATTTCCATTGATTGGGGTTTGCAAGAGAATGGATTCCAATCGATGGGAAGGCCTAGATATTCGATTTATGTTTATAATCGAGACTCTGTGGACTTGGTTTGCAAGAGATTGAACCAAAGCTAGGTTTTTTATTATAAATCTATACTCATATTTGTTTACAAGAGATTGGACGAATACAAACTATCATAACCTGGATCGTAGCTCGAGTTTGCACGAGAGTAGGCTCGAGGTGCGATTGGACGATGATGTCGATCTTCATGCTAGTGGCTTAGGTTAGGGTTTTGCACAAGAGTGGGCCCTAATCTAGGTTGCTATAGACAGGCAATAGCGCGAGAGAGTGAGCTTGGTTCTATATTCAGTTACGACAAGTTCACCTCGATTCAAGCCTTGCAACATTGATATTCTTGATCCACAAGGATAAGTGACGATCCATAGTGGGGATTCCCTAGCCCTAGACGCTTTTATTATATAGAATTCTATTTGTTATTTGAACGACAGGTACAACATTCCCGAAACCATTCTATTCTTCCATCAATAGCTAGGTGATCAAGATAGAGTACTGTCATTTGTCCTCCCTGTGTTCGATACCTGCTTGGCACTTCACCATGCGCTTGCGGTAAGACTACAGTCGTTTTTCGGGTATATATTGACGTGCGTTTATATTTCATATATTTGTGCACGTTTTCTTCCGTGTTTTTCCGTATTTACCGCCGTCTTATATTCGTTTTCTCGTGTTTTCTTGTTTTCTTTCTCTTTTTCCGTGTTTTTCATATTTTGCAGGAATTTCCAGTATTTGGGACATAAAACGACGATATCATGAGTCCCCGGAGCAACGGGAGGAGTCACGCGCGATCCAGGGTGTCAAACGACCAAGATTGCCACTTTTCAGCCCCCACCCGATCGGTTGGACACAACCAACCGATGAGGTGATGCACGCATGCACGACCCGGACTGAAGTTAGAGCGAAGTGCAAAGTCAACCGACCGGTTCGTCGACCGGTTCATCCCAACAGAGTTCTCGGGAATTTGGAGCTTAATTCCAATCGATCGGGTGATATCTCACCCGATCGGTTCATCTGAAGCTGAAGTTTCCCAAACGACGACCCGGTCATGCCACCCGTTCTCCTCAGCGACCAGTTGAATCTCCCGAAGCCCGACGGCCAAAGCAACAAGCGGCTCACCTAATCGGTTGATGTTTCAACCGATCGGGTGGCCTTTTCTTCCGCCTTTGCGTGCTGCTGATGCACTCATTGAAGATCTGATATCATTCCATAGGCATTTTTGGTGATCTCTTATTTTTCAAGCGTCGGCATCGTCGTTAGCTTTCCAACGATAGGTCACATGCCCAAATCTGATTTTTCTACATTTTTCTGGAATTTTCGGAGCACAGCTGTGTGCTGAAATTAGCAGCAGTCTGAATTTTCATTTCACCCGATCGGGTGAGTTACCACCCGACCGGGTGAGATCACTTTCTGCGGATTTGAGCTCTCTGTTTATTCCACCCGATCGGGTGAGTTTCCACCCGATCGGGTGGGCCTGTTTTGACAGTTCTGGACCCGAACTGATTGGGTTTTGTGAGGGTTATTTATATGACTTTTGGAGCACGACTTGGGGAGTTCTTCCACCATTTTTTCAGCAACTTTTCCTCCCATTTGTTGGGAGTTTTAGATTATGTTAGATTAGGTTTTCTATTGTAATAAATCTTGTATTGGATTGAAGATTCAAACTTAAGATAAGTATTTCTTCCCCCTATTTTCTATTGTTTTGTTTTGTGTTAAGTTTTCTTGATGGTGAACGTTTGTATCTCTTTTATGTTGCTTATTTTTGTGTTCTTCACCATTGAGTAGTGTCGATGAACCCTAATACAGGTTAGAGTTGGATTGATGCTTGGAAATTTACATTTGGCTTGGTTGCATGGCATGTGTTCGATGAAATGCGTCAATGGGGATTTCTAGCAATCTGGGTCCAATTCGTACGGCAACACACTAGTTATGTTGGGGGTTGGGGTCCGGATGCTTGTCCAGTCAAGACCCGCTTAGATGTATTGCTAGAAATCACATTCGACCTATTTGGCCATTAGGGTTACGCGGGGGCGTTTCATTGTCATTGACGGGAGAAAGACCGTCTCTGACCGTCGGGCCAAGGGGGAATAAACTTGGCGGTTGACTCCCTAGCCACAGCTCACACCCCTAGTGTTGACATTGAGTCCTCGCGCGTGGGAACGGCTTGGACGAAGTGTTGGGAGTTATCATTGTGGCATTAATGCTCCCGGTTGTGGAAGGTGTTAATGGACATGGGAATGCCCACCGTCCGGAACCGGGTAGGCCTAGCGTACTTGGCACCGAACGGAATATCGGGTCATGGATGCTAGGTACCACCTTTTGGGGGCAATGTCTCACCCTGGGTCAAGTCAAATGCCGAGTGTCATGAGTGATCTAGCCCGTGTTAGCGGGGATTCATTTCGTGTCTTTTCATTTCTTTCTTTTATTTCTACACTTCCACTCATATCATCCGCGTAGCTAGCACACAACCTAGGCGAGGCTAGTAGCCATTCAAGCCATCCACCTCCCTGAGTTCGATAAACCCGCACCCTACACTAACCGTGCACTTGCGGTAAAACGACACCGCGCCCAAACCGTAAACGGGGCACCTGTCAAGTTTTTGGCGCCGTTGCCGGGGAGGCGTTCGGTTTGATATTAGCTTAGCTTGGGTTCGTTAGACTACTCATAAAAACACAAAAAAAATATTTTTTTTTAAAAAAGAAAATTTTTCCTCCACCATTATATTATCTTTTTGTTATTCTCTTGTACTATTGACGCTCCTCTCTAGTTTTATTATTTTTGTTGTCCAGGTATCTTTGGTGTAACCATGTGGAGATCAAATTTCGATGCTCAGATGGGAGGATACAATCCTTATTCGGTTGTGGTTTGTGAGACTTGTGGGATGGCGGAGCATGTGTATTATGATTGCCCATTTACGCTCGAGAGCCTCCCCCTACACCAAGGCCAAACATTTTCCCACAACCTTAGCCCAAACACCTCCTATCCATTTTCTCAACCTTATATCCCTCCACCAACACAAGAAGAATCAAACCTCGTGTCTCTCCTTGAAAGTGCCATGTTTAACCAAGGCCAAACATTACGAAACTTGATGGTACCAATCATCGAGCCTACACCGAGGATAGGGGATGAAGGAGAGGATATACCTACTTTCATGGTTGAGACTACCATGCCATCAGCCACCATAGACACATCTCAAGCTGATACCCCATTTTTCCATCACTACCATTTGGATGACGAATCATTTTTTGATGATGATAGTGAGGATGGGGTGATTTCTATAGGATCTGTGGGAGAGACTTCTTGTCTTGATTTGGATTCCCCGCATGAGTCCTATGAGAGCACCGAGGAGTTTACAGAGATTATGCATACCGGCGACGAGGATGTGCATGAGGACGATGACACCACGACCACCTACGAGGGGTCCGCTCTACATCCACCTACACAGCCATCTCTGTCGCAGCTTCTTCCTTGGTCTGTGGTCAACCACGAGGATGTCATTCAGGACATTGGGCAGATAGTGGAGCATGAGCATATCGTCGAGGAGGATGTGCATGAGGGCTTGGATACGATGGTCCACTCCATGGAGCCCGAGTCACATCTACCTTTACCATCACCCGTTTACTATTCTCCCATCTTATGTTGACGATTATCTCTGGGATACATTTATTTTGGGAAATAATTTCTTGCCATGGACTAATGCACCTCGTCCTCTGCAGGTCACAGGTGGACACCTACTAAGGATGCTTGGAGGTGCATTGCTTGGGTCCATTGGCACACGTGGCATAGCGCTTCTAGCGGAGCCACAGAAGGAGCAGTTAGAGCAGCTACCTGCCCCACTTCAGATCTTGGATCCGCCTATGCTCAGGTGTATCCTTATCCAGTAGTGTAAAAATTTACTGCTTTCTAGTTTAGATTTGAATAATCTCGTCTCCTCTCATTAGCGAGGGGAGCGTATTTAGGATTTGCTTTTGCATATTAATAACTCTTCATGTCGTGCCCTTCTATCATTTCACCCTCATCCTCTTCCGAGGAGAATGAGCACACCGTCTCTCCTGCATTTTGATTTCTTTCTTTTCTTTTCCGATCTTCCCCTTGCATATTTCTGCATCACATTGATCATATCATTTTGCTGGCATTGTCATGTTCAGCTTGGGGGAAATCGATTTGTGTGCATGTTTTCGCGTGTCGTTATTGGGTGTCTGTGTCTGTGTGTTCTTTTGTCGTGTTTTATATCTTTTATTTGAGTGTTTCTTTTTCTTTTTTTCTTTTCTTTTTTTTAGTTTCGTTCATGTGTTTTTCATGTTTTTCATTTTTTGTGTCGGTGCGCACCCCCCTATTTTCTTTGCCCTACCGTATAAACTATTATTGCATTGAGGGCAACGCAAGTTTCAGCTTGGGGGAGTCACACTTCATGCGTCATTTGTGTCGTTTTCTTCGTTTTTGAGTCGTTTTCCATCGTGTTTTTCTTTTTCTACTCATCTTTTGTTCTCTCTCTCCTAGAGATGACCCCATATGATGAATTGCCACAAAATCACACACACACCTAGCACGGCTTCGATAATCACATTCACTAACCTTAGGAAGCCGAGTCCTCTTGCATTTCATGCATCGTAGGTCCACTTAGCTTTCTTGTGAGTCGTGTGTCGTGACTAGCATTTGGTGTGCTTCTACCTTGTGATTATGTTTTATATTCCTATCCTTGGTTGACCCCTAGATTATCATGCTTCGATTTGATTATGTGGTATTTGCTTCTACTATCTGCTTCTATATGCATGCTATATTTATATCGTATATTTCAATTCGCATGTGTCGGGATTCCACAAACAAGGACTAGGATAACCCATTTAGCCTATGCTCTGATTAGCAAGAAATATCTCCTTGCCCAAGTGTTTAGAATCCGATTTCATTTTTATTTTACTTGGTGCAAATCCCCTCGTCGTGTACCGTTCTCCCACTTGGGAGAGTACACATGCATATATCCCAATATCCAAAAATTCAAAAAAAGAGAGAAAAGAAAAACCCAAGAAAAAAAAGAAAAGAAAAGATATACGAAAAAAAATATGTATAGCCAAAAATCAAAAAAAAAATACAAATATCCAAACCCCAAAAATTTCCAGTGTGAATATTTTTCCTATCTACCGAGAATAAAGGGAAGGCGAGAATTTGCACCGAGTGTTCTTCTCCCCATCATCTCAATCCCCATTGTTTTCGAAAACACTTGGCTTAGGAACTTTTTAGCTATTATCTTGGCTATAGTGTGGTGATTTCCTTAACCCTAGTTGTGGAGTCTCTGACGCATGATATGTTTCGATTCTCTCTCTATTCTCATGCATGCTTGAACTACATATATTCACCGCCTAATTCGAATCGAATCGATATTTGGGTCATTTCTTGGATTTGTGTATATTGAGTTTTATCGCACATCGTAGATAGTAACACCGTCTGCTAGCACACGACCACACTCACTCGTGCTTCACCGCGTGGGCCTACGGCACTTGTCTGGACTCGTATTCCTTGGTTTAGTGATGTGATTTGACGTTTGCTTGCTTGGTGTGACGTTTTTGATTTTGTTGGCCCTGATGGGTGATCTAGGATATAGATTTTTATTTTTCTCTTCTTCTCTCTATTTTCTCCCTCCGAGCCCCTACTCTCACTCGTCTTCCTTGAGGACGAGGACGAGTTCAGCTTGGGGGATTTTGACGTGCGTTTATATTTCATTTATCTGCGCACGTTTTCTTCCGTGTTTTTCCGTATTTACCGCCGTCTTATATTCGTTTTCTCGTGTTTTCTTGTTTTCTTTCTATTTTTCCGTGCTTTTCCGTATTTTGCAGGAATTTCCAGCATTTGGGACATAAAACGACGATATCATGAGTCCCCGGAGCAACGGGAGGAGTCACGCGCGATCCAGGGGGTCAAACGACCAAGATTGCCACTTTTCAGCCCCCACCCGATCGGTTGGACACAGCCAACCGATCGGGTGATGCACGCATGCACGACCCGGACTGAAGTTGGAGCGAAGTGCAAAGTCAACCGACCGGTTCGCCGACCGGTTCATCCCAACAGAATTCTCGGAAATTTGGAGCTTAATTCCAACCGATCGGGTGATATCTCACCCGATCGGTTCATCTAAAGCTGAAGTTTCCCAAACGACGACCCGGTCACGCCACCCGTTCTCCTCAGCGACCGGTTGAAGCTTCCGAAGCCCGACGGCCAAAGCAACAAGCGGCTCAGCCGATCGGTTGATGTTTCAACCGATCGGGTGGCCTTTTCTTCCGCCTTTGCGCACTACTGATGCACTCATTGAAGATCTGCTATCATTCCAGAGGGATTTTGGGTGATCTCTTATTTTTCTAGCGTCGGCATCGTCGTTAGCTTTCCAACGATAGGTCACATGCCCAAATCAGATTTTTCTACATTTTTTTGAAATTTTCGAAGCGCAGCTGTGTGCTGAAATTGGCAGCAGTCTGAATTTTCATTTCACCCGATCGGGTGAGTTACCACCTGACCGGGTGAGATCACTTTCTGCGGATTTGAGCTCTCTGTTTATTCCACCCGATCGGGTGAGTTTCCACCCAATCGGGTGGGCCTGTTTTGACAGTTCTGGACCCAAACTGATTGGGTTTTGTGAGGGTTATTTATATGACTTTTGGGGCACGACTTGGGGAGTTCTTCCACCATTTTTTCAGCAACTTTTCCTCCCATTTCTTGGGAGTTTTAGATTAGGTTAGATTAGGTTTTCTATTGTAATAAATCCTGTATTGGATTGAAGATTCAAACTCAAGATAAGTATTTCTTCCCCCTATTTTCTATTGTTTTGTTTTGTGTTAAGTTTTCTTGATGGTGAACGTTTGTATCTCTTTTATGTTGCTTATTTTTGTGTTCTTCACCATTGAGTAGTGTCGATGAACCCTAATACGGGTTAGAGTAGGATTGATGCTTGGAAATTTACATTTGGCTTGGTTGCATGGCATGTGTTCGATGAAATGCGTCAATGGGGATTTCTAGCAATCTGGGTCCAATTCGTACGGCAACACACTAGTTGTGTTGGGGGTTGGGGTCCGGGTGCTTGTCCAGTCAAGACCCGCTTAGATGTATTGCTAGAAATCACATTCGACCTATTTGGCCATTAGGGTTACACGGGGACGTTTCATTGTCATTGGCGGGAGAAAGACCGCCTCTGACCGTCGGGCCAAGGGGGAATAAACTTGGCGGTTGACTCCCTAGCCACAGCTCACACCCCTAGTGTTGACATTGAGTCCTCGCACGTGGGAACGGCTTGGACGAAGTGTTGGGAGTTATCATTGTGGCCTTAATGCTCCCGGTTGCGGAAGGTGTTAATGGACATGGGAATGCCCACCGTCCGGAACCAGGTAGGCCTAGCGTACTTGGAACCGACCGGAATATCGGGTCATGGACGCTAGGTACCACCTTTTGGGGCAATGTCTCACCCTGGGTCAAGTCAAATGCCGAGTGTCATGAGTACTCTAGCCTGTGTTAGCGGGGATTCATTTCATGTCTTTTCATTTCTTTCTTTTATTTCTACACTTTCACTCATATCATCCGCGTAGCTAGTACACAACCTAGGCGAGGCTAGTAGCCATTCAAGCCATCCACCTCCCTGAGTTCGATAAACCCGCACCCTACACTAACCGTGCACTTGCGGTAAAACGACACCACACCCAAACCGTAAACGGGGCGCCGGTCATATATCCGGGTGCGATCACTTGCATATGTTTAGTTAGTTTCTTTTATTTTCTTCTTTACTTCTCCTACTTTCTTTGCTAAATATGAATTCCCTATGATGACTATATATTGTTATTTGCTTTACTCATATGCACGTACTTTCTTGCTATACTATCGTTTTCATTTCTGATATCATATGTGATACATTGATATGCTTTGAGAAAAAGAACTTCCATCGATCATTATATGAATTTGGATGAAATTTTAGCGTTAATTTAGTCTGGGAACTATTATTGTATACCCTTCGTAGAAAACAAACCAGGCTTCACGCATTGATTGCCTATACTTGGAGTACTGCTTTTCCTTCCTATTATCACTCTTTTTGCATGAAATGTGCTCTGAACTTCCAGGTTGAATGAATGATTTCCATTTGATATGATTGGATTAGTTTACTTTTTCGTTATCAAACTGAGTAGATTAAATTACCCAGCTGAAGTTGTAATGCACATACTAAGAGTGAACCGAGCGTTATGTATATTTCTTTCTCCACATATCTTGAACATCATTTCTATACTTATAGTTGTTGGTGAATCTCCCCTAGTGAGTCCTATATTTGCATCCTCCCAATGCTAAAAAGAATAAGCTCCGTGAATCCCAAAAAGAAAAAAAATATCCATATCCTTTTATCTTAGTTGGGATTTCTGTTGTGTATATGAAAAAAGAGAAAAGAAAAAAAGGGAAAAAAATAAAAAAAAAAAAATAATGGAAGTTACATTGTACATACTCAATCCCATCTTTCCTCTTTTCTTTCTTCTTATTCTTCTTTGGAGCAACAAAAATTTGGGAAAAAAGATGTACTTACATATTTGATGCCACCACACTTATAGATAAGCTTGGGAGAGGGGATCCAATGACGTATGAGAGAGTGACTACCTATATGTGCATAACAACCTAAGCTAATTAATTTTTGATACTTAAGGAGACTACTTAGAGTATAACGACGTCCATGAATTGAATATCGGCATGAAATTCATGAAAACCATCTTTTTCTATACTTATCGATTCGAAATGTGTGATATCTCTTATACTCCAAGTAGAAGCGGTCAATTGAAAACTGTGTGATCTATGACTGTGTTTATCGTTTTACATGCCATTGACGATGTTGATTCTAAAATGATTTCATGTTTCATATGATTCTCGTTGTTCTTAGTTTTTTTATATCCAAAGCACCCATATGAAATGGTATCGAAGTGAAAAGCTTTAGCATGTTTATATTCATTGATCGTGCTATGTGGGTATGCAACTCCAAGTTCTGAGAGAATGATCTAGCATCTTCACTTCTTTGCCTTTTTCCGCTCATCCCTTTTATTTATTTTTATTCGCCAATTTCTCCTTTCTACTCATCTTCCTCGAGGACAAGTCAGAGGTAAGCTTGGGGGATTTTGCTAGGCTCATATTTTATACCTTTTTCTGCATATTTGCATGCCATTTCGAGTGCTTATATCGCGATTTTCATGATTATTTGACGATGGTTTGATACTTTTCACTATTTCTTGTTTTTCGTCTGATTTTAGGAGATATGTAGCAATCGGGTGAAATTTGGAGCCTAGAGGACTTGCACGCATGCTGGAGCATCGCTCATGATCACATCGGAGAGTTAACGGCACTGGAGGATGAGTGGAAGAAGAAGGACGTCGAAGGAATCGACGAGGAAGCAAAAGGGAGAATGAATGAGCTCTGAAACAGGCAACTCGATCGAGCAAGGAAGTTCACTCGGCCGAGTGACGTAGCCTACTCGGCCGAGCAAGACTGACACGACGACATCTGCCAGCCTGAGTACCACACGAGTGGATTCCAAAATCTCGAAGAGAGCCAAGACGACTTCTCTATTTTTTAGACGATCTGCAGACTGATGTACTCGGTCTAGTCATAATTCTCACTCTGCCGAGTCATATATCCACTCGGCCGAGTGGCGAAGATGCCCAGTCGGGAAAACTACGGTTTCTGGCGGCGCAATGGCAGTTTGGTCTATATTTTTTGGTTCTTTTGGGCATGTATTTAAGCCCAGTTTTGTCTCCAACCCCAGGGGAGACCAGATAGACTTCTTAGAACTATTTTTCCTTAGTTTCTAATCATAGTTAAGCTTTTATATTGGCGAGAGATTAAAGATTGGATCTTAAATATTGAAAGTTTCTTTGGTGACGTTGGTTTGTCTTGATCTCTTGCAAATTTTGATTATTATGCTATATCTCTTATTGAACTTTGATTGCATGATGAATTCCATTGTTGGTCTTATTTTCCTATCGATTTCTAATATGATTTGTGAGTAGTTTCTTTGCTCTAGGGCAAAAGGATGAGCCCTATAGATCTAATGTTTGAATTGTGAGATCTATTGAATTGCTATGCTATTAAGCTTGATTGAAAGGTTAGATCTTGATCGATATACTACGGATGGATATGGATTTCTCTTGGATCTCGTGAGCTCGACAGATGATATTGATCCAAGGAAAGCCCTAGATATTCGATTTAGGTTTAAGATGTGTCCATATTTTCTATCTTTTTATAGCATCATTTCATTGCATTTCATGTCGCATTTGCATCCAAATCCCGCATTTTCTTATGATACTGCACTTCTCACGCCATACTCGAGTTTCATAGAGCTTTGTGGATTTTCAGGGATTTTGGAGCAATTCGGAGCCATTTTTGGATATGGACACATACAGCAAGTCCATGAGTCCGTTGGCGAGGCTCTACAGGGGTTTGCCGAGGTTCAGAAGCAGATGGGAGAAGAGGAGAAGCTAGCAAAAGAAAGGAGTCAGCATGGTTCTTTCCCAGGCG
Source organism: Scilla litardierei (assembly GCA_030789695.1). Classification (NCBI taxonomy): domain Eukaryota; kingdom Viridiplantae; phylum Streptophyta; class Magnoliopsida; order Asparagales; family Asparagaceae; genus Scilla; species Scilla litardierei. Next base: position 159,938,082 of record CM061133.1, read on the forward strand.
ACTCGACCGAGTGTCACAAGCTGCTCGGTCGAGCTGATACACGAGCCCGGTAGAAATGTGCATCCTGCTCGATCGAGCAGAGTGGAAACTCGGTCCAAGTCGTTCCTATCTTCGAGCTCCATCCCACCTACATCTTGCTCGACCGAGCAAGGTCTACTTAACCGAGCCAGCAGACGACTTGACCGAGCAAGGCCTACTTGGGCCGAGTAGGCAGAGCGACACTTTCGAAGGAGAGCCCGATCTATTGACAGCTTAACTGAGTAGGCGGGCTACTCGACCGAGTATCTCGGACTGCAAAAGCAGCTAAGGCGCCTGCTTGACCGAGCAGGCGTCTACTCGACCGAGTAGGTGACTCGGTCGGTAACATGTGGGCCCCAAAACTTCAGATTTCGAGGATTTTCGTGGGGGGCCAACTGGGTGTATTAGTGGGCATTAGTGACTGATGTTTGTAGGAGGAGGAATTAGTTTCTAATTTAGCTTAGGAGAGGAGATTAGAAAACTATTGTAGATATAGATCTAGGTTTTGGAATTTAGCCGTTTTCGGCCAAAGATCAGATTTTTGCTTTCTCTTGCATCTTGGAATCTACGGAAACTCTTTGGATCTCTATTGGTTATCGTTCTTTCTCGTTTTCGGTACGTAAGTTCTTTAATTCTCGCTCGATTCAATTGCTATGATGTTTTCTATGATAAAAACTACATTTTTTATTGTCGAAATTGCTATTTGTGAGTAATTTTCACCAGGGCTGATGGGTTAGCACTAAGACTCTAAGAAAGAGATGTAGATTTGAATTTCTAGGTTGCATTGGGAATAAAGGGGGAGTTTTTCGGTCGATCCATCCAAATCCATAAGAGAACTCATAATGAGATCATGCCCAGGGTCGGTGGAATTAATGAGCTTAAGGAGTATCTTTGGGATTTAAATAGGGAGTTAGTGGATGCAACCAAGGCTCGTGATCATGCATGGCTTGTGCCTTGAGGGGATCCACCGACGACCTATATCACTGCATTGATGGCTACCACTATTGCGTTAATGAGAGCCATCAAAATACCTCGAAGCTCAAACCCATGAGAGTGGTATGAGCTGAGAAATCAACCCCCTAAGTCCAATGCAACGTAAGAATTCCTTTCTAACATTAACCTCCGATGGTCTTAGCGGTGATCCATAAGGCCTTAACTTCCCTTTATATCAAAACAACAATACCATCACAACCAACCTTCTTAAATCGACAGTTATCTCATTCTGAGATCTAAAGATAATCTGAGACCCCAATACACTGTCACTGTCTCTGTGGGATTCGACAATCTTATATACTATAACTTGACACCGTCCGCTTGCGGATAGAGCCCAGAGCCAACACCTAAGGACCATACTGCGCCTAGCGACTGTGACACCGCTAGGTGGATTTTAGGTGTAAGTTCAGGGTCCGTCAAGTTTTTGGCGTCGTTGCCGGGGACAGCTACGGCGTATCTCAATTTATTTTTGTTGAAAAGAATCTGCTAGCAACTCTCACCATTTCATGTCTTTCCATCCTTTTCATTTCATTTTTTATTATTATCTTGCTACTCATGGTGTTTTTCTGAGCTGTCTTATGCATGATCACTCGCTTGGGAGATTTTGATAAAGCATTGCTCTTTGATCATGAAATCGAGAAAATAGCAAGAGCTCTCAGGGCCTCGAATAGAAGTCAGACACCCTCTGATCAAATGGCAGACAATACCACCAGTCCACCCGCACCGGGTCAATTTGGGACCATATGAAACCGAGCTTCGGAAACAATTCCTCCATCTTGAGACCTTAACTGGCGGTAGCTAGCTTCGAGTTAAAGACTGGGCTCATAAATCTGATGCAGCAGGATCCCTTCCATGGGCATCCGCACGAGAATCCAAACCATCATATCGACACTTTTCTGGCAAAGTGCGATACATTTAAAGCCAAAGATGTGAGCGACGACGCCATTAAGCTAAGGCTTTTCCCCTTCACTTTGAGGGATAAAGCTTCATATTGGCTACGAGCCTACCCGTCTAACCACTTCACTACATTGGAGCTACTGGCCCTCGACTTCGTACACAAATTTTACACACCCTCCAAGACGGTACAGATCAGAGGAGCTATCTCCAATTTCAAGCAGCTTCCGCAAGAATCTCTCTACGAGGCCTGGAAAAGGTTTAAGGACCTTTACCATCAGTGTCCTCATCATGGGATTGAGTCTTGGGATCTACTACAAAGCTTCTACAACACATTGCAGCCCAGATAATCGATGCCACCGCACAAGGCGCCCTATTGGACATATCACCTTAGGAAGCAATTGATCTACTTAAGCATATGGCAGCAAATAACAAACAGTGGAGCGAGGAGCGCACCATTGTCACCAGGACCCCTGAGGTAAAAGCTGTTAGCCACCTCGATTCTCACATTGAAACTTTGTGCAAGCAGGTGGCTAGGATCAAGCAACAGTTGGATTCCATTCCAACGACTACCATCGTCCCAGCAGACCATCCTCCAGAGGAATACAGAGAGCAAAGCTACGTTCCTAATGAGGGGCATTATGACAGAGCCGATTCATCCGAGTCGGTACAGTACGTACAAGGACATGGGTGAAATCCATGGCAACATCCGGCTGCCCCGGATTGTCTTACAAGAATCCAAGTAGAGGGCTGCAACCTCCACAGTTTCAGAGGCCACCACCCCCTCCTTAACAACAACAAGGACCGCCGCCACATCAACAGCAGTGCAGATTTAGGCCATCTGGGCCGTATCGACCATCAGGCTACCAATATAATCACCCACCCCAGTAAGGCTATGCATCAACTCCACCACGTTCCAATCTGGAGACCACCTTAGAGACGTTCATGAGTGGACAATATTATTTCTCCCAATGACATGATTTGGTTCTCATTGGTTACTCAATGGTCTTACTAATTCTTTCAATATTATTTCTCCCAATGGAAATATAGATACATCTCATGTGTTCTTTGCAGAAAAAGACTAATTCAGGGAGTATCTGTGAGGAATTTTCCTATGGTAGTCATAACATGACAGAATGAGATGTCTTCAGAACTCCAAACTTCAAATCTATACCAAGTAATTTTGTTATGAAACGAACATCCTCTTTGCGAGCACTAGATTTGAGTCATATCCCCAACAATTTTGCCAGTGTAGCAGATGAAGACTTATGGTTAAAATTAAACAAGGGCTGCACAACTAATATTGATATGCTTTAGATGACACCAAACATGAAACTTCACTCAATGTCTTCTGCTGATGCATCTGTGGTAAGTCGACTTAACTGCCACTCTCCGTCTTATTGTAATTACTATAAATGAACTTTTCAATTTCCACTCAAAATCCTGCAATCTTCGGTAAATGTCTACATCATATATGTTGCTTTAGAATTGTGATTTGAACGCCTCTTTTTGGAGGACGACGTTTGTCTATAATTGGAAGACATATGTCTAACAATCCGTTGTTAATAATAAGCTCGGCCGTCTAGATGATAACATCATCTACTATATATATTGTAATATGTAAGTGGGTCTTGGACTATATATATGCATCACTCTTTCCTGACAAGTGAGTGCAATTTTTTTTCTATTTTCATAATCAATCAGCAAGAGAACAAGACTCGAAGCAGCAATAGACATTTTCTGTTGATTTGATCATATTAGTTATATTCTTAACTTAATTTAGTGTTTTCTTCCTCTTTGATACTTAATAAGTAAAATTTTCAGGTGATTAATGAGGCTTTGAGATGTGGAAACATTGTTAAGTTCGTTCGCAGAAAGGGTGATGGGCGCAATTAAACATTGTCAAGGATGTTAGGTTTAAAGGAATACATTCTCAACTGTGATGATATGCACAATGTATAAAGTCACAGTGTTGTTCTTTTCACATGGCCATGCATGTAGTAGGATTATGTATTTAGTTGGTACTAATTATAAGAAGATTTGTAAAAATGGAATGAGCCTCTCTCTCATGGGCAGGACACCTGATTCCTTCTGGCTGAAAAGTCCTTCCAGTCTTCAGTTCAGTGGCAGGACTTTTAATTGTAAGAATACAAACCAAAGTGATGTGCCATAAAATACGGTAAGAATACAAACCAGCTTAATTGATTTCGTTGTCAGGAGGGGACGTTGAGGATACACTAGCAGGTAGAGTAGACTGTCCGCTCGATAATGCTGTAAAAAGGCTATGAAAATTAATACATTGATAGCAATATTTTACAAGAAATGAAATTAATGTATAGATGCTAACTTATAATCAACCTCTATAGATTATGTTATGATGTGTCAACTGGAACTTATCATTCTGTCAACTTTTCGTTTTGTTATCCAATTAATTCAACTGTTAAAGTTGAAAAAGAAGAACTTGGATGCACTCTAAATTTCTTTCTTTTCTATGGTTCAATGAGAAGCACCATTTTGCAGGGAAGAGCACCACTTTGCACAGTTGTTCAAGGAGAAGGAAATCTACAATCACCTCATCAAGGCTGCTTCTATGAAGAAGCTTTTGGGTGATCCTAGTGTGCCACTGGAGACAGTACTGATGGACCTAGCAGCAAATGTAGAGCGATAAAGAGGAGGCAGAGCTAGAAACTGATGCTGTACCAGAGCAATCATAAGGAATGAAGTTGAAAAAGCATTTCCTGAGTTTTTAATGATTCAGTGCTTGATCTTTATGAAACTGATGAAAAAGATGGAAATAAACATTGTAATCAATTGATTTTACTTTTATTTATTAAACAATGACATGTATTTATGTTTTTCTGAATTTGTATGTTTTGATTTTTGTTTCTGAAGTGAGATGGCTTTAGAAATGTATGTTTAATATATACATCCAACTTTGCATGCCATCAAACTTTGTCACTTGTATAAGTTTGTTTTTGTTTTAATTAATTAATCACTTTGTTAATGATCAGTGCTTGGCTATTTTTTAGTTGGTGAGTTCCTGGGGGGAAACAACAGGACGTGTAGGCGAGTAAATTGTGATCAAATTAAATTAGATGTTCGTTATTGCGATTAAAAGACACGTTTGAATCTGGTGTTTGTGTGATGACACGTTGACAAGATACCCTTATTATACGATGTTAGAAGAATAACATTTGATTAGGGGAAAAGAAATTATCATGTGAATGTAGATGTGTATTAATCTTTGTTAGTCAAGTCAATGCAGACATGAACTTTAATGTTTGGCTATACAGTTGGGGCTGAAGCCGCCTGCGCCAAAGGCTCCTTAAATTTTGGAGTGGGAAATAATTTTTTGTGGAGAGCTAATATTTTAAGGGGTTTCATAAATGAACCGTGCCTGAGGACACGGGTTATGAGTGCCTAAGGAGCTTGCACCGAAGCTAAATTTTTGTTCGTTAAATTTTTGGAGGGGAAATATTTTTTGGGGCCGAAGGTACCCGAGACGAAGCTAAATTTTTGTTCGTTAAAATTTTGGCGGGAAAATATTTTTTAGAGCCGAAGGTGCCCGCACCGAAGCTAAATTTTTGTTCGATTAAATTTTGGAGGGGGGAATAATTTTTGGAGAGAACAAATATTTTGAGGAGATATATTAAATGAATCGTGCCCGAGGGCACGTGTTATGACGAGATGAAATCTAATGATAAAGGGGGTGCACGTGAGTAAAACAGTGGGTTCCAAGGGTGCCCGCTAAATTTTGTACGTTAATTAATTGTTCCACGCTGAAGGCACCTGTGTTTAATTTGTTGTTATACGTCGAAGGCACACGCTGATTTGTTGTTCTATGCTGAATTTGTTGTTCTATGTCGAATGCGCCTGTGCCGAATTTGTTGTTCCGCGCCGAATGCACCCGTGCTGCTAAATATTTTTACGCTAATTTGTTATTTTAATTTTGGCTGTGGAAATAATTTTTTAGGCAACAAAGATTTCGCAAGGGAAATTCTTAAATGAATCGTGCCCGCGGGCACATGCTATGACTAGTATATATATGTACAGTCATAACCCGTGCCCTAAGGGCACGATTCACTAAAAATATTCCCCACTCAAAACCTTGGATCCTGTAAATGTATTTAGTTCCCCTAAATAATTTTAGTTCTCCAAAATTTAGTTCCCTCCAAACTTATATCCTCGAAAAATTTTCCAATTAATTTAGTTCCCTCTAAAATTTAGCTCATCCTAGAGAATTTAGTTCCTCCCAAAAATTTTACTTCCTCCCAAAATTTAAAACCCTCCAGATTTAGTTCCACCCAAAAATTTTAGGGGATTTCCTGCGTAATTTTCACTTTCCAACAATTTTAGTTCGCCCAAAATTTAGTTACCCAGATAATTTAGTTCCCCTCAAAAAAATTTTGTTCAACCCAAATATAAATTCCCTCCAAATTTAGTTCCACCAGAAGTTCCATCCAGATTTAGTTCGAGCGAAAATTTTCACATGCCTGTGTTTTTTTATATTTTTTGTTTGCTTTCAAAAAATTTCGAAATTCTTCAAATATTTTTAATCCAATTTGTTTTCAAAAAAATATATAATCGGAGTTGGCTGCAAATGTGTTTTAATTTTAAAAAATTCAGTTCAAGCAAATCTAAGTAAACATATATTTGAAATGATCGCTACATATGCTATTTCCACGTGAGCCAAAGCACCAACAAATCATTTAATAGTTCATAATGAACTTTCCAATATAATGAATTAGAAATAAAATTAAAATTAAAAACCAAAAAAAATAAATTATTGCATTACCCAAGTCATTTGTGCTAGTCAGCGAACCAATTCAAAAACATTCCTCAAAAGTATAATATGTGTGTGTGTGCGCGCGCGCGCGCGTGTGTGTGTGAAAATCATATAAGCTTAAACTGTATTGCAGCGCAACTAATCTATTTTCTGAGAAAAAATTAGCATGGTTCTTGGTTCTCTTTTATTACTTGTATTTTATTACTTGTATTATAGAGCAACTAATCTATTTTCTGAGAAAAAATTAGCATGGTTCTTGGCTCTCTTTTATTACTTGCATTTTATTACTTGTATTATGAATTCAAACTGCTATTGGAGGCATGTTTTACTCAATTTTCTTCTGTTTCCTCTTGCTAAATACACAATTTACAGAGCTCAAGAGAAGGTGAAATTTGACAATTGTAATTTACATATATGAGCTAATACTTTGTAGCATAAAATCGATAGTTAAAACTAATGATTTGTAGCATAAAATCGATAGTTAAAACTTTCAAAACAGTTTTTGATGCAGGATCAAGTATTCCTTCTGTCTGGTACACTTCTTTTTTTACTTTAAAGAACAAATGTAGTCGCTTAACTTTTGACTTCTCCATAAATAACACTACATCATATCTCAAATCTATTTTATGATCCCAAAACGGCCAATGATAAGAAAATAACTTTGTTTGTCTCTACGTACATTATCAAATAGTAATATGCAGAAACATTATGCATAGTTTATTTGGGAAAAAATGACTGTATACCACAAATGCTGGGAAAATAAACAATAATACCTACAGAATAGAATACATATGCCCAAATCTTTAACAAAATAATTATTTTTCCTTTCATTCCATAATATTACATCATACATCACACCTTCCCATTACATCTGAAACCCAACCGCAGACACAATCCTAATAAAAATACTTTTAAAAAAAAGAGAACCAACACCAACTAAAACAACGCTTAAACACAAAAAAGTAAGCTGGAGCAGCTTGTTACTATCATAAGCCCTCTCTTGACTTAGATCTCCTTATGAGCTAGATGTCCTTAGGCATCAGCGTCAACCTCTTCACATGAAGCAAGCATAGATTGGTGTCTACGAACTGACCAACTAAGTAGACTTTCCACCGTCTTCTAGAGGGTAGCCACCACCGATGACGGGAAGCGGAGAGCAATATACCAACAGTTTTAAAATCTGTCAGTTATCTCCTAGTTACCACATAGTTCATGAAATATATACAATACTTGAACCAAGTTTAAAACAACATGAAAGTATACACATGTAGCATCAAATGCAAATGCAGCAGTAATCTATTTACTTAGCGAACAAACAAATCTTTATTAAAAAACTATTCAATATTCAATACTCACATGAATGAGAGCTCGGTACATAATATCAGAAATTGAAAAATCTATTCTTTTACCAAAAGATCCTAAAATTCGAAAACAAAACAGACCCAGATGGAAAGTCCAAAAAATTTACTTTGCCAGTAGATTGGACGATGATATACACATAGAACTCCTTATAGAGCATACCTGAAGTGGAGTCTTCCTCCTTATCAAAGCTACAACCTGGGAAGTTCACAAAGTACAGTTGTCAGTTATTTCATATGATAGCTAAGACAATGACAGCAATGGATAAGTACATTAGGTAACAATGCCATGAGAGAACAAAGATGTAAATGGGGAAGGTCGCCCATAGTCCAACGCATACAAATCTCAAGTTATCCATTCATCCTTAAATTCTACATACATCCCAATACTCGGAACACATTTTTGAGATGTGAATAGATTGTCCACAAAGAGATACAATATGACCATATATATGGGTCAATTAGCATACCGATAAAGTGTGCTCTATATTCTTTATCTCACCAAGCGGTCCTCGTCAATAAAAAGCAGTTTTGCAATATCCCTCAGATTGGACACGCAAGATGAACTCCATCAAATGATCCAATAAAATAGAAACCATACCCAGAAATTCTAAAAAGATAAGATTATCTTACCTGCCAAGCAATCCTCTTCCCATTCATGTCAACCTCAAATTCTGATAATAGAGTAAAATAGAGAGTATTGTTAGAGAGAAGAAAACACGGGGATGACCAAAGTCATGATGTTAAAAGGAATACCAGTCAGATAGAAATCAATAATATGTGAGCTTGGATCGGTCATCAATTTCCTATAATGGAAAGGAAGTGCATGGGAACTGCAAAGAGTATAATTTTTATTCATTAAAGTACATACATGAAAAGATAAAATAGCTAAAAATTTTCAAAATACCTAACCTTTCATCAGGGAAAACCCCCATAAGTTGGTTGAATGGTTTAAAAGGTGAACCTAATGTATGCCCGTGCCCGGAGGGCACGGAGACATTCGTCACCCGGGTGCAAAGTGTAAAAAGGGGGTAAAATGAGAAATATCCATGTATTACATGACACGTACAGAAATATCTAGAAACATCAAAATATCTACTAAAAATTGAAATATCTAGAAACATCAGCATGCTACATACAGAAATATCCATGTATTATATGAACTTATGAATGACATGCTCCAGTTATCACATGCTCTATCTAGTAATTGCAAATATCTAGGTAGCACAGGCTCCAGTGTTGTAAGCTAGAACTTGAACATGCTCCAGGGTTGTAAGCTAGCATAAGCTCCAGGTTAGAACATGCTCCAGGTTTGTATGCTCTAGGTTAGAACATGCTCCAGGTTTATATGCTCCAGGTCTACTATAACAAACTACAAAAGAAATATTTAATTAAGCTTGAAAAACAAAAAACTATATTCAAATGCTCAAGTTTATGATAATGAAGATCAACCTCCAGTGGCTGAGCATGTCTCTTTGCTGCATGTCTCTTTGGATACTCTATCAACAACTGAGCCCAAACTACTCCTAGTGTATGTAATCAATTACAAAATATTTTCGCCAAGATGCTTTCCCTATCAAGTGTTGTTGTCTAATATTGTAATCATCCAAGTGTCACAGTTAATTTAATAAAATAGGCAGATAAAACACACAAACATGACAAAAAGAGAAGACGAAAGCAGCACTGGGGAAGACTTGTATAAAAGTCAAATCTAATAGAATTGATGACAGTATCAAAAAATGGCAGTCTACCATTAACAGAGGGAAAAAATAATGTGATTTCTGTGCTTACTCTGTCAAGCTCCGAGGCCTCCGACTTCTACAGAAAATCATCTACAGAAAGTCCATGCTTCTCGCATCAGATCGTCATGAAACTACATAAAGGAACACAACTTCAAAATTCCGGGATATGACTGAAGAATTTTTACAGTATATTTGATCAGGGAAGTAGATTGGTGCCAAGATTGCTACAACATGTGTAAATGGTCAACATGATTTATCCGGATTAATAGATAAATTTATGGGACATGTTACTGGAATATGGAATCACAAAGCCTCCTTCACACAATGTGCACGGGTCAAGGATCCATCCTCTTTGGCTATTACAGTACTGCCTCTGGTCCCAATAAGAAGAAGCACAACCTAAAGAAGAAGAAAGCACAAAATACAAATTAATAACTGGGTTGATTGAAAGGGTGAGTTAGATAAAATGATTTGAGAGAAAAGGTTAATAATAGGATTCGCAGATAAATGAAGAGAATGGAAAGAAAGTGATTTCATCCTCAACAAAAAATAAAATGGAAATTGAGCAAGTTTAACTATCAAATACATGCCCATCACTGTTGTGCAGGCACCCTACCAATGCCCACAGTTGAATAAGCATGATAGAACTTCTCAATAGTCCTCAAAGCTATGGTCTCTCTTGAATATATCTCGGCTCGCTTCTTTACGCACAGTTCTTCATGCTTAATTTTTGTATATGACATGGACAACATTCAATGAGCTCTTGATGGCCTCAGATGCAACCGTGTCAGGCAGTAGCTCAAGGGCCGTCTTCCACTCATCACAAAAGGCAGTGGGCTTGACTGAGAAGAAACTTCAAGCAAATAATTAGCAGATATTAAAAAGGAAAAAAGAAATTGACTAACAACTAATAGTTTACTCATATGTTGTTGTCCAATTTGATATTAAAACAATAGTAGTGATCTGACATCAATTGAAATGATAGTTATGTATGCTATTTCCACATGAGTTAAAGCCCCAACAAATCATTTAATGATTCATAATGAACTTTCCAATATAATGAATTCACCAATATAAACAAAATAATAAAATTTAAAAACAAATAATAAATTTTAGCATTTCCCAACTCACCAAATGCCTCAAGATGCTCCTTCTTCACATTCAAATCCACTTTCATGCTCTTTCTTTGAGATAATCCACATTTGATTTTCAGTTCTCCTGCTAATACCATAACCCAGGCATAACAGAGTTATTTGATTTTCAGTTCTCCTGCTAATACCATAACCCAAGCATAACAGTGTTGACTGCAAATAGTGGTTTATAGACCACCAAGGAAGTTGCTTCCCATTCACTAATTAACTAACATTAACCAGATATCCAACATCATTCTCTTGATATGGCAAGTTTATCATATACCAAAGAAGTAATGAAAATGTATTCTGATCCATATAGCTTTGCTTAAAAATAGTTAACATACACATACAGTCTTTTTTCATCTATCTTATATAAATTGTCATGCAATTAGGTTTTCTACTTCTAAAGAGAGCCTAGCAAAGGCACCTCCTAATCTCATTGTAGTACGAAGAAGTTTTCCATGAATGGGATGACATGCAAGCGCTGGGCAACCAAATCGGAACTTGGCCTGAACCCAAAGATGACTCTCTCGCCCCATGTTGGCATGTTTGTAACCTAAAATTCAGATTAAATAAACACGGGAATTTTTTTTAAAAAGGAGAATGTAGGCTCAATACCTCAGCTATGCACATTTTGATTTCTTTCCTCGCTACTACTTCTTGTCTGCCATTGGCTACATGTTGAGAAGGTTCTGCTCATGTACCACTCTCGCCAGAATCGTGGGTAAGAAAGTACATGAGAACACTACTTCAAAAAAATCAGAAACCTACTTCAACAAATCGAACTGTGCTTCTTAGAGGGGGGGTACTTCGACTACACTGGGCCGTTGGAGGCAGCATTTCCCAAGTGCGGTCGACTGAAAGGTGGTTCGGCTATGGGGCCCGGTCGATGTTGAAGAAAGCATAGCAAACGGGGTACTCGATGGTGTGGACGACAACCGGTGCACAATAAGGATTTGTTGGGCCACATATGGTTAAGCAAAACAGGCATGAGCATATAGTGCTTGATAAAAATTAATGAACAACAAGAGTGCAAGCACATGAGCATTACGTTCAATCAGAAACTAAGTCATCTCTTAATCAGGGAATCAAAAAATGCATCTCTTAATGTTTTAACAAAATCATACTCTGCTAGCGAATTCTATAAGTGCATCAAGCAATAAAAGTCTTTAAATCTCCAAACCTAGACAAATGAAAGACTGAATATCCTTAACAATTGATGAAAATGCCATGCGTAGTTAGTGAAAAAACTTCGCAGAAAAGAACTTCCTTTTGATGAGATAATCCATATTAACTTAAGAAACAAATAAATGAAGGGCTTCCTGGCTTCAAATTTTAGTAAAAAAGAAACAAATAACTTCACAGAAAATTACCTCAAAGGAACGAAATTGGTTCCAATTTCTGTAAAAAAAACCAAATAAATACCGCAAGTGAGACGATCGATAGATCGAGTAAGCTCATCCGGGCTTCAAATCGTGCCCTCGGCTCTCAAATCGTACTCTTTCATCACTTATCTCATTGTCGAAGAGGTTGCATGTGTAAGCGTGTGGCATCCCTTAAGGCTATCACTGGACTCGGAATCGACGAAAGTCCCCACCTTTATCAAAATGTAGAACAATTTTTTTTAAAAATGCTTGATTCTTTTTTGATGAGATGATATATGCTTGATTTAAGTGAGAAAAAAAGGAGCCATGGTTAACATTGAAAGAACATACCTTGGATTTCTTGACCTCGTCGGAGGAACTCGAATAGCTCTTCAGATTTAGCATCTTCCAGTATCATGATCAATGGTCGGTTACCACTTCTTCGTGCTTCGTCTAATGGTGTTGTTTGCCATCTGCAATTTCAAAAGAAAAATTTGCGGATGGAGAAAATATAATGGTCATGGGCGGTTAAGGTTTTTTGGGGATGAGTTTTCCAGCCGAGTTTTCCCTACCTTTTCAACTTCAAACTTCAAATTTCAAACAAACAGATAATAAAAATGATCAAATCCATTGAATCCAAAGCCTAAACTGTTGATCAACATTTAGTACTCGGTACCGATTTCCATATCAGTCTCAAATGTCATATTACTCAGAGACAACCAAACAACAATCCTACAAAAATAACGTACACTAATATTTGGTTATAAAAATATTAACCAAATGTGACTTGTGCTCTCCAAATGTTTGGTTCTCCTTGGTAACACTCCTGCAACTCTAACATGGGCCTATTATACTTCCAAAGCCAAAATTGTTGTATGTGAGGTTGTAAATAGAAGACATTAGGAAATCCAATCAAGTTTTTAAATGGCAAATATTTTTAATGACTGACTTTTTAGGTGAGTGCTTGTGTGTGTGAGGGGGGTCATGACATGGTGGGTGACGAAGGTGACATGAAGTAAATTGCAGGCAACATGCTATATGTAAGATTACATAATGTTTATAAATGCCATTTTAAAATAAAAAAGAGAAAAATTAAATTATGAAGGCATTAACGGTCATATGTATCAGATGAATATGCCCAACAGATCCACACGTAATGTATTAAAAATTATAAATATATGTTAAACATAATTAATCAACTAACTATATAAGTATTAATATTCCATGGTAATATGTTAGGCCAAAGCTTACATGTTACAGGGAGCCAAGAATAGGCTATACATGATAATTAATGCTTAAAACCAATATGTATGCCAATATTTAGAATAACAAACTTTTCAATATTACTTACTGACAGAGTTGATATCCCTTCTTAAAATATAAACATAAATGTCACAGACTCACAAAATGGTCAATATTTTTTAGCATTCAATGCATGAATAAAATGCAACAGAGGTTAAATGCCAATTATGTTCATGACCACACAATAGCAATTCATCCCAAGCTACCAATTTGAAAGTGGATAATGCAGACGGCTCCTAGGATCCAAAGAAGCAATCAAAGCTAATAAATTCAAAATACTTAAAAAACAATATCTTTAGAGAAATTCACTTCTCATAAACATCAAACAATAAAACCCAAAGCAAGGATGAGTCTTCACTCTAAAAAATTCAATATTTCAATAATTTCTATTCAAATTCAGCATATTGACCAGAAAATTGTGATAAATAGACACCATATGCTCCCATGACAACACCTCCATCCACTGCTTCCCCCGCTGGCCCATCCCATCCCTACACAAAATCGGGAAAAACCATTTTTATTTGTAAGTTCTTTGGAGATTTCTGTATAAACTTACAGTTTATTCTGATGTACATATGCCTTAAAATAAACATGCAGTTAGCAAATTGTTCATGCCTGGCTTAGAAGCATATAAAAAAATCAAAGAATCATCATGTAGCTCTGCAACTGAGATGTTAAATCTCTTAGGTTTAGAAGCAACTCAATTTCTAAGCATAAAAAACCATCAAACAGCAGAAAACATCATGTATAACTTCCCATATATTTAAATCGGTGAGAGCCCTCACCATCAATTTTTTTCAGCCCTCACCCTCAATTGTTCAAATTTCTTCTAACCTCTCGGTTTATTAATGAGGAAATGGTGCAGGTTCTAGCAAAAACATAAATTAACAACACAGCTTTTTAAAAAACCGTACCAGCAAACCACAAAGTGCAGCCAAGCAAACACTGTTTTTTAGAGTGAATGACTTGCAAACAACATTTTTTTGAGAGTGAATGTTGGGGTTTTCAGAGTGAACAAAAATTACATCCAGTTGACAAAAGAAACATGCACATAAAAATTATGATGGAACTAAAAAGAAACATGCACATAAACATGCACATATAGATGATAGTTTCCAAGGGAATATTGATCACACGGATCCTCCCAGTTCGAGAACATGAATATATGTAGTTCACCAACGTTGTTTATGCCTAGCCAAGCAAGTTACATCTAAGTCTCCGAAAAATAACAAAAGTGAGAAGAAATTAACATTGACATTGTTTCCTTTATATGTTCAGTAAGCATGTGTAGTTTCTTAAATGAGGCAACATAGACTTGAGAGTAGGATATATCATTATAATGTTTCATCATCCAGTGAACATCAAGAGATTTTACAGCTAGAGTGATCAATGTTCTTTAGTATAAAACAACACACAGAAATTTATTCAACAACACATAAAGACTACTTATCAGCTTCTTTATTATATACCTTGCTAGAATTTTATGAATTAGTGCATCCCTGTGGCAGAAAGTTTAGTACACATAGATTTGATTGTACATTACTATATATATTTACTTTTACAAAAAGAGAAAAGAAAAAATAATCAATATTCATTTAGTTAATAAGTTGTAGTGTTGTTGGGCTAATTTTTTTACATTTGCAGTTGATCAGGTAAATTTAATATCTAGAATTAAACATCCAGAATTGTTGTGACAAGTGAGCTTTCTAATTAACAACCCATTTCAGTCTGCAGCGTTCTCGACAGGTTCGGTAGTGGAGAGAATTGAGAACCATCAAGTTGGTTTGAATTTCTCTTTATTTTGAGAGAAAAACAGATGTGGAAGCTTTCAAATTACCAACAAACCCAGTTCTGACAGTGACCCAGTTTATTTTGAGGGAGATAAAAACAAAGCGTTCAAATTAAAAAAGAAAAAAGGGAAGAAAAGCTTACAATTTGTTGTGGATTGATCAAACACTATTATAACAAAGCGTTCAAAATACCAACAATGAAGAAATTTTACGCACCTGAGCTATCATCAAGCTATCTTGGACCAGAGAAAATATGAGTCCTCAGAAATCAAGTTACCATGGTTTGGATTAATCAAACACTACATAAAACCAATAGCCCAAATCAGTTGCAAACGTATCAAAGCATAGAATAAACTAACGATAACAAAAGTTAACCAGGGGTTTGAAGCTCCCAGTGTAATGCAGTTCAATTTCAATATGCCCCTTCTCTCAAGCTTTGAGATAAAAGAATGCTGACAGAGCTGAAAAATATTGAAAGTAACCTGAAGTCAATCGATAATGAAATATAACTAATTAACTCATGTAGAAAAATCCTATTATCTTGATTCCTTGATGCAAGCTTTTCTTTGCTCTAAATATTAGAAAAGTGGAACTGGATAGATATTAACAAAAAGAATAGATAGATCTGTATATTGAGAAAAATATTATATAAAAAACATGGAGTTGCATCAACAATAATCCCCACATGAACACACGCCATCTTTAACATGATGAAATCTCTTAGAATCCCTCAAGATTATCTCCCTCTTTGTTATTATAGATATGAACTTGCGTGTAGTACGACAGTCCCCACATCTGAGCTATTCCATGAAAAACTGCAACATTATTGCTTGAACAAAAACATTTTCACATCATATACAAATAGAACATCTCAATATTTCTCCTTCTGCTTTTAATGATAGGCAACCGATTATATGCACAGGTTAATTCAAATGCAGCAGACTGTCACTTGTATGAAAAGTGAACGAAAGCAGATGCAAGGATTTAACAGAGATTACATACACATGTACAATTTTATGTCTAAGACGAAGTGCATTATGATATTATAGCAGAGCACGTCACTTCAAATTCTTTGACAATGTTGTTGAAATAAAGAGACATCAGCAATCATAAATAGCTCTCGATAACTACTTTGGTAAAACTTATCCATATTCACGGATACGAAAAGACATTGTGCAGTTTGCATGCAAGAACTTCATGATATGATTTTCTGATTACATCCCATGACTATAATCTGCTAGCTTCATTTTCGTGAAGGCCAAGACATTTCAGAAGATGATGAATCTATCATCTTAAGGTAAAGACATAGATATTCTTCGCTTACATATTGCAAGCTTTTTAGGTTGCCTCTCGAACTCAGATTTGTGTGTTTTGAGTTCTAACATGCAACAAATTGAAACTTCCAACTGTGATGAAACTGGGAGGAGTGTGAACAAAAATCCTGCATGCCTGTAAAATCAAGTATCAACCCATGACAAAACCAAGTCAATTCCATGTACAAAACTGAGGCAAAAATTTTCTATTTTGAACCTTCCATCTATTTCCAAAAATCCAAGATGTGATAATATTTATCTGGAATCAACCCAAAGGCTTCTGATTCCTAAAGATATACATCAGTCAATAAAACAACCAATAATCAGCTTCAATTCTATCAAGTAGAAAAAAATGGAATGAATTAGAAAAAAATCACAACCCTTGCATAGATATGAAGAGAAAAAAAGGATAGACCTTTTTTAGTTGGAGAACGGGGAGTCGAATCCATCAACAACGAAGTTGGACTTGTCATTAGGTCTCCCTGATTTGCTTCACGGTGAGCAAAAACACGTCATGGCCCCACGGCCATGGCATGCTTTCGCTTATCGTGAAGCAGATCAGAGCAACCGAGATGCTAGAGGTAGAACGCAAATGAGATTGATGAAACCGTAACACAAAGTTTTTCTCAGTGGATGATTCTTGGGCTGCGGTAATGGCAGCGAAGAAGCAAAACCCTCGGCGGTTAGTTGGATGATCGGCGGTCAGTTGGATGATTGGCGATGGAAGGTCTCGCGGTCAGTTGGATGATTGGCGGTGGAAGGTGTCCCGGGGACGGGGTCGGTGATTGGGATCTCAGATGGGCATGTAATGTAAACCAACAAAGAAATAATAGGGGCTCCCACAATTTTAGTCCATATATTCTTTTTTCCCAGTAATATACCATCCGCTTACAGGTTGTGTTTGGCTTCAAACAACATTCTAAGGTAAAAAAGGAGATCAGGAAGGAAATTGCATTTCAACATCGTTCACCTGCAACTAAGATTAAGTTATTATTTAATAGTAAACAAATAATTGCAATGAAATATAGGGTACACTGCTCGTTTATCAAGTTCGTCCTTTTCATTTAGAAAAGCACAAACATAAAAGCATAAGAATCAAACTTAATCAAATTTCGAGAAATGTATATACTGCATGACTCAAAAATTAAGACATCTTAAAAGTAACATATTACCTAAGCATTTGGACCACAGAAACCAAATTTCAAATGATCAATCTTAAAATGCAACATTTATTAAAAGAGAAACTTGAATGTTCATAGAAACCCGCCATTTTAAAAGGACATTTTGGAACCTTGACAAAGAAAGTCCTCGATCAGAATATTTCATAAACAACTTGGAAGGTAGAATCAGATAAAGAACTAACTGTATAAATATGTTTAGTGTCAATAAAGCCTAGTCACAGAAGACCGATTTCTTCCCATCGTAGAAAATGAACATAGGAATGGGATGATTCAGTAAAATAATCTATATAGATCAAAATAAAAAATTTCATTATTATTGTTGTACATGATTGCATTGCCTAGAAACATGTGACTTGATTTTGTTCCATGCATATTCTTTATGTTGACCGTAAAATAATTTAAGCATAAAACTATTACAATTACATAATTAACGGTTAATGAGAGCCTGAATTATCAAAACAAATAAGCTGAATAGCATAGTTCGTCATATTACAAACTCATTGCCAACCACATCCCAATATCAACATGGATATCATCCGGTCCCAACTCTCATTTTCTACAATATTTGTGTCTCCAGCAATGGCTAAATTGTTTGTTTCTACTTTCGTTTCATCAAACAACTTGTACAGACAATTACTTTAAGATTTAAGCTCTAACATATATATAGGACTTTACTATATTTAGTGCATTTCAAACGTTTCTGTGACACATGAAAATATAGTAAACTCGGTTTTAAAACAAAAGAAAAATGTAAATAATAAGAACAGAAAACATCCAGGCACATAAAATTATTGATATCCTTCATATGCATAATGTTCTACATGTAACCGAATCAAGAGTAAAACCTAGATTTCATTATACAAAGCAAATATAGAGACCTCTCTCGACAGATGTAACAAACACTTGTAAATGTCATGAGAAAAATCGTAAGTGCAAAAATGGTTCAAGAAATCATAAATCAAACTATATGCAACTTCTTGGTGAACAGCATAGCATTTCAACACATTATAAAATTAAGACATGAAATTAAAATAAAAAAATGAAGTTATGGTTGGAAATTTGCACTCAAAACACATAGCATTTCAACACATAGCAAAGAAAATTTTAAAAAAATATTGAAACAAATCATATATACCAATAAATTAAAAGCTAAAGAATTTACCATGAATACTTGCTTGATATAAGAATTTACCATGAATTATACCGCTGAAAGAACAGCTCTGCCCAAAAAGAATGATTGGTTAACTAAACAAAAAATATAATATAAAAAGATTACTGTCTCAACAATAAGGTTTTCAGTTAAATAGCGTTATCATACTTCGATTGCCGAAAGAAATCCACGGTGCAGAGCAAAAGACCAGACTTTCTCAATGTCAAGCATTCTCTCTCCACACTCATGTTCGTCCCACCCATCGAATGCATGAATTATCCCAGTAAAACGCCATGTGATCATCAACCTTCTTGGTAGCCAGTTCTGCCATGAATGGACATGGATTAATTGTAAAAGAAAACATGAATGATTGCGGAACATGTGCCTATATTTACTTTGTATTCTCATGCTGAGTTGTAGATTTAATATGGGAGATTTGATATGAGCAATATTACATTCATGCAATGATGTTAACAGAATAAATAAAATCGCTAGCTTAACAGAAGCATTGAATAACAAACCCTAGATCTGCTCATTAGAAACCCAAATCTCACCCAATTAAACGGCGATGAACATTTCCTGATTCAAATCCCACCCAAATTAAACGGCGATAAACATCACGGTATCAAATTGAAACAAACAGACGAACATCAACCAAATCCATATGAAACCCACTACAGTCCCCAAAATCAAGCTCAAATTCTAGGGTTTCAATCACAAAAAGATCAAAAATTGATACCTTGGTGCCTTTCGGTATAACATACTTCGACTCGATGGAATCGAATCCAGGGCCAAAACCAGAGCTGCAGTGAGGGTTTGATGGTGCGTGCGATTGATGGTACGTGCGATTGATGGTGCGTGCGAGAAGTGCGTGCAAGGTGAGGCTTTAAGGATTTGATGGTGCGTGCGAGAAGTGCAAGGAGAGGCTGAGGGTTTGAGAGCTACGATCCGGATGTGAGGATTCCCCCCCCCCCCCCCAGCTCTCCGCATGTGAGGATTTAAGGGTTTGAGGGGTTGATTTGAGCAAAATATTTAGATCCCCCCAATTTTTGTGTCCCCCCCACCCAAAATGTGCGGTATGTTACTGGGAAACTGTGAGCTACGGGGATCTCAAATTTTTTTGTGTGGTAGATGTTTGTATATGACTGGACTTATGACTGGGACAAAGATATGACTGGACTTATGACTGGGACAAAATTCAAAAAAGGTTGTGTTTTATAGAATAGATATATATGAGGTGGGATCAAATATCCCCCAAAAATAACCCCAAAAAAGCCCCTGGCAAAAAGTCTATGCCCTCCTATTTTCTCAGAAGATCCGAACCGTTCTTCTTGATCTCCACCCTCTAAAACCCAAACCGACCAATTTTCAGCCCTATCCCATGGGGTTTTCCCGTTCATCAAACCTTCGCAAAAGTCCTGTTCATGCGAAACCGTTAAATTTGGGTCGGATGGATGAACGAGCAAAACACATGGGATTGGGCTAAAAATTGGTTGATCAAGATTTTAGAGCGTGGAGATCAAGATGAATGGTCCTGATTTCGAAAAAATAGTGTGGCATAGACTTTTTGCTCAGGGTTTTTTGGGGGTTATTTGATCCCTCATATATATATACATACATACATACATACATACATACATACATATATATATATATATATATATATATATATATATGGGATTAATGGGTATCATACGCCATATGAGAGCTTCTCTCATACTCCCTCTCACATAAAGCATCCAAGTACAAGCCCACATGGGCTTGTACTTGGTTGTACTTGGGTGCTTTATGTGAGAGGGCGTATGAGAGAAGCTCTCATATGGCGTATGATAGCCATTATTCTCTATATATATATATATATATATATATATGAAAAGTTAGTATCTTTATTTATAAATCCGGAAATGTACAAGTAATGGTGGGGTCTAGAGGAGATATTTGTTATAGAGGGGAGAGGGGACAAGCGCCGTCACCCTCAAATAACAATCTTCCTCCGTTCCCTACAACGATATACACTGATCTCAAAGGAAACATCCCAATCAAGGACCAAACAGTTACATAGGTAGAATAGGGAAATAACATTGACTATCCCGCATCTCTAATTCCCAGTTCTCCATAGCTCGCATTGCTTCAGGGGCCTTGGGATCATGATCTTTGAGTATTGTTCTGATGTCATTAGCAATGTCTTCAAATAATAATGTCTTTGATTTTCTGACGCCTTCAAATATTCTCCGATTTCTTTCCTTCCAAATGTGCCAGCAAGCTGATAGAATTCTTCTTGTTGAAGTGTAACATGTAGTAATTTCCCACCTCAACTAACTGGGGGGTCAATGGGTTCGTTACACACAATTTCAGTAGGCATCTGCATAAAAGGAATTTAGCAAAGGAGCATTCGAAATATAGGTGATGCACAGTTTCTTCAATATTTTCCTCACACAAAACACAATATGTTTGTGCGGCAACCCCTATCTTTCCCAACTGGTCACGTGTAAGCAATTTCTAAATGAATGCTCTTAGTAAATGTAAAGACAATTTAGGCACAGAATTAGTAAACCATATTAAATTAGCAAATGGGAAGGGAGGACTCTTATACCTGATACCCTCCCAACATGCCTTAAAGGAGAAAATGGCGTTTGGGCCCCAGACCCAAAAATCATTTCCTGGGGATAAACCGCACACATTCTGTAGCATGGGGAGGATTTGATTAAGATTAGGGTCATTTATCCATGTAGTTCCATCCAAATAATCCTTAACACACTTAGTGCTTGCCTCAATAGAAATTCCTACAGGTTAGCATAAATTTCCATGAGCCTGACTGAGAAGGTGTAGCTTTTGCACTGAAGAAATTCCGTGACTCAGGATAATTGTTCCTCATATATTCCGACCATAAGCCATTTTCTGTTAGCATCCTCCATGTCAGAGCCACCCCCGTAGCTATATTGAGATCGGAGAGAAGCCTCAAGCCAACCCCCCTTCCTCCTTGGGAGCACAGATTGATTTCCAGGACCAAATTTTTGAAGAACCCCAAATAAACTTGCGACATAAAGATGTAATGGAGCGAAGGATTGATTTCGGAACCCGATAAACATGAATCCAAAAAGAAACCATACCGTAAATAACAGTTTTGACAAGCCCAATCCGTCCCGAAATAGAAAGCAAAGTAGAAGTACATCCCATAATTCTCCTCTTGCACTTGTCTAGCAACCTGACATACATGGCTGGTTTCGGATATCTGGAGGACAAAGGGAGGCCCAGGTATGTAGAAATACCGGTTCCTACTTTAATACCTAAAATATTTGATAAGATCATCCCTCATATGTATATATATATATGTATATATATGTGTGTGTGTGTGTGTGTGTATATATCTATATATTAAAACACAAAGGTTTTTGAATTCTAGGGCTGACTGGGACAAGCTGATGTCATGCTGATGTATAAAGAGGTTGATAGAAGAATGGCTAGGATTTAATCTTGGTAAAAGAAGGGTTGATATGAGTGTTTGGAAAACCCACCACTTTTTTCCTTTTGTATTTAAACCCCCCACAATCACTACATTTGCGCAGAATACCACCTATTTCTCATTTTTGCTAAAAAAACCTTCTCATTTCATTTTTTACCCACTCACCATACACACACATGCACTTGCACTTCCACCCGTCGCGCCGAAGGCGCCCGCTAAATTTTTTTACGCTAATTTGGTGTTCCGACTCAATGGCGTCGTCACCGAATTTATTGTTCTACGCCGAATTTGTTGTTTCGCACAAATTTGACTGTGTAAATAATGTTTGTGAACAAAGATTTCACGGGTGAAAATCTTAAATGAACCGTGCCCGCTGGCACGGGTTATGACTAGTATGTATATATATATACGCGGGCACGATTCATTTAAGCTTTTTCCCTGCGGAATATTTGTCCAAAAAATTATTTCCACAGCCAAAATTAAAAGAACAACAAATTATATATATATATTCATTCTATAAAACAAGGATGTTATCAAGAGATTTTGGATAAGAGTTTTTATATAAGAGATATTAGTTATGAGATTTTGGATAAGAGAATTTGGACAAGGGATAACAGAATTTGGGTAATTGGGTAATAGTTGTATATTGAATATGAGCTATGAGAAATTGGGAGATGAGAAATTGGTTAAGTTATATACATTGGGGTGATTAGGACAAGGTTTGATGAGTATTCTTTTTTGTTGCTGTGCTAACCCTTTGGAGTTTAATATATTAATGTGTGTTAAAAACATTATTGTGTTTTGAAACAATGGGGGAAAATTAATTCGGCTGGGTGTTACTATGAACCAATGTGGAAAAAACATTGCGGGGGAAACATCATTCTCGCTGAAAAAATTGGCGCCCCTTATGCCTTCTCACATCATTCTCCTCTCCCATCAATCTCTCCATAGAATTTTGAAATTTTCCGTCCAAAATTTGCCGCGCCAGGGAATTGGGGGTGAAGAAACGTGGCTTAGTACTTCTCTCATCCTTCTCCTATCCCATCACATTTTTGAAATTTGCCGTCCAAAATTTGCCGCGACTGGGACTTAGGGGAAGGAAAAATGGCGTGCTTAGTACTTCTCTCAGCATTCTCCTCTCCCATCGCATCAAACAGCCCTTGGTTGAGATAAATTTGAATTTTTCTCTTAATTCTCCTTCCTACCTTTGCCGCGCCTGGGCTTTGGGGTGAAAATTTTAAACTTTTCTCATTATTCTCCGTCTGCACCCACTCGCATCAGCCTCTCGCATCAACCTCTCGCATCAAACATCACATGTTTGAGAGAATGCCACAATCAACTATGTGGTTTATATTAGAGTTGGAGAATTCCTCAACCCTCATCTTCATATTTGGAGAATTCTTCAACCCTCATCTTCATAGTTGGATGATTCTTTCAAGCTTCTTTGTCTGCAACAAACTTTTGCAACAATCAAAGCCGTGGGTTTATTCTCAGTTTATTTTTCTTCAACCCTATCATTTGTTTGTATTTATGCACTGATTCAGGGTTTTCTTTCTGTTTTCTTAGGATCTTGGTTCTTCACCTCTCTACTTGCAGTCAATCAGGTTCTTCACAAAATAATCATCAGGTTCTGTAACAATCAAATCCTTTTTTTTCATGCTATGCCAACAAATAATCATGTTTTGTTTTATTTTTTGTTCATTGCTCTACAATAAGGTTGAATATTTGCAATAAACCTGGGAGGGTTGAATGGTTTATTTTCTGTTTATTAGCATTTGTTATTTATAGAGTGGTAGAATATAAATTAGGGTAAATGACTGGAAAATACCCTAACGTTTCAGCGTTTCTCACAAAAATACCCTAGAGTTCATTTTGGGACACATTGGTCCCAAAAGTTTGGCAAAAATTGACAACGTTGTACCCTTTTTTGAGTTTGCTGTCAGAAAAGCTTTTCAAAATACCAGAAAGTTTTAGCGTTTCTCACAAAAATACCCAAACGTTTCAGCGTTTCTCACAAAAATACCCTAACGATAAGTTACTTTTGTGAGAAACACCAAAACGTTCAGGTATTTTTGTGAGAAACGCTGAAATGTTAGGGTATTTTGAAAGTCTTTTCTGACGGTAAACTCAAAAAGGGTACAACGTTGTCAATTTTTGCCAAACGTTTGGGACCAATGTGTCCCAAAATGAACGATAGGGTATTTTTCTGAGAAACGCTGAAACGTTAGGGTATTTTCCAGTCATTAACCCTATAAATTATAGGGTATGTTGACATTCTTTTGTTCACATCTTTTCTTATTACAAGCAATGGAAATGTGAATTTGGTTTGCACCCAATGTCATATCTAGATTTGTTTAAATGCCACTCAGAGGTATGGCTGAACCTTAAGTGAACATACTAGACAAATATATTTCCTCTGAGTTAATTCCAAGTTAATATCATGGCACACAGTGGAGATAAGTGGAAACATGAATTACTATCATGGCACTCAATGATTGATATTAACTCTGAGTGCCCTATATATGAATTACTTAGTATATGAATTACTTAGTATGGTTCAGAAATAAGTTAACATACTAGAAAAATATATATACTAAGTAATTCCAAGTTAATTCCAAGTTAACATGATATTAACAGGTCAAAAGAATAGGAAATAAGTGGAAACATGATTTTTCTTTAGTTCCTTTAGATGTGCCTGAACCTTAAGTTACCATGAAAGTGAACTATTGGATAGTATTTTATCAAACAGTTCTATTCAAGGTTGATATAAACAGCTCAGTTGCAAAGTCTTAGAATGATGCAACAAGTGAATAGGATAGTTTTGGTAATGTTAACCTGCATGACGGTAATGTTACATACATAATAATGACTATAAGAAGCAATTGTTCAGTAAATTTGTACAAGAAGTTAATATGTTCATGCTTCAAGAAACAGAAAATTCATTCCTTAAACATGGACATGATGGCAGACAGTGGGAAACAAGAATATGGATGATTTTATGTTAAGAGATTCCATGAATTCTTGATTTTTTGGTGGGATCAAGCTAAGGCTGTGGTTGCACTGTAGGGGAAACTGAATACTACGGCTGTGGTTGCTCATAAAGTTAGTGATCATTATCACTTATATGTGTCATTAGAAATTTTGAAGAATCGTACCTTTTTGGAATGCAATTTTGTTAGACCTATGACAGTCAGTCTAACAAAATCTGATGATTTTTAAGTTTCTATTATGTTTGACAGCATTCCAAGGAATTCTTAGAGCATTCCAAGTAGTTACAGAAATATTTCATATGAAATAATTACTATGAATGCAAGAATTAACCATAGCAAACATTGTGAGGAACCAATCATAATACTATTGTTTGAGTTCAATAAAAAATAGTAGTGCTCTTTATTTCCCAGAGAAGTAGCAGATTTATCTTCCAATTAATTTCAGTCTAGATGACTAGGACAGTCAAATAACTAAACTGGCTGAGTAAATAGAACATTAAAACTATGGAGTTTCCTGCATTGCTGATATGTAAGTTATTAAAGTTTAATAGGAAATTATTTGGAAGAGTCAATACCAAGAATGTTACTTCAGGCAGTTGTTATGTTGGCATATCATCAAATAGAAAGAATATCACAACTTGTTCATGTTCCAACTACACAATAAAGTTTATTTTTCTGGAAAAAAGCAAGTTAGAAAAAGTGACAGATTATAACTAAATATTTTTATGTCAAATAGTTCTAAAGCAAAGAAATATCATATAGATTAGTTGCTCCCTTTAATTTTAGGTGATAAGCAATAAGACTCGATGACGATGGGTTGAAAACTTATAACTAAGACATACCTTATGCTGAATACGATGCCAGGACAATGATATGTGCTGAGGCATGCTTGGTGGAGTACCAAAAAGGAGAAGTTCTTCCATAAGATTTATATGGAACATGATATCTTTGCTTATATGGCTTGAATGGCTTAGTCTCGCCCTGCAAGTATATTATGGAGACTTCAAGTGATCAATACTTCAAAATAAAAACTGCTTGAATCTACTTCCTTTTTGATTATTTATATTAATTCTATAACTATGCAGGGATTAAAGTAGCACATAACAAATTTAATCAAAAGTTTAAAAAATGTTGCGTAATGAATTTTTTAATCTCAACTCAAGTGTATAACATAAACAAAAGCTATCCATTTTTATGCAAACAACTGCACAAAATAACCCAGAAGGCCAGCTGCGTTAATAAAATGTTAAAGAGGTTAAAGACAAAATCCTGCCACATTGCATCAATAAAATGATGTTTGAAACATTTCCAGGATTATATCAGTTACTGCTACATGATTAGCATAGGCCATTGGTAACTGCATAATACTTCGTTTGAATGGTGACATGGGCATAAAATTTCTTCAGATGATTCCAACAATTTTTTCAGCTGGTCAGTGCACAAGAAACATCATGACATAATATGGTCTCAAATAAGGTTTACTCTTAGTCCTGATTATGTTTCCTTCTAGATAACAATACTACGACAAAGATCAAGTAACCACACTTCTTCAATAGACATTAGACTAATTAACTATAAGTATCATGTTCAGCATCGCAGTATTCACT
Organism: Scilla litardierei; assembly: GCA_030789695.1. Lineage (NCBI taxonomy): Eukaryota > Viridiplantae > Streptophyta > Magnoliopsida > Asparagales > Asparagaceae > Scilla > Scilla litardierei. The sequence continues at coordinate 159,965,166 of CM061133.1, forward strand.
TATTTCATAAAACCCAACTCAATTTTAACCAAAGCTTCTTCATATTGCAGTATTCATTTATTTGCGTTTTGAATTTGCTTCTTTCTAAATTCTATGAATGATTCTTCAATGAATCCTGATTCGGGGTTTTCTTTCTGTTTTCTTAGGTACTTGGATTTCTGTTTGGAATTCTCAGGTTCTTGGATTTCTCAGTTGTTTGTATAGACGACAATCTTCTGCATCAACCTATTGCATTCAATCAGGTTCTTCACAAAAATCATGTTTTCTTTTATTTTTGGATTGTATTATCTTTCATTCTGATTGTATGATCTAATGATATAAGCAACTTATAGGTAATCTGGTGATGATACGTGACATGTGACATGAAGTATGAGATATGCTCTTAGTGGTGAAGTTGTTACGTGACATATTTCAAGATGTGGATATATTTAATTTTCTTGAGACGATAAATGCCAGGATAAATGCTAGCAATTTTGGATTGGACATGTTTTTCGGTTAGAAATGTGTAGTCTTCTACACAGTTATCCTCTCAAGATGTGGATATTTATCCTTTCATATATTTTTTTTTATTTTTCTAATGAGACTGCAAGCAAATTTTTAGGTTCTACTGATTTTGCAGTGGGAATGCAAAGTTGTCATGTGCAGTTAGTATGGTAAAACCTGAGGCTGTTATGAATGAGGGAGGCCTTTGGCCTCCCCTCCTTCATTACCCATTCATTAGGCCCCCATTACTTAGAGTAATGGGGACCCTTGGTCTCCTAGAGGCTTTTGGCCTCCCCACTATGAGATATATAAATAGAGCACCATGGCTCTTAGCTATGGTGACTTTTTCTTAGCAATGAAATTCTCTCTCTCTCTCTCTCTCTCTCTCTCTCTCTCTCTCTCTCTCTCTCTCTCTCTCCTCTCTCTCTCTCTCTCTCTCTCTCTCTCTCTCTCTCTCTCTCTCTCTCTCTCTCTCTCTTGAGTTCATTATCATACAACACGTTATCAGCTCGTTTGCTCTAAAATTCTTTGAGCTTTTCATCCCGTCTCCCCTCAAAAATTAAACCCGTACGCGCAAAGGAATCTATTGTTGCGGCGAAGCTTTGCGGAAATTTTTCTTTGGAGCGTATCGGGAGCGGAACTATCTACGGATTTTTATTATCACGATCTTCCCTAGATCTTTGATCTAGAGGTAATTTCTTTTCGATCACGTAGATACCTACAAAATATAGTAAACTATGATTTTACAATGCTTCTTTTTATAGGCTTGTATAAATTTGCACTATTTTGTTTAATATCAAAATTTTTTAAAAAAATTTGAGCAGCTCACGGAAATTTACATGCATATATCTGCTTGATGTCAATGCATCTATGTTGAATCTGTTCGGCATTTGAATTAATTTAACAGTTCGCAGTTAAGATAAATAGACCATGACATTTACAGAATGGGAAAGGGTTTCATGTAGTCAACCCCAAATTTTGAAACAGAGGCCTTATTTCTTCTGATGTTGTTATTGTTTACTAAAAACAATTTATGCTTTCAAAGGAATTGTCATATGACCGAGACAAGAGAAAGAAAAAAAACAAATTGAAATTTAAAAAAAAATCAGTATGGAAGGGGGCCATGGGTACCATTTATTGAGAAGCCATGACTTGTATGAGCCATGTAACTACCATCTCCTTTCTGCTATCTTTTTTCTTCATACTTTTAATCATTTATCAACTGCACACTCATAAGCTACAATAGATGTGGCCATGGCAATCATATAACTTGCAGGCTATGTGACCATGCATGTATTAAGTCATACTATTTATGCAGTGCCCATCTCATGTATGCAGTAAACAAAATATAGTACTCGGCTCCTTTTAGCTAAGTATTTGGATCCTGCCGGCTGCAGCCATTAATTTCTTAATATTACCCTAAATCCACAACAGTCACCCAACCGAGTCTCCCTATTCATGAAGGCAAGAATTATTTATAGCAGGCAGACAGGTTAATTACCACATGATATCATGCTGGTACATGGTCAATATTTAGGATTCTTGAGGATTATTTGTATTCCCTAATCCAATAGTAGACTTAATTTAATTAAAATTGAGAGTTGGGCCTGCAGCCCATTTGTGACTATCAAATATTTTAATTGGGCCTGCAGCCCCTATTACCTAACGGTATATATTTTAGCATACTATATAATGGCCTTATGCCAATTCCTTAACGGGACTCTCCCCTAAGTAAAATCAAAAATAATTTATATATTCCATGTTGACAAATTGTTTTAAACATCCCTCTTGCATATTATAATCTATGGTTTACTAGGACTCTATTTTTCAAAATATAATTATCTTAAAGATCCTGAGACCGCTCTGCCGTTAGTCAACTAACCTAACGGTGTATGACGTTTCCACGTGGTCTACAAGATATTTATATTTTCTAGTTTCTCTTACCATATGTTTTGCTTGAGATATATGCGTGGTTGTTTACTTTTATGCCCGTAGCATATTTAGAACTGCGTGGATGTTTAAATCAGTAAAAATGTGTTTTTCGGGATCGGCCATTGTATACCTATTTACTTTCCTTGCACTTTTATTTTCTTTTGAGAGAATTTGTAAGTGAGGAAATTTGTATTTTAAAGCCAAAGCTCGATGCAACAGCACATAGAATTGATGAAAACTCCTTCAATGGATCATGATGTCGGTCAATGTGCTTGGCTAAGTTTGCTGGACCAACCTAGCTTGACTGGGTAACAAGTGGTCCTGGCTTAGTCAATTCTCTGGCCGAGTCCGCTGGACCGCAAGGAGTCGATTCATAACTGTGTAAGCCAAAGCTCGATGCAACAGCATATGAAGACGGAGATATAGGGACCCAGTTCAGTTTGGGTTTCCAAAGTTGTATTATTATTTTTTTTTCTATTATGGACTTTAAACGAACTTTGGACTGTGTACTATTTTGGGTATCTGGCCGATCCCCGCATTTTTACTTGTTTATTTCTTTATGCATGAATTTTTGAATTTTAATTAATTCATGCTCATTTTAAAATACGTAGATAAATGGCAAAATTGGCAAGCGTCGACTTCGAGGTCCTCGATTCTGCAGGGACAAATTACCTGAGTTGGCGAGTGGACCTGAAGTTCCACTTGCGTTCAATGGCCCTCCTTGGGTCCATTTTGGCTCCTTCCTCGGCCCCAGCAGCGGCCGAAGCTTCTGCTACAGCTAGCAGCAGCCCCACAACCACTGTATCCGATGTAGATAAGGCGAAAGCCATAATCTACATTAGGAAGCATATAGATCGGACCTTAAAGGCCGAATACTTAACGGTTGAGGACCCGAAGGACCTGTGGACAGCACTGGAAGCACGGTATAAACATCAAATTGATGTTATATTACCCCGTGCCAGTTATGAGTGGGAAAACCTCAGACTTTAGGACTATAAGTCCGTCGCTGAGTATAATTCTGCACTTCATAACATCACCTCACGCCTGAAGTTGTGCGGTGAAGAAGTGACAGAACAGCGCATGTTGGAAAAAACATTTACCTCGTTTCACGAGAAAGATGCAATCCTCATGCAGCAGTATCGTGAACGCAACTTCACGAGATTCTCCGATCTGATCTCATGCCTACTTAGAGCAGAGCAGAATCGAGATTTACTGCTAGCAACTCATAACTTACGTCCAGCTGGCACTGCCCCTATCCCTGAAGCCCACCACGTTTCTCCCCAGAAGTGGAAAAACAAGAGGAAGACTAAAATACTAAAAGGAAAGCGGTAATGAAGCAACCAAGAGGTGCAGCTCCCCAGACAAACAAAAACAATAAAGGGAAAAGAAACTTCACTTGGAAGCGAAAGGACACCAAGCACGTGTCACTTCCAAAGAAGACCTGGGAGGACAAATGCCATAGATGCGGCATGACTGGCCATTGGTCCAGAAACTGCCGCACTCCTCGCCACCTACCGGATCTATACCAGGCGAGCCAGAAGTCTCGACCTGAAACAAACTTGGCAGGTGTACAGCCGCCAACAGTCTTTACTGCTAAAGACTTCGAGAACGACGATCTGCTAGATTGAGCATCATCATTTATCTATGCATTTAGAATTCGATGTATCTTCATCTGTTATTTGCTTTAGTGCGGACTTTTATTTATGAATGTTGTCTACATTTTCCCTCAAATAAAATTTATTTTTTTGGCTTATATAGATGATGTCTGAGTGCCTAGTGGACAGTGCCTCGACGTACACAATCCTTCGCGATCATTGCTATTTTAATAGCTTAAACAAATATGACGGTCCTGTTATCACAATTTCAGGACTGTCCCAAATAATCGAAGGAACTGGTGAAGCAATTATATTGCTCCCAAATAACACAAGACTTCAAATTAATAATGCATTATTCTCTCCTATATCAAACAGAAATCTCGTAAGTTTTAAGGATTTCTGTTTAAACGGATATCACTTAGAGACCAGGGATAAAAATAAGGTTGAATATCTAATTGTAACTCGTCAAAAAGATGACCGGAAGATCATCTGCGAGCGATTCAAGGGACTCCCGTCGGGTCTATACCAAACATACATTCAACCAGTAGAAGCCAATATGATTGAACACCAGACGTGCCAATCACTACCAGAATTCCAACTCTGGCAGGAACAGCAATGATGCGCCGCATCATCACTGAATCCCATGGACACAAATTGAAGAACCTGAAGATTCTTCAAAAGGGTGAATTTCCATGTCTCCCTTGTTTTAAGGGAAAACTAATAACGAGACCATCCCTCCTGAAAGTGGGATTAGAGTCTCCTGGCTTCCTTGAGAGAATTCATGGTGACATTTGCGGGCCTATTCACCCCGCAAGTGGCCCATTTCGGTACTTCATGGTACTGATTGATGCATCAACCAAATGGTCTTATGTGTGCCTCTTGTCCACCCGCAACCTAGCTTTTCCAAAGATATTGGCACAAATAATAAGGTTGCGTGCTCATTTCCCCGATAACCATATCAAGAAACTACGTCTTGATAATGCGGGAGAATTTACTTCACAAGTCTTCGAAGACTATTGCCGGGCAACGGGTATTGAAGTTGAACATCCGGTAGCACATGTTCACACCCAAAACGGATTAGCTGAGGCTCTTATAAAGAGACTCCAATGGATTGCACGTCCATTGCTTATGCAATCCCAGTTGCATGTGGATGCTTGGGGGCATGCTATTTTACATGCCGCATCACTTATTAGGATAAGACCCTCTGGAGGTCACACTTTATCCCCGATGCAACTAGCATACGGCGCACCTCCGGATATCTCTCATTTGAGAGTGTTTGGTTGTGCGGTATATGTCCCAATAGCACCACCACAGAGGACCAAAATGGGTCCTCAGCGTCGTCTAGGTATATATATTGGGTTTGATTCGCCCTCTATTATCAGATACCTTGAACCCCTGACGGGTGACGCATTCAAGGCACGTTTTGCAGACTGTGAATTTAATGAGAAATTTTTTCCAAAACTGGGCACACAGTCTAAGAAGCCAGAAGCTTCTGAGACCATTAGTTGGGACCAGAAGTCTTTGTCCCTATATGATCCGCGTACTAATCTGTGTGAAGATGAGATCCTGAAGATCCTTCACATCCAGAATACAGTACATCTTTTACCGGATAAATTCACGGACAACCAGAAGATTGTCCGTTCACACGTCCCTGCTGCCAATACGCCAGCTAGGATTGACATCCCCATAGATGGATGCAGCCCACCGGCAGCAGAATTGGTTGTACCTCAAATGAAAAGAGGACGCCCACCAGGTTCAAAAGATAAAGTTCCTCGAAAGAGGAAGACTCCTGGCGATACTAAGATTATCCCTCCACAGGATGCTGAGCTCAGACCAGCTACTTCTTCCCTCCTGATTTCCCCAGCAGAGGAAACAATAGGAGAAACATCATTAAATTTTGTACGTACTGGAGAAGTACTGGACAGAAATAGCATAGTCGTCGACGACGATTTTGCGTTTGATATTGCCGTTCACGTCACTGAATATGACGATGACGTCGAACCACGATCTCTAGCGGAATGTAAACGCAGAGATGATTGGCCAAAGTGGGACGAGGCAATAAGAGTAGAGCTGGACTCACTCTTGAAACGTAAAGTCTTTGGACCAGTAGTCTAAACACTAGTAGGTGTAAAACCTGTGGGATATAAGTGGGTTTTCATAAGAAAAAGAGATGAAAATAATGTGATCGTTCGCTATAAGGCACGCCTTGTAGCCCAGGGATTTTCCCAAAGACCGGGGATTGATTACGAAGATACGTATTCCCCGGTCATGGATTCGATCACCTTCCGATTTTTAATCAGCCTAACTTCTCTGGAAAGCCTAGAAATGCAGCTCATGGACGTTGTGACTGCATATCTATATGGCGATATAGATAAAAATATCTATATGAGACTTCCTGATGGGTTTAATCTACCCCCCAGAGATGAAAGAGATACCTCGGGACGTATTCTCTGTAAGGCTACATAGATCATTATATGGTCTAAAACAATCGGGCAAGATGTGGTATAACAGACTAAGTGATTTTCTTGCACAGCAAGGATTCACGAATAACGAAGTCTGCCCGTGTATCTTTATCAAAAGAACGGAAACAGGATTTGTCATCATAGCTGTATATGTAGATGACTTAAATCTCATAGGATCTCCTGCAGAGATCAAAGAGATATCTGAAATCCTTAAACATACTTTTGAAATGAAAGACCTAGGCAAAACAAAGTATTGTCTTGGCTTACAGATAGAACACCTAAGAGGTGGAATCCTATTACACCAATCTAATTATACAAAGAAACTTCTACGCAAGTTTCATATGGATAAATGTCATCCTTTAGGTACTCCTATGGTCGTAAGATCACTAGATGTACATAAGGACCCCTTCCGGCCACTGGAAGAGGGGGAGGAGATACTGGGTCTTGAAGTACCCTACCTCAGTGCCATTGGAGCACTTCTATATCTGGCTAACTGTACGCGTCCCGATATAGCGTTTACAGTTAATCTACTAGCCAGACACAGTGCTGCGCCCACAAAGCGCCACTGGAAAGGAGTAAAGCATCTTCTGCGATACCTTCAGGGTTCCATTGATCTTGGACTTTACTACCAGAGAGGTGCCTCCCCCAAATTGTTTGGTTATGCTGATGCAGGTTATCTCTCTGATCCGCACACGGCAAAATCTCAAACAGGTTTTGTATTTACCTACGGAGGTACTGCTATCTCTTGGAGATCGGTAAAACAAACCACTACTGCTACATCTTCCAACCATGCAGAGCTCATCGCGATCCATGAGGCGAGCAGAGAATGTTTTTGGCTACGCTCCGTCGTCCAACACATCCTCCAATCCACTGGCCTGAAGACCAGTGATCTGGAGCCTACTGCCCTATTCAAAGACAACGCCGTATGCATTGCTCAGCTTCAGAAGGGCTACATCAAAGGCGACAGGACAAAACACATTTCTCCCATGTTTTTCTGGACGCACGAGCAGAAGAACGACAAGCAGATTGAAGTTCGACAGATCCAGCCATGCAACAACTTAGCTGATCTTTTTACTAAGGCATTGCCTAAATGTACTTTTGTAAAGCTTGTAAAGAACATTGGTATGCGACAGTTGAAAGACCTGCAAGCCTGAAGCTTGTACGGATCAGGGGGAGTAACATGTGGGTTGCACTCTTTTTCCTTAAGCTGTTGGGTTTTCCCACTGGGTTTTCCACAGCTAAGGTTTTAACGAGGCAAACACACTTACTCTGGATCCAGAAGTATCCACCCCTTGCCTCAGTAGCTGAGACCGAAGTGATGAATGTGTAAGGGGGAGTGTTATGAATGAGGGAGGCCTTTGGCCTCCCCTCCTTCATTACCCATTCATTAGGCCCCCATTACTTAGAGTAATGGGGACCCTTGGTCTCCTAGAGGCTTTTGGCCTCCCCACTATGAGATATATAAATAGAGCAACATGGCTCTTAGCTATGGTGACTTTTTCTTAGCAATGAAATTCTCTCTCTCTCTCTCTCTCTCTTGAGTTCATTATCATACAACAGAGGCAAATTATTTTTTTTGTGTTTCTTTTTTGGTTAGACCAAAGTTATCCTGTAAACATTTATCCTTTGTTTCCTATCAGTAAACAATGAATAGGACAACTATGACATACTTAATGCTGCAAGTATATCCCTATACACAATGAGCAAAATTATGGATATCAACTTGGATACCAAATTTGGCTCATAATGCGCAAAATGTATACTTAATGCTGCAGCAAAATTTGGAATGAACATTGGAATGAATGCCTAATATTGATATGAATGCTTAATATTGTACTGTGAAGAGTGAGCATTCAAGTGTAAGTTTAATTCCAGTGTAAGTTTAATTCCAGTGTAAATGCTAAAAATTGATAAGAATTAGCATTCATTCCAATGTAAAAATGAGATTCATATCAATGCTCATGTTGAAATTGCATTAGAATTCTAATGTTGAAATTGCATTTGTTAGGGTTTCAACACATGAAATTGCATTATAATTCTAATGAAATTCTAGGATTGGAATAGCAATTTCAACCCTAACAATTTCAACATTAGGATTTCAACATATGAAAGTGCATTATAATTTGGATATTAACTGCAATGTGTAATTCTTCAAGTTTTTGGGAATTTAGCTTTAATGCTTGCTATTTTTAGAAATGTTTAGACAACAAATTAAGTCAAGGTTATTAGAAAAATGCCCTGTAATAATCCATTTTGGTTATGCTATTTAGAAATTGCCAGTATATTTGGATATTAGAAATTTCATGTAACGAATTTCAATGATTTAGTTGGTTACCATTTGGAATGTAATATTCTTTTAACACTAAGTTTAAATGATTTAGTTGTACGTTGGCATTCTTTGACCAGCCTAAAGATTTTATCAGTCACATTTGCTTCACACCAACATGCGAACGGTATGGAATTTGTTAATATAAACTAATGTATTACATGCTTGGTTTACCATCATTAATCACGCTCATACCATGCCCTCAATTTAGGCATCGGTTGATAGTGATTTACCAGCCTTACAGAAAGGACAAGAACAACCTAGCACTCTTACTGAGCCTATGATTAGTTCTTCACTACCAAGTGTTCGTCGCATTTCACCCTTGCACCAATGGCAACATAAAAGGAATCATAATGAAACAATTTTTGAACAAGATGATGAACCATCGGCCAGGTTTTTATCCACTTGACTGTGCCAAACATCTAATATACGCTAATGTATTTTAATTGTAATTAGTTTGAGTTTAATTTGGATAGGGCTTTAGCTCAACGCAGTAGGAGAGAACGAGAACATGAACAAGACCAACGAAACATCTCTCACGCTCGGACGTCTGACAATGTACTAGATATACCTCAAATAATACCAGCCGTGACAACTTCTTCGGTTGTACAAGAAGGTGTTGTCTCAGCCTTGCGTAACGATATGATTTCTGGTCAAGTACCTGGACCATCTGTCAGGTTATTATCCACCCGACTGTACATAAAATCTATTCTCCTCCCATGTATTTTATTTGTATTTATTTTTCGGTTTAATTTTGCCTAGGGCTTTAGCTCAACGCAAAAGGAGAGAATGAGAATGAGAACAACGAAACATATCTCATGCTCTGACTTCTGACAGTGTACTTGATATACCTCAAATAACACCAGCCGTGACAACTTCTCCGGTTGAACAAGAAGATGCTGTCTCAGCCTCGCGTAACGATATGATTTCCGGACAAGTTCCTGGACCATCTGTCAGGTCATTATCAATCCGACTGTGCATAAAATCTTTTCTCCTCCCATGTATTTTATTTGTGTTTATTTTTGTGTTTAAATTTGGATAGGGCTTTAGCTCAACGTAAAAGGAGAGAACGTGAATGTGAACAAGAACAACGAAACATATCTCACGCTCTGACTTCTGACGGTGTACTTGATATACCTCATATAACACCAGCCGTGACAACTTCTCCGGTTGAACAAGAAGATGCTATCTCGCGTAACGATATGATTTCCGGACAAATTCATGGACCATCTATCAGGTCATTATCAACCCGACTGTACATAAAAATCTTTTCTCCTCCCATGTATTTTATTTGTGTTTATTTTTGTATTTAAATTTGGATAGGGCTTTAGCTCATTGCAAAAGGAGCGATGAGAACGTGAACAAGAACAACGAAACATATCACACGCTCTAACTTTTGACGGTGTACTTGATATACCTCAAATAACACCAGCCGTGACAACTTATCAACCCGACTGTACATAAAAATCTTTTCTCCTCCCATGTATTTTATTTGTGTTTATTTTTGTATTTAAATTTGGATAGGGCTTTAGCTCATTGCAAAAGGAGCGATGAGAACGTGAACAAGAACAACGAAACATATCACACGCTCTAACTTTTGACGGTGTACTTGATATACCTCAAATAACACCAGCCGTGACAACTTCTCTGGTTGAACAAGAAGATGTTGTCTCAGTCTCGCGTAACGATATGATTTCTGGACAAGTTCATAGACCATCTGTCAGGTTATTATCAACCCGACTGTATATAAATTCTTTTCTCATCCCATGTATTTTATTTGTGTTTATTTTTGTGTTTAAATTTGGATAGGCCTTTAGCTCAACGCAAAAGGAGAGAACGAGAACAAATACACTGAAACACATCTCGATATATAACTCCAACTAGTATACTCGATCTGCCTCAAAACACATATGCAGTACCAACTTCTCCTGTTGAACATGAAGATGAGGTCTCAGCCTCGCACAATGATACGATATATGCTGAAGATGATGAACCATCTGCCAGGTTATTATTCATAAAATCTAATCTACTTTACTGTAACTTAATTTTATTTAATTATAGTTTTATTTTTGGTAGGTGTTTAGCTCAATGTCAAAGGAGAGAACGAGAAAAAGCTCAACAAAACATATCTCGATATATGACTCCTATCTGTATACCTCAAATAACACCTGGATTAACAACTTCTCCAGTTGAACAAGAAGACGATGGCTCATCCTCGATCTTCCGATGTCGGTCAACTCAGCATGGCTCTGGTCCACCAACTCAGGTTGATTTTGGTCGGCACTATCTTTGATTAATGAACATTCCATGCCCTCATTGTTTAGCCTTACACTGGTTGGATGAACAGCTGTCGAATTCAACTTTAAGAACACATCTTTTTGGAACATGTTGTTTGCAAGGAGAAGTAAAATTGCAGAAACTTAATGAACCCCCTCCAACACTTCGAGAATTATATGATGGTGACAGTGAGGCATCACCATCATTTCGAATGTATACTCGGGAGTATAATGCAGCTAATTCGTTTACTAGCCTTGGTGTGACAATGGATCAAAGATTAATTGCTGGCAGAGGCCCGAACATATTTACTATTTATGGAGAATTACGCCATCGAACAGGATCACTTCTGCCCCAACCGGATCAAACAGCAAGTTATTGTCAACTTTACATATATGATCTGGATTCTGCTATGGAGTTCCGAAGTAATAGAAATCCACATTTGAGCAAGGATGTCTTACAAATTATTCGAAATTGTCTATCGGGCATAAATCCATTCATCAAACTATATTGTCAGGCTTATTCTGTTTTATCTCAAGCAGATTTATGTGGTCATGATCTTCATGTATATCTGCATTACAATTGAAATAAGGATCGTCGCCGTTATAACCTCCCAACCGTAGATGCGATTGCGTTTATTTTACCTGGAGATGGCTATCGGCCTTCTGGGATGCAAGATATAGTTTTACATCTTCGAGGAAATCATCAATTAATGCAAATCAATGAGACTCATCCTGCATACTTACCATTACACTACGTCTTATTATTTCCTGATGGTCAGCTTGGATGGGAACCTGAGTTGAAGCAGTGGGATCCAGTTCAAAACGTATCCTCAAGTAGACGCTTTACCATGTGTGAGTTCTATAGCTACCATTTGTTTGAAAGACAGAACGAGTATTCTTCAATTTTGCGCACTGGAAAATTATTTCAAGAGTTCATAGTTGATGCTTGGGCAGCAATTGAGCAACATCGTTTGACATTCATCAAACTTAATCAACGAAAACTCCGCTCAGAGCTCTATCAGGGTCTTGCAGATATCGATGCATATGCCAGATGTGACCAAATTGGACAGCGCATGATACTTCCATCATCTTTCACTGGCAATGCACGTCACATGTTTGCAATCTTTCAAGACTCAATGGCTATCACACGTTATAACCAGCACCCCGATATTTTTTTTACCATGACTGCAAATCCAAAGTGGCCAGAAATTACTTCGGCTCTACTGCCCAATCAATAGGCTTCCAACCGTCCAGATTTAGTCACACGTGTATTTGAGTTAAAAAGAAAGGCTTTGATGAAGGAGATTGATGGTAATAATGTATTTGGAAAGAAAGTAGCACATGTATTTATAATTGAATTTCAGAAACGAGGTCTTACACATATGCATGCTCTTTTCTTTCTTCGTGGTCCAGATAAGATTCATACATGTGATCAAGTGGATAGAATTGTGTGTCCTGAATTTCTTGATCCGGCTCAAGATCCTGCATTATTCGATACTGTGTCAAAATGTATGGTACATGGACCATATGGTTCTTGAAATCCAAATGCTTCATGTATGGAAAATGGTAAGTGTACTAAGAAATACCCTCGAAGTTATGCAGATGCAACAACCATGGATCGTGATGGATATCCTATTTATCGTCGTCGTAGTAAATGACATCTATATACTGTAAGGGGGCATCAGATTGATAACCGAGATGTTGTGCCACACAACATGTATCTCTCAAGGCACTTTAACTACCACATTAATGTCGAAGTTTGTGCTGGGATAAGATGTGTGAAGTACATTCATAAGTATATTTATAAAGGTCATGATCGGACCACAATGGTATTGGACGCAATAAATGAGATCCAACAATACCTTGATGCAAGATATATTGGCCCACCTGAGGCAGCTTGGCGAATATTTGAGCATCATTTGCATCAAGAGATTCTGTCAGTTCAAAGATTGATACTTCATTTACCAGGACAACACCGTGTTATTTTCGATCCAGATGAAGATGTAGATGCAATAAGGTCTAGGGCTGAAAATGATAAGAGAACTTTGACTGAATTTTTTTACATGTTACGCTTTACATGAGTCTGCACATGATCTCACATATCAAGAATTTCCTCAAAAGTTTGTGTGGCATTCGTCAACAAAGGTCTGGACTCCAAGACAATCTGGATATGCAATTGGCAGAATGTATTTTGTATCCCCTAATTCTGGTGAGAGATTTTATCTACGGTTGCTACTAACAGTTGTTAAAGTGCCAACATCGTTACACACATTCAATACTATCGAGTACCCTACATTCAAAGCAACATGTATTGCAAGAGGTCTTCTTGAAGATGATTCCGAGTGGAGACAATGTCTTTCCGAGGCTTCAATTATAAAAACAAGATATCAATTACGAAGACTGTTTTGTATTATTCTCATCGAATGTTCACCGATCGACCTCCTAGCATTATGGAATGAATTTTCAATGCATATTTGTGATGATCTTCCACATAAATTATAAACTTTATTTGCAATTTCTACCCCAACTCAATGCCAACTTGAAGATTATGGATTATTCTTTATCAATGAATTGCTTGAGGAGTACGGTAAGTGTCTATCTGACCTTCCACCAACGTCACTTCCTGCTGGAGATTGGAATGCAATTGTTGGCAATAGATTGTTGTATGAACATCAAGAACATTTAAATAAAGCTAAACAAATGGATGCTTAAAAAGACATTGGTTGCCTCAATGATTCACAACACAATGCTTACTCAGTAGTTACTTCATCTGTATTTGAAAATAAAGGTACTACATTCTTCTTGGGCGGCGATGCTGGAATTGGAAAGACTTTTTTGTACAATGCACTAGCAATAATGTTGCGTAGTCTTGGAAATATAGTTATCACCGTCGCATCATCTGGTATTGCATCATTGCTGCTTAGCAGAGGCCGGACTGCACATTTCACATTTCGTATCCCGTTAGATGTGCATGATACTTCAATTTGTAATTTTAGCAAGCAATCCATGCAAGCTTAATTATTCAGAAAAGAAAAACCTATAATATGGGATGAAGTACATATGCAACATCAGCACTGTGATGAGGCAGTGGATCGATCATTACAAGATATTTGTGAAAACATCAGAGCATTTGGTGGTATTACTGTTGTTCTTGGTGGGGATTTCCGACAAATCTTGCCCGTCATACCAAAGGAGGTTCGAAAAGAAATTATTGGTGCCTCATTGAGACGATCTCTATTATGGTGCTCTGTACAAGTTTTGATCTTGGATCCAAATATGCGGTTAAATAACTCATCTGTTGAAAATGCAAATTTTGCAAAATTTATTTTAGAGGTATTTTATTTCATGCCTAATTTAATTTTACTTACTATTTTTATCTTAGACATTCCTTAACATAAATGTTATCTATATATGTATTAGGTTGGTACAAATCCTACAGAAGTGGTAGAAGTTCCTTCTCACATATTCAGGTGCAAGGATTTAAACGAGTTATTACTTCGAATTTATCTACAGCTTGATATTGAGGGTGCAGTGACTCCGATATACCTTACTGAACGAATAATTCTGTCTGCACGGAATGATGATGTTGGTTTTATAAATGCTGCTGCATTACACATATATCCGGGACAAAAGATTACGTATTTAGCTGTAGACAGACAGTCTAAAAATGAAGAAACAGACCTAACCATTATAAATTGATATCCAACTGAGTACATAAGCTCTTTGGATCTTCCTGGGTTGCTACAATTTAAACTTGATCTTAAGGTGGGTTGTCCTATTATTTTATTACGAAATATTGCACCTAAAGACGGGCTCTGCAATGACACTCGATTGATGGTTGTCAGATGTGCATCACGTGTCATTGAAGCTCAAATTTTAAATGCGGATAAAGCCGGTAGTTTTGTGTTTATTTCAAGAATATCTTTATCACCATCGGCTACAACATTGCCATTTCATATGACAAGACGGCAGTTTCTTGTCCGTGTAACGTATGCCATGACAATTAATAAAGCCCAGGGACAATCTGTAAAGTTCGTTGGAGTTAATTTGCAGACCCCCGTTTTTAGTCATGGACATCTGTATGTGGCACTTTCATGGTGCACATCTTTTGATCGTGTATGCGTCCTTCTTCCGGCCGATTCAAATAAAACATTAAACATCGTTTATCCAGATATTTTGCTATGAATTCCAATATATGATTAATATTGTAAGTTAGGTTTTTAAATTTTTCTGTAAATAGTTCTATTTATTTTATTCATTTAGTAATTCTTTAAAAAAATATTTATCGACTGTTGTCTAATATACATGTACACCATTATCATATAACCCCTAGCTGCATAATGTGGATTGGCATCACTATTTATGGCAATGTAAGAAATTTTTAACTTCAGTAAAAATCATTTCTTTCCTTAATATTTCTTTCAATATGAACCTTTAAATATGAATGGTTAGCTAAAATATTTGTTTGTATTTTTATATACAGGTGGATGCAGATTTGTATAAAACTGTAAGTCTTTAATCATACCTTTTTACTATATATTCTATTTCATTTCATTTGATTTCTTAATATTTTTTGTTCTTATAGGTTGTGTTACTTGCTCAAAATAATATAGCTGTCAAATTGCGTGATTATATAAGAATTTGGTGGAACAAGGTATGCTGACCGATACATAAGTTATCATTTTCATATTAAGACTTTTTAAGTTAGTAAATTATTATTATTATTATTATTTTCAACAAGATGCAAAAAGAATTGTAGATGCACAGGTGACAGGGAATATTGATGCACCAGAAACATGTGTTATGGAGGTAATGTAAAAAAATATTATAATTTTATTCCCACAATATCATTTTCATTGAATATCAACATATTGTTTGTGTTATAGAATTGGAAGTTAGTTCTTAAGGAGCTTGATTAGGTCCATAAAGCACGTCCACCTATGCTCCCCCCGCATAAGATAAAAACGTTTTAAGTTTAAATTATTAATATTATCACATATTTCTTTATTTCTATAACCAATTTATGTTTGTAATTTACCTAGGTTATTGTGCATCCAGATGACACACGATGTTGGATTGAGATTGCCACGCATTCCTTTTATAATGTAATGAAGAGGAAGTTTCATGTTGAACCATGACGAATTGTGTATTAACAGTTTTGATGTAATAGATGTATTTTTGATGTAACAAATGTAAATATTATTATGGTGCAACTTGGCTTAGACTAATAGAACTGGATCTACATTACTTTTGTGTAACATTATTAAGGTGCTACTTTTTTATTTTAGAAATGTAAATTTTAATAGTTGCTTGCATGGTGTTTTTACGTCACCAATTGCAATCCATTTGTAACCATTTCTTATAGTTTATTATGATAGTTCACACAAAATCTTAATGATATCCTACAACTTAGAAATGCAGATTTTCGCTCAAATTTTTTGATAAAACTATGTTGTGTGGAATATGACGACTGCATGAAAGGAACCAATATTGACATGTGTTATTGTATTAAGTATAACAGTTCAGTTCTTGTCGAAGCGAAGGGGGAAGAAGAACCTTTTCGAGGTTGCTCAATTCTCGCCGAAATGGGGATCGGTTACAAGATGGCGACGAGCCACTAGAGGATGTATCCTATGAGATCACCAAGATCAATCTCTACAAGATTTCTGCTTTGTTTCATTTGATTTCATTTCTTTTTTCGATTCGATAAATATTTGATTTCTTAAGAATTTTTTAATAATTTATCAGGGTGGTCGACATGGCAAGGCTTGGGGAATTTAGCACAAGGCTGGTGAGTTTTTGAGTTTTTGAGTTTTGATTTGATTTCTTAAAAAGTGACATGAAGTGGCAAGAGATAATAGTCAATAATATGTAAAATTCGAAGTATCAAAATTTTGCGATGGAACGGTTCTTGATATGACCGAGACACCCTCATTGATAGTCTCACTAAAAAAATTATGAAGATCTTAAGTGTCTTTACCATATCAACATGAGGTATGGTAGAAACAAAATCATAAAAACAAAGCTAAAATGTGGGTTTGCTTCCATTAAGAATGATAGATGAATAATAACCAACAGTATTTGTAATGGAAAAAATTTTCGACCTGAGTATATTGCAAAATGAGTTCCAACCTGATATATTTCCATTGCAATGAGAGTTCCAACTCACAATTTCTGATAAAATGTGTTCCAACCTGACAGGATTTGCATTTGGAACTGGATATGCATATCAGAGAAATTTGACAGGATATGCATCCTGTCAAGAATTTTTTGCTCTAATATTTGACAGGATATGCATTTGGAATTGTATAAGATGTTGCTCTGATATTTCTCTGATATGCATTAGAATTTTTTGCTAAATTGAACTCTCATTTATCTGAGTTTTGAAATTGATAGGATATGCATTAGAATTTTTGCTCTTGCAGGATATGCATTTGGAGTTTTGAAATTGTGTTTTGACAGGATATGCATTGTCAATTCTAATGCATTCAGAGTTCAGAATTTAAATTGTGTTTGGGGGCTATGAGTTGTGTTCAGAATTCAGAGTTCAGAATCTCAATTCTAATCCTACAAAAGGTGTTTCCTGCCCTTGCTTGCAAATGTAACATGTTTAAATAATGCCAAATTTGCATCCTTTATATCTGGATAGTGCCAAATGGTCTAAGGATATTGAAAGAGAGCCTTCCACAGTCCCGTATCCATCCAATTGTTATTGCTATTAATGACATCACTTCGTTCGTTTATTTTCTATTATCTTTTTAAAATTTCATTCTCTGCATTGATTATTTGTGACATAATGGTTATGTCAAGATGTAGACTTCTCATCTCATAACAAAACTTGACATGGCGATAAAGCAGCAATCACCCCGCTCCCCGCTCCCCTACACCCTCTCTGCAGGATAAAAAAGAATGGATAAGAAATATTTCCATTCATATAGAGTTAGCTTTGGTGGTTATTTTGGCACCTCGATTTATGAATATTAATTCATCCTCTTCAAGCTCTTCATAATTTTATGATTGCATATAGGCCACAATCACTGTAGCCTGACATATCAGTTAGCCTAACCTGCCAGACTGTTTGTAATCCTCTTCATTTCTCAAGTCTTTCTACATGAATAAGCATAATGGTTGATCTTCAGATAGCAACCATATGAATGCGTATTGTCAAAATCTTGACGGGCACTGCTGTGTGACACAGCTCATGAGCTAAGAATTTTGATAGATGGTAATCAGATTAGTTTGCTAAAATGCCTTTTGCTTCCTCCAGGATGGTTACAGAAGAACAATACTAACTATCTAAAGAGGATCACATGGCACGAGCAAGGAATTTCATATTTTGTTCTTTATAAAATTAAGGCGAAAACACGGATAACTTTTTTGAGATGTGCCAAAGGGTTACTGTTTGTTGGTTGTTGTAGTGGAATCCAATTGACATTTCTTGGTATGTCTAAAATCTAATCATGTGGGCATTAAGTTAGGTGCGATGAGCACTTCTTTACAAATAACATTGCTATGTTGAATTTTTGATGAGAATGGACCATGTATACTTTGTATCTCCACATGTTTGGACACTTGCAAACATATGCTATTTACTTCGTATACATGCATAATGCAAAGTGCAGTAAGTTACATGGGACAAAAATATGGTGTACTGTAAATTTTTAACTGATCTGTTTAGTTCTTTCATTTTTTAGAAAAAAGCATGCTAATCAATATGCTATGCTCGCAAGTGGTATCTCGCAATGTTCAACTTGGACAACATTGGATCATCTTTTAATTCAGTGCTCCTGATGATCTGACAGGTACTTGGAAGAGACGGCATGGCTATGATCGTGTAAATGATGATAACGACATACCCATCGTCGAGGTTAAAATGACGGATGGTAATGTTTATCCTAGAAACTCATGTGTACTATAATATGAGCGAGACTGACAATATATTTTTTAAATTGGAAATTTCCAACAGTTGATGAAAAACTAGCCACTTACACCATGTAATGTTTAAGATTAACAAAACTATTGCTGTAATCAAGCAACCAATATGGTTATGGGCTTCTTGGAAACTCATGTGTAATATGAGCAAGCCTGACGATGGACTTTTACCAATAGAAATTTCTAATTGTTGATGAAAAATTTGACACCTATATGATGTGATGTTTGTGATTAACAAAACTATTGATGGAATCACTAACAAATATGGTTATGGATCAATTAATACTGACAACCATGAATTGAATCATTAGAAGGTATTTTAATTTTGTAAATTCTGTAATGGTCATTTATTGCATCCTTTACAGACCAGAAGGTAATTTCATAATTGTTTGCTTCCATTCAATAAATCAAATACATCAATACTAGAAGGAAGCTGGGAACCATCATAACAAAGTTTCAGACATAATTTACCAAAATTTTCCAGATAAAGCATTTAAATCATGTTTCTGAAGTTGAGTACATGCAAATATATTTAACACAAACAAGAGGTAACTTCAGTTAATGATTATGTGCTTTCACCTGGACATAGTGCTTCTTTGGGACATGATATCCAATCATGTAAATTAGTTAAAAACTTAGTTAATTATGTTGTTGATTGCAATTGGGCTCTATAATAGTGGATCACCATACCATTATGCGAAGTTCAGTTAACGGAAAAAATTTGAAGGTCAAGATCTAGATTCTGCCATAAAGAAGGACCATACATAACATTTAGACACATTTGCAGAAGAAAGGAATTCACTGTTAATATTCAAGTCACAAAGAAATAATGATGAGACAAAATGTAATTGTGATTTGAAGCTTACTCTATTGAATACATGACAATGAAACCCTTACTCTATTGTCTTAATTGTGATTTGAAGCTTGGTATCATTTTCTCATATATTGAATACATGACAATATTTTATGAACAGGTGGTTGACTTTACTATTGGTGCTATTATTATTATTAATTTGGTCAGATAGCATACATGTCATACTTCACCCAGTTGCTCACCAGAACATTATTATCAAATTGGTCTAGGTTGCAATCTGATATATCAAGATTAGAGCCAAGGTCGAGAGGCTTGAGGCACAAATAACTGCCAAAGACTCCCAGTTGCTCACCCAGAATGGCTACTTATTACAATGTGGCTACTTATCATAGATGCATCAATAGCTGTGCAATTATTACAATGTGTCTCCCAAACTGATTAATTATATGTCTACACCTTTTGTGTGTTCTAAACTTTTATGCAGTGATTTTTTCACTAGGTGAAAGGCAAACACCATGCATCCTTCTCTTTTTGGATCAGAGGGTGCAAGCAAGAATGTGGCTTGCGATTAGCTGCTTCTCTTTTTGGATCAGAGGGTGCAAGCAACAATGTGGCTTGCGATTAGCTGCTTCTCTTTTTGGATCAGAGGGTGCAAGCAACAATGTGGCTTGCGATTAGCTGTTGTATTTGGGGTTTAATCTTTTTTGCTCTTTTTAACTTTTGTTTTTATTTTCTTTAGCAGCTAGCATTTAATTGTATGGTTTTTTTTGATGTAATACAGTGGAAGATTGGGTGGAAAAATCTTTAAATAAGAAGTAATGAATATTCAGAGCCATTCTTTTATGGAGTTTTTATTCAGTTGAACAAAATATTTCACTTAGTTTAATTTTTTATCTATTATGAACTCACATGTTTATCACTCATTATTCTCCTAATAACTGGACTTTGATTTTACAAACTAAGGACTGTTGTGGTTTGCAAATTTTTATAAAATGCTTTATTTTATGGGAGAAACTAGAATAATTTTATTAAACATTAAGGGTAACCAAGCAGTCTCAATATTGTCCCAAGACATAAGAACATTACCACCCGAGACAACCACAACAAGAGATTTAGACAGTATGAAAGCATGAATATGAATTAATGAATAGTAGCAACATGCAAGCATGATATGATATTAAAAAGAGATTAGATTGATTGTTGATTATTCAACTGTGAATGAATCCAACAAAATAGGGGGAAATGTGGGGTCTGATAGATGGATATGGGTAATGATAACAAAATGGATGAACTAATTCTATTTTGGTGTCATGTATGGAATTAAAAATTTTGATGGTAGGCTCTATATATGAACTAATTGGATGATTGATCATTATACGTACCTAGTCTAGATGACCCATCGTCACACACCTTCGAGAATTACTCAATGAACATATTCAAGACACAAGGGCCATGTGTGTACATGACCTAATACCTATACTTGCGTCGAGAGGGATGGGTCGGTCTTTGACTTACTACAAAATTTCTCTTTTGATTGCAGTGCGGTATGACTTAAATCAGTAACCCAGAATCACAGCTGCCACCAATGCAACCGAGGACATTTGTTGTTGTCTCTTCTAGCAGATGTAGATCAAAATTAGTGGATACGTCCATATATTGTGCTTTAATTATTGATGTTTGTCTAAAATTAGGGGATCTAAGATTTTAATGGTTGAATAAATAAATTTGGAGCTACTAAATTTAATGAGAAACTAAGTTCTTTGGAAGGAACTAAATTTTCTGTGATGTGCAAAATTTACGGGGGAACTAAGCTTTTGAGGTGGGGAATCATAAATGAACCGTGCCCTATGGGCATGGGTTATATATATATATATATATATATATATATATATATATATATATATATATATATATATATATATATATATATATATTCTATAAAACACGCTTGTCCCAGTCAGCGGGCTTTGTTCCAGTCACAAGCTGACTGGGACAAAGTAGCCCGTTTTGCAAAAACCCCCTCCCTTTTCACCTCTTTTCAAAATAACCCTCGCTTTGGCTGTTTTGCACTTTTGGCCCCCCAACAAAACCCACACACCTACCCACCCTTTTCCGCTTTCTCCCTTTGGCTTCCGATCGGATCTTTTTTGTTCCTCCGTCTTGATTTTTGCCGTGCACGTGTGCACGGGGTTTTTCCTATTATCATATAAAAAGAAACAGGTTCATAACCAATTAATGTTGTAAGCTACCAAAGTTCCATATGATAACAGTATCTTATAATAATGAATTGTTATTTATAATATTAGTGGTCGTATGTTGTTTGCCTTAACTCGCCGAACATGGGGTATTTGTGTGTGTGCATGAGTTTAATGCATGCTTGCAGCCTTATAAAAGTATACTACAGCATGTTATGTATAAAAGTATACTACAACATGTTATGTGAATAAAATAGTGTAAGTAATCTTATATGTTGGTTTAAGACTGTAACTTATATATATAAGTATAATATGCAGTATTTTAGTGTTAACGTAACTTAATGTTAGATCCATCATCGCAGATTGAATCACGTCCCACACCGTGATCATCTGGATACCCAAACTTGCATCACTTCAGGCAAGTATTTACTACATGCAAGTATATTACTTTTTCATACTTATTCAAAGGCGTAAGTATTTACCACCCGCAAGTATCTACTCTTTTCAAGTATATAAATTTTCTATCAGTTTCAAAGGCTCAAACATTTATCACTTACCGCTTTTAGCAGCATTGCTCCGGTCTCGTGACCGAAATTACCAAACAATTGCAAATAACAACTTTTAAGTATGTTGCTTAGGCTTAATGAAACTATTGACATGGTTGGATGCTTTACTTTTATTGCTTTCGAAATAAAGTATTTGAAATACTCGCATTGCTTGTAAACCTTTAAACGGCAAAATGTACACTATTGTTGAGATGTGAAATTGTGCCTTAGGGCAATTTACGGACTATTGTGCCTTCGGGAAATTTACGGATTATTGGGCCTCCGGGCATTACGGATATTGGGCTGCGGGCCATTTACGGAATGTTTGCCATACGGCAAACATTGAACTACGGATTGACTTATGGACACTTTGGGTGGGGTAGTCTAGTATATATATATATAGTAGTGTTACATATGTGTTCCTAAGCTCATATATAGTAGTGTTATATATATATATATATATATATATATATATATATATATATATATATATATATATATATGCGGTTAATGGGCCAATGCTGACAGCGCAGGAAATTTTTCCAGCGCTGTCCGCATTTTGGGCGAGATAAAAATAATTTTTTTGAATTTTTTTTTTTGCAGTAGTTAGATATACGTGTTAGGAAGCTCCCCACAAAATTTCAGGTCAATCCGACACCGTTTGAGCCTCCTTTCATCGATTTCAAAAACGTTACGCAAAACTGTAGACAGATTTGCGTAACGTTTTTGAAATCGAAGAACGGAGGCTCAAACGGTGTCGGATCGAGCTGAAATTTTGTGGGGAGCTTCCTAACACGTATATCTAACTACTGAAAAAAGAATTTTCAAAAAAAATACTTTTATCTCGCCCAAAATGCGGACAGCGCTGGAAAAATTTCCAGCGCTGTCAGCTCTTCTCCATTTTTCACTATATATATATATATATACTAGTCATTACCCGTGCCCATAGGGCACGGTTTATTTAATGGCTGAGTTTTTCTCCCCCACAAATTTCAAGTTCCCCCAAATTTCAAGTTTTTCCATAAAATTTCAAGTTTCCCCCCAAATTTAAGTTTTCCCTCAAAATTTAAGTCCCCCCAAAATTGTCATTACCACCTAGGACAAACTTGCCACGTAGAACAAAACTTTGTCCTAGTAGGATAAGATTCAAAATCTTCATAGAACTGGAAATAAAATGGCCGGAAGGGGTGAGAATAAAAAGTGTGGGGGTGTGTGTGGGGAGGGTCCTTAGGCAAAAATACAAAAACTGGGGTTGTATGTGCAAAATTCCCCACCTCCTCTTTTATCCCTCAAAATCTCATCTCTTATATTTTCTCTTATTCAATTTACCTATTTTATATAATAGATATCCAAATTCTCTTATCCAATTTCTCATGTCCAAATTCTCTTATCAATTTCTCTTGATAACATCCGTCTTTTATATAATAGATATCTCTTATCCAATTTCTCTTGTCCAATATCTCTTATCCAATTTCTCTTGATAACATCTCTCGTTTGTAATATAGATATCTCTTATCCAATTTCTTTTGATAACATCACTCTTATCCAATTTCTATTGTTCAATATCTCTTATTCAATTTCTCTTGATAACATCCCTCTTTTATAGTATAGATATCTCTTATCCAATTTATCTTGTCCAATATCTCTAATCCAATTTCTCTTGATAACATCCCTCTTTTATAATATAGATATCTCTTATCCAATTTCTCATGTCCAATATCTGTTATCCAATTTCTCTTGATAACATCCCTCTTTTATAATATAGATATCTCTTATCCAATTTCTCTTTTCCAATATCTCTTATCCAATTTCTCTTGATAACATCCCTCTTTTATAATATAGATATCTCTTATCCAATTTCTCTCGATAACATCCCTCTCTTATAATATAGATATCTCTTATCCAATTTCTCTTGTCCAATATCTCTTATCCAATTTCTCTTGATAACATCCCTCTTTTATAATATAGATATCTCTTATCCAATTTCTCTTTTCCAATATCTCTTATCCAATTTCCCTTGATAACATCCCACTTTTATAATATAGATATCTCTTATCCAATTTCTCTTTTCCAATATCTCTTATCCAATTTCTCTTGATAACATCCCTCTTTTATAATATAGATATCTCTTATCCAATTTCTCTTTTCCAATATCTCTTATCCAATTTCTCTTGATAACATCCCTTTTTTATAATATAGATATCTCTTATCCAATTTCTCTTTTCCAATATCTCTTATCCAATTTCTCTTGACAACATCCCTCTTTTATAATATAGATATCTCTTATCCAATTTCTCTTGTCCAATACCTCTTATCCAATTTCTCTTGATAACATCCCTCTTTTATAATATAGATATCTCTTATCCAATTTCTCTTTTCCAATATCTTTTATCCAATTTCTCTTGATAACATCCCTCTTTTATAATATAGATATCTCTTATCCAATTTCTCTTTCTCAATATCTCTTATCCAATTTCTCTTGATAACATCCCTCTTTTATAATATAGATATCTCTTATCCAATTTCTCTTTTCGAATATCTCTTATCCAATTTCACTTGATAACATCCCTCTTTTATAATATAGATATCTCTTATCCAATTTCTCTTTTCCAATATCTCTTATCCAATTTCTCTTGATAACATCCCTCTTTTATAATATAGATATCTCTTATACAATTTCTCATGTCCCATATCTCTTATCCAATTTCTCTTTATAACATCCCTCTTTTATAATATAGATAGATATCTCTTATGCAATTTCTCATGTCCAATGTCTCTTATCCAATTTCTCTTGATAACATCCCTATTTTATAATATAGATATCTCTTATCCAATTTCTCATGTCCAATATCTCTTATCCAATTTCACTTGATAACATCCCTCCTTTATAATATAGATATCTCTTAACCAATTTCTCATGTCCAATATCTCTTATCCAATTTCTCTTGATAACATCCCTCTTTTATAATATAGATATCTCTTATCCAATTTCTCTTGTCCAATATCTCTTATCCAATTTCTCTTGATAACATCCCTCCTTTATAATATAGATATCTCTTATCCAATTTCTCATGTCCAATATCTCTTATCCAATTTCTCTTGATAACATCCCTCTTGTATAATATATATATCTCTTATCCAATTTCTCTTGTCCAATATCTCTTATCCAATATCTCTTGATAACATCCCTCTTTTATAATATAGATATATATATATATATATATATATATGGCAATCTTCGGGTGCGAAAAATCCCGTGCGAAAGCCGTGCGAAAACTTTTTTTTTATTTTTTTGAAATTTTTTTTTTCAAAAATTCTTTTTTTGATGTTTAATCCATACAATTATATACCCCAGGGAAAATAATGGGTGAACCCGTTGGGCATTAGAGCACACATCCACCCGTTACAAATTTAACGGTCTCAAAACGTGCGAATTTGATGAAATGGCTTGATCGAAGACCAAATGACATTATTTCTCAACCATTATTTTTTGAGGGGTGTATAACAACATATAATGAGGGTGGAAAAAATAATTTTTGAAAAAAAAAATTTCAAAAAAAAGATAAAAACATTTTCGCACCGTGCGAAATGTTCTCATTTGAAAATTTTCCTCTATATATATATATATATATATATATATATATATATATATATATATATATATTCTATAAAATAGGGATGTTATCAAGAGAAATTGGATAAGAGAAATTGGAGAAGAGAAATTGGATAAGAGAATTTGGACAAGAGTATATCTATTCTATAAAATAGGGATGTGATCAAGAGAAATTGGACAAGAGAAATAGGATAAAAGAATTTGGACAAGAGTATATACATACATATATACACATACTTACATACATATACATACATACATATCTATTCTATAAAATAGAGATGTTATCAAGCGAAATTGGATAAGAGAAATTGGACAAGAGAATTTGGATAAGAGAATTTGGACAAGAATATATACATACATATCTATTCTATAAAATAAGGAAGTTATCAAGAGAAATTGGATAAAAGAAATTGGACAAGAGAAATTGTATTAGAGAATTTTGACAAGAGTATATACTTACATATATACATATACATACATACATATACATACATACATATCTATTCTATAAAATATGGATGTTATCAAGAAAAATTGGATAAGAGAAATTGGACAAGAGAAATTGGAAAAGAGAATTTGGACAAGAGTATATGCATACATATATATACATACATATATACATATATATACATAAATATACATACATACATACATACATATACATACGTACATATCTATACTATAAAATATGGATGTTATCAAGAGAAATTGGATAAGAGAATTTAGACAAGAGAAATTGGATAAGAGAATTAGGACAAGTGTATATACATATATATCTATTATATAAAAGATAGATGTTTTCAAGAGAAATTGGACAAGAGAAATTGTATTAGAGAATTTGGACAAGAGTATATACATACACATATATACATACATATATACATATACATACATACATATACATACTTACAAACATATACATACATACAAATCTATTCTATAAAATAGGGATGTTATCAAGAGAAATTGGATAAGAGAAATTGGACAAGAGAATTTGGACAAGTATATACATTCATATATACATATACATAAATAAATACATATACATACATACATATACATATACATACATACATATCTATTATATAAAAGAGGGCTGTTATCAAGAGAAATTGGATAAGACAATTTGGACATGAGAAATTGGATAAGAGAATTTAGATATCTATTATATAAAAGAGGGATGTTATCAAGAGAAATTGGAGAAGAGAATTTGGACACAACAAATTGGATAAGAGAATTTGGATATCTATGATATAATAGATTGATGTTATCAAGAGAAGGTGGATAAGAGAATTTGGACATGAGCAATTGGATAAGAGAATTTGGATATCTATCTATTATATAAAAGAGGGCTGTTATCAAGAGAAATTGGATAAGAGAATTTGGACATAAGAAATTGGATAACAGAACTTGGATATCTATTATATAAAAGAGGGAAATTGGATAAGAGAAAATATAAGAGTTGAGATTTTGAGGGATAAAAAGGAGGTGGAAATTTGCACATACAACCCTGGTTTTTGCATTTTTGCCCCTGGACCCTCCCCACACACCCACCCACACATTTTATTCTCCCCCTTCCGACCATTTTTTCAGTCCTTTGATGATTTTGAATCGTATCTTACTAGGACAAAGCTTTGTCCTACGTAGCAAGTTTGTTCTAGGTGGCAATGACAATTTTGGGGACTTAAATTTTGGGGAAAAAACATAAATTTGGGGGAAACTTAAAATTTGTGGGAAAACTTGAAATTTGGGGAAACTTGAAATATGTGGGGAAAAAACTCAGTCATTAAAAAAACCGTGCCCTATGGGCACGTGTAATGACTAGTATATATATATATATATATATATATATATATATATATATATCTATATCTATTATATATTTGACAGCGTTTTTTGAATTCTAGGGCTGACTAGGACAAGATAAAGAGTGGTTGAGATTTGATCTTGGTAAATCAATGGTTGAGATTGGATTTTGTGAAAAGTTTTGGGGGAAAATGCCTTGGGAACATAAACTTTGAAATTAGAAGTGCCTTGGAAAAGAGTGTGGAAATTAAACTTGGGGAAAAAGTGCATTGGAAAGATTGTGGAGATTAAATTTGAGGGGAAAAGTGCCTTGAAAATCTAAACTTTGAAATTAAAAGTGCATTGGGAAAGATTCTGGAGAATCATGATCCATTAAATTAAACAAAATAAAAAATTTAGCGTAAAACAATTTAGCGGAACAACAAATTAGCGTAAAAATACCCTGATGTTTGTTGTTTCGGCGCCCGCGTCGGAGGCGCCCGCTAAATTTTTTTACAAAGATTTGTTGTTCTGCGCCGAAGGTGCGGGCATCAAATTAGTTGTTCGGCGTCGAATTTGTTGTTCCACGTCGAAGACGCCCGCGCCGAAGGTGCCCATGCCGCTAAATATTTTTACGCTAATTTATTGTTTTGTTAAATTTTGGCTGTGTAAATAATTTTTCGGGGAACACAGATTTCGCGGGGGAACTGTTAAATGAACCGTGCCCATAACCCGTGCCAGTGATTTGAACTTGGTAAATCAATTGTTGAGATTATATTTTGTGAAAATTTTGGTGAGAGAAGTGTCTTGGAACCCAAAACTTTGAAATTAGAAGTTTCTTGAGAAATAATGTAGAGATTAAATTTTGGGGGAAAGTGCCTTGAGAACCTAAACTTTGAAATTAAAAGTGTCTTGGGAAAGATTGTGGAGAAGCATGATCCATTAAATTAAACAAAATAAAAAATTTAACGTAAAACAATTTAGCGGAACAACAAATTAGCGTAAAAATACCCTGAGTTTTGTTATTCCGCGCCCGCGCCGAAGGTGTCCGCGCGCAAAAATTTTTTACGCTAATTTGTTATTCGGCGCCGAAGGCGCGTGCGCCAAATTTATTGTTAGACGCCGAATTTGTTGTTCCACGTCGAAGACGTCTGTGCTGAATTTGTTGTTCCGCGCCGAAGACACCCGCACCGAAGGTGCCCGTGGCACTAAATATTTTTATGCTAATTTATTGTTCTGTAAAATTTTGGCTGTAGAGATAATTTTTCGGGGAACAAAGATTTCGTGGGGGAAATCATAAATGAACCGTGCCCGCGGGCACGGGTTATGACTAGTATATATATATATATATATATAGTAATGCTATTATGAGATGGTGAGCTCAAATCCTTATCGTGAGCTAGCACAATCGGCAACACCAATTAACGATCGGCACCGTTCATCTTCAAGAGCATGTCGATAGATATATACCCTAAAAAAATTAGAGATTATAAAACTCAAAATCCTATGGATCAACCCGTTCCAATTTTGTTACATTTACAGGCAGCTTGTAAACCGTTCATCTTACAAACACTTGATGGATCTGATAGAAATGTCCAAATGACACAAAAAATTATACATAAAGATCACTTGAAAGATAGAAGAAGATGGACGGTTCCGATTGATGATTTGGCAAATAGTTTTGGCTAGTTCGAGATATGAATATCTCATCTCACCATCTCACCATCTCATATTAGCATCTTTCTATATATAGATATATATATATATATATATATATATATATAATCAAGACGGAGGACCAAAAACGACCCGATCGGAAGCCAAGGGGAGAGGGTGTGTGTAAGCCAAGGGGAGAAAGCGGAGAAGGGAGGGTGTGTGTGGGGATTGTGGGGGGGGTCAAAAGTGCAAAACAGCAAAAGCGAGGGTTATTTTTAAAAGAGGTGTAAAGGGGCAATATTCCGCGCAATTAGGGATTTGTAGGGGGTTCTTTCTGCAAAAAACCAAAAAACAAAAAAACCCAACGATGGGATGTTTGTCCTAGTAGGACAAACATCCCATCAAACCTTGTGTTTTAATATAAGGATTGTGGGGGGGGTCAAAAGTGCAAAACAGCAAAAGCGAGGGTTATTTTTAAAAGAGGTGTAAAGGGGCAATATTCCGCGCAATTAGAGATTTGTAGAGGGTTCTTTCTGCAAAAAACCAAAAAACAAAAAACACACAACGATGGGATGTTTGTCCTAGTAGGACAAACATCCCATCAATCCTTGTGTTTTAATATAAGGATATATAATATATCCTTATATTAAAACACAAGGATTGATGGGATGTTTGTCCTACTAGGACAAACATCCCATCGTTGTGTGTTTTTTGTTTTTTGGTTTTTTGCAGAAAGAACCCTCTACAAATCTCTAATTGCGCGGAATATTGCCCCTTTACACCTCTTTTAAAAATAACCCTCGCTTTTGCTGTTTTGCACTTTTGACCCCCCCCCCCCCCACAATCCTTATATTAAAACACAAGGTTTGATGGGATGTTTGTCCTACTAGGACAAACATCCCATCGTTGGGTTTTTTTTTTGTTTTTTGGTTTTTTGCAGAAAGAACCCCTACAAATCCCTAATTGCGCGGAATATTGCCCCTTTACACCTCTTTTAAAAATAACCCTCGCTTTTGCTGTTTTGCACTTTTGACCCCCCCCCCCCCCCCCCCCCACAATCCCCACACACACCCTCCCTTCTCCGCTTTCTCCCCTTGGCTTACACACACCCTCTCCCCTTGGCTTCCGATCGGGTCGTTTTTGGTCCTCCGTCTTGATTATATGTGTGTGTGTGTGTGTGTGTGTGTGTGTGTGTGTGTGTGTGTGTGTGTGAAAAATGGAGAAGAGCTGACAGCGTTGGAAATTTTTCCAGCGCTGTCCGCATTTTGGACGCCCTAAAATTATTTTTTTTTGAAACTTTTTTTTGCAGTAGTTAGATATACTTGTTGGGAAGCTCCCCACAAAATTTCAGCTCGATCCGACACCGTTTGAGCCTCCGTTCATCGATTTCAAAAACGTTGCGCAAATCTGTCCACAGTTTTGTGCAACGTTTTTGAAATCGATGAACGGAGGCTCAAACGGTGTCGGATCGAGCTGAAATTTTGTGGGGAGCTTCCCAACAAGTATATCTAACTACTGAAAAAAAAATTTCAAAAAAAAATAATTTTAGGGTGCCCAAAATGCGGACAGCGCTGGAAAAATTTCCAGCGCTGTCAGCATTGGCCCATTAACCTCTATATATATATATA
Source organism: Scilla litardierei (assembly GCA_030789695.1). NCBI lineage: Eukaryota > Viridiplantae > Streptophyta > Magnoliopsida > Asparagales > Asparagaceae > Scilla > Scilla litardierei. Next base: position 159,996,411 of record CM061133.1, read on the forward strand.
TATATATATATATATATATATATATATAGAAAGATGCTAATATGAGATGGTGAGATGGTGAGATGAGATATTCATATCTCAAACTAGCCAAAACTATTTGCCAAATCATCAATCGGAACCGTCCATCTTCTTCTATCTTTCAAGTGATCTTTATGTATAATTTTTTGTGTCATTTGGACATTTCTATCAGATCCATCAAGTGTTTGTAAGATGAACGGTTTACAAGCTGCCTGTAAATGTATATATATATATCAGGGAAAATGGATTTTTCTTTTTTGAATTTGAGTTAGAAGAAGACTGCATCAGGGTTCTCCAAGGAGGGCCTTGGATGTTTGATAAAAGGGTTATTGTACTGCGACGATGGACTCCAGAACTAACAATGGATAGAGACCTACTGTCCTCAATTCCAGTATGGGTGAGATTTCCTGACCTACCATTGAAATTTTGGTCTACAGAATGCATTAGTATTATTGCTAGCTCTGTAGGTAAGCCTTTATTTGTAGATAAGGCTACAGCTTCTGGAGAACGCTACTCTTATGCTAGGTGCTTCGTGGAAGTTGAGGCAAAGAAAAAATTACCAAGCACTATTGAGGTTGCGGTGGAGGAGGAGGGAAATTCGATGATTAGAGTGGAGTATGAAAACTTGCCTCCAAGTTGTTCGACATGCGAGTGTTTTGGACATTCTTCTGCTCAGTGCCCTTTCAAGAAAGTTTGGGTGGAGAAGACTAAGGCATCCTCAAATGTGGATGGTAATGTGTTGGTTCCTGAAGATAATGCTACAGGTAGAGATCCTCCAGCTACAGGTGGAGGTCCCCCAGCTACCAAGAACCCAATAAATGTTGAGTACACTGCAGCTGATATTCCTGAAATTGTTCCTTGTATTTTGGAGTCTGGAGGTCCATCTTCTGTGCGCCCCCTGGAAAATGTCCGTATAGATGATCCTGATAATGTTGGTAATGAAGATGAGGCTGATGAAGACTATGAGGCTGAATGGATGGAGGAGTTTGAAGGTAATGCTACTATGGAGAATCAAGAGTGGGAGGAGGAAATGCGCCTTTTGGCACCATCACTGAAGTCGATTAAAAAGAAATATATAGATATCCCTCGACGGAAAAGCTTAAGAGTATCACGGAATTCTAAATTTTAGGACTACCTATCCCGAGTTGAGATGTTAGAGTATTTATGGTTGTTTATGTTTGGATCAAATCCAAAATTGTAATCGATGAGTTATATGAATAAAGTTGCTAACCTTTCAAATATATATATATATATATATATATATATATATATATATATATATATATAGAAAGATGCTAATATGAGATGGTGAGATGGTGAGATGAGATATTCATATCTCGAACTAGCCAAAACTATTTGCCAAATCATCAATCGGAACCGTCCATCTTCTTCTATCTATCAAGTGATCTATCGACATGCTCTTGAAGATGACCGGTGCCGATCGTTAATTAGTGTTGCCGATTTTGCTAGCTCACGATAAGGATTTGAGCTCACCATCTCATAATAGCATTACTATATATATATATCTATATTATAAAACAGGGATGTTATCATGGGTTATTGGATAAGAGTTTTTGGATAAGAGATTTTGGTTATGAGGAGAATGTGGGTATGTGTATTGTTGTATAAGAGAAATTGGTTAAGAGATAATGGATAAGAGATTTTGGTTATATGTAATTGGGTGTGTTGTTTATATAGATTGTGTATATGGGTTTGAGAAATTGAGATATGAGAAATTGGTTATGAGATTTTGTATATTTGTGTGTAATTGAAATAAGTGTAAAATTGAAATGTGGAGGGAAACATTTTTAATCACATCCTGGTCACATCACCCATCACTGAAATCACGTTAAGCTTTGGGTTTGAAATCAAAATTTTTGAGGGTGGAGGGAATTAGCGGAGGGAAAACTTTTACCCTCTTCTCACCAGTCAGCTCCTCAAGCACGAAGAGCAAGAAGAGCAACGAAGCACAATGAAGAGCAACGAAGAGCCCCCATCTGTAAGCTCAAGCAACGAAGATCCCCCATCTGCAAGCTCAAGCAATGAAGAGCAAGTTCAGGACTTCATTCAGGTTTCAATTTTATTGTATCCATTTTTGTTAGAGTTTTTAGCCAAGTTGCAAGTTTTAAGCTCTGCAATGAACTCAGCTTAAAACTCACATTCAGGTTGAGCCCCCATCCAAGTTCAGGTCATCATTCAGGACTTCATTGCAGAGCTTTAAACTCTCACATTCACGTTTCCATCTACCCCTTGGCAGTTATGGCAGTTGCAAGGTTTCAATTTTGTCTTTCATTCAATTTTCATTCAATCTTGGTTAAAAAGAATGTTGGGTTGTATAGAGTGACCAGGATCCTGCAAGTTCAATTTAATGGATTTTATGCTTGCTCTTGAAAATAATGGATTTTAATTGAATTTTATGGATTTTTACTCTATGCAAGTTCAATGCAAGTTCAATTGAACATGCAGGTATTTCTCATATACAAATTATTCTCATATTATGGATCAATTGAATTTTACTCTTCAAGTATCAAACTAATGGATTTTTCTCAATTTAATGAACTTGCTACTGAATTAGCAAATAAAACATTCATGTGCTACTGAATATATCAAGTATACTGAATTAGCCTTTTAGTTTGATACTTGATATTATTTAGTTTGCAAAAAAAACAGGATATATGAAAGGCTGAGCTATATTAGCAAATACTATTAATTGAGATTGTTGAGTGGCTGAGCTATATTAGCAAATACTATAAATTGAGATGTTAGCAAATACTATGAATGGCTGAGCTATATTAGCAAAAACAGGATATAGTTGAGTATATTAGTTGTCCATGTGCTACTGAATTGAGTTGTTCGCAAAAAAACTGGATACATGAATTTAGTATATTAGCAAATACTAAGTATAACATCTAGATGTTTTTAAATAATAGTTGAGAATATATAAATTGTTGTCCATATGCTAATGAATTGAGATGTTTGCAAAAAAACATGGACATAAATTTAGAGAATTGGTTATGAATTGGTTTGATAGAATTGGTTATGAATTGGCTATGAATTTAGAGAATTGGTTATAAATTTCTGTCCTTGTGCCAATACATTCACTTGATTGAGTTTGAGATAATTGGTTATGAATGCATAGAGATGTAAATAGGAATGAGCTTGCTATTTTGTAATTGATGAGCTTGCAAAATTTTATCCTGTTGAATTGCAAGCTCAACAAAATAACAAGCTCTTTCAATAGGATATATGAATGGCTGAGCTTGCTGATGACTGATGGTGTTTATATAAACATGATATATGAACATGATATATGAGTCACTTGAGAAATTTAATATCTCAAGTCACTCAAACATATCCTATTTCTGAGTGATATTTCTGAGTAATATCACTCACTCAATCATATCTCAAGTCACTCGGAATGATTTAAAATTTCAAGGCTAATCTTCAAGCTGTGACTTCATTTTCTAATAGCATTTTTGATAACTTGATAACTTGAGATATGTTTGAGTGATATTTCTGAGTGATATTTCTAAAGTTATCAAGTTGAGAATTCACTGAATTCATAAGGATATCCTCTATAACAAAATAACAAAATTCTGTTCAACTCAAAATAACAAAATTCAGTTCATAAGGATATCCTCTATAATCAAAATAACAAAGTTAACAGGATTCATGATAATAGAGTTGTGATATCCTTATGAATTCATGAGTTGTGATATCCTTATGAATTTTGATATTGTATAATTTTGATCCTGTAAATTATGGGTGAATTCATATGAGTTCACAGGAATTGATCCTGTATATGAGTTCAATTCCATAATATGAGTTCAATTTCACATTTCATAGAAATGTTTGTTGGTGAAACAGGATATGGGAGAGGATCCTGTTTTGTTTTGTGAGAGGATATAGGTGAAACATCTTGATAAATTTCATTCAAGATTTTGTAAAACATTGAATGAAATTTCATTCAATTTCATTCAAGATTGTTTCACCCATATCCTGTTTCACCCATATCCTGTTCAAGATTGTTTCACCCATTCTAGATTTGTTTTGTGATTGAATGAGATTGAATGAAATTTATCAAGATTGAATGAGATTGTGAACAAAATTGAATGAGATTGTTTCACCCATATCCTCTTACATTGAATGTGAGAGGATATGGGTGAAACAGGAAATTGTTTTGTGATATACAAAATTGTTTCACCCATATCCTGTGAACATGGATATACAAAATTATTCAATGAACTCATATCATGGAATTGTTTTGTGATATCCTGTATATGAGTTCAAAACTCATATCATAGAAATGTTTTGTGATATCCTCTTACATTGAATATGAGTTCACAAGATATACTTCATTCACTTCAGTCACTGATTTTGAGTTATATTTCAATTTTTCACAAGTTGAAATCTTGATATACTTCATTTACTAAAATAACCTCAAAAATTTTGAAACTTGAAAGAATATGAGCCATTTAATTTTTGTTCCAACTGAGTATTGTAAGCTTGAAACTTGATTTGGATAGCATTTAGCTCTTATCCAAGCTAGCATTTAGCATTTAGTTCAAATTCACAGGACAATGCTATCCAGTTGATAATGCTATCCAAGTACATAACACTGGTTCCAATTTCTCTTATCAAATTTAAATTTCTCTTATACATTTAAATTTATCCTGTTGAGCATTTGTAATTGTGAATCATGTGAATCAATTTCTCAAGTTTTTTTGAACTGAATAACAGGACAATTTCAGTTCTTTTGAATCATGGAAGTTTGCAACTGCATAACAAGACAAGCTTGAGAAATTGGTAAGTTTTTTTGAACTGAATAACATGACAATTTTAGTTTGAGAGAATTTTGCAACTGTGAATCATGTGAATCAATTCCATGATTTAATATGAAATTTCTCAAGTTTTATTGGCAATTGGCACTTCCATGTTTTTTTGAACTGAAATTTGAGTGATATTGAGAATGATTTAATATTGAGTGATATTTGAGTGATATTTCAGTACATCAAGCTTCCTAACTGAGATATCCTGATTGGGTATCAAATTTTTTGTTTGAAAGGTGATTGATATTTCAGGATCAAAAGGTGAATGATATTTGTAAATTAGTTCAAAGTGAATGAAGTGTCAAAAGTTTCAATTTCTATAATGTGAATGAATATCAACTGAAAATGAATGAAGTATCAAATCAATCAAGTGAATGAAGTGAATGAAGTATCAACTCAATCAATTTTTTGTTTGATTCAGTTGAAATGTAGTTCATGTGAATTGAGTACTCAAATATTAGATTTGTGAGCTATGAGTTATGTGAATTGAGAATGAGTGATATTTGTTTCCCTCCCATACTCAATTCACATATATTTGAGATATATCTGCATTCTCAATTTTCAAGTAACCTCAGCAAGCACATCAAGCACATTTTTTACTTCACCCCTTGGTTAGCTTCATCATGTCCCCTTGGTTAGCTTTTTTAATTTATCTATCAGATTTGAGCAACACTATCTCAAATGCACTGATAGCATACATTGATACTTGAAACTTGAAAGAATTATGATAGCATATATAACTCAACACTATCAAATAATTAAATCTCATTCTGATAGCATACACTGATAGCATATACTGATAGCATATTCTTGGATAACATACACTGATAGCAATGTTGAGTTATATATAGCATAATCTGATAGTATTGATACTTGAAAATATTGTTGGAAAGAATCCTGATAGCATACATTGCTATCAGATTTAATTATTTATATCATCCATTCCAAAATCATTGAATGCTATATATAACTCAACACTATCAGATTTACATATATTCTTTCAAGTATCAATGTATGCTATCAGGATTCTTTCCAACAATATTTTCAATGTATGCTATCAAGAATCTGATAGCATATATAAATCCTGATAGCATACATTGAAACTTGAAAGAATATGAGCCATTTAATTTTTGTGATAAATGTGATAAAAATAAAACATTTCAGTCCATTTTTTTCTAAATGAATACACTTCACATTATCACATGTCCCCTTGGTTAGCTTTTTTTAATTTATCCTCACATTCCAATAGTATAGCTTTGTGAGCTATCACTGATTAGCTCTTCATAATCAACTTGACAGGAGTGCTTGACAGGAGTGCTTTGTGAGAGTTGCTTGCTCTTCATAATCAACTTGACAGGTATTTGATGATATGCTATTGTATTTCATTCTCAAAATTTGCTAATTTAATGTTTTAATGTTAATCATGTGAATTCTGAGTTTGAGTTGGTGAGTTCACAGTTGGTGAGTTTATAGCAAAACATGGAAACATGGAATTTATAGCAAAACTGATAATGTTATAAACAAAATTTTGCATACTTGCTTGAGTGACTTGATATGCTTATTGAGGGAATCTTCCTGTAACCTATGCTTGAGTGACTTCATTTTTGGTTATACCCAATAAACTTTGTTTATAACATTTTTGATATGCTTGCTCAACCTCTGCTTGAGTGACTTCCTGCAACCTATGCTTATTGAAGAATATCACTTGATTGCTCAAAAATGAGTGACTTCCTGCAACCTATGCTTGCTCAAAAATGATATGCTTATTGAGTCACTCAGGAAGTCACTTGATTGCAGGAAGTCACTCAAGCATAGGGTGCTTGAGCATAGGTTGCAGGCATTCACTCAGAGCATAGGTTGCAGGAAGTCACTCAAGCATATCAATTCACTCAACCAAAAATCCTTATTGAGGGAACTTTGTTTATAACATAAGAGCTTGAGAACTTTGAGTGACTGGGATATTCCCTCACTAAACTGGGAAATTTTGTTTGAGTGACTGGGATTATCAGTTTGAGTGACTTGATATGTTTGGGTGATCTGTTTAATAGTGGTTAGCAATGCCATGTTTGCCATTCATAACCAAAATTCTCTATGTCATGTTTGCCATTTGCCATATGAATTTGGTTATAACCCTCAGCTTAATTTGGACATGATTAATAGGTGAGAGCTTGAAATTTTGAACCCTCAGCTTAATTCCAATGTTTTTTTGTGTTCTTCAACCTCACAATGCTACTGACATAAGAATCAAGAGATGAATTCAACTTTTGTACCCCCGTTGTCAACCTGTTTTTTGGTGTTCTTCATTTTTATGTTTTTGAACTTAATTCATTATGAAATTTTGAATTCAACTTAATTCATGATGAATTCAAATTTTGACTGATTGGTTTCAATGCTCCATATTGGTGAGATTATTTAGAATTTCAGAGATTAAGTTGAATTCATTAGGTTTGGTGAGAATATCCTAATGCCAAGATATTAGCAACATTTTATGAATATCCTAAAGTGTTGGTTAATTTGGGTTTGAATTAAAGTGTTGGTTAATTGAAAATGTCATTTGAAAATCTGGGTTGAATAAAGCATTTAACTGAATATATGGGTTGAATAAAGCATTTAAATGTTAAAATTCATTTTGAGTGCTATTTCTTATATCATTTTCAGAAGTCCTTATATTATTTTGAGTGCTATTCCTTATATCATTTTTGCTAGCCATTTTTGAAATGATATAAGGAATGTGGATTATTGCTAACCATTTTTTCTCATAAGGAAAAATTACTGAAATGATATAAGGAATGTTATAAGGAATGAAAAAATTATACTTCTTATGAGAAAAAATTATTTTGAGTGCTATTCCTTATATCATTTTTGAAATGATACTTTGATATTTTCAGAATTCCAAAATAATTTTTGCTAGCCATTTTGTTATACTTCTCATATGCAAAAAAATGACTGAAATGATATAAGGAATGGCTAAAAACCAATGGCTAGAACTGAATTAAGGGTTGTCCTGAAATCAGTTTATCACTTCTCTATGTTTATCACTTCTATTTCATAAAAACTTCTATTTCTCTATGTTTATTTCATAAGGAATGCTAAACTAAATTGACTATCCTGAAATGATTTTCATTCAATAAAATGATTTTCAGTCAATAAATTTAGTACTCAAATATTTTATCATTGCAGATAATTTTAAGGATATGTGAATTGAGTTCTCAAATATCTCAATTGGAGCTTAAGGATGTAAAATTATCTTAAGGATTGCATATCTCAAATATCAATTTTAAGGATATTTTATCAATTGAGTACTCAAATTTATATGTTAAGCTATTTTAAGGATTATCTTAGTTGAATATCTCAAAGGATGTAAAATTCTATCAATTTGAAGGATATTTTATCTCAAGATATTTTATCTCAGGATAATTTTGCAAATCAATTGAGATTTGAGTATTGAATGAAAATCATTTCAGGATATTTTAATTGCAAATGAAAAATCCTGAGATACTCAAATCCTTGAAATGATATAAGATAAAAATATTTGATACTATTTGTGAATGATAGTTGCTACTATTTTGCATATTCAATTTTATCTTATATCAAATATTTTGCATTCCTTGACATGATACTATTTTGCATTCCTGAGATTCAGCAAAATTGAAATTTGATATAAGATAAAATTGATTTTTGAAATGATAAAATTGATTTGCAAATCAATTGAAATTATCCTTCTCTATGCAAAATTGATTTTATCTCAGGATTTGAGTATCTCAGGATATTGAATGAAAATCAATTGAATATCTCAGGATTTATCTCAGTTGCATATCTAAAATATCCTGCAATTGATAAAATATCCTGAGATAAATCCTGAGATATTCAATTTATCTCAGTTGATAAAATATCCTTTGAGTACTCAATTTTAAGGATATGTGAGTACTCAATTGATAAAATATTCTTCAAATTTATCAGGATATTTTATCAATTGAGTACTCAAATCAATATGTGAGTATCTCAGGATTTGATGGATATCCTTAAGATATGTGAATTAAGGATATGTGAGTACTCAATTTTAAGGATTGCATATCTCAAATATCAATTTTGCATATCTCCATGCAGATATGTGAATTAAGGATCCAGGTCAAAATTCCTATATTCATTATTTATCCATTGAACATAAGATCAAACATGGCCTGTTGAACTTCATTTTTTAGTTGAGATGCATGGTCATTTTATTGAGCTGTTTATGTTGAACTTTGTGGGTTTCTTTTTTTTACCTAACACTTGAATGTAGAGACAATAGAATAATGAAATTAAAATATGTTCATGTGTTCATAATAGTTTGTGTCATATTGGGTTGAATTTTTATTTTCTGTTTATTGGCATTTGTTAGTTATAGAGTGGTAGAATATAAATGTGAATTCTTTTGTGTGCCATTCTTTAGTTATTGGGTTGAATTTTATTGGCATTTGTTAGTTATTGGGTTGAATTTTGTTAGTTTGTAATTTGTTAGTTTTGTGTGCCATTCTTTAGTTATTCTGTTTATTGGCATTTGGCATTTGTTATTTTATTGGTATTTGTTAGTTATTGGGTTGAATTTTTATTTTCTGTGCCATTCTTTTGTTCACCATCTTTTCTTATTGCAAGCAATGGAAATGTGAATTTTGTTTGCACCCAGTGTCATATCTATAGTTGTTTAAATGGCACTCAGAGGTATGGATATTTATAGAATAGATATTGGACATGTTATGCCAACAAATGGCACTTTGAGTTAATTCCAAGTAAATATCATGGCACTCAGTGGAGATAAGTGGAAACGTGAATTACTATCATGGCGCTTAGTGGCTGATATTAACTCTGAGTGCCATATATATGAATTACTTGGAATGCTATGTGCCAGGACTGGAATGTGCCAGGACTTGGAATATAAACTCTGAGTGTATGAATATAAACTCTGAGTACAATGATATGTGCCAGGACTTCATATGAATATAAACTCTGAGTGCCATATATATGAATTACTTGGAATTACTTGGAATTACTTGGAATATTAACTCTGGAATGAATTATATTCCAACTGTAAGGATATGTGCCAGGACCTCATATGAATATAAACTCTTAGTGCCATATATATGAATTACTTGGAATTACTTGGAATATTAACTCTGAGGACAATGATATGTGCCAGGACTTCATGAATTCCTTGGAATGCTGTAATTATTTCAAATGAATTGTAAGGTTCTTGAAATAATTACTATGAACTGCAAGATTCACATAAACTGTAAGGAGAAGTCCTGGTATCATGTTCAGCATTCATGAAATAAATCATTCTTACAACATTCTCCTTTTTGGTACTCCACTAAATAAATCGTTTTTGCTCTTGCAGGATATGCATTTGGAGTTTTGAAATTGTGATTCAACCCAATATGCATTGTCTATTCTAATGCATTCAGAGTTCAGAATTCAAATTGTGTTTGAGGGCTATGTTTTGTGTTCAGAATTCAGAGTTCAGAATCTCAATTCTAATCCTACAAAAGGTGTTTCCTGCCCTTGCTTGCAAATGTAACATGTTTAAATAATGCCAAATTTGCATCCTTTGTATCTGGATAGTGCCAAATGATTATTTGTGACATAATGGTTATGTCAATATGTAGACTTCTCAGCTCATAACAAAACTTGACATGGTGATAAAGTAGCAATCACCCCGCTCCCCTTCACCCTCTCTGCAGGATAAAAAAGAATGGATAAGAAATATTTCCATTCATATAGGGTTAGCTTTGGTGGTTATTTTTGGCACCTCAATTTATGAATATTAATTCATCCTCTTCATGCTCTTCATAATTTTATGATTGCATGCAGGCCACAATCACTGTAACCTGACATATCAGTCAGCCTAACCTGCCAGACTGTTTGTAATCCTCTTCATTTCTCAAGTCTTTCTACATGAATAAGCATAATGGTTGATCTTCAGATAGCAACCATGTGAATGCATATTGTCAAAAGCTTGACGGGCACTGCTGTGTGACGCAGCCCATAAGCTAAGAATTTTGATGTATGGTAATCAAATTAGTTTGCTAAAATGCCTTTTGCTTCCTCCAGGATGGTTACAGAAGAACAATACTGCCTATCTAAAGAGGATCACATGGCACGAGAAAGGAATTTCATATTTTGTTCTTTATAAAATTAAGGCGAAAACATGGATAACTTTTTTGAGAGGTGCCAAAGGGTTACTGTTTGTTGGTTGTTGTAGTGGAATCCAATTGACATTTCTTGGTATGTCTAAAATCTAATCATATAGGCATTATGTTAGGTGGGATGAGCACTTCTTTACAAATAACATTGCTATGTTGAATTTTTGATGAGAATGGACCATGTATACTTTGTATCTCCACATGTTTGGACACTTGCAAACATATGCTATTTACTTTGTATACATGCATAATGCAGAGTGCAATAAGTTACATGAGACAAAAATATGGTGTACTGTAAATTTTTAATTGATCTATTTAGTTCTTTCAATTTTTTTAGCAAAAAGCATGCTAATCAATATACTATGCTCGCAAGTGATATCTCGCAATGTTCAACTTGGACAACATTGGATCATCTTTTAATTCAGTGCTCTTGATGATCTGACAGGTACTTGGAAGAGACGACATGGCTATGATCGTGTAAATGATGATAACGACATACCCATCATCGAGGCTAAAATGACTGATGGTAATGTTTATCCTAGAAACTCATGTGTACTATATTATGAGCGAGACTGACAATATATTTTTTAAAGTGGAAATTTCCAACAGTTGATGAAAAACTAGCCACTTACACCATGTAATGTTTATGATTAACAAAACTATTGCTGTAATCAAGCAACCAATATGGTTTGGGTTTCTTGGAAACTCATGTGTAATATGAGCAAGCCTGACGATGGACTTTTACAAATAGAAATTTCTAATTGTTGATGAAAAATTTGAAACCTATATGATGTGATGTTTGTGATTAACAAAACTATTGATGGAATCATTAACAAATATGGTTATGGATCAATTAACACTCACAACCATGAATTGAATCATTATAAGGTATTTTAATTTTGTAAATTCTGTAATGGTCATTTATTGCATCCTTTACAGACCAGAAGGTAATTTCATAATTATTTGCTTCCATTCAATAAATCAAATACATCAATACAAGAAGGAAGCTGGGAACTATCATAACAAAGTTTCAGGCATAATTTACCAAAAGTTTCCAGATAAGGCATTTAAATCATGTTTTTGAAGCTGCGTACATGCAAATATATCTAACACAAACTAGAGGTAACTTCAGTTAATGATTAGGTGCTTTCACCTGGACGTAGTGCTTCTTTGGGACATAATATCCAATCATGTAAATTAGTTAAAAACGTAGTTAATTATGTTGCTGATTGCAATTGGGCTCTATAATAGTGGAACACCATACCATTATGCGAAGTTCAGTTAACGAAAAAAACTTGAAGGTCAAGATCTAGATTTTGCCATAACGAAGGACCATACAGAACATTTTAGACACATTTGCAAAAGAAAGGAATTCACTGTTAATATTCAATTCACAAAGAAATAATGATGAGACAAAATGTAATTGTGATTTGAAGCTTACTCTGTTGAATACATGACAATCAAACCCTTACTCTATTGTCTTAATTGTGATTTGAAGCTTGGTATCATTTTCTCATATATTGAATACATGACAATATTTTATGAACATGTGGTTGACTTTACTATTGGTGTTATTATTATTATTAATTTGGTCAGATATCATACATGTCATACATCTCCCAGTTGCTCACCCAGAACATTATTATCAAATTGGTCAAGGTTGCAATCTGATATATCAAGATTAGAGGCCAAGGTCGAGAGGCTTGAGGCACAAATAACTGCCAAAGACTCCCAGTTGCTCACCCAGAATGGCAAAAGACTCCGAGTTGCTCATCCAAAATGGCTACTTATTGCAATGTGGCTACTTATCACAGATGCATCAATAGCTGTGCAATTATTACAATGTGTCTCCCAAACTGATTAATTATATGTCTACACCTTTTGTGTGTTGTGAACTTTTATGCAGGGCTTTTTTCACTAGGTGAAAGGCAAGCACCATGCATCCTTTCTTTTTGGATCAGAGGGTGCAAGCAAGAATGTGGCTTGCAATTATCTGCTTCTCTTTTTGGATCAGAGGGTGCAAGCAACAATGTGGCTTGCGATTAGCTGTTGTATTTGGGGTTTAATCTTTTTTTTGCTCTTTTTAACCTTTGTTTTTATTTTCTTTAGCAGCTAGCATTTAATTGTATGGTTTTTTGATGTAATACAGTGGATGATTGGGTGGAAAAATCTTTAAATGAGAAGTAATGAATATTTAGAGCCATTCTTTTATGGAGTTTTTATTCAGTTGAACAAAATATTTCACATAGTTTAATTTTTTATCTATTATGAACTCACATGTTTATCACTCATTATTCTCCTAATAACTGGACTTTGATTTTAAATACGAAGGACTGTTGTGGTTTGCAAATTTTTATAAAATTATGTCCTCATAAGCATGGTGCTATTTTAGGGGAGAAACTAGAATAATTTTATTAAACATTTAAGGGTAATCAAGCAGTCTCAACATTGTCCCAAGACATAAGAACATTACCACCCGAGACAACCACAACAAGAGATTTAGACAGTATGAAAGCATGAATATGAATTAATGATTAGTAGCAACATGCAAGCATGATATGATATTAAAAAGAGATTAGATTGATTGTTGATTATTCAACTGTGAATGAATCCAACAAAATGGGGGGAAATGTGGGGTCTGATAGATGGATATGGGTAATGATAACAAAATGGATGAACTGATTCTATTTTGGTGTCATGTCTGGAATTAAAAATTTTGGTGGTAGGCTCTATATATGAACTAATAGGATGATTGATCATTATACGTGCCTAGGCTAGATGACCCATCGTCACACACCTTCGAGAATTACTCAATGAACACATTCAAGACACAAAGGCCATGTGGGTACGTGATATACTACATGTACTTGCGTCGAGAGGGATGGGTCGGTCTATGTCTTACTACAACACTTCTCTTTCGATTGTAGTGTGGTATGACTTAAATCAGTAAGCCAGAATCACAGCTGCCGCCAATGCAACCGAGGCCATTTGCAGTTGTCTCTTCTAGAAGATGTAGAGCAAAATTAGTGGGTACGTCCATATATTGTGCTTTAATTATTGTTGTTTGTCTAAAATTAGGGGATCTAATATTTTAAGGGTTGAATAAATAAATTTGGAGCAACTAAATTTAATGAGAAACTAAGATCTTTGGAAGGAACTAAATTTTCTGTGATGTGCAAAATTTACGGGGGAACTAAGCTTTTGTGGTGGGGAATCTTAACTGAACCGTGTTAGTTTTTAAGGGGGAATTTTAAGGGCTTGGGAAAGCAAGAGCAAGTTAGTTTTTATAGCTATAGCTAAAATCCACTTGGGTCAATTAGTTTCCTATTGAAGATGTGGAGAAACATAGATAAGGGATCATATGTAATTTGAGTGTGATTTCAAGCATGTGCAAAATTTGTATTGTATATATGTCTAAATTATATAATTCCAGAGAGTAAATATGGAACATGAGATACCTTTTATTAAACAGATTATTGAATAGTATATCTATAAATTATTATTTACATGAGAATTTTGGTCAAATTCAATACCAAATGTAATATTGTCAATGTGCCATTAAGAATCCAGAAACAAACTTATCAATATCTATATTATATTTGAGGACTTTTTTGAATATATGGTTGACTAGGACAAACTGATGTCATGCTGATGTATAAAGAGGTTGATAGAAAAATGGCTAGGATTTAATCTTGGTAAAAGAAAGACTGTGATAAGTATTTGGGAAAACCAAAACACTAACCACTTTATTTTGTTTTTTTCTTTGGGTTTCAAACCCCTCACAATTGCTACATTTGAGCAGGATATAGCCTCTTCTCCTTTTTACGCCTAAAGCGCCCGGGCCGAAGGAGAAGATAAATTTTTGTTCCTTTAAATTTTGGAGGGGGAAATAATTTTTGGGGATAACAAAGATTTTGAGGTTATGTCGTAAATGAACCGTGCCCGAGGGCACGGTTCATGACTATCTATATTACATTTGATGACTGTTTTTGTATTCTAGGGCTGACTAGGACAAAAGAGTTGATAGAAGAACGACTGCGATTTAATCTTGAGGAATGAATGGTTGAGAAGAGATTTTGTGGAAAGTTTTGGAGGGAAAAACAGTTAGGGGGAAATGAAAGTTTTTGGGGAATGAAAATTTCTGGGGAATAGCAGAATGCACGCAATTAATGCATTTGGGAAAAAAACTTTAACTTGCACTTAATTCTATAGATCGAATGCTGTTGCAGATCGAATGATCTCTCCCTCAATGCGGGGCCCACCGTCTCTTTGATGCATGGGGGCAACAAGATTAGAATAATTGCCCACGTATCGAAGGCGCGGACACCTATTAAATCTTTTTACGCTAATTTGTTGTTCTGCACCGAAGGCGTCCGTGCCGAATTTGTTGTTTCACGCCAAAGGCGCCCACGCCGAATTTGTTGTTCTACGCCGAAGGCCCCTACGCCGAATTTTTTGTTTCGCGCCGAAGGCGCCCATACCGCTAAATATTTTTACGCTTATTTGTTGTTCCACACAATTTTGGCTGTGGAAATAATTTTTTGGGGAACAAGGATTTCGCGGGGGAAAATCTTAATTGAACCGTGCCCGCGGACCCGGGTTATGACTAGTATATATATATATATGTATATATATATAGAGGAGGGATCAAATGACCCCCAAAAATAACCCCCTAAAATGACCCCCTATCAAAAATCCTATGCCCCCCATTTTTTCGGAAGATCCGAACCGTTCATCTTGATCTCCACCCTCTAAATACCTTACCCACCAATTTTCAACCCGATCCCATGTGTTTTGCCCGTTCATCAACCATTCGCAAAAGTTCTATTCATGCGAAACCGTTAAATTTGGGTCGGATGGATGAAGGGGCAAAACACATGGGATCGGGTTGAAAATTGGTGGGTAAGGTATTTAGAGGGTGGAGATCAAGATGAACGGTTCGGATTTTCCGAAAAAATGGGGGGCATAGGATTTTTGATAGGGGGTCATTTTAGGGGGTTATTTTTGGGGGTCATTTGATCCCTCCTCATATATATATATGTATATATATATATGTATATATATATATGTGTGTGTGTTACATATGTGTTCCTAAGCTCATATATAGTAGTGTTACATATGTGTTCCTAAGCTCAGGAGACTCTATCATAATTTTATTTATATATAGTAGTGTTACATATGTGTTCCTAAGCTCATATATAGTAGTGTTACATATGTGTTCCTAAGCTCAGGAGACTCTATCATAATTTTGGGCGATCCTGATCACGTCTGCTGACTGGTGCTCCGGCAACTTGTCAGAACTCTCTCCCGTCCCTTATACCTCCCCTCTCCCCCTCCATACATTTTCATGACCTCAACAAGCCGGGGGCCCCTTCCTCATCCTCTCCCCCCTTTTTGGGCGATGATGACTGTACTTCGCTGGAGGGGAGTGGCGAGGCTGGTAGCTTCTCTGCTGGTGGCGGTGTTGTGTCGAATCAATGGATTTCTATGGTGCGGTGTCGGCGGCACGATCCCAGTGCGAGTGGTGGATCTTGCTCAATTTTGGGCCCATGTTCTAGGGCAGGTGCTCGCCGTTCGTCGACGACCCCGGCGGGTGGATCTGCTCCCATTCAGGGGAAATCTGTTTCTTCCCATTGGGCAGCGGAGGGCGGCCCTCGACCACTGCTTCCTCCTATTCCCCACCATCTCCTTGCACAGAAGGTGCTTGGTAAAATGCCACAAAGGCCCCCTCCCTCTGTTTAGTGCTCTTCTTAGTTGGAATCTCCCTCTTATAGTGACATATGTGCTCCTCAAGGGCCAGCTGCTCCCGCTCTTGGTCTTGACTATTCCCTTATGATTACCATTGATGGAAACCGTTCTCGTCCCTACTATGGTCATCTCAGGGCCGGGGTCTCTCGTGTTTGGAAGACGAAGGGAGCTGTGCATCTCCATACACGCGAGAGTGGTTTCCTTTTCTTCAAATTCGAACTTGGTGCTGATTGTGAGGACCTCCATAGTGGCCTGTGGCTGGTTGATGGCAGCCTCCTTGTCATCTGGCGATTGACTCCCCACATTGGCCTGGTGTGAGACCTCCCCTCGGCGATGCCCCTCTGGATTCGATTCCCCCTCCTGCCTATCCAATTCTGGTCCAATGTGATTCTGGGAAAGCTTACAAGAGCAATTGGATGCCCTCTGTACACTGACACTGCCATGGCCAATGCATCATGGCTCTCCTTCGCTTGCTGCTTTGTCGAGGTAGACTCCAAGTCGGATTTCCCTTCATCCATCTCAGCCCATCTCCCTGATGGGTCTGTCGTTCCAGTTCCCATTGAGTACAAGCACATCCCCCCTCTGTGCTCGCATTACCGATGTTTTAGGCATATGTTGGTGCAATGTGGTTCTCCCTCGCACCCGACACCCTCATCGTCATCCACAATGCCACCCCAATTGGTCGCAAGCTACAAATAACCTTCGTTGCCGTGAAGTTCTGACCCCTGATCCCCCCCCCCTCTCAGTCCCTCCCTACTCCTCACCCCCCCCCCCCCCCCCCTCACAGTCCCTCCCTACTCCTCATACTTCTCAGGCGGAGGGTCACCCTTCTATGGCCCTTCCCAAATTTGGTGCAGCCGTCAATGGCTCTGCTGATGGATTCATCCTTGAGGACGATGACTGCCTCTCGGACTCTGAGGATGTTGATGAGTCCGTTCTATTGGTAGATGAGCATGGGACTGTGCGGCGTGGTTCTTTGGATATCCCGATGACTGCTGCTCCTATTCTTGCTGACACCTTGCATGCGGCCTCCTCAGGTAACCCTACCCCCTCCCCTTCCTTTGGATGTTGGTATTGGGTTTCCTCACTCCGACAGCTCTGTCACCCCACGTTGTGGTGACCCTGCCCTTTGCAATGCTACTTGAGAACCTCTGGTGGAGTGTCCCCTTATCTATGGTAGCAATGCGGACCCCTTGGTTGGTGGCGCTAGAGGCCTGGTCCCTCCCTCCCCTCCCTCCCCTGGCTATTCGGTTACTATCCTGGGCATGAATCACTCTCCTTTTGTGCCATTACAATCTGTTGTTGTGCCTGTCGGTCTTGATGTTCCCTCTGTGATTACTGGCGTTCCTATGGGACACTGTTGTTGGCTCTGGTTTGGTGCATAGGGGTCACGGCCCTGGAAATGCTCCCCCTCCCTCGAGGGGTCCTGGTCACGGCATTGAGTCGGGGATGGGGGTTGCTGCTGAAAGTTCTGTCGCTGATTCTCTATCGGTGAAGTATTGCGAAGATGGGGCTGAGATGGGTATGAATGATGATGTTGTTGATAGTTGTGGAGATGGGGTTATATTGGGGCCAAGTTAAACTCATGAAATATCATATGGTTAACTTTTCTTTGGAGGTGGATTCCATTTATATTTAATTTCTTGATTAAATTTATTTATTTTTTTAACGAGTAAGTGTGTTTCTATATAAAACTGGAAATATTGTACATAACTTCACCCCTAGTTAAGTCCAGTGGGATTATAGGCGAAGGGGGAGAGGGCACAAACGACGTCACCCCCTACATCCTAAATCCTACCAGACCCAACTAGAGAGACTAATGAAAATCTGTACATGATAAGTCACGAATGTAGAAAACCCCAATTGGAAAATGGGGCAGCCACTGAGGGTTGATCTCGATCAATGTCCCTAAGTGCAATACTAACATCCGCTACAATATCTTCAAAAAGAGAAGTTTTCTCCTTCTTTTTGTCCTCAAAAATCCTCATGTTACGTTGTTTCCAGATATGCCATACCATAGAAGCAAGGGCCGTTTTAGCCAAAATGCCCACACTATCCTTCTTGCCATACCGTGCAAGAATGAGGTCACCTAGGAAGAAGGAGCAGCACTAGTAATACCCAGCTTGAACAAGAACTTGCTTAGAAGATAATGAGTGTATGGGCAGTCAAAAAATAAATGACTGATACTCTTTGTCGATGCCCCGTCGCAAAGAACACAACAATGGGAAGAGGCAATCCCCCACTTATGGAGAGTATCTCTGGTCAAGAGCTTTCCATGAAAGGCTCTAAGTAATGTGATTTCCATCTTGGGGACATGCCCGCTGAACCGGACGACATTGTAATAGGTGAAGAGCCCTCTCCTGGTTCTAGTACCCTCCCAAGCCTCTCTAAATGAGCAATCTGCAACCATAACACACTCCCAAGAATCTTCACCCGGACCAACCCATACCGCCTGAAGAGTAGATTGCAGCGATGCCAAGGCCGGATCTTGCTTCCAACATGTACCAGTCTAGTACTCACTAACAACTTTGTTATCTGCTCTAGATGGTACTTCATGATGCTGAGCTAATGGGCCACACGGTAACCAGTTGTCATACCAGAAGGAGATAGTGGTGACGTCTCCAACAATCCGTTTGATGAGCTTCTGAGAAGTGTTTCGACAACGAAGGAGAAATTTCCATGTTCCCGAATCCATTGGTCTAATCTTAGAAAAATAGAAACCAAGACACATAAGTTGGAAATTACAAGCCCTACATGGGCTTGTACATTCCATGTGGCCCACCTTTTTGTGTCTTGCACCTGATCTATCTGATCAGGTGCCACCTGATCTACATGATTCCCATGTGTGTGTGTGTGTGTGTGTGGTTTAATCTCGCAATGCACGGAGGGGAGGCGAATGGCGATTCTGGCGACGACAAGGGATCACTGAATATCGCATCTTCTAATGGACATGGGGAGGAGCGCAAGAAGGATCGTGTGACTGGAGATGATCGTGATGTTCCTCCTGACGGCAAAGACGGCTGGGAAGTGGTAAACAGGCGTCGGACCAAAGTAGGGTTTTCACCGAGATTGGGGGGCAGCGGGATATTCACGGGGCAGCGTTCAGGCACTTATCCGATCAAGGAGGGAGGAACTCGAGATACTGGAGGTTATGTATCGCATTCTTACTCCTATAGGAGGAAGATGAACGCGAGTGCCCCCAAAGTGTTTGATAGATTGCCTAAGCGAAAGAATGTTGATATTAAAATCTCTACTTCGGGGGTGAAGCACTCCTGGGCCGAGGTATGCTCCAACATTAGGAACTATGACCTAGATGTTGGCATGACCTATGTAGCTCCACACACTCAGGATGATGACTCGGTTATGGCGTTGGTTGCGAAGGAGGCCTTGGCTAGAGGGGCCGAACAATGGAAGTTCACACTCGTTGGATATGTGATGGGAGAAGTACCATTCTATGTGCAATTCTGTGCTTGGGTTGAGAGACTTTGGAATGTCAAGAAAGGCCTGAAAATCTATACCCGCAAAAACGGATTCTTCTGTTTTAAGTTTGAGGATGAAGGTGAATGTGAGAGGATTCTGCATGGGGGTCCTTGGATGTTTGATGGCAGACTCGTTATTCTGCAACGATGGAGTTCGGCGCTCAAGCTAGAAAGGGATATTCTTTCATCTGTCCCAGTCTGGGTCCAGCTTCAGGGGGTCCCGTTGGGTATGTGGACTCTAGAAATTCTAAATTGCATTGCATCAGTTATAGGCAAACCTATATGTCTGGACAAACTTACTGCCAAGAAGGAAAGATTATCATACGCGAGATGCTTGGTCGAGATCCACGCAACACAGGCTATCCCTAAAGAGGTCTTGGTCGGAACAGAAGATGGGCCTACATTAGCTATTGGCGTTAAGATAGAAGGTGAACCCCCTAGATGTGGGAAGTGTGTTTGTTTTGGCCACTCCGACCAACAATGTCTGGTGGCCAGTGAGCCCCCTTCCTTCAATCCAAGGTGTTATCCCCGTCGCTACTTCTGGGCAATCAAATGATACAGTCGATGGATGTAACACAATTTCTGAAGAATCAATTGACGTTATTGCGGGTCAGCAGCTAAACGATGGAGGTGGCAAGTCCTGGAGCATTGGCATTGGGCACGTTATTCAGCAGGGGGGAGAGAATAGGCGAAAGTGAAGGTGAACGGCAATGTTCTTCAGTCAAGGTATCGACGAGTCTTAGTACTGCTGGACCATCTGGGAACCTGGCGAAGGAGAAGCAACAAAACCCACTGCATGGTAATTTAAGCTTAGGCGTTAACATGGAAGTTGGGAACTCTAAGACTCAGGATAGGGATATTAAGATGGGTAATCCTGCTTGTGTGAGTGGTGATACTACGCAGGCTACGGTTGCTAGTCGAAATAATGTGATGCAACAGAGACACATATTGCGCAGACCTCTTCCGTCCCTTATTGAAGATACATCTGCATCTGAACTGGATAAGGTGCCTGAGGAGATTGCAGTTGATAATCCTGAGTGGGATATTGAGGTAAAAGAGCAGGTCAGGCAATTAGAATCGACAAAACACCGTAGGAAGAAGACGGATCCTAGCCCATTGTCAAGCTCCAGGAAGAGCTCTTGGTTGCAGAAGAGTGGCCAAGTTCGAAAACCGACTATTGCTCAACGACTGCCTTAATTTGGAATACTCGGGGACTGAATAATGCAGTTAGGAGGAGAGATTTGAAGTTTATTGTCAAGAAAATTAGGCCATCAGCTATGGTTTTTATAGAAACCAAGATGAAGTGGATTGGTACAACACAGAAGTTTGTCATCCCTGACGACTGGGTATCCTACAACAATTTCTACTTTGCAAAAGGGGGGGCGTCTCATTATGGTATTCAACCCGCATGTATGGAGTACTAATCACATTTCCAGCTCTAGCCAACACATTTCCGTGAGCTGCCGTAATGTTGGGGGGTTCATTTGCATACTTACTGGAATATATGCTTGTAATACCATGGTGGAAAGGAAAGTGCTGTGGCAAAATTTGGTTGCTGAATGCAGACAGGTTGGAAATGTCCCCTGGATGGTAGGGGGGATTTTAATAGTGTCCTATACACAAGGGATAAGATTGGGGGAAGGAGACTTGAAGAGAGCATGGTCAGGGATTTCCACGATTGTGTTAGTGGATGCTCCTTGCGTGAGCTGAAATGCACTGGTAACGCTCTCAGTTGGTGTAACCGTCGGATTGGAGGCGACCGTATTACTGCGAGGCTGGATAGGGTTTTTGTAAATGATGATTGGATTAATAAACTACCAGCTTCCTATCTAACTTATCTCGATGCTTTGACAAGTGATCACGCACATATGTCAGTATATCTTCACACTCAGGTACCCTCCGACCCTAAACCGTTCAAATTCTTTAACTATTGGTCCGACTACCCTGGATTTCATGACATTATCACATCAAGTTGGGCGGATATGAAAGTGGGGACTCCTATGTTTCGGCTAATGCAAAAGCTCAAGGATCTCAAGCTTGTTCTTATTCGTTGGGCTAGGACTATCCGTGCGGATAAGTTGGTGGAAAAGTGCAGGACTAATTTGGAGGCTGTTAGAAATAATCCTCGCATTCACAATGATATTACTCTCCAGGATAGAGAAGCTCTCCACATCAAAGACTTAGCTCATGCCCTAAAGCTTGAAGAGGATATGTTCAAACAAAAAAGCAGGCAAGACTGGCTTACCCTCGGAGACAGGAATACTAAGTTTTTCTTCAATGCAATGAAAGCAAGGATTAGCCGTAACAATCTGAGCCATTTAATTGACGTAGATGGGGTCCAAAACAAGAAGTACGATGAGCTGAAGGTGAATGCCCCTCTATACTTCAAGGAGCTTTACAACCAGAACCATTACTCGAACTCCTTTTCCAAACTTGTACCAAAACGCATCTTGACTAGTGAGTCTGCTACATGGCTTTCCAGAAGGGTGTCTGTGGAGGAGATAAAGGCGGCAGTATTTCAGATTGGGGCTGACAAGGCACCGGGTCCTGATGGATATAACGGTTCTTTTTTCCAGCAAAATTGGGAACTTATTAGCAAAGATGTGATTGCAGCTGTTAAGTCTTTTTTTACATCAGGCTCCCTTCTCAAACGGGTAAATCATACTTTTCTGACCTTGGTATCGAAGAATTCTAATGCTACGGAATTGGGAGATTATATGCCGATTTCCTGTTGCAATGTCCTATCACTACTAAAAAAAGGAATTTTACCAACGTTTTTATGCCAGCGTTTTAAAGAAACGTTGGCAAATGTTTATTGGTATTTCGACATTTGCCAGCGTTTATAAGAACGCCGGCAAATGCTAGACTTTTACCAGCGTTTATAAGAACGTTGGTAAATGCTGGGCTTTTCCCGACGCTTTTCGAAAAACGCAAGTACATGCTTGACTTTTCTCGACGCTTTTTTAAAACGTTGGCAAATGCTGGACTTTTCCCGACATTTTTTAAAAACGTTGGAAAATGATGGACTTTTGTCGGCGCTTTCCGCAAAACGTTGTGAAATGCGAGACTTTTTCTGACGCTTTTTTAAAACGTCGACAAATACTAGACGTTTCCCGATGCTTTCTAAAAAACGCCGGCAAATGCTGGACCTATCCCAACGTCTTAGTGTAAACGTTGGTAGGAGGAAAAGGTTTTAGTTGCAGTCTTGTAAATTTTTAATGGACAACTTGTAATGAATGTCACAACGATGACATATATAACGTCACCTCGATATGACATTTCTTTGCAATTTATAACAAGAAACCAAGTCTGCACCGCCATAATGACGGTGCAGAATCTACAGATAGTCGATCCCTCTAAATTTGAAAGGGACTATCTGCATCTCAAAATGAGGTGCATGGATGGAACTATTGGCCAAACAACATCAAGAAATTCAAAGAAAGAATGAGAAGATGTGACTTTCAAATGATTTTTCATGTCTTTTTGAATAAACATGCACCTCATTTGAGGTGCATATAGTCTATCTCTAAAATTTGGTCTCAGCCTGCTAATGTATTGCCGAGACAATTTATAATATTGTAAATTGTTTGGTGTTGTACATTGTTTCTAAACAAATACAAATAATATTTGATTTTGAACTCGTATTCCTAGTTTGACATTTATGAATATTTCTATTGAGCCGTTCAAAGTACACATAAATACAGATACAATTTTGTTTTTTTAATTCATCGTAAAACAGTAAAGAGCACTCGACCTTACACAGCAGAAAAGAGGACACATGAGTTGTGGAAACATGTGAACTTTCCAAGTGGTCACTCATCTTGTTACTATTCTTAATCCCAAACATTTAACTTCGGAGTTCCCATGGAACCAAAATAAGCCGAGGAACCCCACGTAGTCCACCGTTTAGCTATTTGACATATTCAAAAAGACGTCCACATATCTTATATATCATTCGAACATACATGCACTGATAACTCATGTGTCTATAAGGCATGGATCCCACTAACGCACATCTGTCCCGCGTCCGCGCCTGTACACAGATGGGTTGTGTGACTTGGGTCATACGAAGGCCTTCTGACATGGCTCCAAGGAAGCACGGGCTGAACTTTGCATTTTCTGGGTCGAATCGGGGCCAATTATAGGCCCGGACTAGCTAAAGATCCAAAACAATTTGAAAGAGCAGGAATTTTGTGAATATCTAGGCATTTTCCGGAAAATTTGTGGAGCGATAAGCGCGTGGACTGCTCTCTCAAACGTCCCTTCTCCTCCCCCCAAACCCTATTTGCCGCCGCCATATAGAAATTGCAATGCCCTTTTAAACATATGGTCATTCCCCCCAAACCCTATTTGTCGTCGCCATGTAGAAATTGCAACGCCCTTTTAAACATATGGTCAGGACGCGCGCCCTCCTCCAAGCTCCCCAACAGGTCGTCATCTTCCTCTGCTCCCGCCGTCGAGGCCACGCCGTCGTCACCCGCCTACGCTGCCGTCGATTTTCTCTCTCTGCCCCCGCCTCCAGGTTCGTCCTTTCGTCTTTCTCTAACCCCAATCCATCGTTGTCGTCATCTTCTATCTTTTATGCGATCGATGGCTTCGCTCGACCACGGTTGGGTTATATGCTTGTTTACCTTACATTGAACACTACCCTTGCTTCAATGATTAGTCTTAGTTTTCTTAGTTTTTTTTCTTTGTCCTGCAAAGCATAAAGATTTGACTCTTTTTGTGATTTTGATGAGAAGAGAAAGCATAGGTGGTATTCGATGAAATGCCTCACACACTTAAGAATCAAAAAGTAAAGCAGCTTATTATTTTTTTGGTTGTATATTTCCGGTTGTTTCTGATGTTATGTATTTATTTTTATCTTATTTGAGACCAACGCCCTCGTTTTAGCCATAGGCATCCCAGGCATATGTTTACAATGTTTCGCAACTACAACTAAACCTAAATTTCTTTAATATCCAGTAATTCCTTTTTGTTGTTTTAACAGCTAAGTTAAGGATTGGTATCAAGCATCTTTGATTGTACTCTCATTTTCTCTGTGATTCTAGATTAATTAATTTATTTAAAAAATAGACATTGCGCGTATAATTTAAATGTATACATGATGAAAAGTTTCGTAATTTTTTTGAAGAAGACGAAAATGCTTCCTAGTGATCAAATAACATGGAAACCAATCATATGGTGCATCACTCTAATTTGATTACTTGACCCCCCCCCCCCCCCCCCCACACACACACACACACACACACACACACACACACACACACGTGAGGCCAGTTTCCACATATGTAAATGTTAGATATTGTCTTCGTGTTAGATATTGTCTGTTATTAACCATATGTAAATGTTTCCACATGAATGAACTTGCCTTAGTTTGGAAATGAGAATCCGTTTTAAAAATCTCTTGTTCCGTGATCGACATTGCTTTCTCCTCTCCCTTTTCATCTTATGTGGATCCTCCCAGGCTTCGCCTTACCCCTCATTGTAAGAGAGAATTGGTGACAGAGAACAGGATGGTTGTTGTATCATTTCTTGTTGAAACTACTCATAGCAAAATTAAGCATAATGTAAGTTCATGCCATAGCCTTCATTAGCCAATTTACGTATAATGCAAGAAGGAAGAAATTCATGCGTATTTGATCTCCGGCCTCATCAGTTTTGCTCACATGATACATAAAGGTCATTATATTTTAATGAAATTTTTTCTAAATCTATTAAGTTTCGGTCATTAGGCTCAGAGAACACAATCAACTCA
This sequence comes from Scilla litardierei, assembly GCA_030789695.1. Classification (NCBI taxonomy): domain Eukaryota; kingdom Viridiplantae; phylum Streptophyta; class Magnoliopsida; order Asparagales; family Asparagaceae; genus Scilla; species Scilla litardierei. Next base: position 160,022,422 of record CM061133.1, read on the forward strand.
ACCTTCAAGAAGGTGCAAACTTATTCGATACTTTACAATACAAGGGTGATGTAGGATGTTGGAAGTTCAAGACTTGGCTACTAATATGGTCAGAGGGATTTTTTTTCCTTAATTACCGTTGGCTTTTAAGTATCTAATGAACCATTCAGCCATCAACTTTGAACACCTTAATCCCTTCTACACTGAATGGATAAATCCTTTTATGTAAGTGATCTATAATCACACATAAATATTTTTATCATTTTGTTCCGTGGATCATGTGTTGAATAAGTAATACAAGTTTTGTTAGAAGTTAAAACAGGTTGGTGATTACGAAATTAGATGCTAATTAGATTAAAATATTGCCAAATATATCTCAACATTCGACCAATACTTCTAAATTAATTCATGTTTTTTATCCATCTATCTCCTTATAAAAATCATTAACTTAACTTTGATATATTATCGGTACCTCCCTATCTGTGTTAGAGGAAAAAAAAATGGCTACCATTCAAGATTTGCATACACTTGGAACAGATTAACAGATTATACACTTAAGCTAAGAATGAAGGGAATTTGTGCAAATCAAAGATAGATACTCCATAGGAAACTTCTTGCATAATGTCAACGCGGCTAGGAACTTACACAACAAATTTGGCATGCTTGCCGCATAATATGATTCATGTAATGCTCTCTTTATTCCAAAACAAGCATACATTTACAGGTTTAAGTTCAATGTGCTTCCGATCTTACAAGTCTTAATGCAACTTAATCCATTTGTAACTCTACAAGCTTCATTTGAACTACAAATCAGAAGAATGAGCGCAGATAGCGCACAAGCAAACATTTCAAAAGATGAAAAAAGATACCATGTCATTGTCGAGTTAGATATGGCCTCATTCTTTTGGCTGGTGAGCAGATTAACCTCTCTTTCCATTACCCCAAAAGAAATCAATACTTCAACAAAACTTACCGATTTCATTAGGTTTCTTATATTGGTTCTTGATACAGTTATAGAAGCATTGCATAGAATTCCATCATCCCACCCAACAGCCAGAGTTTTTTTTTTTGGGGAGGGGGGGGGGGGGGGGGGGGGGGGGGGATTAGAAAATGACTTGAGCAAAGCTATGTGCATCACTTGAGAACTATATTTGTAATGGCACCAATATGTGGAATTAATCTCCATGATGTGCTATGTGCAGAGAATTTGAGGGCTCATGTGCTTCTGTAACCAACCAAAGTGGCAGGATCTCTGCATTTCTTTTCTTCATGCCTTTGCCCAGTTTTAGGTCACAGATCTGTAAGACAGACAGAGGAACTTAACAACAGACACAATGATCAGCCAGTAATGGGATTCTACGCAACATATTTTAGACCCGAATTTTTATCATTATATCTGGGTACAGAATTGATCTTGCTCGTGCATTTCTGTCTACAGTCACATCTGACATTGTAAAAACATCGACTCGTTTGAGGCAGTGCTATTGCCTAAAATTACATAGACCATGGGCAGCATTAATAAAATTAGGAAAGGAATGTTAAGGTCAAATTATGTTTAAAATGTGAAACAAATTATTCAATAACAACACTAGCTAGGTCTCTCTGGGAAAGATTGCAAGATTTGCATAACACTAACCGATGTCGTACTGATCCTATCATTGTTTACTTCGATTGTTAATTTCTTGTTGCCACATCTCTCTCCCCCCCCCCCCCCATGCCAACCATTTAACTCATGCATCCATGTCTAGCTATCTCATTTCCCTCACTTGACTGCATAAATGTTTCCTTTGCCAAATATGGGGCATTGGCCTTGAAGAAAGATACATGTTGAGGAGACCTTGTAGCAAGATTTCTCCCTTCTTGTAAGTTGGGTTATTCCAATATCTAGCCCCTACCCCCTTGTTGCACTGCTAACAATAAGGACATTCCCTTCCAATGTAACTTCTATCATAGTAGCACAGTGAAAAACTACCCTATGCAACTAGAGATTTTTACATTCAAGTGGTAAAGATCTTTTGCTTCTTTCCTTATGTTTGCAGTTAAAGGTTACTTAGAACTTTTGTTGAGTATAGAGAGCATGTTTTTATATAAAAAGGAGGATGAAAAAAATGATGAGAGAACTTGATTTTTGCTTAAAAACTTTACAGTGAATATGATTATGTGAAAAATCATTGTCATCATCAAAGCAATTATCTCTGAGTTCTCAAATAGTTGTGATGAGATAGGAGCTTTTATATGTCTCTAAAGATCATTGTAAAGCCATTATGTACTAATATTTCCAGCGAATCCACTATTGCATGCTGCAAATTAACTGAAAGTATTAGTAAGGAAAGGTCTACAATAAACTGAATTATTTCTTCTTTGTTTTCAGTTATCAAGGTTTAATTGACAGAGAGCTCTACACAATCACGAATTGCAAGTGTTAAATGAATTTCTCTTGATGATGCTTTGCAAATTTTTTTAGATGGCTGGAAGTACAAAAAATAGTTATGTTTTTGTTCATATGTAGTAGGATGTTAAATGCTCCAATGCTAGTGCATGACAAATTTACAAATAAAAGCACTATGCTAAGTTTAATGTTGAATATTATCTTGAATATACTGGATCTTTCTTTTTTAAATCAGCCGTATTTATTCTCTCAATCTTGATATAGCAACTACTGTGGATCATGAAGAAATGTTATGAGACACCCAATTCTCAACATCTTCTAGGTGTTATATCAAACGATCCCACTGCTTCTCTCTGAATTTTGATTTCATCGATACACTTTTAATTTGGATTGCAAGAATCTGTCCCATTGTTTCCAGCGTTAATGTTGCATTCGTCTTAAGTAGTAGTAATTATATATGTGATAAGTCTCATTTTCATTATTTGCATTTACATGTACCTTTTGGCCTTGCAACATTTCTGCTTCTAACTGATCAAAAGATCTGAGGTTGAAATCAGGAAAACAGAATTAAAGGAAACTTTCAATGGGGGTGAGATCTGTTTGCCTCAGATCATGGTAATCTTGAGAAAAGGTCAGAGAGAAACCTTTTACCACCATTTCTTGCAAAAGCCTCGGCTACTTTCCTGTTTCTTCCTCCAACTGCCACAAAAGACTAATACAGTATTATTGATACATCCAAGTCATTTCGGCATATAGAAGTGAGAAAGGTCGTTTCGGCATTATTTCAGGCGTAATTATTCTCATAGGTGCTAAAAGTTGTCCATTATCAGTGTTTTACATATTTTTGGAATAAATATTGGGAATAAATATTTTTCAATATTCAGTATTTTACACATGTTGTGCATATGCAGGCAGAAGCTGAGAAGAACAAAAATGATGAAAAAAGGAAACTGGAAAAGGACTGTTGTCATTGCCAGCATAAGGACTTTGAGCCAAATACTTGGAGCGAATACAAATATTGCGATCTTTGCTTTCTTTTCGAAAACTTCGGCTTTGCATTGTAAATGAAGAATTGTGGTCTACTCAACATAGTTGTCCTGTACTTGTTGATGTTTTTAGAAGCATTTAAAATTTTTAACTCTTATGTGTTCCTCAACGTGTTGGTGAGGAGAATGGGAAATTACATTTATGTTGTTCTATTGTTATTTCATCTATTCGTATGGAATTACACGAAGAAACTAAGTTGTTGCATGTGGGAGCGCTTAACTCTTTGAATTCTATGTTTAGTAAACATAATAGTGACATTTTATTAAAATAGATTTGTATTTAATTTGTATCAAACTCATTTTCCAACGTTTCAAGAAAACAACTGGAATGACTTGGGCATTTTCCAACGTTTCAAGAAAACGCAGGGGAATGTCTTGGACATTTTCCAACGTTTCAAGAAAACGCCGGGAATGTCTTGGGCATTTCCCAACGTTTCAAGAAAACGCCGGGAATGTCTCAGGCATTTCCCAACGTTTCAAGAAAACGCCGGGAAATGTCTTGGGCATTTCCCAACGTTTCAAGCAAACGTCGGGAAATGCCTAAGACATTTTCCAACGTTTCGGGAAAACGCCGGGAAATGCCTAAGACATTTCCCAACGTTTCAAGAAAACGCCGGGAAATGTCATGGGCATTTCCCAACGTTTCAAGCAAACGTCGGGAAATGTCTTGGCATTTCCCAACGTTTCAAGGAAACGCTGGGGAATGTCTTGGGTATTTCCCAACGTTTCAAGCAAACGCCGGGGAATGTCTTGGCATTTCCAAACGTTTCAAAAAAACGCTGGCAAAAGTGGACATTTTCCAACGTTTCACCAAAACGTTGGGAAAACATTTAGCAACGCCCTCTTTTCCCAACGTCTTTGCATCGTTTCATAAAACGCTGGGAAAACATTTGCCAGTGCTTCAAAAACGCTGGGAAATGTTAAAAAAAACGTTGGTAAAAGTCCTTTTTTTAGTAGTGTATATAAGACCATCAGTAAAATAATCTGCAACAGAATTAAGGCTGTGGTCCATGAGCTGATATCGCCTAATCAGGCAGCTTTCCTGAAGGGTAGGCTACTCTGTGATTGCATGCTCAGTGCCCATGAGCAAATCAAGGATTTTAAAAATCCTATGTGGGGTAGAGTCTGTTTGAAGCTGGATCTACGGAAGGCGTTCGACAATGTGAATCGTGAATTTCTCTTCTTCTTCATGCAACAACTTGGGTTCCCTTGCAAATTTATCGCCTGGATCAAGGAATGCATTAATACTCCAACATTCTCTGTAATGATCAATGGGACTCCGTGTGGATATTTTGGAAGTAACCGAGGACTTCGCCAAGGTGACCCTCTTTCCCCATTCCTGTTTGTCATTGTTATGGAATCATTTTCTCTCCTTATAGAAAAGGCCATCATCTCTGGCAAAATTCATCCCATGAAGAGGACGGGGGCAATCTTACAGTTACTATTTGCGGACGATCTATTGGTCTTTTGCCGCGCAAATAGATCCTCCTTTCTGGGCATCAGATCATTACTACAGGAGTTTGCCAACTACACAGGCCTACAGGTGAACTGGGATAAGACCGCGGGTTTGTTTAGCAAGGGTGCTAAATACAAAGAAGAGCTGGCGGATTTATTGGGCATCAAAATAGCTTCGACGATCACAACGTATTTGGGGCTTCCTCTATCTTTGAAAACCCCGACATCTGCCAATTATAAGAAGTTGGTTGATAAGTGCAAGAAGAGGATGAGTGGTTGGGCCTCTTCTTCCCTGTCTATATCGAGGCGTATCGAGCTTATCAGGTCGGTTATATACGGTATGATAGCATTTTGGATGCAAGTATTCCACATTCCATCAACAGTTTTTAGAACTATCACGAAGGCTTGTAGGGGTTTCATTTTGGGGAAATCGAGAGCTTGGGCATGGGAGGATGTGTGCAAACCGAAATCAGAAGGCGAGGTCGGAATTAGAATGTTGGAGGGGCAAAATGATGTGGCAGGGGTGCGGCTATCTTGGAGATGTCTGAACGCGGAGAGCTTATGTGCGAAGCACATGCAGAGGAAGTATGGCGGTCCGAGGGGGTTCTTTGCAACAAATCGTGTTCCCGCCCAGTCGGGGCCATGGAAGAGGTTGCTCGGCTGCCAAAAAATTTCACAGAAAATGATTAAAAGAACAGTGGTCGATGGCCGCTCTACTCTCTTCTGGAAGGACTTCTGGATCGATGGCGGGCCACTCGTTGATTGCTTTCCTATGCCGCCTGGGTTTGAGCATCGAACGGTCGCGGAGTATTGGGTAGAACACGGCTGGAGCTCGGAGCCGGTGCTTGACCCCATTCGGCCACTTCTACAACATGTTACCCTCCAGCCTGGTGTTGATGGATGGAGATGGTTACCTAGCGAAACTTTCAGCTTCAAACATGCTTGGGAGGGTCTTCGCAAGAGATCAGATGCTTTTCCCCTACAGAAACTTGTTTGGTATCCACATCAGGTCCCGAAAATGTCACTAACCCTCCTTCGAGCTCTAAAGGATAAATTGATGACCAAAGATAAGTATTGCCGTTGGAATCTCCTTGTTGATTCATCTTGCTCCTTATGTGATGATAATTTGGCAGAGAATGTCAATCATTTGTTTTTCAAATGCAACTATACTGCCTATATTTTACATAGGACTCTGTTGAAATTAAAGTTGACAGTCCCCAACCAATTGTCTCTTCCAAAGGTGGGGAATATCATTCTATCTAAAGGTGGTGGAAATGGAGGTTTTAGTCTGCTTGCTAAAACCTGCCTGGCGTCTATGGTGTGGCACATCTGGAGGGAGAGGAATAGAAGAATTTTTGCGAATGAAAAGAGAGATAAGACTAAGCTGTTAGAGGAGATTGCTGCTGACATCAGAGTAGCTCTATACAACCTAGAACCCACAACGGCTGAGGAACGTGAAATATTTGGAAACTGGGGTTTCATAGACAATGGTTGAAGGTGGAGGACCTATTTCTGATTATGGCTATATATAATTTTGCTTGTTTGTTCTTGTATAGTCTGTGTGGGGTTGGGGGTTCTCTTAGTTGGGAGTGACGGTGCTTGTGCCCTATCCTCTCTCTAGTGAGTACTCCCTATCATGCTATGACGGTTGTACTTTGTATACTTATGAATAAAATTTTACGCTAACTTTTCATATATATATATATATATATATACATATATATATATATATATATATACATATATATATATATATATATACATATATATATATATATGGGTAAAGTGTTCCTAGGGTGACTCCTTAGATTAAATCTAAGGAGTCGCCCTCATTTCCCCATATATCCCACAATTTTTTTGGATTTTATTTTTCATGGGGTTGTTGTTCATATCATGGATGGTCAACATACCAAAAATCAAGGTATTCCAATACTTTTAGAACCCACATCTACCCGTTGCAACTTCATGGGGTTTTCAACACGTTTTTAGACCGTTGAAGTTGCAACGGGTAGATGGGGGTTCTAAAAGTATTGGAATGCCTTGATTTTTGGTAAGTTGACCATCCATGATATGAACAACTACCCCATGAAAAATGAAATCCAAAAAAATTGTGGGATATGGGGGAAAATGAGGGCGACTCCTTAGATTTAATCTAAGGAGTCACCCTAGGAACACTTTACCCTATATATATATATACATACATACATACATACATACATACATACATATATATATATATATATATATATATATATATATATATATATATATATATATATATATATATATATATATATATATATATATATGCCCACGAGAGGGTGTCCCAGTGGTAAGTCATTACGCTCCAAAGCCAAGGGGTGCGGGGTTCGAGGCCTATGGCCGCCGTGACTTGGTAATTATTGTGGAATTTGTTGTGGAATTATTTACCCTGGGGCTACATCTCCCCTCTCGGACTTACCCGGGGGCCGTTGGTGGCACGGCGGTTTTCCCCCCAGTTTGCATAGTCTCGGCCGGGCTCTCGCCTTACCCTCCAAAAAAAAGCCAAAGGCAGGGGGAGTGGGTTGGGGATTTTTCTGGGTTGTCAATATATATATATATATATATATATATATATATATAAATGGGTGAGAGCGGAACGAAGGCGGCGGCTTCCCATGGCGTTGGCGGCGGCTTCGTTAAAAAGGTTGTTTTTAATCTTGGCGATGGATCCGGGCCTGTTCTTGGTGGTGATGGGTGCTGCGACCCAGGTGGCGGTGGGTCAATCCAGGGATCTCGCTCAGATCTTGGCGGCGTAGGGCCTATCACCGATCCTGATGGGTTTCAGGTAGATGGCGGAAAAAAATTAGCGGAGATCTCTCTTGGTGACGCTGGATTTCTTAAGGATGCTAGGGAGTTCGATTCCCGATCTAGGGCGGCGGGCGTTGATCAGGGTGCCGAGACCGTCGATGGTGGCTGGCAGCGTGTCTCTCAGGGGAGGAAGAAGGCTGCGATTGATCGGAGTCGATTCTCAGATAAGTCAAATCGTAGGACTTGGGGGGTCTTTCATGGCCGTGATGACGGGAGGCAGAAGAGGGCTTCTTCACTTAAGTTGGCTGATGTAACTTTGAGAAAGGATAGTTCTTCCTCGTTTGTTGCTGGGCGTTTGCCTCCCGATGGATCTTCTGCTGGGCGTACGTCTGTGAGACCGGCTGCTCCTATTCATATTACTCCATCTGTGATCAAGAGGTCTTGGGTGGATATTTGCGCAACTAGAAGGAAATACGCTGATCCCCTCGTGATGTCTCATATTCCTCCAGTAAGCAAAGCTGATGGTCACGCTCAGGTAAAGGTATCTGCGAGCTTGATTGAGTGTGGGAGCCTCTCGATGGCAAAATACCCTTGTGGGTTATGTTTTGGGAGATGTTCCGTTCTTTGGGCAGATTAAGGCCTGGACAGATAGACTTTGGAGAATTAAAGGGGGCTTACGTATCTTCTCACGTGAGAACGGTTATTTTTACTTCAGATTTGACAGTGAAGGTGATCGTGACACTATTTTGCATGGGGGCCCTTGGCTGGTTGATGGCAGGCTCGTCGTTCTTCAAAAATGGTCCCCGACCACTCAACATGGTCGTGATATCCTAACAGCGGTCCCGGTATGGGTTCAATTTCACAACTTACCCATGTCTATGTGGACTCTCGATATATTAAATATCATTGCTAGCGGTGTGGGTACTTCTATTTGCCTTGATAAGGCAACATCGGCGTTGGATAGAATCTCTTATGCTCGCTGTTTGGTGGAGGTTGATGCGGAATCTGCTCTTCAACGGAATGTTCAGGTAATCCTGGATGACCAATCGTCTCTTACTATTGATGTAAAATATGAAGGGGAACCCCCTAGGTGTGGACGATGTGCTTGTTTCGGTCATCTTGACTCACAGTGCCCTATGTTGTCTCCTGTTTGCGAGCCCCCTTCAATCCATTCTCAGGTTGTCCCCTCAAATAATGTGCTGCCTGTTAAGAATGTTAGCCTCAATGTTTCTGCTACTGCCAATGGTGTGGAGGCAAATTCATGCATCTCTGGGGAGAAGATCCTCTCCACATCCATCATAAATGTACCTGATACCACCGATGTTGTGGAAGCTGATCCTGATGCTAGTACCAATGTTGGTGAGTTGCCTGTAGTGGAAACAAATTCTATGAAGACCTTGGCTCTTCAGCAGGTCAAAGAAGCAAGCCCTGCTGTAGTATTAGCTGGGACCGAAGGTTGTAATGAAGTGACCCTGCCTAATCACAGGCTTGTTGATTCTGCAGCCGCAGCAGATTTCGCACATCCTACTTTCTCCTCTGAGGTTGGCAGGGTTCATCAATTTGAGAAGGGTGAATGCAGCTTCTTGGCACAGAATGCAGTAAATGTAACTCGCATTCAGGAGAATTTGAGTTCTGATGATGGGTCACCTACAGACCATATTGGTAGCCCCCCTATTGGTATTATCAACGAGATCTCTCATCACAAGGCAGCTCCTGCTCTTCTCCAGGTCGAAGAGAACCTTGTGGAGATTGACCCTCCAGTTGTTCCTACATTTCTTAACCCTGAGTGGTTGGAGGAACAATTAACCCTAAAAGAACTAAGTACCCAATCCAAGTGCAAATCAGTGAAGTCTTCTCCTGCGGCGACCAGGAGGAGTTCTCGTCTTGCGGGCTCTGTCCTGCCCCCATCCAACTCTCTGTAATGTCTGTTCTCTTCTGGAACTGCCGAGGGCTTAATAATGCATCGCGTCGTTCGGATCTAAAGCAAAAGTTGCGAATTGTTAAGCCATCAATTGTGTGCCTACTTGAGACGAAAGTGGAAGAGCCTAACTCTGTTAGAATATCTAATTGCTTCAGTAAGAATTGGGTCTATATAGATAATAGATCTCATCACAAAGGTGGCCGTATTGTTATTTATTATAATTCTGAGATATGGAGTAGTTCTCTTCTAGCGGCCTCCCCTCAACATATTTCTTCCTATTTCACTAACGCAGCTGGATTTCGTATGTGCCTTACTGCTGTCTATGGGTTCAATCTCCCTAATAACAGACTTACTCTTGACTTACTCTTTGGACTGATCTCGAATTGGAAGCTCGGAATCTCACTAATATTCCTTGGTTGATGGGTGGCGACTTTAATTGCATTCGCTATTCCCACGAGAAAGTGGGGGGCCGGCCTGTTGATACTAATTCTATGGACTCTTTCAATTCTTGCATGGAAGCTTGTCAAACTATTGAGCTGAAAAGTACTGGGCAAAGTTATAGCTGGAGTAATAGACTCATTGGTCCGTCCCGTATCTCTGCAAAACTGGATCGTGTCCTTTGTAATATGCCTTTCTTGGATATCTTACCGCATGCCTTTGTTGAGTTCTCCTCGGCTGGCACGAGCGATCATGCGGTATTGATTGTCTACCTTCTTCCCAAGGTAACATTCCATCCTACTCCGTTTAAATTCTTTAATTCCTGGATTTCGATACCAGGTTTTCATGATTTGATTTGTACCAATTGGGGTCAACGAAGTGGATACTCTCCAATGCAAAGCCTTGTGAACAATCTAAAGTATTTGAAGGGTATTCTTAAAGTTTGGTCCTCCTCCCGTATGGCCGAATTGAGTGTTAATGCTTGTAGGCGGGGACTGGAACAAGTGCAAAACAATAAACGGCTGGCTTTTGATCCCACTCTTCAGGAATTGGAGAGGGTGGCTTGTTTAAAACTTGCACGCTCTCTAGATATTGAAGAGGAGGATTTGCGGCAGAAAAGCAGGCAAAATTGGCTTACCTTGGGAGATAGGAATTCCAAATTCTTTTATACAGCTATGAAAGCTAGGCGTTCTCACAACAATCTGAGCCACCTTATTACTACAAATGGTGTGAGATATTCTTCTCCTGATACCCTCAGAATTGAAGCTCCTTTGTTCTATAGAAACCTCTATATGCAGAATGACTACTGGAATGTGTTTCCAAATTTAATTCCTAAATATAAGCTTACTTTGGAAGCTGCTACCTGGCTGGATCGGCATGTCTCCAAAGCTGAAATTAAGTGTGCTCTTTTCCAAATAGGTAAAGATAAGGCACCTGGGCCAGATGGTTTCAATGCAAATTTTTTTCAGAGCAAATGGAGTATTGTTGGAAATGAGGTACTTGAGGGTATCTCCTCTTTCTTTAGAACGGGACGCATGCTACCACACATCAACCATACATTCTTAACTTTGATCCCTAAGAAGACTAACGCTGCGGGCCTAGGAGATTACAGACCGATCTCGTGTTGCAACGTGATTTATAAAATAATCAGTAAGGTCTTGTGCAACAGATTAAAGCATGTCATTAGTGAACTAATTTCCCCAAACCAGGCGGCTTTTCTGAAAGGCAGATTAATGGCTGATTGTACCCTTATAGCCCATGAGCAAATCCGGGATTTTAGTAACCCTATGGGGTCTAGAACCTATGTTAAGTTGGATATACAAAAGGCGTTCGATAGTGTTAACAGGCAATTTGTCCTTATCCTCTTACATCAGATGGGCTTCAAATCCATGTTTATCAACTGGATCTCCGAATGCATCTTGTCACCTACGTTCTCTGTCTTAGTGGACGGTTCACCTGCTGGTTATTTCCCCTCTAACAGGGGCCTACGCCAAGGTGATCCTCTTTCTCCGTATCTTTTTGTTCTGGTTATGGAGGCTTTCTCGCTACTTATGGCTAGGGCAGAATCTTCTCGTACTATTCTACCCTTGCGTAGGGCCGGCGCAATTTCCCATTTGCTCTTTGCAGATGACCTGCTGCTTTTTTGTAGAGCGAATTCTCGCTCCTTCTATGGTCTAAAAGAGGTTTTGGACAAATTTTATCTTCTCTCTGGCCTCCGTATTAATTGTGATAAGAGCTCTGCTATTTTTAGTAAAGGAGTTCGCAATTCAAGGGATCTCGCTTATATCCTTGGTATCAAAGAGGTATCCTCCTTTTCTACTTATTTGGGTCTGCCCCTGTCCTCTAAATACCCAAGGGCTTCGTTATTTGGGAGGCTAGTGGATAATTGTAATAGGAGACTGGCTGGCTGGTCTTCATCCTTGCTATCGATGGCTGGTAAAATTGAATTGGTTCGGTCTGTGATCTATGGTATGGTGGCTTTTTGGATGCAAGCTTATCGGCTACCCTCTTCTGTAATTCGTACTATCAACACTGCCTGCAGGAAATTTATTTGTGGGAAATCTAATATATGGGCCTGGAAGGATTTTTGCACCCCTAAGAAGGAGGGGGGGTGTGGGGCTTAGACTTCTGGACGATATGAATGTGGCATCTGGGGTTCGGCTTACTTGGAGAGTGCTTACTACAGATGGAGTCTGGGCTAAGTTTATGAAGAGGAACTATGCGGCTTTGACTTATGGTTTTTTCTATACTAAGGCTACCCCTCCGCAATCAGGTACTTGGAAATTTTTACTGAGGAACCGTAGTATTTCACAAAAACTCATCATGCGTATCGTCAATGATGGCTCCACTACCTCTTTTTGGTTTGATAATTGGCATCCTAGGGGACCCCTTTATCTCCTACTTCCCCCACCGGCTGGAACTGAAAACTTGCGGGTGTGTGATTTTTGGAATGGGACGTCTTGGGCGGATGTCCCGCACATCAGGCCTCTACTTCCAGAACTCACCTCTATCTCTCTTGGTTCTGGGCCCGACAGGTGGAATTGGTTGCCTACCCCCATGTGCACATTGCGCTCGGCTTGGGAGGGCTCTCGAGTACAGCAGCCTCCTTTTGTTCATTCGGCTGTTGTGTGGCAGCCTAGAATTATTCCTAAGATGTCTTTATGCTTGCTGCGCGCTCTTCGAGGCAAGCTTCCAACTCGGGATCATCTTTTCAAATGCGGAATAATATTGGTCCAAGATTGCGTCTTTTGTGAGGCAGCGGCTGAGACCAATTCTCATTTGTTTTTTGAATGCAATTATACTCGGTATCTCCTTTCTAGAAGTTTGTTGAAGCTGGGTTACAAAGGCGTAATCCCAACATCACTGTCAGATACATGTGATCTCATTCTTTCCAGGTACTCAAATAGAGATCCTGTTGGTGTCCTTGCTAAGATAGTGTTAGCCTCCCTAGTTTGGCACATTTGGAAGCAGCGAATTAAGAGAATTTTTGAAGCCACTAAAGTTGATAAGACAGATTTATTCAAGGATATTGCTTCCGATGTTCTTATCTCTCTTTATGATATGGACACTGATGAGGCTTCGGATAAGACCCCCTTCTTCAATTGGGATTTTATTGATGCCGGCTAATTTAGGCATCTCTCTTTGGACATTTTGATGTGTAATGTGATTTTGAAGCTCTGTATGGCGCTTTTGGAGAAGGTATATATTTGTAGGTGGTTGGTGACGGCGCTTGTGCCCTCTCTCTTCTCCTGCACTTATTTACTTTAACCATTCGCGCAATTTTGTGTACATTCTTGTTATTAATATAGAATCTTTTACTTGCCATATATATATATATATATATATATATATATATATATATATATATATATATATATATATATATATTTATATATATATTTATATATATATAGGAAAATTTTCAAATGAGAACATTTCGCACCGTGCGAAAATGTTTTTAGTTTTTTTTTGAAATTTTTTTTTTCAAAAATTCTTTTTTCCACCCTCATTATATGTTGTTATTCCCCCCTCAAAAAATAATCATTGAGAAATAATGTCATTTGGCCTTCGATCAAGGCATTTCATCAAATTCGCACGTTTTGAGACCGTTAAATTTATAACGGGTGGATGGGTGCTCTAATGCCCAACGGGTTCACCCATTATTTTCCCTGGGGTATATATTTGTATGGATTAAACATCAAAAAAAGAATTTTTGAAAAAAAAAATTTCAAAAAAAAGATAAAATTCTTTTCGCACTGTGCGAAAAGCCCCTTTTTCGCAATGGAAGATTGCCATATATATATATATATATATATATATATATATATATATATATATATATATACACACACACACTAGTCATAACACGTGCCCGCGGGCACGGTTCATTTAAGATTTTTCCCCCGTAAAATCATTGTTCCCCAATAAATTATTTCCACAGCCAAAATTTAAAGAATAACAAATTAACATACAAATATTTAGAAGCACGGGCACCTTCGGCATGGAACAATAAATTCGGAGCGGAACATCAAATTTGGAGCGGAACAACAAATTCGGCGCAGGCTTCTTCGGCAAATTCGGCGTAGAACAACAAATTCGGCACGGGCGCCTTCGGCGCGGAACAACAAATTAGCGAAAAAAATTAGCACGCGCCTAAGGCGCGGAACAACGTGCTGGTGCCTTCGGCACAGAACAACAAATTTGGCGTAGAACAAATTCGGCGTGGGTGCCTTCGACGCGGAACAACAAATTATTGTGAAAACAGTTAGGCGCCTTCGGACGCACGTGCTGAAACTCTTGCCCGCGGGCACGGTTAATTTAAGATTTTCTCCCGCGAAATATTTGTTCCCCAATAAATTATTTCCACGGCCAAAATTTAAAAGAACAACAAATTAGTGTAAACATATTTAGTAGCGTGGGTACCTTCGACGCGAAACAACAAATACAGCGCGAGCACCTTCAGCGCAGAACAAAAAATTCGGTGCAGGCGCCCAATGCATGGGAGTTGTCGGCAAATTCGGCGTAGATCAACAAATTCTGCGCATGCACTTTCGGCGCGAAACAACATATTCGACGTAGAACAACAGATTCGGCGCGAAACAACATATTCGACGTAGAACAACAGATTCGGCGCAGACACCTTCAACGCGGAACAACAAATTATCATAAAAAATTTTAGCGACAACAAATTCAGCGCAAGCGCTTCCGGTGCGGAACAACAAATTCTGTGAAGAACAACAAATTCGGCACGGATGCCTTCAGTGCGGAACAACAAATTATCATAAAAATGGCGCAGGTGCGGGTGCGGGCGCAAGTGCGGGTGCCCATTGTTTGTTGGAATGTGGAGAGCTTTCAAAATTTTGAGTTTTCCAACCAAATTGATTCCCCCCAAAAATTTCTCAAAACTCATCTCAACCTTCCATTACTCAAGAGCAAATCCTAGCCACTCTTTATGTTGTCCTAATCCGCCCTAGAATTCAAAAACAATGGTGTTTTAATATATAGATATATTGAACTGGATATGCCATACTTTGCCTTTTGCAGAGGGATGATTATGAAATACATGAAGTAACAGCGGCGTGAGTCTGAATCTGTCTTCAAGAGCTAAATGGCAGGTCACGAATGGGGAAGTATCATTCGGTGCAAGGAGGGGGGTTTCACAACATGGTATGCAAGTGGCACACCGATGTCTTTATCCTACTTACTGAGAAGTAGAAAGTTGCACTGCATGGTTTCAATTTGATCACCCCTAGGTAATTGGTAAGCAAGTATTGAGCATGCTGGACAAAAAAAATCAGATCTAATAATGGTAGTCTCAGGTTAATTACCAAGATATTGGGGAATATTGGATGCCTATAATTTTGTCTGGAACACTAAATATGTCAGTTGTCAAAGCAAACTCAAACTAAATGATGCAGAATTAATACATACAAACTCTTAAAATATCTTCCCATCGTTTTCACTATAATGAAACCAAAAGACATAGTCAGCTACCATAGGCAATGCAATAACATGCTGATAGAGAATATATGCAGATATCAACTTCAACTTATCATCTCAGCCGCCTCTTATAAGTTGATTTATTTCACCATATCCATCTTTAGTCCAGGGAGAGATGTTTTCAACACACGTAATATCTCATAAGTTGATTTCAAGTAAGATTGAATCAATGAAGTCACAATAGAATCACATTGGTATACATTAAATTTTTTACCAATTTATCAATTGAATGTTATAAAGCATACAGTGAAGAAAGAGGTAGCTGATGTGCCAGAATTCATGATCTTAGGGCTAATCAAGTTGGTATAACGGAATGGTGGGTTTGCTCTTCCATCTGTAAATGATCTTCTTCTTGAGCGTTCGGTTGGTTACTCTCAAGACCACCTTTCCTGGTTCGCTAATGTAGAAGGAATTCCTCGTAGTCTCCTCGAACTTCTTCTCCGCACAGATCAAAACTTTGTAGGATCCATCGTCATCCGGTATGAATTCCTCCATGTAGTGAACATCCCAACCCACAATAACTATGTCCCAAGTCGGTCACACCCAACTGCTCAACAAAATGAAACGGGAAACAAAATTCAGCCCATGTTTGAAGTCTTGTTGTATGACTCATTGCAAGTTACCTCATTGACAGGAAACTCTAACGTTGTATAGGTCCCCCCTTTCACGACAGCTCTGAAGCCATCCTATCATTTTTAGTGAAATCAGTTTCATCATGACTAAAGCTTACCTTCAATTTTTAATTTTAATTTTAATTTTACCTTCAATTTTTGGAGGAGCTTCCTGACTTAAGCTTACATCCATCATAGTGTCTACTAACCAAGAGAGTGATGGTCTGCATTGAAAAAACAACAAAAGGAAACATAACAGTTTATTTAAAGATAAAACTAAAAATATTGGGGGTAGTAAAATGTGGGTCCTGCCTTGCTCATCTTCATCTCATGGACGTATCACATTCAAAAACATTATAGTCTGAAATAAGTACATGATTCATGCATGAATTTTCTTTCAATAACCATTATATGTGAAATACAATCGATGAATCAAATGAAACTATCGATGCATCTAAAGGAGTTACGGCGTCCCCTTCACCTGTCACATGCAAGCCAATGCGCAATCTGCATTTAGTCAGCAAATTTCAGGAGTGGAGTTTAGGGGTTCTGCTACCAGTCAACTGACAGCTGGAGTGCACCATGAACCTTAGACACATGTATGTGCATTCTGTTTATGTTGCATTTGTTGCTAGGTTCCTACTGTAAATGATCCAATACATTTGCTGTTAGGTTCATACTTTAATTAATCACATGTTATCTCTTTCCAAATGTTTTGGGAATTGTCCATTCATGGATTGGGCTCTGTTTGAAATTTGTTTCGTGTGTATGTAATTCATGTCCTTATCTGAAGAAAATCCTTCATCTGGGCTTCTAGGATGAGAGGGAATTGAAGAGGGAAAAGAGAAAACAATCCTTGTAAAGACCAATAGTGAATTCTCAAACAACACTGTGCAAACATACTCTGCTAACATTGTTATAAACATACTCAGTAAACAGACTCCAAAATATTTGAAACACTTACCATGTAAACAACAATTAATAACACAAATATTTGAGGGAGGGTAAACAAACTCTGTATATCTATAAACACCACTCAAATAAAAAGGAAGCAATGAATAGATAGAGAGCGGGGGAGCGAGGGCACAAACACAGGCACGCGAACACACAAAAGGAAAAAGGAAAACTGAAATAAAAAAGCACTTACCACCCCCCAATCAAACATATGCATTATTATTCCCCTTCAAGTTATCTTTTGCACAAACCCCAATATGATAATTGGAGAACAGGATTTGAACCAAAAGCTTAAGTTGGTTGGTGCCAGCTACAATTTACAGAACATTTATGAGATAAGAGATCATTGGGTTCATCTAACCAGAATATGCCAGTTGGTAGATTCATGCTCTCTGCGAAGATGTGTAATTGAACCACATGAGTAGGAACAATGTACGTCAGCATCTCAACCAGCACATGAAATCCAGTACCTAGAGTGCAAATGAAAAAATATATCATAAGGTTCACTGATAATTGAGGTGTGGTATGTTCTGAATAAGACATATGAACACTGGACAACAACAAATATGATATGCGAACTTTCTATGTACAGAAATAGTTACAAATTCTACCAGTTAAAGTCACACGCTTATTGTATCTAAATATAAATTCACAAAATTGAATGGATAAAGTAACCTAAAACCTCCATACCTACCTTTTACCCACCCGTGTGTATTAATAATAAGAGGCAACATTGATTTTTTGGAATTATCACCGTCAAACTGATAGTATTCCATGCGAAAGTAATCATATAAACTGAAGATGCAATTTAGGTAAGCTTCTGGATCTCTTTTCGGTGATATATCACCAAAGAAGAAACACCTGAAAGAATCATCAACTCCCTGAGCCTGCCGGTGATAAAGATTAGGAACAAAAGTGAACAGATTTAAAACATTAGGAACGGAAGTCAAATGATATGATAAGTTAAGAACTACAGGTGATAAAGAAATAAAAAGTAATTGAGAAATTGAAATGCCTCTCTAACTTCGTATATCATACAGAAATAATATCTGAAACAAATCTAGGGAGAACTATTCCAGTTTTCTGAGAATTTAAATATACTATCGAATAATACTACAATTAAAAACACAGCAAATACCATGCTAGGAAAAAGAATGGGAAACTGATTCACATAATCTAGATGAACAATATTTTACTTCAACATCAAGTTAGAGCATTCATACCGCAAGTTGTAAAATCTCATTGCGCTTGTTTTCGCCACCACTGAACCCTTCATTTACATTTCTGTTTAGAAACTTAGAATCCATGTTCACAGCAGCAAGTTTGGGACTTAAGTAACCAAAAAACTACAAAGCAGAAAACAAACTACCAGTAATGTATAAGTCAATTACCCATAGCAAACTCATCAAGGCAAATTACATGTGCTTTGCAGAAATCAAGAAGGCAATACATAAATCAAAATATAGGTGTCAGTCTTTCTCTGTAACTATGCAGGTTGAAGGAGAGAGTGATAATTGCTCCAAAATTATGGATCTGTAAATTGTATTATATAATATGTATTCCAAACAGCACTATCCTCGTGTATTAATGTAGTATTTATTCAGTGTCACGAAGACTTATTTGTGGTTTTTGGATATCAACAGTAATGCATCCAACATGAGCCCGATGTTTAGAACCAGCTCTTACTGTAGTCCAACAGGTGAAAGAGTATGTCATCACGCCACACAAACAAAAGCCACAACTTTCCAAAAGGTAAAAGCTAACTCGATCCAAAAAAACACATACTTCTGTAGCTATCTTGTGGATCTTTTGCAACACATACTTCCCTTGTAAGTGATTAGATGCGGTGAGATGCACGGACACATAGTTGATTGTGGGTCCAAAGACCCAGATTGTTCTCTAGCATTCAAAAACCATTGAGATTTAGGCTCTTTCTTCTAAATTGATTGCATCCACCACACTGACGCACTTGTATCACTAATATAAATTTCATTTCATGAAGCTTTTGCTTCTCAATTTTCATGTATTTCTTTCAGAGAAGTTACCAATCATCATTAAACATGTTTACAGGAGATGGTTTTACCAAGGTTTGTTCTATTCACGACTATAATTGATTCTGGAAATGATTGGCAAGCGTCCATGCTAAAAATAATTGTACCATTTCATTTATCTAATTGGAAGTATGCCACATGACTATTCATATAAAACCATTGCTCATATATATATATACTTAGATAACACAATATTTATCCATAACCTTTCAACATATGCCCTGGGTATTACACTCCAACATGTACGCGATATATCCGCTGATATAGAAGTTATTTTTAACAAAAGTATCAATTAAACAACGATAATTGTAATATAAAACATGTGTGATTGCTGAAAACACGACAATATTTACTTTTAATTATCTCACTGAGTTGTAGCTTTAATAGGGGAGATTTGAGATAAGCCTTGTTACGTTCACGCACTAATGTTACAGGTAAGCAATACATTCAGTCAATGAAATTCATCTCTTTAAGCTTTTCCCTACATATGTATGCAATTATCAAGTACTTCGATTACCTCACAATAATTATCAAGTACTTCGATTGCTGGAGTGCTGTAATAATGAAAATCCTTTCGTAGCTTCTTTGGGGGAAACCATGAAAGAGGAATGATGTGCGTGCCTTTAGCTGCACGCCTTTGGTCCAACTTGTTCAAGTTATCCCCAACCAACCACACCTGCAGAACATGATCTTAAATTCAATCCTTAATGAAGTGAATGTTTTCTCTGCATCTTTTTTTCTCATATTATGCTCTTTATTTTTGGGCACTCACACATGTTTTCTCAGATCATGTTACCTTTCTCAGGTCATGCTCTTTAATCCTTTAATCTTGCAGCTTATTAACCAATTCTTAGTAACATTAATTGGTAGTAGGCCTGGATATAACATCCTTAATATTCAAAATTCTGTCGGAAGTATTTGATGACAATTGCCATATAAATGTCTCAGTTATGAATCTATTCAACAGATAGGTAGCTTGCTGATTATAATAAAATAATTAGCCACTGGTACCAACATGAAGGAACCTAAAACGAAATTAATAAACTGGCGCCCAAGTATGACTCGTTTGTAACATAACCAAATAACTCTGGACTATCATGTCTTACACATAAACGCACTCACAATACGTACTAACGTAAACTTTATCAGTAACTTCTGATAGTTTGAAATGGGCTAAGATTTGGCAACCTATGATTACGTGAATGCTACTCCATTTTAAACTTCAAACATTTTGTCGTCTTGAATGAATGTATTACAATTTATCGTTTATCTGATCATGTCTTACATACTGGAAGGTAGAGAGACTAAAGTTTACCTGTGAGGTGTAAGTGTTGGACAGTGACAAATAGATATCATCGCTGTCAGCCAGAACGGACTTGAGAAAATGGTAGTCTTGCTTGTTTGTCACCATGACCTAGTCCAGCAAGAATGATAAGACATCCCGCAAATGTTACAACTTGATAGTCCAAGAAGATTTTGTGGTTGTTTTGTGTACCTTGACACCTTTTTTGCATAATGTGCGAGCTACCACGCATGCCACCTTAGATAAATATCTGTAAAGCAGAATTTCTTTGGTTCCTACTGGAATGTTGTTCAGAACTACAGTTGCAGCAAGACTACTTCCGTATACGATTTTGACCCTCTATTCTGGGTACTTCTTGAGATAGAGCTCACCACCTGCATTAAGTTCTGGTGCCTGAAAGCACATTACCTCAAATATAAAATCTTTTGCTTCATTTGAATCTCTATTGAATGGTAATTAGTTCTGATTTCTTTCATAACCTTAAACTACTGAGTTGGCACTGTTGAACATCACCATATTCAATGCTCTGAGTAGCCAGATTGAGCATATTAGACTAATGCAATAACAAAACAACAGGGGTCAGAGTGGATTTTGACCATTAAAATTTTGATAATACTACCTATTGAAATGCCCTACCCATCCAACCGTACAGTTTAGATACCAACTGATCCAACAAAAGGCCCGATCATTCTTGGTTAAAGCCCCTGGGCTACTATTACTCTCTGGATACATTCCACATGGTCAAATTTTTTACTTCTTACGCTCAAAACCCTCTCACACCCAAAATTTCATTCCTATGAAATATGAGGTGTCAAAAATTCTTATAACCAACAAATTTCTATAAGCATAATCTAATTGCAAACAGATTCACCCATAATTCTAATTGCAAAATCTTTTCATAGTTCAACATCATCTAAAAAATTCCATTTCTCTATCATTTTCAATACAAATTCTTCGATTGAGGATATTACGGTTTCAATTGCATGACTTGTTTCCGCTAGCATATGATCAATACATAGAAAGTTCTACATCATAGAGGGAACTATCGATTGTTATCAAAATTGCAAGATCAAATTTGGATTTAACTAAATTTGCAGAATACTAACCCTAAAATCCCCCAAAATAATATTTGAGAACATCCTGTTAATGTTATACATGAACATTATGCAACAACGTTACTATGATATTTCCAACAAATCTAGAAATGTTAGTTCATGTGGGCATATTACCAAATTGAGAAATCAAATCCCTACAATACTCCATTTTATGAGGAACTGGATGAGGAAAAAAAATCTCTTTTACAAACTCTACCCACATTGCAAACATATGAATTTAAAAAAATAAGATCACTGTAAGCTTAGCTCGAGGAGAGAGAATTGTGGGAGATGTTGAACTCAACCTTGAAAACCGTACGATCATTTCCCCATTTTCTACTAGCTTCCATCAATTGCAACAAAAATTACCCAATCCATCAAGAACACATCAAAGGTTGTCACGATCGTTGCGCAAACCAGAGTAACGGTTGATTTTGTGCTACCGTTGCGTTGCTCCTGGGGAAAATAATTCGGCAAGCCAGAGAACATTCATCAAATGTTGTCACAGTTTGGATTAGGGTCGTATCATACTATTCATAAAAAACATAAATTTTGTGCTACCATTGGTCCAGAGTAATTCCAAACAAAGCCAGAGAACGAAAACTTTTTCCATAGGGATTTCGGCAAGTAAGGATTCGTCAGCGCCGTCTGTGCATTATGTAGCATATGAACGAATCCCGTAGCTAGTATAACTCCGGTGGCAACCGCCTTCGCAAAGATGAACAGCCTGCCGTCCTTCGGTAAAAATATCCTGTTTTTACCAACCAGCGGAATCGCCACGCCAATCAAGCCCGCCAACAGGATCACGACGATCGACACCAACTTCATCCACAGTCGTTGCGGCACTTATCGGAGATCTCACCGGAGCACGATGCAGTCAAAATCAATTAAGCAATTTGATGATTTACATAATCTGAAAACCAAAAATTTTAGACCAAAATTAAAGAAATGAAACATTTTTAGAAAGAATTTTTGAGTTTAAAAATCGGACTGAGACTGAGATCCTGAAAATAGAGATCTGAGATTGAAATTTTTGCCAGGGCTAATCGTAGTGGTGCTATTTAATTAAATTTGGCAAGAGATTACCTCGAAAAAGGCATATGGGGATCTTGATTTATTCTGAAACAAATCGAGCTCACTTGATCGAAAAAAATCATCTGGGGATCATTCAGCATTTGGGGATATTTTTAACAAAGAATGTCGACAATGCGGTTTGTTTTTTTAATGAGAGTTGTGTGCCTGCTTGTGAGATTTGTGTGCCTGCTTGCCTTTAAATTTTAATGTTTTCGGTTTCCCAAAAAGTTCCCTCCCAAAATGAAAAATCTTTCCCCCTAAAGAATTCTCACACATTCAAATTTTAAACTCCTCCACCAACGTGGCATCATCAAGGCCATTCCACAAATTCAAAAAACCATGCTGACGGGGACAAAACATGCTGAATGGGACAAAGTCTTGCTGACTGGGACAAAATTCAAAATATGCTCTATTTTATAGAATAGACTAGTCATAACCCGTGCCAGTGGGCACGGTTCATTTAAGATTTTTCCCCCGCGAAATCTGTGTTCCCCAAAAAAATATTTTCACGGCCAAAATTTAAAAGAAAAACAAAGTAGCGTAAAAATATTTAGCGATACGGGCGCCTTCGACGCGGAACAACAAATTCGGCGTAGGCGCCTTCGGCGCGGAACAACAAATTCGACGACGGCGCCTTTGGCACTGGCAAAAATACGCCCTCGGCGCAGACGCCTTCTGTTGGTTCAAAAATATATATTGCATGTGGATACACATACATGTAAATGTGTGCGTACTTATGGTGAAACAATTCTTTTAAACAGTTATTTTAGGAGCATGTTGTGTTGTTACGATGGAACGTTTAGGTGGCTGCGGGCTCCATCGTGTGTACCATTACTCCACAGATATTACGAAAATAGACTTGGCTTTAGCCATGAATGATCAAGGGACAATGGAGGTTCAGTGTGATGTGAGCACAGTGACGATGGAGGGGTTTTATAAAGGGTGGAAAGTGCATCAAATAGGTGTATGCAGGTTACAACTTGACAAATGTCTCTTGGTTTTCCAGCTGGCTTTCAATCTCAGCCCGCACAAAACAATGGGACCTGCAATGTGCCTCTGCATATTCCGCCTCTTTGAGAAACGTGTGGGTATTAAAGCACAGCCTGCCTCTTTGATGAATGTGTGGGTATTAAAGGCTGATGCATTCAATTTCAAAAAAGCAATTTGTTCTCCCAACAAATTTTCTCCCAACCCAAAAATTTTCCCTCCAAAATTTGATGTGACATTGCCACATAGGATAAGTTCAAAAACAGCTCTCAATTCTAATCTTTAACCCGTGCCCGCGGGCACGGTGCATTTAAGATTTTTTTCCGCGAAATCTTTGTCCCCTAAAAAATATTTCTACAGCCAAAATTTAAAAGAACAACAAAATAGCGTAAAAAAATTTAGCGGGCGCCTTCGGCGCGGGCGCCTTCGGCGCGGGCGCCTTCGGCGCGGGCGCCTTCGGCGCGGGCGCCTTCGGCGCGGGCGCCTTCGGCGCGGGCGCCTTCGGCGCGGGCGCCTTCGGCGCGGGCGCCTTCGGCGCGGGCGCCTTCGGCGCGGGCGCCTTCGGCGCGGGCGCCTTCGGCGCGGGCGCCTTCGGCGCGGGCGCCTTCGGCGCGGGCGCCTTCGGCGCGGGCGCCTTCGGCGCGGGCGCCTTCGGCGCGGGCGCCTTCGGCGCGGGCGCCTTCGGCGCGGGCGCCTTCGGCGCGGATAGGTTGGTTAGACCTCTGCTTGACGCCCAAAAAACTCAACCCGCCTCTTTGAATGCACATTCGCTGTAATTTTTTTGGGTCTCATTTTTTTGGGTCATTTTTGAATGAAGAGTATTAAGTGATGATGATGCCAATTTCAATAAGAAAAGCTTTTGTATTCTCCCAACAAATTTTCTCCCAACCCAAAAAATTTTCCCCCCAAAACTTGATGTGACATTGCCACATAGGACAAAGTTCAAAAACAGCTCTCAATTGCAATATATATATATATATATATATATAGCAAGATAAGTTAGAATCTATATAAAGTAATGTACAAAGATTACAATGTGGGCTGAGCATAGGATGACAAACCAAGTGACTAGGGGATAGGACACACGCGTCGTCACCCTAGATCAAATAGTCCGACATCCAAACACAGAACCACGAAACAAAACAACATACAAGTCAAATTACAAACACCCAGATAGATGATAAAGGGATAGTCATCCATTGTCTCGTATATCCCAGTTATCAAAAGCAGTTGCAGCCTCATCCTCTACCTCTTCAGAATTGCGAAGTATAATTCTGTCGTCCGATGAGATTTCTTCGAAAAGAACAATCTTGGACTTCTTCTTATTCTCAAACACCCGTCTGTTACGTTCATGCCATAGATGCCAAACTACTACCGCTAGCACTTTTTACCAAGCAGCCCGAGCATACCTTTCTTATTGTAATTCGCCAAGAAGAAGCTGCCGATCTCGGACAAAGAGAGAACCGCAGGGCCCAAGGTATCAAGCTTAAGAAGAGCTCTTCGCATGATGTAATTAGAGTAGGGGCAATGGAAGAAGCGGTGCTCAATTGTTTCAGGGCAATCATCCATGCACAGCTCGCATCTGTTAGAGGAAAGGCTGCACCAATTCTCCAAGCGACATTTAGTGAGCAGCTTATTATTGAAAGCTCGGAGGAGTGTTATAGAGAGCTTCGGAATATATTTATTACACCACACAAGACTATAAAATGGAAATGGGGATGATTTCATACGCACAGAGTCCCATGCTTGCTTGAAATTAAAGGCCAAACCCAAATGCCATTCCCAGGAGTCGGCGGCTGTTGTAATTGCGTGATGTTGGAGCATGGGCTTGTGAGGTTGGATTTCAATATCATCATTCCAAGAAGAGCCGTTCCAATAATCCGAAACACGCTTTCTACTTGAACCATCCGCAATATTGTATAGCGCCTTGAGAGGTCCGCAATGGAGCCAATTATCATGCCAAAATAGGGTATCTTTCCCATCTCCAACTTTTCTCTTAATTATACTCTGCGACAGGCTTCTGTAGTGAAGTAAGAACTTCCACGTACCCGATTGAGTGGCCGTTCCTGAAGCTTCAAAGAATCTATCGAATCCTGGTATTTGCCACGCATGTACTCTGCCCAGAGCCCTCTAGACTTTAGTAATCTCCAAGTAAGCTTGATTCCCGCTGCAAGGTTTAGATCCGTAAGTATTCTTAAGCCAACTCCTCCTTCCTCCTTTGGTTTGCAAGTATCATTCCAAGACCAAGCCTTTGTAGTGCCCCCGATAAATTTTCTGCACATTGATGTTAAAGTACGAAGCACAGTAGTTGGGAATCTACAGACTTGAATCCAGAAAGTTATCATGCCATAAATCACAGTTCTTACTAGCTCAATACGACCAGCTAAGGATAACATCGAAGAAGTCCAGCCACTCAGACGTTTCCTGTATTTATCAATAAGCCGATTATACATCTGAGCTTTGGGATATTTAGAAGATAGGGGAAGGCCCAGGTAAGAAGTAATCGTATGTGCCTGCTTAGCTCCCAATAATACTGCAAGGTTACCCGGATTTTGACACCTTTGCTAAACATAGATATACTCTTGTCCTAGTTGATCTCAAGGCCTGTGAAGTTCTAAAAATCTTCTAGCAAATTTTAAGGCCCCTAAAGGATTTCAGATTGGCCCGACAGAAAACCAGTAAGTCATCAGCAAAAAGTAGATGTGATATAGCGCCAACTCGTCTCATAGGATGGATGCTTCCTTTAGTGAGCGATTTGGCAAACAGGAGAGTGAAACATTCCATAATAATGACAAAAAGGTAGGGGAAAGTGGATCACCTTGCCTGAGCCCTCTCTTACCTCCAAACTACCCTACTGGGGAACCATTGACCATGACGGAGTAGGAGGCCGTGGAAATGCATTCCTTAATCTAGCATATGAACTTGTGACCAAATCCCATCTGATGCAGGATGAAGTACACAAACTCTCTGTTCACACTATCGAACACCTTTCTGAGGTCAAGTTTTAGGCACGCTCTGGACGCCATAGGGTTGCTAAAATCTTTGGTTTGCTCATGAGCAAGCAGGGCACAGTCAGAAATCAATCTCCCCTGGATGAAAGCTGATTGTTTCGGAGATACAAGATCATGAATGAATTTCTGAAGTCTGTTGCAGATGATCTTGCTAATGATCTTATAAAGAACATTGCAACAGGCAATAGGTCTATAATCTCCCAAAGAAGAAGCATTAGAACCCTTTGGAACCAAAGTTAGGAATGTGTGATTTACCTGTCGCAGCAAAGCACTAGATCTGAAGAAAGATTGTACTGCTCTCACAACATCATTACCAATTAGATTCCAATTGTGCTGGAAGAAAAATCCATTGAACCCATCTGGCCCAGGTGATTTGGATGCCCCAATCTGAAAACATCTTCTTTAATCTCATCTGCGGTCACATTTCTTTCAAGCCACTTAGCAGTTTCATGTTTAATCTTCTTCTTGGGCACGAGCTTAGGGAAGACATTCCAATAGTGGTTTTGATTGTATAAGCACTTGTAGAAATCAGTAGCTTCAGCTTTTATTTCCTCAAGGGTTCTGCTCTGCACACCATGCACATCCACCAAGTGTCGTAAGTTATTGCGACATTGTCTTGATTTCATAGCATTGTAAAAGAATCTAGTATTTCTGTCGCCCAGATCCAACCAATCCTACCTACTCCTTTGACGGTACATCTCTTCTTCTCTCTCCAACAGGTTAGCCAGATCATTTGATAATATACGTTCTTTTTCCTGCAGCTCAAAGGTGGAGTGTAATGCATTTTGATTCCTGATAGCACTAAGCTGAGAGCGGCAAAGTTGAATAGGATTACCAGCCTGATGTTCTTTAGCCCAGGTTTTGAGATTAAATTTCACCTGCCTCAATTTACTAATCAGACAGAACATGTGGGTTCCTCTGATGTTCTGCTCCCAGGATGATTCCACCAAATCATAATAATCTGGCAAATTTATCCAATGATTGAAAATTTTGAACGGCTTAGGGTCAGAATGTACCTGCAGATGCAAATTGACCATCATAGGGGAGTGATCACTGGTATGCGGGTCTAAATATTCGAAGAAAGAGTCAGGTAGCATATTGAGCCATACATCATTACACAGCACCCGATCCAATTGGGCTACAATACGTCTCTTACCCATACGCTTATTGCACCAGTTCAGCCGTTGCCCAGTGCTTTTGAGGTTCTGCAAGCGACTATCAGAAAGACAATTGTTGAATTCATACAGGTTGCTAGCCTCCACCCTGCGACCTCCCACTTTATCTTTGGCATACAAAATACAATTAAAGTCCCCTCCTATAATCCAAGCACCATTGCTCAGGCTATCCACATCCCTTTTAAGTTGATCCCATAATAGCTTCCTCTCTACAGCGCTGTTACTACCATAGACAGCAGTAAAAGAAAACTCGAAGCCCCCAACATTAACACAATGAACAGTGATGTGTTGCATTGAGATAGAGATAACACTCAAATGCCACACAATTGGGTCAAAACCCAATAGAATGCGCCCTCCATCATGGCACTGAAAGTTATGGAGAGTATTCCAACTCTTGGGGATGCAAGATTTGGTGACTATAGTGTCAGCCTTTAATTTAGTCTCCAGCAGAACTAAAATCGTAGGATCAAGATTCTTAATCCTATCTCGAAGATCCCTACGCCTCACAACATTGTTCAATCCCCTTGTATTCCAAATCAACATAGACATGTAAAATAGTGGATGGAAATCAGGGCTTACCCTCCCTACTTCAATCTGTTGCTTCTACGGGTAGCAGTACCCGCATTTGGAATACACTGCTTCTTCTGTTTAATGGAATCGGCCACATTCAGCATTTCCCTGAGCTCCTCAGCCCATTCAGGATTATCATACAGTGGTTCTTGCGGTAGGCAAACGACTGAGTCAGCAACATCATCCGGCATATCAGGCCTCTCTCAGCCATAGAGCTAGGACATGTAGTGTTGCAAGAAGGTGAAATTTTCGGCCCCATGTTGTTAGGTGCCGAAATGTTTATAGCACTAGCAGGAGAATTTTCCGTCCCAATACTATTTGGGATAAGCTTACGTTTCAGGCAGAGGGTGAACTTCATCAAAGAGACCAAGCTAAGCAGGTTCCGCAAAGCTCCCGCCCCAGGCTGCTGAGAACTAGCCCCAGCTGCTCCAGTACTAGTACTAACCGGTGCTAAACCAGTCATAGCATTTACTATGTCACCGTCTCCCGTATCCTGTAAAGATCCCTCACCATCAAGAATAGGAGATGCCCCATAACTTTGAACCGAAGACTGCCCAGGGTCCATAAAGTGTACATGTTTAGAGTTCAAGTCAATTCCCTTCCCCTTGTTAAGAATACGAGGCTGGTTCGCTGGAGACTTAGCCTGAGATGGACATAGCTTAGTTGGGTGGCCAAAACAAACACATTTACTACAGCGAGGCGGTTCCGCTTCATAATTGGCATCAATAACCAATAACGACACATCATCAAGTTTTGCCTCAACCTGTTTTGGCAATGCCTTCTTAGCATCTACCTCAACCAAGCATCTAGAGTAGGTTATTCTCTCCAATTTGGCGGTGGCGCTGTCCAAACACATAGGATTACCAACTACAAAAGCGAGTATATTGAGTGCTTCCATATTACACATATTTACAGGGACCCCATGCAATTGCACCCAAACTGGGACGGAAGTGAGAATGTCACGATCGTGACGAAGAGAAGGGCTCCATAATTTGAGTACAACCAATCGCCCATCAAACAGCCAAGGACCACCATGGAGAATCCTTTCACATTCCTTCCCAGACTCGAACCGGAAGTAGAAGAAACAGTTGTCCTTGCTATATAACTGCACTCTCTTCCTAGGCTTCCAGAGCCTCTCCATCCACGCCTGCATCTGCCCGAACATCGGCGTATTACCAAGGACATACCCGACCAAAGTGGATTTCCAATGTTCAGACCCCTTCTCCAAGAGAGAATTGGGGACACGGGCAACACAAGATCCATCCTGCTTGATCTTTGGGGGAATGAATGTCATGCCTATAGATTTGCCATATGATCTCTTAGAGGAGCAAATATCTGACCAACTCTGCTTTGGTCCTGTAGGATTAAACGACATGGGTTGGGATTGCGGCCTCAGGGGCAAACCTTCAAACACCTTAGATGCATATCCCCCAAAGTAGTAGCAGTCTTGGACCCTTTCCCAGCTTGGGGACCCAGTCGAAGACGCTCCAGATTAGAACTCCTCCTAGAACTGCGTCGATGTTGATGGCCCCCCATGCGGTGGAGTGGCATGGTATAGCCCCCCACGCGGTGAAGCGACTTAGGTTGTGCGCTCCTCCTTATATTCACGGTCTGCCAAGGCTCCTTGTTAAGCTCTTCCGCAAAGGAGATCTGACGTGCGTTTATATTTCATATATTTGCGCACGTTTTCTTCCGTGTTTTTCCGTATTTTCCGCCGTCTTGTATTCGTTTTCTCGTGTTTTCTTGTTTTCTTTCACTTTTCCGTGTTTTTGTATATTTGCAGGAATTTACCGGTGTAGGGGACATAAAACGACGATATTATGAGTCCCCGGAGCAACGAGAGGAGTCACGCATGATCCAGGGGGTCAAAGGACGAAGATCACATCTTTCAGCCCCTCACCCGACCGGTTGGTCACTTCCAACCGATCGGGTGATGCACGCGTGCACCACCCGGACACAAGTTGGAGCGGCCAAGAAGTCACCCGGTCGGTTCAGTGACCGGTTCAAACGCCCCAATTCTCGGGAATTTGGAGCTGAATTCCAACCGATCGGGTGACATCTCACCCGATCGGTTCATCTGAAGCTGCATCGCCTTAAATATCTAACCGACGGCTCCACCCGCTCTCATCAATGACCGGTTGAAGCTCCCGAAGCCCGATGGCCAAAGCAACAAGCGGCTCACCCGATCGGTTGATGTTTCAACCGATCGGGTGGTCTTTTCTTCCGCTTTTGTACGCTGCTGATGCACTCATTGAAGATCTGCTATCATTCCAGATGGATTTTGGGTGATCTCTTATTTTTCTAGCGTCGGCGTCGTCGTTAGCTTTCCAACGATAGGTTGCATGCCCAAATACGATTTTTCTACATTTTTCTGGAATTTTCTGAGCGCAGCTGTGTGCTGAAATTAGCAGCAGTCTGAATTTTCATTTCACCCGATCGGGTGAACTTCCACCCGACCGGGTGAGCTCGTTTTCTGCGGATTTGAGCTCTGTGTTTATTCCACCCGATCGGGTGAACTTCCACCCGATCGGGTGGGCCTGTTTTGACAGTTTTGCTGGGCTTTTGGACCCGAAAAGTGAGGGCTTGGAGGGGGGTTTATTAAGAGACGTTGGGGCATTTCTTAGGGGGGATCTTCTTCAGTTTTTAGGGCTTTTTGCCCCCTTTTCTTGTGAGACTTAGGGTAGTTAGATTAGGTCTTTTGATCAATAAATCTTGTATTGGATTGAAGATTCAAACTCAAGATAAGTATTTCTTCCTCCTATTTTCTATTGTTTTGTATTGTGTTAAGTTTTCTTGATGGTGAACGTTTGTATCTCTTTTATGTTGCTTATTTTTGTGTTCTTCACCATTGAGTAGTGTCGATGAACTCTAATACGGGTTAGAGTAGGATTGATGATTGGGTTGTTTCATTTGGCTTGGTTGCATGGCATGTGTTCGATGAAATGTGTCAATGGCGATTTCTAGCAATCTGGGTCCAATTCGTACGGCAACACACTAGTTGTGTTGGGGGTTGGGGTCCGGTGTCTTGTCCAGTTAAGACCCGCTTCGATGTATTGCTAGAAATCACATTCGACCTATTTGGCCATTAGGGTTACGCGGGGGTGTTTCATTGTCATTGGCGGGAGAAAGACCGTCTCTGACCGTCGGGCCAAGGGGAAATAAACTTGGCGGTTGACTCCCTGGCCATAGCTCACGCCCCTAGTGTAGACATCGAGTCCTCGCGCGTGGGAACGGCTTGGACAAAATGTTGGGAGTTATCATTGTGGCCTTAATGCTCCCGGTTGCGGAAGGTGTTAATGGACATGTGAATGCCCACCGTCCGGAACCGGGTAGGCCTAGCGTGCTTGGCACCGACCAGAATATCGGGCCATGGACGCTAGGTACCACCTTTTGGGGCAATGTCTCACCCGGGGTCAAGTCAAATGCCAAGTGTCATGAGTGCTCTAGCCCATGTTAGCGGGGATTCATTTCGTGTCTTTTTCATTTCTTTCTTTTATTTCTACACTTCCACCCATATCATCCGCATAGCTAGCACACGACCTAGGCGAGGCTAGTAGCCACTCAAGCCATCCACCTCCCTGAGTTCGATAAACCCGCACTTTACACTAACCGTGCACTTTCGGTAAAACGACACCGCGCCCAAACCGTAAACGGGGCGCCGGTCAAGATCCCATCTCCTGATGATCCAAAAGGCGGAACAACCCTAAGGTTGGCCGAAACCCTAGGTTATATATATATATATATATATATATATATATATATATATATATATATATATATATATATTATAAAACATGGATGTTATCATGGGTTATTGGATAAGAGAATTGGATAAGAGATGAGAAATTGGGTTAAACAATTGTTGGTTAATACAATTTGGATAAGAGAATTTGGTTAAGACAAGAGAAATTGAATAAGAGAAATTGGGAGAAGAGAATTTAATGTTTGAGTTGAAATTGAGTTGGAGGGAGAAATTTTGGATGGAACTTTGAATTTTGAGAGGGAAACTAAATGAGTTTTTGAAAAAAAAAACAAAACACAAAAACATTTGCCGCAGCTCAGCCACGTTGGGCAACACACATTTGGGGGGGAACTCAAACTTTGGGGGGAAAGCTCAATATTTTGCCTCAAAGCATTCGGAGCACCCTCAAACCCTCAACCCCTTACAGCCAGAGCGTGCTCAACCCCTCAAACCCTCAACCTCTCTTCACGGCCGGACCGTTGCTCGCCGCCACAAATCTCGATGCCCCACGACACATTGCACGCCTCTCGCACATGAATCCGTCTGCGCAGTCTTCTCCATGGACTCCCCCCTTCCAAACCGTTGAGTTTAGCCAAGGGGAAAGGCGAGAGCTTTGGGATCGGATCGGATTTTTCTCTGTTACGCTGGATCTCTGAGATGCTCCCGTCAGATTTGGTGCCATCTTCTCCGTGCGGTGTGTATTTTCAGATCTGCCGCTGCTCCAATGATGTTTCATTGGAACGATCAGGACCTGGTAACTCTTTGTTTCACTTCTCCCTTTGTTTTCTGTTTGTTTCATTTTCTATTTGGGTTCATGAACTGATGTTTTGTTTCGTCAATTATGCCATATGCTTGCTGCTGGTGTTAATTTCATAGGGTTTTAGAGATTTGATTCTCGAGCACAACTTGAGGAAACAGTCTTTGGATGATAATTATCGTTTGAGGATGCAATTGAAGCCAAGAGCTGAAATAAATTAGACGAAAATTGTATACGTTGACTATACCTCTGCTGGGTGGTTACATTTTCCCACTCTTGCTTTGTACATATATAACCCAAAGATCTCAATGGACAAGACAATATAACAAATGGTATGAATTAGTAGAAGCTTTTATGTATGTATGTACTTATTTTTTTAAGGATAAGCTTGCCATGAATATCAACACTGAACTGGAAAAGACACCTTAAAGAAGCTCACGGTACTGTTTTATGTGGCTTAGGTTAGTTGAATAATTCATATACTTTGATGTAAAAAAATATCGTATGAGTTTTTTGGGGTTGCTGGCAAAGGCGGCGAGATCAGTTACTGCTTAACGGTGTTGATAATGCAAAATTTTTGATTTTTATTTGGTTTTTTGAATCTTTTGCAGTTTTGTGAGTCTTTATGATAGAGATGATGTGGAATCGGTGGGTTTGGACGAACGATGTCCTTAGGAGAATGTGGGTCGTGAGGCAGCATATCTATGATATTGTCACTATATTGGAGAGTGTTGGGGTCAGATCTTGCTTCTTGATTCTTAAAGATAGCGATGTCAATTTTTTGTGAGTTTTGTGAGTTTTCTTGATCTTAAAGAATTAGTTTTAATTGTCGCAATATTTTCCAGGTTTACCGCGGAAATCAAAGAATTGGTACTCTTGGATAGGGCTTTCTGGGGTTTCAAAGGCACTCTTTAAACATGCTATCCGTTAATACTATTCTGTGCCCTTTGAAGCTCTGTTGCTCAAGTCATCCTTCCTTCCAAACAAGTATCAAAGAAAGGAAAAATATATTCTGTTAATGAAGGAAATGCCCAAAATTGGGATGGACCAATAGCAAAGTATGCATGATCCAGTTTATACTTCATTTATTTGTAGTTTCTGTAGGTTTTGTGTTGAGTTTCTTTCCATTCATCGATTTGTAGGTATGTGTAGAAATGCAAGTTTCTTAATGATGGTCCTTTAACAGAATCTTTGAGATATGTTGGAAGGTATCGTCGACATTATGTCATTAAAAGAGTGGTAAAATCACTATATGTTATCTGGAAAGTTTATGAAACTCATTAACATAATTTTATCTACACATAATCAGATATGTAACATGACCAATTACTACTATCTATCTATATGTATCAAAAAAAACTTCATTGGTGATATGTCTATTCGATTTTGATAATGGACATATATGACGGTTCGCAAGCATTCAGGTCTCAAAAATCTCATCCTTTTCCTTTTAAAGGATTTTATTTTCTTTTATTTTGTTTGCATGATCTCTTTTGTGAAGGATCTGTCTTAGGAATGCCATAGAAAGATGCGTATAGGTGTAAATCTATCTAGAAAGTTGTTTGTTTGTTTTTCTTAAATATGTAGTGAAGTGGACATATTAAGAAAAAACTAGATGCAGTTTTGGCGTCTGAGACTTATTTTGATTTTTGGTGAAGGTTGATTTTTCTGTGAAGGTTGAAACAAATGCCTAATTTTTCTTGGAAGTGCCTAATTTCCATGAAAATGCTGTTTTTTGATGACATTGTAGTAGTTGATGTATATAAAAATGTGGGAAATGTTTAGAGTTGAAATATGCAGAAAGCATTGGACACCAATGGGTATATGATTGAAAAATGACGATACATGACCATGAGTCAGAAAGAATTCACCATGTGTCTATTTTGAAACCCCATTCGCAGCGATACCGTGTGAGATTCAAACTTCTTTTGAAAAAATTGGTGAGAGCTGCTAACCTCTCTGTTTTTTGATGTTTTCAGCCCTGAACATCGAAAGCTAGGTTTGTTTCTTTGTTGTTTTATGTTTGTAATTGTATTCACATCAAAAAGAGAAGGAGAAATCAGCTGCCTTTCGCTCGAATCGAACACCGATGTCATGAACCAGGTCAATTTCAATCTTTTCCTCAATGTTTACTTTTTGAGTTTTGATCTATCTTAAGTTGTAAGAAGAAACTCATGGAGAAAACAAAATGTATTTTTTGATCTTGAGCTTTGAACTTGAGTTTTAATCTTAATTTTTTAGCTTAAGCACAACAAATGTTTGTTGTAATGCAAATGTTATCTTATTTGCTCTCATGTGTAAAATCTGATGCATCACAAGAAAACTACTGTGAAGCAATGTGTTTTAATAGAATAACAGAAAATATTGAGTTGCAGATTTGTTACCATCTTCAACCTAAGAAGAAGGATGTAGCTAATATACTCGCTTCAGGTTGCTTTAGTTACGTTTTAAGTTTTATGTGAGCTTAAAAAATATCAAGTCAAGCTTGACTTCAAGGCTAATCTGTAACAGCTTTGTTCAGTTTTATTAAGCTTGATTCACTAAAAAATGTGGTAGGAAATCTATAATAGCAAGCTTCACAAACTGATCTAATTATCACCAGCATATAATAGCTAGCTATGTTATTACCATTATTACTTTCACATTTCCAGATCTTTATTTTTGAAAGTAACAGATTTATTTATCATTTCGGGCATTGATTGTGATCGCGACCCCGAAATCCACTCCAGCGATACATAGCGGACATTTAAAAGGTTTCTCCCCTCACTCTATTATTTATGAGTTTAACTATTTGATTCGTTTTCTTCTTCAATCCATGGAATCCATCGTTGTAATTCGATCTTAGCTTTCGCCATGGAATCCATGGTTGTTTCCAATCTTTCAACAATATACTCTCCTTAATTTTGATGCTTTAGATATCTATTAGATGCATTTATGTTTTCCCCGAATATAATCAATATTTCTGTTAGTTCACCAGATTAGATTCTTGAATCTATGGTATATTGCAAAGACAGTAGATATTTTTCATATGAGGATTTGAAGTGCAAAGACAGTAGATATCGCAAATACAGTTCAAAGAATTCTATATGGAGCAGTGCAACTAGCAGACAATGAAATATTTTTCATCTCTGATATTTTTCATCTAAATTACAAATACAGTGCAATATCTGTTATTTCACAATCACAAAGACTGTAGTTCTCCAATTTTTATTGATTGTTTTTGTGTCTATTTTGGAGTTTGTTGAATCAATATTTGAGTTTTTTTTGCTATTTAATCATTTTAATGAATCTTCTATGGTTTAATGGAAGTCTGATGGTCAATTTGGGTCTTTCATTACATAATAGGCCTTGACGAGGTAATACAAGCAGAGAAAGTTACCGGCTTCGGGTCAATTTAAGTTGAAATTATGGTTTAAAATGTCGTATAACAAACATTATTCACATGTTTTAAGTGACTTATTCGGCTTAATGGTATTATAATTTCATTTTCTTCTCTTATTGAGTTATATTGTTTGGTTTTGATGGTACCAACGTGTTACATGCTGATTTAGAGGTAATAGATAATAGGGTTGCACTCTAATCTGCAATTACATGGCAGGCTTTTTTTCTTTTTAATATTGAGTGACAATGTAATCTGCAATTACATGAAAAAAATTGTAATACATGTGTAAGATACACTGCCTTACTATCTGTGCCTTCCGCAATATTGGAGCAGTGCCTTTCGCAACTTATACAACTTTACTTATTACTAATTTGTTAATCAAAAAGTTGCAAATGATGCATGTGTAGATCTCTACCTTTGCTGGTCCTTCTCCTACTCCAATTAGAGTTTGGATCAGTGAGTGCTAGAATATGTTCAGAAATAGAAGTAACAATGAAACAGAATATGAATTTGATGTGTCATAAAAAGTGCTAGAAATAGAATTCTTCTATACATTTATGCACCCAGTTAGTTAATGGGATAAAAATTTTGGTGATAGTTAATTGATGACACTTTGTGTTTGTCAATTGTTCCATGTATCATTTCCAACAAATGTGTGTTAGCATCATCTGTATTTTGAATCAACATGTGTTTCAACACAGATGCAAAAATGTATTTCTGTATTATTCTAACCAATGCAGCAAATGTATCATTCCCTGAATTAATGTATCATTCCAATGAATGCAAAAATGTAAATCTGTATCATTCTCTGAATTAAGGAAAAAATAGGTGACGCCATTATCAAAGTGAACTTCAATTTATGAACTAAGAAGCATATACCACGTGACAACATTTTGAATTAACATAACAACCATATCAACTAAATAATAACACACATTTGTATGATACATGTGTGAAAAGTTCAGAGTACCCACCATTTCATCTCTTCTCATGTGATCAAAATAAGCAAGAAAATGTGAAGTAGATATGTATATTTAAGATCAAAACATGTATAACAGATCCGATACGAAAAATTGTTGTCTCTCTCTAATTGGATCTTTCTTATAGAATGATGTTTTAATTGGAAATTGAGTATTTTCTGAAAGCTGTTTGTTTTAATTCTTATCTGTTTGATTGGAATAATATATTAATTTAGGAGAGCCGATACATCAGTATTTTAATTGGAAATTGTTGTTTTAATTAGATCTGTCCCCACCATGGTCATTCTTATCTGTTTGTTACCTGTTTCGCATTTGATTGAGAGTAAAATCTGATAATTCTTATCAAATCAAATGAATTTGTAATGGAGGCAAGCTGCTTCTCATATACTTAGTTCACTGCAGGTAATTGATGATTGACCCATGCAGAAAGAGATGCATAAAAGGATATATACACATTCTATAGAGAATGTTTCAATGATGTCTTATATTGCTTAGGACTATGACTTTCTATGGTTAGAGTTTTTATTATTCAGACTTTCTGTTTTATTTAGGACTGGGACTTCACATATTATGTTAATAATGTAATTACATTGTGTAAGCTCTGCATCAATTTGAGTATATTTGGGGAGAGTGAATTTATTTTATTTGTTGAAATGAAAATACAAATAATTGTTTCATTTCCAAGGTTAGATATTGGTTTGTGAAATGAGGTTCATTTAGCAACGGAAAATACTTCCATGCAGGCATTTCTTCTTTTTAGTTATATAGAATTCAGTGAAATTGTTTATGTGAACTGATTTGGCGTTGATTACAGTGGACTGTCTGGTGGAAACTGAAGGATCCTACACTAGCCAGATTGAGTTAGACTCCTTTGATGTTCATTGTGAACTAACACCAATCCAGTTACTACATTGTTGCTACTCCAACACAAATCGATACCAGTTCCAATAATGGTCTTACTGAAGAGAAAGAAGAGGCAAAAATTCAGGTATATCTGTTTCCTATTTATAACATTTCATATAATGGCGTTGTGTTGTGATGATAACCATTTGCACAAACTCAATTGCTACAGACTTAATTCTTGCACAGAGCCATATGCTGCAAAGTCAACAGGGTGGCTGTAACCAAAATTTAAATGCTATCTCATTAATTGCAAATTAATGTCATGATTTCATGATTTCCTCTTGAATCTTCCAGCACCTATAAATTCATTTGAAATAACATGCCATTGATTTATGATGTTAATATGTCATTTAATTAGCCACCATTCCCATAGTGGAGACTGTCTATACTTGCATGTTAACATGTCATTTAATTAACTACCAATCTAATTTTAGCTTTTTGCAGTTACTATGAGCATGTTCGTAATTGATTTTTGCCATAACTATCGCTTTAATTACAGTGGCTTGTCTATGCTTGCATGTTAACATGTCATTACAGTAGTCTGTCTATGCTTGCATGTTAACATGTCATTACAGTGGACTATCTATGCTTGCATGATGTGAGTTACAGTGGACGGTCTATGCTAGCATGTTAACATGTCATTTAAATAACTACGACTCTAATTTTAGCTTTTTGGAATGGTGGTTAATTAAATGATATGCTTGCACGTTTTTCAGTAAGTCATTGATATATGATGTATAACAGTCATTGATTTTTGCAGTGGTTAATTAAATGGCATTTAATGAAGTGGACCTTATTTGCAGTAAGTATGGGAACATGATGCTGGCATGTCTGTACATATACATTGAGTTATTCGACAACCAAATAGAAGATGCAAGGTGTCCTACAAGAGATTTGGAAGATATTTGGATTCGTTAATGGATATAGCAGTGGACTTCATGTTTCTGTTGAAGCTTAGACTCATGGCCGCAAGTTGTATCAGTGGTGGAGGAGGTGGATGAGGAGAAGGCGGTGGTGGCCAGTGCCACTCCTATCTCCATGTAATTCCTCTATGGTTCTTTGTGCTAAAGCTTTATGTAGCCGCTGAAATGAAATCGACTTATGCTGAGAAGAGATGGGCTTCTTATGCCGACACTCAATTGTATTTTCAATTCATTTTGTGAATTAAAATAATGTCTGAAAATTGGATAATAGTGGATAAAAATTGTTGTTCTTTAGTTCTTTTATTAATATTTTTATTGAAAAAACTTCATTTTTGATCCCAAATCGTTACTAGGTGAACTGAAAGAATTAGGTGAGTTCATGTTTTGCAATTTTTAGAAGTTTTCTTAGAAAAGTTGGATGAAAAATATCAATTAGTTCATTTGATTATTACCAAATATCAAGCAAGTACATTTACATGTCTGCTATATGGGTTGATATTGGCAATATTGAAAATGTAATGTATGCCAATAGTGCACTATGCCAATAGCAGTATGGTGTTTGGTTGATATACTTGCCAGTATGTTATTGGAATGATATACTTGCCGGTATATAGTTAGCAGTATGCCAATAGTGCAATATTGGAGGAGTATGCCAATATTGGTTGATAAAAATTGGTTAATATACATTGCAGTATTGCCAACATTACCAAATATCAAGCAGTACATTTCCATTGCCAACATTACCAAATATCAAGCAGTACATTCCAAAATTTAGTTCATTTGATTTTACCAATTTAGTTCCAGGTTTCCAGATAATTTCAACTCCAACGCTAATTAACAACTCTAACGCTGTACAAACCACCACCTATCTATACTTTCTGTAGGCTTTAGGCCTTCAAAATTTGTTCCGTAGAACATTGATAATAAAAAGAGAATCACAAATTATTTATAGCGAACATACACATCAATTATGTAGCATGGTCTGTAATTCAAAATACATCCTACTGTAACAAAGGTGGATTGTAACAAAGGTGGATCGTGAACTGGTATTTGAAAAAAGCTTATGTAATTCTTGAGAAAAACTTACATGTGATAAACTTAACATAGTAAACAAACAACCTCCAAGGATAGCATACTCTCCTATAACAAAATAGAGAAGCTGGTCTTGAACATATCTGTAAACACTAGCGCTCTCAAAAATTCTATCTTGCAAATTATTGATGATCTGGAAGATATAGAATTCAGTATCTTCCCAATCTCACCAGTGATGTTCTTAAGGGCGGATATATCCTGTAATGCATGCGAAAGGAACCAAGCAAATGAGGTAATATTACATTAGATTTTTATCCCATTATTTCTTGGCATTTTAGGGAAATTGTTTGGTACCAAGGGAGATGTCCAATTCAAAATTAAATAATTCCAATAAATTTTCCCTTTCTTTCACAGCATAAAGGCAACAGATTTAATATTGTGGCCAATACTTGGAATGAGATTCTATTGATAATGTGACTTGCATTAAGATTAAGAGCATGCTCCTCTTTGATCTTTGCCAGCTCTCTCCAGGCAAAATGATCTGCTAGCTCTGCCGGTGAGCTTTCGACCAAGCTTGAGGTGAAGGAGGTGGCGAGGAGGGGGAGGAGGATGTGATGAGGGGAAGGGAGGGGAGAGGTGTGATGGGAAGAGGTGGGGTTAAAATTGAAAATAAGAGTGATTTTTAAGAAAGATAAAAATATTAATGTGGTGAATTCATAGGTGCGGTGAATTCATAAAATCATTTGGTGCAACTAACATCACTCAAATCATCTATTCATGACTAAAAAGATTAGTACTTGAAATGGTGATGAGCGCTAAGCAACTAAAAGTTAAGTTGTCAGCAAAGTTTAAAAATATAACTCGACTTTAAAGTTCCACTAGTAAGCTGTCCTGATATTAACATAATATTGGAATGAAAAGAAATACCATCTTAACTCGAGCATGCATACATATGAAATAACCTAAAAGCCAACAAAATGCAATGGACCAGTATATGAACTGTTTTGATTCCAAGAAAGATATCTAACAAGAAGGGACATCCTAATCACTAAAAAATTTGGGGGGATGAAATTGATTTTTCATTTGAAAATTTCTGTCTGTCTTCACTACATTCCTCTATCAAAAAGCACAAAATATCATATCTTAGTATGATCATTGTGTTAAAAATAAAAGAACTAGCTTAATGACTTCGTAATTAAAATTTGATCACACACAGCCATCCAGAGGCATAAAAATGTCAATAGATACAAATTTAATATGGAATAAGTTATATGTATCAAGAGTGATGCTAATTAAACACCAAACATTAGACTGCCATGTGCTTACGAGGGATTGAAATGTGTGGCAACATTCAGGGGAAGGGCACTTCTCTGTCACCGGGATAACTGCATATATTTTTAGTCGTACAACATTTTACATATATATAATTTTCAACAACAAAGTCACGTTCCTCTTAAATGACTGTAACTCAGACATTAACTACATTGCTTTTTAGATCACATTTGGGCTGAAACCAACAAAGGAAAGCTTTAGGTTGTTTGAACAACTAAAAAGAATCTTTTAAATGGACCAATCAGAATTTTGGATGAACTATATTTTTTGGAGTGAACTAAATTTTTGGGGAAATATGATTTTTGGTGTAACATAATTTTATTATAAAATTTTGAGATACTAAATTTAAAGGGAATAAAATTTTAAATATTGGGGGAAAACTAAATCTGAAAGAAAATAAATTTTGGAGTGAACTAAAATTTTTGCGTTGAACTAAATTCGGGTTTGAATATGGTTAAAATTTTTTGTTGGGCGGAACATTTTGAAGGTGGCTGTAATTTTTTTCAGGGGTGATTTTGAAATGGCTTTAAATTTTTTTGGGATGATATTTTATCTGGGCTTAAATATTTTGGGAAAATATTTTGATTGCAATATGACCTATGGTCATGAGTTATGATAAAATTTTTGGGGGAACTGAATTTGGGTGGGGAACTAAATTTTATACTGAACTAAATAAAATTTTGTGCTGTAATCTTGGGAGAACTAAGATTTTAAGGGTGATATCTTAAATCAATCGTGCCCTACGGGCACGGGTTATGACTAGTACATATATATATATACATATACATATATATACATATATATACATATATATATACATATATATACATATATGAGAATAATGGCTATCATACGCCATATGAGAGCCTCTCTCATACGCCCTCTCACATAAAGCACCCAAGTACAAGCCCACATGGGCTTGTACTTGGTTGTACTTGGGTGCTTTATGTGAGAGGGAGTATGAGAGAGGCTCTCATATGGCGTATGATGCCCATTAATCCC
This sequence comes from Scilla litardierei, assembly GCA_030789695.1. NCBI lineage: Eukaryota > Viridiplantae > Streptophyta > Magnoliopsida > Asparagales > Asparagaceae > Scilla > Scilla litardierei. The sequence continues at coordinate 160,064,822 of CM061133.1, forward strand.
TACATATATATATATACATATATATACATATACTAGTCATTACCCGTGCCCATAGGGCACGGTTTATTTAATGGCTGGGTTTTTCTCCCCCCCCAAATTTCAAGTTCCCCCAAATTTCATGTTTTCCCACAAAATTTCAAGTTTCCCCCCAAATTTAAGTTTTCCCCCAAAATTTAAATCCCCCAAAATTGTCATTACCACCTAGGACAAACTTGCCACGTAGGACAAAGCTTTGTCCTAGTAGGATAAGATTCAAAATCTTCATAGAACTGGAAATAAAATGGCCGGAAGGGGTGCGAATAAAAAGTGTGGGTGTGTGTGTGTGGGGAGGGTCCATAGGCAAAAATACAAAAACCGGGGTTGTATGTGCAAAATTCTCCACCTCCTCTTTTATCCCTCAAAATCTAATCTCTAATATTTCCTCTTATTCAATTTCCTTGTTTTATATAATAGATATCCAAATTCTCTTATCCAATTTCTCATGTCCAAATTCTCTTATCAATTTCTCTTGATAACATCCGTCTTTTATATAATAGATATCTCTTATCCTATTTCTCTTGTCCAATATCTCTTATCCAATTTCTCTTGATAACATCTCTCGTTTGTAATATAGATATCTCTTATCCAATTTCTCTTGATAACATCACTCTTGTCCAATTTCTATTGTCCAATATCTCTTATTCAATTTCTCTTGATAACAACCCTCTTTTATAATATAGATATCTCTTATCCAATTTATCTTGTCCAATATCTCTAATCCAATTTCTCTTGATAACATCCCTCTTTTATAATATAGATATCTCTTATCCAATTTCTCATGTCCAATATCTCTTAACCAATTTCTCTTGATAACATCCCTCTTTTATAATATAGATATCTCTTATCCAGTTTCTCTTTTCCAATATCTCTTATCCAATTTCTCTTGATAACATCCCTTTTTTATAATATAGAAATCTCTTATCCAATTTCTCTTGATAACATCCCCCTCTTATAATATAGATATCTCTTATCCAATTTCTCTTGTCCAATATCTCTTATCCAATATCTCTTGATAACATCCCTCTCTTATAATATAGATATCTTTTATCCAATTTCTCTTGTCCAATATCTCATATCCAATTACTCTTGATAACATCCCTCTTTTATAATATAGATATCGCTTATCCAATTTCTCATGTCCAATATCTCTTATCCAATTTCTCTTGATAACATCCCTCTTTTATAATATAGATATATACATATATATATACATATATATACATACATACATATATATATATATATATATATATATATATATATATATATATATATATATATATATATATATATATATATATATATATATAGGAAAATTTTCAAATGAGAACATTTCGCACCGTGCGAAAATGTTTTTAGTTTTTTTTTGAAATTTTTTTTTTTCAAAAATTCTTTTTCCCACCCTCATTATATGTTGTTATACCCCCCTCAAAAAATAATCAATGAGAAATAATGTCATTTGGCCTTCGATCAAGGCATTTCATCAAATTCGCACGTTTTGAGACCGTTAAATTTGTAACGGGTGGATGGGTGCTCTAATCCCCAACGGGTTCACCCATTATTTTCCCTGGGGTATATAATTGTATGGATTAAACATCAAAAAAAGAATTTTTGAAAAAAAAAATTTCAAAAAAAAGATAAAAATCTTTTCGCACGGTGCGAAAAGCCTCTTTTTCGCAACCGAAGATCGCCCTATATATATATATATATATATATATATATATATATATATATATATATATATATATATATAAGTATTTATATTATAAAACAGGGATGTTATCATGGGTTTTTGGATAAGAGTTGGATAAGAGAATTTGGATAAGAGTTGAGAAATTGAGTACGTATATATATATACGTATATAAATATATATATACATATATATATCTATATTATAAAAGAGGGATGTTATCAAGAGAAATTGGACAAGAGATATTGGACAAGAGATATCTATATTATAAAAGAGGGATGTTATCAAGAGAAATTGGATAAGAGATATTGGACAAGAGAAATTGGATAAGAGATATCTATATTATAAAAGAGGGATGTTATCAAGAGAAATTGGATAAGAGATATTGGACAAGAGAAATTGGATAAGAGATATCTATATTATAAAAGAGGGATGTTATCAAGAGAAATTGGACAAGAGATATTGGACAAGAGAAATTGGACAAGAGATATCTATATTATAAAAGAGGGATGTTATCAAGAGAAATTGGACAAGAGAAATTGGACAAGAGATATTTGATAAGAGATATCTATATTATAAAAGAGGGATGTTATCAAGAGAAATTGAACAAGAGAAATTGGACAAGAGATATCTATATTATAAAAGAGGGATGTTATCAAGAGAAATTGGAGAAGAGATATTGGACAAGAGAAATTGGATAAGAGATATCTATATTATAAAAGAGGGATGTTATCAAGAGAAATTGGACAAGAGATATTGGACAAGAGAAATTGGACAAGAGATATCTATATTATAAAAGAGGGATGTTATCAAGAGAAATTGGACAAGAGATATTGGACAAGAGATATTGGATAAGAGATATCTATATTATAAAAGAGGGATGTTATCAAGAGAAATTGGATAAGAGAATTTGGACATGCGAAATTGGATAAGAGAATTTGGATATCTATTATATAAAAGAGGGATGTTATCAAGAGAAATTGGATAAGAGAATTTGGACATGAGAAATTGGATAAGATAATTTGGATATCTATTATATAAAACAGGGAAATTGGATAAGAGAAAATATAAGAGATGAGATTTTGAGGGATAAGAGAGGAGGTGTGAAATTTTGCATATACCACCCAGGTTGTTGCATTTTTGCCCCTGGACCCTCCCCACACACCCACCCACACTTTTTATTCTCCCCCTTCCGACCATTGTTTCCCAGTCATTTGAAGATGTTGAATCTTATCCTACTAAGACAAAGCTTTGTCCTACGTGGCAAGTTTGTCCCAGGTGGCAATGACAATTTTGGGGGGACTTAAATTTTGGGAAAAAACTTAAATTTGGAGGGAAACTTGAAATTTTGTGGGAAAACTTGAAATTTGGGGGAACTTGAAATTTGTGGGGAGAAAACTCAGCCATTAAATAAACAGTGCCCTATGGGCACGGGTAATGACTAGTATATATATATATATATAACCAATGTATGGAATGAATGGTTGATCTGATGCAACATAGAAGCAGATCTGAAGGAGGAGGAAACAGCAAGCACAACATCATTGCCAACGATATCCCAATCATGCTGGAAGAAATAAGCATTGAATGTTGTAACGATATCCCAATCATTGCCAATGATATCCCAATTCTAATGAACTGGATTAGGAGATTACAGATCGATTGTGTGTTATGATGTAATGATGTGTCAATATTTTCCATCTTTTCATAGCATCATTCATTGTTGAGTATTGGACACTCCACCTTGGTTTTGATGATGATCAAACATAAATCATTGTGATTAACTCATGTGATTGCAGTTAGCTAAAGAGTCACCAATTAGATTCAAGAAGATCAAAAGTGACTACACGTGTTGATTCAAGTGGAGACTTGGTAGATCACCAAAAGTGAAGCATGATCGCTCCTTATTTTACACCTTTTTTTTGCATGTTTTCATGCCGTTTCAATCGCCCATATTGCGTTTTTCACGATTATTTGATGATATCGCGTTACTTTTCACTATTTCTTGTTTTTGTCGTATTTCAGAAAATATGGAGTGATCTGGAGAAAAAATGAGATCAAGGGACTTTCATGCGCACCGGAGCACCGTCCATGACTTTATTGAGGAGCTAGAAGCGCTAGAGCATGAGCGGAAGAGGAAGAAGTTCAATAGAATCGATGAGGAGGCGAGGAGGAGAATAAAGAGCCATAAAAGCAGCTCACTCGGCCGTACAAACAGTTCACTTGGCCGAGTGAAAGAGCGTGCTCGGCAGAGTACAATGGATACATGAGCACATTAAGTCAAAGTCCACTTGACCGAGCAAGAAAGCTCACTTGGCCGAGTGAAGAAATCCACTCGCCCGAGTATGACATGGTTTTCTCCAGAAAACTCAGCCGACTTACTAGAATTTGGAGAAGACCCACTTGGCCGAGCAAGAAAGCTCACTCGGCCAAGTGAAGAAGTCCACTCGCTCGAGTGTAACAGAGCAACAAACCCCCTAAAACCCCAGTTTCAATGTTTTTCTTTGGGTCTGTCACTCGGCCGAGTGACATGTTCCACTCGGCCGAGTGGCGCAGTTCGACTGTATCGCGAATTAGGGTTCTGGGCTGTGCCAGGGGCAAATTTGTCAGGAATTTCTGGATGATTTTGACTTGTATTTAAGGCTAGTTTTATTCCTAGTTTTAGTGAGAGACTTGAAGTTAATTTTGACGGCTATTCTTATTGTAATTCTCAGATGGAGATCAAAGACGCGCAATTTGGTTTGTTTTTTCTGTCTAAATTTCTAGTTTTTATGAATTGTTTTCTCTCAACCATGAATTGCGCTATGATCTTATTCGTTATTTCTGTGATTGCTATAATTAATTGTGAGTAGTTCTGCCATTCTATGGCATAGGAATGAACTCTATGGATCCGATCTTAGAATTGTGATGAATGAATTGAATTGTTGCTATGATTGATAGACGGTTAGGTTATGATTAATTTACTATGAGTAGCTAGGAATTTCCATTGATTGGGGGTTTGCAAGAGATTGGATTTCAATCGATGGGAAGGCCTAGATATTCGATTTAGGTTTATAATCGAGATTCTCTAGACTTGGTTTGCAATAGATTGGACCAAAACTAGGATTTTTATTATAAATCAATACTCATATTCGTTTGCAAGAGATTGGATGGATACGAACTATCATAACCTAGATCGTAGCTCGAGTATGCACGAGAGTTGGCTCAAGGTGTAATTGAACGATGATGTCGATCTTCATGCTAATGGCTTAGGTTAGGGTTTGCACGAGAGTGGGCCCTAATCTAGGTTGCTATAGACCGGTAATAGCGCGAGAGCGTGAGCTTGGTTCTATATTCAGTTACGACTAGTTCACCTCAATTCAAGCCGTGCAACATTGAGATTCATGATCCACAAGGATAAGTAACGATCCGTAGTGGGGATTCTCTAGCCCTAGACGCTTTGTTATATAGAATTCTATTTGTTATTTGAACGACTGTGACAACATTCATGAAACCATTCCATTCTTCCACCAATAGTTAGGTGATGAAGATAGAGTACTGTCATTTGTCCTCCCTGTATTTGATACCTGCTCGCTACTTTACCATGCACTTGTGATAAGACTACAGTCGTTTTCCGGGTGTATATCCGGGCGCGATCAAGTTTTTGACGCCGTTGCTGGGGAGGCGACTGTATTTTATTTTCTTTACTTAGCTATTTCTTTTTATTTTTATTATTTTCACTCTTTTATTCCTCTATTGTGCTAACAATTCTATCTAGACTCTCTTTTTCTATGCATGTACACGAGATCAAAGGCATCACAAGAAGATATATTATTTGATCCTGAGATCGAGCATACGACAATGAGGTTTAGAGCTGAGAGTAGATTTGCTATAGAGGAAGATCATATGCCGTGCCGAAAACACCAGAGGAGCTAGCAGCACATATGGCTAGGCTTGTCTCCATCCGAGATAGGCTACGGCCCAAGACCACTTCTACCACCTCTTCTATAGTCATGCCAGAGTTGGCGACCGATAAGAACTTTGAGCTGAAGACATGACTTGTAGTGTTGATGCAACAAGACCCATTTCATAGGAACTCACAAGAAAACCCACACTACCATCTGCAAATCGTTCTTGGCTAAATGTGCCACTTTCCAGATGCCTGGCGTGCCGGTTTTTGCTATTCGACTGCGACTCTTCCCGTTTACTCTACGAGACAAGGCATTGTATTGGTTGAGGACGCAAGCCAAGGGGATTTTCACTACTTGGGATGAGCTGGCAAGAGCATTTGTCAACAAGTTTTATCCGCCATCCAAGACTATTAAGATATGAAGTGCACTCATGTCCTTCAAGCAAGGCCCTCAAGAAACTCTATATGAGGCGTGGGAGCGTTTCAAGGATCTCCAACACCAATGCCCCCATCATAGTATTGAGCCATGGAAGCTTGTTCATAGCTTTTATAATGGATTGCAACCGAGCACTGACGTGCGTTTATATTTTATATATTCACGCTCATCTTCTTCGTGATTTTTCGTTGTTTTCCGTCGTTCCGTACCCATTCTCTTGTGATTTTTAGTTTTCTTTCACTTCTTTGTGTTTTTGTGCCAATGCAGGAGAATGACAGCGATGGGGACATATATAGCAGATATCATGAGTCTCCAGAGCAACGGAAGGTGTCACGCGCGATCCCGAGGGCCAAACATCGAAGAAAACCATGTTTCAGCCCTCAACCGATCGGGTGGACAGAGCCACCTGATCGGTTGGTGCACGCGTATCCGACCCGGACAGAAGTAGCAAAAGAGAAGAGGCCACCTGAACGGTTCAGCGATCAGCTGAATCCACCAGTGCTCTCTGTCTTTTGGAGCTGAATTCCAACCGATCGGGTAACATCTCACCCGATCGGTTCATCTATAGTCAAATCTTCCAACTCACGACCCGGTGACATCAATCAATCAGTTCAGCGACCGGTTGATGTATCTCAAGAGCTGAAGGCAAAGTCGACTGTCGGCTCACCCGATCGGTTGATGCTTCAACCGATCGAGTGGTCGTGTTTTCTATAAATAGCCCTAGGTTTTTCCCTGAACGAGCCCAGTTATTTTTCTGTCTTTTTGGGGACTTTTGACGGCTCGAAATTTATTTTGTCTTGTAAGTTTTCTGATTGTTCTGTAACTTTGATATTTCGTTCTTAATACTATTTGCTCCGTATTTCTATTGCCTGATTTTGATTCTGATGGCTAAATTTTGTTGTGTTGATATTTTTGCTATGAATCATGAGTAGTTCCTAAATCTGGGATTTTGGTGGAAGCCCCTTCGTGGGTTCTCCCTAGAACGACCATAGGATTAGGGTTTCGATAGGATTTATGAATTTAGATGGTTACGCGGGACGTTTTATTGTCATTGGCGGGAGAAAGACCGCCTCTGACCGTCGGGCCAAGATGAAATAAAACTGGTGTTTGATCCCCTAATCACAACTCAAACCCCTAGCGTAGACATTGAACCCTAGCGCGTGGGAACGACGGGATGAATTGTTGGGAGTAATCGTTGCGAGCTTAGTGCTCCCGGAGTCGATCGGTGTTAATGGACATGGGAATGCCCACCGTCCGAACCCGGGTAGACCTAGCGTATAATCCTGGGCATCGACTGGAATATCGGGCCCATGGGACGCTAGGTATCACTCTTAGAGGCAACGTCTCACCGCTAAACCCTAAAATCCAATCGTAATCCTATCCGTCGATTGTAATAGAGAGGGCACATGATAGGGTGAAAACCAAAGTCCTGTGTTCCCTTTTATATCTTACATCCTTCCTATTTCTATTTCGTGACAACCAACCAATCGATCGGGCTAGCTCACCCATCGGTTGATCCGGTTCCTTCTTGATAACAAGCACAACACACACCTCCCTGAGTTCGACCCCCAAGCCACACTACAACACCGTGCGCTTGCGGTTTCAAATATTTAAATCTGGTATCACGATCCCATTACATATATTGCTAAATTTAGGAGACGTCAAACTTTATGGCGCCGTTGCTAGGGAGGCAACGTGCTTGTTTCTCATAGGATCCTGTGAACCCTAGAGACTAGTTCACATCCTCACCACGCGATAATTTTCGCATTCTACTTACTTTTTGATTTTGCTTGGACATATTGTATATGTTCGTTGTATAGGGTTGGTAGACAGTGTCGCCATACCTCCATCACTACTTATTATCTCTCCATTCAAACAACCCGTGCTATTAACGTGCTCTCTATCCGTGCAGTCTCTCTCTCCTTTTCTTGCAGGTTCTCCGCTCTATAACCAGGATGTCGTGTGCCGTTTCAGGCGATATCTGGGCACATGCACACCACATCAGCTGTTTAGCCCAGAGTCTGATAGAATCTCTAAGCGCTTCGAATGTCCTCTCCTTTCTATCAGCTGCTGTAGAAAATCAAAAGAGGAATCGTGATGCTCAACAGCATCCCGACACGACAATTTTTTTTTCCCTTCCGATGAAGCAATGCTTATTGACATGCCCAGTACAGAATTCACTGGGGGAGAGTTATGCACCTATGAGGAGGTTTGTCTGGAGGACCATCAGGCAGAGTTTGTCGGGTGTGTTGAGCAGGAATCTATCTTGTCCTTGCAGACCTCTACAGTGCATCCTGGATCTTGGGACCATGAGGAAGTTGAAGATAGTGGTGGAGAACTATCAAATGTTGAGACTTGTTTTCGCGTTGAAGCCTTCTTCCCGGATGATTATCATGCACTTGAGAAAGACCCGGAGCCTTCCTCTGTAATCCCCTCATTACCTTGTAAGGCTTCGCCATGCGAAACCATGACTGAAAATGAAACTCTGGATGCTAGGATCCAGGAGACCCAGGAAGAAGTCCTTTCGTTGGAGGATGCTCAGCTTGAAAAATATGTATCAGGGCCACATGAAGTTGAGATGAAGTAATTACCTCCAGGATTGAAGTACGAATATTTGGGGGAGGATTCGACACAGCCAGTCATAGTGAACTCCTCGCTGCCCGAAGATCAAATGACCAGACTACTTGATGTTCTAAGAAGATTTAAGAATGTCTTCGAGTATGCAATCGAAGATTTGAAGGGAGTGAGCTTGGGGCTTTGCTCGCATAGGATACTGCTCGAAGATGAGCAAGCCACTTCAATTGAGCCACAACGAAGACTTAATCCCATTATGATGGAAGTGGTTAAGAAGGAAATTGTTAGACTTCTCCATGTTGGGATCATATACCCTATTTCTGACAGTCAATGGGTTAGCCCGGTGCACGTTGTGCCCAAGAAGGGAGGAATGTCGGTCATTCATAACGAGAAAAACGAGCTCATTCCCACGAGGACCGTCATCGGGTATCGGATGTGCATCGATTACCGGAAATTGAACAAGGCCACAAGGAAAGATCACTATCCTCTCCCTTTTATTGATCAGATGCTCAAAAGACTGGCAAAGCACAACTACTTCTGCTTCATGGATGGATACTCTGGTTTTCTGCAAATTCCCATCCACAATGATGACCAGGAGAAGACAAATTTTACTTGTCCATTTGGGACGTATGCTTAAAGGAGAAGGCCATATGGGCTTTGCAACGCCCCAGCTACATTTCAAATATTGATGTCCACAATCTTCTCCGATTACTCCCAGGATATAATGGAGGTCTTCATGGACAATTTCTCCGTCTATGGAACGGAGTTCGACTCGTGTCTTTGCAACTTGACTTTAAGTCCTGGAAAGGTGTCAAGATAAAGGACTAGTTCTGAACTGGGAAAATGCCACTTTATGGTCCAAGAAGGAGTCGTGTTGGGGCACGTTATTTCTTCAATAGGGATTGAGGTGGACAAGGCAAAGGTGGATGTGATCGAAAAGCTTTCGCCTTCACTTAACCTTCGGGGAGTCCGCGGTTTCTTAGGGCACGCGAAATTCTACCGCCGGTTCATAAAGGACTTCTCTAAAATTTCTAGGCCCTTGACTCAACTCCACGTGAAGGATACACCTTTCGTCTTCGATGACGAGTGTATGGAAGCTTTCTGCCTTTTGAAGCAAGCCCTCATTTCCGCACCTGTGATTCAGCCGCCCGACTGGGGTCTACCTTTCGAGGTAATGTGCAATGCTAGCGACTATGCAGTTGGGGTAGTCTTGGGGTAGAGGAAGGACAAAAATCTGCAAGTTATATACTATACGAGCAAGACCCTCGACGAAGCCCAAAGGGACTATACGACCGCGGAGAAGGAATTGCTAGCCGTCATTTATGCCATGGACAAGTTCCGGCCGTATCTTGTGGTTGCCAAGGTAATCGTGCACACGGATCACACCGCCCTCAAATACCTTTTGATTAAGAGGGAGGCCAAGCCGCGCCTCATAAGGTGGATTCTCCTCCTCCAGGAATTCGACTTGGAGATCAAGGACAAGAAAGGGGCGGAGAATGTCGTTGCCGACCACCTGTACTCTCGATCCGGATGCTACTCATATTGACGACTTGCTCCATGACGAGCACCTTTTCTCTATCTCTTCTGTTTGGACTCCATGGAACGTTGACATCGCCAATTATCTAACATGCGCCATCGTCCCCCACAATGTGAGCTATCAGCAGAAGAAGAAATTCTTTCACGAGGTCCGGAAATTTTATTGGGATGACCCTTATTTGTACAAGACCTGCAATGATGGGGTGATACGAAGGTGCATTCCCGAAATAGAAGCAACCTCAACAGTGTGGAGGCCATGCGAGTGCTTACAAGACCACGGTGAAGATCCTCCAGAGTGGATTCTATTGGCCGACTCTTTTCAAGGACACATACGCTTATGTCCAGGCTTGCGACAAATGGCAAAGGACAGGAAACATCTCCAAGAGAAATGAAATGCCTCAGCATTACATTTTGGAAGTCGAGATCTTCGATGTTTGGGGAGTTGACTTCATGGGGCCGTTTCCCTCGTCCTCAGGAAATCAGTACATCTTGGTGGCCGTAGATTATGTGTCCAAGTGGGTAGAAGTAATAGCTAGCCCCACTAATGATTCCCAGGTGGTGGCCAGATTCTTTAATAACAATATTTTCTCGAGATTCGGTGTGCCTCGGGTCTTAATCAGTGACAGAGGGAGCCACTTCATAGCGAAGAAATTCGAAGCTTTTTTGAAGAAGTGCGGAGTGCAGCACCGAATCGGGCGTTCCTATCACCCGTAGACAAGCGGCCAGGTGGAAGTTTCAAACAGAGAGATAAAGAGCATACTGGAGAAGACTGCGGCTAACTCTAGGAAGGATTGGTGTTCGAAACGTTCAGACGCGCTCTGGGCCTATATGACTGCGTTCAAGACTCCGATCGGCACAACCCCTTACCGACTTGTCTATGGGAAGACATGTCATCTGCCTGTGGAATTGGAGCACAAGGTGTTTTGGGCCATCAAGAATCTGAATTTCGACGCCAAGGAGGCAGGAAGCCACCTACAGCTACAACTGAGTGAGCTTGACGAGATCCGGCTCAACGCTTACGAAAATGCCCGGATATACAAAGAGAAGTTGAAGCGGTGGCACGACAAGCGCATTTTGAAGAAAGAATTCAAGAAAGGAGACTTAGTTCTCCTATTCAATTCGAGACTGAGGCTCTTTCCCAGAAAGCTCAAGTCTAGGTGGTCGGGAACATACCGAGTCACCAAGGTCTTCCCGCACGGAGCAATTGAGATAATGGGAAGAGATGAACCATTGAAAGTCAATGGGTAGCGTTTAAAACATTGTGCGATCAGCGAACCTGCAATCTCTTCGGTCGGAATCTCAACGACCGATGGCTCATCTACAAATCCTCCGAATCCGAATTGATCATGAAATGAGGAGTCGAGCTACTGACTATAACCAAGCGCTTCATGGGAGGCAACCCATGTTCTAAACTAATATCGTTTCTCTATTAGAATTAGTCTACCAATTTTTAGGAAATAAACATGACGTTGCCCCCGGTTTGCAAGCCGCAAATGGCCGGGGGACCCGCGTGAGGGTTTAGATATTTGTAACCGCAAGCACACGGTGTTGTAGTGTGGCTTGGGGGTCGAACACAGGGAGGCTAGGATGTGCTTGTGTCAAAGAGGACCAAAATCACCACGTGGGCGAGCTAGCCCAGATCGAATGATGGGTTGTCACGGTAAAGGAATGCAAGGTAAAGAAAATATGAAGGTAAAACCCGGGACTTTGGTTTCCACCCCAACGAGTGACTCTCGCCGATACGACCTACGGGTAGGATGACGATTGGAATCAGGGTCTAATGGTGAGACGTTACCTCTAAAAGTGGTACCGGCATCCCATGGGCCCGATATTCCGGTCGGTGCCCAGGATGATACGCCGGACTTCCCGGGTTCGATCAGTAGGCACTCCCGTATCCATTAACACTGATCGACTCCGGGAGCACTAATCTCGCAACGATAACTCCCAACATCTCATCCTGCCGCTCCCGCGCGCTAGGATTCGGCGTCTACGCTAAGGGCGTGAGCTATGGCTAGGGAGTCAACCGCCAAGTTTATTCCCCCTTGGCTCGACGGTCAAAGGCGGTCTTTTTCCCGCCGATGACAATAAAATACCCCGCGTAACCGTTAGATTCCTAATCCCTATCGATTTCCTAGCCCTATGGATGCATCGGGAAGAGCCCCCGAAGGGGTCTCCGCCAAAATCCCAGATTTGGAAACTACTCACAAATATTCATTAAAAAAGCTATCTAAATGAAAATAGACCGTTAAAATCATAATCAGACAATAGGAATGCAAAGGTAGTAAAGCAATTAAGGTAATACTAAAGTTTTACAAAGAACCGAATACTTACATAAACATGGAAATTACAGCCGTCACAAAATGAAGAAAACAGTAAAAAATAACCAACTCCCGAATCTGGGAAACCTAGGGTTCTATTTATAGAAAATGACATCACCCGATCGGTTGACAAGTCAACCGGTCGGGTGAGCCGCTTCACAAAATCACAGCGCAATGCGGGGGTTTCACCCGGTCAGTATGAACCGGTCGGTTGGAACTTGGTGCGGTCGGTTGGATCTTGGTGCCGACCGGTTGGATCTTGGAGCGGACCGGGTGAGGAGATCGGTTGGAGCTTCGAGTCTTGGCTGTTGAAATTCAGCTACAGGTGAACCGATCGGGTGAAGGTCACCCGATCGGTTGGAAATCAGCTTCGAATTTCCAAAGACTTTGAGCTTTTGACCCGGTCACTGAACCGACTGGGTGACTTCTCGTGAGCTCCAAGCGGTGCCCGGGTGGTGCATGCGTGCATCACCTGATCGGTTGGAGATGACCAACCGACCGGGTGAGGGGCTGAAAGATGCAATCTTCGTCGTTTGACCCCCTGAATCACGCGTGACTCCTCCCGTTGCTCCGGGGACACATGAGATCATCGTTTTACGCCCCAAATGCCAGAAAACTCCTGCAAAACACGAAAAACACGAAAAAGTGAAAGAAAACAAGAAAACACAAGAAAACACGAGAAAATAAATAAAAGACGGCGGTAAATACGGAAAAACACGGAAGAAAACGCGCGTAAATATATGAAATATAAACGCACGTCAAAACACTGCTATGGGAATCTTTACCGAGAGACTTAGATAAATTTTTGTATCTGTGCAGGCAATTGCCCTCACCCGATCGGGTGATGCATCAACCGATCGGGTGATGCATCAATCGATCGGGTGGGCCGTATCTGAAGATGTCCATGTATCAGCACATTAGCAAACCGATCGGGCGGCACGTGCTGCTGACCGGGTGGCAGATCGGGTGACAATAGCAGAGCTCTCGGGAATTTTGGTGGAAATCCAACCGATCGGTTAAGCTGAAGCGGTGATCGGGTGGAAGACTATGTGGAGAGTACAGTGCTCTCGGGAAATTTGTGAAGCGGTCAACCGATCAGGTGAAAACTTACTCGATCGGTTCAGCTGTAGCTGCTTTCCAACAAGAATTTTCGAAACTTAACTTAACCGATCGGGTGAGATCTCACCTGATCGGTTCACCTACCCCCTTATATATACTTCCCCTCATCCGACCTCATTCACCCAACTTCCAAATTTCCATTCGCACGATCCCTTTCTCTTTCCTCCAAATCGATCCCCTCCATCACTCCCTACGCCCCTAAAATCACACCCTCAACTATTCCCATACTTCCCCACCATAAAAAAAACCTCCCATCGACCACATTCAACCGCAACTCAACCAAACCCTAACCTTAACCCCCAATTTCTAAATTTCAGATCTTGTTGGATTAGCGTGCGGCGGCTTCCCAAACCACTACATTGTACAACAGGGGATCAAGTGTGGAGTATCTAGCTTGGATTGGCATCACTGCCGGGTAACCTCTTTCCAAGTTTTATATTTCCCCACTTGTGTGCAATATTTTGAATTTTTGTCCACTTTCTACATCTCCTTTACCATAACTGTGGACACGGTCCCCCACTTAATTTTTCTTCCTCTACTTCATTGACATGTCTGGGAAGGGAAAAGAGCCAGCATCCTCATCACACAGACACAACCTACACGGCCCTTTTTCTCCTTCTTTCCTTGGCATCAATCCTTCTTCTGAAGAACAATCTGAATGTTTGCACGCTCTCCTTCATCGCCCCATGCGACCAACTCTTTTTGCTGGTCGTCCCACGCTCGAATCTCTCGGACTTTTAAGGGGCGTAACCAAACTTTTCGAATGCATTGTGTGTGATTTCCTTCTACGTGCTCATGCCCACACACACCGGAATCTCACACTCGAATTCCTTAGTTCTCTCGAAGTGTTCGATTGGGGCTTCACTTTCCGCGCTTTCAATGCCGATTTTTCGATGAATTTTGCCGAGCTTAACAATTCGCTGAATTTCTCCCACCCTGATCGTTATGTTGAATGTTCAACTCATGATCGGTCTGATATCTATTCTTACTTTCGGGACGATGGTGTTTGGCAACGATTCACCTGGTATACCACCTGTCCATCGGGGGCACTTGCCTCCTACACCATATATCCATGTTACCTCTTCGTCCACTGCCTCTTTGCCAACACCATCTTCTCCCGCATAGATGTTTCCATGGTGTCTAGGGATGAGCTTTTCTTTCTTTATTCCATGTCCTACGACAGGATCCAGGGATATGTCCCATTGCCCATAAACACCGCCTATTGGATCATCCACGAGATTTTATCTGTTAGCCGTGCAACATCTGGATCTATTTGCTGTGGTGGGATGATCATTCTAATTGTCAGTCATGTTTTGAGGCTGCCATCCGACCTCCAAATTCTGCCGGGTCGAACCTGTATCCATCGTGACTACTTGATCGATATCGGTATGATCACTCCTTTCGGTCGGGAACGTGCAGTCTACCTTTATAGTCCTGACAACACTCCATTTGCCATCCTCCCACCATCATCTTCTGAGCGAATCCCCATTCGCATTTCTTATTTACCGTGGGAGTTCTACCCGGATCCTTGGTATTCCACACTCGTACAGTTTCTACCCTTGGAACCTCCCGATTGGCACCCGTGCGTCGGTTCACCCGGTGCCATCATTATCCACCATGATCCACCAATAAATTTCGACCCACCAGTGATCCAGCCGGTTGCCCCTCCTTCTCCTATCGGCACACCCTCTCCTTCGTCCTCACAAGATTCTTTTGTCCACTATTCCCCACTCTCCTCACCATCTCCCTACCATTCTTCCGACAGCAGCTCAGATTGACCTTCCCCTTGCCATTTATTTCTGCATCACATTGATCATATCATTTTTGCTAGCATTTTCATGATCAGCTTGGGGGAAATCGATTTTTGTGTGTGTTGTCGTGTGATGTCATTGTCGTGTGCTTGTTTATATGTATTCTTTGGATGTGTTTTTATATCTTTTATTTGTGTGTTTCTTTTTCTTTATTTTTCTGTTTCGTTTGTGTTTTTCATGTTTTTCATCTTTTTGTGTCGGTGCATACTTCCCACCCATTTCCGTTGCCCTCCTGTATTTACTACTATTGCATTGAGGGTAATGCAAGTTTCAGCTTGGGGGAGTCGCACTTTGTGCGTCAGTTGTGTTTTTTTCACCGTTTTTGAGTCGTTTTTCATCGTGTTTTTCTTTTTTCTTTCTTTCTTTTTATCTCCTTCTCCTAGAGATGAACCCATATGATGAACTGCCACAGAATCACACACACACTTAGCTTAGCCACGATAATTACCTGCACTAACCCTAGGAGGCCGAGTCCTATTGCATTTCATGCTTCGTGGGTTCACTTTGCTTTTATGTGAGTCGTGTGTCGTGACTAGCTAGTTTGTGTGCTTCTACTTTGTGATTTTGATTTATATACCTGTCCTTGGTTGACCCCTAGACTATCATGCTTCAATCTTGAATATGCGGTATTTTACCTCTACTGTCTGCTTCTCTATGTATGAAATATGTATATATATAGTATGCTTCAATTCGCATGTGTCGGGACTCTACCAATAGGACTAGGATAACCCATTTAGCTTATGCTCTGATCGCGAGAAAAATTTTCTTTTGCCCAAGTGTTTAGAATTCGATTTCTTTTTTGTTTTACTTGGTGCAAATCCTCTCGTCATGTACCGTTCTCCCACTTGGGAGAGTACACAAGTATATAGCCAAAAATCCAAAAGCCCAAAAAGAAAAAAAAGAGAGAGAAGAAAAATCCAAAAAGAAAAGAAAAAAGAGGGAAAGAAAAAATTGTATAGCCAAAAGCCCAAAAAAATACAAAAACCCAAAACCCAAAAATATTCCCGGTGTGAATATCATTTCTATCCACTGTGAATAAAAGGGAAGGCAAGAATTTGCACCGAGTGTTCTACTCCACACCTTCTCAACCACCCTAGTTTTTGAACACACTTAGCATAGGAATTTTCTAGCAATTATCTAGGCAATAGTGCAGTGATCTTCTAGTTCCTAGCAGTTGAGTCCCCGACACATGATACGCTTCAATTCTTATTCTATTCTCATGCATGCTTGAGCTATTATTCACCGCTTATTCGAATTGAATCAATATTTGGGTCAATCCTTGGGTATGTGTATATGGAGCTTTATTGCACAATTTAGATAGTAACATCGTCTGCTAGCTCACTACCACACTCACTCGCGCTTCACCGGGTGGGCCCGCAACACTTGTATGGACTCAAATTCCTGGGTTTAGTGAAGTGTTTATCGCATGCCTGCTTAATGTGGCGTGATTGATTTCGTTGGCTCTGACGGGCGATCTAGGATTTTATTTTCTTTATTTCTGTTTCTTCCTTTCTATTTTTCCCTCTGAGCTCCTACTCTCACTCGTCTTCCTCGAGGACGAGGAAGGGTTCAGCTTGGGGAATTTTGACGTGCGTTTATATTTTATACATTCACGCACGTCTTCTTCGTGATTTTCCGTTGTTTTCCGTCGTTCCGTACCCATTCTCTTGTGATTTTTAGTTTTCTTTCATTTCTTTGTGTTTTTGTGCCAATGCAGGAGAATGACAGCGCTGGAGACATATATAGCAGATATCATGAGTCCCCGGAGCAACGGGAGGTGTCATGCATGATCCTGAGGGCCAAACGTCGAAGAATACCATGTTTCAGCCCTCAACTGATCGGGTGGACAGAGCCACCCGATCGGTTGGTGCACGCGTATCCGACATGGACAGAAGCAGCAGAAGAGAAGAGGACACCCGATCGGTTCAGCGATCGGTGAATCCATCAATACTCTCTGTCTTTTGGAACTGAATTCCAACGATCGGGTGACATCTCACCTGATCAGTTCATCTGTAGCCAAATCTTCCAACTCACGACCCGGTGACATAAACCGATCGGCTCAGCGACCGGTTGATGTATCTCAAGAGCTGAAGGCAAAGTCGACTGTCGGCTCACCTAGTTGATGCTTCAACCGATCGGGTGGTCGTGTTTTCTATAAATAGCCCTAGGTTTTTCCCTGAATGAGCCCAGTTATTTTTCTGTCTTTTTTGGAGACTTTTGACGGCTCGGAATTTCTTTTGTCTTGTAAGTTTTTTGATTATTCTGTAACTTTGATATTTCGTTCTTAATACTATTTGCTCCGTATTTCTATTGCCTGATTTTGATTCTAATGGCTAAATTTTGTTGTGTTGATATTTTTGCTATGAATCGTGAGTAGTTCCTAAATCTGGTATTTTGGTGGAAGCCCCTTCGTGGGTTCTCCCTAGAACGACCATAGGATTAGGGTTTCGATAGGATTTAGGAATTTAGATGGTTATACGGGGCGTTTTATTGTCATTGGTAGGAGAAAGACCGCCTCTGACCATCGGGCCAATGGGAAATAAAACTGGCGTTTGATCCCCTAACCACAGCTTACACCCCTAGCGTAGACATTGAATCCTATCGCGTGGGAATGGCATGATGAAATGTTGGGAGTAATCGTTGCGAGCTTAGTGCTCCCGGAGTCGATCGGTGTTAATGGACATGGGAATGCCCACCGTCCGAACCCGGGTAGACCTAGCGTATATCCCGGACATCGACCGGAATATCGGGCCCATGTGACGCTAGGTATCACTCTTAGAGGCAACGTCTCACCGCTAAACCCTAAAATCCAATCGTAATCCTATCCATCGGTCGTAATAGAGAGGGCACATGATCGGGTGGAAACCAAAGTCCTGGGTTCCCTTTTATATCTTACATCCTTCCTATTTCTATTTCATGACAACCAACCAATCGATCGTGCTAGCTCACCCATCGGGTGATCTGGTTCCTTCTTGACAACAAGCACAACACATGCCTCCCTAAGTTCGAACCCAAGCCGCACTACAATACCGTGCGCTTGCGGTTACAAAAATTTAAATCTGGTATCCCCGATCCCACTGCATATATTGCTAAATCGAAGGGATGTCAAGCACAAAGCAAATAATTGATGCTACCGCCAATGGAGCTATATTATCAAAGACACCGGATGACGATACGGCTTTACTTGAGTAGATGGCCTCGAATAATCAGTAGTGGGCCGACGAGAGGGGACATTCTTCATCATCCTTGAAGCCGACAAGTATTTATATGGCCAAGACCGTGGCAGAACTCTCTTCAAAGTTTGATTCTCTTCACAAAGTCGTGGAGAGACTAGAAAAGTTGGTTAGTGAACCACATGGAGCCCCCACTGTTTCTACACCGAGAGGAAGCATGAGCGACTGGCAAGATCAAGCCCATGTTATGTTTGTTGGAGGGGAGTAAGGAGACGGAGCCATGGAGCAAGCTCAATATGTTGTGGGAAGTACCGGTTATTGGGTGAACCCGGCTACAAGGGGTCACCCCGGATTTTCATACGCCAACAATGATGGAGCCTTGAATCCACCACCGAAACAACCACAAGCCCGGCCTCCACAACAACCTCAGTACCAACAAAGAGCACCCCCAACAACAAAACTATCCATCGAGGCAACAAGTGGGGCCCTATAGACCCCCGGGGTACAATCAAGGATGGAGGGCACCCAATCCACCGCAAGCGCCGCTAAGGTCGGCTCATGAAGCAAGGGTTGAAGAGTTCATGGCCGAACAAAAGAAGATCAATTCAAGATGACGGCCCAACAAGATTCCCTCAACACTGTCGTGGCACAGTTATTTGAGCAACTATCATTGCTAAACAAGAACAATCAACAATTACCGGCTCAACCGGAACAAAGCCCACGAAGCAATACCGGCCATATTAATGCGGTTGTGGCAGTAACTATAAGAGGCAGAAAGGATACTACACCCGCCATGATTCAAACTAAGGAACCGGGGAAGAAATTTCGGTTGATAAGGAACCTGTCAATGAAGAGGAGGACCCAAAGGTGCCAAATGACAGTGAAAAATCTGAAGTAGAAAAGCCACGTGATGAGTGAACTTATATGCCACCGGTACCATTTTCACAACGATTGGTAAAGGTAAGGATTGAGAGAAGGCTCGTCAAATTTCTGGAGTATTTGCGAGGTGTGAGTTTGAATATCCCATTCTTTGATGCCATCATCGAAATCCCGTCCTATGTTAAGTTTCTAAAGGATTTGATTGCGGGAAATAAGAGAAAAGATATGATCATGCTCACCGAGCAAAGTACGTGGTTTACTAGAAAGGAGAAAGCACCGACCAAGTTCAAAGATCCCGGTAGTTTCTGAATTCCTTGCACGCTTGGAGGAGTCCCACTTTAGAAAGCTTTGGTAGATTTGGGAGCAAGCGTGAGCCTCATGCCCATCACGATGTTTAAGAAATTGAATACGGGGACCGACCTAAAGGTGATAGACATGAAGATATAACTCGCCGATGGGCGAATCACTAGGCCGGTGGGGATTGCAGAAAACATACCACTACAAGTACCGGGCAGACTTTGCTAGCCATGCGACTTCGTGGTGATGGATACTAAGGAGGAAGGTGATACGTCGCTGATTCTTGGAAGCCCTTTCTTGGCCACCGCTGGAGTGATTGTGGATGTGAGGGAATGAACCTTGTCCTTGAACGTCGAAAATATTGAAGTTGAACTCTACATTCCGAAGGCGATGAAGCATATGCCTTGGCCAGAGGACGTGTACTATTTGGACCTCCTCGACGAGGTGATTGACGATGCCATGACGTTTGCCATTGGGGCCAAGCACGATGACGGTCTCGAAAAGGGCCAACTTACCAAAGACGGCGAGATGATGGGAGACCCGCCGGACCCTCTTACGGATGAGGAGAATGAAGACGTTGATGTTGTCAAGATTAGAGAGCTATGCAAGCTCTCTACGGCGAAGCACACAAAGAAAGCTCCACCAGGCAACAAATCTCCGCCGTTGGCCAAGAAGAAGGATGTCAAAAGCTCAAGCTTGGGGGACTCATCCCCCACTACTACCCATGATGAAGGGGAGCTGAGGAACGTCGAAACAAATCAACAACTAAACCCAAGCGGCCTTCCCGACAAGTTTGACGTGCGCATCTCACATGCACCAAACATTGAGCTTTAAACGCGTATCTTAAGGGGTCGAGCTCAAGACCTTAAACGAGCACTTATCAGGAGGCAACCCGACGGTTTTATCTCATTTTTAGTTGAATTTTTTCTCTTTTTAGATCTTTATTAGTGTTTAGAGTCAAATGTCGAAGAAAAACCTGATAATGGGCAATATTTTTCATTTCTGGAGACAGAGAATATGAAACCATATGAATGGAGGACGACCATGGAAAAGGAGAGCACTCCAAGGATGCACTCAGGCATCAGGAGAAGGAAGAAACTGACGGGGAAAAGAAAATCAGGAAGTGGAGAAAAAACAGAGAGTTGGAGCTGAAAATAGCAACACACTCGGCCGAGTGAAATTTTACACTCGGTCGAGTGAAGACCCTACTCGGCTGAGCAGGGTACTGATCAGGAAAGATTCAAAAATCCCCTCTCTGTCATTTATATGCCACTCGACCGAGTGAATCAGACACTTTTAGCACTTGAAAATCTCTGAGTGGCCTTGCCACTTGGCTGAGTGACTTTTGTCTACTCGCCCGAGTGGGAAGTGCAACTCGGCCGAGTCGGTACTTTCACGAAAATTTTAAAATCATTATAAACCGAGCCACTCGGCCGAGTGTACACGCTACTCGACCGAGTGACTTATCTTATATATTAGAAATATCATGGCCCAAAAATCAAAATTTCCCAAATTCCCAATTTTTCGCCCGAGCTTCCCCCAATCGCCCGAACGGTACGATCCTTCACCCGAGCTGCACCACCCCCACACCCGAGTCGGGCGACCCCACACCACCGACGTTATGACCCCACGCCGTCGGCGCCGCCCTCCTTCACTGCCGTTCATCGCTGTTTAGCCCTATTTTCTCCCTTTTCTCCCAATCTCCAATTAGTAAGCGCTACTCCGCCCCGAATCAAAATTAAACTTTATACACATTTATTTCTCTTGATTTTCTCCCAAATTTATTGATATTCATTGCTAATTTGTCAATTTGTGTTTCAGGATAGCTTGGGGGAGAATCAGGGGCAGATTCGGAGCTTCTGAAGGGAGGCGTCTCTTCTCTCTTATAACTGATTGCATTCACGTCGTGCTCGGGTACATTTGCTCCTTTTCATATCACTTCACATTGGTAGGCACATCTCACGGCACACATGCCTCCACAGACTAGATCACGTTCGCGAGCACCCACCTCCAAGCGGAGGAAGACTAATGAACCTGGCTCTTCCTCCACTTGAGCGGACTCCCCGCCACCTAGCCCACCTCCACCCACACTTTCGCCTCCTACCGCACCCATTCCACCCACCGGCACAGGCCGTCCCTGCTTTCGACACGATGTGGATCACTTTCAGAGATGACGCACACCGCGCCAGATTTGAAAAATCTCCCATCGTTCGATTGTCCCCTCTAGGTTTGCACACATTGCAGATTTTGAGCGCCTAGGGGTATTTGAGGGCCTACTCTAGTTGTATGACAACGTGGGATGGCGTGATTTTTGTCGGTGTCGGCGGACACCTATGTCCGGCTGACACTTGAGGTCTTTAGTTCTATCCGTAGGATTCCTGGGGGTTGCTCATTCCGTCTGATGGATCGCGAGTGCGAGATTACCCTCGACATGCTCTGAGCCTATTTTCAGTGGCCCCCCGTCCGGAACCCCGACTGAGCTTATAGTACCATGCATATCCCCCACCGTCATTCGATACTCATGCCTTCTGGACACTCATCACGGGATCACCTCTCACCTTTGACCCTAGCCGGGCCAAGGCCTCCTCTGTCGTCCACCCATGCCTCTGTATTGCTTAGCGCCTTATGGTGACCACTTTTCTCGCAAGGTATGAGCCTGGGACGATGTCTACGCCTGAGCTTTACATGCTCTATGCGATGACTAGAGCGAGAGCCTTCGAGGTAGGTGGAGACGTCTTACTCCCTGTCGTTCAGATTGATATAGCCAGTTGGTATCTGGAATGCATCATTATCTCTGTCGCAGCCAGGACGCCTATTTGTTGTGGCAGTCTGATTACCCTTCTGGCTCTCATGTGCGGGGTTGACCACCCAGCTGGTTTTCTACGACCCCTGGGCCACACTTCCCTTTCCATTGACGTCATGGCCCGCATGAGGATGTTGCGTACTCATGGTCAGCACCACTGGGTTTGGATGCACGGTCCATTTGATGCAAATTATATGGTGCTACCAAGCCCTGCTCGGATAAACATTGGACCAGCAGGAGGGGTGTGGAGACTAGAGATGGACCTCCTCATCCCAGCTGCATACGTGCTCGAGCATAAGGGCGCTCAGCAGGAGCCCCTCCTCCACACTCTGGACCCAGAGATCTCGATCCCTCAGCCTGAACTTGATTTGACCTCTGCTCCTGACACCTCTGTCCACACTTCTGCCAGTGTCGGGATCACACTTACTGAATCCACCACCACCACCACCACCACCTCTGTACCGTTGACCATTGATCCCATCTCTGATGTGAGTTTTGAGAGCGCCCCCATCACTATTCTTGAGAGAGGCAAGCCTTCGTTTATTCTGACAGCTAAAACCCTGTCCTCACCAGATATCTTGACCGCTGGGGAGTAATTTTCTGTAGATTTCACGACCTCCCCAGTCGTCGACACTTCCGTCTCTGCTGCTGATGTCTTCACCGAGAGTGTCATGACATATGTCCCCATTTCCGTGTCAGCGACCTCTCCACCCTTCTCTCCCTCTGTCACCGCTTCAGATTCTGCCGTTGCTCACACTTCTGAAAGCATTCCCGCGTCTCAGCCTCCCACAGAGGCTGAGCATCTTTTAGTGAGCACAGCACCATACCCTCACCTCGTAGTGGCCCCATTAGTCTACGGTAGCAAAGTGCGGCAAACCCGATCCCCACATGTTCGACCCTCTACCCCTCCTCCCCCCGACACCCTAGTTCAGACCTGCATGCTCTAGAGGGGGCCGTTAGTTGGCTCAGAGGAGATTTTCGGGCTCTCTTCGCTACCGTTAGTTCTGTGCAGTCTCACGTCGCCCTTCTCCCTGGTATTTAGGTTACCCTCAACCAGATTCTTGCGCGACTGTCATAGCCTCCCCATGTCGCTATCAATCCCATTTCACAGCAGCCTCCACCACCCCCCACCACAGGACGGTGCTGGTGCTCCACCACCTGCTTAGGCACACACTTGATGCCTCCCATATTTTGCCACTGCTGTGATTGATATCATTTTTTCTGCCGATTTTGCGCACCTCCTCCCCACACATTTTAGTCACCTTTTGTTTAGATTTGTCTATATCATCCTGGGTGAGAGGAGTCATTTCTGGCACCGTTATTTTGCACCATCTTGATCTCTGTATGCATCACTTGCATATCCATATCATTTTCTATCATTTTCATACTTTATCATGCATGCATCCTCACCCACCCCACCCATATCATACTTCTCATTGTGCCACACTTAGCACATTGAGGATACTGTGCAGTTTAGATTAGGGGAGTGAGTGTCTCACGCACTTTTTGTTTTCTTCATTTTTCATTTTCATTTTTCCCACCTTTCTTTATTTTCCACTTATTTTCACCCACTTTTTCATGTTTTTTCGCATGCATCATGATCACTCCATATTTTATACCTTTTTATGCATGTTTGCATGTCGTTTTGATCGCTCATATCGTATTTTTCAAGATTATTCGACAATATTGCGATGCTTTTCACTATTTCTTGTTTTTGTCGTATTTCAGGAAATGTGGAGCGATCTGGAGCGAATTTGAGATCAAAGAATTTGCACGCGCTTAGGAGTGTTGCCCACGGCTCATTCGAGTACTTATCAGTGATAGAGGATGGGCGGAAGAAGAAGGAAATCAATAGTAGCGACGAGGAGGCGAGAAGAAGAAGAAATGAGCTCAACAGCACACCACTCGGCCGAGTAGACCACTCACTCGGCCGAGTAAGAAGCCCTACTCGACCGAATGGAACGGATACGCACACGATGTTTTTTAGCGTATATTCAACCGAACAAAGGAAGCCCACTCGGCTAAGTGAGAAAGTTCACTCGCCCGAGTGGTACAGAGAATTCGTCCAGAGAAAGGCCCAAGTTACTGGAATTTTCAGAGATCCTGAGGAGGCCCACTCGGCCGAGCAAGAATGCTCACTCGGCCGAGTGAAGAAGTCCACTCGGCCGAGCCACCCCCGAAGACAGACCCTGAAAACCCCCGAAGTTAGTATTTTTCTGCAGGGTTTATCACTCGGCCAAGTGACAAGGGTCACTCGGCCGAGTGACCCTCTCCACTTGCTGTTAGGGTGGCGATTTCTGGGCTGCGCAGGGGCAGTTTGGTCACGATTTTCTGGACGATTTTAGAGGGTATTTAAACCATGTTTTTGCCCTAGTTTAGGGGAGACTTGAAATATATTTTGTAGACTTTCTTTTAGGATTTGGACGGCTACTCTTTTGTGAAATCTCAGCTGGAGATCGTTGGCGTCAACATTGGTTTGTCTATTCTTATTAAAAACTCAATTTTTATGCATTAATTCTCTTTTGCAATGAATTGTGCCGCGATTATTGTTATTATTTCTGAGATTTGCATGATGCTTAGTGAGTGGTGCCGTCGTCCTAGGGCATGGGGATGAACCCTATGGACCCTATCTCTGAATTGTGTTGAATTTGTTGATTTGTTGCTAGAATTGATTAGGGTTAGGTTGTGATTGATTGATTACAGGTAGCTAGGAATTCATATCGATTGGGATTTGCAAGAAATTGGATCCCAATTGGTAGGAAGGCCTATATATTCGATTTATATTGACAATTGGATTTCTCTAGATTTAGTTTGCAAGAGATTGGGCCAAAGCTAGGATTTTTAATTGTGAATCTATACTAATATTCGTTTGTAAGAGATTGGACGAATAAGACCTATCATAACCTATGTCGTAGCTCGAGTTTGCACGAGAGTGGGCTCGAGATACGATTGAACAATGATGTCGTTCTTCACGCTAGCGGCTTAGGCTAGGGTTTGCACGAGAGTGGGCCCTATCCTGAGTTTGCTATAGACCGGTAATAGCGCGAGAGCGTGAGCTTGGTTCTACATTAAATTGCGACTAGTTCACCTATATTCAAGCTTAGCAACAATGAAATTTACGATTCACGAGGATGAGAGACAGTCCGTAGTGGGGATTTCCTATCCCTAGACGCTTTTTATTATATTGATATTTTCTTGATACTTGAACGATTGTGACTATTACACCCAACTATTCTTGTTCTCTCGATAGCTAGGTGATTTGAGTAAGACACGGTCATTTGTCCTCCCTGAGTTCGATACCCGCTTGCCGCTACATCATGCGCTTGCGGTAAAACTACAAGTCGTTTTTTGGGCATACATCCGGACGTGATCAAGTTTTTGGCGCCGTTGCCGGGGAGTCGACAGTGTTTTATTTTCTTTACTTAGTTATTTCTGTTTGTTTTATTATTTTTATCTTTTTACTCCTCTATCGTGCTAACAATTCCATCAAAGCTCTATTTTTCTGTGCATGTACACAAGATCTACTGTGAATCCAGAGGATATATTATTTGATCCGGAGATCGAACGTACCGCAAGGAGGATTAGAGCCGAGAAGAGACTTAACATAAAGGACGATTGTATGAACCGACCGGAGACACCGAAAGAATTAGCAGCATGCATGGCGAGGATAATATCTATCAGAGATAGGCTTCGGCCTAAGACTACCTCCACTACTTCTTACATCGCTATGTCGGAGTTGGCGGCAGATAAGAATTTTGAGCTCAAAATGGGACTAGTGGTCTTAATGCAATAAGACCCATTCCATGGAAACTCATATGAGAATCCACATTATCATCTTCAGCTATTCTTGTCCAAGTGAGACACCTTTCAAATGCCAGGTGTTTCCGTTGATGCAATCCGATTGCGCCTCTTCGCATTCACCCTCAGAGACAAAGCTCTATATTGGTTGAGGACGCAAGCGGAGGGGATCTTTACTCCGTGGGATGAGTTGGCTAGTGCTTTTGTTGATAAATTCTACCCTCCATCCAAGACGGTGAAGATAAGGAGCGCACTCATGTCCTTCAAGCAATGACCGCATGAGACTCTATACGAGGCATGTGAGCGCTTTAAAGACCTCCAGCACCAATGCCCCCATCACATCATCGAAGCATGGGAGCTAGTACACAGCTTTTATAATGGACTCCAATCGGGCACTAAGCAAATCATAGATGCAACCGCCAACAGAGCCATTCTATCCAAGACACCGGATGAAGCTACTGCCCTATTAGAGGAGATGGCCTCTAATAATCAACAATGGGGCGACGAGCGAGGGCAATCTTCTACCTCCATGAAGCCAACAAGCATATATGAGGCCAAGGCCGTAGCAGAGCTTTCCACTATGTTTGACTCTCTCCACAAGGTCGTGGAGAGATTAGAAAAGTTGATCACCGAGCCGCATGGAGCTCCTGGCACATCTACGCCGGGAGGCAATATGAGCGATTGGTAAGACCAATCTCAAGCTATGTTCGTAGGAGGAGAGCATGGAGAAAGAGCCTTAGAGCAAATCCAATATGTAGCGGGGAACTCTGGTTATTGGACCAACCCTGCCACGAGGAATCATCCGGGCTTCTCGTATGCTAATAATGACAGAGCTCTAAACCCACCGTCGTCGCAACAACCTCAAGCTAGGCCTCCACCTCCACAACCTTAATACCAACCGAGGGGGCCACCACAACAAAGCTACCCGCCTAGGCAACAAGCGGGACCATATAGGCCGTCGGGTTATAACCAAGGTTGGAGAGCTCCGAACCCACCACAAGCACAACCGAGATCGGATCATGAAGCTAGGGTGGAGGAATTCATAGCAGAGCAAAGAAAAATAAATGCTAGATTGACGGCGCAACAAGACTCGCTCAATACCGTCGTTGCACAACTAGGAGAGCAACTTGCGTTGCTTAACAAAAACACTCAACAATTACCGGCTCAACTAGAGCCCAATCCACGGAGCAATACCGGCCACATAAATGCGGTGGTGGCGGTTACTATTAGGGGCGAGAAGGATACCACTCCCACCGTGGTCCAAAACAAGGAGCCCGTGGAAGAAATTTTGGACGACAAAGAGCCGACAATTGAGGATGAGAGCACAAAAGAGCCGCGAGAAGGTGGAAATTCTGAAGTTAAGAAGCCAAATGAGGAGCGCACCTATATGCCACAGGTGCCCTTTCCACAACGGTTGGCAAGAGCCAAGATTAAAAAGCGGATCGCCAAATTCCTTAAATACTTGAGGGGAGTATGCCTCAGCAACCTTTCTTGGATGCTATCATAGAGATCCCGTCATATGCCAAGTTCTTGAAGGACTTAATATCGGAAAAGAAAAGGAATGAGAAAATAATGCTTGCCGAGCAAGGAACTTGGTTAACCCGGAGGGAAAAGGAGCTTACTAAATTCAAGGATCCCGGAAGCTTTCGCATACCATGCACACTTGGAGGAGTCCCACTACAAAAGGCTTTGGTAGACTTGGGAGCAAATGTGAGCCTAATGCCCCTAAGCATGTTTAAGAGATTGAATACGAGGACCGACTTGAAGCCAACGGATATGAGAATACAACTTGCGGATGGTCTGGTTACTAGGCTGGTAGGGATTGCGGAGGACATACCACTCCAAGTACCGGGAGGAATATGATTGACGTGTGATTTCGTCATTATGGACATCAAGGAGGAGGGCAACACTTCACTTATACTCGGACGCCCCTTCTTAGCCACCGCCGGCGTGATAGTCGACGTGAGAGAAGGTACTTTATCTTTGAATGTTGGAAACATCGAGGTTGAGTTCCATATCCCTAAAGCTATGAAGCATATACCTTACCAAGAGGAGTTGGACTATGTGGACCTCCTTGACGAGGTGATCGATGAAGCCATTCCGCATTCTATTGGTGCTCTACATGATGACGGCCTTGAAGAAGGCCAAACTTCTAGCATTGGAGAAAAGTTGGAGGACCCCCTAGATCTCTCTATGGCCAATGACGAAGAAGACGACGATGATGTCGCGAGGATTAGGGAGCTATGCTAGCTCTCCGTGGCCAACAATTCAAAGAAAGATCCGCCGGATAGAAGGTCGGTGTCACCAATGAAGAAGAAGATTGGTGCTAGCTCAAGCTTGGGGGACTTATCCCCTAACTCTACCCATGATGAGGGGATGCCGAGGAAAGCCCACAAGCATCAACAACCAAATCCAAGTGGCCTTCCCGACAAGTTTGACGGGCGCATCTCGCACGCACCCAATATCACGCACTAAACGAAAACCATAAGGGGTCGAGCTCATGACCTTAAACGAGCGCTTGTCCGGAGGCAACCCGACAGTTTTATATCATTCTTAGTTGATTTTTATTTTTTTAGATTTTTTCTTAGTGTCTAGAGTCTTGCGTCTATAAAAATCGTGACAATGGGCTCTATTTTTAATGACAAGAGATGGAGAACGTGAAATCATTCATATGGAGGATAGCCATGGTAAGGGAGAGTGCTCCAGGAACGCGCTCAGGCCTTAGGAAGAGGAAGAAACTGACGAGAGCGAGAAAAATAGAGATTGGATCAAAAATAGAGAGCCGAGGCTGGAAATTGCAAGCCACTCGACCGAGTGCACATGTCACTCGACCGAATGAATACTTTACTCGGCCGAGTAGAGTACCGATCAAGGAAGATCATTTTGACCCACTCTCTGTTATTTTTTTTCAGTCTACACTACTATAGCCACTCCGACGAATGACTATGTTACTCGGCCGAGTGAATCAGATACCCTCCACGCTCTAAAAATTGCTGAGTGGCCTTTCCACTCGGCCGAGTGGAAATTATCCATTCGGCCGAGTGGGAAGAGCTACTCGGTCGAGTCGTAAGTTGTGGGAGTTTATTTCGAAATTTTTCACACAGCCCCACTCGGCCGAGTGATCTTGTGACTCGACCGAGTCTTACATATATATATATAAGCTTCGAGGCGCTGCGCGAATTTCGAAAAATGCAAAATTCCCAAAAAATTTCGCCCAGCACCCGAGCTTCGTCGCTTTGACTCCCAGCGCCCGAATCCACATCTCCATCTCCCGAGCCGCTTCGACGCCGCCGATCGATGATCTCCGTCGGTCGCCGAAGTCGCCTCGCCGTCGCTCTTTGCCGGCGCCACCGCCGCCGCCACCGGTCATCCCCATTTCGCCCCAAATTCGTTTTTCTTCTCCATTCTCCAAATCCGTACGCACATTGCGTCCCAAATTCAAATTAATTCACATATATATCTATTATCCCATATCTTCCCCATGTATATTAATTATCATTTGCTGATTTGATTGTTTGCTTTTCAGGTTAGCTTGGGGGAGCTTGGGGGAGATACAGGATGCTCCAGAGCTTCGCGGAGGAGGAAATTTCTTCGCACTCTACATATTTTGCACTCGCATCGTGCTTAGGTATACTCGTTTCATTATATAGCACTTCGCATTTTCATTCGGGGTGGGCACGTCTCACGGCACACATGCCGCCTCGCCTTAGGCCACGCACTCGGGAGCCCGCTTCCAAGCGGAAGAAGTCAGATGATCCTGGCTCTTCTTCCACTAGGGCGGACTCCCCTCCACCTAGCCCACCACCAACCATACAGCCGCCTCCTACCGCACCCATTCCACCACCAGCACAGCCTGCCCTCACATTCGATGCGATGAGGATTACGTTCCGAGATGACGCCCAGCGCGCCAGATTTGAGCGTATCTCCCATCGCTCGATCATACCCACAGGTTCGCACGCCTAGTTAACCTTGAGCACCAAGTGGTCCTAGAGGGGCTACTCTAGTTGTATGACAGCGTGGGGGTGGCGTGATTTCTTGTCGGTGTCGGCGGACACTTACATCCGCCCGACACTAGAGGTCCTTAGCTCTATCGAGCGGACCCCTGGAGGATGCTCATTTCGCCTGATGGATTAGGAGTGCCAGGTCACTCTTGACATGCTCTGAGCATTCTTCCAGTGGCCCGCTGTCCCTGACCCAGACCGAGCTTACAGCCCCACGCACATCCCACCGCCATCATTCGACACCTATGCTTTCTGGACTCGGATCACAGGATCACCCATTGCCTTTGACCCTAGTCGGGCCAAGGCCTCTGCCATCATCCACCCGTGCCTTCGCATTACACAGCGCCTTATGGCGACCACTTTTCTTGCGAGGTACGAGCCCGGGATGTTGTCGACGCCAGAGCTCTACATGCTCTACACGATGACACGCTCTAGGGTCTTTGATGGAGGATACGTTCTGGTCCCTGCTATAGAGATCGATATCGTCAGTTGGTACATCGACCGCATCATTATTTCTATCAGCACTCGTACGCCTATCTGCTGCGGTGGTCTGATTACCCTCTTGGCCCTATTGTGCGGAGTTGACCTTCCAGCCGGCTTGCTGAGACCACCGGGCCCCCACCTCTCTCTTCATAGATGTCATGGCCCGGATGAGGATGTTGCGTCCTCATGGTCAGTGCCACTAGGTGTGGCTGCATGGTCCCCACGGTGCCGATTACATGATTCTCCCGAGCCCTGCTCGGACACATATTGAACCTGCGGGCGGGAAGTGGATTCCTCCGATAGATCTCCTCATCCCCGCCGCACACGTGCTTGAGCCTGATCGTGCTCAGCAGGAGCCCCTCCTCCCACCACTTGACCCCGTGATCTCTCAGCCTGCACTTGCTTCGTCTACCCCTCCTGGCACCTCTGTCCACACTTCTATTAGTGTCAGGAGCACGTTAGCTGAGTCCACCCACACCACCACCACCACCACTGTGCCCATGTCGATAGATTCCATTTTTGCTGCTAGCCCCGAGCGTCCCCCCACCGTAGTTGAGTGCGGCGAGCCTTCTTTTGCTTCTGCGGTAGAGACCCTTTCTTCATTATTGTTCTCGACTCCCGGGGAGTCATTTTCTACACCGTTCACGACCTCCCCTGTCGTCGACCTCACCGTCTCCACCGCCGCTGTATTCTCCGAGAGTGTCGTGACGTCTATCCCCACGTCTGTGTCACTGACCTCTCTGCCTGCCTCATCGCTTGCCACCACTGTCATTTCTGCTGTCGCTCCTTCCTCTTCCACCATTCCCGCGTCTTAGCCTCCCACAGAGGCTAAGCGACAATTAGTGAGCACAGCACCTCCTCACCACCCCATTATAGCACCCATCCTTTACAGTAGCCGAGCGAGACAGCCCCACTCTTCTCTAGTTTGTCCTGCTTGACACGCTGCTCCACCTCCCCCCGACACATTAGTTCAGCACCTACGTGCTCTTGAGGGGACGGTGAGTGGACTTAGAGCAGATTTTCGGGCTCTCTCCACTACTGTTAGTGCTGTCCAGACCCGTGTTGCATTGCTTCCTGGTATTCAGGCTTGCCTGAACCAGATTCTTCAGCGTCTGCCTCAGCCATTCACCCCCACCCAGCAGCCTCCAAGACCACCACATCCGCCACAGGACGGTGCTGGTGCACCCCCACCCACCTAGGCACACACTGGATGCCTTCGATAATTTTTGGTGATTGTTACGCTGGATATTTTCTGAGCCTACTGATTTTGCACCCCTCCTCCACACGCGTTTTGGTCCCTTTTTGGTTATATCTGTCTATATCTTTTTGGGAGTGAGGGAGTACTTTTGGGGACACCTATCTGACACCATTTTGATCTTTAGTCGCATCACTTGCATTCCCACTGCATACTTTTTACTTTTTATTTTTTTTATTTTCATGCATGCATCCTCACCCTCCCCACCCACTTTTTGCCTCTCGGTGTGCCACACTTTGCACATTGAGGACACTGTGCACTTTAGCTTGGGGGAGTGAGTTCTCACGCAATTTTTTTGTCACCTTTTATTTTCTTTTTCTCACATTTTTTCATTTTTACACCTTTTTCACCCACTTTTTCATTTTTTTATCATGCATCACGTTTTTTTTATTTTCACGAGTGTGATGCATTGTATAGTAGTTTTTTATTTTCTTTTATCCTTATTTCTTTCATCTTTTTGTTAGAGATGATTTTTCTATAATGATGATGACGTGGTGTTAGCTTATCTCTATATGCATACTATCTTGTCATACCATAGTTTTTATTTCAGATATCATATGCTATGTCTTGCTATGCATTTGAAATAGTAACCCGCACTTTCATGTGTGAATATGGATGAAATTCTTTTATTAGCTGAGTCTGATAATTTATATGTATACTCTTCGTAGAAAACACACCAAGCTTCACGCATTGATTGCTTATATCTGGAGTACTGCTTTCTTTTCTTATATCACTTCTTATTGCATGAAAATTGTACGCTTCACTTTCGGGTTGAATGAATGTATGTTAGGTTGATATAACTGGATTAGTTTATTTTCTAAGATTAAACTGAGTAGATTACATTACTCTGCTGAAAGTTGTCGTGCACGTCTTATAGAGTGAACTAAGTGTTACATATATTTCTTTCTCCACATATCTTGAGCATTATTTCTATACTTATATTCATTGGTGAATCTCCATATAGCGGACCCTATATTGGCATTTCCCCCGCTATTAAATTCCATGCTCCAATACCCCCAAAATCAAAAAAATGAATATCTTTCTATCTTTTGATTTGGGATCTCAGATGTATACATGCTATGAAAAAAAGAAAAAAAATGAAAAGAAAAGAGAAAAGAAGCTTATACAGGATCCCATTTCATACTCTTTCTCTCTTTCTTCCCTCTTTTGTTTTTATTTTTATTGGAGCTCCAAAAATGGGGAATGTACTTATTGATTTATCAAATGCCACCACGCTTATAGATAAGCTTACGGAATAGGATCCAATGATGTGTGAGAGAGTGACTACTTGACTGTGCATGACAACCTAAGCTAGGTAATTTTCTATACTCGGTGAGATTACTAGAAGTTTTTACGAAATCCAGGAATTGAAACTTGGCATGCATTTCATGAAAGCCATACCTTTCTATTCTTATCAATCCATATTGTGCGATACATCTTATAATCCAAATAGACAGCATTCAATTGAAAAGTGTGTGGTCTATGACTATGTATACCGCTTTAGATGCTTCAGACGATGTTAATCCTAGAATGATTCCATATTTCATATTGTTGTGATATTCTTGGGTTTTCTGTTTTGAATGCATCCTTATATTATGATATCGAGATAAAAATCATTGGCATGTGTTTTATATTCGCCGTGTGCTATATGAGTAAGCAAAACCCACGTCCTGAGAAAATAATCTAGCACATCTATCTCTTTGTTTTCTTTCCTATTTCCTTTTTCTTTTTCCCTTTTCTTTATTTTTTCCATCAAGTTCGCCTTTTACTCATCTTCCTCGAGGACGAGTAAGAGGTAAGCTTGGAGGATTTTGATCACTCCATATTTTATACCTTTTTAATGCATGTTTGCATGTCGTTTTGATCGCTCATATCGCATTTTTCACGATTATTCGACAATATTGCGATGATTTTCACTATTTCTTGTTTTTGTCGTATTTCAGGAAATATGGAGCGATCTGGAGCGAATTTGAGATCAAATGATTTGCACGTGCTTAGGAGTGTCGCCCACAGCTCATTCGAGGACTTATCAGCGATAGAGAATGGGCGGAAGAAGAAGGAAATCAATAGGAGCGACGAGGAGGCGAGAAGAAGAAGAAATGAGCTCAACAGCACACCACTCGGCCGAGTAAGAAGCCCTACTCGACCGAACGGAACGGATACCACACGTTGTTTTTTAGCGTATACTCGGCCGAACAAAGGAAACCCACTCGGCCGAGTGAAAAAGTTCACTCGCCCGAGTGGTATAGGGAATTCGTCCAAAGAAAGGCCCAAGTTACTGGAATTTTCAGAGATCCTGAGGAGGCCCACTCAGCCGAGCAAGAATGCTCACTCGGCCGAGTGAAGAAGTCCACTCGGACTTGCCACCCCTGAAGACAGACCCTGAAAACCCCCGAAGTTACTGTTTTTCTACAGGGTTTGTCACTCGGCCGAGTGACAAGGGTCACTCGGCCGAGTGACCCTCTCCGCCAGCTGTTAGGGTTGCGATTTTTGGGCTGCGCAGGGGCAGTTTGGTCACGATTTTCTGGATGATTTAGAGGGTATTTAAACCCTGTTTTGCCCTAGTTTAGGGGAGACTTGAAATATATTTTTTAGACTTTCTTTTAGGATTTGGACGGCTACTCTTTTGTGAAATCTCAGCTGGAGATCGTTGGCGTCAACATTGGTTTGTCTATTCTTATTAAAAACTCAATTTTTATGCATTATTTCTCTTTTGCAATGAATTGTGCCACGATTATTGTTATTATTTCTGAGATTTGCATGATGCTTAGTGAGTAGTGCCGTCGTCCTAGGGCATGGGGATGAACCCTATGGACCCTATCTCTGAATTGTGACGAATTTGTTGATTTGTTGCTAGAATTGATTAGGGCTAGGTTGTGATTGATTGATTACGGGTAGCTAGGAATTCATATCGATTGGGATTTGCAAGAGATTGGATCCTAATGGTAGGAAGGCCTAGATATTCGATTTAGATTGACAATTGGATTTCTCTAGATTTGGTTTGCAAGAGATTGGACCAAAGCTAGGATTTTAAATTGTGAATCTATACTAATATTCGTTTGCAAGAGATTGGACGAATAAGACCTATCATAACCTAGGTCGTAGCTCGAGTTTGCACGAGAGTGGGCTCGAGATACGATTGAACAATGATGTGTTCTTCACGCTAGCGGCTTAGGCTAGGGTTTGCACGAGAGTGGGCCCTATCCTGGGTTTGCTATAGACCGGCAATAGCGCGAGAGCGTGAGCTTGGTTCTACATTAAGTTGCAACTAGTTCACCTATATTTAAGCTTAGCAACAATGAAATTTACGATTCACGAGGATGAGAGATGGTCCATAGTGGGGATTTCCTATCCCTTGAAGCTTTTTATTATATTGATATTTTCTTGATACTTGAACGATTGTGACTATTACACCCAACTATTCTTGTTCTCTCGATAGCTAGGTGATTTGAGTAAGACACGGTCATTTGTCCGCCCTGAGTTCGATACCCGCTCGCCGCTACACTGTGCGCTTACGGTTAAACTACAAGTCGTTTTTCGGGCATACATCCGGACGCGATCACATCACGTTTTCTTATTTTTTTGCTGCATATGGATAGTAGTTCTTATTTTTCATTTATCCTTGTTTCTTTAATCCCTTTTTGCTAGAGATGAATTTTCTGTGATGACGATGACCTGGAGCTAGTTTACTTTTATATGCATATTCTCTTGTCATGCCATCGTTTTTATCTCAGATATCATATGCTATACTTTGCCATGCATTCGAGAATAGTAACATGCATCTTTATTATATGAATGTGAATGAAATTCTACCGTTAGCTGAGTCTGATGATTTATATTGTATACTTTTCATAGAAAGCACACCAAGCTTCACAATTGATTGCCTATATTTGGAGTACTGCTTTGTTGTCTGCTATCACTTCTTTTTGCATGAAATTTGTACGCTTCATTTCCCGGTTGATTGAGTGTATGCCAGTTTGATATAACTGGATTAGTTTACTTTCTGAATTCGAACTGAGTAGATTATGTTGCCCTACTGAAAGTTGTCATGCACATTCTAAAGAGTGAACTGAGAGTTGCATATTTTTCTTTCTCCACATATCTTGAACTACATTTCTAAAATCATTGGTGAATCTCCCTTTAGCGAATCTTATATTGGAATCTTCCTCTTGCTATAAAGTCCAAGCTCCAATACCCCAAAATCAAAAAAAGGGAAGAATACATGCATATCTCTCTTTCTTTGATTTGGGATTGTTATTGTGTATATGAGTTTCAAAAAAAGAAAAAAAAAGAAAAAAGAAACAAAAAGAGAAACAAAAAGAAGTTTATACACGATCCCATTTCTTTCTTTCTTTCTTTCTTCCCTCTTTTATTTTTCTTGGAGTTTCAAAAAAAATGGGAAAAAGTCGTATTGTTCAATTTGATGCCACCACGCTTATAGATAAGCTTGGGAGAGAGGATCCAATAATGTGTGAGAGAGTGACCATTTGTCTGTGCATGACGACCTAAGCTAGGTAATTTTCTATATTCAGGGAGATTACTAGGAGTACTACGAAGTCCTCGAATTGAAATTTGGCATGCATTTCATGAATACCATTTCTTCCTATTCTTATTGCTCCATATTGTGTGATGCCTCTTATACTCCAAATAAAAAGCGATCAATTGAAAAGTGTTCGATCTATGATTATGTATATTACTTTAGATGCCTCAGACGATGTTAATTTTAGAATGATTTCATGTTTCATATCGTTTTGATATTCTTATGTTTCTATATCGAATGCATTTATATATGATCATGATATCGAGATAAAAATCTTTGGCATGTTTTTATTCGTCATATGCTATTTGAGTAAGCAGCTCCACGTCCTGAGAAAATGATCTAGCACCTCCCTCTTCGATTTCTTTTATATCTTCTTTTTCCTTTTTCCTTATTTTTACCCGCCAGGTTCGCCTTTTTACTTATCTTACTCGAAGACGAGTAAGAGGTAAGCTTGGGGGATTTTGATCGCTCCTTATTTTACACCTTTTTTCTGCATGTTTTCATGTCGTTTCGATCGCCCATATTGCATTTTTCACGATTATTCGATGATATCACGTTACTTTTCACTATTTCTTGTTTTTGTCGTATTTTAGGAAATATGGAGCGATCTGGAGCAAAAATGAGATCAAGGGACTTTCACGCGCACCGGAGCACCGCCCACAACCTTATTGAGGAGCTAGCAGCGCTAGAGGATGACCGAAAGAGGAAGAAGTTCAATAGAATCAACGAGGAGGCGAGGAGGAGAAGAAAGAGCCACAAAATCAGCTCACTCGGCCGTACAGACAGTTCACTCGACCAAGTGAAAGAATGTGCTCGGCCGAGTACAACAGATACAGGAGCACATTGAGTCAAAGTCAACTCGACTGAGCAAGAAAGCTCACTCGGCCGAGTGAAGAAATCCACTCGCCCGAGTATGACAGGGTTTTTCTCCTGAAAACTCAGCCGACTTACTGGAATTTGGAGAAGACCCTCTCGGCCGAGCAAGAAAGCGCACTAGGCCGAGTGAAGAATTCCACTCGACCGAGTGTGATAAAGCGACAGACCCCCAAAAACCCCAGATTCTCTGTTTTTCTTTGGGTATATCACTCGACCGAGTGACATGTTCCACTCGGCCGAGTGGCGCAGTCCGACTGTATCGCGAATTAGGGTTATGGTCTGCGCTAGGGGAAAATCTGTCAGAAATTTCTGGACGATTTTGGTTTGTATTTAAGGCTAGTTTTATTCCTAGTTTTAGGGAGAGACTTGAAGTTACTTTTGACAGCTATTCTTATTGTAATTCTCAGCTGGAGATCAAAGACGCGCAATTTGGTTTGTTCTTTCTATCTAAATTTCAAGGTTTTATGAATTGTTTTCTCTCAACCATGAATTGCGCTATGATCTTATTCATTATTTCTGTGATTGCTATGATTAATTGTGAGTAGTTCTGCTGTTCTAGGGCATGAGGATGAACCCTATGGATCCGATCTTAGAATTGTGATGAATGAATTGAATTGTTGCTAGGATTGATAGATGGTTAGGTTATGATTGATTTACTACGAGTAGCTAGGAATTTCCATTGACTGGGGTTTGCAAGAGATTGGATTTCAATCGATGGAAATGCCTAGATGTTCGATTTAGGTTTATAATCGAGATTCTCTAGACTTGGTTTGCAAGAGATTGGACCAAAGCTACGATTTTTTTTATAAATCAATACTCATATTCGTTTGCAAGAGATTGGATGGATACGAACTATCATACCCTAGATCGTAGCTTGAGTTTGCACGAGAGTGGGCTCGAGATGCGATTGGACGATGATGTCGATCTTCATGCTAGTGGCTTAGGTTAGGGTTTGCACGAGAGTGGGCCCTAATCTAGGTTGCTATAGACCGGCAATAGCACGAGAGCGTGAGCTTTGTTCTATATTCAGTTATGACTAGTTCACCTCAATTCAAGCCATGCAACATTGAGATTCATGATCCACAAGGATAAGTAACGACCCATAGTGGGGATTCCCTAGCCCTAAACACTTTTATTATATAGAATTCTATTTGTTATTTGAATGACTGTGACAACATTCCTGAAACAATTCCATTCTTCCACAAATAGCTAGGTAATCAAGATAGAGTACTGTCATTTGTCCTCCCTGTGTTCGATACCCGCTCGCCACTTCACCGTGCGCTTGCGGTAAGACTACAGTCGTTTTTCGGGTGTATATCTGGGCGCGATCAAAGCATTGGCTTGAAGAACTCAAAGACTACCTCAACCCTCAAGCCTATGGCAGCAACAAACGAATGGAGATTCAATCCAAAGAGAAGAAATGAATGGATGATTCAAAAGCTTCAAAGAACATCTTGAGGATCAAAGACTATGACGTTGGAGACATTCAAGACATACAACTAAAAGACTCAAGACCATGAAGAAGTAAGGATATTCATTGTAAACTTTAGTATTTACTTCTTTGTGAGTCTTAGAATATTAAGCCTTGAATTAGAATTAGTTAGAGGCACATACACCACCTATACACATCATTAGTATAGCCTTTAGTTGACCCCATATCCTTCTAGGCTTTGAAACCTTGCATCTGAACTTTTGACTCAAAACGAGGGCCTGATGAAGGATCACCAGGGGCCTGGTGTTCTCACCAGTCGACTGTTTTTCCTTCAGCAGTCGACTGTTTTTAAACAGAGCCCAAATCTGTTTGAAGCTGTATTCGGTTTTTCTGACCAGTCTGTCTTCAAACTGATACCAATTTTTCTGTAGTTGGAATTTTTCATCCATACCACTTCAGTAGTTAGCTAACTCACTAAGCTTTCCAACCCAACTTGAATTACTCTAATCGGATATCTGTAGTTCAAGTTATGACTGTTTTTGTGAGCCGATATCAGATTTCCTGCACCGATTAGTCAGATTCAAAGTGCTGTCAGTTTTTCTGTAGTTCGAATTTTGCATCCATTCAAAGCTCATTTGAAAGAAAATTTTGTTATCTTTCCAACCCAATTTGAATCACTCGAATTGGATATCTATAGTGGCAGTTATGGCCGTTTTAGTGATCAGCTGTACAGAAACTGCAAATTATGTCCCTCGAACAACCGACTGTTGAAGGCTGAACAGTCGACTGCCCAGGTGGACAGTCGACTAGTCATCCTTCTACAGTCGACTGGTCATCCTCTGTCCTGCCAGTATTTTTTAGTTTATAGCCGTTGTCTACAGTGGAACAGGCGACTGTCCCCCCTTCTACATGCGACTGTCCGAGTCGTTTTCAGCCCGTTTATTGCCGTTGGCAGATTAGTTTTTGGGCCTTTTTGCTTGGGGTTTTGGGATTTCCTTGAGCTAATATATATATGAAATAGGATGAATATGTGAGGACTCTTGGTCTCTTAAGAAATCATTTTCAAGCCTCTTTCTCCACTTAATTGCTCTTTAATTCTCTCTTGCCCTCTATGCTTTAAAGCACACATCTAAGCTAGATTTGCTTTCATCTTTGGGCAAGCATCTCAAGGGATATCTCCTCCCTCATTGAGCACTTCACACACACACTATAGCCTTCACAAGTAAGTTCTTATTCAAGGCATATGTGAATGCATTTCAAGTTGTATATTTCATCCTCAATACTTCTATTTTGTTAAGTACTCTCGGTTGGTGAGAGGGTTGGCTTGATCCCAAGTTGTGGGAGTCAAGGAAAAGTTTTTCTCTCGGTTTGTGAGAGTGTGCTTAGTTCCAAGTTGTGGGATTAAGGTATTTGCGTGTTCCCGGGTTGTGGGATACACAGACATGATTGTAGGTCGATTGCACTTGTTGGAGTTTCCGCAGGTGGGCTAATGGAAAGCTCTAGTGGTATTTACTAGAGTATCTGAGTGTGATCTCAGGTGTTGCTGGATTAGGGCACTGGTAACAAGTCGGGTTTGACTTGGGTGGCACCGATCCAGGATACATTGCATGTTTGCATTGCATTCTTCCTTGTATTGTTGATCATTTCTTTAATTCCACATTTGTTGGTTAATTAGGGTTTTATTTGGCGTAAATTCCTTATAATTCTATAAAACACTATTCACCCCCTCTAATGTTTCTTCCTCATAGCACATGGTCCTTACAATTGGTATCAGAGCGAGGTAATAGCTATGGCAACTAACAACAACAACAACACACGTAGGCCTACTCCACCATTTCTCATTGGATCTAACTATCAAATTTGGTGTGTAAAGATGAAGGCTTATATTCAATCCATTGATGATGATTATTGGAAGCTTTTGGAGAAGCCCCTTCGTGTACCTACCACTTTCGAACATGAATGGACAAATGAACAAAAAGAATTGATGGAGAAAAATGAAGAGGTAATGGACATCTAGCTTGATTATTTAACTTATGACATTCTTATGCGTGTGTCCAAGGCAACAACGTCATATCAAATATGGAACATGCTAGCAGAGCAAGAAGAGTCCACCTCAAAGTGTTCTTCCTCTAATGATGAAAGGGATTCATTCATGGGTTTGATGGCACGAGAGGATGCCACTACGGGTGATTCCAGTGACGAACCAAGTGATTCTAGTGGAAGTGATAGCGACGATGACGAGGTAATAATGGATTATCTTAGAATTGCAAATGAACAATTATTTGTTAAATATCAAAAGATTATGCATAAATATTGTGATGCTAAGAATAAGATTGCTAGTCTCACTAACACATCTACATGTATCACCTCAAACAATTACACCATTGTTGAGACACTCGCCATTGAGAAATCAAGTTTGCTTACACAAAATGGTAAGTTGAGAAAAGAGGTGGAGTCCCTCAAATCTCAACTTGATCGTGTTTCCATTGTGGATAGTAACGATCTTGAGATTGAAAATCTTCAATATCAAAACACTAGTTTGGGCATTGAGAATGAGGCTCTCAAATCCCAAGTGCACGAGCTCACCATACATGCATCCACCTTGAATGCCACTATTTCTTCAATTTCGAAGAAATATGAGCGCATGTCCTCCATTGTTGAGAGATTCAATAAGGAAAAGGACATTTTGGATGATTTGCTAAAGAATCAACTACCAGCAAACCATCGTGTTGACCTTGGTTATAAGGCAAGTGCATCCAATGCACGCACCTCCTATAGTGATATAACTATAGATTTTGTGGGGCCATCCTCTGGTGCATCCATAAGTGGTGTCTATAACAACTTGTGTAGTTCCACTACCAAGGAAACCACCACTCCTATTCCTCCCTCCTTTGCAAAGAAACCCACCAAGGGTGGACATCAAAGGAAGGGACAAGCATTCATGTACACCAATACTCGTAGGAATGCCTCTACTCCTCACATTCCTACAAATGATAGTTTTTATGTTCCACACCCACGGGCACGTGCAAACACTCATTTGCGACACTCTCATGCACGTACTCATGCTCATGCACCTTCACATGCTTATGATCACACATCACATCCACATATGCATGCTTATTCTCATGATCATCTTCATGCATATGCACCTCATGTTCATTCATGTATGTATGCAACACCACACCATGGATCACATGCCCATCATCATCCTTTGCAAAGAAACCCACCAAGGGTGGACATCAAAGGAAGGGACAAGCATTCATGTACACCAATACTCGTAGGAATGCCTCTACTCCTCACATTCCTACAAATGATAGTTTTTATGTTCCACACCCACGAGCACGTGCAAACACTCATTTGCGACACTCTCATGCACGTACTCATGCTCATGCACCTTCACATGCTTATGATCACACATCACATCCACATATGCATGCTTATTCTCATGATCATCTTCATGCATATGCACCTCATGTTCATTCATGTATGTATGCAACACCACACCATGGATCACATGCCCATCATCATGCTTTAGCACAACACAATGTTCCATACACATATCCACATGCTCTTGCTAGATCACATGTTCTTAGGCCACATGCACCACGTAGAGATCAACCTTGTGTGCATGCAATCACTAGGAAGAGATCATATTTATGTTTTGTTGCATGTGATACATGTCATGCTTTTGGATTAATATACATATTTACTCTTGGTACAATTGGTACATGCATGTATATGGTTAAATATTTATCAAGTGACATGAATACATCTATCATAAAAATTGTTTGTGACTACATTAGGATATGGGTTACAATTATTTGAATTTAGTATTTAAATTTGTTGCCTAACCCATAGGATCCAAAAAGGTTTTTGGATACTAAAATTATGTTTTCTAGGTTCAATCCACTTTGGGATACCAACTCTACCAACTCCTTGATTTGCAAAGATTTCCATTCAAATGGACTTGATGGTGCTTAAGTGATGCACCAAAGTAGGGGAAGCTTAATGTTGTAAATATATTCTTACATTTGGTATATATGTGTTTTGGATGCATGTAGATGTCACTTTGTGTTTGAGACTATCTTATGCATATCCTATGTTTGCATATTATGTGTCTTTTATGTCATTCATGTCTATGTATTTCATTTGTGTCAAATTCTTGACTCATGTGCATTGTGTATTCATAATCCATATTCATATGTTTATTCATGGATTATTTATAATATGTGGCTTAAAAATTTCATGTTAGAATTAATGCTCATTTGCATGTTTCACACACGGGACACGCTAATATTTATGTTCCACCTAGTGTGCATCCCAACTTCCAACTCATGCCACTACACAAACTCTCTTTAAGAATCCCAAATCACTATCTTTGTGGATTCCTAATAATGTTTTTAGGTATGAAAGGAACACATATATAGAATCATATATTAGGAATAACATATTCTCATGCGACTATATATAAAAATCAAACTCAGCCTTTATTTGATTTCCACCTTGCTAACTCACTCACTTTGCAATTCATTGCTTGGGTACCATGCGTGTATGATAACTTTTTGTACCCATATATATGTGAGTTCGTCCTTTACTCCCAAGTTTGCATATTTTGTATGATTATGTGGGAGTATGAAATGTTTGATTACTATCATGTTATTTTCATTTATATGTCATTGCATTTCATTCATATTATGTTGTGCATATAGATTAGATGATTTTTCTAACCCTAGGTGATTTATTATCAATTTGCACCTTCCCATCTTGTTGATATGCCAAGGGAAAGAGAAATTTGGTTATGAAAAATTATACCATATGCTTTTCATGCACACTCTTTGTGGTATTACTTTTCATGCCATGCATCAATATGTGTTATGCCGTGAATGTTTATTTTGTGCACATATGCATATTGAACCGGGAATCTTTCTAGCACACACTATTGTATTAGATGTGTGTATTCATAGTGATGTTGCTTGTATTATGTATTGTAATTAAATCATATGCATAGGAATTCTTAGTCTAGGTGTATCTAAATTCCTAATTGTTGAGAATTGTTAATTTCGTGTGTGTATGATTTTCATGATTATAATAACTCCTCAATGCTTGTCACGTATTTTTATTGATGATTGTTATTTACAATTGGTATATATTTGGTTATTGGACTACTTGATTTTGTTCCTTAATCCCTTGGATCCAAAAAGTTTTTGGATACCACCAATTGTTTAATTGTCAGATTGTTGTACAAGATGCCTACCCTACACACTCCTTGGTTTACAAATGAAGGATCAATTCAAAGGAGAGGATGGTGCCTTGGAGATGCACACATATATGGAGAGCTAAATGGTTGTAAGTGTGTGTGTTTTTTTTGCAAGGTAAGTTAGTAGCTATATTGATATAAAACGAAGTTACAAGGTGGTTGATCACAGAGTACCAGGCGCAATGACTAGAGGAGAGGACACAAGCGTCGTCACCCCAGAACATATTACTTAGTATCAATGATCAGAGCCAAAGACAAATATAATACATGAACGAATACATACATAGGGTATACAACACCAGAAAATCAAACCCAAATAGAAGTTATGAAGCTGCACAGGCAAGGGGACCCAGGCCGCTTGAAATTGAATCACGTTGCACCAAATAGATGGGGGCCTGTAGAAGAATCACACTTGGCTTGAACTCGGCCTGTAGTAGCAGCCGCACAGCCACCAAAAAGAGGCCACAAGGACGTTGCATGTAGCAGGGCCCGAATCAAAAAGCAACGCATATGCCTGTAGCACAAAAGGCCTGAACCAAAAAAAAACAGCCTGTACCAAATGCTTGCACATGCCAATAGAAAGATTCAACCTGTGTCAAATGGCCGAATGTCCCAATTCATTGCTGCTATAGAAGCCTCATCCTCCACCTCCCCAATGTTCCGAAGAGCCAAACGAACGTCTGCTGATATGTCATCAAACAG
Source organism: Scilla litardierei (assembly GCA_030789695.1). Lineage (NCBI taxonomy): Eukaryota > Viridiplantae > Streptophyta > Magnoliopsida > Asparagales > Asparagaceae > Scilla > Scilla litardierei. The sequence goes on from CM061133.1 coordinate 160,109,731, forward strand.
TAAAGTCTTGGGCTTCCTAATCTTTTCAAAAACACGCCTGTTGCGCTCCCGCCACAGGTGATATACCACTGCAGAGAGAATAACTCGAGCAAGCAAACCAAGAACCCCCTTTCTCACATATTTTTCCAAGTAATAGCTCCCAATTGTCGGCAGAAAGAGGACAGTTGGGCCTTTAGCTCCCAGTTTGAGAAAGGCTCGGCGCATTAGATAGTTGGAATAAGGGCATTCAAATAATAGATGGGAAGCAGTTTCCGGGGTGTCATCCGAACACAGCTCGCATACATTAGAGTTGAGCTCACACCATTTTTCCATGCGCACTTTTGTAAGAAGTTTGTCTTTAAACGCTCGGAGCAAAGTAATGGACATTTTTGGAATGGACTTACTAAACCAAATCAGTTTAGAGAAAGGGTATGGGGTACCTTTATCACGCACAACGTCCCAAGCGTCTTTGAATTTGAAAGAAGAATCCCGCTTCCATACCCAAGTATCAACGCCTGATGTCAAAGAGATATGCTGGAGCAGGGGTTTTAGAGTTAAGATTTCAGCATTATCCATCCAAGATGTACCGTCCCAATAGTCACTGACAAGTCTCCTACTAGCTCCATCAGGGATGCTGTATAGATTTTTCAAGGGACCACATGGAAGCCAATTGTCATGCCAGAAGAGAGTGTCTTTCCCATCTCGTACCATTCTCAAAATAATACGTTGAGAGAGGTTCCTGTAATGAAGAAGGAACTTCCACGTACCAGATTGAGAGACATCAACGTTTGCAGCATAAAATCTGGGAGAATCCTTATATTTGGTAAGCATGTACTTAGCCCATAAGCCTCTGCCCTGTAGGAATCTCCATGTTAGCTTAATCCCAGATGCAAGGTTCAAATCGGTAAGTAATCTTAAACCAACACCCCCTTCCTCCTTAGGTCTGCAAGAGTCTTTCCAGGCCCAAGAATTAGTAGACCCCCAGATAAATTTCCTACACATGGTGGTCAGGGTTCGCAGAACCGATGTAGGCACTTTATAAACCTGCACCTAGAAAGCTATCATTCCATAAATCACACTTCTTACCAACTCGATGCGGCCAGAGATAGATAATAGGGAAGAAGTCCACCCACTTAGCCGTTTCCAACACTTATCGATCAGACGACTATACATATGTGTTTTGGGGTATTTGGAAGAGAGAGGAAGCCCGAGGTAAGTAGTAATAGTACTAGCCCGCTTAGCACCCAGGTAATCTGCGAGTTCTCCAGGGTTCTTAACTCCCTTGCTAAATGATTCGGGTTGAATATTGCATATTTAACCCCCTAATTAGTCCTATGATGTGCCTATATAATACTTAATTGCTATCTAATATGTGCGTATTTTGTACACCATTATTTATTAGAGAAATCACATTATTTGTGCACAAAACACGAATTCTATTGAGTATTTCTGCATTTTTATATTTTTCTTAGCATCGCCGCGATCTCACGATTCCAACGACTATTTATTTGTATTTTTCTGAGATCTGTGCTAATTTCTATGAATTTTTGAATGCAGAATACCAAGTAAATGAAGAAATACGGAAGAAATACGTTGAAAATACGTAAATACGGTCTCCGCACGATTTTTGGCGCGCCACGTGGCGGCCATCTGGCCGTTCCAGCTCAAATCCGACGGCAAAGGGAATTATCGAGCGGGATTAATACTGACCGTTGGATTGAGATCCAACGGCCAGATCTACGCCCATACGAAGCTGAAGCGGGAGACGTTACAGCCATTCGATCTCGATCGAACGCTCCACATCTCGCCCGTTCGAACTCGCAGCGGCAGAGATCCGAGGACACGTGGCGCGTATCCAACACCTCCTGCACATATCGGACGGCATCAGCAAATCGGCGATGCGGCGTCGTATCCACCGTTCGATCACGATCCTACGGTGCCAATCTTCCCCGCGTTTTGAATTCGAATCCATTAGCGGAAGATTTTGGCGGACGGCTGTGGACGAATCCGAGTTGATTTCGGATGCAGCGGGCGTTAGCGGAGCGGGCGAAGGTCGCACCCGCTTGGACACGTGTCAAGCTCGCAGGAGATCGCGCTTGCATCAACGGCTCACAATTGCGGCGCTTTGGATGTGCGGTCTGGATGGAGTCGGGCGAGATTTAGAGCGGGTTTTCAACCCGTTAAGCGCCCCAAACCCGCAATGCTATTATATAAGCATATTTCTAGGGGTTTGGGGCGTATTCTGGCGTATTTTGGGACTTTTGGAGCGGCTACTGTGCGTATTTCTCCAGGAGAAAATTCTGAAAATTTCCAGAGACTATTCTTCCTATTCTCAGAGAGTTTTGGGTTCTAAGGAGGAGATTTGGTGATAATTTCTTGAACTTATACCCCGTATTTGGTGTATTTCTTTGTATTTTGCTACTTAAACGATGTATTTTGCTATCAAATCTGATTTTTATTGCACCATGCGTGGCTAATCTCTTTGTGCTAGGGTTGTGATGTAGTTAGGAGTATGTAGTTGCTAAATCTCATGTCTTTAGCCCTATTATCATGTAAAAATTGCTAGTTATGTTGATTTCTACAACGTATTTGATGGGTATTTGCTTATTGTCGGTATTGTTGATGTGCCCTATGGCTAGGCCCTGATAAGGCTAGCTAATTTGTGTTCTCTAATCTGAACTTATCGCTGTGATTATTGTTTAATGAGATCAACATTGCTAGTAATACGTTTAAGGCTATTTTGACTAGTTTTCATCGATTTATCTTCCGACGCCTTCACGCCTTGACCGGGTGAAGCGTTGTGTGACATTAAAAGACGTGAAATTTCAGCGACTATAAACTCCTAATGAACTCACAACCGTAGCATACTTGTCTCATCGAATTCCAAATTTTCGTGATACCGTAATACTTTTAGGAACCACTTTCTTTGCTACAAATCCTTACACTATTTTTCACCTTCACAAAGGTGGTCGTTTTCTTAACCGTATATTATATTTGATTAGTTGAATTTGTGTTATCTCAGGTCGACTTGTCCCGAGGATTCGACTCTGGACTCTCCAGGTACTACTTGCACGATCTCCTGCGCTTGGGAGTAAAGCTCACATTGTTTTGAGAGAGCCAAGTTTTTGGCGCCGTTGCCAGGGACAACGGTATCTTTGATCCACATTTTCAGCTTTTCAGAGGAGTACTCGGTGAGATCCTTCCACTCTATAGCTTAGTTTTATTATTGAAAACAAAAAAAAAATATCTCTTTGCTAGTTTATGTGGCATAGGACCTCCACTTCACACAGATTGATAAGAATTGAAAACATGGCTAATAATAACGAACAACCTCTTGTACACCCACAAGAACTACCATTGAGTGCTACTTATATGCCCACTAGAGTTGCTTCTGAGTCATGCATTGTTTTGCCTGAGGGTGCTCATTCTTTTTCGCTTAAAGCTGGGGTGATCCAGATCCTTCCCTCTTACCATGGAGAGGATAGGGAAAACCCTTACTTGCATATTAAAACGTTTGAAGAAGCATGCTCTACACAGTTGGATGGAAAAGTTAGTAATGATGTTGTTTATCTTAAACTTTTTCCATTCTCATTGAAAGACAAGGCAAAGAATTGGTTCAATGCATTGCCTCCTAGATCTATTACTTCTTGGCTTACCATGCAAACTGAGTTTCTGAAAAAATTCTTTTCTTTGGCCAGGACTCAAGCTTTAAAGAGGCATATCATGTCTTTTTCGCAGAAGGAAACTGAAGCATACGATCAAACTTTGGAAAGATTTAAGGAGCTTCTGTTGGCGTGCCCACATCACGGTTTTGACAAGGGACGAACCATTGGATTCTTTTACGATGGATTGCAGCCGAATACGAAGCAATATGTAGAGATGATGTGCAACGGAGCTTTCTTTGAGAAGACCCCGACGGAGGCTTGGGCATATTTGGAGAACATTGCAGAGAATGCAAGAAGATGGGAGCCACCTTCAGAATTTGACAGGTCCATGACTACACATCAAACAAAAGGTGGCTTGCAGTCTTTGAAGCCTGAAGATGCATTGATGGCACAAGTGGAGGCATTGGTGACGCAAAAGCTACAAAATATTGATCTCAGAGCAGCAAAGGCAGTCACATCAGAGCCATACTGCGTCATATGCGAGAAGCCAGTTCATGATACTACCGTCTGCCCACTAATCCCAGCAATTAAAGAATTGGGCAGAAATCCAGAATCAGAGGTGAATTGGGTGGCAAATCAAAGCTACAACGCCAATTGGAAGAACCCATCAAACCAAGGAGGTGCTTCATATCAGCAGAAGCAGCAGACATCCACTCCCTATTACCATCCCAATCACTCCAATTATCAAGGAAAAAGGGAGCAGAACAATGAAATTCAGAGTCTCACTGCTGCAGTTCAACAGATGGCTCAGATGCAACAACAGCTCACTGAGAATTTTTCGAGATTTATATCGTCACAAGACAAAGGTAAATTACCTGCTCAGCCTATTGCAAATCCTAATACGAATCCCTCTTCTTCTTTTTCAGGAAACAACGTCAAACCATGTCAGGCAGTGACTACATCGCGTAGCGGACGTGAAATTGAAAAACCAAAAATGCCTAGACATGAACAACCAGCTGAGGAGAAAGAGGAGGCACAAGCACATGAAAGTTTGCAGGTTGAGGAAGAGGTAGCAGAAAAAGAGCCAGAACCATATGTACCTCCAGCTCCATTCCCACACAGACTTGCTCCACCATCAAAAGACAGGTATCAGGCAGAGATAAGAGATATCTTCAAGCAGGTAAAAATTAATATCCCATTACTTGATGCAATCAACCAAGTGCCTGCATATGCTAAATTTCTGAAGGAGCTATGCACTGTAAAGCGGAGTCTAAATGTGAAAAAGAAAGCATTCTTAACAAAACAGGTAAGTGCAATGGTACAACATGACACTCCTCCTAAATATAAGGATCCAGGTTCTCTTACTATCCCATGCATTATAGGAACTAAGAAATTTGGAGATGCTTTACTTGATTTGGGATCTAGTGTTAATATTTTACCTTACTCTGTTTATGTGCAGCTTGGATTGGGGGAGCTGAAGACGACACCTGTGGTTCTACAGTTAGCAGACAGGTCGGTAAAAATCCCACAAGGATGCGTGGAGGATGTGTTGGTCCAGGTGGACAAATTCTATTATCACGTGGACTTTATCGTCCTTGATATTCATGGGCCACAATCAGGTAATTGCACTCCGATTATATTATGACGTCCCTTCCTAGCAACTTGCAATGCTATGATAAATTGTAGGGATGGACAATTGAAGATAAGCTTTGGTAACATGAAACTTGAGCTAAACATTTTTAAATCATGTAAGTTACCTGCGACTGTTGATGACGTGAAAGAGGTATGTTTTATTGAGAGTTTAATTGAAGATTATTTTGAGGCTAAGTATGAATGCCCGTCAAATTTTATTGATTATAATTTCGACGATATTGATGAATCGTATTTTGTGCAGGGAAAAAATGAAAGATCGAGGGATGCATGGGTGCCAAAGTTCGAGACATTGCCAGTGGAAATGCCACCACAACAACCTTCAGATATTGATCATCCAAAGTTGGAATTGAAGCCTCTGCCAGACTATTTGAAATACGCTTTCTTTGGAAAGGAGGAGACCTTCCCTGTGGTAATATCCTCTAAACTCACGCCTGCACAAGAAAGTGCTTTGCTTGATGTGCTTAGGGAACACAAAGGGGCCATTGGATGGTCTATTACGGACATTACAGGTATAAATCCCTTAATTTGCACTCATCATATTTATCTTGAGGATGATGCCAAACCAACATGTGAGATGCAACGTCGATTAAATCCTACTTTGAAAGAGGTTGTTAAGGGAGAGATTCTTAAGCTACTTGCTGCAGGTATAATATATCCTATTTCAGACAGCAGATGGGTTAGCCCCATACAGGTGGTTCCGAAGAAATCAGGCCTCACAGTGGTAAGAAATGAGAGTAATGAGCTTATACCGATGCGGACCACCACAGGTTGGAGGATGTGTGTTGATTACAGAAAGTTAAATGCTAAAACACGAAAAGATCACTTTCCATTACCTTTCATTGATCAAATCTTGGAAAGAGTAGCAGGTAACGAATTTTATTGTTTTCTAGATGGTTATTCTGGCTATTATCAGATAGAGATTGCTCCAGAGGATCAAGAGAAGACTACCTTCACTTGCCCCTTTGGAACTTTCGCTTTTAGGAGAATGCCTTTTGGATTATGCAATGCACCTGCTACTTTTCAGCGTTGCATGTTGAGAATCTTTAGCGATATGGTTGAGAGGATTATGGAAGTGTTTATGGATGACTTCTCTGTATATGGCACTTCATTTGAAAATTGTTTATCTAACTTAGCTCTTGTCTTGCACAGGTGCCAGGAAAAGAACCTGCTGTTAAACTGGAAAAAGTGTCATTTCATAACAACTGAAGGTTTGGTTCTTGGACACCTAGTCTCCAAAGCAGGTATTCAGGTAGACAGAGCAAAAGTTGAGGTGATTGAGAAGTTGCCTACACCAAAATGCGTCAAGGACATTCGATCCTTTCTAGGCCATGCAGGATTCTATCGAAGATTTATAAAGGATTTCAGCGCCATCTCCCGCCCCCTCTGCCACTTATTAACTTTAAATGCTGATTTCATATGGACACAAGAGTGTCAAGTTTCATTTGATAAATTAAAGAACTCACTTGTTTCCTCCCCTATTTTGCAGGTTCCAGACTGGAGCATGCCATTTGAAATTATGTGTGATGCAAGTGACTACGCGATGGGGGCAGTGCTTGGGCAAAAGAAAGAGAAAGTTCCTTGTGTTATATATTATGCCAGTAAAACTTTAAATGAAGCACAAAGGAACTATACTACTACAGAGAAGGAGTTGCTGGCGGTGGTGTTTGCATTGGAGAAATTCAGAAGCTATATATTGGGCTCACCTATTCTCATCTTTACAGATCATTCTGCACTGAAATATCTTTTATCTAAAAAGGATGCTAAACCTAGACTCATACGATGGATTCTTCTTTTGCAGGAATTCAATATTTAGATCAAGGATAAGAAGGGAGTTGAAAACAATGTCGCAGATCACCTTTCTAGATTGACGGTGGGGACAGAGTCGCCTACCATTCCATTGCGAGATTCCTTCCCAGATGAGCAGCTTTTCGCCATTTCTACCCTACCATGGTATGCAGATATAGCTAATTACTTGGTGACAGGTAGAACCCCTCCACATTGGTCTTCCTTAGATTTCAAACGCTTCAAGCATGAGGTAAAATCGTTCTATTTTGATGATCCTTATCTTTTCAAATACTGCGGAGACCAAATTGTAAGGAGATGTGTACCCGACCATGAGTTTGATAGCGTTTTACATTTTTGCCATGATGGGGTATGTGGGGGGCACTTTTCAGCTCATAAAACTGTTGCCAAAATTTTACAGAGTGGTTTTTATTGGCCTAGTATGTTTAAAGACGCCTATGCCTATTGTAAATCATGCGTGCGTTGTCAACAGTTGGGGGGAATTACCAAAAGAAACATGATGCCATTGAATCCCATGCTAGAAATAGAATTATTTGATTATTGGGGTATTGATTTCATAGGGCCTTTTCCACCATCTTTTGGGTATATATTTGTATTGGTTGCCATTGATTATGTTTCTAAATGGGTGGAAGCTATTCCTTGCAGGTCCAACGACGCTTCCATTGTGCTGAAATTTTTGAAAGAGAACATCTTCTCGCGCTTTGGAGTGCCAAAGGCCGTTATCAGTGATGGAGGTTCTCATTTCTGCAATAGGCTCTTTGCAAATCTAATGAAGAAATTTGGGGTGACACATAAAGTTTCAACACCTTACCATCCTCAAACAAATGGGCAAGCGGAATTGGCGAACAAGGAAATCAAGAACATTCTTCAGAAAACAGTGAATCCAACACGCAAAGATTGGAGTCTTCGCTTGCCTGAAGCTCTATGGGCCTACAGGACAGCATACAAGACTATCTTAGGGATGTCACCGTTTCGTTTGGTTTATGGAAAAAATTTCCATCTTCCTGTTGAATTAGAGCATAAATCTTTTTGGGCAATTAAAACACTTAATTTGCTTGATGACTCATCAAATGTTTCTCGTAAATTACAGATCATGGAGCTTGATGAGATACGACGTGAGGCATATGAAAATGCAAAGCTCGCAAAAGAAAGAATGAAAGCTGTGCACGACAAGATGATCCTTCGAAAGGAATTCAAAAGTGGAGACAAGGTTCTGTTGTACAATTCAAGACTCCATATATTTCCAGGAAAGCTGCGCTCAAAATGGACGGGACCATACTTTGTCAAAGAAGTCTTCTCACATGGAGCGGTGGTCTTAGTGAATGAAAAGGATGGCCATGAATTCAAAGTCAATGGACAACGTCTGAAACACTTTCAAGAGCTTTGGGCCAGAGAGGATACCACCATTGACCTCACAGATCCACCTTCGGGTGGTAACTAATCAGGTGTGTTCTTTCCATGATTCCCTCTCCTTAACATTGAGGACAATGCTTATTTTAAGTTGGGGGGAGGGTATAAACTTTTAGGATTTTTATTTTTATTTTTATTTTTATTTTATTTTTTTCATTTTAGTGGTTCCCTTTTCAAACTTGTTTTATAAAAAAATGGGGTTGAGTCAAGATTTATCACCAATGCTTATTACACCTAGAAATGAACCTCATGTGATGAAAATTCTCGAAATCCATTCACCACTTTGCACATATGATTTATTTTCCTCCACTGCTATTGTTAAATATTTCATTCTCATTCGATATGAATGCTATTACTCAGGGTAAATCTCTCTTGAAATATCTCTATGGTAGGATTGAATGATGACTTAATGAATCTTGAAGTTATGAATTAGCAAGTCGTATGCTTTCAATGGAACACACCATCACAAAATGACTTGAGCACTGGTTTTTATCTCATATTCATTGCTATTTGCATGCTTTGTGTGATCTTGGGTGGAAAGTCTACACTGTCTTTCGAAATGATTAGGATAACCCATTCTTGTGAAAGATTAAAGAAAAGGAAGCTATCTTGCTAAGTTATTTATGCATGCACAGAAGTAAGAATGAAATAAGATGAATGAAGAAAAATGTATGGACGAATAAATGTGTCATTAAAGAAATAACTTGGTTGGCTCGATTAGTACAGTCCGAGGGGTCCTTCTTGGCCTAATGCCCTATTATCGTCTGATTTGGGAGCCATTGACTGGAACCTCAATCATTTGATGAAGCGATCCAAGTTATACATTTTTTCCGCGAATGTTGCTTGATGCGCGTTACGCAGAACCAATAAAATAAGAAAAAAAGAGCAAGAAAAAGTGTGCATCATTAGCAAGGCAAGAGAACTTCCAAAGCTTAAAGAAAGCACAAGATATGGTGTGATTTCCTATGAATGAAAATTGACGTGAGTATGTCTTGATGCCAATCTATTTTTGCTTGCTTTGCATGATACATCTACGCTCCAATTTATAAACTTTGATTGAAAGATGTGAGCCATTGATTTTGCATACCATGCGCTATGAAGTAATGGAAAGTGAAGTTAAGTTGATTTAATGACCATTTTAGAGATACTTGCTTTTCATTGTAACCCATGAGTACCATTATATAATGGGCATGAAATCTTGGCATTAGTGTGTGGTCATATTCTTTTGTCGTTGTAGTATGGTGGTGAGTAAATTGAGATCTGATACGGTGATCTAGGTGTATATTTGATATCGTATTTCGCTCTTTTTTGCTAGAGACTAGCAAAACGCTAGTTGGGGGGGTGTGATTCGGGTTGAATATTGCATATTTAACCCCCTAATTAGTCCTATGATGTGCCTATATAATACTTAATTGCTCTCTAATATGTGCGTATTCTGTACACCATTATTTATTAGAGAAATCACATTATTTGTGCACAAAACACGAATTCTATTGAGTATTTCTGCATTTTTATATTTTTCTTAGCATCGTCGCGATCTCACGATTCCAACGACTATTTATTTGTATTTTTCTGAGATCTGTGCTAATTTCTATGAATTTTTGAATGCAGAATACCAAGTAAATGAAGAAATACGGAAGAAATACGTTGAAAATACGTAAATACGGTCTCCGCACGATTTTTGGCGCGCCACGTGGCGGCCATCTGGCCGTTCCAGCTCAAATCCGACGGCAAAGGGAATTATCGAGCGGGATTAATACTGACCGTTGGATTGAGATCCAACGGCCAGATCTACGCCCATACGAAGCTGAAGCGGGAGACGTTACAGCCGTTCGATCTCGATCGAACGCTCCACATCTCGCCCGTTCGAACTCGCAGTGGCGGAGATCCGAGGACACGTGGCGCGTATCCAACGCCTCCCGCACATATCGGACGGCATCAGCAAATCGGCGATGCGGCGTCGTATCCACCGTTCGATCACGATCCTACGGTGCCAATCTTCCCCGCGTTTTGAATTCGAATCCATTAGCGGAAGATTTTGGCGGACGACGTGGCGAAATGTAGGCCTCAGGATCTTCCATCCGACGGCTGTGGGTGAATCCGAGTTGATTTCGGATGCAGCGGGCGTTAGCGGAGCGGGCGAAGGTCGCACCCGCTTGGACACGTGTCAAGCTCGCAGGAGATCGCGCTTGCATCAACGGCTCACAATTGCGGTGCTTTGGATGTGCGGTCTGAATGGAGTCGGGCGAGATTTAGAGCGGGTTTTCAACCCGTTAAGCACCCCAAACCCGCAATGCTATTATATAAGCGTATTTCTAGGGGTTTGGGGCGTATTCTGGCGTATTTTGGGACTTTTGGAGCGGCTACTGTGCGTATTTCTCCAGGAGAAAATTCTGAAAATTTCCAGAGACTATTCTTCCTATTCTCAGAGAGTTTTGGGTTCTAAGGAGGAGATTTGGTGATAATTTCTTGAACTTATACCCCGTATTTGGTGTATTTCTTTGTATTTTGCTACTTAAACGATGTATTTTGCTATCAAATCTGATTTTTATTGCACCATGCGTGGCTAATCTCTTTGTGCTAGGGTTGTGATGTAGTTAGGAGTATGTAGTTGCTAAATCTCATGTCTTTAGCCCTATTATCATGTAAAAATTGCTAGTTATGTTGATTTCTACAACGTATTTGATGGGTATTTGCTTATTGTCGGTTTGTTGATGTGCCCTATGGCTAGGCCCTGATAAGGCTAGCTAATTTGTGTTCTCTAATCTGAACTTATCGCTGCGGTTATTGTTTAATGAGATCAACATTGCTAGTAATACGTTTAAGGCTATTTTGACTAGTTTTCATCGATTTATCTTCCGACGCCTTCACGCCTTGACCGGGTGAAGCGTTGTGTGACATTAAAAGACGTGAAATTTCAGCGACTATAAACTCCTAATGAACTCACAACCGTAGCATACTTGTCTCATCGAATTCCAAATTTTCGTGATACCGTAATACTTTTAGGAACCACTTTCTTTGCTACAAATCCTTACACTATTTTTCACCTTCACAAAGGTGGTCGTTTTCTTAACAGTATATTATATTTGATTAGTTGAATTTGTGTTATCTCAGGTCGACTTGTCCCGAGGATTCGACTCTGGACTCTCCAGGTACTACTTGCACGATCTCCTGCGCTTGGGAGTAAAGCTCACATTGTTTTGAGAGAGCCACTAAATATAGATAGACTCTTCTCCCAGTTGATATCAAGTCCCGTGAAGTTCCTGAAATTCTCCAGCACATTTTTAAGGCCCCTTAGTGATTTTACTGTTGCACGACAGAAAACCAATAGATCATCAGCAAATAACAAATGAGATATAGATCCAGCTCGTCTCATTGGTTGAATGCTTCCTTTAGCAATAGCCTCAGCTAGGAGGAGGGAGAGAGTTTCCATGGTAATAACGAATAGGAATGGGGATAAAGGATCACCTTGTCTTATCCCTCTATCCCCCCCCAAAGAATCCCACAGGGGACCCATTAACCATAACAGAGAAAGATGGTGAAGAGATGCATTCCTTAATCCAGCAGATGAACTTATTCCCAAATCCCATCTGATGCAAGATATAATACACGAACTCTCTGTTTACGCTGTCGAATGCCTTTCTGAGGTCCAATTTCAGGCACGCCCTGGACCCCATTGGGCTGCTAAAATCCCTGATCTGCTCATGAGCTAGCAAAGTACAATCAGATAGCAATCTCCCATTAATGAAAGCCGATTGGTTTGGGGAAACCAAATCGCTAATAATTCTCTTAAGCCTGTTGCAAATCACTTTGGTAATGATTTTGTAAATGATGTTGCAGCATGCAATAGGTCTGTAATCTCCAAGCGAAGAAGCATTAGTATTTTTAGGTACCAAGGTAAGGAAAGTGTGATTCACCTGTTTTAGCAACGAAGAAGATTTGAAGAAAGATTGGAAAGCTACAACTACATCATGTCCAATAAGTTGCCAATTATGCTGGAAAAAGAAACCATTGTACCCATCAGGGCCAGAGGCTTTAGAAGATCCAATCTGAAAAGTCGCCTCTTTAATTTCTTCTGCAGTGACCATTCTTTCCATCCACCTAGCCGTTTCAACCTTCAGTTTCTTTTTAGGAACAAGGTTGGGGAAAACATTCCAATAATTGGACTGGGTGTATAGGTTCTCATAGTATTGAACATCCTCAGCCTTAATGTCAGCATAAGTTTTGCTCTGTACACCATTCACATCCACAAGGTGACTAAGATTATTGGTGCTTTGTCTTGTCTTCATAGCATTATAGAAGAAGCTAGTATTTCTATCACCCAAGTCCAACCAATCCTATCTACTCTTCTGGCGGTGCATTTCTTCATCCATGTCGAGTAAATTTGCAAGCTCATTTGAAAGTTTACGTTCTTTCTCATGTAGGTCCTGATTATAATGTAGGCCAATCCGACTTCTAACAGCTTCAAGATTACTTTTGCAAGTTTGAATCGGATCCATAGTACGATGATCCCTGGCCCATCTTCTAAGCTCATATTTTAACTGCCGCAATTTCCGTACTAGACATAACATAGGTGTACCACCATAATTTGTAGGCCAATGTGCATGAAGGATATCATGGAATCCTGGTAAATGAATCCAATGATTGAAAAATTTGAAGGGCTTTGGGTCAGCAAGTACCTGAGAATGAAGATTGATGAACATTGGGGAGTGGTCGCTGGTGTTAGGATCCAAATATTCAAAGTACGAGTCTGGCAGCTTGTCAAGCCATTCAACATTGCAAAGAACCCGATCCAATTGTGCCGTAATTCGGGCCGATCCCATACGGTTATTGCACCAACTGAGGCGATTCCCAGTGCATTTGAGATTACACAATCTACAATCAGAAATTGAGTTGTTGAAGTCCGAGAGTTTGCTAGCTTCCACCCTGCGGCCGCCAATTTTGTCTTTAGCATATAAGATACAATTAAAATCTCCTCCCACTAACCAGGCTTTGGAGTTTATAGTAGCTGCATCCCCCTTAAGGTTCTCCCATAAATGCTTTCTTTCAGTGAAAGAGTTGCTGCCATACACTACCGTAAAGGAGAATTCAAAGCCCCTGGAATTTAGACATCTAACTGTGATGTGCTGCATCGAACATGAGATGACGCCAGTCTGCCACACAAATGGATCAAATCCCGTTAAAATACGCCCTCCAGAATGAGTATGAAAGTTATCAATAATGTTCCATCCCTTAGGAATGCAAGACTTGGTCATCGCGGTCGTAGAATTCAATTTAGTCTCCAAAAGAACAATGACAGACGGCTTTAGTTTCTTGATCCTATCCTTGAGGTCCCTACGCCTCACAGAGTTATTTAGACCCCTTGTGTTCCAAATCAGAATACTCATTGACAAGATGGATATATGAGGAGAATGGATATAGACACCTACTTCAGTCTGCTACTACATCGGATAGCAGTAGCCATACCTTGATTCTTACGCTTGGCTGATTCAATAATATCAGCATGTGCAGTGGCCCAATCCGGGTTGTCATAGAGAGGGACTTTTGGGAGGGATTCATTCTGAATAGGGGCTTCAGGCTGTATATCTGGGAGAATTCCGAGTGGGACAACATTCCCCGGTTGCAACACAGGTGAGGTAGTTTGGGTATCCACAACAGTGCATATAAACCTCGGCTTCAAGCTTTGAACAAGCATCACAAGCATTACAAGTTTTTTGAGATGAGCACGTAGCTGCAAAGCTACAGGTCCCAAACAGACCTCCCGGCCCACACTACCCTCATTCAAAGTTGATGTAGAAATAGGCTCAGCATTGAGACAAATCTCAACAGCAGGCGAGAGGCCATGCGCATTTCCAGGACTAGTGTCTAGAACAACGGGACAAGGATCATTACCAGGACAAGGATCATTGCTGCCAGAACAAATGACTCCCTGCATCATCCCCTGAACAGCAGGCTCATGCCCCGAAGAGGAAGTTACTATTGTAAGTGTGTGTTTAGTACAATTGGTATTTTAATATATTGGATTTGTGTAATATATCATACTTCTTCATTAGCTTATTCATGTCACACCCTCATGAAGATTGTTTGTTTATATGACTACCATGTTCATGTATGTCATATATGTCTTATTATGACTCATGTATCATGGTAGCTATAACATTCATATAATGAATTGGTTAGTTGTTTATTGATGTTCATATCTTTGGAACACGTTGTCATTACACATCTCATTCCTCACATGCGTGCTTCTTTGTGAAGATGGTTAAATATTATGGATATGATAACTAATGTGTATGACATGCTTGTTTGTTTATTAGATTGTATTAAGTATATTTTGATCTTAACCTTCAATGAAAACCTTTCAATTCTTTCATTAAAGATTCATTGTTGCTTTGTTTCTAACACTTGTACCTAATTTTCATCGATGATTATGTTCATGGATTATTTAGATCATATCATGATATGTCATACTATTCTATTAGAATCATTCATTTCTTCCTTAACATTTGCATTTTGGTTGATTTTCAGGCGACTGCTGAACAAGTTTCAGGCGCCTGTCTCCTTACAGGCGCCTGTGATTTGTTCTACAGTCGTCTGTCATGCACACGTTTTTGATAAGATACTTTGGGTTTTCATTATCCATTTCTAACAAGCGACTTCTGTACAATGTACATGCGTCTGGCTCCTTGCAGGCGCCTGTGAATTCTTAGTCAGTCGCATGTCTCTCTATTGCCCAAAGATCCCTAAATTGTCATCATTCGGTCAGACGACTGATGTTGGTTTCACAGTCGCCTGCCCATGGCACAGGCGCCTCTGAATGCTTCTTCAGTCGCCTATCGATCATTATCCTAACACTTTGTGTTTGGTAAGCTATGCAAGTTTCGACTAGACGACTGATGTTGGTTCCACAATCGTCTGCCCCATGGCACAGGCGCCTGTGCAAGTTTCGGCTAGACGACTGATGTTGGTTCCACAGTCGCCTGCCCATGGCACAGGCGCCTGTGGATACCACATCAGTCACCTGTCCTTGCTTACCCAGAATTCTTGATTTTGGCAACTTTCGCATTTCTGCCACACAAACGTCTGGTGATCCTTCATCAGTCGCCTGTCTTGTCAGGATTTTTAGCCATTGAGCCCTTTTCCAACTGATTGTGTTGAAGGTTTTGGGTAAATCGTTTTGGGGGTTTTGGCTTTTATTGTTCCATTAGAGAACTCTTGGAACCCTATAAACTCTATTGATTTGTTTTCAATGCTCAAGCTCTCATTTCATTCAAAAGCCCTAAATCTCCAAATCTAATCTTGTTTTCCAGCTAGAATCTTTCATTTCCCTATGGCATGATATACTTCATCATGTTATATATAATTCATGCCATGAATAAGATTAATTGATTTAGGATCTTTATGCATATTTGTTCATTGTATCACCTCACATCTCATACTTTTCTTACAGTTGGTATGATTATCTTTCTGAGATGCATTGATATGATTTGGGGTGATCAATGTATGTTACTTGTCATTTTAATTGCTTCTTGACTAATGTTTAGCTATAATTTTATTTAAGAGATCTTTCATGTCTATAGCTAAATCTTTCATGTATGATATTTTCACAAGTGACATAACACTCATGCATATTGGTTAGTGATCTTCATGATATATTTCTCACAATGTTATCTCTCATCTTATGCTTATATTTTATGCTATTTTTATGAGATGTTAGAGATAATTTGTGCCATACAAGATCATATAAGTTTTATATTGAGTTTGATGATATGTATATTTTATCATAGATATTCTTCCATGAATATATCCTGATGCACTATGACTTCATTAATGCTACCTTCGATTAAATTCTGATTACATAAGCTTTGTTATATTCGCACAATTGGTATGCATGCATGCGATGCTCATGGTAACTTTATTCATTTATGTCCTACCTTGTGACTTTAAACGTAGACTATCTTCATTATATCTTTGCTCATGTCAAACTCCATGCCTTTGCTCAAAAGATGTTTTTTCACATAATGCCTCATGTTGAATCCTTTGTGATAATTGAGCTAGGATGAGATCATGACTCTATTTGTTCACTTGGGTTCCTTCACAAGTGATATCATGATCTTGACATTATTTGCCTGCTTGGCATACTTTGTTAGAATATTTATATTTGATATCATCTTTACATGCTCTTACTTGATGCTAGTTTTGAGCGTAGGATATATTGCTTATGTTGCTTATGCTCATGGCATTCCATGCTTATCATTGACTCATTCTGTGAGTATCTATTCTGGAATGCATGCTAATACTATGCATCTTTTGAATATTGTTCAATTAGTGTCCTAGTGTGCTAGAATTGTGTATGCCACAATTTTTATGAAGTCACTATCCTTATTTGGCATAACACTTTTGCATAATGCTGTTATTTGATATTCGTACATTTTATTTAAATCACATTGTCACCCGTCATCTCATATTTCACTTAGAATTGGTATGCTTACATTTGGAGATGATTTGGGGAGTTTAGCACATGTCATTATACTTATTTTTGTCATCTCACATCTTATACGTCTATTTTCACTCTTTTATGATATTTTTGAGATGGTTTGTGCTAGATGTGATCATGTGATGTAATTACAGTATGTGATGTTTTGAGTATGTTAGTATGCTCATTAGAATTTATTTTGAGTAATGAGTTCATAACCATGATTGTGATATTATTCATGTCCTTTTGGTCATATTTTCACCACTTGTTGTCACTTCACTTTCAATTGATATATTTTGACATGTAGTGATTAGTTCATTGGTATTATGATCATTAGAACTTAATTTGAGTTATTATTTCATAACATAACTTGGTACACGTGGCTAAAAATTTCCATATTCATGTTTATTGCATTTTTTGTTATGTTTGGCTTAGATCTCAGTTTATTGATATTATTTGTTGATCTATGTCATTGTGATGATATTGATTCTACCATTATGTCTTTAATCATGTTCATGTCATATGTCATGCCCTTGCTCAAGGATTGTATATCACATTATGCTTAATGTTATAAATTTTGTGATAATTGAGCTTGTTTGTGTCTTGACACTATTTGATCACTTGTTTTTCTTTCACAAGTGATGTCATGATTTTCGCATTGTTATCCATATTTTTTTATCATGTTTATAGTTAGTAGCTAATGCTAATTATGCTATTGTCACTTTAATAACGATGTTCACACTACTCTTTACAATTAATATCTATTGTAATCTTTTATCACATATGCTTATTGCTTATATTTTTGTGATAATTGAGGGTGGTTGAGTTGTTGGATATTTACTCTTTCAATTGATATCTTTATTTTGATATCTTGTTTTCAAGTGATAGCTTATATAGTTTACATTAGATATACCTTTATGTTTTCCGCTCTATTTTTACGTTTGTTGTTTCTATACCCCCATGCCTTTTGGATAATGCCAAAGGGGGAGAGAAATAAACAAAGGATGTGCTTTGTGCTAATTAAATTTTGATTGTTAAATAATAACTTGAATCATATTGTTGAGTGTTAACCAATAACTTGAATCATATGGCCTTTATGTGTGATTGATCATGTATATGATTCAGGGGGAGCATTAGTGATTACCTTGGTCTATATTGATTACATTTGGTATCTCTTGGTAATCATGCTCATGTTTATGATGTCTATTGTGTATGCATATCATTTTTGGTCATTCATGCGATATATACAGAACCTCATATGATACACACACTATTAACTGCTTAATGATGCTATTGATTATTGATATTAACTTGATTGGCATCATTGCAGGGTGAGTAAGTATATTTAATGCACAATTATTTATTTTGTTTACATTTGGTTTGTCATCATCAAAAAGGGGGAGAATGTTGAGTATTGGACTCTCCACCTTGGTTTTGATGATGATCAAACATAAATCATTGTGATTAACTCATGTGATTGCAGTTAGCTAAAAAGTCACCAATTAGATTCAAAAAGATCGAAAGTGACTACACGTGTTGATTCAAGTGGAGAACTTGGTAGATCAACAAAGGTGAAGCATTAGCTTGAAGAACTCAAAGACTACCTCAAACCTAAGCCAATGGCAGCAACAAATGAATGGAGATTCAATCCAAAGAGAAGAAATGAATGGATGATTCAAAAGCTTCAAAGAACATCTTGAGGATCAAAGACTATGACATGGGAGACATTCAAGACATACAACTAAAAGACTCAAGACCATGAAGAAGTAAGGATATTCATTGTAAAATTTAGTATTTACTTCTTTGTGAGTCTTAGAATGTTAAGCCGTGAATTAGATCTAGTTAGAGGCACATACACCACATATACACATCATTAGTATAGCCTCTAGTTGACCCCATATGCTTCTAGGCTTTGACACCTTACATATGAACTTTTGACTCAAAACAAGGGCCTGATGAAGGATCAACAGGGGCCTGGTGTTCTCATCAGTCGACTGGTTTTCCTTCAACAGTCGACTGTTTTTAAACAGAGCCCAAATCTGTTTGAAGCTGTATTCTGTTTTTCTGACCAGTTTGTCTTCAAACTGATGCCAATTTTTCTGTAGTTGGAATTTTTCATCCATACCACCTGCAGTAGTTATTTAAATCACTAAGCTTTCCAACCCAACTTGAATTACTCCAATCAGATATCTGTAGTTCAAGTTTTGACTATTTTCGTGAGCCGATATCAGATTTCCTGCACCTATCAGTCAGATTCAAAGTGCTGTCAGTTTTTCTGTAGTTCGAATTTTGCATCCATTCAAAGCTTATTTGAAAGAAAACTTTGTTAGCTTTCCAACCTAATTTGAATCACTCCAATTGGATATCTGTAGTGGCAGTTATGGCCATTTTACTGATCAGCTGTACAAAAACTGCAGATTCTGTCCCTCGAACAACCGACTGTTGAAGGCTGAACAGTCGACTGCCCAGGTGGACAGTCGACTGGTCATCCTTCTACAGTCGACTGGTCATCCTCTGTCCTGCCAGTATTTTTCAGTTTATAGTCGTTGGCTACAATGGAACGGGCGACTGTCCCCCCTTCTACAGACGACTGTCCGAGTCGTTTTCAACCCGTTTATAGCCGTTGGCAGATTAGATTTTGGGTCTTTTTGCTTGGGGTTTTGGGCTTTCCTTGAGCTAATATATATAGGAGATAAGCTAAATATGTGAGGACTCTTGGTCTCTTAAGAAATCATTTTCAAGCTCTTTCTCCTCTCAAGTGCTCTCTAATTCTCTCTTGCCCTCTATGCTCTAAAGCACACATCTAAGCTAGATTTGCTATCATTTTTGGGCAAGCATCTCAAGGGATATCTCCTCCCTTATTGAGCACTTCACACGCACACACTATAGCCTTCACAAGTAAGTTCTTATTCAAGGCATAGGTGAGTGTATTTCAAGTTGTATATTTCATTCTCAATACTTCTATTTTGTTGAGTACTCTCGGTTGCTGAGAGGGTTGGCTTGATCCCAAGTTGTAGGAGTCAATGAAAGGTTTTGCTCTCGGTTTGTGAGAGTGTGCTTAGTTCCAAGTTGTGGGATTAAGGTATTTGCGTGTTCCCGGGTTGTGGGATACACGGACATCGATTGTAGGTCGATTGCACTTGTTCGGGTTTCCGCAGGTGGGTCAAAGGAATGCTCTAGTGGTATTTACTAGAGTATCCGAGTGTGATCTCGGGTGTTGCTGGATTAGGGCACCGGTAACAAGTCGGGTTTGACTTGGGTGGCATCGAACCAGGATACATTGCATGTTTGCATTGCATTTTTCCTTGTGTTGTTGATCATTTCTTTAATTCTGCATTTATTGGTTAATTAGGTTTTTATTTGGCGTAAATTCCTTATAATTCTATAAAACACTATTCACCCCCATCTAATGTTTCTTCCACATAGCAGAGGGTCCTTACAATGTCATATCTGCATCCAAATCATGTATTGTCATACGATACTATGCTTCTAATGCTATATTCGATTTTTGTAGAGCTTTGTGGATTTTCAAGGATTTTGGAGCGATTTGGAGCCATTTTGGGACATGGACACATCCAGCATGTCTGTGACACTGTTGGCGAGGCTCTACAGGAGTTCGTCGAGGTTTGGAAGCATATGGGAGGAGGGAAGGAGAAGCGAGCGAGAGAAACGAACCAAAGCCCAAACCCATGTAGTTTTCCCAGGTGACTCGACCCGAGTAGCACCAGCTACTCGGTTGAGCTGACACTTGAATCCAGCAGAAAAACATGCACATTCTACTCGACCGAGCAGAGTGACGACTCGACCCGAGTCGATCCAGTTTCGAGCTTCCTCCCACCAGCATCTTACTCGACCGAGCAAGACCTACTCGACCCGAGTAGGCAGAGCGACATTTTGGAGAGGAGTTTTGGCCTACTGACAACTCGATCGATTAGGCGGGCTACTCGGCCGAGTAGCCCGAATCCGTTTTCAAGCAAGCAGCAGCTAAGGTGCCTGCTTGGCCAAGCAGGTGCCTACTCGACCGAGCAGCCGACTCGGTCGGCGACATGTGGGCCCCAAACTTCCAGACTTTCAGATTTTCTTGCAGGGTCCACCCGATATGTATTTAAGACAATTTTCCTGACGTTTTGAGGGGCTGCTTTTTAAATTGTTTTTAGGGTAGGAGAGATTTAATTAGAATTTTTAGATCTATGGTTTCCATTGTGCCGTCATTGCTAAAAATTGGATTTTTATTGTCTCTTGGGCTTTGGAATCTATTGGATCTAGCTTATTTTCTATTGGCAATTGTTCTCTCTTGATTTTGGTATGTAAAATTCTCGTCTTTTACTTGTTTTAATTGCTATGATGTTTTCCATGGTAAAAATTGCATCTTTATTTGTTCTATTTGCCATGTGTGAGTAATCTTATCTAGGGCTAATGGGTTAGCCCTATGATCTTAGGAAAAAGATGCAGATGTGGATTTTTAGGTTGCATTGGGAATAAAAGGGGAGTACTTTGGTTGATCCAGCCAAATCCCTAGGAGAACTCGTACAGAGATCATGCCCACGGTCGGTGGAATTGATTAACTTAAGGAGTATTCTTAGGTTTTAATTAAGGAGTTAGTGGATCCAACCAAGGCTCGTGACCATGCCCGGCTCTTGCCTTGAGGGGATCCACCGACGAACTATATCACTACATTGACGGCTACCACCATTGCGTCAATGAGAGCCACCGAAGTACCTCGAACCTCTAATCCACGAGAGTGGTATGAACTGAGAGACCATCCCCATAAATCCAATTCAACGTAAGAACCCTAGTCTA
Source organism: Scilla litardierei (assembly GCA_030789695.1). Lineage (NCBI taxonomy): Eukaryota > Viridiplantae > Streptophyta > Magnoliopsida > Asparagales > Asparagaceae > Scilla > Scilla litardierei. The sequence goes on from CM061133.1 coordinate 160,131,457, forward strand.
ACATTTGACTTCCGACGGTCCTAGCGGTGATCCCTAAGGCCCTAGTTTCCTTATATTGAACCAACAACATCAAACAAACAATCTTCCAACCGGTAGCTAATTCTTTCTGAGATTTAGAAATATTCTGAGACCCAATACACCGTCACTGTCCATGTAGTATTCGACAATCTTTTATACTATAATTTGACACCGTCCGCTTACAGATAGAACCCAGAATTGACACCTAGGAACCTTACAGTACCTGGCGACTGTGACACCACCAGGTGGATTTTGGGTGTAAGTTCTAAGCGCGTCAAGTTTTTGGCGCCGTTGCCGGGGATAGTTACAGTGTTACTCAGTTTATTTTTATTTTACAGAATTTGCTAGCAACTCTTATCATTTCCTATCTTTCCATCTTTTATTCTTTTTTATTATTATATTGCTACTCATGGTATTTTCTAAGTTGTCTTGTGCATGATTACTCATTTCGTAGCTATTGATAAAGAACTACTATTTGATCCTGAAATCGAGAAGACAGCAAGGACTCTATGAGCTTTGACTAAGGGTCAGATATCCTCTAATCCGATGGCAGAAAATACCGCCACTCCGCCTCACACCGGGTCCATCCGGGACCACATGAAACCAAGCTACAGGAACAATTCTTCCATTCTGAGGCCGCAACTGGCGGCAAGTAGCTTTGAGATAAAAACCGGGCTTATAAATCTGATGCAGCAGGATCTCTTCCACGGGAATCCGCACGAGAACCCGAACCATCACATCGACGCTTTTCTAGCAAAGTGCGATACGTTTAAGACCAAGGATGTGAGCGAAGACGCAATAAAGCTAAGGCTCTTTCCCTTCACTTTGAGGGATAAGGTTTCATATTGGTTGTGGGCCCACCCATCCAACCACTTCACTTCTTGGGGGCAACTGACGCGTGCTTTCGTGGACAAATTTTACCCACCGTCCAAAACGGTGAGGATCAGAGGAGCTATCTCCAACTTTAAGCAACTACCGCAAGAGTGACGGGTGTTCATATTTCACCTTTTGCACACGCTCTTTATCGTGTTTTCATATGCATTTCATCTCATTCCATGTTGTATATATCACTTTTTTGGTTCATATTGACTATTGGGTGTATTGTTTGTATTTCTGGCAAATGTCAGCATTTCGGTGTCTTCTGGGATCAACCTGGCATGTCGGGACCAAGGCGCGCTTATACGATACGAAGATCCGATGGCCAAAGACGAGGATTTGATGATTTGGAGCTTCAACCGATCGGGTGGAAGACCCACCCGATCGGTTAGTGCACATATATCCGACCCGGATAGAAGCTGAAGTGAAGAACCGATCGGTTCAGCGATCAGGTGAACCCGTCAGTGCTCTCTGTTTTGTGTGCCAAAGCCACCCGATCGGTTGACTTCTCAACCGATCGGTTCATCTCCTCGGGTCATTTTGGGGGAAGAACCCACCCGATCGGTTGACCCTTCAACCGATCAGGTGGCCTTTTCTTCCCCTTTTGCGCACTGCTGATGCATTCATTGAAGATCTGCTATCATTTTAGAGGGATTTTGGGCGATCTCTTATTTTTCTACGTCGGCATCGTCCTTAGATTTCCAACGATAGGTCACTTGCCCAAATCCGATTTTTCTACATTTTTCTGGAATTTTCTGAGCGCAGCTGGGTGCTGAAATTGGCAAATGTCTGAAATTGAACTTCAACCGATCGATTGGGAGTCCAACCGATCGGTTCAGGTCAATTTCAGAAGCTGTGCATCTCTGTTTGCTTCCACCCGATCGGTTGACACTCAACCGATCGGGTGGCCCTGTTTTAGCAGTTTTATTGGGTTTTTGGACCCGAATCGTTAGTGTTTTGATGGGGCTTATAAATATGAGTGTGGGCACGACTTGGAGCTCTTCCTCCCTATTTTTCTAGTGTTTTTCAGCCCCTTTCATGGAGCTTTAGATTAGGTTAGATTAGGTTTCTATTTGAATAAGTGTAACGACTGGTTTTGTATGCTGATGTTTTAATTTTTTTTATATATATATTCGTTCTTCATTTTCTTTTTCTTTTCTGTATCTCATGCCCATACCTGGAGCTAAGCATGCTTCGTAACGCTCATATCCTAGAATAGGTTCGCCTTCGGAACTCATAGGAATCATTCCGAAACTTCACGCTTCAATTTGCGACTTCCTGTGCTCATTAGCCGGTTCACGTTGAAGAACCGACCGACTAGATGTCAATCTAGTTGGTCAACGACTCCTCATGGACCGACTAGTTCTCCCTTTCATTTTTCCCTGAGCTACTGTTTACGATTAGTCGGTCTAAGTTCATCGCCCGACCGACTAGTTATCAAACTAGTCGGTCAACACTTCTTCGCAGACCGACCAGTACAGAGATCATTTTTCGCACCCAGGTTACTGTTTACCTTAGTCGGTTTAAGAACGAATACCGACTGACTAGTTGACGAACTAGTCGGTTAGGCTTTCTTCTCAGACCGACTAACTTTCAAAACTTCTTGTCGACTACTTTTATTCTTTAGTCGGTCTATGAACACTGGCCGACAGACTAGGTTGCAAACTAGTCGGTCGACGAGCCTTCACAGACCGACTAACTCTATGAATCCTACAACAACCCTGTTCACTGTTTGGGTTTTAGTCGGTCACAGTTAGATGACCGACCGACTAGTTTTCGAACTAGTCGGTCGACCGCCCTTCTCAGACCCACTAGTTGACCCCGAAACCCTAAATTTTGAGCTAGCCGCCGTTTCATTTTCTTATTTAAACGTGGCTTTCTCCTTCTTTTCTCCTCATTGTTTCCAGTCTCTCTCTTCCCCAACCTATCCCCCTTCCTCCCACGTCTTCCCCTTTGCTCTTCTTCCTCCTCCTTGCGCCCTCCATCTTCCCCAAGTCTCTCTCTCCTTTCCTTCTCTCCCGTTTTCTTCCTCCTTCTCCACAGCCGACCACCCTCCTCCTCCCAAATCTGGGATCCACGGCCAAGCTCCAGCCACGTTTGTAATGCCCTACCAGCTACTGCACAAGTACTAGAGGGGGGTGAATAGTACTTTAAAATAATAAGGAGTATAATTCCAAATTAAATTGCAAACAATTACCAAATCAATTTGCGGAAGCTTAAATTGAATGACAACAATAAAATAACCAATGCAAACAAACGATGTTAATGGGTTCGGATCCACCCAAGTCTCCCCGACTTGTTCCCGGTGATCCTACGTCCCAACCACCCGGATCCCTTCCGGATACTTGAGTTAGAAACCCTAACTCAAGATTTCCACTATGAATATCTTGTGAAAAACCTTCACAAGATCAAATCATACATGCAATAGCAAACGTGAATCCCACAACCCGGGATCACAACCTTCTCTCACAACCGAGAGAATCACAAAGCAATATTAAAGAGTTTAATATGAAATAAACAATCTTACCACAAAATCCTATACCTTGAGTTTTTCTTAACCAAATGGTGAAATGAAGGATTTGAGGAAGATGAAGTCACCAAGACCTAGCACCAAGGAAATGACCAGCAATCGGTGCCTAGGAAAGAGTTGGAGACTTGGATCAAGCAATAGCTTGAAGAGCTCACCAAGAACAAGCTTCTCTCTAGATCTAGAAATGAGAGAGAATGGGTTTCTTGTGAGGAAGAGAGCTTTAGATTTGAGGGAGAATAGCTATCTCTTTAGAACTCAATGAATCTCTTAATGGCAGCTCTAACCTAGATAGAAATGACCTAGGTTCGTATTTATAGGGTCCCATAAAAACAAGTTAGGTCATTCACCAACGGATAGAAATCTGTGAGAGTTAGTCGGTCAAAGAACAATCACTGACCGACTAGTTCATCAACTAGTCGGTCAGTCAAACAACGTGGACCGACTAAGAGCAGATCTGAGAAGAGATAGAAATTCAGACCTAGAAATCTAGTCGGTCCAAGAAGACTGTCTGACCGACTAGTTTCACAACTAGTCGGTCAGTCAATGAACGTAGACCGACTAAGAGCAAAAAGAATTAGTCTGAAGACAAAGTGACTTAGTCGGTCCAAGAACAAAAGTTGACCGACTAGATTGTCAACTAGTCGGTCACCAAACGTTCTTAGACCGACTAACGGTAAACAGTAGCTCAGGAGAAATTTAGAGTGAACAGTAAGTCACAACTAGTCGGTCAAAGAAGCATCACTGACCGACTAGTTCACAAACTAGTCGGTCGGTGAGTCAACGTAGACCGACTAACTGTAAACAGTAAAGTCCAAGAAATTAAGGAATCAAACTAGTCGGTCCAAGAACAGTTGCCGACCGACTAGATCACCATCTAGTCGGTCAGTACTTGTTCTTGTACCAACTAACATGCACATTAAAGTCCGAATCGAAGCGCGATGCTTCGAGGAAGTTAGAATGAACTTGTGCAAGAATCCTAGAGCTACGAAATGAGCGAAATGAAGATAGAAACGTAAGATATACTCAAGGCTTAACATTCTATATATCGAAGCTAAAAGGCTATAAATAAAACCTTAATAAACGGTCTTCGAGAGCTTCGATTGAATCTTCATAACTTCCAAAACGGCGCAAGAGCTTCAACGAAGCTTTGGACATGAAAACGAGCTTTGGGAAGTGTTGAGATGTCGCTTTGAATGTTCTCGTGAATTTGGCGACGATCTCCAATACTGCGCTCACAAATTGTTAGTTCATGGATTATTTATGTTTGCTCATCATCAAAACCAAATCCGGGGAGTCCAATATTCAACATTCTCCCCCTTTTTGGTGATGACAAACCAACATAAATAATAATCAAAAATAATAATTCAAATGTAAAATACTTACTCCCCCTGCATTGATGACACGTTAATTCCAAAATGAATATATATGAATTGCATCAATCAGACGAGTAAGATATATAATGAGAATCGATTTTTGAAATATCGGATTTTGAAAATCCTTATATGTATCTTAACTCCCCCTGAATCTAATATATCAAACTAGATTCTTGAAAAATGAGTTAAATTTTCATTTGCGCTATTTATTATCATTATCTCTCCCCCTTTGGCATTATCCCAAAAATGGGGGGCATACAACGACAACAACTAGGAAATGGAAAATCCAACATCAGGAGTCGTAGACAATGACGATGGAATTAATTGACACCAAAGGAAAAGCGATAAAATCAAATCAAAGTGTGCCAATTGTCCATTATCACAAAGTGAAAATCAAAATTATCAAAAAATACCAAATAATTATTCATTTATTGAATAAAGAAACATACTCTTCAATATTCAATATTCTTGGTTAAATTTTGTGCATGGAAAACAATTCTATATAATTATAGAAATATAATCTATTTAACCAAGTTTTTAATCGTCGAGCGACGAATTCACAATTCAAATGCATTCAACGAATATATAAAAAAAATGCACGACGAATAAATGACAAAGTGAATGACGATGAACATATATATATATGTAGAGACAACATGAGTACATCATATCAAGTGCTACATATCATCAAAAAGAAAAACATCATACATCATCGACATCATCAAAGTATATCAACATACATCAAAACAACATCATAACATAATATCCAACTCCGACATCCAGAAATCGCAAAAGTACATCAAAACATCTCTCAAACCCCATCCAAACCCAAAATACTCTCACAAAAAAAAATCATCCAAAGCGTAGTGGAGAGTCCTCGATACACGCGATCACGAGGAGGAGGCTGGATCTGCAGTGTCCGTGGGTCCAGTCGACGGAGTGGACTCAGGCTCTGCAGGGAGTAGAGGTGTCTCAACAGATGGAATCGTCGGGGCAGGAGTCGAGACGTCAACGACGGGCTCGACGGCAGATGTGTCAGCAGGAAGATCAGCAGGCACGGCAGCAGGGTCAGCAGCAGGCTCAGAAGTCTGAAGTGCTGAAGCAGATGGCTCTGGAACACCGGAAGTGGTGCCATCTCCAGGAGCAGAAGTAGAAGTACCAGCAGCAGCAGCAGCAGTGGCCGTGGCAACATCGTCACGAGCCAACGAAGTGACAAGCTCGTCAATCTCCTCATCGTCCATCTCTTCGGCCTCAGAAACTGAAGGAGGAAGATCAATCCCCATCAGACGAGCCATACGGCAGACGACCTCCTCGGTACGAGCCAAACGTGACTCGTGCCGATGAAGAAGGCGTATGACATCGTCCAATGTAGCGGGACGAGAGGGGGCTGCAGCAGCGGACGGAGAAGCCTGAGAAGCAGATGCGGTAGACCTCTGCACGTGATGAAGTGCCGCTAGAGATTTCTTCACGGTCGTCGCGTTCAGAGGTGTACCCAAGGGATGCTCATCGTCAGGAGGGAGAGGGACTCGGAAATGTCGAAAGACGAGAGACAACAGGCAAGGGTATGGAATGTGCGCAGACTTATTGGTCTTGCGTATACACTCAAAAGAATCCATCTTATCGAGTATCACGCGAGCCCAATTAATCTCGCACCCCAAGAAAAGAGCGTAGATCAATTTCAAGAACGGCTGGGATGGGAGTGAAGAGGATCCATACTTAGGAAGGAGACAAGACTTCAAGATCAAGTTAAGAACCCACGCATTCGGCTTGAAAGATTTCGAAGGAATACCAATGAATGTAGAGGGGATAACCTGGAAAATCTCAGATAGGATAGACTGATCCAAGGAAGAAATGTCATCTACGGAAATGTCCGAAGGGAGAAGACCACACGATGAACAACCAAGAATCTCCCCCAAGATTTCTGCCGTGAGAACTATAGGAGTTCCCAAGACAGTCGTCTCAATGGAGTGGCTGGCATCGTACTGTCCTCGAATACGATTGGCATAGAACAATTTCACGAGGCGAGGATACGGTTTGGGATTGGCCTTGGGGTCGTATCGGAGATAATCTAGAAGACCACTATAGGACAGAAGATCAGCAAGGCCGAGAAAATCAGAAAACTGAACGTAATGCTCTAACAACAGTGGACAGTGCTCTATACGGTTGTACGCTGCGAGACACTGAGGGTCATCGCGGTACAACGATATGTCTACACCGCCGACTGGCATAGGAGCTTTACCCTTAGTCTTACTGGTCTTCGGAGGAGGAGTGGGATCCCTAGTAGGCTCATCCTCAGGCACAAATTCAGGGTCGGAATCGGGAGGAGTAGCCAGAGAGTGAAGAATAGGCTTTTTGGTCTTGGATTTGCGGGGTTTAGCTGTGGCAGTCCTAGGCTTCTTAGGAGGAGGCGATGATGGAGAGGCTTGGGTTGACTTGGCACGACGCTTAGGCTTCGGGGGATTCCTAGGGTCGGAAGGTTGTTCTACGGTCATAGGAGAAGCCCCGGAAGAGGCGATAGGAATTCTCGTCTTAGCCATAGCACTACGAGCACAAGCAAGTAATCACGGAGGATCAACAACCCTAAGCACAAAACCTAGAAGCTAGCACAAAACCCTAGAACACCAAATGAAATCGAACACACAAACCCTAGAGGAGAAATTTCGAAACCCTAGAAACCCTAGGAGGAGAAATCGAACCCTAGGGCAAGAAATTGACCTAGGAGAGGGAGGGAGATACCTAGGAGGTGGAGTCGACGGCGGCGGACGGCGGGGATGGCCGGAGATTTGGCCGGAGACGACGGATTTTGAAGGAGGGTTCGATCGGGGTTTGGGGTTTTCGAGTTTGAGCTGAGAGGAAACCGACTAAAAATGAAATTAGTCGGATGAAAAATGAGTATAAGTCGGTTGGAAAACGAAAAGACTCAATTGCCCTAACCCACTTAGTCGGTCACAGTTCAAGTACTGACCGACTAGATTACAATCTAGTCGGTCGGTCAATGAGCTTGAACCGATTAAGTCGAAACAGAGGCACAGAGGGATTTCTAGGGCTAGAATTAGTCGGTCGCAGTATATTCACTGACCGACTAGTTTTCAATCTAGTCGGTCGGTAAGTGTACTGTGACCGACTAACGAAAGAGAATGATAGGAGTTAGATATAGGCTTAATCTAGTCGGTCTGAGTTCATTTGCTGACCGACTAGATGAGCATCTAGTCGGTTGACAAGTGAACTTAGACCGACTAGAGGAGTCCAAAAAGTTATAAATGATTTCTCTTCACAAACCACTTGGATGAAACATCATAACTCACTCATTAGTCATCTAAAGTACCCCATAAAACGTCGAAATCTTAAATACGACTTTCAAATACGAATTCGATCATAAATTCAAATATATCACATAAAATTCCCAAAAATTCAATAAATCTAGCATGAATGAAATATCGCGAAATATAATAGCATGCAAGATAATTGAATGAAATATGAATCCTATATCTCGGATTCACCCATAATCCCCAATTCTCGACGCAACCGCACAAAGGAGTCCTCCTTTAGGGGTTTCGTGAAAATATCGGCGATTTGCTTTTGGGTTTCAACGTACACTAAAATGATGTCCTTTTTAGCAACATGATCATCTAAGAAATGGTGTCGGACATCTATGTGTTTTGATCGGGAATGGTGCATCGGATTCTTTGAAAGACAGATAGCACTTTGGTTATCCACCATGATAGGGCTAGTATCACAGTGAATACCAAAATCCTTCAAAGTGTGTCTCATCCAAAGAACCTGGGCACAAGCGGCACCGGCGGCAATATATTCCGCCTCGGTGGTTGAAAGTGATACGGAATTTTGCTTCTTGGAAAACCAAGAGACAAGAGAATTTCCTAGAAAATGGCAAGTGCCACTAGTACTTTTCCTGTCGGATTTGCATCCCGCATAATCGGCATCACTGTATGAGACTAACTCATACGTGCTAGATTTCGGATAAAGTAATCCAAAATCTAAAGTGTAACTTAGATAACGGAAAATACGCTTTACCGCTACTAAGTGAGACTCCTTAGGTAGAGACTGATAACGAGCACAAATGCATACGGCAAACATAATATCGGGTCTACTTGCGGTAAGATAAAGTAAGCTACCTATCATACCTCGATATAGACGAATGTCTACATCCTTACCACCAGTATCCTTGTCGAGATGCGTAGTCGTGCTCATTGGAGTCTTTTTCCCGGAAGCACTTTCCATTCCAAATCGCTTAAGCAACTCCACCGTATACTTCGTTTGGTGGATGAAGATTGCATCGTTCATTTGGCGAATTTGGAGACCTAAGAAATATTTGAGTTCGCCCATGTGGCTCATCTCAAATTGTTCCTTCATAACATTAGAAAACTCTTCGCAAAGAGTGAAGTTAGTAGCACCGAAAATGATATCATCAACATAAATTTGAACTAATAAAATATCATTATTCGAATGCTTAACAAAAAGTGTAGAATCGGCTTCGCCCATTTTAAAATTCAAATCCAAAAGAAAATTCTTTAGGCGATCATACCAAGCTCGAGGAGCTTGTCTCAAACCATAAAGAGCTTTCTTAAGTTTAAAAACATGATTTGGAAATTTTTCATTTATGAAGCCCGGAGGTTGAGAAACGTAAACTTCCTCAACGACATCTCCGTTTAAAAATGCACTTTTAACATCCATTTGAAATAACTTAAAATTTTTATGGCATGCATAAGACAATAAAAGTCTAATCGATTCTAATCTAGCTACCGGAGCGAAGGATTCTTCGAAATCAATACCTTCCTCTTGGCGATAGCCTTGAGCAACTAACCGAGCTTTGTTCCGGATGACGACTTGATTTTCGTCGGATTTATTCTTGAAGATCCACTTTGTCCCTATGACGGTGTGGTTCTTCGATGGCAAAGGAACAAGCTCCCATACCTCATTCCTCTCGAATTGAATGAGTTCCTCCTCCATGGCAAGGATCCAAGCACTATCTTCGCAAGCTTCAACTATATTCTTTGGCTCTATTGATGAGACAAAGGCACTATTGGCGAAGTGGTGGACTTGCGATCTCGTCTTGACACTATCATGAATATTGCCAATTACTTGCTCATGGGGATGGTCGCGGACGGTTTGAAGCCGTTTGGGAATACCTTGATCACTAGGCACATTCTCAACAACTTCATTAGTCGGGTTAGTCTCAATAGAATCAATTGAATCAATGGACTTAGAATTTTCAAACGAATCACATAAAACATCCATAGAATCATTGTCATTTGAAATTCTAGAAGTAATAAAATTCTCATTAAAAGAGACATGAAGTGATTTCTCGATCGTAGAGGATCTTTTGTTGTATATCCGGTAGGCTTTGCTACGTGAGGAATACCCAACAAATATCCCCTCATCCGATCTCGGATCAAACTTGTCCAAATTATCATATGTGTTTTTAATAAAACATTTTGCGCCGAAAACACGAAAATGTTTAACTTGAGGCAATCTACCAAACAACAATTCATAGCAAGTTTGTTTGGTGCCGGGCCTCAAAAGTATTCTATTAAACACATAGCAAGCGGTGTGTACCGCTTCCGCCCAAAATTGATAGCCAAGTTGACTATCTTCGAGCATAGTGCGAGCACACTCCACAAGCGTTCTATTCTTCCTCTCAACAACACCATTTTGAGGAGGTGCGCGAGGGAAAGAAAACGTGTGAGTAATTCCAAGATCATCATAAAAATTTGAGAAAGACTCATTCTCAAATTCACCCCCATGATCACTACGAATAGTGACAATGGTGGTTCCGATGAGATTTTGTACTTTCTTTACAAATATTGTGAAGTTTTCAAAAGCTTCATTTTTATTACATAAGAAAAATACCCATGTAAATCTTGAATAATCATCAACGATGACTCGTCCATATCTTGCATTTCCTAAGGAAGCAACTCTAGTTGGCCTAAATAAATCTAGATGTAATAGCTCTAGTGGCCGTTTCGTAGAAATTCTTTTCTTAGGTTTAAATGAAGATTTAGGAAGCTTGCCACGTTGCAAGAATCACAAAAACTTTTCTTTTCAAAAACGAGTTTCGGAAAACCTTTAATGGAATTTAATTTCGAAAGCTTATAAAGTGTTCCAAAGTTCACATGTCCAAAGCGTCGATGCCATAAGTGTTGTTCACTTGTGTTGGCAACAAGACATTGTTCATATGACTTAGGAAGATCCAAAATATAAATATCTTTATGGCGTGTGCCGGAAAATAATAATTTATTATTATCATTTGAAATATGACACAATCCTTTCGCAAAACTAACTTTGTAACCTTTGTCACAAAGTTGGCTTATTGAAATAAGATTATGATTTAAACCATCAACTAGATAAACATCGCTAATTAAGGGTTTAGAAGGGTTACCCACTTTACCAACACCGACGATGGTTCCGCTCTCATTGCCTCCGAATACGACGCGATTTCCATTTGCAATGGGAACAATTCCGGAGAGCAATTTAGCGTCACCCGTCATGTGTTTTGAACACCCGCTATCGAGTATCCAATTCCCTTTGGAGCTAAATTTATATTTGTTGCTCCTTTTCTTTTTCTTTTCCTTGAGTACCTAAAGATAGAGACTTTCATATCATGGTACCCAAGCTCATTGGGTCCTCAAAGGTTAGACCTTTGGAAGCCAAGTCCAATTAGACTTTGACTTCCCCACATAATTCCTACTATGCACAACATTCGAAAAATAAGCATTCATATACATTTGTTTTTCATCCATGCTTGTGTCCTTCGGGCTCCAAATAGTGAATATTTTGGGAGCCATCATCCTATTGGGTGCATGCATGCGACGTTGATTTCTACGTGATGCATGTTGTGGATAGGCATACAGGACATGATGGAATGGTGCACGACGAGAATTATTCATATGATGCTGTGGGTGAACATATGCATGTGTGGGAACACGTGCGTGAGGGTGTCTCACATGGTGTGCACGTGCCCGAGAATGTGTTGCATAAAAATCATCATATGTGTGAGATGGTGGAGTAGGACGTGTGTTCCTACGTGGCATGGTATTGGTGTACATATAAGCATGCCCCTTCTTTGGAGGTCCACCCAAAGTGGGTTTCTTTCCAAAAGAGGGCGTGGACGAGGTGGAAGCACCATTGGTAGATGAACTACCAATAGAGTTTTTGCTACCACTCGTAGAGTCACCGGAAGTTGGCCTAACAAAAGTAGTGGCCGCTTTGGATGGACATCCCATCGTGTACCCCAAACCAATGTGGTGATTGGCCGGAAGTAAGTCACATAGGATTTTATCCAAATGGTCCTTACCTTTATTGAATCTAGTGATTCGGCCTAATGTGTTCTCATATTTCTCTTTGAGAGAACGCATAGAAGTATCCAAATTGGATACTTGCGATGTGAGCACAAAAACACGAGATTTAAGATTCTCGTTCTCAATACTCAAAGTCGAGTTTTGAGAAGTTAAATCCGCTATCCTATGTTCTTCCGGATCATCTATGCTAACATGTTCAAGTTTAGATTTGAGATCAACAATCTCATTTCTTAACTCTTCAACAGCGGTGTCGTTGTTGGTGATGATAGTCTTAGGCGAGGTTTGAATGCTAGCTAGGTCATCTTTTACTTTAGTATATCGATTTACTAATTTTGTATATTTAGACCATAAATGAGAGTTAGCATCCCTAAGATCATCCATCGTTACCTCATCGCCTTCGTCGTCGCTATCATCGGAAGAGGAAGATCCTTGATCATGCTCCTCTCTTGCCATGAAGCACATGTGCGCTTGCTCCACTTTCTCATCATCCGACTCTCCGCTTGAGGAATCCTCGGAGTCGGTGAATGTTGTTCTGACAAGTCCCTTTTTGTACCCCTTTTGTACTTCTTTGACTTGTCGAACTTCGGCGCCTTCCACTTCTCCTTTTGCTTGTTTTGAGGACAATCCGCTTTGATGTGTCCTGGCTTATTGCATTTAAAGCACAAAGGTGGAGAGGCGTTAGTAGAAGTAAACTTAGATTTTTGTTTGAAGTTACCCTTTCGGAAGAAGCGATTGAACTTCTTTGCCATGAGTGCAATGGATTCCATGTCCATTTCTTCTTCCGAGTCCTCATTATCGGTAGAGGTGGATGAAGCCGCCTTGAATGCAATCGCCTTTTTCTTAGGCGCATCTAGGTTCAAATAGGACTTCATCTTTTCTTGTAACTTCACCTTGCTATCTTTGCGTACCTCGTATGACATCAAAGTACCCATTAGTTGAACAACGGTATATTTATTCATGTCATTACCTTCCTCGATGGCGAAGGTACGTTTTTCCCAAGAAGAGGGAAGTCCTTCAATAATCTTTGAGCACTTCTCCTTTTGAGTGTAGGACTTGCCGAGGGCCTCTAACTCGTATATTTTGTCAACGAAGCGAGCGTAATATTCTTTCATCTTCTCGCCCTGTTGCATATGAAACATTTCGTAATCTTTGTTTACGACTACGAGTTTAGAGTCTCTTACCCTTCTCGTCCCTTCATGAAGAATGAGGAGGGAGTTTCAAATTTGATATGCACTCTTACATGTGCATATCTTATTGAAATCCTCGGGCTCCAATGCACATTGCAAGGCGTTCATTGCCTTGGCATTGCTTACCTCCGCGGCGACCTCCGCGGTAGTCCATTTCTCAAAGTCTTCTTCTTTGGGTTCGATGTATTCCTTCATTGTAGTCCTCCATAAGGATGCACTCCGGAGGAAGGTTTCCATCCGGCATTTCCAATACCCATAGTTGTTACCGTTGAAGAATGGAGGCCTTGTAGAGGAATGTCCTTCCATCACCGATGACGCTCCTTCACGGTTCCTGAAGGTGTCATAGTTTGAAGGTGGAGGCACGGTCTTGTTGTCGTTGGCAGACATAGCTGAGTATCTGGCTCTGATACCAAATGTAATGCCCTACCAGCTACTGCACAAGTACTAGAGGGGAGGGGGGGTGAATAGTACTTTAAAATAATAAGGAGTATAATTCCAAATTAAATTGCAAACAATTACCAAATCAATTTGCGGAAGCTTAAATTGAATGACAACAATAAAATAACCAATGCAAACAAACGATGTTAATGGGTTCGGATCCACCCAAGTCTCCCCGACTTGTTCCCGGTGATCCTACGTCCCAACCACCCGGATCCCTTCCGGATACTTGAGTTAGAAACCCTAACTCAAGATTTCCACTATGAATATCTTGTGAAAAACCTTCACAAGATCAAATCATACATGCAATAGCAAACGTGAATCCCACAACCCGGGATCACAACCTTCTCTCACAACCGAGAGAATCACAAAGCAATATTAAAGAGTTTAATATGAAATAAACAATCTTACCACAAAATCCTATACCTTGAGTTTTTCTTACCCAAATGGTGAAATGAAGGATTTGAGGAAGATGAAGTCACCAAGACCTAGCACCAAGGAAATGACCAGCAATCGGTGCCTAGGAAAGAGTTGGAGACTTGGATCAAGCAATAGCTTGAAGAGCTCACCAAGAACAAGCTTCTCTCTAGATCTAGAAATGAGAGAGAATGGGTTTCTTGTGAGGAAGAGAGCTTTAGATTTGAGGGAGAATAGCTATCTCTTTAGAACTCAATGAATCTCTTAATGGCAGCTCTAACCTAGATAGAAATGACCTAGGTTCGTATTTATAGGGTCCCATAAAAACAAGTTAGGTCATTCACCAACGTATAGAAATCTGTGAGAGTTAGTCGGTCAAAGAACAATCACTGACCGACTAGTTCATCAACTAGTCGGTCAGTCAAACAACGTGGACCGACTAAGAGCAGATCTGAGAAGAGATAGAAATTCAGACCTAGAAATCTAGTCGGTCCAAGAAGACTGTCTGACCGACTAGTTTCACAACTAGTCGGTCAGTCAATGAACGTAGACCGACTAAGAGCAAAAAGAATTAGTCTGAAGACAAAGTGACTTAGTCGGTCCAAGAACAAAAGTTGACCGACTAGATTGTCAACTAGTCGGTCACCAAACGTTCTTAGACCGACTAACGGTAAACAGTAGCTCAGGAGAAATTTAGAGTGAACAGTAAGTCACAACTAGTCGGTCAAAGAAGCATCACTGACCGACTAGTTCACAAACTAGTCGGTCGGTGAGTCAACGTAGACCGACTAACTGTAAACAGTAAAGTCTAAGAAATTAAGGAATCAAACTAGTCGGTCCAAGAACAGTTGCCGGCCGACTAGATCACCATCTAGTCGGTCAGTACTTGTTCTTGTACCAACTAACATGCACATTAAAGTC
Organism: Scilla litardierei; assembly: GCA_030789695.1. NCBI lineage: Eukaryota > Viridiplantae > Streptophyta > Magnoliopsida > Asparagales > Asparagaceae > Scilla > Scilla litardierei. Next base: position 160,146,533 of record CM061133.1, read on the forward strand.
CGAATCGAAGCGCGATGCTTCGAGGAAGTTAGAATGAACTTGTGCAATAATCCTAGAGCTACGAAATGAGCGAAATGAATATAGAAACGTAAGATATACTCAAGGCTTAACATTCTATATATCGAAGCTAAAAGACTATAAATAAAACCTTAATAAACGGTCTTCGAGAGCTTCGATTGAATCTTCATAACTTCCAAAACGGCGCAAGAGCTTCAACGAAGCTTTGGACATGAAAATGAGCTTTGGGAAGTGTTGAGATGTCGCTTTGAATGTTCTCGTGAATTTGGCGACGATCTCCAATACTGCGCTCACAAATTGTTAGTTCATGGATTATTTATGTTTGCTCATCATCAAAACCAAATCCGGGGAGTCCAATATTCAACAACGTTCATTTCTCCCTCTTGTCCTAGTACGGTGTTCCCATCTCAGATCCAGCAGCAACGACACCGGGAGACGTTGGGATCTTCACCATCACCGGCGATCAACGTTCCTCGCTGCGCTACCCGCGGCCTAGGAATTTCCGGACGACGCAAAGCTTCCACCTTTCCAGATCTAACGCCGGATCTTCGTGCGACCGTCATTTTTCAGGTTGGTCCCCTAAATTCGTAGTAACCCACACAATAGATGATCAAACCCTAATTAAAATCAGCAACCTAATCAAATTAAATTTACTTTCCGCCCTCTTTAAAACGTTGTGCAAACTGTAGAAATCGACGAATGGACTTTATGCATGTACACATAGGATAGATCGTCGATTAGGATAATTACATTAAAAATGTGATTTTTGATGATTAGGTTAGTCCTGATAACCTAGACACAACCCTAATAGGATTTCTAAATCATGATCTGACACCGTCGCCGTGTCACGATTTTCAGACGCTCTTCCGCCGACGAGACTTTTGGACGAGACGTACACGGGAGACGACGCACTCGCCACCACAGGCAAGTGTACCACTTGCGTTCTTGGCCATGTTTAGGCCTTCGTCTTGTTAGGATTGTTAATTAAAAACAAGAGAACCGGACATGAAATGATAGCGTCCGGGACGCCCTTGATGGCTCAGATTTAACAACGAATTCTGAGTCCAACAACAATAATTTTGACATCATAGGATTGACATGCGTGTGCGTGAGTTGTGGACACCCTAGTATAACCCCTCCCGTTTTGTCGTGTCTTGTTTCGTTCCATCTGCACAGCCCGCTGGGCAATAGGGCACTCGCCAAGCCAGAGCGAGTGATCCCTTGTACTAGTTCACAGCCCGATGGGCAATTGGGCACCTATCATGCTAGAGCAGGTGATCCCATGTATTGATACACAGCTCAGAGAGCAATATGGCACTTGTCAAGCTAGAGCAAGTGATCCCTTGTCCTGTCACGATTCTTGGGGTTTTTAGGGTAGGGTTGAGCGTGCAAGCGGCAAGAGGGTCTGATCCCCCTCGAACCGAACAGGCGTGAACCCTTTTTCGTGTCTTGTCTTGTCGTGTCTGGCTTTCTGTGTTCCGTCTTGTCTTGAAACCTGTAGGCTAGTCCCGTGGTCGGTAGCACTCGCTACAACCACTACTTGTCGTGTTTACTTTCCTGATTGTGTGTACTTCTGTTGCTAGAACCTCAGCATGTTAATCAACCAGAAAAACGTTGTTAAGTAATTGGTACACTTGTAGTTTGGTCTAACCTTTTTCTTGTAGACCTTACCTGACGTACAGTTCCTTCTTTTGGTGCTGTACGTCAGGGATTGAGCCAGAGTACGTGGAGGAGACTGACTTGCCAGCTGACGTGGAGCCAGAGAGCGTCGATCCCGAGTACGACCCTGAGGAGGACCAGAGCTAGAGACTCCTCGTTGCAGTTTCCAGAGACGTTCATTACTTTTAGTTGGGTGCGTAACACCTTTTGTTTCTTTTCTAGGTTGTGTGCTTGCACCATTAGATTTAATTTTCTGCTGTTGTAGCCCTTCGGGCGTTGGGACTAGGTACTCTTGATATGTTGGAATAAAATGTGATGTTCTTTCCTTCTTGTACTTTTATTGTTCTGTACTAACATGCAGGGATCTGTACCTTCGTCTTGGTACCACACAGACGCTTATTGGGTCAGGGCTCGTTTAGCTCTGACCTAAGCGGGCCTAGTAACGCTCCGCCTCCGCCGTTTTGGGAAGCGGGACGTGACAGGTTTTAATGGTGGCCCATGCAGGTCCACGTCCCAATCTCTCTGCAAGTACAGAACAGTAAGAGTAAGGACATTCACTTTTAATATTCACACATTGAACGAGCCTAACTTACGTCTTTCTGTCAATAGGATGGCAGGGCGACGTAATACCCGATCGGGGAGCGCTGGAGATGGGATTCAGGAAGACCAGGGCGGGGAGTTCCGTCAGTTCCTTGGCGTGATGCGTGAGATGCTTGAGGTGCAGCATCAGCTGGTGCAGCAGACCACCCGTGCTACCCGGGCCCCGCCTGTTGCACCACCTCCACCTCCGCCAGATCCGCGAGCTGCTCCAGGAGTGAAGCAGTTCAACGAGCTTCAGCCAAAGACCTTCTCTGGGAAGGAAGGATCTCTGGGTGCCGATGAGTGGATCCAGAGCACTGAGGAGAAGTTGGTTGCTGCCAAGATTCCAGATGAGACTCGGGTGGAGATCGCGAAGATGCAGCTGACTGAGATTGCCCGAAACTGGTGGCGTATTGAGGAGAGGCGTCTGCAAAAGCCTGTGGAGTGGAAGACCTTTCGCCACATGTTCAAGGAGAAGTACTTCACCAAGGCAGCTAGGAGAGAGATGATGGGCAGATTCGTGGATCTGAAGCAAAGGGACATGACGATCGATGAGTATGAGGCTGAATTTGAGATGCTGAGCCGTTTTGCCCCGCACATGGTGAAGAAGGAAGAGAACCGAGCTGAGCGGTTCCATCAGGGACTTCATCTGAAGGTCCAGGCTTCCATGTCCTCCGCTAGTTTCTTGACTATGAGGGAGGTGTTAGATGCTGCGAAGAATCATGAGACGATTTCGCACCTACCTGACACTCCAGAGGACAGAGGAAAGCGCCATATGGAGCAGTACCGGCCACCTGCCAGGCCGATGATGAGGCCAGTCCAGACTGTGCCATTCAAGAGACCTGGAGCACCAGCGCAGCAGCAGAGCAAGGGTCCCTGCCATTTCCGCGGCAAACCCGGACATGTTCAGACCAACTGTAGGAGGAAGCTGGGTTTGTGTCTACTTTGTGGAGATGCTTCGCATGCTGCGAAGGATTGTCCGAGAGGCAGCACTGCTGTTGTTGGAGCGCCAGCCCCGTTACAGATGAGGGTGCCTGCCCCAGTTCAGAGAGGACCTGCCGTTCGTGGACCACCCTTGGTGCCACAGAGATAGATGTACTAGCGAGCAGTGCAGCCTCCGAGGTCGGCCTATACTATGACTGCTGTGTTGACTGAGGAGCTGGATGGAGTGATTGCAGGTAACATCTTAACCTAGTCGTTCCTTTTCATAACTATATTGTATTGCTAGTCTTGTTAGTGTTGTTTGTTTGTTTGATTGTTAGAGTAGTGTTTGACCTTAGACCCTTTGTTTTCCTAGGCACCATTCTTGTGTCCTCTCACCCTGCTTTGGCTTTGTTTGACTCCAGTGCATCCATATGCATCATATCCCGGAGGTTTATGACAAAGCACTCCATTCCTTCCCACACACTTCCTAAGTGTTGGGACATCACCACAGGGAACAGAGTGGTGACTGTGAACCTGGGATGTCGGTCGATTCCCTTAGTGGTTAGTGGACATGAGTTATATGCAGATTTCATCGTCCACGATCTGCCGCATTTCGATGTCGTCCTGGGCATCGATTGGCTGGGAGATTTCCATGCTTTGATCGATTGTCACGGCAAGAGAGTGGTATTTCGGATTCCAGGCCATCCGGAGTTCGAGTTCCGCAGAAGAGATGAGTCGCTTGGGCCCATCAGATTTCGGGCCAAACCGGAGGTGCCTGTGATAGCAGCGTTACATATGGAGATGGATATCGACCGACCAGAGGTTGTCAGAGACTTTGACGACGTCTTTCCGGAGGATATCTCGGGTCTGCCACCCGACAGAGCTTTGGAGTTTGGTATCGATCTGATGCCGGGTACGCAGCCGATATCGAAGGCGCCGTATCGGATGGCTCCCGCGGAGCTTGAGGAGCTGTGGAAGCAGTTGGATGAGTTGTTGCAGAAGGGTTTCATCCACCCTAGTGTGTCACCGTGGGGTGCACCAGTGTTGCTTGTGAAGAAGAAGGATGGGTCACGCAGGATGTGCGTGGATTATCGAGGATTGAATGTTGTCACCGTGAAGAACAAGTAACCGCTGCCACGCATTGATGACATATTTGATTAGCTGGGAGGTTCGAGAGTCTTCTCGAAGTTGGATTTGAGGAGAGGATATCATCAGCTGAAGGTGAAGAAAGATGACATTCCGAAGACAGCTTTCCGGACGAAGTACGGGCACTATGAGTTTGTGGTGATGCCTTTCGACGTAACCAATGCTCCAGCTGTGTTCATGAACCTCATGAACTTGATTTTCTACGACTTCTTGGATAAGTTTGTTGTGATTTTCATCGACGACATTCTTATTTACTCGAAGTCTGAAGAAGAGCACAGCTGTCATTTGAGGACAGTGTTGGAGACACTGAGGTGACACAAGTTGTATGCCAAGTATGGCAAGTGTGAGTTTTGGCTGGACAGAGTCGCGTTTCTGGGACACGTGGTGTCCGACGATGGCATATCTGTGGATCCGGAGAAGGTCAGAGCAGTTCGAGATTGGCCGACTCCGCAGTCAGCGTCCGACATCAGGAGTTTCCTTGGTTTAGCAGGCTATTATCGGTGATTCATCAAGGATTTCTCGAAGATTGCGGAGCCGATGACGAAGCTGACGAGGAAGGATGTGGAGTTTCTGTGGTTTGATGCTTGTGAGGAGGTGTAACGACCACTTTCCGGTCGTGCGTATTTTAGCGCATGTACTGTTCCGTATGAGTAATTTTCGTATTTGACTTTATTGTTGTTTCCCGTAGTCCTGACGCGTGACCGGACCCCGTATTTACGACCCTCTCGGAGGCGCGATCGCCCCGGTACCTTCCGTTTGATTTTTGGACGTTGGGGCGCAAATTTATATTAACCTAGTATTATTATTATTATATTTATTATTTATTTGTACATATTCAAACTCAGATTTTTAATGGAAAGGGATAAGCAAAACGTTTTAAAAGGAAGTGGATGTGGAAACTTTTTCGAAATGATTTCCTTATAAAAAGAAACAAGCCTACAACTTTTATAAAAACCCACAGGCATTCAATTTTGCTTATTTTTAATAAACCCTAGGCTACAACTACACGTGTGCTGTGAATCCTCCCTCAAATTCTTTTATAAACAATAAACTCCCTACTATTATAATATAGCCTACCCTACAACTCACGCATCATCATGTACAACACCCTACATCTACCTTCTTACCCTATTAATATCAAACATCCCCAGGCCTATATCTTAATATAAAACCAAAGCATACATGGCCAGCAACCGAACCTAGGTCACGCCACAGCCCTACACCCATATACCTAGTATAAAACCCTATATTTGGATATTAAAACCCTAGTGGATTTCCCCCCCTAACCATCCACAGCCGCAGCAAAACAACCCGCAGCCTTCCCCTATTAAATACTAGCCTAGGCCTCCTATTCTTTTAAAAAAAACCCTAGTCTAAACCCTATCAACCCTCAGCCGCCGACTTCCCCTCAACACCACAGCCCGGCCTCCCTCCACGCACAGACCGCCAGCCTTCTCCTCCCGTTCTCCTCCTTTTTTCTTCTATCACACTAGGCCGGCCTCCTCCCTCCAGGCCGTGGCCTGCTCCTCCTCCCCACGGCCAACACCCCCAGTCCGGCCTCCACAAACCGCAACCCACCACAGGCCACGGATCCTTCTCAGCCGCGTCCAACCCGCAGGCCGAGTTTCCCAAGACAGCACTCCCACAGGCCGCAACAAGCCTCCAGGCCGCGTGCACACACTGTTCGACTGAGATCTGACGTTGACGGCCCCGGATCTGACGAGAACGCACCACCCGACGTTTGACGCTCGCTGTTTTGGAGTTTTGCGCGTCGCCACGGCTCGTTGGCGTCACCCGATCCCACGCTTCACTCCAGGTTGGTAGATCTATCCCCTAAAACTCATAACCCCCACCGTAAAGTAGAGAAACCTAATAAAACACGTTGATTAGACGTCGTAGGAGCTTGTACGAATCTGACCTGAACTGAAAAACGCCATTTCTGATTTTGTGCTCTGCCAAAACAGCGAACCAAACACTCCACGGCGTAGTACTCGTCGAGACGAATCCAACGACACCAAGAACGCCAAAAACAGGCGAGTATACAATTTGTTATGATTTTTAGAAGTTTCGGCACGTTTACGCCGCTTTCATGTATGGTAGAACAACCTGAAATTGTGACGTGAAATAACGTAGAAAAGTGACACCATAATGATTAGGACGAAAATTGGGATCCAACGGTATATCATACGATATATCCCCAATTTAAACAACTAGAGAAAGAAATTGTTTCTGTAGCAAATTGAACGAAAAGGACGAAATCGTCATTTTTTGGAAATTACGGAACCTGTCGTTCGACCCGCTTCCGCTTTCCAGAATTGTCACCATAAAACACGAATTCGATAACAATGAAATTCAGTGAGTCTTGACATGTTTAACAGTTTGGACATCGTGAAATCGTGCGCCTCGAAGGCGGAATCGTGAATTCGTGATGTCGTGTGAGTCGACTAGGCCGGCTCGTGTTCCGGCAAAACTTTTGGGTGGGGTTAGGGTTGAGCGGCCACTGGGCGTATGAAAGGTACTCTCCTCAAGAACACCACCCGACGCGGTGGGTTAGTGTCAATCACGGTAAGCCCCCGTGAGAGGAACGACCTTCTCATCACGACCTAAAGGCGAGAACCCTAGATTAGATGTGAAGTCTCGACATGGTCATTGAACGCTAACTTGGTCATCGTGAATATTGAAATGCTGACAAACTCTGAGAATTTAACTTTAAACTTGCCATCGACTAGAACTGCATGCTAGGATTGTTTCTTTCTGCTCCGAAATATTAAATGCTAATTGCTGCAGTTGTTCCTTTATTAAATGCTTCTAAAATTTCATATACTTGTTATATACTTCGCCTTGGGATGCTAACCCTTCTTGCAGACCCCTAGCTGACATACATTCATGTTTGTGGATGTATGTCAGGTTCAGAGCTCGAGTACCAGGAGGACCAGTACGAAACGCCGGAGTTGGAGAGTCAGGAGTTCGCACCTGACGCAGAGCCTCTCCCAGCAGAGGACTAGTGGACCCCGACACCTTTACTGCTTTTCTTAGTTCCTTTTGTCGTTGTAGTTACTTTTCGAGTACGTTACTTTTCTTGTTGCTACTTTTAGCCCAGCTGTGGCATTGTTAAACTCTGTGTACGAACTTTATTTCTGGATGTGGCTATATCTGTGCTGGTTGTGTTTTCTTATTATTTCTGAATGGTAGTTGCAAGGACCTCATCTGTATTTTAAACACAGACGCTTATTGAACTCGAGCGTCGCCGCTCCAGTTCAAGCGGACCGCGTAACGCTCTCGCTTCCGGTGTCTTTTGGGAAGCGGGGCGTTACAGGTTTTAGTGGTGGCCCATGCAGGTCGCTTGCAACTGCGAAATTCAAAATAATGAGAACATTTATCATTAGCCAAACATCTAGAGTAATCGTATACATGGGGTTAACTCGGGCTTTCTTTCGCTTTTGCAGGATGTCCGGAAGACGCATCACCCGACACGGAGCCGGAGCCGGAGTCGGAGACGGATCCGGAGCTGCCGGAGGCGGAGAGGACGACATCCGCCAGATGCTGGGAGTTATGAGAGATATGCTGGAGGTTCAGCATCATCTAGTCCAGCAGGGACGCCAGGCTGCACCAGCTGCGCCAGCTGCACCAGCTGCACCAGCTCCTGGAGCCAAGCAGTTCAGAGAGATGCGTCCGAAGAGTTTCTCCGGACGAGAGGGCCCGCTAGCGGCCGAAGAGTGGCGTCAGAGCACTGAGGATGATTTGGGCCTTGCCCGAATCCACAAAGATGAATGGGTGGATCTTGCCAGGAAGCAGCTGACAGATAATGCCCGCAGTTGGTGGACTGCGGAGGAAGCCAGGCTGACCAAGCCGATTTCATGGGATACCTTCAGCAAGAGATTTGACGCCCAGTATTTTCCCAAGTCGGCGAAGCGAATGATGGAGAGTCGCTTCATCAACCTGGAGCAGGGTACTATGACCGTTGACGAGTACGAGGCGGAGTTCACTATGCTGAGCCGCTATGCCCCTGCCATGGTGAAGGAACCTGAGGACTGTGCACACCGTTTCCTGCAGGGCTTGGACCTGGACATTCAGAGTGTGCTGTCCGGGAATACTTTTTCTACTCATGAGGAGGTTCTGGTGGCTGCGAAGAATCAGGAGCACGTGGCCAATCTGAAGAAGGCCCGACAGGCGGGCAAGCGCCCGATGGAGATGCAGAGGAGTGCACCTAGGCCTGGTGTACGTCCAGTCCAGACCACCCAGTTCAAGAGGCCAGCTGCACCTGTTTTCAACCGAGCTGAGCAGACTTGCCACTTCTGCGGCAAGCTTGGCCATCTGAAGAAGGACTGCAGGAAGATGCTAAATCAGTGTTTGGTTTGTGGATCGTCTGCTCATGTTGCGAGGGACTGCCCCCGAGGTTCTCGACCTATGACTGCTGGAGCACCTGGACCTGTTCAGCGGACAGCACCTGCACCTGGACCTGCTCAGAGACCAGTGCCTGCACCTGGACAGCGGGGACCACCTCTGGTACCACAGGAGCGAGCCTTTCAGCAGGCCAAACCCCCGGTGCGTCGAGCTTATACCATGACAGCCGTTGAGGCTGAAGCTGTTGACGACGTGATCGCAGGTAACCCTTGACCTAGTCTTTACCTTCCTGCATTTATGTTTGATTAGTTAGTTTCCTTGTTTGATATAGTTGCTTGTTACCCCTTAGGTGTTATCCTAGTTTCTTCTCACCCCGCCCTGACCCTGTTCGACTCTGGAGCTTCCATGTGCATCATGTCACGGAAGTTCGTAGTCGAACACTCGATTCCCACATACACACTTCCCAAGTGTTGGAACATCACGACTGGGAATGGCGTGGTGAAGGTTGTGCTTGGTTGTAGACCTTGCCCATTGGTGGTTAGTGGACACGAATTGTATGCAGATTTCATCGTCCACGACCTACCCAATTTCGATGCGATTCTCGGCATTGATTGGTTAGGGGCTTTTTATGCCACGATCGACTGCCACCGGAAGAAAGTGGTGTTTGAAATCCCTGGCCATCCAGTATTCGAGTTCGTCAGCGGAGGACGTTCGCTCGGACCTGTCAAGTTCCGGGCCCAGCCGTACAGATTGACAGTCGCATCCATGATAGAAGAGCCGGAGAAGCCAGCTGTAGTGCGAGACTTCGAGGATGTTTTTCCCGAGGACATTTCCGGTTTGCCGCCTGATCGAGCGTTAGAGTTCGGCATTGATCTGATGCCAGGAGCTCAACCGATTTCTAAGGCGCCGTACCGCATGGCTCCTGCTGAGTTAGAGGAGCTGAGGAAGCAGTTGGACGAGCTGCTACAGAAAGGTTTTATTCATCCCAGCGTGTCTCCCTGGGGTGCACCCGTCCTGCTGGTGAAGAAGAAAGACGGATCGAGGAGGATGTGTATCGACTATCGAGAGCTGAATCAGATCACTGTGAAGAACAAGTACCCGCTGCCCCGTATTGATGATATCTTCGATCAGCTTGGTGGATCGAAGGTGTTTTCGAAGCTGGACCTTCGGAGCGGATACCATCAAGTCAGAGTCAAAAAGGATGACGTGCCCAAGACAGCTTTCCGGACCAAGTACGGGCACTATGAGTTCGTTGTCATGCCATTCGGTGTGACCAACGCTCCTGCTGTGTTCATGAACCTCATGAACCTCATCTTTTACGACTTCCTCGACAAGTTCGTGGTGATTTTTATAGATGACATCCTGGTGTATTCGAGGAGCGAGGAAGAGCATGCAGAACATTTGAGATTGGTATTGGAGACGCTCCGCCATCATCGACTATATGCCAAGTATAGCAAATGCGAATTCTGGCTGGACAGAATTGCATTTCTTGGACATGTAGTATCAGGAGCCGGCATCTCAGTGGACCCGGAGAAAGTCAGAGCAGTCAGTGATTGGCCTACACCGCGATCAGCTTCGGACATCAGGAGTTTCCTCGGATTGGCTGGCTACTACCGCAGATTTATCAAGGATTTCTCGAGGATAGCTGAGCCGATGACGAGGTTGACCCGGAAGGACGTCAAGTTCAGTTGGTCAGAATCTTGTGAGCAGGCTTTCAGCACCTTGAAGGAGAGACTGACGACTGCACCGATCTTAGCTATTCCGGACAGAAGCGGAGGCTTTGAGATTTTCTGTGATGCATCGGGGAAGGGACTTGGTTGTGTTTTGCACCAACACAACCATGTAGTTGCGTATGCTTCGCGACAGTTGAAAGTTCATGAGAAGAACTATCCAACCCATGATTTGGAACTCGCCGCTGTCATTTTCGCGCTGAAGATTTGGCGTCATTTCTTGCTTAGTGAGAAGGTGAAGATATTCACCGATCACAAAAGTTTGAAATACATATTTACTCAGAAGGAGCTGAATATGAGACAGCGCAGATGGTTGGAGTTGATGGCAGATTACGACATCGACCTTCAGTATCATCCGGGGAAGGTGAATGTCGTACCGGACGCCTTGAGCCGACTGCCAGAGGTGATGATTCTCACAGCCGAGTGGAGATTGCAGCAGGATTTGCGAGAGATGGATGTTGAAGCTGTTCTTCCCGGAGTCACTTCATCGTTGATGAACATGCAGATTCAGTCGACGATTGTTGATCGGATCAAGAGTGCTCAGGCTGGTGATGCGAAGTTGATGAAGATTAGAGAGCAAGTCGAAGCTGGACTCCGAACAGATTTTCTGATTCACGAGGATGGATCATTGAGGTATGGCAGCAGGATTTGCGTGCCTGCAGGAGATATCAGAGAGGAATTGATGAATGAGGCTCACAGCTCGCCTTATTCCATTCATCCTGGAGGTACGAAGATGTACAAGGACCTTCGTCGGAATTTCTGGTGGCACGGAATGAAGAGAAGTGTGGCACGGAGTGTTGCCAAATGCTTGGTGTGTCAGCAGGTGAAGGCTGAACACCATCGCACGGCCGGACTACTACAGCCCCTCCCTATCCCTGAGTGGAAATGGCAGCACATTACTATGGACTTCGTGACTGGCTTACCTCGGAGCACCAAACAGAATGACGCAATCTGGGTCATCGTCGATCGACTGACCAAGTCTGCGCACTTCATACCGTTCCGAGTAGGACAATCGACGGAAATACTGGCTAGGAAATATATTGAGGTAATGATCTGACTCATCCTTTCGTATTTCCTTTCTAGTATCAATAGTGATGTGAATCTGTTGTGTAGGAGATCGTGCGTTTGCATGGCGTCCCTGTGAGCATTGTATCCGATCGCGATACGAGGTTCACGTCTCAGTTCTGGAAGAGTCTGCAGACCAATCTTGGTACCAGTCTGAAGTTCAACACTGCGTATCACCCGCAGACGGATGGCCAGTCAGAGCGGACCATTCAGATTCTGGAGGACATGCTGAGAGCTTGCATGCTAGATTTCAAGGGTTCGTGGGAGGATCATCTACACCTGGTGGAGTTCTCCTACAACAACAGTTATCAGGCGAGCATTGGCATGGCGCCTTTCGCTGCTCTCTACGGGAGGAAGTGCCGTTCGCCCCTGAGCTGGGACGATGTTGGGGATAGAGAGATATTGGGACCAGAGTTGATTGTTGAAGCTGTGGACGTTGTTCGAGATATCAGGGACAAGCTTCGGATTGCTCAGGACCGTTATAAGCATTGGGCTGATGCTAAACGGCGTCCTCTGGAGTTTCAGCCGGGAGACCATGTGTTCCTGAAAATTTCTCCGAATCGCGGAGTGATTCGCTTTGGGAAACGTGGCAAGCTCAGCCCGAGATACATCGGACCCTTCGATGTTCTGGAGAGAGTTGGCGAGGTAGCCTACCGCTTAGCCTTGCCACCATCTTTGGAGGGTGTTCACGACGTCTTCCATGTGTCTCAGCTTCGTCGGTACATCAGCGACCCATCTCACGCTGTTGACTACTCTGAAATCACCGTTCGTCCAGATCTGACGTATGATCAGCAGCCAGTGCAGATTCTAGACAGACGTCAGAAGTCACTCCGAAACAAGACTGTCGATCTTGTTAGAGTGATGTGGCGACACGGCTCGCCAGGAGAGTCCACCTGGGAGAGAGAAGATGAGATGAGAGAGCGTTACCCCCACCTGTTCCCTGACCAGTGATTGATAATAATTCCGAGGACGGAATTTTCTTTAAGGTGGGTAGGGTGTAACGACCACTTTCCGGTCGTGCGTATTTTAGCGCATGTACTGTTCCGTATGAGTAATTTTCGTATTTGACTTTATTGTTGTTTCCCGTAGTCCTGACGCGTGACCGGACCCCGTATTTACGACCCTCTCGGAGGCGCGATCGCCCCGGTACCTTCCGTTTGATTTTTGGACGTTGGGGCGCAAATTTATATTAACCTAGTATTATTATTATTATATTTATTATTTATTTGTACATATTCAAACTCAGATTTTTAATGGAAAGGGATAAGCAAAACGTTTTAAAAGGAAGTGGATGTGGAAACTTTTTCGAAATGATTTCCTTATAAAAAGAAACAAGCCTACAACTTTTATAAAAACCCACAGGCATTCAATTTTGCTTATTTTTAATAAACCCTAGGCTACAACTACACGTGTGCTGTGAATCCTCCCTCAAATTCTTTTATAAACAATAAACTCCCTACTATTATAATATAGCCTACCCTACAACTCACGCATCATCATGTACAACACCCTACATCTACCTTCTTACCCTATTAATATCAAACATCCCCAGGCCTATATCTTAATATAAAACCAAAGCATACATGGCCAGCAACCGAACCTAGGTCACGCCACAGCCCTACACCCATATACCTAGTATAAAACCCTATATTTGGATATTAAAACCCTAGTGGATTTCCCCCCCTAACCATCCACAGCCGCAGCAAAACAACCCGCAGCCTTCCCCTATTAAATACTAGCCTAGGCCTCCTATTCTTTTAAAAAAAACCCTAGTCTAAACCCTATCAACCCTCAGCCGCCGACTTCCCCTCAACACCACAGCCCGGCCTCCCTCCACGCACAGACCGCCAGCCTTCTCCTCCCGTTCTCCTCCTTTTTTCTTCTATCACACTAGGCCGGCCTCCTCCCTCCAGGCCGTGGCCTGCTCCTCCTCCCCACGGCCAACACCCCCAGTCCGGCCTCCACAAACCGCAACCCACCACAGGCCACGGATCCTTCTCAGCCGCGTCCAACCCGCAGGCCGAGTTTCCCAAGACAGCACTCCCACAGGCCGCAACAAGCCTCCAGGCCGCGTGCACACACTGTTCGACTGAGATCTGACGTTGACGGCCCCGGATCTGACGAGAACGCACCACCCGACGTTTGACGCTCGCTGTTTTGGAGTTTTGCGCGTCGCCACGGCTCGTTGGCGTCACCCGATCCCACGCTTCACTCCAGGTTGGTAGATCTATCCCCTAAAACTCATAACCCCCACCGTAAAGTAGAGAAACCTAATAAAACACGTTGATTAGACGTCGTAGGAGCTTGTACGAATCTGACCTGAACTGAAAAACGCCATTTCTGATTTTGTGCTCTGCCAAAACAGCGAACCAAACACTCCACGGCGTAGTACTCGTCGAGACGAATCCAACGACACCAAGAACGCCAAAAACAGGCGAGTATACAATTTGTTATGATTTTTAGAAGTTTCGGCACGTTTACGCCGCTTTCATGTATGGTAGAACAACCTGAAATTGTGACGTGAAATAACGTAGAAAAGTGACACCATAATGATTAGGACGAAAATTGGGATCCAACGGTATATCATACGATATATCCCCAATTTAAACAACTAGAGAAAGAAATTGTTTCTGTAGCAAATTGAACGAAAAGGACGAAATCGTCATTTTTTGGAAATTACGGAACCTGTCGTTCGACCCGCTTCCGCTTTCCAGAATTGTCACCATAAAACACGAATTCGATAACAATGAAATTCAGTGAGTCTTGACATGTTTAACAGTTTGGACATCGTGAAATCGTGCGCCTCGAAGGCGGAATCGTGAATTCGTGATGTCGTGTGAGTCGACTAGGCCGGCTCGTGTTCCGGCAAAACTTTTGGGTGGGGTTAGGGTTGAGCGGCCACTGGGCGTATGAAAGGTACTCTCCTCAAGAACACCACCCGACGCGGTGGGTTAGTGTCAATCACGGTAAGCCCCCGTGAGAGGAACGACCTTCTCATCACGACCTAAAGGCGAGAACCCTAGATTAGATGTGAAGTCTCGACATGGTCATTGAACGCTAACTTGGTCATCGTGAATATTGAAATGCTGACAAACTCTGAGAATTTAACTTTAAACTTGCCATCGACTAGAACTGCATGCTAGGATTGTTTCTTTCTGCTCCGAAATATTAAATGCTAATTGCTGCAGTTGTTCCTTTATTAAATGCTTCTAAAATTTCATATACTTGTTATATACTTCGCCTTGGGATGCTAACCCTTCTTGCAGACCCCTAGCTGACATACATTCATGTTTGTGGATGTATGTCAGGTTCAGAGCTCGAGTACCAGGAGGACCAGTACGAAACGCCGGAGTTGGAGAGTCAGGAGTTCGCACCTGACGCAGAGCCTCTCCCAGCAGAGGACTAGTGGACCCCGACACCTTTACTGCTTTTCTTAGTTCCTTTTGTCGTTGTAGTTACTTTTCGAGTACGTTACTTTTCTTGTTGCTACTTTTAGCCCAGCTGTGGCATTGTTAAACTCTGTGTACGAACTTTATTTCTGGATGTGGCTATATCTGTGCTGGTTGTGTTTTCTTATTATTTCTGAATGGTAGTTGCAAGGACCTCATCTGTATTTTAAACACAGACGCTTATTGAACTCGAGCGTCGCCGCTCCAGTTCAAGCGGACCGCGTAACGCTCTCGCTTCCGGTGTCTTTTGGGAAGCGGGGCGTTACAGGAGGCTTTCAGTATCTTGAAGGCGAGGTTGACCACAGCACCAGTTTTGGCGGTACCGGATCGAAGCGGAGGTTTCGAAGTATATTGTGATGCATCAGGGAAGGGCCTAGGGTGCGTTCTGCATCAGCATGGTCACGTGGTCGCGTATGCTTCTCGTCAATTGAGGACGCACGAGAAGAATTACCCGACGCACGATCTGGAGTTGGCTGCGGTGATCTTTGCTTTAAAGATTTGGAGGCACTTCTTACTAAGTGAGAGCGTGAAAATTTTCACTGATCACAGAAGTTTGAAGTACATATTCACGCAGAAGGAGCTCAACATGCATCAGAGACGATGGTTGGAGCTCATGGCTGACTATGAGATAGATCTGCAGTATCATCCGGGGAAGGTGAACGTAGTGCCGGATGCTTTGAGTAGACTTCCTACTGCTATGATGCATACTGCTGACTGGAGGATTCAGCAGGAGCTGAAGGAGATGGATTTGGAGGTTGTCCTACCTGGTGTAGTTCATTCTTTCATGAATTTGCAGATTCAATCCACTATCGTGGATCGGATCAAGGCAGTGCAGGCAGGAGATCCGAAGTTACAGAGGATCAGGAGGCAGGTTGAAGCTGGATTGCGTGCGGAGGTTATAATTCATGAGGATGGTTCGCTGCGGTACGACAGCAGACTCTGCGTACCTGCGAGTGATGTTCGGGAGGAGCTTTTGAGCGAGGCTCATAGCTCGCCTTATTCTATACATCTTGGTGGTACCAAGATGTATAAGGACCTTTGATTGAATTACTGGTGGGTTGGCATGAAGAGGAGTGTGGCACGGAGCGTTGCCAAGTGTTTGATATGCCAACAGGTGAAGGCTGAGCACCATCGTACTGCTGGGTTGCTGCAACCGCTTCCTATTCCGGAGTGGAAGTGGCAACATATTACAATGGACTTCGTGACTGGTTTACCTCGGACCCCGAAACAGAACGACGCAGTCTGGGTGATCGTAGATCGGTTGACTAAGTCTGCGCATTTCATTCCTTTCCGAGTGGGCCAGTCTACGAAAGCTTTGGCGAGGAAGTACTTAGAGGTAAAATTTCTTCTTTTACTTCGTTTTGATTTTCCTCCTTGGGTTAGTTGTGACGTAGACCGTGTACGTGCATGAGATTGTACGCTTACACGGAGTCCCCATGAGCATCGTGTCTGACAGAGATACGAGGTTCACATCTCAGTTCTGGAGAAGTCTGCAGGAGCATTTGGGTACGAGTCTGAGTTTCAGCACGGCGTACCACCCGCAGACTGATGGCCAGTCCGAGCGGACTATTCAGATACTAGAGGATATGCTGCGAGCTTGCACGCTCGATTTGAAGGGATCATGGGAGGACCATCTCCATTTGGTGGAGTTTTCTTATAACAACAGCTACCAGGCGAGCATCGGCATGGCGCCGTTTACTGCCTTATATGGGAGGAAATGTCGATCGCCACTGAGTTGGGATGACATTGGAGATCGGGAGCTGCTGGGTCCAGAGATGATAGTTGAAGCTGTGGATGTCGTAAGAGACATCAGGGAGAAGCTCAGAGTTGCTCAGGATCATTTCAAGCATTGGGCGGATGCCAGGAGGAGACCTTTGGATTTTCAGCCTGGAGACCACGTCTTCCTAAAGATTTCTCCGAACCGCGGAGTTATTCGATTCGGGAAGAAGGGGAAGCTGAGTCCGAGGTACATCGGACCTTTCGATGTGCTGGAGCGTGTGGGAGCAGTGGCCTACCGCCTTGCTCTACCACCATCTTTGGTGGGGGTTCACGACGTTTTCCACGTATCTCAGTTACATTGGTACGTCAGTGATCCGTCGCACACGGTGGATTTCTCGGAGATCACGGTCCGTCCGGACCTGACCTACGACCAACAGCCCATGCAGATTTTGGACCGTCGGCAGAAGCAGTTGAGGAATAAGGTAGTCGACCTGGTGAGAGTAATGTGGCATCACGGATCACCTGGAGAGTCCACATGGGAGAGAGAGGATGAGATGAGAGAGCGTTACCCTCACCTATTCTGAAAGAAATTCAGAGGGCGGAATTTTCTTAAGGTGGGTAGGATGTAACGGCTGGTTTTGTATGCTGATGTTTTAATTATATATATATATATATTCGTTCTTCATTTTGTTTTTCTTTTCTGTATCTCATGCCCATACCTGGAGCTGAGCATGCTTCGTAACGCTCATATCCTAGAATATGTTCACCTTCGGAACTTATAGGAATCATTCCGAAACTTCACGCTTCAATTTGCGACTTCCTGTGCTCATTAGCCGGTTCACGTTGAGGAACCGACCGGCTAGATGTCAATCTAGTCGGTCAACGACTCCTCATGGACCGACTAGTTCTCCCTTTCATTTTTCCCTGAGCTACTGTTTACGATTAGTCGGTTTAAGTTCATCCCCCGACCGACTAGTTATCAAACTAGTCGGTCAACACTTCTTCGCAGACCGACTAGTACAGAGATCATTTTTCGCACCCAGGTTACTGTTTACCTTTAGTCGGTTTAAGAACGAATACCGACCGACTAGTTGACGAACTAGTCGGTTAGGCTTTCTTCTCAGACCGACTAACTTTCAAAACTTCTTGTCGACTACTTTTATTCTTTAGTCGGTCTATGAACACTGGTCGACCAACTAGGTTGCAAACTAGTCGGTCGACAAGCCTTCACAGACCGACTAACTCTATGAATCCTACACCAACCATGTTCACTATTTGGGTTTTAGTCTGTCACAGTTAGACGACCGACCGACTAGTTTTCGAACTAGTCGGTCGACCGCCCTTCTCAGACCGACTAGGTGACCCCGAAACCCTAAATTTTGAGCTAGCCGCCGTTTCATTTTCTTATTTAAACGTGGCTTTCTCCTTCTTTTCTCCTCATTGTTTCCAGTCTCTCTCTTCCCCAACCTATCCCCCTTCCTCCCACGTCTTCCCCTTTGCTCTTCTTCCTCCTCCTTGCGCCCTCCATCTTCCCCAAGTCTCTCTCTCCTTTCCTTCTCTCCTGTTTTCTTCCTCCTTCTCCACAGCCGACCACCCTCCTCCTCCCAAATCTGGGATCCACGGCCAAGCTCCGGCCACGTTCATTTCTCCCTCTTGTCCTAGTACGGTGTT